>CAWUFW010000949.1:803534-2082147 GCA_963921515.1 Calotriton arnoldi | reverse complement strand
GTGCATCGGTGTAGATCAAGCCTTTCCTTATGCAGGTTGGCAGTGCATCTGTGTAGATCAAGCCTTTCCTTATGCAGGTGAGCAGTGCATCTGTGCAGATCAAGCCTTTCCTTATGCAGGTTGGCAGTGATCAGTGCATCTGTGCAGATCAAGCCTTTCCTTGCGCAGGTTGGCAGTGAGCAGTGCATCTGTGCAGGTTGGCAGTGCATATGTGCAGATCAAGCCTTTCCTTATGCATGTGAGCAGTGCATCTGTGCAGATCAAGCCTTTCCTTATGCAGGTGAGCAGTGCGCAGTGCATCTGTGCAGATCAAGCCTTTCCTTATGCAGGTTGGCAGTGCATCTGTGCAGATCAAGCCTTTCCTTATGCAGGTGAGCAGTGCATCGGTGCAGATCAAGCCTTTCCTTATGTAGGTGAGCAGTGCATCGGTGCAGATCAAGCCTTTCCTTATGCAGGTTGGCAGTGCATCTGTGCAGATCAAGCCTTTCCTTATGCAGGTGAGCAGTGCATCGGTGCAGATCAAGCCTTTCCTTATGCAGGTTGGCAGTGCATCTGTGCAGATCAAGCCTTTCCTTATGCAGGTGAGCAGTGCATCTGTGCAGATCAAGCCTTTCCTTATGCAGGTTGGCAGTGAGCAGTGCATCTGTGCAGATCAAGCCTTTCCTTATGCAGGTTGGCAGTGAGCAGTGCATCTGTGCAGATCAAGCCTTTCCTTTGCAGGTTGGCATTGAGCTGTGCATCTGTGCAGATCAAGCCTTTCCTTATGCAGGTTGGCAGTGCATCTGTGCAGATCAAGCCTTTCCTTATGCAGGTGAGCAGTGCATTGGTACAGATCAAGCCTTTCCTTATGCAGGTTGGCATTGAGCAGTGCATCTGTGCAGATCAAGCCTTTCCTTATGCAGGTGAGCAGTGAGCAGTGCATCTGTGCAGATCAAGCCTTTCCTTATGCAGGTTGGCATTGAGCAGTGCATCTGTGCAGATCAAGCCTTTCCTTATGCAGGTTGGCAGTGCATCTGTGCAGATCAAGCCTTTCCTTATGCAGGTTGGCATTGAGCAGTGCATCTGTGCAGATCAAGCCTTTCCTTATGCAGGTTGGCAGTGCATCTGTGCAGATCAAGCCTTTCCTTATGCAGGTGAGCAGTGCATCGGTGCAGATTAAGCCTTTCCTTATGCAGGTTGGCAGTGCATCTGTGCAGATCAAGCCTTTCCTTATGCAGGTGAGCAGTGCATCGGTGCAGATCAAGCCTTTCCTTATGCAGGTTGGCAGTGCATCTGTGCAGATCAAGCCTTTCCTTATGCAGGTTGGCAGTGCATCTGTGCAGATCAAGCCTTTCCTTATGCAGGTGAGCAGTGCATCGGTGCAGATCAAGCCTTTCCTTATGCAGGTTGGCAGTGCATCTGTGCAGATCAAGCCTTTCCTTATGCAGGTGAGCAGTGCATCTGTGCAGATCAAGCCTTTCCTTATGCAGGTTGGCAGTGATCAGTGCATCTGTGCAGATCAAGCCTTTCCTTGCGCAGGTTGGCAGTGAGCAGTGCATCTGTGCAGATCAAGCCTTTCCTTATGCAGGTTGGCAGTGAGCAGTGCATCTGTGCAGATCAAGCCTTTCTTTATGCAGGTTGGCAGTGCATCTGTGCAGATCAAGCCTTTCCTTATGCATGTGAGCAGTGCATCTGTGCAGATCAAGCCTTTCCTTATGCAGGTGAGCAGTGAGCAGTGCATCTGTGCAGATCAAGCCTTTCCTTATGCAGGTTGGCAGTGCATCTGTGCAGATCAAGCCTTTCCTTATGCAGGTGAGCAGTGCATCGGTGCAGATCAAGCCTTTCCTTATGCAGGTGAGCAGTGCATCGGTGCAGATCAAGCCTTTCCTTATGCAGGTTGGCAGTGCATCTGTGCAGATCAAGCCTTTCCTTATGCAGGTGAGCAGTGAGCAGTGCATCTGTGCAGATCAAGCCTTTCCTTATGCAGGTTGGCAGTGAGCAGTGCATCTGTGCAGATCAAGCCTTTCCTTATGCAGGTTGGCAGTGAGCAGTGCATCTGTGCAGATCAAGCCTTTCCTTATGCAGGTTGGCATTGAGCTGTGCATCTGTGCAGATCAAGCCTTTCCTTATGCAGGTTGGCAGTGCATCTGTGCAGATCAAGCCTTTCCTTATGCAGGTGAGCAGTGAGCAGTGCATTGGTGCAGATCAAGCCTTTCCTTATGCAGGTTGGCATTGAGCAGTGCATCTGTGCAGATCAAGCCTTTCCTTATGCAGGTTGGCAGTGCATCTGTGCAGATCAAGCCTTTCCTTATGCAGGTGAGCAGTGAGCAGTGCATCTGTGCAGATCAAGCCTTTCCTTATGCAGGTTGGCAGTGCATCTGTGCAGATCAAGCCTTTCCTTATGCAGGTGAGCAGTGCATCTGTGCAGATCAAGCCTTTCCTTATGCAGGTTAGCAGTTAGCAGTGCATCTGTGCAGATTAGCCCTTTCGAGGTGATTGTTTGTTTTAGAGGGAATTAGGCTGACACAGGCGTAGGCCAACCCTATTGCAGCCTGAACTTGTTTAGATCTGTCCTTCTCTGGGTTCTCCACCCCTGCACCCAAGATCTTGAAGGGCGTCCACATATCCATCAAGACCAGCCCAACCCTGCTCCAATTTTGGAAAGAGCTGAAACCTCTCTATAACGAACCCTCCATCAACGTGCAGTAACATTCCTCTTCCGCTCTCAGAACCCACCTCCCCTCCAGTCACTCATTGGTTTACGCTGTGCCTTTGACCCGATGTCTTTGCGCTAGTTTCACGCTATACAGCTCCCTCATGCCTACATTTGTACATCAGGGTCGATCACCCCAATCTAGCGCCTCAGTGGCCAGCTTTCGCGCTATGAAACCCCACTGAGTGCGTCAGGGTCAGCGCTGCACTGGCCTCCAGAAGACAAACACGAGGCTGGATCAGACTGCACTGCAGCCCCCTGGAGCCAGGACGAAGGCCCCTCTCCTGCCAGAAGCGTCCTGCCTGCTTCAGAGACGCATCTCCCCCCACCCAAAGACACTGACTGACAGCAGCGTCACTCACAGGAAGAGACAGCGCAGGGGCGGGGCCATCTCTGGAGTCCAGGAGGAACCGCTGGGATCAATAAAAGATGCTGTGACCTACAGAACGTAATCTTTCCCAGTGCCAGGGAGAGGGAGCGGTGTGCAGAGAGAGAGAGAGAGAAACATGACAGAGCGAGGGAGAGAGAGAGAGACATGGACAGAGAGAGGGGGAGAGAGAGACATGACAGAGCGAGGGAGAGAGAGAGAGACATGGACAGAGTAGAGAGGGGGAGAGAGAGACATGACAGAGAGAGGGAGAGAGGGCGAGGGATAGAAAAGGCTGAGGGGAGGAGGGTGAGAGAGTAAGAGATGTTGTGACGGAAGAAAAGGTGGGGGGACGACAGGCAAGCAAGGATTATGGAGAAAAAGAGGGGCGTAGGATGGAAGGGAGGGAGAGGTCAGTAAAGAAGGAATACAAAAGGGGACAGCATGCTTAGAAAAAAAAGAGATTTAGTGGCAGGTGAGAGTACACGTGGAAGGGGGAATAGAAGGGAAAAGGAAAACTGATATACGCGAGGAAAAGGTCAGAAAAAGAGGAACAGAAGGACGGGCTTAATTTGAGCCGGTGGTTTCGGGTGCGCAGCACCGGAACTTAATTATCAACACTGGCTCTTATGACAGTCTGCACTGTTTATCTAAATTAGAGATTAACACAACAACAGTTGTTTATTATTTCAATGAACACTAAAAATGACTAATATCTGCTGCCCAAGCCATTATTGTAGCTTTGGGTTCTGGAATAGTCTGGAATGTCATACTTGTAGGGTGTGGTGTTTAGTGGTTGCGCTGATTCTGTCACTGGCAGCATGTATAGGGGCAATGAGTAGTGCAAGCTGCAGTGGCCCCTTTGAGGGCCCCGGCACTTATTTTTTTTACAAATTAAGCACTGGTCACGGGAGGCAGGCGGACAGAGTCAAAAAAGCGAAAAAGATTCAGTGACAGGCGATAAGGTGAAGGGGGGGCATGTGTAAGGGAGAACAGGAGGGAAAAGGAAGGGAAAGGTGAAGTATGAGAGGGAGAGATGAGAAATGGAGGAACACAAGGAATGGAGGAAGGGTCAGAAAAGAGAAGCAGTCAGAGGGGGAAAGGCTGCAGGGGACGAGTGTGAGTAAGGGGCACTGGGAGGGAATGGAAGCAGGGCTTTAATTGGGCCGGGTACTGTCGGTGCTCAGCACCGGCAGTTCTAAAAAGTAGGTGCTGAGACGGGCCCCCATCGGGCTCTCCATTCATCCTCAGAATGAAAAAAAAATCTTAACTCTCCAACAGTCCCACCCTTCACTGCATTTCATCTAACTTCAGAGACTCGTTATAGTTCTTTCACAGTCTCATCATTTCAGAACGGAAGCATTTTCAATATTCCATACAACGAAGCCATAATTATTGCTTATTTATCTTATGCAACTAACAACCCTTGGCAAAGCCAATAGTCCAGGCTTGTTGTATGTGTAATTTTACTTGTATTATATATTTGGATGCAATGACAGAATCAGCAAATTACCAGTCGGGCGACACACTATGCTAAGCACAGATTTTTTAGCTTACTTTTTAAGCCACACCCTAATTACATTGGCCACGCCCCTTTTAGAGCCCCTCCCCCAGTATTTTCATCCCACTTAAAGCCCTGAATGGAAGGGTGATATAAAAGAGGAAGGGAGGGAGGGGCAGAACAGGAAAGCGGTGCAGAGCCAGGAGAGAAGGTGGAGGGCACTGGTGTAAGGGAGAATAGGAGGGAAAAAGGAAGGATGATGTAACAGAGGAAGATGTCAGAAAAGGAGACACAGAAGGAAGGGAGAAAGGGTCAGAAAAGAGAAGTAGTCAGAGGGGGAAAGGCTGCAGGGGAAGGGTGTAAGTAAGTGGCACTGGAAGGATGATGTAAGAGAGAAAGAAGGAGCAGGAATGGAGGACTAAAAGGAAGGTCGTGGGTAGGAAAGAGAAAGAGGTGGATGGCCAGGGGAGAAGGCAGAGGGGACTGGTGTAAGGGGGAAGAGGAAGGAATGAAAGGATGATGTAAGAGAAGAAGAGGCAGTAAGAGGAGTATAAGGAAGGGGTGGGCTCAGAAAAAGAAGGCAGTGCAGGGAGAGAGGTGAGGGTGAGCTGAAATGCAAATAGGAAAAAGAGCAGTGAAAGACACATGCAGGTAGGAGATACAGAGAATGGAAGAGGGGTGCATGGGAGTGTGTGGAGGGATACTGCAGACGGGAAAGAGAAGAGAGCAGGGCTGGAGGAGAAAGGGAGAATCAACCCATGGAGAAATGAGAGGCAGCTAGACACTGTGGGGCATATTTACAAGGGCTTATTGACACCAGAACATCACTTTTTTGACGTTCTGGTGGCGATAACCCCTTTGCCTTACTTACAAGGCAGTGTTAAGCCACTTAATGTGACTTAACGCCGCCGTCTAAATAATGCCCCTTTCTCGCAGCGCTTACCGTGAAAGGGGTGGGCAATGGGTGTTGCTGTGGGCGTTCCACATTGACGCTGCCCCCTATTTACAAGGGTAGCATAAATATGGGGCAGCGCCAAATATAAAACCAGGGAAAACCTGGTCTTAACCTGGCGCAACGAGGAGAAATTATTAATTTCTCCTCATTTTTGCTGTTTCTATGTGTGCTGCAGAAAGAGCAGAACGCCACTAGTGATTGTTCATGTGCAGGAATTAAATAATGATGAGTTGTAACTTCTATATGTGCTGTATTCTGCAGCACATATAGAAGTTACAAATCACCATTATTGATTGTTTATGTGCAGGAAGGGACACCTTCCTCCACTTGAAGAATCATTCCCTACAACACAGGCACCCTTGCACTATGGTGCAAGGGTGCCTGGGTTGGCGGTAGGCAGCTAAATTTAGCACCAGCACTAGGGGAAACGCAGGGTTGCGCCGCATTATTGTAAATAAGGCGCATCCCTGCGTTTCCAGAATGTCAGAGCACGGCGTTACCAGTTGTGGCGTAGCACAGCGCTCCTCCATTCTGTTGTACATATGGCCCTGAGAGAGAAAAGAAGCTGGCGAAAGGTCCAGAGATGGCAGAAAAAAGATGGATGGAGGAGGAAGAAATAAGAGAAAATGATTAAGAAGAGATGGCGCCCTGGATAGAGGTCCTGGGAGAAGAATGACAGAGAAGGGCGAAATCAGAAGGTCTGGGAGCAAGAGCAAGAGAGAGAGAGCAAAAGTTATTTTTAAGGGGGCACAGACTGGGCCACAGACAAGATGGTGAGGCGAGCTGCAAAGAGGAGTATGTGTGTGTGTGTGGGTACAAGTATATACATATATAGGTACATGTGCAGTGCAATGCCATATATATTCATCAAAATGGCCTGCTGCTCTCCTCCCCTGTGCTGGAACAGTGTCACAGAAAAACAACAAAACACGCTCTGAAACTTTACAAGTGCTACACACATTTATTTGTCCATCAACAATTACATACTGATTTTATATAAGCAACGGTTTTGAACAAAAAAACACACAAATTCAACAGTTATAGTTAGTAGAGCTAACTATAACTTACACCCCCGTCATGCGTATGACCTCACATATTACATCTCTAAGGACATATTCTATGACATTATTTGTGACATCACTGATGACATCTCAAATGACATCACTGATGACATCATCTTATAAGTGTGTGAGTATGTTTTATAGTTTACATAGAGGCGGGTAACTACCATATTACTTCTCTACCTAATTTTGTACAGCCTATGCCCAACTAATGGGTGTAAGTGTTTACAAAACACATGTGCTCCTAAGACATCCTAGGTGTGTAGAGGTATTGAGCATGTTATAAAGATTTGTATTCTAGAGTAACTCTGTGTGTAGGTGACAATTGACAACTGTGTCCAGTACGATACATATGTGTTTTTTTGGTTCTGCAAAAAAACTTTCAACAGGGCAAAGATTCTATGTAGTAGATACCAAGGGGCATATTTATAAGTTTTGTAGCACAGCCTCACAGGGAAAGGGCAGGAATGCGCCGTATTTATCCAATATGGTGCATTCCTGTCCTTTTCCCTTGTGCTTGCGCCGTTTTGGCAGCCTAGCGCCAACACAGGCACTTATGCACCATGGTGCAAGGGGGCCTGTGTTGTAGGCAGGAGCTTTTTCGTGCAGGAACGGGCACCTTCCTGCACAATAACAGTCCTAAGAGGCTTTTTCCACTTTCTATGTGTGCTGCATAATGCAGCACACATAGAACAAGGAAAGAAACGAGGAGAAAAAAACATATTTCTCCTTGTTATGCCTCTCCTGGGGAGGCATATCTTTTTGGAGCATTCCCAGGTTTTCCAGGTTTGGTAAAACTGGAACTGCGTCAAAAACCATGGGAGTTGCATGGGAAAATCCACGCAACGCCCATGGAATGCCTCCCTTGTTGAGAGTAATACAATACAGCAATTTCCGCTGCGTTTCATTACTCCAGATCTTTGAAGCTATTCAAAGCTACACAAAATGGCTTTGTGTGGCTTCAAAACGATGACTCACGGTTTGTGTGGCTCTTGCACCACTTTGCGTGGTACAAGAACAACATAAACCGGGTCATAATTATGGCCCTAAGTAGTATAAGCAGCTTTGAGTATTTAGACAGTAGCGACCCAGCATGACAATTTCTACAAAAGATAGAAGCCTTTGTGTATCAGGTACTAACCTATGTACATGTGCTTGATTAGTTTCAGAAGATGGGTTATCTGTAAAGTTTTCACCACAGTATGAAGGCTGCAGGTCATATGACCTTTAGCGTCATGAGACCTTGGGTGTTTTAGTGAATAGTGCCTCTTTCGAGAGGTTTTGCATAGAGTAAACATGGCTTTTAGTAGATAGTTTGTAATACTCTGTGGTGTATTTCTCATGAGAGTTTCACTGTCAGCAAACAGTGTGGTACAGAGTAAACTCTCCCCCACTTAGCGTAAACACTTATTTCAGTACCCACTTTTCTACTCATGTCAGCTTCTTACCTTGTGAGAGATTCGCTAACTGTGAAGGGTTTGATACAGGCTAAAGGCTGTCATTAGTAGGGCATTAGATATATAACAGGGCTTATGTGCCTGGAGTTGGTTTTCTCTGAACAGTAGTGAACAGATTAAACACCGTATGCACCAGAGGTTACCTATCTATGTGTGGTTGAATGTCAACATCAGCTCATCTCCACATGAAGTGTATGATATAGGAACAGTGTTGCACATAACAGAAGCTTGCTTCATCTAAGGTGATTGTATATGTGATGGTATTAATGATGCTTTATGTTATTCTGAGCTATTTTGCACTTACTTTTTTAATGTAAAGAAATCTTATTTTCAAGGAACATGTGGTAGGATGTGGAGAGGAACTATCCTGTCTGCACACATCCCCTCCAAAGGGAATGGCTTTGCATGGTAGTGTATGGGAAGAGACTGTACTGTGCGCGGAAACCTCTCTATTGACTGATAGGGTGTGATAAGAAACTACTTTCTCTGTGTATACTCTTCTCCAGAACGATAGGTGTATATAGTAGGATGTAAGCAAGGGGTGTCCTCTTTGCTGAGATCTGTGTCTAAGAAAAGAACGGGCATATTTACAACTAAGTGGCGGAGCATGGCATTAGTCTTCTTGGCTCCGCCACTTCTGAAATGCAGGGCTGCACCATATTTACAAGAACATGTTGCAGCCCTGCGTTTCCCCCTGCGCTGGCACTAAATTTAGCAACCTAGCGCCAACGCAGGCACCCTTATAGTGCAAGGGTGCCTGCGTTGAGGGGAAGAATGTTTATGTGTAGGAAGGTCTCCCTTCCTGCACAAAAACAGTCTTTAAATGGCGTTTTGTCACTTCTATGTTTGCTACTTAATGCAGCACACATAGAAGTTACAAAATGTCAATTTTTAAAACGATTGCTTATGTGCAGGAAGGGTGACCTTACTGCACATAAACAATCAATGGCCTTTTGCTGTTTCTATGTGTGCTGCACAACTCAGCACACATGGAAACAGCAAAAACGAGGAGAAATAAAGTACTTTTTCTCGTTTCGCCTGTTTAAGACCAGGTTTTCCTGGTCTTAATTCTGGCGCTGCCTCCTATTTACACTGCCCTTGTAAATAGGGGGCAGCGTCAAAATCAATGGGTGTTGCGGTGGAACGCCCACCGCAACACCCATTGCCCTCCCCGTTCACGCTAAGTACAGCGTGAAAGGGTGCCTTATTTACACTAAAAGTGATGCTCCTGTGGCGATAGGGCCTTGTAAATATGCCCCTAAGTGTGCATATTAGAGTGTAAGAAGGAACTGGCTTCTCTACTCAGTGGTCACTCTAAGACAACAGGTGTGAAGAGGGGATTGGCATCTCCACTGAGACCTTTCTCTGAGATGATGGGTGTGTGTGATAGGATGTGGGAAGAGACTCATTTATCTGTTCATAGCCTTATAACCCAGTAATAAGTGCACATAGTAGGGTGTGCAGAGGGACTGACCTCTCCACTCAAACCTCTCTCTGAGATGACTGGTGTGCATAATAGAAAGTGGGGAGGGACAAGCCTCTTCCGTGAGATCTCTCTAGGATGATGGGTGTGCTGACTAGTGTGTGGACACCTGAGGCTGCTCTCTTGCATAAAAAGTGAGCCTAATAGGATGTAGAAAACAACTGCCATCTCCGCTAACACCTCTCTCTGGGATAAGTGGTGTGCGTAGTAAGGTATGAAAAGGGACTGACCTCTCCATTGACAGCTATGCTCAGGGTGATGGGCGTAGAAGGGCATGGAGAGAGACTGCCCTCTACCGAGACCTCTCTCTGTGATTAGGGATGTGCATAGTAGGGTGTGGTGAGGGACTACCCTCTCTTGGATGGCAGGTGTGCGTAGCGGGGTGTGGGAAGGACTGGCTTCTCTGCTGAATCCCCTCTCTCGGATAACATGTGTGCATAGTATGGTGTGGGAGGGACGAGCCTCTCCGCTGAGGTCTCTCTCCAGGATAACAGGTGTGCATAGTAGGCTGTTCGGAGGGGCTGGCCTCCCCACTGAGACCTCTCTCTTTGATGATTAGTATGTGTAGTGCGGGGAGGCACTGGCCTCATAGGTGAGACCTCTCTCTTGGATGTCGGGTGTTCCATGTATGAGAATATAAATAAATACTACGCATCTGAAAATCACCAAAGAACGATTGGAAATCATTCCGCCTAAATACATATAAATCGAGAAGGCATAATCCTCCATTCCCCTCTAGGATATAGGGAGGGACTGACCTGTCCGCTGAGGTCTTTCTCTTGGATGACGCGTGTGCTTAGTAGAGTATGGGGAGGTACTGGCCTCTCTAATGAAACCTCTCCCTTGGGTGACGGTTGTGCTTAGTAGAGTGTGGGGAGGAATTGGCCCCTCTGCTGAGACCTCTATCTTAAATGACTGGTGTGCATAGCTGAATGTGGGGTGGAACTGCCCTTTAACTGAGACCTCTTCCCATGGAGACAGGCGTGCATAGTGGGGTGTGGGGAGGGACTGGCTTCTCTGTTGAGACCTCTCCTCAGGGTGATGGGTGTGCATAGTAGGGTGTGGGGAGAGACTGGCCTCTCCGCTGATACCTCTGCCCAGGGTGATGGGCATGGGTAGTAGGATGTGGGGAGAGACTGGCCTCTCCACTGGCACCTCTCCCCCAGGTGACAGGTGTGCATAGTAGAGTTTGGGGAGGGACTGACCTCTCTATTGAGACCTCGCCCCTATACAACAAGTGTGCGTAGTAAAATATGGGCAGAGACTGGCCTCTCTGCTGAAACCTCTACCTAGGGTGACAGTTATGCATAGTAGGATTTGGGGAGGGACTGGCCTCTCCACTGAGACCTCTTCCCAAGGAGGCAGGCGTGTAGTAGGGTGTGGGGAGAGAGCACCCTCTCCACTGAGACATCTTCCCAAGGTGATGGGTGTGTGTAGTAGGATGTGGGGAGGGACTAGCCTATCTCTCCGCCGAGACTTCTCCCCTAGGCGATAAGTGTAAATAGTAGGATGTGGGGAGTGACTGGCCTTTACGCTGACACTCCTTCCCAGGGTAACGGGTGTGTGTAGTAAGGTGCAGGGAAGAACTGGCCTCTCTGCTGAGATTCTTCCCCAGGGTGACAGGTGTGCATAGTAGGGTATGGGGAGGGACTGAGACTCTTCCCCAGAATGACGGATGTGCATAGCAAGGTGTGGAGAGGGACTGGCCTCTCCGTTGAGATGTCCATCTTGGGCGACGGGTGTGCGCAGTAAGATGTGGAGTTGGACTGGCCTCTCTGCAGAGACCCCCCCTAGAATACGGATGTTCATAGTAGGGTATAGAGACAGACTGGGCTCCCCGTTGAGACCTGTCTTGAGCGATCAGTGTGAGTAGTATGGTGTGGGGAGGTAGTGGTCTCTCCACTGATACCTCTCCCCAGGGTGATGGGTGTGCGTAGTAGGGTATGAGGAGGTAGTGCTCTCTCTGCTGACACAACTCCCTAAGGTGATGGGCATGTATAGTAGGGTATGGTGAGAGACTGGCCTCGTTGCTAAAACCTCTCCCCAGAGTGACTGGGGTGCATAGAACAAAGTGAGGAGGGACTAGCCTCTCCACTGAAACTTTTTCCCAAGGTGGCAGGCATACGTAGTAGGTTGTGAAAAGATACTGGCCTCTCTGCTGAGACCTCTCCCCAGGATGACGGGCATGCGTAGTAGGGTGTGGGAAGGGACTGACCTCTCCACTGGCAACTTTCCTCCAAGCGACCACTGTGCATAGGAGAATGTGGGGAGAGACTGGCCTCTCACTGAGACCTCTTCACATGGGGACGAGCGTGCATAGTAGGGTGTGGGGAGGGACTGGCCTCTCACTGAGACCTCTTCACATGGGGACGAGCGTGCATAGTAGGGTGTGGGGAGGGACTGGCCTCTATACTGAAACCTCTTCCCAAGGTGACAGGCGTGTGTACTAGGGTGTGGGGAGTGAATGCCCTCTCCGCTGAGACATCTTCCCATGGTCTTCCCACAGTGATGGGTGTGTGTAGTAAGGTTTGCGTACTGACCTCTCCATTGAGAATTCTCCCCTAGGTGACAAATGTACATAGTAGGATGTAGGAAGAGACTGACCTCTACACTGACATTCCTTCCCAGGGTAACGGTGTGTGTAGTAGGGTGCAGGGAAGAACTGGCTTTTGCTTAGAATCTTCCCCAGGGTGACAGGTGTGCATAGTAGGGTGTGGGGAGAGACTTGCCTCTCCACAAACATGCGTAGTAGGGTGAGGGGAGGGACTTGCCTGTCCACTGAGACTCTTCCCCAGGGTGAGGGGAGTGTGCAGCAAGGTGTGGAGAGGGATTGGCCTCTCTGCTGAGACCTCTATTTTGGGCGATGGGTGTGCGCAGTAGGATGTGGAGCTGGACTGGTCTCTCTGCTGAGACCCATCCCCAGGGGGACGGATGTTCATAGTAGGGTATAGAGTCAGACTGGATGTGGGCTCCCCATTGCGAACTGTCTTGAGCGATGAGTGTGAGTAGTATGGTGTGGGGAGGTAGTGATCTCTCCAATGATATCTCTCCTCAGGGTGATGGGCATGTGTAGTAGGGTGTGGGGAGGTGGTGCCCTCTCTTTTGACACATCTCCATAAGGTGATTGGCATGCATAGTAGGGTATGGGGAGAGACTGGCCTCGCTGCTGAAACCTCTCCCCAGCGTGACTGGTGTGCATAGAAGGGTGTGAAAAGGGACTAGCCTCTCCATTGAGACCTCTGCCCAGGGTGACAGGCGTGCGTAGTAAGCTGTGCAGAGATACTGGCATCTCTGCTGAGACCTCTTCCCAGGGTGAAGGGTGTGGGGAGAGACTGACCTCTCCACTGGCAACTCTACCCCAAGCGACAAGTGTGGATAGTAGAGTTTGGGGAGGGACTGGCCTCTCTGCTGAAAGCTCGCCCCTATGTGATAGGTATGCATAGGAGAATGTGGGTAGAGACTGGCCTCTTGATGAGACCTCTTCCCATGGAGACAGGCATGCATAGTAGGGTGTGGGGAGGGACTGGCCTCTCCAATGAGACCTCTTCCTAAAGTGACGGGCTTGCCTAGTAGGGTGTGGGGACGGAGTGCCCTCTCGCTGAAACATCTTCCCAAGGTGACGGGCATGTGTAGTAGGGTGTGTGTAGGGACTGGCCTCTCCGCTGAGACTTATCCCCTAGGCAGCAAACATACATAGTAGGATGTAGGGAGAGACTGACCTCTACGCTGACACTATTCCCCACGGTAACGGGTGGGCAATAGGAGGGTACAGAGAAGGACTGGCCTCTCTACTGAGACTTCTCCTCAGACTGACAGATGTGTGTAGTAGGGTGTGGGGAGACGCTGGCCTCACCACTGAGACCCCCCTGGGTGACGGGTGTGCGTGTTAAGGTGTGGAGAGGGACTGGTCTTTCTGCTGAGAACTTTGTCTTGGGTGATGGTGTGCGTAGTAGGATGTGCGTATGGACTGGCCTCTCTGCTGAGACCCTTGCCGAGGGTGACTGGTGTGTATAGTAGGGTATAGAGAGAGACTGCCCCCCCCCCTCCGGGACCTCTGTCTTTGGAAATGAGTGTGAGTAGTACAGTGTGAGAGGGAGGTGCCAGCCTGTCCACTGAGACCTCTCCTCAGTCTGATGGGCGTGCTTAGTAGGGTGTGGGAGGGAGTGCCCTCTCCACTGAGACATATCCCCAAGGTGACAGGGGTGCGTAGTATCGTATGAAGAGAGACTAACCTCTCCACTGAGACCGCTCTCATGATTGCTGAGACCTCTCTCTTGGAGAACAGCTGTGTTCTCCAAGAGAGAGCTTTCCCTGTGGAGTTGTAAAGGGACCTCTTTAAGCCACATAAGGTACTGCACCCTTAATGCAATTATAAAAACTAAATTGCATCTGAGCATACATTTCCATTTCTTTTTATTGGAAGTGAGATTTTTGTTAGCTTGCATTTTAAAAATACCTCACAAGAATGGTGCATTTTTAAATCACACACTAACAAATTTCTCACTTCCAATAAAAACAAATAAAAACGTATGCTCAGCTGTAATATTTCGCTTTAAAATTGCATTAAGGGTGCAGTACCTTATGTGGCTAATAGAGGTCCCTTAACAACTCCACAGGGACATCTAGTAACAGCATATGGTACTGTACCCTTTCCTTGCTTCGTGGATTTTCCTTTATTGCTTATGCTACTGCTGGGATATTTTCAAACAAAAAGAAAAACACATTATCATTTGCAACGCCAATAGCTCAATAATTCACTAATGCGAGACCTACTGCATTGCAAATGCTTGTTGAATTTGCGCTCCTACGGGCCTCTCACGAGACTCTCGCAAACCCAACCTTCCAGAAATAGAAATATTTTTTAACCTTAATTTCTCAAAAACTACTGAACGGATTTACACAAAATCACAAAAAGCACAATATGTGAACCAAGATCTAGCATTCTGCCAAATTTTGTGTAATTCCGTTCAGCATTTTTTGCAAATACACTTCTGACAAAAATGCATGGGAATTTTGTGTTTTAAGACCCCCTATTTCCTTGGCCGGCAATTGACGGATTACCTTGAAACTTTCTATGCACAAACTAGGTGAAGAAGAGCACTTTTTTCAAACGTTTCGTGAAGATTCGTTAAACGTTGCCAAAGTTATAAGCAAAGCAAAAAAGGTATTTCCTATTGAAACGCTGACCTAGCTATCATTACCCACTGTAGTTAGGTTCTGAATTTACTCGCACAAAACCATAGAAATTCAGCAATTATAGTTAAATTTATGTTAAGAGACTATGACATGTTGCCATAAGCTACTTAATGGCATGAGTTATAGTTTCTTCAGATAAGTTTAACTATAAGTATAACTAGAACTGCAGAATTTCTATGGTTTTGTGTGAGAAAATTCAGAACCTAACTATAACTTCACTGTAACCTTTGGTTTTTTCAGTGAATTTCTATGGCCTTTTTAGCATGCACGTTAATATAACCAGCACCGAGCACGACCTTGGCCCTGCGACCAACCTTGTCGCATGCACCCATGCTTGGCCGTGCGCAGCATGGGGTTGGATGCAGTGGGTGATTAATTTTTTTCCCATGTTTTCTGGATCCGCTGATCTTTTTTCTGGATCTGTGAATTTACACAGGGGGCCGCGTTGAGACTCGCGGGGTTTCTAACAGACCCCTCTATGTGTCCTATGGGGGTCAGGATACCTATATTCTGACCCTTTTTGTGTTTTTGTGCTCTTGTTTTCCCACCCACCCAGCCGATGTGGCAAACAAAATTGCGGCCGCAACTTTTCAGTGAGGGTGCGGCCAGCCAATCACAGTCTTTCTTTGGTGCGCGGATCGGCGAGTCCACTGTAAGGATCAGCGTCCCTTTATATCTACATTTTTTGACCTTTAATATTTCTAAAACTACTGAACGAATTTACACCAAATCACAAAAAGCACGCTTTCTGGACCAACATCTAACTTTCTGCCAAATTTCGTGCAATTCCATTTAGTGGTTCGGTCTGCAGTCATGTTCAAAATCACTATGGGAAAATGCATGGAGAATACGCATTTTGGGACCCCATCTTTTTTCTCGGCTTTTGCTTGATAGATCAATCCGACACTTTCCACACAGCAGCTGAACCGCCGAAAGTATATGTTTTGAAAGTTTCGTGAAGATTTGTCAAGTGGCGCCAAAGTTATTGGCAAAAAAAAAAATGCTCTTCCTATGGAAACTAGGTCCTAACTATAACTTCCAACTTATATAGCTAGCTAGATAGACATATAGACAGAAACAAATATAAATATATATATATATATATATATATATATTGTCAGATTTAAACATTTTAAGGAAACATGCAGGCTCGTGTATCACCTCAAACAGACACTGCTTTGCAGTTGATGTACAAATACATGTGTGTGGCATGGTTGAGTGTGTGCTTCATTTTCCTGTGTTGCCTCTTGGCATAATCAACAGCTTCAGTGGCGGGGCCAAAAGGGGAGGCAGGACAAAGACAGCTGGGGAATTGCCCCATCTGCCCCCCCAAGTGATGGCGCTGAGAAAGAGTGAGAGGTTGGACATTAATTCAATAAATAAATTATCAAACATTTAACCATGCCCGAGAGCATTTTAACTTATCCCTTCCCTTGGCAGATTCTGGTTGTCTACTCTACCTGGCAAAACACATGGCTTCTAAAAGTGTGTGCACAGGAATTTAACATCAGTACCAGTGCCTTGAGGACACTGGGGGCAGAGTCACTATTTTTTGTGCAGTGCACCCAAAGTTGCTGTGCTGCATTGCGCAAGAGGAAGAATGCAGTGCAAAGGCGTATTTATTTACAAGCATTGGCAAAGCCGATAGCTCTTGCCTATGTGAGAGCTATTGGCTTTGCCAATATCTTTTAGCCATGTTGTTCCTTTGAACAGTTGACCACAAGGCTCCTCCGCCTATGCCTATGGTCGGTAACTTCTGTCTCCGAACTTATACTCAGGTGCTTTAAAATGCTTCAAAAGTGCATCAAAATCCGGCCACATATGGAAGTCAAAAAGTACCATTTGGGGATTTGTTCTTCCGTTCCAGCCCTATCATGTGTGGTGTCTCTCAAGGCTCCAGTATAGCTCCTGTTTAAAATGTATGTTAAATTCTTCAAGGAGCTCCTCAGACCCTACCAACTCCACGTTCAACCCTGTGCAGAAGACACACAGATATTCTATAAGTGCCAGGTTGCACAGAGGACTAGTTTGAAACTGTATCTAAAAGCCTCAAAGCAATAGACCTGGACGGGCCAAAAGAGCCTTAAACTCAATGGGTCCAGTACTAGCCCTGCCTCATCATCCTTGGCCATTCCCCCTTCCCAGCCCGGCATTCTTCAGAGAAAGATTTCCTATAAAAGATAAGGTAAGGAACCTAGGGGTAAATTTGGATTCAAACTGAACCTCAATATCCACATTTTATTTCAAATTTCAGTTTTTTATTGATAATGTTTGTGTTGTACATGGTACACAAAAGAAAAATAAACCGAACTTACTTTAGATGGCTTGAGGAGGGGTTGTATTATCCAAGGCCAACCTGGCATGAATTAGAGATCCTCTCTCTCCAACCACAGCCAACAAATTTGAATTAAAGGCTTTGAATAGTCATCTGGCTTGGTGTAGGTCAAAGTTCCTCAGGGATTACCTCATCTGCCTACTTTCAGTATGTATTCATTACACACAACAATGCCAAAAACATGTCTAGTTTCAAAGCATGCATTCAACATAACATTGCATCTCATATATTAACACATTCAACAGAAACAAAATTACTCTTTGAATACTCTTGCAATACCAATCAATAGCCATAATCGATATCAATTGCATATGTATACTGGATCAAGTATTTGAGTGCACCACATACGTTTACGGCATCTGCTTCAAGAATTGAAAAGCAGTAATATGACAAAAATGAGTAGGCAACATACTCCAGCTCTTTAATCCAGCAGCATTACGCTACCGTAGCCAAATATAGTCCATTTCCACTAGGAGATAAGCAGCTTAGGACTCTTGGAAGATCTTAAAGTTCTGTGAGGATTCTGAATTCAGATACGGTGCTCCAAGTAATCTTGCCTGGATGGATCCATGCAGTAATTTCAAGATTTTCCCCAGGTCCCTAAACATAATTAGATCATTAACAGGCAGCCAATTTAGGGATCTCATTCACTCTTACATTCATCTTCTGGCTTAGCTCCTACAGCAACATCAGATGAAACTTCAGATGTGTGCTAATGACATACAAACACAGTTCCACTTGTAAAAGTGGTCAGTGAACCCGGCTTGGACACCAACATGTCTGAGGCATGTGTTCATTGGATAAAGAGGAAGCTTCCTGTGCATGAACAGAGCCAATACTGAGGTCACTGCATAGGGAGGAGCAAACTCTGATCCATTACCCTTCGATGAGCTTTCCAGTCAGTGGACGCCTTTTTCTTCCAGGCAGAAAATGAGGAATTTACAAGTTCTATTTGACATAGATTGATTTTGTTCTTCATGTTTATATGGTCGTCAGAGCGCCAGAAATTCTCTCACACGCATGCCAACTATCATAGGCTGCAACACCACCCTGCTAGAATGTTCTTGAATCTGGGAGAAAAACCACATAAAGCCTGCCATGACAATGCTCCAAAGGCTCACACTGGATGCAAGGACTGAGTTCAAGCCAACTATGGCAGTGGCCTGGGATGACTTCACACACTAACACTCCACTATGAAGCAAACAGACCTTCCCTTACTGATTGCACACCTCCGACACTAGTACCCCACTATGAAGCAAAGAGACCTTCTCTCACTTGACTGCACCAAACCTCAGACACTAGCATCCCGTTCTGGGTCGTAGTTGTTACAAGGCCCCAACAGCGAATACCACAAAGACAGCCCACACATCAGATGCTCGCTGTGGATGCTGCATTGAGCGGTAAGCTGTCCCTTTATTAATTCTGAGGGACAAGCCCAAGGTGTGTGCCACGTGAGACGCCTCTGATGTTTACAAAGAACACTAGGCCTGTACATCCCATCCCACCTTAGAGGTCTTCTTCCTCTGTCTCCTGCTGTAGAAGCCATCTTTCTTATTTGATACCAAATGCTTGAAGCTTCAGGCCCTGTTAAGTTGACATAAGAATCGCCGCACAAGATGTTTGGTACATCTCCATTGAGCTTCAGTAGAACTGCTTTTGTAACGCAAGGCTTGCTCAAGAAAGCTACGGGAACAGAGGAGGATGCGAGCTTCGGCAGAAGTATTTCAGCATATCATGTTTAGAAACATTTCTGGTACGTTCTATGGTATTGCAAATTATTAACTGGTAAAGTACCAAGGCTGATACATAGCATTACAGTGGAAAGTCCGAGAAGCTGCCTACTTGAAACACGTGCTCAGCAACAGTACATATCGGACCATAAATGGTATAGCACAGCCTAGGCCTGTGCTAATTGGCCAAGTGGCCCATGCTTAATTTGTGCTACGTATGTTATGATGCTGCATCCTCTTGTGGTTTGGGCCTATAAAAGCTGTCAGAAACGTCACATCTTTGGACACTCAGTGACTATGCTGTCTGTCTCCGTGCTGCACGTATTTTGCATTGTTTGTTGGTCTCCAATAAATTCTGCTATCTTCTGTGCTGACAGAGAACCGCATCTGTGGTATTATTTCTCATTCTTTATTTCAGCTACCACACTGCCACAGGACCTCAATTGCTTCTGCTGCTGTAGCACACATGACAATGTCTCTTTGCCTCTTTCCTGGGTGTGGATGTGGTCTCAGGAGATAGCTTTGGCTCTGTCTATGCTAGTCCTCTATGCAATTTCTTGGTAGCTCCTCATTCCATGTGGGCACGCTCTCACTGTCTTCCTGGCTGTTCAGAGACACAACCATTACATCGGCTGTGGGAGCTGTTGGAGGGGCCACTCCAACGTCCTCAAGAGTTTCCTCCTGGGTTTCTGAGTGACTCCTCTCGCCTTCCCTTTCTGGTGTTGTCACAGTATGTATTTTCTTGAACATGACCATCAAATCTAACTATCACAATTTGTATAATAAAATCCACATTTCAATATTTAAAACTTTATTCAAAACTGTCGATGCGGTGTTTTGGTGAAAGATACATTTTTCATCACCTTCTTCAGGACAAACAATATGTTATCAAACGATTATCACTTTTCGAATAAATTCCTCTCTGAAAAAAAGGGGGGATGCCTTTGAGACCCCACTTGCATGTAAAGCCCGCAAAGACTGTGATTAGGGCACTGAAATATCGAGTTCTTTTAAGAACGTGTGGCATGTGCTCCAAAATGTTACATTTTAAAATATATTTATATGTTGATTTACATATTCCATTAAATTGGTCTTTATGAAATAGCCCTGATTGTTGCACTATGAAGTTCCTTTCCCTCTTATAATGTTGGTGACTGGAACCTACAAATCATTCATTAATGTCCCTGATCCATATGTTTCAATTTCATTGATTTGCCTGGGTGCAAAATGTGGTTCGTTCATCTTATGATGCTCTACACATAATTCGGGGTCACGTAGAAAAAAAAAGTGATGACCTTAAACTGGTTCCCTATGAGGTAAAAATGGAAGTGAACGTAGGCTCACTTCATGGCCAGGGCCTCGCGCTCAATTTAGGTGTATCACATCTCGATGTCTAATAATGCTCGGCTGGCAAAGGCCACTGGGGTCTAACAGTCCATTTTTTATTGCTGTTGGACTAGGACTGCCCCCAGTCCCACTGGGCCGGCATCAACAATTAGTCTGTGTACAAAGTGGGGTCGAAATATGCCATTGTTACATCACAAAGGAGTGCATCTTTGATGCCTTGGAATGTTGTTTGCTGGGTTTTCCCCCATTCACACCAGGTGTGGGCCTATGTCAGTGCTCACAATGGGTTAGTGAGGGTAGCTCAGTTGGGTATGAATCTGCTGCAATAGTTTGCCATGCCCAGAAAACTCCTTACTTCAGAGACTGTTGTTGGTGCCAAGGCATTCTATATGTTGTCAGCCTTCCGTGGGTCTACATTTATGCCAGCCGCAGTGAGGACGTATCCAAAAAATGTAGACTTAATGTTCAAAGAATGAGCATTTGGCTTTGCTTAATGTTGGGCCTCTGAAGGACAGCCCAGATGTGGAGGTAGTGCCCTTTCTTTGTTTTGGAATGTATGAGTACATCATCAATGATATTGATCACTCCTTGTAGCCCAGCTAGAGGTTCACGTATTGCATTTTGGAACACTTCCGCAGCTGATGAGATCCCAATGTTTAGCCTCTCATACTGTTGAAGCCCCAGATGCATGAAAATGTTGTGATGTATCTGCCTTTTGGGTCTAGGAGTAGTTGGAGGTATTCTGATTTGGGGTCGACTTTGGCGAACCATTTCGCACATGTGAGTTTGGCAATAATGTTGGCCATTCGGTGTGATGTGGGGCTCACGTTTTGATGTGGGGCTCGCGTGTGATGGCCTGATTCAGGAGTCTCATATCTATACAGATTCTGACTGCCCCAGGCTGCTCAGGCTTTGGGGAAATGACCATTGAGGATACCTATGGGATGGGGCCTGTTACATTTTCAATTACGCCCAGTTCTTCGAGGCGTGTGAGTTCTGCTTCCACCTGCGGTGGTAGATGAAATGAGAACCGGCTCTGTCTCAGGGTCAACAGTTTGACTGTTTCATTGATATGCAGCTTGACTCAAAAATCATTTAGGCACCCTAGTCCTGAGAATACGTCCCTGAATTCATGCAATGGCAGGTCTAGCTGGTGGCGATGCAACGTGCTTTGCAAACGCCACTACTTCTAGTTCCTCAGCAGTTTGGCACCTGAGCAGTGTGTCCTCTGATTTCATGGTGACATAGAACTTCATCTCTGTGTTCTTGTCCCAGTGGCTTACGAGGCCCTTGAATGTTCTTGCCACTGGGAGAAGGGAGTCAAACCTATACACGAAGATTCTGGTCTTTGTTACTGCAATTGGTGCCTATTTGTTGAGGAGCTATTTACAGAGGCCCCTGTGTCGATTAATGCTGGGACGACTTACCTTTCAATTCTATCTTGCATGCTGGGTCCACCTGTTTGCTGGTGATTTGTTTGTCATGTTGGAGATGAGAAAACCCTCTCCATCATTCTCTTCCTCTGGGGCATTGGACGATGGGCAGGCGCCTCCTCTGCGCCCTTAGGTACTGCTGTGACAAACTCGAGCAAAGTAATTGTACTTGCTGCACTTGGCGCATGTCTTCCCTTGTGCTTGGGTGAAGCTCTGTTGGGGTGTGCTCGGCGTACTTGATCTACTGTTTTGGTCTTCATGAAGACGGCAAGTGCGATGTGGTTACTTTCACTAATGCTTCTTTGCTATGTTATCTTATGTTATGTTAAATGTTTTTATAAAGCGGGACAATTTCCTGGAGGCATCTAGGTGCTGCAATGATACGAAGAAAAAGCTCGCCCATGTAATTATTAAAAAGAAAGGTTTTAAGGGCCTTTCTAAAAGACAATAGATCCGGCAATATCCTGATATACGGGGGAAGAGAGTTCCAGAGGTTTGAGGCCCCAACCACAAAGCTTCTTCCACTCCAGGAAGGAAGCTTAAATTTAGGGACAACAATGGCCCTGGCAGTGCTAGAGCGGAGCGGCCTCTCTGGCTGGTACCAATTGAGCCTGTCTTTGAGGAAGTGTAAGGCCCTAAAGGTGATACAGAGGGCTTTGAACCCCACTCTTTGTTTAACTGGGAGCCAATGAAGCTTCCATAAAGCGAGTTTAGCTGATTGAAATTTAGGGAGTCTCAATAACAACATAGCTGCTGCATTTTGAAGAGCCTGGAGCTTATTAACATACTGCAAACACATATTCAGATATAAGCCATTGTAGTAATCAGGTTTTGCTAAGATTAGAGCAGTTACCACTGTTGTTTGAAGGGTTGGGGGAATATAAGGCAGTTCTTTCCTGCGTTACACTCTGTGCGCTCGGGCTAGCACTAGCATGTCTTTTAACTTAATTTCTGGTTTTTTCAGGATGCCTTAGCACACTTGAGTTGCAGACTTGTAGATCTGTGCTCTGACTTCTTTCTTTCTGAGGGTCATTGTCCGTGCACGTGCTTGCCATTTCGCGTAGCCACGTATAAACTTTGCTTATGGATTCGTCATCCCGCTCATGAGCTTCTCTAAGTTTAAATTGTTCAAAATCAGGATATATCTGCGGGTCAAGGTGGGTACTGAGAGCCGTGACCGCAGCATCATCGTTGTTCTCATCTCCTGTGTTCAGGAGATTCTCAAATAGTTTGAATACTTCCTCCCCAGATGTGTTTAGGAGATTCTCAAATACTTTCAATACTTCCTCCCCAGCGTAGTGAAGGAAAACTGTTCAATTATCCATTGGATCCGTTTCGCGAGTGGTGCAGAAGTAATTAGTGAGCCTGATGTGCCAAGTCTTCCACCAGGATGATGCTGTATCAGGGTCAATCAGTTCACTGAATGGGGATAGAGCACTAGCTGTTAGGTGGTAGGGGGTCCCTGCTACTTGGGGGGCACTGCATGTTGGCCAGTGCCATTTGCTCAAATGTTCGGAGCTGATCTAGGGACGTGGTGTTCGTCAGGTCTATTGAGGTATGCTGTGAAGACAGGTGTCAGGTTGCACTGGGCCACGTGGTCGTTTTGCCACTGCAAGAAGAACTTGTGTGCAGATCAGCTACTTCCAGTCTCTGGATGGATCAAGAGGTGAGTGACTTCGGGTCCCGTGGGAGGACCATGAGGGCTTAAGCACTATGGGATGACCACAGAGTTCCAGGGTCCACTCTTTTACTTGAGTGGCAATGAGGGACTCAGCTAGTTGAAAGGCCTCAAGGAGCAAAGAATGGGTGGGAGTCTCACTACTCGCTTACGGAGGTAGCAGCCTGCCCCTACTGGGAAGGCTATCAGGGGCATGGTCCCTCCACTCGTGAAGCGCTCTGCAGGCAGCTGATGACCAACGAAGGCAAATGTGGTGCACTCACCCGCCGGCACAATTGCTGCTCTCGGTCGGGCTGAGGACACAGGGCAGCTCTCCTTGTCGTCAGGGCGGGGCTCTTAGCAAGCTTGTATGGCCGCGGGGAGTGCGGCAGGCATCGTGGTGATGGGCCGCACACATGCAGGTCGATCCTTGGCACCAGTGTACTGGAGCATGGTTGTTACAAGGTAGCAACGGTGAGTACCACAAAGACAGCCACGCCTATTGCATTTTGGAAGACTTCCGCGGCAGATGAGTTCCCAAAGTTTAGCCTCTTGTACTGTCGAAGCACAAGATGCATGAAACAGTCGTGATGTATCTGCATTTTGGGTCTAGGAGTAGTTGGTGGTATCCTGAATTGAGGTTGCTTGCTGTGCACACTGCCTTGAGTAGTCAGCCATCCCTTTATCTATCCTGAGGGCCTAGCCTGACCCCCAGGTGCATGCCACATCAGATGCCTTTGACGTTTACAGAGAACACTAGACCAGTACACAGCCCATTGTGAAGCAAACTGGACTTTCCCTCACTGACTACGCACCTCAGACACTAGCACCCCATTATGAAGTGAGCAGTACCTTCCCTCACCAACTGCACACCTCAGACACTAGCGTCACAGTATAAAGCAAACTAAACCTCCCCTCTCTGACTGCACACCTCTGGCACTAGCATCAGAGTATGAAGCAAAGAGGACCTTCCCTCACTGACTGCACACATCTGACACTAGCGTCACAGTATAAAGCAAACTAAACCTCCCCTCTCTGACTGCACACCTCTGGCACTAGCATCACAGTACGAAGCAAACAGGACCTTTCCTCGCAGACTGCACACATCAGAACATTAATCCATTGCTTTGAAGCAAAAAGGACCTCCCCTACTGACTGCACACCTCAGACAGGGGGACCTTCCTGTACATAAACAATCATTGGCCTTTTGCTGTTTTCATATGTGCCTCACAACGCAGCTCACATGAAAACAGCAATAATGAGGAGAAATGAAACATTTCTACTCGTTGCGCCAGGGTAAGACCAGGTTTTCCCTGGTCTTAATTTTGGCGCTGCCTCCTATTTATGCCTCCCTTGTAAATAGGGGGCAGCATCAGAATCAATGGGTGTTGCGGTGGAATGCGCACAGCAACACCCATTGCCCTCCCCTTTTACGGTAAGCATAGCGTGAAAGAGGGCCTTAATTACAAGGCAGCGTTAAGCTACGTTAAGTGGCTTAACGCTGCCTTGTAAATAAGGTGAAGCCCCTATCGTCACAGGAACGTCCTAAAAAGTGACGTTCACGTGGCGATAGGGGCTTGTAAATATACCCCTTAGAGTGGTGAGCGGTGTAAGTATTATGCTGAGAGTGACACATTACCATGCAACTAGCCTGTGACATTGTGGTTTTTGTGGAATTTGTGCAGGATCAGTCAGGAAGGCTGGAGGACCAGGACTGCATGCCTGATTTTACCATATTCAGTATGGGCAGTTTGAGTGTTGTGAGAATGCAGTCCTGGGCACACGTAATAGGGTTATAATGGTAACAATGGTTGTAATGTCTCTCTTAGTACGAATGTCTGTGGTCAACACCAGTTTGTTATTCAAATGTTTTTAATATTTTGATAGAGCAAAAACAAACAACAAGCCGACACGTGTTTCGTCACATAAGGGTAGTAAACCCGTGACTTCTTCAGGGCTGTGAGGCGATGGAGGAGATGTTGCGATGTTGCGAGGCCGGTGATAATTCCAACCCGGCAGTGGGGGTTCAATGTAGACCAAGTGGGGGTCCACTTCTCAGTTTCTTGTGGTGGAGGGAGGAGGCCCAATGTGGCTGGCACCTCCAAATTGTTGAGTGGCAAGGGCGGTGTGGCCACTAAGTACGCGTAGTCCTCAATGGGAGTATGGACCGGCCTGAAGCGAAGTGTAGACGCGACGGTTGAGGAAACGAGGATATTGTACCGTTTTTATCGCCGGCTATCGCTGGAAATTATCGCCATGCTAGCGCTGTATTAACAGCATAGCGCAATGGCGATAATTATTCCAGCGATAGCGGTGTTTTCCATGGAACATCGCTGGTTTTCCAGCGATGTTCCATGGAAAACGGCGATATCCTTAATGGTCTTAGCCACACAATCCACCCCCCATGTTAGGTATGCCTTAGTCAGGAATTTAACAGACGTTAAATTCCTGCGTTAAGGCATACTTAACGCGATTTCAAATATCGCTACCTTCGCGATATTATCCCATGTTGTTTTCACAGCCACGCCTCCTTTGCATCTCATTATCGAGGCGAGGCGAGGCGTGTAAAAAACGGGCCCTAACTCAAGGAATCACGCGCTAGCGTGTCCTTGATGATAATGCGATAAAATTATCGCCGCTTTTCGCCCGAAAACGGACGCTAAAGTGGCGATAATTTTATCGCGGCCCCTTGATAATATGCCCCCCAGTCTCTATGTTGGATCTTCTCTGTTCTGAAATAGGCAATCTGTGGCGGGAAGGAAAGGGCAGCCCAGTATCAGGTACCCCCAGCCGTCCTTCATAAACCGATTGGACTGGGTGTTGAAAGGTACCCTAAGATGCCTGCCTGCCCAGAGGTTAATAACAAACAGATAGTCTTGAAGAAGGTTCTTGTGATATCATAGGGGTAGTTCTGTACATAAAGCACATTGGGGTGTGCTTTCATCTTGAATCGTGATGTCCTCCAAGAATTATGAGGAGAAGTGATCCCCATGCCTGCCTATCTCCGCGCAGCTTGTTCTTCACAGAGACCATGCTGCGTTCCCAACTTGTTTGGGCATTCATCAAAATATGTACCCAGGGGTATCTGAAGTGATAAGTCTGAATCCACAAATTAGATTTCCATCCCATAGCCAGGATAACTCATTGGATAGGGACAATAATGGATTTTTCCCACTCAACTATAAGGCCACACACCATCTTACATCGATCTAAAATCTCCACTAACCTCTGTCCGGACCACCAAGGGTATTGGAAGAAGAGCAAATCATCCTCATAGAGCAAGACATGGCCCTCCTACTGTATTCCCTACAATAACCCATCCCACCACATCCCAATCCATTCTGCTAGAGACTCCATGGCCAGGGCAAATAGTAGGAACAACAAGGGATGCCCTCTCCATATGGAACTGAGTAAACAATGCTATTCACCCCTACTTGGGCCCAGGTGGGCCCAGTGCATGGGCAAAGAAGAGAAAGAGTAGCCTGAAGTTCCTTTTCTGTAGGACCAGATCTAAGAAGCACCAACTGGCCGAGCCAAAGTCCTTCTTGAAGCCCACCAGTATAAAGGCACTGGAAACCAAGGACTCCTGGCTGCACACCAGAGCCAGCTGCAAACACCTCAGGTGATGGTGGGTGCTTCAACTTGGCATGATGCCACCTGGCTCTGATGTATCAAGGATGTAATAGCATTGCCCAACCTAATGGCCAAGGTTTAGACCAGGACTTTGGCCTCTACATAGAACAGGGAATTAGGGTGGTAAGAAGAACACTGATCTGGGTCCTTTCCAGGTTTTAAAAGGACTGATATAGTTGCTCCCTACAAGTCCTTTCGGAGTGTACCAGTCTTTTCACAAATCATTGAACAAATTCAGAAGATAGGCTTCATTGTGAAGGTGTACTTCTTAAATAATTCAACTAGGAACCCATTTGTGCTTGCAGTTTTAACAGATTGCATCCCAGATATTGCATTTGATATTTCTTCAGTGGCTAAGGAGCTATCTAGAATTCTGCTCTCTTGATCCGATAAGGACTGAACTGGAAGTGCCTGAAGTACATACTGTGGTACTTTCATCCTTTGGAGGGGGTGTTCACTCAGCAGAGGTCGGCATAGGAGTTCACAAATACTGCTGTTATGTCCATGATGTTGCAACTCGCTGACATACTATATCATAAATCACTGGGATTAACCAGACTTATAGACATGACATTGGGAGGCTATGTACGGGAAGCTAGCCACGTGAAGAGCCTACTGTCTCAGCTGGGTTTTAACAGATTTGAGCTTCCTAATGGTTTCCTCATCCTGCCTGCCCACAAATTTCTGCTCGAGGTCCAGGACATCCACTCTTAAGGCAGCAATGCCGAACTCCCTCTTTTGTGCCTTCTTTCTGAGGAATGCCATAGCCTTCACCCTGATCACTGCCTTAAGGGCTTCCCATACTGTAAAGACAGGTGAGACCGATCCGTGGTTAATTAGAAGTATGTTACTATCTCCTCGCATACGAAGTTCAAGAATTCACTGTCATGCTCCACGTGCTTAAGCGCCATATCCCAAGAATAACCCCTAGAGTGGCAGGCTGCACCTCCTCAGATTAGTGGTTCGAGAATTCCCGTAGCAAGATCTGTGCCCCTGTCACCTCAGTCACATCGGGTGCTGGCAGGAAAAGACAGTCTATACAGGAGAACGATTTGTTAGTGCCCCAATAGTATATGTTTATTTATTTTATTTATTTATTTTTGTGTTTTATAGAGCGCGAACTTGACCCGTTAGGGTATCAGAGCGCTTTACAGAGTCATAGAGTTGTACAAGAGGCATGGAGTCACATGAGTATACCATAAATTGGGAGGGGGCGGGGTGCTGAGTACAAGAGGGATGGAGGGATACAATGTACAGTTTACATTACAGTTGCTGAAGACAGGCCCCAGGTTTCTTGGTGGGGTGAGAGGTCATCGGAAGGAGGCAACAGCCATGAAATGGTCAGGGTCCCTGTGGCGGTTGAAGGTAAGGGTTTAGACGAGGAATTTACCCATGAGGAAGGATTTGGCCTCCTTTTTGAAACGTGCAAGAGAGGGGATTCTTCTGAATGCGGGTGGGAAGGAGTTCCATATTCTTGGCGCAGCCCCAGCGAACGCCCGGTTATACGTTTTTTTTTTCCGAAAGCGTGCAGGCTGGAGTAGGAGGTCTCTGGCGGACCGTGAGTTTCTGATTCCTCCGGATACCACAAGTTTCTGTGCAAGATATGCAGGGGAGTTTGAGTATAAGGCCTTGTGTGTGATGCATGCCAGCTTAAGCTGTATTCTGGCCTCGAAAGGAAGCCAGTTCAGCGCTTTCAGGTGTGGAGAAATGTGGTCAAATTTCCTTGTGCCGGTAAGAAGTCTGGCGGCCGCATTGAGGCAGGCTTTTAGAGGTGCTAGGGAGATCTTGGGTAAACCAGAGAGGGTGGAACAGCCATATTCCAGTCTAGAAATGACTAGTGCTTGGACTGCCAGTTTTAGGTCGGGAGCGTCAAGGAAGGGTTTCAGTTTCTATAGGTAGCTCAGGTGGAATCTGGCTGATTTGGCCATGGAGTTGATGTGGTCGCGCATGTTCAAGTTGCAATCCAAGGTTATTCCCAGTGATTTGGCCGAATCCACAATGGTTGGTGGACAATTTAAGGCTGTGATGGCCTTAATCCATATCTGAATCTCAGGGTCGTTTTTGGCGGTGAAATTAGAAGAAATTCTGTTTTCTTTGCGTTGAGTTTGAGTTGATTGGAGGAGAGCCATTGGACGGTCAGCTTCAGGGCCTCGTTCAGGGAGAGAATCTCCTCGAGAGATGAGATTTTGATGTAGATCTGAGTGTCGTCAGCGTACATATGGTAGGGGATATTTGCGGTGCGTAGGACTTCGGCAAGCGGTTCTAAATAAAGGTTGAAGAGGGTGGGGGACAGCGTTGATCCTTGAGGGACTCCAACTGTGACCGAAGAGGGAGCGGACAGGTTGCCGTTAATTAGGAATCTCTGAGATCGGTTTTGGAGGAAGGATCTAAACCATTCTAGGACAGAGCCATCTAATCCCATCCTGAGTTTAAGGCGTTCGAGAAGCTTCCCATGGTTGACGGTGTTGAAGGCCGAGGATAGATCTAGGAGGATTAGGAGACAAGTTTTGCCTTGGTCAAGGGATTGGAGGGCATCATCGACGATGTGGAGCATGGTGGTTTCAGTGCTGTGTCCCGGTCTGAATCCAGATTGGAAGTCATCGAGTAGGTGGAAGTTGTTGATGTGATGACTTAGCTGCAGTTGCACACACTTCTCCAGCACTTTAGCTAAGGGAGGGATGTTGGAAATAGGTCTGAAGTTGTCAGGGGAGGCTGGATCCAGCGACGGCTTTTTCAGAATGGGCCACTTTCAGAGAGTCAGGAATTGATCCCTGCCGGAGAGAGGCGTTAATTATTGCGGTCCAGCTAGGAATAATGGATTGGGCGGCGGCAGCTAGGCAGTTAGAGGGGAGCGGGTCGTTGAAATGGTTGTTCGGGTTTAAGGTAGATAGGATTTTGGAGACGGAGTCTTCGTCGTAGAGTGTGAAGTCGGTCCAGTGTGCTTGATTCTTAGGTGAAGCCTGTTGGGGCGACGTGGGTGGAGGGGGCAGGTCAGGGGGTATAGAGTGTGATGCGGAACTAAGTTCGTTACCTAGGGCTTTGATTTTGTCCGCGAAAAACGAGGAGAATTCCTCGGATGATATTAGAGACTTGGGGTTTTCTTTCAATGTTTTGGCCAGTTTGTTGGATTGGTGTTTGACCAGTTCGAAGAGTTTGCGGGGTCTGTTCTGAGCGTTCCCCAGTTCCGATCTGAAGAATTCTTTTTTTGAGTTGAGGATGTTCCTGTTGTATGTATTTCTGGCCTGGCGGAGAAGTTTTAGGTTAGCGGCCGAGGGGTGCTGTCTCCAGATTCTTTCGGATTGCCGGAGGGATCTCCTCTCATTGTTGAGGGATCGAGTGAACCAGGGGTTTCTATCTTTGATTTGAGTTCTTTTTAGTTTTAGTGGGTCTAGGTCATCCAGAATGTTCGACATAGTTGCAGAATAGTGATCGTTGAGGTCACTGACCGTTGTGATATGCGAGGGGGAGGTCAGATTTGCACTGAGCCTCGAGTTCTTTGTGGTCCAGGTTCTTGGTGTCTCTGACCCAGCGTTTAGGAAACACCGGCTGTGGTGCCCTTGTCTTGTGGGTGCCAGGTAGTAGGAAGGCAATGGTGGTCAGACCAGTCACAGGGGTCTATAGAGATAAGCTTGACGGTTGCTTCCTTAGAGATGATCCAGTCAAGAGTGGCCCCTTTCGAGTGAGTTGGGAGAGAACAAGATTGGGTCAGGGCTTGATCGGCCAGGAGGTCTTTAATGGCGTTGACATGAGGATCCTTGGGATCGTTCCAGTGCAGGTTGAAATCGCCAAGGAAAATGTCTTTTGCGTTGGAGGAACTCTTTGCTGTGAGAATTTCCATGAGGTGGTCAGTGAAGGAGTCATTCATGCCTGGGGGGTGGTAAAAGATGTGCAGGTTGCACAGTTGGGTGGAGTTACTGCGAATAGAGAGGGCGAGGTATTTGCAGGAGTCAGTGGTATCCGCCAGAAGTTCCGTGACAAGAAGATTAGAGCGATAGATGCAGGCGATGCCGCCTCCTTTCTTGCTATGTTGTCTGTCCAGCCTAGCAATGTTATAGTTGGGAGGGACTAAGAGGTCTAGGCATGGGGATGAGGAATCGTTTAGCCATGATTCTGTTAGAATTGCCAAGTCGAAATTTTTGTTCAGGATGAGAGCAGCTACATCAGCGGCATGCTTTACTGCCGATCGGCAGTTAATTAAGAGACCAGTCAGGGAGGGGTCAGAGGGAGTGTCGGGAGTCGGAGCGGACAGGTGTACAGGCACTAGATTGCTTCTAATCACACTTCTGTTTTGGAGGGTAGCTGATCTGCAGGGGTTGATAGCGACCGTGCAGATGGGATGTTCGGCACTCACGTCTGATAGGCAAGGGGTAGCTGGGGCTGTGTTGTAGTCCTGGAGAATGGCGAGGATTTCCTTTTTAGTGAGGTCTAGCGGATTTGGTGTGGCGAGGGAAAGGTTGTAGGAGAGGACGAGAGCTAGGGTTTCCTCCTCCGATAGGTGGCAGGGATGCTTACGAGGGCGGAGGTGCCTTAAGGATGTAGGTAGTGGGTGTTTGGGGAGCTCTGTGATAGGAGGGGAGGTGGAGTTCAGCAGGGGCTTGAGGCTAGCGAAGGAGAGTTCGGCGAGGTGGAGGAGGTTCGTTAGATCCAGAATGGAGAAATGGATGCTCTGAATTATTTTGGCGGCTCTGGAGTGCAGAGTATCGATATCCATATAAGGGGGCGCAGTAGAGGTGCTAGGAGGGTTAGGATGGACTGTGTTAGGAACAATAGGAGGGGTGGTTTGTGGGCTAGCAGGGCCAGCTTGACCTGCATCATAGGTCATTGGAGGCGTACAGGTCTCAGAGTCAGGGTGGGGAGCAAGAAGGGAGGAGACCATGGGTCTCGGGTCGATTGCGTTAGCAAGGCCGGTATATGAGCTAGGGGGTTAGGATGAGCTGGGTTAGAAGCCTCAGAGACGGTATGGGGAGATAGTGGGGAGGAGACCAATGGTCTCGGGCGGTAGTGTTAGCAGGGCCGGGAGACGAGGCTAGAGGGGTTGGGAGGCCCTGAGTTGGAAACCCTTAGAGAGGTGGCTTGTGGGAGGTTAGTCCTGCTAGGCAGGCAGGTCGGAGGATCATCAAGGCGGGTGTTGGTCGCCCTGCCAGTGTCGTGCACATGGTTTCTGAGGAGGGTAAAAAGGTCCGCAAATTTATTGAGGTTTGTGGGTGAGGCTTGGATCAATATGTTAAAAGCAAAATGACAATTATGAACATTACCTGCGCCATCTTGTCTGGTGGAATTCTATGTGCACATAAGTTGCAGTCATTTTAATCTATCACAGCCATTTTGTACTCTGTTGGTCACCTTTGTTTCACCCTGCCCTTACTAGCATCCCTCTGACCGACCTGGTACTGTGCTGGGGGCTATAAACTCTATTGCCACAACAAACCTCAGCGCCACTTGCTGCCACAAACTCGTTTTTCCTCTCATCCCTGTTTTCAGACAAGCCTTTGGACGCTCTACCCTTCACTACACCTAGTTACACAAACAGGTTCCAAACACCAAAAAGACTCTTGCAAAATGATTTATTGCACTGCAAACAGCAAGACTTGTTGTTACCAACAATGGGACCTGTTTTTATCAACAGAACGGACTCTTAGATCTGGCCGGTCTCACATGTTTTAGACCCTGAAGCAAGGTCCAGCTGCAAGATAAGATTGTCTGTTTGACCTGGGTGGGAAGAGAATTACTGTTGGGCTTGTGTGACAACCTGCCCGGGGCGGGGACCCCAAGCTTGTGTAACCATGCTGATCAAACAAATGCATTGTGTCAAACCTGTATAAAAGGAAGAGCCAAGGGAGTTGTCAGCAGAACACTTCCCTCAGACATCCCGGTGTCTCAGTTGACGTGATCTCCTCATGAGAAATAAACCTCTTTCTTGCCTTCCAGTTTCCAGCGCCTTGCCTCATTATTTTGATAGCGAACCCAAAGTGAATTAGAGGTGGAACCCTGCACCGGGCAGCATTGAGGGTCTTAGAAGACTCGCTGCCTTTCACAAATTGGCGCCCAATCGTAGGGGCCCATCAGCGACGCGTGGGTCCGGTAGAGAGGTCCTAACGACGGAGTGAACAACTAAACGATTGGGGTATACCTGCCTGAGAAGACCCTTGTCTGGCTGCCGATCGACTGAACTTCACCGGTTCCGAACGGACCTCTCTCGAGTGACCTGCGGTCCTGACTGGGACCTTAGAGGAACGCCGCATTGATTGTTGGAGTGAGAGGACAACCAGGCACTGGAAGGGGAAGACGAAGAACTGTCCATACGGTCCGGGTAAGGTCGTGAAAAAACGACTTAAATTGATTGATTGATTGATTGAATAGTTTGATTGAAATACTAGTATTCCTTTTTTGATATTGAGTTATTTGCGACATTTCCCTGCTTGCAAACAACAAAGAATAGGAATATTCTCTCTCTTTGCAGGCAGCGAAGGACAGGTAGTGCAGACTTTTGTCTAAATTGATTGATTGAGATATTCATTTTGACCGATAAATACGTCATGCCTGTTTTCTCTAGATTGTTTGATTGTAATTGTTTTGGACCAGACCGTTCGTTAGAGGTCAGTCAGCCGGCACCGCCGGAAGGCACCCCTAACAAGGACATGTACGTAAAGTATGGATTAGCCAGCGTAGCTTATAGCAAACTATGGCATAAATACACTAGGAAGGACCGGGTAAATCAGTGGCCACTGACGGGATCTTTCGATCCCGCTAAAATAGAAACGTTAGAATTAGCTCTCCACAAAAAGAAAACTAGACCAGCCATGTTTGACAGTTTTGGCTTATGGCGAAAAGAGGCAGCTCAAAGAAAGAAAAGGGACGAAGCTAGACAAGATAAAGAAACGCGAAAATCAGCTTACCAAGCCTGTAAAAGATTAGAAGAAAAACTAAAAGAAAGGGAAATCGATAAAAAGGAACAGGAATCAAAAATATCAGATCAATGCCCTGTTAGAACGCCCTCGACTCTTTACCCCAAGTTACCAGCAAAACAAAGGGTAGATGATGATTTATTGTTAGGTCCCCCAATCATATACATGCCACCCCCTTACGCCCCTACTCATCCCGTAGTACAACGACAGGACCACCAAAGTATAGCCGGAGATGGCACGATCGCCTCAGTCTCCACCGCCTCTGCTCCCACCGAGTCACCCACACCAAATGCCTCATCAAAGGATACAGTAGTAGAGGTAGGATCAAAAGAAACAGGAGCGCCCAGGGTCTCGCGATTAAGTAAAAATGAGCGAGCAGGCATTGATAAAGTAGTTAAATCCCTCATAGATAGGAAGGAGACAGAAGAGTATGTAACTGACATATGCAACTCCTATGTTGAAAACCGCAAACAATACTTTATTGTACGTCTCTGTTACCACACTCTTACTGCATATGAAGAGAAGTACCAAGATGTAGGGCCCGAGCGACTAGTGGCTCTCTATAGGAAGGTAGACACCGGAGATGAAGGCGACAACGATGTTACAGAACTCTTTTCATCCACACTGGAGGTATTCCGTCACCTCGTGGAACAAGGACGGATAGATAAGGACAGGACATCTAAGATAGCAGGACCCCCGGTGTAAAAACCAGATAGCATGATGCCGATAAAAGAAGCTGCCCCTTATTGGGTACCTCCTAGAGGACAAGGGACTCATGACGATATGAACCATCAAGATGCTAGAGGAAGGGTGGTCTACAATTGGGTGTATCAACCATGGGACAGACAGGACATTTTGACGTTCCGTAAATCTTTACCGGATTTACGAAAGAACCCCACCGCCTTTTACACCGAGCTAGGTACCGCTCTGGGCTCAACAATAATGACACTTGCCGACATAGACTTGTTCTTCGGGTTATGTTTGCCAGCAGATGTGTGGAAACAGATTAGGAAAATAGACCATACCGAACTGCTTGGTCATACCTGGGAACAACTTAACACACTAGATAAACAGCGGAACCCTGGTCAAAAACCGGTTAAAGCAATATTGGACCTCCCTGACAAAATAGTGCAGAAAGTGAAAACGCTGATCCCAGAGAAAAAGATAGACTGGTCCATAGTAACCGAGTGCCGCCAGAAACCACAAGAGGATGTCTCAGAGTATTTCTCCAGATTTGAAACGGTGTTCTCCGATTACAGTGGACAAGACATGTCCACCGCAACCGGACACCACTTATTTGTGCAGAACTATGTCAAAGGACTACTGCCAGATGTATCCCAGAAATTACAAGCCAGCGAAAGTAGTTGGGCAGCATCTAAACCGGCGGCCATTCTCCAAATGGCCCAGTACTATGAGCATCAGAAAAACGAAAATGACAGGGCTACAGAAAGGAAAAAGAAGGACTTGAAGGAATGGGTAATGGTAGCACAACTCCAGGGGGCGAATACAGGAAGGGAGCAATATAGGGGAGGATACCAGCAGAATACCCCTAGAGTACAGCCACCTAGTAACAATTCATCGACATCATATGTAGGACGCCAAGACCTAGGACAGGATCAATGTGCATTTTGCAAAGAATATGGACACTGGAAAACCCAATGCCCGGCTTTGTTAGGAGCTGGTAGGGGCAGAGGGGCGAGGGAAATAGCAAGTGGACAGAGAGGAAGAGGACGTGGGAGAGGGTACACGAGTGAAGCAAGCGAGGAAAGGCCAGGAAGACTGAACACATTTGACCATCCCAAACAGAATCAGTACCAACAGACAGATTATGACAATACGTACGACTTTGCATAGGACAGCCAGGGGCAAGGGAGGGATCTAGTCGAGCTCTATGTTGATCAGCAAGGCCCTTATGTTACCACGGAGGTCCTGGGCACAAAGTCGCCATTTCTGGTAGACACAGGAGCAACACGTAGTGCACTATCCAAACGACTGATTCCAAGGGCACCCTTGTCAGGCTCACATGTGACCTCAATAGGATTTGACGGTACGCCCTCCACCAACCCTTTGTCCCGACCGATCTTAGCGACTGACACGACAGTTAACATATACACCGACAGCCAATATGCCTTCGGGGTGGTTCACCATTTTGGGATCTTATGGAAAGAAAGAGGGTTCCTGACTTCACACGGTACACCCATCCTGCATGGAGATTTAGTCTCCGCCTTGACGCAAGCAGTCCTCCTCCCCAAGAAGTTAGCAGTGATAAAATGCCAAGCACATAGGAAAGTGACTGATCTCATTGGACAGGGAAATGCACTAGCAGACGTTACTGCCCGAGCCACGGCAGGAGACAGAACTACGCAGATTACTTGCATAAATTGACAAACGAGCTAACAATTATCCACAAACAGGTGCAGCAAGCCTTGCCTGACATATCCAGGGGCCCGGGACATGAAATAAAGCCAGGCGACCATGTTTGATCCGCAACTTCCAAAGAACGAAGAATCTGGAGCCTAGGTGGACGGGCCCCTGGCAAGTCCTGATCACCACCCGAACTGCCCTCCGAGTGAAAGGAAAACAAAACTGGCTGCATGCCCATCACTGCAAACGAGTCCCTCCAACCCTGGCAACCTGTGAAGGGGTGAAGGTGCAAGAGGAAGTACTCGCGAGAGACCGACCAGCTCTGAGTTGCTACCCACAAGAAGACACCCTTGAACTATCAGAATTTCCCGATCCCACGGTGCCATCCAGGAAAGGGTACAACCTAAGATCACGAAAGGAGGGAGCTCCAACGACCAGGCCACTAACTGAGTCAAGGTCTCAGATCGGTAGCACAGTCAAACAACGCTACCAGGAAAGCGCCAGACAAAAGTCTGTGGTCCTAACAGTTGTTGAGCTCCTCGAAGATGATGGAAGAAACTGAACACCTGCAAAACCACCGCAAAGACACCAAGACTGCTAACCTGCACAGCACAAAGACAATTGCACTTGTAGCTGCATTTCTCACCTGTCTCCTGCTAATGGTCGCACTCTGGATCATTGAAGAGAATGCACCTGCATACAGAACATTGTCACCCACCATGCAACCAACCACCAAGAAAGAACACTACCTGGTATCACTACCGCCACATCTCCAAGAACGACGCAAAGAATTCTGGAATAATTCTTTCGTGCAGATGTTGCACCAGCACAATCTTGCCACCAATGCTACCAACTGTTGGGTCTGTGGGCTGTTACCACATGCCACTGAACATTCCATCCCTTTCATCCCTTCGCCCTTTTCTATTCACGGATCTTGCCTTGCCTGGATGATGCTCCTACAAGAAAGTTACAAAGACAATGCCACTTCCGACGGAACAATCGCCCAGTTCTACAACGAGTTCTGGTGAAACAAAACAGGAAGGACAGCCGCCCCCTTCTGCCCTTACACCTTCAATGCGACATTCCAGATTAATGTCCCCTCCAAAGAACGAGTGGAAATGCAAGTGTTCAATAATCCTAACAGAGCCACATTTTCCTACCTGAAGAAAAGAACTGCTGCAACACTGACTGTGGCCCTATCTGTGGTGAACGTCTCGAAGGCCGTGGGACTGAGAATGTGGGTCACAGCTAAGCCTGGGCATAGTTTGCATAGTAGCACTTCACGTAGCTACGTGAAGTACTTTTTGAACTACACGTAGCTAAGCTAATTGCATAGCTGTGTGCTTGACTGCACTGTACAATAATTGCCAAAGGCATCTTGCACAGTGCAAGTTAAGACAAAATAAATATCTCTGTCTTTATATGCTAAAAATGCATATAGTCATTTCACAAAAGTGAAAACGATAAAATAACAAGCAGTGAGAGAGGTGATGATTTTGGGATCCTCCCTAACCTAGGGAGAGAACCAAGCAGATGCCTTGAAAACAAAAAGCACATCTTTTGAACGATTCAGTGGTGGTCCCATCCTCTTAGGACCACCCCAAGCACAGTTATTGGCAAAAATACAATCCCAACCAAAGGCCCTGCAAAGCATTATGGGACAAGATTAGCAGTGGGCAGTGAATATTATAGTATCCAATATCAAAATAATTCTACAAAGAGCTGCAGTTCCACTGGTCGTTACTAGATGTCCCTCACGAGTCAAATGCAAAAGCTTCATGAAAGGGTTTCAATGCTTTTGCATTTGACTCGTGAGGGACATCTAGTAACGACTGGTGGAACTGCAGCATGATGTATTAATAATTTCAATGCTTTTGCATTTGACTCGTGAGGGACATCTAGTAACGACTAGTTGAACTGCAGCTCTTTGTAGAATTATTTTGATATTGAACACTATAATATTCACTGTCCACTGCTAATCTCGTCCCATAATGCTTTGCAGGGCCTTTGGTTGGGATTGTATTTTTGCCCATAAGTGTGCTTGGGGCGGTCCTAGGAGGAAGGGACCACCACTGAATCGTTCACATGATATGCTTTTTGTGTTCAAGGCATCTGCTTGGTCCTCCCCCTAGGTTAGGGGGGACCCCAAAATCATCACCTCTCTCATTGCTTGTTATTTTATTGTCAAAGTTCACTTTTGTGAATTGGTTATATGCTTTTTAGCATAGAAAATTGCTTTATCAAAGCATTTCTGGGTGTTTAGTTTACTGCTGCTGCGCTACATCAATTAGCACAGTTTTTCACTCTATTTGCGTAGTGCGTAGTACCACAAACTTTGCATGCTCCGTGAGCGTAGCGAAGTATTATGCCCAGGGTTAGTCACAGCACCGGTAGCATTGTGGGGACTTTTGAACACTGCCAACCCCCCAGCGCTTGTTGCATCACCCAATATGTACTTTGTTTGTGGAACCAAAGTCTACACCTGGCTCCCAGGAAACAGGGGGGGCACGTGCTACATCGCCTTTGTTCTGCCACCAACCTACACAGCCCCTGCAGAGCATCATCGAGAAAAGCGTTCTAAAGACATTGATCAAACAGACTCTGCCTCATCACAGTTCCTCGACGCAGCCTGATAATTCACCTTCTGTCTATGAAGCAATCGAACATCTCCATAGACTATCTTCAGAAATTCATCAAGGATCAGAGACTTGGACAATTGGAAGTTGGCTTTGGGGCATCTTGAAGGAGTGCGGTTGGAAAATATCAATGATTCTCTTGGTCCCAGTATTGACAATATGTGGTTGTTGTTTGGGTATACACTGTATACCACCTTTGTGTTCTCTTTGCATAACTACCTTACACCCTAAGACTATGGACACTCAGCTAACAAAAATGAGAGTGATGTATGATCAAGAGATACAGGACATTATGGAGATCGAAATAGACTGACAAGCTGGCTAGTTATGTTCAAAGGGGCCACTGTTAAAAGCAAAATGACAATTATGAACATTACCTGCGCCATCTTGTCTGGTGGAATTCTATGTGCACATAAGTTGCAGTCATTTTAATCTATCACAGCCATTTTGTACTCTGTTGGTCACCTTTGTTTCACCCTGCCCTTACTAGCATCCCTCTGACCGACCTGGTACTGTGCTGGGGGCTATAAACTCTATTGCCACAACAAACCTCAGCGCCACTTGCTGCCACAAACTCGTTTTCCTCTCATCCCTGTTTTCAGACAAGCCTTTGGACGCTCTACCCTTCACTACACCTAGTTACACAAACAGGTTCCAAACACCAAAAGACTCTTGCAAAATGATTTATTGCACTGCAAACAGCAAGACTTGTTGTTACCAACAATGGGACCTGTTTTTATCAACAGAACGGACTCTTAGATCTGGCCGGTCTCACATGTTTTAGACCCTGAAGCAAGGTCCAGCTGCAAGATAAGATTGTCTGTTTGACCTGGGTGGGAAGAGAATTACTGTTGGGCTTGTGTGACAACCTGCCCGGGCGGGGACCCCAAGCTTGTGTAACCATGCTGATCAAACAAATGCATTGTGTCAAACCTGTATAAAAGGAAGAGCCAAGGGAGTTGTCAGCAGAACACTTCCCTCAGACATCCCGGTGTCTCAGTTGACGTGATCTCCTCATGAGAAATAAACCTCTTTCTTGTCTTCCAGTTTCCAGCGCCTTGCCTCATTATTTTGATAGCGAACCCAAAGTGAATTAGAGGTGGAACCCTGCACCGGGCAGCATTGAGGGTCTTAGAAGACTCGCTGCCTTTCACAAATACAATGCCGCTTTTGTAGAGGGTGATGGTGAGGTCAGCTCGCAGGGTTGCGGAGGGCGCTATTGTGAGCTTAGTGCCGTAAGGAATATTCCTGGTTGTGCGTACATTGAGGAGGTGCGCAAAGGAATTGCGCCAAGAGGGGGTTCTTTTGGAGTAGAAAACGAGGTCGTTGATGACTGTGCCGTTGTCCGCACTGAAACGCAGGTCAGAGATCAGTGTCTCAGGGTGATTTTTCAGGGTGAGGTGCTTGAATGTTTTTGTAGCAGTTTTGGAGAGGTTAGGGGGGTAAACCAGGGTGTATGAGTTTACCCCAGTAGCGGTCAGGCCGGGACCTACCATGTTGACTAGGGTTGGGCACTATAGGAGGGACGTGGGTCAGTAGGCAGCAGATTTCCTTATGTCCATGATTGTTAGGATAGTAACCTTATAGGAAATAAGAAATTGGCCAGGTCGTAAGTAAGAAGAAATTCCTAGAGCTTTCCAAAGTTCAACAAATTTTTCATTGACTGCTATGGCAGGTCAGTGCCACTTCAAGATGGCCGCCACCTGAACGAGGCATGGCCCAGGATGCAGCTGTGGGCCCTTGTTTGTGTTGATGGTGCAGTCCTCTTTCTGTTGCCATTGTCTGATCGAGCCTGGCTGGGGTGCAGCTGTGGGCCCTTGTTTGTTTTTATAGGTCAGTCCTCTTTCTATAGCCATTGCCAGGTGCTGCCATTTTCGTGGGTAAAAGGCCCGAGGCAGTATGGAGGGGCAGCTTTGTGCACAAAATGGCTGGGGGCAATAAAACTGTTGTGCCATAGACCGACAACTGCAAGGTACAGCTAAAATTCCGATACCAGACCCACTTCTGTAGTCTGGATATCGCTATGTTCCTGCTGGTGCACACTGCTCACTCTGTGCATGTCAAATTGAGGAGGCTTCTCGTCTGTTGATGCTCCTTAGGAGTATATCTTCAGGGCAGGCGCACCGCTTCGCAGCTTTTGGCATCCCTGCTGCCCCGAGCGCGATCCTTATGAGAACACTGCATTGGGGGTGAGGCGGCAAACAGCTCCCCAGGGCTTCGGCTTGTGCTGGGTGAGCCCGTCACTGGAAGGGAAACTTCCTGAAAGTTCAGCGCAAGTCAGCCAGTTCCCCTGCGGGTCACAGGTTCGGGGGCTCAAGGTGTAGGATACCGCTTTTCAGCTCTTTGGCATCCCTGCTGCCCCGAGCGCGATCGGTATGGAGGCACTGCATCAGGGGGGGGACACAGCAAACAGCTCCCCAGGGCCTCGGCTTGCGCTAGGTGTGCCCGTCACCAGAAGGGAAAACTCGCCTGAGGGCTAGCGCAACTTCGCCAGTTCCGGCAGGTCTCAGGGGCCCAAGACGATGAGTGGCCTGCAGCGGGGTGGGGGGGGGGGGACCGGACTCACCGAAGTCTCAGGTCTGGGCAAAAATCCTCGGTCAGTCCCCCAGCAGCCCAGCCTTCCGTTTATGCCTGCTGGATTCGGGGAGCAACTCTCGGCTGGGGCTCCGTTCGTCAGCAGCAGTGAGGTATCCGACGGACTCAACAAACGGCCAGCTCTTCTGGACAGTGGCCGACGGTCCTAGTTGAGGTAAGAGGGGTCCATAAATGCTGGTCAGTGCGGTGCTGCGGGGGCCAAGTTAGCACTGTATTGCTGTGTGATGATGTAGGAGGGCGAAGGAGGGCGATGGATGGCCGGGTTGTACAGGGATATTAACCGATAGGTGATCCCTAACCCAGGAGCTCAGTGGAGGAGCTCTCGTCCGGTGGCCATCTTTCTTTTCAAAGTAATATTAGCACTTTCCCTAGTGTTCCTGATGCACCAAGCATTGCATAACCCCACAGAGGTTGCCCAGGTTGATAGATGATCCACTCTATGAGTCTCAAGTGATCAGGGGCCACCTGTGTCTAACCACTGATTCATTGTGGTGTAAAATCTTCCACAAAGATCGTCCCTCCCTGAGGTGTTTCCATTAATAGAACAGTGTGAACATGCAGGGTGATATCTAGGAGAGCGAGAGGGGATACACACTGAGAAATGTCCCGTGATATCCTTTCATGAGCCAGTCACTCTGGTTTATTGCCTCAAGCTGTTGGTCACCACTTGAGACATCTCCAATGGGAAGGATCTGTGAAGGAGAATCACCCCCACCAGGAGACACAGGAGAAGCTTGAATGGAAGACCCAGTTGTACGCATATCTACTCAAAAAGTAAACGTTTGCTCCCATTGGGCGAGTCTCCTGCAACAACAGCTCCTTGGGCATTTAGCATTTGGTAAACTGTAGGACCACATACCTCTTAATCCAATCATTCCATGACATGGCCCAGTACTCAGTCAGGTTGATGCTTTGCACCTTTGTAAACACTATCAGGTGACCTATCAAAGTAGATAAATGGACTTAATCTACAGCGGTGAAACCAAAAACCTAACAAACTGTGAGTATCATAACCCGGCACCCCAGCTGCCTGCCACCCTACACTTCCATCACAGACATCGATTGCCCAAATGGATAGCCATTTAAACTCAAAACAATTCTCAAGTAGCTTGTAATATAGAGTCGCTAGGCCAACTGCACTCCAAACCATATCCCACTAATTCAGGTAATTCAAAGGACCCACCCACAGGACTCTGCCTATATAACAAGCCACCCATCACCAATGATGGCTCTGGTTTTACAGATCAGCAAGTACACCGCCCTGTCCCACAGTCCCTGCCAAGGGTCAGGGTCTCTGTCAATTCCTGGGTCTATCCTCTAATCAAGAGACTCAAAATTGTCAACATAGAGGAAAACAAAAAGGTCATTGGTGGATTGCTTGAATTCATCTCAGCCACTGGTAATTACTCTGAGCCACAATCCAGTCCATCATTTTTTGTCCACCATTCCACCTCAGACAGGAACCAGCCATGTGCAAATCAGCATTGGTCCTGCTCCAACAGTCGAGCCTGAACTGCCAAACCTGGTCCCTTCCAAGCAGGAACACAAGCAGCCTCAGACCTCTTTTAGCCTACTTGGGTTTCCTCAGTAGGGTGCAGCTGGAGTCCTATGGCTCAGTGAACACAGGACCCAAGTCTAGGCATACCCATCGCAATTAGGGTTTTGCACTGAGGAAAACAAAAAAGTGGTGGGTGGCTTGGTTGAGTTCATCTCAGCTACTGGTAGTTACACTGGGCTGCAATCCATTCCTTTGTGTTTTTTACCCACTATGGCACCTCAGACAGGAGCCAGCTGTATACAAATCAGCCCTGGTCCTGATCCAGTGGAACAGTCCAGCCTGAACTGCCAGACCAGGTCTCCTTGGTCCCGCTCCAATAGTAACAGTCCAGTTCGAACTGCCAGATAAGGTCCCCTCCAAGTGGGAACATAAGCAATCCTAGACCAGTCTCAGTCTATTTGAGCCTCTTAAGTAAGTTGCAACCTGAGTCTTATGACACAGTAAGCATGGGACCTACGTCAGGAAATAATCATCACACTTGGGGAGTCGCAATGATGAGTCAATTGCAAAAATTCATCTCAGCCGCTGGTTATTACTCTGGGGCACAATTTGTCAGTTTTTGGGATAAGACATCACAAAAGAGACAGGAAATGTACCACATGGAGGAGATGGAAGACATGGCCGTGGAGAGCATTAGCTTCCCTCGTCAGGTCTCACACACATTGCCCCAGACACCAGAGGGCTGACAGTTGACTTCCAGGTCAGAGAAGGTAGAGCTCTATAACATGTTACTGGACACAAAAGGCAGTGTGTGGCAACATCGGCAGTTTCACCTCTTCAGCTTGACGCTCTAGTTCAAAGCCATTTCCCTCACTTTTGTTTTTCCCTATATATTTGCTGTCCCTTGTTTTGTCTTGGAATGACTTTGGTATTTGACTTGCCTATAGTTTTTGCACCAACTCTTGATTTCTCCTATGGGTCTGGCCACTATTAACCTACTTTTTGGACTTGGCTTCGGATTTCCCTTTTTTTGGTTTGTCGACTTCAATTATACCTGCTGGAAGAGCTGTGTGCAACTCCTCTTCAGTTCTTTTGTGATCATGCTTATTACCTATTAGAGAACTTCTCTTACTTACCCATTATAGAACTCCTCTTTCCTTACTCAATGCTCAGTGTCTTTTGTTTCCTATCTAGGCAGTGAATCGTAGTGTGCCTCTGCAATGCTGTGCCGTTGTGTACTTCAGAGAGTCAAGTCAAGGTCTTCTAATAAACATCCTGCTGGAAACGAGTATCATGCTAATACCCCAATAGCAGGAATCATGCCTCCAAAGGGGTCCAGTCTCACTGCAATCAATGCGGGCGTGGCTTGCGGAAATTCCATACCAGGATTTTCTTATTCTTCTTTTCTACAACCGCGATTGCTGCACCAGTATGATTTTCTGTAGACACCAGCACTTTCAGTCTTTTAGGGCACAAAGCAATCTCTATTTTTAAACAATCCTCAGTAATTCACTACACATAATACCAAAGTTATGCTTATTCTTTCGTACTTGGGTAAAGATGCATCATTGTAGGAAACACCCTTAATTTTGAACCAAAGTCCCTGGCTTTCAAAGTGTACATTGTTCAACAATTTACAGCGATTTTTAGCCAGAAGCATACCTGAGTAGCCGCTCATATTCGACGGCACGGTAAGGGACTAGAGATGTCATTGTATATATTAGTCAGTACCAAGAGTTAGTGGCCATGGCAGGCTGGACAGATGAAGCTCCTCCTGCTTTTTACAAGGGCCTTCGAGAAGAGTTAAAGGAGGCTCTATCTATCGTGGTGAACCTGCCTGCCACGTCAGCGGCACTATTAGACGCTACAGATTGATGCGTAGAAAAAACAAGGACACCAGGAAAGACCCTTATATCCTAGAAGGGTATTCGTAAAGAACACTGTGGAAGAGATAAAAGACTCAGGGAAGACCCTGAAGAGCCAGTACTAGTTGGAAATGTAAAATAGCATCTCAGTTCAGAAGAGAAAGAACAAAGAAGTTGATGTGGATTATATCCATTTTGTGAGCTATTGTGAAATCTCTGGATACTTCGTCAAAGACCGTCCTCACTTGGCGGGAATCTTCAGAGCCCTACCGTAAGCGACGAGCCTTGTTCAGGGTCCCCTTATGAAAAGCGGCTCATCCTAAAGACAGAAGAAAAATTTCAGATCCCACTAAAGCTAGGAGCCTTGAACCTGCTGCCATACATCAGCTGTGGGGCTGTGTTTAATGGACCAATCGTTTCATACGCTGCACACAGATTCTCCAGACAAGAAAAGGATCAACCCGAACCTATTGTGGGGATTGATGGAAAAGGTTTGCTAGAGGAAGTTGTCTGTTTGGAAACAACAGATTTGGTTATGGCTTTAGAGAAGGAGCTCATCGAAAAGATATGTTTTGATCTCATAGATTCCCCTACATTCACTGTGATATTAAAAACTAACTAGATTCACAAACATAACCCTCAGATCAGCTGGAAAGAACTGGATGATGTTTTTTCTTTCTAGTGCAAAGAACTGAGGGCCTCATTTATGAGTTTTTGCCGTAGGGCAGCGCCGCAGGCCTTCCTGCTGTGCTGCCCTACGGCAAAAGAAAAGGGCAGGAATGCGCTGCATCAATCAGATATGGCGCATTCCTGTCCTTTTCCTCTGCGCTGGTGCACAATGGACTGCCGTGCGCCAACATAGGCACCTTTGCACCATGGTGCAAGGATGCCTGCATTGCGGGGATGATTATTTTTGTGCAGTAAGGTCAATCTTCCTGCACAAAAACAATCACAAGAGGCTTTTTCCTCTTTCTATGTGTGCTGCATTCTGCAGCACACATAGAAAAAGGAAAAATTAGGAGAAATAAAGATATTTCTCCTCATTAAGCCTCCCCTGGGGAGGCGTACGTTTTTGGCCCTGCCTCAGAGTTACGATTTCTCGTAAATCTGGGGCAGTGTCAAAAAGCTATGGATGTTGCTGGGGACACCCAGATCAAAGGTAGTGGTATGATTAAAAAATGCGAGATGTGAAAAGAGAGGTATTAGGTGTCTCTCACATTTATCTCTGGAAGAACCAGGTCAACATGTTTCAGCCAACTTTGTGCCCTATGGGTTGCTGGCTTTCGTCAGGACCGAAAGGTTGTTTTTTAGGATCCCTTCATGAAGTCAAATTAAATCAAATGGGACACTTTCCCTCCTAATTTAATCTTCCACTCCTTTTGGTTTTTCACATGCAGTTGCATAAACATATGCAGTTGTCTGCTAGCCCTGCATCTCTGAACTTAAAAGAAAAGGAAAGCAGAGCGAGAAATGCATAGCAGAAGCCCTAATACAATATCATGTTTAGAGAAACAATGGTTCTTATGGGGCCCAAAAAGGTCCAAACTGAAGTGACCCAGCTAGGGGGCACTAGGTTATTGAATGGAACTTAATTCTTAGAAGAGAGCAATAAGTAATATACTAGAGACATGTAGGTCAATGTATGACAGAAATGTATTCCACAACAATAATATATAGGTGCTCACACATCAAGTGACAATAAGCGTGACGTGACAGGTGAAAGTGAAATTAAAATAAAGACATCGCATTGACAACAATACTAGAACATCCTTTAGAACATTTTTACAAAGTAAAAGGAGTTCTTGTTGTAGGGGGTCTCTAGCTCAACTGCAGAAGGATGCTCCATCTCTGACTCCGTCTCCTCATGTGGACCCGCCACGGTCATGTACTGGATGCGTTCATCAAAAAGGGGTGCCTCACCTGTACACTTCTGTGGTGATCCTATGCAGTGCAGGCCATCTTCAGGATCACAAAGGTCTTCCCTTTAATCCAATTAGCCCCACGAGCCTTTGGGAATGTCGAACAAGAATGATTTTCCATTGTAAAGCGACTCCAGTTTGGCTTGCAATAGTAGCATGTAGTCCAGATGCATTGTCCTGAGCTTTTGCTTTACTCCTGGGAAGGATTTAGTTGCTGTTAGACCACCTTAGTATGATCAGGGAAAGTCATGATTTTCTAGTTTAGCGCGAGTTTACTGTTCCGTTGTGGCACCCACAGTATTCTAACTCAGTCCATGTAATCGATCAAACTTGCAATGATGGGTGTGGGTGGGCTTGGGGATCATACCTAAGCATCAGGGTTTAGCCAGTTTTGCACAAACTGTACTAGATGAGGGATCCATCTGCCCACCCGACATTCATGGCCGCACTGTCTCAGAAATGCAGTCACATGCCTGGGACCTGAGCAGTCGACATCGCCAATGCCAGGCCTGTTTTTCCACAACAGGATCCTTTGGGGTGCCAATTTGTGAATGGGATCCCTCTCAAGGCAGGTAACTTGCAGAATGTTGGCAGATTTGTGGGCTTTGAGCTCTAACTCATTGCACCCAATATCTTGGATGGTTAGGCGACGCCGGTATTACCATATACCTTGTAATAAATACCCGAGGTTCATCTTTGATGGATCTTGCCCAGTTGACCATAGGAAAATGGGAGGTTGAAAGGTTCATGTGCACCTTAAAGAAAATGCTCCTTATGATACAAAAGCAAATGATTGACACAGAAAGCGCTGTGCTTCATTTTGTGGGAAAACACAGGAAGAACTGGAATCCTCGACTGGATATACCCTCCACTCTGACTCTATTAATCAGTCAACCCCTGACAAACCCCACAGCCGGTCACTGAACATGAACTTCTATGATTTCTGAGCCATCGAAAGACCTAAAGTCGGCAAGAGGAGAGGAGCAGAGACATCTGTGGGTATATTTATCATGCAGTTGTGTCACCCTTGCACCATGCAATAGGATGCAAGGGTGACGCAACAACTAAGTAAGATTTATCAAGCCACGCAAGGCCACCTTGCGTTGCCCTGTGTTGCTTGATAAACCTAGAGTAATGCAACGCAGTGCAAACCACTGCGTTGCTTTACTTTGCCCCAGGGAAGTGTTCGATGGGTCGAGCGTGGGTGTTCCCACGCATCCACCCATGGATTTTGGGGCATTCCCAGATTTACCATTATTCTTATTATTATTATGGGAATGGGGCAAAATGCTATGCCTCCTCATGTGAGGCGTAAGAAGGAGAAATATCTTTATTTCTCATTTATTGCGATGTATATGTGTGCTGCATTTTGCAGCACACATAGAAAGAGGAAAATGCCTCAGAGTATTGTTTTGCGGAGGAAGGTGTCCTTTCCTGCACAAAAACAATCCTGCTTACAACTGAGCCATCCCTTGCACCACAGTGCAAGAGTGCCTGTGTTGGCACTAGGCAGCACATTATGCTCCAGCGCAAGGAAAATACAGGAATGCGCCGTTTAATGTTAAAGACGGAGCATTCCGGCCCTTTCCCTATCACGCAAAAAGAACAGAGGATGGACAGAATGCTGAACAAATCAAACATTCATCCACAGTCACAGATCTGGGTTAAATCCAACGTTTGTTTGCTCACCACGCCATTCCAGTTTAGACCCAGCCATATGCAAATCAGTCTTGACCCTGCTTCCCATGGGAACAGTCCAGCCTGAATTGCCACACCAGGTCCTCCCTGGACCGGAAACAAGCATCCTGAGAACGGTTTCGGGTTATCATCCCTCATCAGCCAGGCTAGCTTGAATCGGGTGGCATAGCGAGCATGGGACACACTTCTGGACATACCCTTTAAGGAAAAAGGGATGCATATCAAAAATTTTAATAAAATGTTTAAACTTCATTTTTTTAACAGCAGGCAGTGGTCCTAAAAAATATTTGTTTCAACATTCAGAAAGGGAAAGGTGTGTGTCCACAACCCTTGAGGTGTCGCTAAAAATGAATGTTTTGCAACCATAATTCGATCTCAAAACATTCATACATAGCACTGCAATTTGGTATTTGGAAGTGACACCTTAAACAAGACCCTTCCAAATACTGATACACTAAACACAAGTTGCGATTCAGTAACATGTAACCAAATTGCAATTTGTGCTTAGTACATATGAAAAGGCATTTTTGCGGTCGGAAACGGCCCGATTCTGTGAATCGGGTGTTTGGGACCGCTAATATTCTTTTGAGTCTTCCCGCATCACTCCCAAATCCGGGGTTTACATATAGTTTACTTGCACATAAATTACTAAGACTGCAAAGTCAGCATGGTATGATCATTTCACCAACAAATCACATTTTTACATTTTAAAATGTCACATAACCCTTTCACGTTAGCACTAACCAACTACATGAATAAAAACAAACATTATATATTCTTTCAAAAGATATTTTGTTTTTCCAAAGACCCCAAACTATGACTAATGCATTGTTCCTTGAGAAAGTTTGCACATTGAATTTGTTGTCTTCAATGGACAACACGATAATTTGTTCAATCTTTTATTTATGCATGAGTCCGGAAGGGATGTTGTTGACATTATATTCATAGCTGTTTTCCATTCTGGCATACTGGGTTGCCCTTTCTAAAAAAAAAATCTTCTATGTATATGTATGATGCAATCAGGCTTAGTGATGTTTTTTTCAACAAATTGTGTAGGTGAGCTCTATACTTCTGCCGCACCCCACTGTTAGATTTTCCGCTACTTACTCTGCATTGTTCTCACTGTTGACTGATGGAAGGAAACCACCGGGGAAACACAGGAAATAGACGTGAGGCCAAGGGTCAAAGTTCCAGGTTACTATAGGAAGTAGTGTGGTTAGGATAAGGCAAGGTTCAGCCAGCAAGAATTCTGGACGTATGGGGGTAGCACAGTGCTTAATTTGTAAACTATTAAGTGCCAGGGCTCTGACCAGGAGGCCACTGCAGCTTGCACCACCCATCGGTCTTGTCATTGCTGCCAAAACAACTACTAACCATCTCTCTTGCATGCAAATGCGACAGTTCAGATTATTCTAGGTCCCCAAAGCTAAAGGAATGGCTGGGGAGGCAGGTATTAGCAATTTTAATGTATATTGTATTCCTAAACTACCGTTGTTCTGCTCATCTCTAAATTAGATGAGCAGCGCCACCATGTGGTGGCCTGTTCTAAGTATGGAGTTGACAATTAGGTGCCGGTGCCGAGCACCGGAAACCAATTAAGTGCCGGTGCTTAGCACCGGAAAGCCCCGGCTCAAATTAAGCACTGGGGTAGCAGATGAAAAGACGGGGGGCTGGGAACCGTGCCACGTCTTTGCAAGTTACTAGCCACTGCCATGCAGACTTCCTGCAGGAATAAACTCTGAAATCAACTTAATCCAAACACAAAGGGCATCGAAAGCAAGGGCAGTGACAAGGGTGCCAAGGTGCAAGCCACGGGAGCAGCTGCCACCCCTAATTGCCACCCATGCGTCTCATGCCGCTGCCTTCTTGACTGGAAAGCACAAGGTGCATCACAGAGGAGCGAACAACACAAGGTTACGGGCAGAGCCGGCCTTTGTTAAGATAGCGCCCTGGGCGGGGAGAAGTTTGGCGCCCTTGCTGATGGTAGCGAATTAAATGAGGCAGCAGGGAGCCATTTTGAGTTCACTGGTCAGTCCCTGGCAGGGCAGTGACTGGGGTTTGAACACAAACGCCTCCGGGCCACCCCCAGCTCGCCTAAGTCACTGGTAGCTTAGCTGCCTCATGCAGATGATGGTTTGGATCCGTTTTGTATTTGTGTCTTCTGCCATTTCTGTGTGTTGTTCTAGTCCTGGTGGAATATTATGTTGTGATGTCGTGGTTTGAGCACGGATCAGATCATGGGTGTCTTCATATGTTCTGTTCATCTCTGTCCGCTGTTTTAGTCCTGGTGGAATGTTATGTTGTGATGTCATGGTGTGTGCACGGATGGGATCATGTGTGTCTTCATATGGCTCGTATTGTGCTTGTGTTCTGTTCAGTCTGTGTGCTGTTATAGTCCTGGTGGAAGGTTATGTTGTGCTGTTATGGTTTGTGCACGTATCAAATGAAGTGTGTCTTCACATGTTATGTATTGTTCTTATGTTCTGCTCCCCTCAGTGTGTGCTGCTCCAGTCTTGGCGGAATGTTATGTTGTGATACCCATGCACGATCATCTAATGTGCACCTGTTGTACTTTGTGATTGTGCGTTCTGCTCCCTCAGTTCTCTCTCTTCTTCACGTGCTGTGCTAGGCCTGGTTTAGTGCTAGGTTAGGATGTCACTTTTTGATCAAGAGTCATCTAAGGTGGGTCGTCACCTGTTGTGCCTTCTGCTTGTGTAGTCTCATCCAGTCCAGGTCGAATGCTAGCCAATAGGTGCCGGCTGATCTCAACTTCCCACAACTTGGCATGTCACAGGTTCGGACACCATCTCATCAAGCTGGGGAAACCGTACCTTATTTTGGATCTGGCTCTTGGTCTTCGACATGCCTTGATGGACCCGTGTGCAAGGTGAACCAACCGCGTGGCCAGGCACCACAGTATCACCAGTCTGTGACCTCTCAGCAGCCAACCCTCTTCCGAGACTGCTAGTTCATGCTGGATAATACGTAAGGATGACAGAGTCTGTTGAGCCTCCAGGAAAGTTCGAGATGCGTGTAACTTTGCACTACTCCAGTCCCATTTCCGGATAGCTTCTTGAGCTAAGTGCAAACAGTCGTCCCTCACATTGGCTCTTTTAATTTGTTCCAGTGATACTGGCAGCAGCCGGTATCGCTCTACTGTGAGCTGCATGTGCTCTTTGGTCTCACGGGCATTCGCTTCTTCTTCCTCTGTGGCAGATTGGTAATGTAGAGGCAGATAGTCTGCAGGGTTCTGAAACTCCAGCTGCTATACTACAGAGAAGAAGTATTCTTGCAGTTGTAAGATCCACTTCTCAGTCCGGGGTGAGCGCTTGGAAGCAGACCCCTAAAATATGGGAATGAGTGGCTTGTGATGGAAGGAAACCACTGGGGAAACACACGAAATAGATGTGAGGCCAAGGGTCAAAGTTCCAGGTTACTATAGGAAGGAGTGTGGTTAGACTAAGGCAAGGTTTAGCCAGCAAGAATTCTGGACGTCTGGGTGTAGGAGATGAAAAGGTGGGAGACTGGGAGCCATGCCACGTCTTTTGAAAGTTACTAGCCACTGCCCTGCAGACTTCCTGCAGGAATAAACTCTGAAATCAACTTTCTGAAACCCCAGCTGGTATACTACAGAGATGAAGTATTCTTGCATTTGTAAGATCCACTTCTCAGTCCGGGGTTAGCGCTTGGAAGCGGACCCCTAAAATATGGGAATGAGTGGCCTGTGGTTAGGGTGTACAATAAAAGGGTGGCCATACAGGTACAAATGAAAATATCAACACTCCCAGTTGATAGTAACGGCCTCTCTCTTGGTCTGAGAGTTCCATTGTTCGGTCGATATGGGGGCTCGACTGGCATATGCTACGGGGACCTATTCTGCACAGGCCTGACTTTGAGAAAGTGGAGCAGGTGGTGACGGACAGTTTTGTGATCCTCTCGGAATTGAAATACACCAAGGTAGTTTGCACTGACAAAGCATCTTTCGTGGTCTGAAATTATGCCCTGTGCTCATCTTCCCATGCCCAACTAGCAGAAGCCTTCAGCAGCTCCCACAGGAAGGCAGAAAGGGCTGTCAGATTCTTAATGAACCGCCTGCAGTAGTTGACCACACCCAACAAACTTCTTGCTCCTATCATAGAGGACTGGGCGAGAGCCGTTTTTATGTTCCTCACCTTGGTAGGTTCCGGCACCACCCCTTATGTGGAGAAGTGGTACCCAAAGAAACTAATGTCAGCCCTCAGGAACTCACATTTTTCCTTGTGGAGCAGGGGTCTGCCGACTTTGAGTCTCTGAAGTACCTTCCTGAGGTGAGCGTCATGTTTCTTAAGGATTGAGGCATATATTTGTATTTTGTCACTCACATTGAGAATTCCAGTCAACCTCGACAAGACTTCCCTAGATTGTGCTCTGGAAGACCTCCGCCATGCTAGATATTACAAATTTCAGTCTTTGGTAACAGAGGAGGTCCAAGTGAGTGGAAAATGTGGTAACATACCAGGATCCTGGGTTTCTGGTGGTACCCTGACCAGAAGTCCATCTTAGACAACTAGTAGGTCCAAGTTATCTCACTCACCAAATCATTTGCTCTCGAGGTGACATGTCTTTCCTGTTTAATCGCCAGATTTGCGAGACACAAAGCTATACAGATTCTTCCTTCTCCAGGCTTCGTAGGCTAACGAGTTACCTCAATTGGTGATACCCAGGGACTAGGCCCCTCCACTTGTTCAATTATATCTGCCTCTTCCAGCTTGCGGAGTTACTCTTACACGTCGGGTTGTAGGTGGAACGCTACTCAGCGATGACGCAACACCAAAGTTCACATAGACTGGTCCATGTGGAGCTTCACCTTCTTTCCTTTCAGACATCCCATCCCTCAGAAGAGTTCCTTGAATTCCCCCTGTGCTATGTACAGTCACTGTAATTTGGATCAGCTGCAGGTTTTCCACTGTTTGACAACTTAGCAGCATGCTGGCACCTCCTTTGGTTATGCATATTAGGACAGGCGTTGTCCTGTCATTGTGCATAATGTCTGTCACAAACACACCAGCCAGGGGGAGGGGGTTTTGATGCCCATACACATACATGTTCATATTTGTGAGTCTGAAGATTGGTCTTTGAGTTATGGTGTCATAAGTCTCTTTGGCAATGACATTGATTTAGTCCCCTGTATCAATGATGGCAATCGATGGCCAACCTCCTAACAGCACTTGACATTGGGGCAGGGAACGTGCTCGAGTTTTGAACTGGTCTACAGCATGCACCACATGTATCATTCCTTCCCCCGCACCATCGTCCATGTCTTCAGCTGGTTCGACAACTGCGGGCACCATGGCATTGATTGACTTCTTCTGGGGGTTTTACTGGGGCCAGAATGATCTACACATTTTCGTGAAGTGGCTTTTTTTCCCCACAAGCCAACCAGTTTTTGCTGCTGGCTGTGGAAACAGTCCTTCCTCAGTAACATCCACAGGGTCGATGCTGCTTCTGGTTCCCCTTGCCCTTTGATATGATGACAGCTCTGGTGATTTGATTTACTGGTTCACTCTTAATGGGCTTGTGAAGGGTTACCTTTATATGCAAAGCCCTTGCTTTGGGCAATTCTTTTGCGTTTACTAGGTTTAGGATGTCTTGCACTGGCTTGCCTGGTTCTTGTTGCATTTACTCGCTCAGCTTGGCAGACGCACAAATGTATATGAATTGTGCTCTCATTTCCTCGGTTTCATCATGAAGATTGCTGGTGAGCTCTTTCAGCCATGAGTAAAAGGCATCCAGTTAGTCATCAGGATGACACTGCTGAGCTTGGCGCAGAAGAAGCCGTTCATAGTCTGGGTTGGCTGTGGGCTTAAAGGCTCGTTGAGGGTTGTCACAATGGTATTACACATAAACGGGGGCCCTGTTTCTGGCAGGTTATGAGATAATAGGTAGATGCCCCCCACTGCCAGATGTAGTAGAGGGCACGTTCTGTAATCGTCTACAGCGGTTCTCCGCAAAATACATTTGGAGCCTCTGGACCCCCGGTTTCTACTTCAGCACTTGTGCCAGCGGCGTCCCTCAGATGATGAAGGGTTTGATCACAGAGATGGGTGCCATGGTTTGCTTGTGGCAATCACCCTGCTCATCTGGTGATTCAGCGTGGGGCTAGACCCACTGTGCTCCCCGTTGTGCGCGGGCACCCTGCGGTGGGGGGTCTCTGCTTTACCCCTCCCCTTTGGCAACTTGTCGAAAGGCTGTGTCACCCCAGTGCGTCTTTTATGTGGTGCTTTATGCCAGGGCAGCAAGGGAGGTGCCTCCGGAATCACCGTAGGAGGAGGGCAGCTTCAACCCGGGTGTGGGCAGCACAGAGTAACGTACTGGTGCGAACTGATCACTCCGGTTTCTGGTCACTATGTGCAGCTAATAATTACAGTTCTTGTTCGAGACTGCCTCCCCTTTGGTAGTCTTTCTATCAGGATGGTGGTGTGGAAAGCAGCCCTTGCTGTGGCTGGGAAGGATATGCACTTTTCACTGTGCAGTCGGTACAGCGCCCTCTGCCGAGCCTACCACCTCACTGCAGTGGATCACTGTGCCTCATGGCGGCCCTGACGTGTTGCTGCAGTGAATGACTTCTGCCCTGCGCCCCCTGCACACAGCGAGATTTCTTCGCCGGCTTCGCAGGCCTGTGCTCAGGCTGTCGTCGTGCTTTAAGCAGGGTGTGAGTATTAGGACACTCCAGGAGGCGGGCAGGATGGAGGCACACTACCTGGCTGGCTGCCGAAGGGTCAGATGTTGTGGGCTCAGCCCCTCACAGCCGCATAGTCAGCAGTGGTGGCTGGCATGTACCAAGGGTGGGTTGGAGGTGTGGGGGGCACAAAAAAATAAAGAAAATGGACTTACCTTCCAAATGCAGCGTGACGTCCTCCTCCCACGGGTGTCTTCTGGAAGCTCCAGATGCAGGAAACTTCACTACCCAATCCTGACGCTGCTCTCACAGCATGAGAGTAGCACCAGGATTGGATAGAGCAGACTCTCTCAGCGCTCCTAAGAGTACTGGAGGCCTGCACTTTCTCTAACCCAGCTGTCTAAGACAGCTCGGTTACAGAAGTTTAAAATTTGAATGTCTGGCTGGCCGTCCCAGGACGGCCGGCCAAAGAGACATGTGCATTTTAAAGTGCACAGCTCCCTGCTGCTGCCACTTGGCAGCATTGGTCCCGCCCTGTCCTGACAGTTCGGGACGGGCTGCTGAAAATTAATAGGGTAATAAATACCCTTTATTACAGTTTTATTTTTCAGCTCTGGGGCTTGTGGGGGATGCTCCTCCACTCAGATGGAGGAGCCACCCTGACAGTCATACTGCTACAGGAGTGTAGTGCAGGAATCAGGCGCAGGCCCAGGATTGTCTCCTGGTCTTTAACATCATCATACTGTGGTGTCGGGCAGCCAAGGGCAATAATCACATGGTTACAGTAAATGAGTTACATAAGGACAACCCCATAACCCCAGCAGCACCATTTATTTGGTTATTGGACCACTAGCTTTTATATAAGGGAGAATGCCTATTTATATGAAGCCTCCCAGTATTATGCATGTGCAGTACTACAGCTGGCTCTATTTATCAATGAGGCAACATCTAGAATGGGGAAAACCAGGAGATGATGTCAGATGCTGTGAGTTTGTTGACCCAGCCCCTAAAAACGTCTGACATGCTTGTATAGCCTTTTCAAACTGAGCAACACAATGTTTACATTCACAAAGGCTTTCATAAACATGACTGTGCATGGCATCCTAACAAAATAAAATTCCTTTAAGTGGGAATGTGTGTTTGGCATATGCCACATTGGGAGCCAATTGGAAGCACCAGGAAGCGTTGCAGGCTAAGAACACATATGCCTTTCAACAGCCTAGTGTAACTTCCATAACCCAGCTACAGAAAACAATGTTCATAGAATATAAAAAATGTGCAGGAAATGAGAGGATCTAGCCAGATCAGGCGGCTATTATTGAGCTGAATCCGTAATCCATGCTGGCCCTAGTGAAATATGCAGAATGTCTCCTACCGGGACACATTCAGCAGCATCCGCACGTTGTCTGCTTTTCGTTCTGACCAGCAACCTGAAGGGAGTGAAGGGTCTTTCTTATTTTCACTTTCCGCTGGGCCCAAAACAAACGCCTGATTTGAAGGGCCATCAGACCTGCTTTTGTTCATGTATTATTATCCAGGAGCTATCTGGAGCCTAACACCTGAATGCTAATGCTAATGTAATGAAGGGACACAAGGGAACACAGCTTGGTATCACTTCACAAGTACTTAAGAGACACTTTGGTTTGGAGAAAGGTTTTTGACTTTGTTCAACCCATGTATATAAGAGATATGAATATACTGTAAGAATGTCAGATGTATGTATCTGTCTGTAATCACCTAATTAATGATTAAAATAGCACTTACAATTTTTTTTATTTAATTTTTTATAGCGCTACTCATCCCACTTTAGGCTGTCAGGGCACTTTACATCACATGCACAAGTGTGTAGATCAATATGCAGGAAATGTTACAGAAAACAATGAGGGTTACAAGGCGCAGAAGTCACAAATCAGCCATTACTTGTAGGTTTTATATCTTAAGAGTTCATGGTCTGGAGAAACACAAAGTCAGGATTTAAAACATAATGCCGTGGTTGGAGTTGCCTGTACTAATAAGACTTTATTACTACCTAAATGAACCCTTTTTAGCAACTGTAGAATAATGACAATTTAAAAAAAAAATAAGATTCTAACCCCATGACTTGCAGTTTGCATGCAGCTCCTTGAAGTATGCCCTATTGTCCTACATTAGAAGGATTGCAATGTATGAAGTAAAACAAATCTCTGTGTCAAATGCAGTAACCCATTTACCTATCTACATAAAATAAAAGCTGTCATCTGCATGCTACACGTTGTGCTCTGCAGCAGGCACATCAACCCGCTAGCCTACTTTATGTGCCAAAGCTGCGATTAGACAAATCACAGATATCTTCAGCAAGTTCATTACCAACCAGAGTTATCTTGCCATTATTTATTATCCCTTCAAAATTTCTGGGCGCACATAAATCTCTGCAGCAGGTGCCTTAACCTCATAATATATTTTTAAAATGCAGCCTATTGGTGACCAATTAAATAAGCCACAACAGATTTACTATCACGTCTTCTTGTTGCCAATTTCTTTCCTGCAGAGTTTTGTTTTTTAAAATAAATGTATAAATTGCACTTCTCCTCAACAGCTCGTGCTTGGTCAGCACTCTACTATTTCATAGCGCGGCATCAGGGCTGTAGGGTGCACACACTGACTAAAGAACAGACAATTTGAGGCGTATGAGTGGATGAAGAGCGAGAAAGAATCCCCTGAAATATACAACACAACCCTTCATCTAGCGATATAGAGCAGTGATTCCAAAACTGTGGGTCGCAACCCACTAGTGGGTCGTTCCCTCTTTATGCCCAAATCAATCCGAATCAGAGCTTCAATTGAAGAACAAAATGGCACATTGGCTTAGCACCTCCCTTACAAGTTTTAGCTGCGATATCCTTAATAGAGCCTTCACTGGTGTCCGAAGAGTGTTTTGGTTAGCTAACAGCCCCAAGAGGGAGGCAGGAGACTGTGTGGTCATTAATTTCCAAGACACTCAATTAGTGGGCTCCATATTACATAGATTGCCTGACCCTGAACACTCTAAGTATAATACACAGGCTGTTCCATTGGGCTTTTTCTATAGGCCTACACCACACAACTCGATTTACGCTTCCCCCTCGAGCTCTTCCGGCCCTAGGTCCTCCATCATTCGACACAAAATCGCTTGTCTGTTTTGTCAGAGGTTGATTGACTGGGCTGTAAGAATCTAAAACTCAAATCAAGAGTTGGGACTTCAAATAAACGACACAATGGCCTGAAATTGAGAAAGACTGGAATGTGCCAACCCGATGTAGGTTCCACCTCTCGCATTAGTTGTCACCATTCCATGCCTGGTACTATGGTCCGATTGCCGAAGTATACCATTCAACTGGACAGAGCTGATGGTAACCCTGAAGCTGAAGGTTTGAGACTCTCTAGTAACCTTAAACGTCTGTATCTGATGACCCTTGCTCATTTGTTAGATCCTGAAGAAGCAGTGAGCAACAGGACATGTACTACCTCACCTGCCCCTGATCTAAACCTACTTTTCTGGAATACAGCTGGCATTTTTAACAAAATGAATGATGAAAACTGGGCTAATATGATTTCTGATGATCAAATTGTCTGTCTACAAAAGATGTGCCAATACTGATATATCCCAATTCTGGCGCACAGTGAACTCCCCCTTCTTCAAGAATAATCCCGGTTCTAGCACTGATGTGACTATTTTGCCACATACTTGGGTCACCCATTTTACCAAGATCTATGATTCTAATCCCCTGGCAGATATGATTAACAACACAGGGACACAGGGAGTGTGTCAGCTAGCCTGGGAGCTGATTGTCACTTACTGATCATGCTGAAAGACGTAATATCAGCAGTGGATCGATGTCCAAGCAACAAAGCTTCAGGGTCAGATGAGGTTCCTGTTGATCTTTTTACGAGCACTCCTGATCTCTGGGTTCCATTATGAGTAAATGTCCTGCGCAGTTAGTGTGGGCCCCCCGAAATCATGGTTGAATGCAGTCATCAATCCCGATAAACAAGAAGGGGGGCCGTGGGGATCCGCGGTGTTGTCGCCTGATCTCCCTTATCGACTCAACAGCCAAAGTGCTGGGCAGGATACTGCTAGATCAACTGAAGAACTATGCCACTGATAAGGGCATCTTAACGGCACTGCGGTTTAGGCAGGGTCTGGTAACAATAGACCAGTGGCTAAATCTCCATCTAATGATAAGCAAATATGTGTCAGCTAAGGAGGGGTGCCTCCATCTTGCCTTTATGGACCTCAGTGCAGCATTTAACAACGTCGATAGAAGCAAGATCTGGAGGGTGATGTTGGAAAAGGGAGTTGATCCAAAGATTTTTTATCTGCTCTCACAACTCCCAAGAAGATGTAGAGGGTTGTGTCAGCTTTGGCCCAAATGGTGAGTGTACACCCCCAATTAAGATCAGGAGGGGTGTTCGACAAGGCTGCATTTTGGCCTCCTTCCTATTCAGTCCGTACATAAATGACCTTGATACATACCTCCAGGGAGTGAAGACCGACTCAACAAGGGTGGGAACAAGGAGCCTCCCATTCTTGATGTATGCGGATGATTGTGTCCTCATGTCAAGAACAGGGGTGGGCCTTTAAAGGCTGCTGGATAGTTTTATTATGTTTATGGATGGTCTGGGACTATCCACCAACAGGATGAAATCTTTCTCTATGGTCTGTGGCCGTCGGTTTAGTAAGCCTAGTCCCCTTTTTAGGTCTCGCCTACGCAGCGCGCATGCGCTGCATAGGAAAAAAGACCTTTTGCGATGGATTCGGCTTTTCAGCCAAAAACGTGCACGCGTTCCATTGCCTTCAATGGCAACGCGTGCACGTTTGGCGATTCACTTGCGGGAGCGAGCAGCGCCATATGGTAGCAATTATCGCTCCTGGTGCCGCTCGCTCCCGCAAGTGAATCGCGCAGGCTCCCTCCTCTCCCCTCTCCCCCTGCTGCCGTGCGAGGCGCGTGCGCTTGTTTAAGGTGCTGTTATTAAACGTTTAAGTGACATTGTAGCTGCCTGCAATATGAGTGCTTCAATAATAATTTGTTTTGGTTACTTTCATAAAGGTAAAGGTAAAATGCATGGCACACATTGAAAGCTTGTTAAAAAAACAGTCCGCGACATCAGTTAATTCTTTTTTGAAAGTAACATTTGTATGATACTTTTATTTGGCGGTCTCTTTTCTTTAGTTTTCGTGGCACCTATATGCGCTGCCTCTTTTCTTTACTGCATTAGCTGCATTCCTCGCATCCCACGGCGTTTTGCCTGCGGGAGCGAGCAGCTGTAGTGCCTCCTTGTTCTTGGTGTGATTGGGCGCACTTACTGTATGGAGGTGTTTGAAGCAGTTATCTGGCGTGGGGCCTTATAGCAGCTTTATGAAGCGCCTGGAAGCGAAAGAGACCCGTTTAAGGCGCTGTTTATAAGGACACCCCAGGGGTTCCGTGCCGTGGGTGATCACCAAGCCCAGTGTGTGAGTTGCCCTCTTAGGAGCAAGGGCGCTGTAGCGGTTTTTCTTCTTCACTGTATTGTATGTTACCCGCGTTCTCTCCTCCTATCTGATCTCTTACCTGGAAAACGTTAGAAAGGTCCAATCACCAGAATCCAGCGCTGTATAAAATATCAATTTATTTCAATTTACATATCTCGATAGGGCCACTCCTCCTTCAGTGGTTAATTAAAAGAATGCCTTTGAGTTGGGTGTAACTGCCTGTAATTAGCACGTTACAAGACAGATGGTTTAACTCGTCTGCTATGACGTAAATGCTTATTTGTATTCCCTCCTGGGTCAGGTAGGGTGAGCCGGGGCCTCCACTTGGATTTATTTACGGTTCCGGAAGAGTTACTGAGGCCTGCCCGCCCACACCCCTGCGGCCCGCACAGCTGAGTGCACTTATTTACACACCACCAGAGCGCCCGCCTTTGCACCCTGCTTCTGACCCCCCTGGTGCCCTGGTGGGAGGCGGGGCCGCCCCAACCTAATGTTCCACTCCCAGCGCCCACCTGCATCCGTTCATCGCAGATCTGATCCTCTGCAGCTGCCCGGCACAGAGGCGTGCAGTGCACATCCGCTGTAAGAAGCGCCGTCGGAGGGTTCATGCGCCTGCTGCAGGGCACAGGTCCGAATCAAGAGAGTGCGCCAACCTGGGGGTAGATTCAGTAAGTGTCCTTTCTATATGAACTCTTTCAAACTTGGCCTTTTCGAGGACAGACGTGTATGGATCCTGGGTGTCTGACCCACCATTTTCTGTTGTCCCTACAAGTTTCACAGTTTTTTAAATTTATTTTTATTTTTGCCATAGTCAAGCGGCTCAGAATCCAAGCCGCCACGTGAATACTGACCCCAGTCGACCTTCCTGCATTTGCTGTCGACAGGCAAGGCAACCCCCACCCCTATTCGGCTCTCTTGCGATCAGGTGGTCCCAGGGCTTTAAGTGGGATGAAAAACTGGAGGGTCTCTCAAAGGGGCGTGTCCAATGTAATTAAGGGCGTGGCTTAAAACACGTAAGCTAAAAATCTGTGCTTAGCATAGTGTGCCGCCCGACTTGTATTTTGCTGTTTTTGTCTTTGCATCCAGATATGATACAACAAGTAACATCATACCTACAACAAGTCGTGACTATTGGCTTTGTCAATGGTTGTTAGCTACATAAGATAAATAAGCAGCAACTATGGCTTGTTGTATATAATATTGAAAAAGCTTCCACTTAAAGCCCTAGTGACACCACGACAATGTTGCTGCTCCTTAGTTTCAACAATCATTGGTATAGCCAATAGGTCTCGCCTTTGGGACCTTATAAGTGTTTAGTTATCCAGCACAATATCCTTGGTGCAACAACATCAACTGTTGCATGGCTAAACACTTATAAGGTCCCAAAGGCGAGACCTATTGGCTATGCCAATGCTTGTTGTCTTTGGTATCAAACTACAGTGCGTTAGTACTTTCACATACTTGGGGATCCCATTTGACAATATGAGCTCCTGGAAAATCTGTTGAGGGTGAGAAGTGTGCAGCTAGAACAGACTATTGCATCATTGTTCAAGTTTGCCACCAAATTGGGGTCATCTCCCTTGGACGCAATAACAAACGTTTACAAGGCTAGATGTATTTTTGTCACTTCCTATGGGGTGGACTTTGTGATTCTGTACAGCTACAAATTGGTGAAAACAATTTCTTACGTAAAGTGCTTGTATTACCTAGGAGCATTCCAGCCTCAACATGTCACAAAGAACTAGGCCTCCAATAGCTGGGAGATATTTTAAATATTGCCCCGATCCTGCTATGGCTTTCGATCTGGCCGAGAACCGGAAGCCTCATTTAGTCAATAGGTGATAACCGATTGTATGAATCTAGAAAAAGCCTGTAATATCAGATGGTTGTCTTATGTGAAATCCCAATTGTACTCAATTGGAAGGCAGGATCTCTTTGACAACCCACAAAACTGTAACTCACCCACCAGCGCTTCAATTTAGTTCAAATTAATGGACACTTTGGTAAGGGAAAAAGCAGCAATTGAGTTAGGCAAGATGATGGTAAGAGCTTATATGCCATTAATTGCGACCAATTGTATGGACCCATACATGCACAATATACCGATACCAGAGGTACTAACTTGTAAGATTTCGACTTAATATGGCCCATTTTTAGGTCGAGCCTAGCGCAGCGCGCATGCGCTGCTCTATGGGAGGCTTCTTGTGAGCACTCCAAACTTCCCCGAAACTTCTCCGTGTGGGTCTGGCAACTCCCACACATTCGATTGGCCTTTGCGTGTGGCTTTCAATAATGAAAGCACGCAAATGGCCAAAGGCGGGTGCATGTCCCACCTCTTCTCTAAAAGTTCACTCCCACGGCGTTTTGCTCTCAGGAGCGAGCAGCGGCACGCAGGGTGGCAGCTGCATTCCTTGTTTTAATTAGCACTGTTTCTTATCGCTCCAATCTATCTCCCTTCACTGGCTCCTTACCCGCCCCCTTCACTCTTCCCCTCTCTCCCTCCCACTCTCTCCTCCCCTCCCACTTTTAGGAATCCATAAAATGTAGTTTCTTTCGTTCCCAGACTTTAGGAGACGATGTTGTTAACAATGAAAAGCGCCCGCGGCTGCTATGCTCCCTTTGGCATTACGTTCCCAGACTTTAGGAGACGATGTTGTTAACAATGAAAAGCGCCCGCGGCTGCTATTCTCCCTTTGGCATTACAGTTTACTGGTGCCATGTTTTGGTACTGTCGAAGACTACAACTCGGGACATAAAAATCCTACCAGTGACAGGGTCGTCTGATAGCTTTAGCATGAACCCACTGAGCTATTTGTGCCCCTCTGACCTTGCAAGAGTCCCTTCTTGCCTTGTTTGAATCATAGCCGTCAGGGGCTCTATACTATAGCACTCATCCTTGCGTCGTGCCTTACTGACACTGCTACCACATCCGGCCTCGAGGAGCGGGCATTATTTGCTCTGCAGGTCGCAGTATCGTGCAGTGTGATTGTTTCAGATGTAACGCCGCCTGCAGACCATTGGCTTCAGTGCTGTCAGAAAGCTCGGTGGGTTAATGCCCCGCTCTGTACTGCTCTATACAATACACACGATTCATGTCGAATTTGCTGATGCAGATGTTTCCATCTGAGGTCGACAACACACAAACCGGCGAGTGTAATGATGCTAAGGCACAAGTCCACATGGACGGACAGCTCAGTGTGACGAGAGCCTGCTGCAGAGACCACGTGTTCTAGCGCTCGGCCTTTCATCTTTTAGGAGCAGGCAACCATGCGGCTACATCAGTTTGGCTTTCTGTATGCATTACGTACACAGAGGCTCGGGGCATCTATTATAAATTGTGACCAGTTCGGTTTCTTTGGTTAAATAGCATCACTTAAGGCCATAACATTTTTACATACACAGGGGAAAAAAACATTTGCCCAAGATCACATAATGTTAGGCGATGGCAAAACCCGGATTTTCACCCACAGCTCCAAAGTCGCCACTTTTCTCACTGTGTTATACTTACTATTTATGTTCTACAATATTGCTTTTGATCGCGGTGTGTAATAAATATGCTGTTACATTTTTTGGGCTTTCTGTATGCATTACGTACACAGAGGTCCGGGGCATGCACTATGAATTGTGACCCAATCAGGTTCCTTGGTTAAATAACACCACTGAAGGCCATAATAATTTTACATATACAAGAAAATAAATAAATTGCTCAAAATGTGTATTAAGTATGCAGTTACATCCTTTTTGCAGGTTAATAAGTAAAACGCATTTGTGTTGCATATATTTTTAGCGTCTGCACTGTATATCTGCTTTTGATAGGGTTCATCTTACTTTTTTTATTAATTTTTTTAGTATGTGCTGGGTGTAAATGTGCTTACACTAATATATTTTCACAATTTTAGACTTTAAACTACTGCTTAATTTGAGCCGGGGTCTACCGGTGCGCACATGGGCACTTAATCATTAGCACTTGCTCTTTGGGCGTGCTGTGTAACACACTCGTTAGGGAATATACTATTTCTGTTTTATAACACACAAAAGTGAAAGTTATCTGTGTTAAACTCAGTTTTTATGTTCCGTGATATTACTTTTGTTCACGGTTTTGGCCAGGATGTTGGGGCCACGGCAAGATTTGTGCCCCTCTGACCTTGCAAGAGTCCCTTCCTGCCTTGTTTGAATCATAGCCGTCAGGGGCTCTATACTATAGCACTCATCCTTGCGTCGTGCCTTACTGACACTGCTACCACATCCGGCCTCGAGGAGCGGGCATTATTTGCGCTGCAGGCCGCAGTATTGTGCAGTGTGATTGTTTCAGATGTAACAACGCCTGCAGACCATTGGCTTCAGTGCTGCCAGAAAGCTCGGTGGGTTAATGCCCCGCTCTGTACTGCTCTATACAATCCACACGATTCATGTCGATTTTGCTGAATTTGCCTCGAGCATTCCAGACAGCAGCCACACTGCTCTACAACATACCTTGAATTCATTGGCAAAGTCAATAGCTCTAGCAAAACACTTAAAAGGTCCCAAAGGCGAGACCTATTGGCTATGCCAATGCTTGTTTGGTATCTTACCCCTCTAAGACATATCATAATAGCGATCTTATTGTATGTCCTTGTAATTCCAGATCACACAAATCGCAACTGTCACTTTTTTTCTTTTGTGATTTATATAAGAATTTGAGGAAGAATATTTTTATTGCCTTTATTGAGAAACCTCAAAATCAGATTGTGTAAAGTGGCCTTACATCATCTCCCACTTTTCGGTTCTGGCATGGTCTGCCATACAGTTTACAGATATACTGCAGCTGCAGTAAGACTGCGTAAGTCGCTGGGCAAGTAATTGCGGTTGGCAAATGATACCAGTCGTTTATAATAATTAAGTCTGGTTTTCATTCTTTGTATTACCTACATATTACCTGCCTCATTTTTAAATGAGAATATCGCTAATGCTAGCGCTGTCACTCTTTGCAATTTGCACAAGTTTTATTAATACGTTCCATCTGTTCTGACTGTTGGAAACTGCTAATGGCAACTGTTGTCTGTACAACTGCACATGGCATAAAAGTGATCTGCTGTTTACAAGAATGTTGTAGCTTATGATGGTGTGGTGTCATGTTTTTAACATATGGTGATTTTATGTTGTGATGATTTTATTCCGTTATTCTATGAATTTGTTTTTAATGAACTTGTTTTATTCTTTTTAACCAAATAAAGATTCTTTTAACTGTGTTATTAACAAGCTGTTCTGCTCTAAATACTTTAGAATTCTCTTCCTTACCTGTCCCAGGCATGTCCATTAATGCGGTTGCATTTCAAACACACACGTTCCTCACCATATCAGTAATCCAGTAGCCATAAGCCTGGGTACCATCACAGTCAAACATACCTTTTTCTTAAGCCCCATCCATCTCTCCCACCAACCTTCTGCGAAGAGACCTCTGGTGTAAACTGAACTATGCCGAGTATTGTCCTAGCAATGCTGACTGCCTCAATGTATCGAAAAGCAATGGAAAGGACATTTTTGCTGTTCTACACGATACTGAAGAATGCGCAGATGATGTTGATTGTAAACATGTAATGCCCAAATCTTTTTCTGATGTACTTGATCAAGTGCTCTCAATTTTATGGTCCAGACATGCGCATAATGTATGTTGTGTCTTAAATGGTGAACCGGTGATTATGAAGATAAATCCAATGAAGAAACTCCCTCGGATCCCTCAGTACCCGTTGCACCCTGAGGAGGAAGCAGAAATCCGACCTGGTATTTGTGCTCTGATAAAACAAAGGGTCCTAGAGCCCTCTGTAGCTGTATGTAACACGGCCATTTTACCAATCAAAAGGTCTGGTAAAGATACCTATAGGTTTGTGCAAGACCTGTGTGCCGTTAATATCGTCATATGTCTTGTATTGTATCCTCTGCCAAATAGTTCTTGGTGGTGGACCTTTGTTCTGCTTTCTTCTTGATCTCTATATGTTCGGATACTCAGTGCTGCTTCTCCTTTTCTGGGGGTCAACCTGTGCAGAGGCTTTACTTAATCACCTTCCATCTTCGCCCAACCACTCAAGAAAGATCTGGACAACAACATTATCTTCACTGGAGGATCCAATTTATTTCAATACGTAGATTACTTGTTTCTGACTCCTTGTACCAGTGTAAGGTTGACTCCCTTCATCTTCTCACCAAATTAGCAAAGAAAGCACTCACAGCTTCTAAGGAGAAATTCCAATTCTGTCTTCCCCATGTACGCAGTCTCAGCGGGAGAGATGCATCTATCCGCATACTGCTTTGAAGTGATTTGTAAGTTACCTAAAGCAGTCACCATCTCTCATGTATGCACCCACTGGGGATGGCACATTGCTGCAGACAATAGATATTGGGATACAAGAGCGCTGTTAAACCTCTCCAGGATTTTGTAAAGAAAGATACCTCTAAACTGTTGCATCGGTCAAGGAGGCAGGGCAAGTCTTTGTGACTCTGAAACAAGCATTATCCTCCTCTCCTGCTCTGGGACTGTCTGACTATAACAAACAATTCACACTGTACTAAGATAAAAAGTAGGAATTTGTTTCCCAGGTACAGGCCAGGGCCGGCTCTAGGGCGGTGCGACTGGTGCCAGCGCAACAGGAGCTGACTTCCTAGGGGCACCGTGTTTGAAAGTTTATTATGGTTTTAAAGCACCTACTGCCGCGTTCCTTTCCTCCAGCAATTTCCAGGCAACAAAAAGAATGTCAAGATAACTTCTGTGATTAATGTTCTTCCTGGAGAGAAAGATCGGAGTTTTGTCTAGTTGAGGTTTTGACTCACTATAAATTAGTGCAGATGTTTAATATGCCTACTGCAAAGAACGTGTACCATGCAGATTACAAAGTGCATATAATGTAAATTGGGCAGTGAGTTACTGCCTTTAAAAGAGACATCCTTTAGTAACTCGCAGTTTATAAGTTAAAATCCTAATGTAGAACAGTGAGCTATTAACTTTCATAAAAGTACTGCATGAACACTGCGATTCTCATTATTAAAGAGAACCCCCAAATATGGTGTTCCTTTTTAGGTCGAGCCTCGAGTAGCGCGCAAGCGCTGCTCTGGCGAGACTTTAAGTAAGGGGGTTTCAGAAGCTGACCACACGCTCGTGCGTCGTGGCCTTTTTCGGGCGGTTACGCGTGAGCAAAAGGCCATGGTGCACGAGCGTGTGGTCACGCCTGCTGCTCGCAAGCGCACAAGCGCGCGCGACGTCAGCTTCATTTTTTTTATTTTTTTATTTAACTTTCAGCGCGAGGCGCGCGCACCACTCGCGTCGCCCCCCCTCCTCCCCGCGCGTGCCTTCAAATGCTTGTATTTTCTGTCGAAGGACCATGGCAAAGGCTCCTGTTACTTTTCTGTAGCCCCCCTTGCAATGATGTTTTGAAATGCATTGACTTCGGAGCAGCTTTGTTACCAGCAGACACTCCACAGCCCAGTCTCTGACGTGGCATTTCCAGCGCTTCCTTAGGAAACGGTAGCGAAGGACGGGGCTCGCATGGAAAGTTTACGAGGAGCCCTGATCCCAGGGATTTCGTTTTCCACGAAAGCTTATGTATGGTGTGTCTGCCTAATCACTCCGAATAGAAGCTGATTACAGCGGGGACTGCTCGCTGGCTTTTACGCGCTCTCTCTCGCAGCTCCTGGTTACAGCCCCTCCTTCTCTTTGGCTCTGCAGCGCTTTTCATAACAGGGCTCACGAGTGAGCACTGCTCCCATATCAAGGACAGGCGAAAGTTGCACTTTTCGCTCCTCTGGGTTCCCCGCCGGTTTCCACAGTACATTGTGCTTTTCTGTATTATTTACTGCTCTGGTTTGTGTCTTCACATGGAACATTGAGGCTCAAGGGAGAACACGCTGGTTTCTTTTTATTATTATTATTCGAAAACAAAGAAGGCCCCATAGGTCCTCTGCTGGTCCGGCATTGAATAAAATTGCCACCATGATGCCAGTGCCTTTTCTCGTGTGAAGCGATGACGGCGTCATGCCTCCAAGAAGGTCAGCATATCTTGTAGGCGTTTCAGAGGTATCTCTTGTTGGTTTCAACAGATAAGTCTTGAGAAGAAAATGCAGGCGGAAATTCAGCTCACAGCGGACTGGCTAGGCTTGGCACCTCAGCCGTGGGCTGGGTTGGAACTAGCCGTGAGAACAGGGAAATTGAAGGTGGGGCAAGACTTAAAAAGCCCTGTGGTCGGAGATTGACTTTGTCTTCTAAACCTGTAGGCTTCGCACTATTTGTTGACAATAAACCAGAGAGGATATCTTGCGTGTTTAGGATGCATTATGTTTGGTGGCATTTCTAAGGTGCACGAGTTAGCAATGCCGCAGACTGTTACTACCGGTGTCTGATCCTCCACTTAGGTGTAGGCTGAGCGAGCGGTATTTGCGAAGCTAATTTTGGTTGTAGATACCTATGATTGAAGGTGACCAGTCATGGCGCTGTTCTATTGCCTGCAAGACTGACTCCTCAAGGCTCAGTCTTCGGAGCATTGTTCCCCTCCTCACTCCTGCATAGCACACTACACGCTCCATTCCTTTGAAGCTAGGATTGCGCCAAACAAATGGAGATACATATTTGACTAATTGTATGTATAAAAAGTGCTTAAATGAGTCCTGTTCTGAACTACTGGAGCCTCACCTCGCAATCTTTATGAACAATTTTAATTAGGTAAAAGCCTGCCACCGCAACTATTAAATTCCCTATTGTGAAGACAGGACCATTAGAATAGTTTGGGGGTCTGCTACTTCTCGCAGCCCATCACCAACAACACACATATGCTGATATCTCAAAGCCTGGATGCTTGCCATGTGAACTTGTGCGGTAGTCGCACTTAGGTAGAACCTGCAGCCTGAGCAATTCATGAATACCTTGGTGCTCAGGGCCTTATCTTAGCTTTTGTGCTTCAATTTCATAACTAATCACTTCTGATCTGGACATGCGCATATGTGGTTGTGCCAGTGCCTGCCCTCCAGCAACTGCCAAGGTTGGAATGCTGTTGGTTAGTACTGTGACAATACCAGTCTAACGTTCCACACTACCATTGAGAAAGGACTGCAGGGTCGCTGGGCAGTCTAAAATATATTATTTACGTTGTCTATCGAAAAATGAAGAGGAACTAATATTGGGTGGGTTCCCAGGAGGCTGCCCCTTTTAGGTCTCGGCCTGCACCAGCGCTTGCGCTGGTCTGGCCGAGAGTTTTAGTAAGCGGGTTTTGGAAGTGCAAACACTGGCTTTCGGCTGGCAACCAGCTTGAGTTCACGATGGCGTGCATGCGCGCAGCTGCCATGTTTCCTATCTCTTCCTCATTTCCTCGTCATGGCTCATTAACTCTCTGGACTCTGATGTTTCAATCGCAGCAGCAGCTCACATTACCAACTGAGGGCCCTGGACTACAGTCACATGAAAAACAACAGCGATTAGCATTGAAATGCAAGCTTTTTTTTGTCTAGTTAGAAATATTGCTTCGGTGGGTTGATTTCACCTTATATCGCTATTTGTTTTATATTGGGAGTCACAGACTAATTAAAAGTATTTTTGTCTCACTCTTTTTTTTTAATAGTTATTCGCACAAAGCTATATTTAAGGTTACTTTTTCCGCATCACTTCTTCACTCTATTTAAACTCCACACCCCCCACTCTTATTGTCTCTCTCCTTCTCTCTCTCTCCCTCTCTAATTCTCTCTACTTAATTAACTCTCCCCTCTCTATCTTTTTTAGCCTTTCATTCTCTCTCACCCCTTTATCTGTTTCTCTTTCAAACTCCTTCATTCACTCTCTCTCCCCTTCTTTCTCTCTCTCTATCCCGCTCCACTCTTTATTCTGTGTACACCCTTTCTCTCTCTTTCTCTCTCACCACCCTCTCTAATTGGGCATTATATCTTCACTCTATCTCTCACTCGCCAACACCACAGCATCACTCAGCATCACCACAGCATCACTCAGCGCAACCACAGCATCAATCAGAGCCAGCACAGCATCAATCGGAGCCAGCACAGCATCACTCAGCACCAACACATCTCTCAACGCCATCACAGCATCACTCAACGCCATCACAGCATCACTCAACGCCATCACAGCATCACTCAACGCCATCACAGCATCACTCAACGCCATCACAGCATCACTCAGTGCAACCACAGCATCACTCAGTGAAACCACAGCATCACTCAGTGAAACCACAGCATCACTCAGTGAAACCACAGCATTACTCAGCATAACCACAGCATCACTTAGCGCCACAACAGCATCACTCAGCGCCACCACAGCATTACTCAGCAGCACCACAACATCACTCCGCGCCACCACAGCATCACTCAGCACCACCATAGCTTCACTCAGCGACACCACATCATCACTCAAGGCCAACACTGCATCACTCAGCACCACCACAGGATCACTCAGCACCACCACAGGATCACTCAGCACCACCACATGATGACTCAGGATGACTCAGCACCACCACAGGATGACTCAGCACCACCACAGGATGACTCAGCACCACCACAGGAGGACTCAGCACCACCACAGCATCGCTCAGCACCACCACAGCATCGCTCAGCACCACCACAGCATCGCTCAGCACCACCACAGCATCGCTCAGCACGACCACAGCATCGGTCAGCACCACCACAGCAGCACTCCGCAACACCACAGCATCACTCAGCACCACCACAGCATCACTCAGCACCACCACAGCACCACCCCAGCATCACTCAGCACCAACACAGCACCACCACAGCACCACTCAGCACCACAACAGCAACACCCCAGCACCACTCAGCACCACCACAGCACCATCCCAGCATCACTCAGCACCAACACAGTACCACCACAGCATCACTCAGCATCTCCACAGCACCACCACACCACCACTCAGCACCACCACAGCATCACTCAGCAACACCACAGCATCGGTCAGCACCACCACAGCATCACTCAGCACCACCACAGCATCACTCAGCACCACCACAGCACCACCCCAGCATCACTCTGCACCACATCATCACTCAGCACCAGCCCAGCACCACAACAGCACCACTTAGCACCACCACAGCAACACCCCAGCACCACTCAGCACCACCACAGCACCATCCCAGCATCACTCAGCACCAACACAGTACCACCACAGCACCACTCAGCAACACCACAGCACCACTCAGCACCACCACAGCATCACTCAGCACCACCACAGCACCACCCCAGCATCACTCAGCACCACCACAGCACCACCCCAGCATCACTCAGCACCAACACAGCACCACCACAGCATCACTCAGCACACCACAGCATCACTCAGCACCACCACTCAGCACCACCACACCACCACTCTGCACCACCACAGCACCACTCTGCACCACCCCAGCATCACTCAGCACCAACACAGCACCACCACAGCACCACTCAGCACCACAACAGCAACACCCCAGCACCACTCAGCACCACCACAGCACCATCCCAGCATCACTCAGCACCAACACAGTACCACCACAGCATCACTCAGCATCTCCACAGCACCACTCAGCACCACCACACCACCACTCAGCACCACCACAGCATCACTCAGCAACACCACAGCATCGGTCAGCACCACCACAGCATCACTCAGCACCACAACAGCATCACTCAGCACCACCACAGCACCACCCCAGCATCACTCTGCACCAACACAGCACCACCACAGCATCACTCAGCAACACCACAGCATCAGTCAGCACCACCACAGCACCACTCCGCACCACAACAGCATCACTCAGCATCTCTACAGCATCACTCAGCACCACCACAGCGCCACCACATCATCACTCAGCACCAGCCCAGCACCACCACAGCACCACTCAGCACCACCACAGCAACACCCCAGCACCACTCAGCACGACCACAGCACCATCCCAGCATCACTCAGCACCAACACAGTACCACCACAGCACCACTCAGCACCACCACAGCACCACTCAGCACCACCACAGCATCACTCAGCACCACCACAGCACCACCCCAGCATCACTCAGCACCACCCCAGCATCACTCAGCACCACCACAGCATCACTCAGCACCACCACAGCATCACTCAGCACCACCACTCAGCACCACCACACCACCACTCTGCACCACCACAGCACCACTCTGCACCACCACAGCACCACTCAGCACCACCACAGCATCACTCAGCACCACCACAGCATCACTCAGCACCACCACACCACCACTCAGCACCACCACAGCACCACTCAGCACCACCACAGCACCACTCAGCATCACCACAGCACCACCACAGCATCACTCAGCACCACCACAGCATCACTCAGCATCACTCGGCACCACCACACCATCACTCAGCACCACCACAGCATCACTCAGCACCACCACAGCATCACTCAGCACCACCACAGCATCACTCAGCACCACCACAGCATCACTCAGCACCACCACACCACCACTCAGCACCACCACCACAGCATGACTCAGCACCACCACCACAGCATGACTCAGCACCACCACCACAGCATCACTCAGCACCACCACAGCATCACTCAGCACCACCACACCACCACTCAGCACCACCACACCACCACTCAGCACCTCCACAGCACCACCACAGCATCACTCAGCACCACCACTCAGCACCACCACACCACCACTCAGCACCACCACACCACCACTCAGCACCACCACACCACCACTCAGCACCACCACAGCACCACTCAGCACCACCACAGCACCACTCAGCACCACCACAGCACCACTCAGCACCACCAAAGCATCACTCAGCACCACCGAAGCACCACTCAGCACCACCACAGCACCACTCAGCACCACCACAGCACCACTCAGCACCACCACAGCATCACTCAGCACCACCACAGCATCACTCAGCACCACCACAGTATCACTCAGCACAACCACAACAGTATCACTCAGCATCGCCTTTGCACTAGTACACCACCACATCATCATCACTCAGCAAGACCTAAGTATCATTCAGCATCACCTCAGCATCGTCTCAGCACCAGTCATCACCACCACCACCACCACCACCACTACCACCTCAACATCACTCAACACCACCTCAGCCTGCTCTCGGAATCTGCCATCTGTTGATTCTCCCTAGCGTCTGGCCGCTGCTAGTGTTATAATACAGGTACTAGTTCACAACCTTCAACCTCCAATTGTTTATGCCCCCTCAAAAAAACTTTAACAAACAACCATTGGAATAGGCAAAAACAAGTTGCCAGCATTGCAAGAACAAAAGAAAAATGAGGAAATTTTTTATTGTACATACATTTTTTAATATGGTCGTTCTGTTGGACATAATGCCTTTTTGGTCATATATAAGGTAACAAAAATGCTTCTGGCACTTTTTATTACAACTTTTCAGCATGCTGCACAGCAACCACACTTCTCTACAGCACAGCTTGAAGACATTGGCAAAGTCAATAGCTCTGCCTAAACACTTATAAGGCCCCAAAGGCGAGACCTATTGGCTATGCCAATGCTTGTTAAATTCTGAGTTTGTGCTTCTTTAGACCAAGCACTCTAAACTATACTGCTTGCCAGTATGGATGACATGTCACTCAAACACCTTGTAAGACTCTGTCTTACGCAATATTTCCTATACACTGATTTACAAAGGTATGATTGTCTCTGTGTAATGTGTGTGTGATGCAAAGTGCTCTGACACCCTACACTGGTATGAGTGGCACTGTATAACTAATTAAATGCATCTGAGAGAGAGTGGTTATGGAGACTTGGGCACTGTTAAAGGGTAGTAATGAGGGAATCCGTGGTGGATGTGGTAATTGGGGGGTGCCAACAAACATTGTCGCACCGGGCGCCACAAGCCCTAAAGTCGGCCCTGGTACTGGCGCAGGATCATAGAGATCATAGGAATTGCGTAGCCTACTTTTCTGCCCTAGATATAGTTGCGGTAGGACTTTCATCATGTTTCCTAGCTGTGGTTGTAGCTTCCAAGAATAGAGCCCTGCCTAGAAGTTTGAAGTTCATAAGCATGATTTGGATAGTTTGTTCAGTGTATCTAAATATATTGTAAACAGTCCAGCATATTCAGGAAGCGCTTTGCGGAGGCTCAAAGACAGGCTGTAAAGAACTGCACTTTATACAGCATATATGAAGTGCAGCCAGAAACATACTGTAAACAATGATTTTTATAGCACATGTCTAGTATGGACACAATTCATACTGAAAGCACTACATTTTTAGGGGGCCATTTTGAGTTTGGCGAAAGTGTATCAGTCATATAACTGCAAACACACTGTTTAGCTAAACTCACAGTCCCCCCAAACCAGTTAGAGGTAAGGGAATTGCCATATTTACACGTGTGGAGCCTTACCTTGCTCTTCCAACGTAAACCTCTAATGTGGTGGCCTGGACTGCCATGTGAGTCACTGCAGCCCTAGACAGGGAAATCAAACAATAATTGGGCCATTTTTGTTGTTGTTGTTTTCACTAAAAAAAAACTTTCTCTTTGGGAGTTTGTTTCTTGGGGGAAAAAAAACTTTAACTTGGGCCAACAAATATGGCGCACGCTCAGTGTGTGTCTTGTTTCGAATGCTGGGTTTTCAAATTTTAGTCTAACACATTCTGTGAGTTCTAGTATTTGATCAATTCAGAGGAACTAATGGACTTATGGGGTGTTAAAAGAAAATTAATTATAATATTTCACTGTGTACTTAACATTCAATTTCAATGAGTCATATACTCACTGCACTTCATCAGAACCAAATCCAACATTGAACAGTGTGTGCCTAATATCTTAACCCATAGGAGTTTCTCTCTGAATCCCAAAAGCACACAATTAAGGGCAATTATCTTGCTTCAAAGAAAGGAAAGCGATACCAAAGGGGATGATGGACGGAGCGCTTGAGCAAATCAAACACTCACCCCCAGTCAACTGATCTGGGTTTAATCCATCATCATTCTTTAGCTCACTCCACCACCCCAGTTCAGACATGGCCATATGCAAATCAGTCTGACCCTGTGCCTCATGGGAACAGTCCAGCCCGAACTGCCAAGCCATGTCTTCCCTGGACCGGAAACAAGCATCCTGGGACCGGTTTCTGGCTTTTCAGCCGTCATCAGCCAGGCTAGCTTGAATCCAGTGGCAAGGTGAGCAAGGGACCCACGTCTGGGCATACCCTGCCAACTTAGGGCGAACAAAGCGATACCAAAGGGGATGATGGACGGAGCGCTTGAGCAAATCAAACACTCACCCCCAGTCAACTGATCTGGGTTTAATCCATCATCATTCTTTAGCTCACTCCACCACCCCAGTTCAGACATGGCCATATGCAAATCAGTCTGACCCTGTGCCTCATGGGAACAGTCCAGCCCGAACTGCCAAGCCATGTCTTCCCTGGACCGGAAACAAGCATCCTGGGACCGGTTTCTGGCTTTTCAGCTGTCATCAGCCAGGCTAGCTTGAATCCAGTGGCAAAGTGAGCAAGGGAAAACTCAATAAAAAAGATCAAACAAAAAATTAACTAATAGAGGTTTCATACTGTACAATAGTGCATTTCCCACTGATTAACTTAGCTTGCGTTTGTTTTTCATTTAAGCTGTGTGCTATTTTAAATGTAGTGAGCTGAAGGTGAAAGACTGAAAAAAGTTTTGTTTTTATAGCCACGCCTTTGACCCCGCCCCCACGCTCACTCACCCCACCCCCATTGCACGCAGCATTACAGTTCCCACACTTTTTTAATGCACTTTGACCACTGGTTCCCCTACACCTATGCTTGAGGCAGCTTCTAAAGCTGATATCCCCAGTGTGTGTGCTCTACATCTTTGTTGAGTGCAGTGGGCCACAATGCAAATTGCAACTGATGTAATGTTTAAGAATGACTGACACTTCGAAATCAAGGATTTCTACAGTACACACCAGTAGCAGCTGGTATAAGGGAAATGTGGTGTGGCAGTGTGGGGGGGGGCAAAGCAGGGGGGACAGCGTGAGGGGGCTGAAACAATAAACAAAAATTAAAGCGTACCTGCCGATCTTCTGCTTGCCGCTCTTCTCCTCTGGGAACAGGCTGAAGCTCCCAGCTTCCCCTGCGGCCAAACCCAAGGCTGCTCTTACCATGAGAGCATAGTCAGGATTGGGCAGAGCGGGCTTGTTTTGCGCTCCATCGGGAGCTGAGAGCCTGTGCCTGCTGATCTCTCCACCCAGCAACACAGCTGGGTTGGAGAGATGTCAGTGAGCATGACGGTTTAGCAATCCTAAAATGGCCGGCCAAACAGTCATGCGCACTGACAGCAGGGACCACCACTCCTCCTCCCCCTGCTTTAGTGCTGTGGCCCCGCCCCCAAAACTCAGCCACAGGACGAAAAATAAAATGATCTGCATTAATATTTTATTTTTCATTTGCCTCTGCGGGCAGTGGGGCGAAGCTCCTCCGCCATAACGGAGGCCCGTCCCTAGTAAACACAAAATATTCTACAGACTATAAAATCTTACCCATACGCAAGTACAAGGGCGTGATCTACTACTAAGCAGAAATATTCTGCGGCTTGCACTGCAGCGCAGGGAATTTTAGAACATGGTGACTTCAAAGCACTGTGTACACACAGTAAAGTTTTAGGTGGCGGCACTGCACGAACAGCAGAAATACAAGCCCTTTTACTTGCTCTTCAGAAAGCTGATCGAACAGTTTCCACATTAATTATGTCATATTAAGCAGTCTGTGTACAGGATTACAATGCAGACTTCCCACATTGGCGCCTAAACGGATTCCCTGATCAAAAAGATAAGTTGATAAAAACAAGATCGTTTTGGGGAAAGGTAGCTGTTCCACAGAGAAATCTTCATTTGGTCCACAAACTATGACACATAAAAGTGAAGGAATTCACACCAAAGGGAATGTGCGGCTGATTCGGTTTGGTACATTAGTACTGAGCCTGTGCTTGGCCAGAGGGTCTACGGGATCTAAAACAGGGCAGTATTTTACATCATTTTGCAAACAAAAAATCAGCGGAAATCACAAATTCCTATGTTCATAATCTCATGCTGGACTGCCCGGGAATGTTACCCTTATCTTCCCGGACTTCTTTGGTTCTGAGACTTATTTAAGAAAATCAAAGACCGACCTGGCTGAGAGACAGTTTCTACTCTGTGAATGTGGGTTGTGGGCAGTGGAGGAGGTCCATCGCCCACATTAACACATACTCCCCTCAATGCCCTTGACAAAAGTCATCATTTTGCAAAAGTGAATGCAGGGCTAGAGGCCTTCGTTCAGCCTCCAACCATGAATGTGCAGCTCTTTAGGTAGGCTATGCAAACAGAATCCTCTCAAAAAGCTTTGCCCTGTGGAGAATCGATATGTCCATTGCAGAGGACAAATACTTCCATACCTGCCAACTTGAAGTACAATCACAGTGTGAAGAGTGAGCGGGGCCTTGAAGGGGGCGGGACCTCGTGCCGAGAAGTACCCACGAGGCACTTTTGAACCCCACCCCGCCCCCAAACCTCCTCCTCCTCCAAAAAAAAGAAGCTTGCCGAGGATGGTGCCGACGTCCTGGGGTGTTTTTACACCCCTTAATGTATGTCGGTTGTTCAAAGCCTCCAAAAAACGAGCTGGAAAACAACTATTTACAGTGGTTTTCAGCTCGTTTTCCCTGCCACCGTGTGGTATCGGATCCTGACCGGAAGACCGTGTGATGGGACCCGATATCGTGTACTTGTGTTCTTGAGTCCTAGACCAGCCAATGTGCAAAAACAGTGACTGCTTTGCACCCCAGAACGAAACATCGGTTCCGGGTTTCCAGTTCAGTTTTTATTCCTTTATTCATTTAAAAGCAAATTTTTGCGAGACCACTCGAAATAAAAATTAGAAAAAAACAGTACGATTGACGATTGGTTTGTTAAATGAAAGCCGAGGACAATAGACATGGTATTCCGCTGACAATGCAGTTTTGTTAAAAAAAGAGATTCATAGCAGTGTATAGAAAATGTTCAGTGGGTTCAATTTCGGTAGCTATGACAACAGAGCTGCAGTGAAATAATAGTCCAGGATCACACGGTATGAGGAAGAGCAGCAAGCATTAAAACTCAGGTGTCCTTTATCTGAAGTCGATAACTAAGCCACCTGAACACATTTCTTCCCTTTAAAGGCCTGCGGGAACTATCCTGCCACCTCGCCATCCCTAAAAATGAACACATCACAGCACAGGACGGCTAACATTCAGGATGGACGCCTGTGTCAATGGGAGGTTAAACACACAGGCAAGAGGCGGCCTGCTTTTCGTTAACCCGCTGCAGCTATGAAGCAATAATCACACCGGATCCCGCCAGAGTCCTTAGGCTAAAGGCCCTGTTTAAGCACTTAAAATGGTAATGCGTATTATTATCTCGAGAGCCCGAGCTCTTCCTCCGAGGAGAAAAGGGGGCTGATAGAAAGTGTCCTCTCCCTCTCTGGAAGATCTCAAGGTGACACGCTGCACCCTGGGAGCCGACCCGCACTGTTTACCCATCAGTCATCACCGAGCAGACATCAGGGACAGCAGCTTTCCTCACTCTGACCCCGGCGTGACCTCGTCTACCCCGGCGGAGTGCGCGAGGGGTCGCGGGAGGCAGCGCCGAGTGTTTGTTGCGTACAGTAGACTCACGCGCGCTTACTTCCATGATGTGGTCCTGTATACTTTTTGTGAGGCGCTAGAGTAGCTAAAGGTTGCTTCCAGGCGCTCGAAGAGAGTGGCGGGTGCTTGAAGGGTTTACGTAGCGCTTTATCAAACTCCTAAATAAAGGAAACAAAAAGAGCACATATTTATCTCTGTTTCATATTTGTAAAGTGCAGTCGGTGGTTGAAGCACAGTGGCAGTTTATAGCCTTTAGGCCACTTCCTAAAAATGTTCGAGCCTAGTTACGTGATTAACTAATCACCTCTCGTCTCGTATCTGTCAAAATGCTCGATTGGTTGCAGCTTTGGCTTTTAGTCACTGGTACTTGGCATGCTGGAACTTGTAGATTGGATTGTCCCGTTACAGTGATGGGTCAGAAGTCCTGCTGGACTTAACAAGCATTTACAATGCAATAGGTCTCGCACTGACATTATTTTGAGCTATTGACATTGTAAATGACATTGTTTTTTTGTTTTGTTTTTCTTTTGTAAAACATAAATAAAATGCATTGTAATTTAATATGGCAATTGCTAAAAAAAAGTTTAAATGCGAAACCTATTGCATTTACACTAGTGTGAGCTATTGGCATTGTAAATGGTACTGGCTTTTATTAATGTGATTGTTTTTTAACAACATAAATATAATGCATTTCCAATGCTAATAGCACCCCCCCCCCCCCCTGCGTGTTTCTTGACAGCTCCACCCTGGGAAGACATTAAAGAGTAGTGCAGGAGGGGGCGGGTGCTTTTTATTATTTAGGGTGTCCACCCCTCCCCCCGCTGTCACTAAACCGCCTGCTTAAGGGGACACACACCCGCGTGCCTAGGCTTATAGAAGAGAAAGGTGAGCTAGAGACGCCCGTGCATGGGCAGTAGTGGACTTACTCAAGATTCGAGGGCGGGCTCCGTCCACCAAGACACAGGATGTCCCAAGGAAACCTATGCGTGGAAAGAACACAAGGTAAGGGGCGTGGCGGAGGGGGTCGCAGTGTAGAAGTGACTAAAGTATGTTATAAGGTACTCACAGCTAATTGAACAGGGTGATCAGCGAAGGGTCAATCCATCGCAAAGGAGCTTGGGTATGCTGCCTGTGAGTTAGAGACGGAAGATAAATCAATGGTGTGTGCATGGTGTGGTATGCCGCAAAGTGCTATGTCTGGTGGTGGTCAAGAGGGGGGGGGCGGGGCGCAAGGAATGCGGGGGTCAACCCCCGTGTTAGGCTGTAATGTCTGCATGAGTCAGATCACTATGGAAGACACTGCCGCGAGCGCGAGGATCAGGAGCGGGGCGGGAAGCTTGAGAGGCAGTACAGCGATGCAGAAGGTTGAGGGAAGCGTGGCAGGACTCTGAAGGAGAGTCCACGTAGTCGCGACGGGAGGTGCAGCAATGAGGGAGGGAAGCATGGCAAGGCTCTGAAGGTCCACAGAGTCGCTGCGGGAAGTGCGGAAATGAGCACCGTAGTGAGGCGTCGAACGCGGAGAGTGGCCGGGAAAGGTAGGTCCGCTCTGGATCGGGTCAGAGAAGCGGCATGAATGTCCTACGGCAAGGGAGTCAGCGGGATGGGGCAGCGTGTTAGAGAGGAGCGCTCCATGTCGGAATAGCAGGGCGGAAATCCACAGGAGGGAAAAGAAAGAAAATGGGTCAATGAGGCGGGATGAGTCGTACGGCGGGAAAACCCGCCGGACGCGCCAGTGTATTAAAGGGCAGTGCTGAGTGTCGAATGAGGCGGGATGAGTCGTACGGCGGGAAAACCCGCGGGATGCGCCAGTGTATTAAAGGGCAGTGCTGAGTGTCGGATCAGCGGGCTGGTGGAACCCAGGAGGGGGGACACTTATTGGAAATAATCGGCAGCCAGGATCAAATCGCGCAAGCCGGCATCAGTCAGGCTATGTGCGAGGTGCTCGGGGCGGAAATAGATAAGGACGCGCAGCCGGTCACGTGGGTGGAGGGAAAGAAACTGCTTAAAATTCTTGAGGCGCTGGTTGTCTAGTTTCTCGCTGTCGGCCATGGTGAGTTAGGGACTCTGGGCGTCGCTGCACTGACTGTCGGGTGGAAGAGACGGAGGGCGGCGGGACTCACAGCTGGTTCTCTGCGCGGTGTGCACAGCAGTCAGAATGTTTGGTTTCCTCGCTTGTTGCTTGGGCGGAATGCCGGCACAGAAGGGGGAAGCTTCGCTCTGGGAGGTGTTGGCGTGCCACGCCCATTACCAGCAGACTGCCGTCTCTGATTGGCCAACGAGCAGACCTGATTGCAGCGAGGTACCGGCACAGACTAACTTCGTAAACATGATCCGTCACTACACGCCCCCTATAGATAAGAAATTCCTTCACGACAGCCGTGACGCTAACGACCCAGTCCGGATGGGCCGTCCAAAAGGGAGACAGGGCGGTAACCAAGAAGCATCCTTTTCAATGGGAAGCCAGCGTTTAGCATAAACGCTGACGCGACCCAATGAAAATGATGGGTGGGGCTTCAAGTCCCCTTCTGAAATCTCCTCTCCCACAATATGTCTCGCAGAGCGAGCAGCGCATGCGCGCTGCAACGCTAGGCGAGACCTAAAAAAACAGGACTGCGGCCTGACGGTCTCAAGGCATGGGACCACTGCATCACCAATGACCTTCACTGCAAAGAGGGCACGAATAGATAAAGATTCTGTTCAGCGACACTATAAATCTTATAAAAATGGTGCAGACACTTAAAGCTGATTAGAACAACATGGCCAGTCTCCTTGTGACTTAACTAGATTGAGAGTGGAGACAGATGGTCATGTTGCAGACCCCCATAGGCTGACAATGTGTTTGTGTGTTACCATGAGGCCTTGCCATTGGTTTGTCTGGCTGTCACTCCAAGGGTCTTGAGATGAGCAGCGCTGCCTACTTTAATGTGCACGGACTCTGAGTGAGGTAGTGAACTCAGTGTCACCTCTGAGAGCTACTTTAATGGTGCTGGTGAACTTCCAGGAGCTCCCGGGCTACTCGTTGGAGACCCCTGGTCTAGAATAAAGCAGGAAGATATGGTACAGGCATTTAATTACCCAAAGGGTATATGCATCTATTTGGAAGATAATGTGAGCTTATTCCACTGGGGCCTACTACACTATATAGCAGTGGCGTAAGAAAGGCCCCCGCAGTGCGAGGGAGCCCCTGAGCTCCAGGGGCCTCCTCAGTGCAGTACCCTGACCTGAGAGCTCCTGAGTAAGTCTGGAAGGGGGGCCCTTCTTGCACTTTGTAGGGAGGCCCCTCAAGTTTCGTTACACCACTGCTATAAAGGGCTCACGTGGAAATAGTGGTAAATGCATGGAATATCATTCCAGCTGAATCGACGAAAGTACTCAGATCAAAGACAGCGCTAAAAACAAAGTCAAGGCTGCGGTACTACAGCAGACAGGAAGGTTAATAAATGCCCTGACGGTCTTTAGCTGTTATTTTTATCTCTGTGTCTATGATTTATTAAACAAAATATGAAAGAGTGGGTTCACAGTAAAGCTGTCCTACTGCACTGTCCTGTAGCATGCCTCAGGAAACTGGGTAGTTACAGATAAAACATGTAGTGAAAGGCAGGCTGCGTTCCTATCTCTGCAAGGCTGACTCAGCCTTCCATCCTTCCAAGGTTGGTAAAATGTGTGTCATTATACTGGACAGTATTAATAATGTAGTCAATCAAGACTTTCAGGCCAGTATCTAATGGCAGTATGTTATGTTATGCGTATTTGTAAAGCACACTATCACCCGCGAGGTTATCCTGGCACTGGCGTATGTTTGTACTGTAATGCTAATATTTTCATATGAATGCATTGTTAGATTACATATGGTGCTTACAGTGCTAAAGCCCAACAGGTATCCAACTGTAAACGCTCTATTAAATGCTACATAAATGTGGAAACAGACTAGTTATTAGTTACAATTTCATGTTTTCACAGAATGCAAAATAAAAATGGATAAATACCACTAAGATTAGGAAAACACAAATATAGATGGAAGTGTTGAAAAATAAGTGCCATAGAACCATCATTCCAAGTATAATAATTAACTTATAGGATGCTCTGGTATTTACTGCAAGGTCATACTAATGATAACACAGCATGAGTGTACTACAAGGGCAGGTCACAAGAGAAACTGGACTCCAGGTCATTGTTTTCCATGTAGAACTCTTTCAAATAAAACCTTTTTTTGCCGGGAGTGGGGCTTTACCTGAAGGAGAACAGCACAGCTCCCCAAAGTCTGCAAAGACGTTAGGCTCATTTCAGACCACTGACCCAAGATATTACCACATGCATATTTAAATACACTGATTTGGTTGAATGGCAACATATTATTTCCCCTGTTTTACTGTTTCGTCTCCAATATACTGAATTTTTATCTCCTTAAAATTGTACAAAACACTCAGTAAAGAAAGTTATAGACTTTTGTTGAAAGCAAAGCACACAAACATTTGAAATGATCAGTGGAGTTCTTTAGGAAAGTGTCCTAAGCGACTGCAGGGACCTGGAAATATCTACTTTACCTACCAGAAATGTTTTTTAGGTGCTGACATAATGCCCTGAGCATGCCCCCTAAGACGGCCACTGGAATTATTCGGCAGTGGAGGACCAAATTATATGGCATGGATAACTACATTATGTGGCAAGGAAAGACAAATTATGCAGGAAGGAAGCACAAATGATATGACACTATTATAAGATTAAAGACTACTTATGCAAACATTCTGTGTCAAGATTGTTCAGCTACTTTGACACTTTTTTCCATTTGAACTCTTTGATGCAAATGAGTCCACTGATATAAAAATACATAGGTTGTTAATAAAGGAAACTACACACAATTAGCAGATTCTATTCGAAATGTTATTCAGCAACAATAAATAATTTTAAACTGGAATGCATCTTCACTATAACTGTTCCTTGATCCACCTGATAAATATTTAGACTGCTCAAAGGATATACCACACTGCACTCAGCAGAAAACAAGCCTAGCTGTAGACACGTTTTCTAATAAAAAGTGTGATTATTTATTCAGCACATCCTACTTTCGTTCTAAAATGTGTCATCAGTTTCAAGTTCACCTTGTGTTCACACTAGAGGGCCTCTGGAAGCAGCTTTTTACATTAAAAGCAGCTAAGCAGAACAGCAGCGTACATTTCATATTTATTGTGTACACGTCTCACTAGACAATGCTTCAAAGTTCAAGACATGGGTCCTTGGAAAGAGATGCAGCAGGCTTGGGATTCTTCCAGAGAGTCGCTGCACCATTGAAATAAAAAAGAATTAAACAAATAAATAACTGCTGCTTTGAGAACAGTGTCTTTGACATGCACATGAATATCTGTGAATAGTCAAACATAAAAATGAATGGCCAAGGAGCAATATACCCTGTTTAAAATAAATGTCAGTATTTAAAGTTTCCGTTTCCTGCTGCAAACAAAAGCCCTTCTTCCAGTCCATCAAATGGGGATGTTTACACTGTCTGGGCAACACTGGCACCTCTTCAAATGTAGGATTACAGCGATGTACAAATAAAGGTGACCGGTTAACGTTTCCCAAGTGTCAGGTTGTGCATTGCACATCGTGTGCAAACATTTTAATAACCTCTAGTCTGTTTGAGCTAGAAACAATTGTTTGTTTGAAAAAAACACGTAAATTATTTAGCAGATAGGAATTGTGGGTTGAGTATGGGAAATTCATATTTCCCCAGAAAACACTGCAGCTTCACAAAGGGGTTTTCCCAGTGACCCTGCTCTATTTACATTTCCTTTCATACAGGAATTCTCTGGTGTTGCATTGTAAGTGCATTCATATAGTACTTCACAGAAAATACAGGAGTGGCCGCGAATATCCTATATAAAGGAGCATTATAGAACATGCCATAGTACATGATACTCCATGGGGTCAGCCCAGGGAAATAAAAAAAACCACACATGCTTTAGTCTCTAGGCACCACCACCCGGAGTGGTAATAGCGCCACCCACTGATGAGGGGTGAAAGAGGGCGTCAATCAGTAATTCTGTGGCAGGAATGCATTTAGGTTACAGAACAAGAGACAGAGTGGTAGTGGCAGGGTTAATGGAAAGGAGTTGATGGGGTGAATAGGGAAGGGGTTCTGGCCCAAGGACCTTCCATGCTCAAACAGGGAAGACTCCACATGACAATACCTTTAACTTCTCCGCCTTTCACTTGCGATGAGGGAGAACGGAAGGAGTGGAGGTAATGTACAAGTGGGGCTGTTGTTAAATAATAACCACTTTTAGACATTAAGACATCACTTTTGGAACTCTCATATGGACCCGGGTCAAGAAGACCAGTCAGAAGTGAGATCAGGTGGGCGCTGGAGGGGGCTGCCAAGGGCGGGGTGGAATTACCCTGTGATAGAACATCTACTGAAAGAACATTTCATGCACTGAATAGGAACTGAAGTACAAAGAACCCTGGGAAAGGTTCAAGCCTGGATGAGTACCAACTATATATAACTGAACAACACTAAGACCACGGTTATTGTTTTTGGAGTCAAGGCGTAAGTCCAACGTTTTATCACTCGTTACCCCTGCCTTCTTCGAACAAAGTCATTACAAGGCAATTCCCAACGATTAAAACCTAGGCATCATTCTAGGTGCAGATATGACACAAAGCAGCTGGGTGGGATTTGTGGTAAGAGGCTGTATCACAAATTAAACAAATTAAGGTTTATTTTGCCCCTATTTTCCTCCACTGCTAAATCTCTTATGGTAGGTGCAGGAAGGGAAGCAGCCTTTACAACGCAGTCTTTACCACGCACTGCCTTTACCATGCAGGTATTTTTTTTTTTTTTTTAAATAACATAATTATTATCTCATCTAAAAAAGGGTTTAGGGTTGAGCAGTGGTAAAGGGAGGTGAGGATAATTTTAGGGTTTGAGGTGGGTAGTGGTAGTGGGAGGTAAGGGTAATTTTAGGGTTCAGGGGTGAGTAGCGGTAAAGGGAGGTAAGGAGTAAATTAAAAACATGGGGGTTGAGGGGTTCTATGGCAAATGTAATTTTCAGGCTGCTCTCCAAACAGCCTTGGCGTAAAGTGATGTCTCACACAGCATGTAAAGTGATGTCTCACACAGCATGTACCAATGGGACTGGCTCTAAGCAGGTGTTTACATAGTATGGGCACATTGAAGTGTGAGTTCTCTGCATCTGGTTGTCATCAGTTTTCTTGAAGTAGTAATCTGAAACAGACAAAAAGTCAAGCCCTGCTTAGAAACGTCATCCCCTTCAACAAGAGAAACTAAAGTCCCACCCCCTCACCTCTACCATCTACCACATGGCAGTGCTCTGGAAGAACTAATCAGCTGTATTTTGCTAACTAGGCCCCCATGGAATTTTTGAAGGGAGCCCCCTCTCCACCCTCTAGCTACAAGAAGGCAGGCTGTCTGGGGGGCATGCCCTCATCCTCCATCTTGCACCATGATAAACCAGGGACGTCCAAAATGGGTTCCAGTACTCAGACTCACACAACACAGAGGGTCCTGCAACCATGCATGTGCTACACATGCACTGCATATACAAACTGTTGGAAAATTTCCCTTTCTGCAGGGTCACCCTGGATTTTTTTTTGCCTTTTCACTGAACCCGATTGTTGCTGGCTACAGAATTGTGTGCACTCTACCCCTGTTAACCAATGGTAAAGTGATTGTGCTCCTCCTTTAAACATGGTAAATTTGGTATACACCTGATTGGTTTATTTAATTTGCCTACACGTCCCTAGTATATGGTATCAAGTGAACTCAGGGCCTGTAAATTAAATGCTACCAGTAGACTGCAGCACTCATTGGGCCATCCATTGAGTGGCACTGTAAAGCATGTCTCAAGGTTTACCACTGCAGCCTGGCTGTGCAGTTTTAAAACTGCAATTTCAACATATCAAAAGAACCCATTTTGACAGGGCTAAAACCTCTTTTTAAGTATTTATAAGTCACTCCTAAATATGCCTTATTGCCTATAAGGCAAATGCATGGCATTAAAAAGTATAATATATAAGTTTAATATTAAACTTTCCCCTTACGTTGAATAGCACCTCAAAGCTATTTTCACTATAGCAAGGCATTTTCATAGGAAAACACTGGGATGCAATATTACCAAAACTGTATCTCTGGAATAGGTCTAGCTAGAAAAATAATTAACAACTGTTTTTAATGTTATAAAAATTCAATTCCATTGTGAAGTTGATTTTTCTAAATGTTGTAAAAAGTAACTTTTAGAACATTACCTTTGCCCTGCCTGAAATTCTTGGTAAGCTAAATCTGCATTTTGCTCGCCATCTTCTACCAGCCAGTAATTAGCATTTCAATAGGTGTGAATGAGGTGAATATGCTCCCAGGAGCAACATTAAGCTGACTTGAATGGGCAGAGATGACCCATCTGAACTTGACAGAGACTATGCAAGAGTGGGTTGAGAGGATCCTTTTATGACATTAAAGTGTCAAGTCCTGCTTGAATGTCACATCCTGTTTGACAGGTCTGCTGCGGTCTTTCATATGATTCTTGGGGCACATTTCAAAGAGGTCTCCCCTGTCACAGGCAAATGTTAGCTGACATTTGGTTAGGGCCCTTATTTTGTCCCACTAGCCAGTCAAGCCCCAATCACAGTGGACCTCTTTTTGACATTAGAGTGTCACTGCCTGCTTGACTGGATTGCTGGTTTTACATAAAGAATTTCGGGTGCCCTTCAAAGGGGGAAGACAGGATGCCACTTCTTTCTCTGATGTTCTTGTGGGTACAGGTTCTGAATCAAACTGGATTTTAGTGATAGATGTGGAAGGACAGCATGATTACCATAGTCCACTACCCCGCACACCCCTAACCCTCCGAACCCAAGCTGAGATTGGGTCAAAGACTTCAGCCATCTTGAAAATGCCCAAAGTGGTTAGAGGTAGCCCTGGGAATCTTTAGCCCATTGGTTAGGGCGTCCTCAGGAATCATACTCACCCACTAGCACATGCCAGGCATAAATGCATCTCCAGGCACGCACCTCAGAATACTCCTGGACCCGTGGATGATCAGAAGAGGACTGAACCTGCTGTCTGAGATCTGGGAAGAGCCTAGAAGACTGGACCTGACCTCCCTCTTGTACCCAGGACACGTTACAAGAGGCCTTTTCCTGAAACTGCCCAGCTGACCAGTGGTAACTACAACCAGACTGGACCCTCTTGCTGGCCTATGCCTGCCACCCTGTGAGCCTTAAAGTGCCTCTCCTTAGGTCCTGGGGGCACTTAGAAGTGCGCACCTGTGGTGGATATGCTTAGGTCCTGTTCTACTACAACTATTGACTATAATTAACACTTTTTGCTACTTGGCACTATTTCTACTTAAAACTTTAAAAATTCATATCTCCAGTTTCACTTACTCGATTTTTGTCATTTTGGTGTCATTACAAAATTTTACTCTATTTTTCTAATTCATTTTGTGATTTTTAGTGTTTTGCATTTCAACTATATTAGTTTTAGTATCGCATAACTACTTTAAACATTTTCTCCAAGTTAATTCTGAGTGCTCTGTGCCAGAGCTACCAGGGGGATAAGCGCAGGTTTATTTATTGACTTTATTGATTCCCCTTATGAGGATTGTGATTATCACAATTCTGCACATGCGATGTTATAACAATATTCTGGCTTTCACATCACAGCCAAACTTTACATGAGTGGGGTTAGTAGAACGTACTCGCACTGATGCTGGAACAAATTTGGTCACGATACAGATATGCTGCCATGACCGCTCACTGTGATACATCCAGTGCATGGATAGTGGTCTATTGCCTACTACGAGAGAGCACTTGTGCCCCTCCAGGTCACAGGAGAGGTTCGGTACCTTGCATTGCCAGGGACAGGTTTAGGCCTCTGCATACACACTGGATTAGCATGATACCAGGGTCAAGGTGAATGTAAATATACCAATTTCACTTGCAGTTGGGCACTCAGGGCAAGGATACACACCTGTTCATCATTCAGGGGACATTGCCATATCTGACAGTGACAATTTAATTGAATGAATTGCTGACAAAGCTGACAAAGCTCCATCTATGTAGGTGTACAAGAGATGCAGATGGACAACGAATCACTATTTCCTGGAGGCATATGAAAACTGATGAAGAGTTTTCTTTTTCATACTTTTGACATGGTCACACTCACACCATGTGTCCAGTAGCTTAGCCAGTGTGTCATGGGCACTAGTGGAAGGCAGGAAATGGGCCATCTGGCCTTTTGAATATAAAATACAACAATAATAAGGATTTGGTGGGCCCCTCAAACCTCTGGGACCTGGTGCTCTTGCTGCACTAATGGAAGCTACACCCCTGCGTGTGTCACGCAATATTGTAACACGAAGTGAACTGGAAAGCTCTGAACAAATTGGGTTTCCAGCTTGTGTTTGGAGGTTCTGCCCAGTCGATGGCCTATACCGGTTGTGAACCGCCCCAGCCGCCAGCCCAGGGGCTTCTTTTTCGCAGGGGGTTCTGGGGGGGAGACAAGTGCCCGAGGATGTGCTTGACAGGAAGCCCTGCTCCCTTCAAGGCCAACCCCGTCTTCTCACCTCATGGTGAAGTGTGTATAGAAATTGGCACTAATGAGAATACCATTGCATTTCACAAACCAGGGGTGTAGGGGGGATGTAGTAGAAGTGATGATTCACCTACATCCACAATTAAAAATGTAGAAAGCCCAACATGTTTAGCACCTCTATGTTTATGTATACTAGTTTGGGGAAAACAATATTCTGGTAAGATAGCCAAAGCTTTCTCAATGGCCAGACTCAATTACATTCTGTGGTAATGTAATCTAAAGTGAATTTGCTCCAACAAAATCTTCTAGGCGCTAACTACCTCAGGTTACTCAGTCTAGCGTATGCGGAAAAAATATAGAAAAAATCAAGTCTGTTTTAAAAACCAGACTTTCAGATTTTTAAGACTTGAGTGCAGTCCTGGGTGGCACGAAGCTCGCAAGGGAGTTTGTTCCATAATTTGGCACCGGTAGCAGCCACAGAGCTTCCACCTCTCCTAGATCTACACAATTTAGGCAGGTGGATAAAGAAAGAGTAGGACGATCTTAAGAATCAGGCTGGAGAGTAAAGATGACACAGTTACTGTAGACTGTAAGGACCTGTGCTAGAAACAGCCCTATGTGTGGGCATAAGCCATCTATATGCTATCTAGAACAGGTAACCGATGAAGATCCCTTAGTTTGAAAGAGATATGACAGTGTCTAGGAATATTCAAGGTAACCGAGCTGCCTAGCTTTGAGCCAACTGAAGATTCCTAATTAGCTTTTTAGGCAGACCTAAGTATAATGGGGCAGATTTACAAGCCCCTTGCGCCGCCATTGTGTCACTTTTTTTGACGCAACGGCGGTGCAAACAATGCGGCCAATTTACAACGTGACGCATCTAGTTAGATGCGTCACGTTGTAAAGCCCTGCAACACATTATACCTGTGTCAGGTATAATGTATGCAGGGTGGGCGTCCCCCCGCAAAAAGCCATGTAGAACTGACGCATTGAAATTTACAACATTTTACTGCGTCACTCTATGCCTTCACTGCATCAAAATCCCTACGCCTGCTCAGACCAGGCGTAAGGAATGACGCAAGGCTTTTTGTATGGGGCTCACCTATCTGTTGTGGCACATTGCTGGAGTTGCGTCACTTTCATGAGCAACTCCAGCAATGCGTCACTTTTGTGCCAACAGATGCGTCAGTATTTATGACGCATCTGTTAATCCTTGCGCCATGGAGCACTGTATTGTAAATACAGCGCATCCATGGTGGCGCAAGGACATTTGGCACTGGCGCAAGGAAACTGACGCATCTATGCAGATGCGTCAGTTCCTTGTAAATCTGCCCCAATGAGTTCAAATAGTCAAGTCTGGAAGTGTTTAGAGCATTGCCCATGTTTTTTGTTTTGCGGCCAAAGGTACAAACAACAAGATTTTGAGCAACATTTTCATAAGACCAAAGCAGATGGACGTTACAGTAGTGATTTGGTGGTAAAAAAAAAGATGGACGTCAAATTTGAAAGTGAAATTCCTGACCTCTTCAACCGGGGAAGGAGGTGGCTTCTGTTCTATTGGCTACCTGAGATTAGTCCAGAGATGTTGGTTAGTTCTCAATACCAACAGTTCTGTTTTTACCTGAATTTTAATTTAAGATGATTTTAGTTCATCCAAGAGGCTATTTCTGTAAGGCATTTCCTGAACTAAAGTTGGCTAGCAGTGTTCTCCAAGGTTAATGGAACAATCAGGTGGGTGTTATCAGCATATGACAACATTTTGATGGCAGAGCCCCAAATCAGGGCTACTGAGAGGTCACATAAAGAGTGTCGGGCTCAATGATGACCCCTGAGCAACCCCGCACCCTGCAGCCTTCTCCACCTATCTCCTCCAATCAATGGATGAGGATAGAATGGGATATGGTCTCTAAGGGTGTCGATAGATTGAAAAGGATAAGGTGGCTGTGCCGTCCAAGAGTTGTCTGAGATGTTCAGATGCTGTCAGATTCTGTGCTATGAGCGGCACGGAAGCCACATTGTGACGTATTCAGAAAGTTATAAGTTTCACGATAGGAAGATAGCTGACGGTTAATATTCAGTTCTATAATCTTTACCATGCCGAAAGCTAAGTGGAAGGCCTATAATTAAAGGGTTGATAGGGGCTTCAATAGGTTTCTTCAAGACACGTGTGACTTGAGCCAGTTTTCAAGAGAGTGGTAAGGAAGCAGACTGGATGGAAGGGTTTCAACAGATTACAAAAACAGGAGCAATTGTATGGGCTCCAAGTTTAAGAATAGACGGTGGACATGGTTCGACAGGTGATCCAGATTAACATTTGTACAGTAGATGCAAAATTTCTCTGAGCCTAGGGGTGTTGAGGCATGTGGTTAGAATTGTAGAAAGAGTTTTGAATCATAAGTATTTTATACTTAAAGAAGTTGGCTAATATTTCACACACAACTTGCCAATGAGTGAATCTCTGGATATCAGATTCCGGTTGCGTCATAGATTTAACTATGGAAAACACCTCCTTAGAGGATTGCTCTGTAGATTCAATATTAGTTGCATAAAAAGGAAGTTTGCGCTATATAGAACTCCGTAAAAAAAAAAAAAGGTGGTACATGCTTTACAAATACTTTTCCGAAAAAACCTTTAGAGCACTCCATATTTATAAAACGCACAGCTAACACAATATTGAAATAAACCACACAATATACTGAAACTAAAAAAAGTATACACAATCCCTACATATATGGCATTCTAGTCCTTGAATGTAAGCAGGCCTACGTTTTCTGTCTGTCTTCTATATCTGTGTAATTTTTGAATATTTTGAATGCTCAGAGAAGAGAGGGCCCTAAAATATGTCTTTGCCCAGTGTTCCCTAAGTGCTTATGATGAATCTGGGAGCCATTGAACCCTACGGCCTGGTATATTTTGCCTTTCTGTACCCCATGCAGCACTCCTTAGATTGCTAGACCCTGGACACTATTCCACCAACTGCTGCCGTGCCTCACACCACAGTAGGAGCTTTCAGCTGCACCCACTGCCGGGTCTTCAGCAGCCACTCACCCACGCCCCCCACGCAAATACTAACAATGTCCTCAACAACCCCTCCCAAAACACACGCCACACAAGTGCTAAGAACGCCTACACACCCCATCGCCCACCCTACACCACAAGCTACAGCAAGCCCGCACGTCAACACCCACTCGCATGCATGCTTCTCAACACACAATCATTCAGCAAATAAACAACTGAAATAGGGGACCTGCTGAGCAGCAACGCACCCGACATCCTCTTCATCACAGAGACCTGCCTCAACCCCTCATCAGCTCCTGACATCGCCGCAGCAATCCGAGCAGGCTACCAGATCGCTCAACAGGACCGCCTTCACAAGCCAGGCGGAGGACTCGCTATCATCTACAAGGAATCACTCAAATGCGCAACATCCACAGAGAACGCCATCCCATTCATGGAACACCAGCACTTCAAGATGCAAATCTCTGAAAACTTTACCCTGAATGGATCCCTAGCCTACCAACTACCTAGACCGCAAGCCAACTTTACCAACCTCGTCACCAACTTCGTCATTTCATTCACCATCAGCTCCAGAAGTCTACATTCTCCTTGGAGACCTCAGCTTTCCCCTATAAGACCGAAACAACCCCTGCTCCACAGCACTCCTCGAAAGCTTGAGCAACATCGGACTCACCCAGCTCGCCCCAGAACCAACACACACTGCAGGACACATACTAGACCCCATCTTCACCACAAGCGACAGCATCAAATACAACTCCACCACACCGCTCACATGGACCGACCACTCCATCATCCACTTCCAAATCAACACACCTCAAGTCAGGACTCCTACTAGGTTCAGCATTTCAAGCCGCAGCTGGAGAAAAATCACAGAATAAGACTGGCTCAGCGCCTTCACCACAGATCAACCTAGCCCCACAGACAACCTCGACAAGGACATCAACAACTTCAACAACTGGATCAAGAACTGCGCGGACTCCCTCCCATCCACCAAACCCAACAAGCATAGTAGATTAAACAAGCAGGCCAGCTGGTGCACAGAAGACCTCTGAGACACAAACAACACTGTAAACAGCTAGAAAGGAAATGGAGAGCTATCCAGACACCACCGATAGGACTACCTACTAGGCCCGAATAGGGTCACCCGGGTCACTCGTGTCCACCTCTCGGCCTTCCAAACCAAATGAAGAGTCGGTCCGACAGTAGAGAATATAAACCAAAGTTATTTATTAGTATTGCGCTGCAGCGGAGCCCAGTCTGACCAGCCTCCTGAGATGGCTGCCGAGGGACTGACTCCCCCCAACATAACTTCAGATATTATACATTTCCAATTCCCTAAGAACACGCCCAGGCTGGAAAATTCCAGTCCAGGCACTAGCGAACAAAGGAGGCACAGAAGGATGAGCTACAGTCCCGGGACCGGGTACAAGCTATCTCCACTCCAAGGTTACTCTGCCCGTGCCCGCCATTCTAGAAGATGGGAACGAGCCTATCTAACAGCAAAGGTATGCCATAATAGAGAGTACATTCATTAGTGCAGCGAAACTCGGTCTTGGAGAAATACAAACTAAAGATGCATCGAGGCAGTTTTCTGCTGAGGCAAGCAGTATGAGGCAGAAGCTCAGCTTCGATCATAGAACAAAATGGCGGCTACTAATAAAATGGTGCCATGAATGCTAACTTAATACAGAACGAAGTATGAGCAACAGGACAGTTACATTTTCAATTCTAACAGACCCTCCTTTTAGCATTCATTGCTAAATTTTATTATTGCCATCAGGTAAGGGCCTTACAATTCTAGAGTCCTACGAAAAAATGTTCGAGCATAGGCAACATTTGCTAATTTATTTGGCTACCCGCGAAAGCTAAAACTCTATGCGATATGTAATGAACACATTACAAGGCTGAACATACATCATTAATATTCAAAAATGCCCTCGTCAATACACATCATATCCTGGATGTCTTGCATCACCATGGCCTTATTCTTAGAAGCATGTTCCAAGTGTTTGGGGCGAGGCGTCAACATTTGTACACAGCAGGCACAACAGGCAGGAAGGCAGTGTATGCACAGACAACATGTTAAAATGATACCAGCTATGGCAACCAGGAAAATGATAATCTTCCAACCCCAAGATGCGAATAGGCCCCAGAACCACCCCGTGAGAGACAATGTGCCATTCTCCTGGTGTATATCAGATGCAAGCCTATGGAGCTTCTGTATAGCAGCATATACATTTGGAGCATTGTCCGGTATATATACACAGCAGCTACTGCCGATGGCGCGGCAGGCCCCACCCCGATCAGCAAGGATGACGTCTAACACCATCCGGTTTTGAAGGGCAACGAGTCTCGTAGCCTGGAGCTCAGCTGTAATATTAGTCAGGATACCAGCTGTTGCATTTCTCACTCCTTCTACAACCCGAGTGAGTCTTTGAATATTGAGACTTTGGACCTTGGGCCCCAAAAGGGGACAATACCTTTCATAGCATCCGTAAACTGCTGCAATGTGGTACCTGTCTGATCTATGTCTGCAGTGTCTATGACTCGTCTAACACGTGACAGATGAACACCCCTGCGTTGTAGACGGTGGTCCCTATGGTAGTTGGATTGCGCTATATACACTGGGGGAAGGAGAAAAGAGAGATAACATATTCCAGACCACCCTCGGGGAAGCCAAACATAGGCCTGGTACCCACAAACAAAGTAAACATTATGATGGGGTAGCAGAGGTGGGCTATTTGCAGTGCTCAGCACACAGGTGTAGTTGCAATTGCTCACCCCTACCCCTGTTTTCCCCTTTCCCTTAACACAGAAACTCGCTGTCATATTAACCACCGGCACCGGCATTGCCACATCATGAGTAATATTGCGCATCTGAAATGATCGGAAATATTCAGTGACATTAATATCCCAAAAATCAGACATCTCATTTTGAAGCCATGTTACATTTTGTTCTCTTTCGCAAACATTCATGCAAGCTGTCGGAGACAAGGTATCCGGTGTTCCTTGTTCCCCTGTGGTAAAACCTTGATGTACACGTATATACTCTAAGACTGTTTCATAGTCAGCTAATGTCATATTCATAGTATCAGAGTGATAATGAGTGTATACCATAGTGAAGAGCTGAAACTAGCCTTCACAACTCCCAAGGTAAGAGAAAGGCGTTGACAACAATACGTCATTCTTGTGTGTCACAGAAGGGAGGAGACCACAGATCCAGCAATTTGTTACATTGGACATACCATGTGCTTGGTGTAACATTTGGAGGAACACATTATCCACATACGTCTTTCGGTGTTGGCCCTTGTGAGGAGCCAGGGTGACAAACATATGTTCGGGGGGCGGTGTTGTACCAATCAAAGAGTGCACAGGATATTTTTCTTCTAGGAACCACATTATTCCAAGTACTGCTAGTAGGAAAATCAGAACTATTAACAGGGAGACCACTTTACCCTTTTTCGACCAACTGGGCCAACCAACCCCATCCCTCTTCAAACGTGGTGCTGCAATAGGCTGCTATTCCTCAACAATTGGGCGGCCAAAGGGATACATAGTGATTAAAGAAAAGGAAAATGCAATGTGATGGCGTCGATGACAAGGAAATAGTAGGATGGGAAAAGTGTTTCCAGCGTCCTTCTGAGCCTCGCTGGCAGACTCCTATTGTTCATCTACGGTGGAGCAGCGCGATCGCGGCCCGTTGAAGAAATCCTACGTCGTCCAAGATAGGGCCCCCCCCCCTTTTTTGGGGGGAAAGCACCCTCAGCTTATCCTGTTCAGTGTCTTGGACAATGCACCAATCTCCCTTTCCCTAAGCTATCGTTGGTACCACGGACAGGGTACATTGACCCTATTCTTCATCCATGCAGTCCATCCCTACTAATCTGACTTTTCCTTTGGTGCACTGTCCCTCCATCGGGGGCGCAAATTGTACCTAGCCACTCCGGGCACCGAGGGGGTCAGTGAACAGGGGCTCAAATTTAGAGGGGCCAAGAGACTGAGGCTTTAGCACTCTCACTCAGTCAGGTGGAGAAGGATCCAGGACGGCCCTTACTTCTGGGGGGACCGCCCCGTTCAATACTTCATCATTCTCCTCCTCTGTTTGCACCCACGTCAGTCGGGCATCCGAAAAAGGGATGAAGCGTGGCACTCTCTCCGTCTCGTGGTCACCTATGCCATCGATCGCCCATTGGTCATAGGGGAGAGGTAGCGGCACCTTGCAGCAGTGGTTTGAGTGAATCCAGTTCTTCCAACCGGTCACTTTAACAGCACTCCTGCTGGCAAGAAGAACCTGCAGGGGCCCCTTCCAACAGGGCTCCAGGCTCCCTCGTCTCTGGAAGTGCCGCACCAGAATGAAGTTGCCTGGTCGGATGGTAGGCCCAGGCCCCTCTGTTTGCGGTGGTAATGTCTCTTGTATCTGTTGATGAATAGAACGCACATTTTTAGTCAATTCATAAAGGTAATTCACTAACAGAGGGTATTAAATATCTGAAAAGTATTTTGGTCATGGGACGCCCCAAACATTTGCTGGGTGGCCGAACACGACCTCATATGGGGACAATCCTGTCCCAGTGTGTGCCGTAGCTCTAGTTGACAGAAGAGCCAACGGTAAAGCATCTGGCATCCTGTGCTTTCCTGAATTTTTGCCAGTTTCAGTTTGAGAGTACCATTGTACTTCTCAACCAAACCTGCTGACTGGGGGTGGTGTGCAGCATGAAACTTCTGTCTAATGTGTAACCCAACACACACCAACTGGATGACTTTTGAATTAAAATGACTGCCATTGTCACTCCAAATCAAACGAGGCAAACCGAAGCGGGGAAAGAACTCCTTCAGGAGGGCTTTCGCAGTCGCCAAGGCTGTATTCTCCTTAGTGGGGTATGCCTCAACCCATTTACTGAATGCACAAACAACCACCCACACATATTTCAAATTGTTGACCCGCTCCATCTCGATATAGTCCATCTGAAGGACCTCAAAAGGAAAAGAAGGGTGTGCAAAATTGCCAGGGGGTGTAGGAGTGCCTTTCCCAGGATTGTACATCATGCATACCATACAATATTTAACCAAATGGGCAGCTATTTTCGGGATGTTATCATTCTGCCACACGGGGTCTAACAGTTTGCATATGCCCTTGGCGCTAATGTGAGCTGGCCCGTGCGCCATAGTGACTACAGGGAGGACATAGGCATCCGGTAATATCCACCTTTGCTTTCCTGACTTATCCGTCCAGCACCCATCTTCGTCTAAACGTGCTGTGCTTTACTGCCATACTGCTATCTCCTCAATCGTCGCCTCACTCTGTATTTCTTTGACACTATCCAGTGTATCCTCAAACATAGTAACGTCGGGTACTCATCTAGCAGGGCCTGCCACAAACATTTTTTTCATTTTTGTTCGAGCTGTCTCCTTAGCTGTTTGATCTGCAAATGCGTTTCCCCTCCCCACATCATCAGTAATTGCCTTGTGGGCACTGCACTTCACTATTGCTAACTTCTTGGGGAGTGTCAGAGCTGACAAAAGCCTGTGTATCAATCGGCCATTCTGGATCTTTAGCCCGTGTGAAGTCAGGAATCCTCTCTCCGCCCAGAGCCGCCCAAAATTGTGGGCGACTCCAAAGGCGTACTGGCTGTCAGTATAAATATTGACAGTCAGTCCCTCACTCAACTCACAAGCTCGAAGAAGGGCAACTAACTCTGCAGCTTGGGCCGATTGATAGGGAACTCGTGATGTCTCGACTACTGTGTGTAAGATAGTGATTGCATAAGCCGCAGTTGTTGTGCCATCCGGTAATTTGAAACAAGAGCCATCGACATATAGCTCCCATTGGGGTTCAGATAGGGGAACATCAGTCAGGTCTACCAGTCCCTTCGTCTCTTCTTCGGTTCAAAAAATGCAATCATGCATGTCTATTTCCTCACTTTCAGAAGGGAGGGGTAGTAACGTGGCTGGGTTCAGGGTGGCACATCTTTTGATGGTGACGTGTGGTGCGAATAGGGTCAGCTCATAGCCAGTCAGACGTGCACTGGTAAGGTGCTGCGCCTTTGTTCTGTTCAAAAGTGTATCCATACCATGAGGCGCCATAACTGTGAGATCGGTATCAAGGACGAGCCCTGCCGATTGTCAGATAGAGACAGCCACGGCCGCGACCGCTCTTAGACAGCTCGGGAGGGCTCTCAACGTTATCAAGCAGGGCAGAAAAATAAGCACACAGCCTCTGCTTACCTCCAAAGGCTTGTGTTAAGACAGAAAGCGCGCAACCAGCCGTCTCGTGTACATACAACACAAACGGTTTGGCATAATCCGGCGTGCCGAGCACAGGCGCAGAGCAAACCGCGACTTTCAATTGCTCAAAAGCTTGTTGACATTCAGACGTCCAGGGCAAGGGTTCATGCACATCTTTAGTGGTTAGCTGCAATAGCGGCTTTGTTCGTAAGGAAAAGTTAGGGATCCAGTGGCGACAATACGAAGTAATGCCAAGGAAAGCTCGCACATCCCTTTGAGTCTTAGGGATGGGCATTTTAACAATAGCATTAATGCGTTCAGGTGTTAGTCTCCTTCACTCCTTCCACATGAGGTGACCTAAGTAGGATGACCTCCTGTCGACAATATTGAAATTTTGAAAGGGACACTTTATGTCCGTGATGAGCCAAATGAAGCAACAATTTGACCGTTGCATCTTTGCAACCTTCTTCAGTGTCAGAAGCGATCAAGAGATCGTCCACATACTGCAGCAATACATTACCTGGGGGAAGCACGAGGGAATCCAATTGGCCTTTTAAAGCTTGGCTATATATGCTAGGAATTTCAGTATAGCCCTAAGGAGCTCAACAGAATCTAAAGCTTCTGCCGGCCAGGGTGAATCCAAATAGGTGCCTGCTCTCTGGATGAATAGGAATGCTAAAGAATGCATTCTTCAAATCGATAACAGAAAAGAATTTGGCAGAGGAAGGAATCATTGTCAGAAGGGCATGATAACGGGAACCACCGGGAACTGAGGGACCTCAACCTTATTAACCTCACGCAGATCAATCACAAAACGATAGACATCAGGATGGTCATCAGAGGAACCTGAGGATGTTCTCTTAAGAATGGGGCTATTACACACATTCGCAGTCGTCTCCTCAACAACCCCGGACTTGATCAAGTCCTGTATAATCTGTAATAGAGCTCGCTCCCCTGCTTGTGGCATTTTGTACTGGGGAATACGGGGCAGAACAACATTGGGGGATATTCTCAAGAACGTGCAATAATCATCGCCAAAATGGGTTAACGCAATCTCACATATCGCCGTCCACCGCAGGAAAATAATTCCGTGTCAACGCCCCATTCTCAACATGGCGGTAACATGTGATAGTGACCTGATAACGCCTCAAATGTCCGCGATAAAATCTCCGGGACGGCGATAAAAATCTAAAGCCGAACGTGAAAAAAGTTGCGATGGGCCCAACTGCGAAAAAAAACACAGCGACAAACAGCGCCAGGCCTGCAAGTCCCACAAGTCAGGCGGGAAAAACCACCACAAAAGCACCAACAAAAAACACAAACAAAACACAAACAACTGCGAAGCACCATGGAGGTAGCCGGAGCGAGTACAGAGGACAACCAGAACCCCACAAGCCCCAGGGAGGACCAGCCTGGGACCTTGGGGTCAGGGAAGGGCAAGGAGAAGAAGAAGAGGAAGACGCCTTACAGTACGCAGGAAAACCAGATCACCATTACGGAGGACATAGAACACCACCACCAACTGTGCATCACCTCCACTGTGTCATTGGCAACTAAAAATACAATATGGCAGTCCATATTGGCCAAGGTGAATGCAGTCGGAGTGAAGAGAAGGGAAGTGGACGACTGCAAGAAGCGCTGGACTGATGGGAAGCGCAAAACCAAGCTGAAACCCGCCGCCAACCTGAAAGCAGCAATGCAGACTGGAGGAGGGAGTCCAGCGACACACTAGGAGCTGGATGAGATGGAGGGAATGGTGACCCGAGTCATCATTGGGGAGACGGTGGCAGGAGTTGGGGGACCGGACACTGCACAACATGACCTGAGCCAACAGCAACAGGGTGAGTAACGACCAGGGACTGTGGGGACGGGGGGAGATGGGCACAATGGCACACATGCACAATTAAGTATAGCACATCTGCGGACAAACCATGCCCAAGAGTCCCAACTCCGACCAAGAGCCCAAGTTACCCAAGTCTGCAACATCTCAGCACTGAATAAGCACAGAAGTCAAAGGCACACCGCCTGAAAGGGATAAGGGCCAGCCAAATCAGAGCTGAAGGGGCAACACACCAACAATGCTGCACACACACATAAGAATCAGAGCACCTCAACATTGATAACAATGTGGTACAAACTGCAACACTTTCACAACAGAACAGAGGACACAACTACCGCTGCTTGTGTTTAGAAAATGGCCATTCGCATTTGGCATAGCAGGAAACTGTGAGATGACAATGTACAAGTACAACCTCACATCCCTGATGGTGTAGAAATGTCAATTGTCCCGCATCACATAGGCATCTCCTCACAAACTGTCACAATGTACATTGTCATGCAGTCTGCAAGTAAACTTGTCCAATGCGTCAACATACATGTGAACACAATGTCAATCTGCATCTCCCCTTCACATTGCAGAGGGAGAATCAACACCTCCTGCAGAGCAGATCCAACAACTCAGCACTGATGATAAAAAGGACCTCCCCAACATCGACACCGACGCCCTCCAACAGCCCATGGACAGCTTCGGCACCCCACCTCCAGGAGCAGTGCAGCCCAGCTGCATCGAGGAGACCCCACCCCCTGCACAGACCACACAGCAGGAAGCACCCACCACCACTGCTGTCTCCCAGGACCCCCACGACCAACACATGGCATTCCAACACCGTGTGTTAGGGTGCCAGGAGAAGATGGCTGATCAGCTGCGGGTGGGGTTCGACCTCATGGCAGCCAAACTAGATGCCATACGTGGGTGTCTACGTCCCATCAGGGACCACTTACAGTCCCTAACGGACACCCACTGTCCGCTCCATGTTCTCCAACAATCCATGGCTGACATCGCTGGAGTCATGACTCTGAGCCAAGAACAACTGTCTAGTCAGAGTGGCTCCAGCGATGCCAGCTGGGAGTTGGGACACATGCGGAGGATCATGTTGAACATGGAGCGGATGCAGGCGGAAAGAATGTTTGCCACGGCTACACACCAGCGAGATGTAGCTGTGATCTTCCATGCCCTGCAGATCCTCGTCATGGCATTGCCGCCACAAGGCCTGGCGTGGATAAATGCTGCTGCTACTACTCCATCCACATCTCCGCCCCCTGAAGTGTCAGTGTCACACAGTCATGCAGACCAAACACTACCACCCACATGTGAGGCACCTGACACATCAGAGGACGAAGATGATGATGAATCTGGCACTGTGGTAAGAATGAAGTGGTAGCATTCATCTCCGCCATATGGCCTGTTTCAGCTTGGTACTGCCCTCTGCATCATGCCCTGGATTAACACCTTCCACTGTCCCCCCGATACACTCAGCGACACTCACCTTGGAACTCGACAGGGACTGCCATATTTGGTTTGGTTACCAATGACACAGCAATCACACTGCGGACTGAAGTCTGCCTCTTCCGATGAACTTGTCAATCCCTAATGGACTCTGGCTGGCCCTCCACGGTGCAACAATGTAAAGTGGGGTGTACATGGCCCTGTACTGCTCCAGCTTCAACACTCCACTGAATGCGAACAAAACATTCTGATTCACACAGATGTGTCGTGGCTATGACCAATCAAGTATGAAAGTATGGATGAATGTAGGGACAGTGATTCCACAAAAAGGTACTCCCTGGGTAATGCTACCAATGCGCATGTCTGGCCGTGACCCAGATAGGCAGTGAGGCACACATTGTCATTCAAATCAACACTCATCACAGTTGAATACAAGTGAAGGTGCGTAGACTTTATTAGAATATGCGTGTCAGTACGGGCAAGTGAAGTGCCACAACATGCAGACCAATGCAGCAGTATGTCAGGAATATGAGGAACGTTGCCAAGCGCCGCTGTCCACTCCGGGGGAGTGCCTCACCCTTCACAGGTGTGTGTCAATCCGCGTTGTTGTCCGCTCATGTATTTGGAGTCCAGGCGAATGCAGCCATGTCCACTGTTGTCGTGGGATATGCGACCATATCTCCAAGATGCAACAAGGTGTTGGGACATGTGCAATGGGTTCCAATCTGTTGTGGCTGCAGGTACGTAGTTACTCGTCCATGAAAGCGATTGCAGCTCCGTAGGCTATCAATTCCAACACTAGGTCGTTGTCGACTTCATCAAACAGGACGGCGAGGCGATCCATTAGCAGGTCCGGACAGATGTGCTGCGTCCACCCCCTTTCACCAATTAGCAGTACAGCCCAATAGGGGAGCGGTTCAATGTGGTCACTGCACACGAGGAGTTGTGCAATCTCCCAGGTCCAGCTGCCAGCATGCATGCCAAGTATCAAGGCATCCCATTAACGGGTATCACGGTGACACTCCTGGTCGTGGGCCAACAGGGGGCGCACACACATGTCAAGATCCAGTTCAGCTACCGTCCTGTTGGATAGGCCACTCGAATATGCACGATCGACAATGCAACACAGGCTGAACGCAGGTGACGTTGGCAAGGTGGAAGCTTAGCCGGTAACTGATCCGGAGCACTGCCAATGGCAGTGCCCCCAGTAAACGCAGCATACGTGCACAGTACAGTTCCACCTGACAGGGGTTGTGCATGTGTCCGGGATGTTCTGCCATTGCGTCAGTGGCTCTGGTTGAAACGGCACTGTTCTGACCTGCGCCAGTTCTGTGGAGGAAATGCCACAGCTCGGATCAATGGGTTATTTTAGTGTGCAACGGTTGTACGCCTGGGATGGTGTGGGAGTAAATGTGAAGGCCATTCTATGCAAGATAACTTCGAGCAAGGACTTCTGTGTGTGGGGTGTGTATACGTTGGTCTTTTGTCGGGCTGTGCGTAGTGTGGGAGTCGTCATCAGCTGCTCTAGTATCTGTCAGGGGGTGCCGGGCACATGCAATTCCGAGGTCGGAGGTGCAGATGTGCTTCAGCCTGATAGTCCAGACAAAGGAGCTTTCATCCCTAATGTTGGTTTCTCATCTGCTTGCAGTCAGGAAATGTGAAGTGGCTTGTTGGGGGTGGGGTGGGATGTGTGCGACTTTGGGATTCAAGTTTGACATGTCTTGCATGTGGCAAATGAGCGGCATCACTGTGTGTTACGTTGCCTCACAGCTGCTCCTCCCTCCCCCGAGCCAATTTACCTGTGTGCGCTGCGCGGTTTCATCACTTGCACTCCTACGGCACACCATTGTTATGCCTGTCTGGCATGTCCACAAGCCTGACAACGACACTGTGATGTTGGCCGTTGAAGGTGGGCGGCCACGTGAGTGTAGGCCAGTGGGAAGGATAGGGTGGACACAGATGTAGAGTTCATGCCTGGCTGAACTCGCGCTGCGATTAAGGCTAGGCATTTGGCTCATGCTGCGGCAATACAGATACACACAACACTTGGCATGTATGAGCCAAGACCCCGAGCGGTCTTGTGCTCCTTCATTTCCCTGTTCGTGCGAGCCCGCCCTCCGGGTGCATGCTACATTGCAACATTGTCGATTGCGTACTGGGTGGCGCCGACACTACAACAGTGACACACTCATTAGTTACTTCCTTGTCCAAGCCAGGACTGAACAACGCCCAGAGCCCCGGGCAAATCCTTCACACCCCTACGCTGGCTTGGCGTACGCCGGCCCAGCCCACTCCGCTTACGCTTACAGGGGGGGTCGACACAGCTACATGACCGGGGTCTTCCCCACTGCCTGAGGTGGCATGGTTACGTCCACTGTCCACAACACTACACACACCATCAGTATATGTCCACATGGACATGTCTGGGCTCTGCATACTGAAGTCAGTCCAGCACATCACCGCCACACTTGGCATTGTGTACATTCTTATTGATGGGTCACTTGCCTCCTTCACACATACTTGGTTCCCACCTCTCCCCACATTCTGCAATTGTGTGGCTGAGGGGCCTTGCCGTTTTCAGGAGGTCAGCTGTCTTGTTCTGCGCTGCCTCGGTGGTAGTCCGGGGGGGGGGGCAGGGGGGCAAAGGGGGGGGGCCTGGGGGTGGTGGCGATAGGTGCTGTGGCCCTCTGGGGTCTCCGTCCTGCATGGTCAGTGGCTCCATGACATGTGTTGGTCTTCAGATGTGGCTCTGGGCTGGGCTCCCTTTCATGCTGCAGGTTGTCGTCCTGCTTTACACCAGTAAAAGGCAGGTGTTAAGTCCCTGCTGCTAACGCGCCTTATCGCCTGTTTTTGGGTCGCAGCGCAGATCTGGCTGGTCGTTGAGAATATCGTGGAGTGGTGTTTTCGTGTGTTTTTGCACGGGAACGCCTCCTCTGCATATCAGTAGTGTTAGTTGTCGCTCTCATCCGTGGCGATGTTTTTTGCGCCAGCTATCGCTGGGTAACTGGCGATGTCAGCAGTTTGCACCAGCTTGAGAATGGGGCGATGGATCTGTCGCCACTTTTGCGGCGCTAAAGTGCCGATCAATTGGCGATTAGTCCTTGAGAATATGCCCCACTGTCTTTGACCGTAATAGAGACCGGGGGTATCTGTAACAGCTCTACGTCTGTATCGCCTGTAGCCCACAACATGGGCGGCACATCTTTGAATTCAGCAGGGAGGGGCGCATCCTTTGACAAACACTGCTTGGTACTAACCACATTAGGACCCATCATCATATAGACACCTGCCGGGGAACAATAAGTCGTGACGTACAACTTCTTCAACAAATCCAATCGCATCAGATTCTCACCGCAATTGGACGTCAGTAAAAATGGTGAATCAACAGTAAAGGGACCAACGGTCAGGGCAAGGGGCTTGGATATGGGGCTCACAACCGGTACACCAGAAATGCCTACCAAAACATTATTATGGCCAGATAGGGCTGATCCGGGGACCAGTGAATGAGAAACAGAGCTGTTCATTGCGCCTGTATCCACCAAGAATTGCTTTGCTGAGCCCTGCAAGTCAGCAGTAACATAAGGTCCGCGCTGATCTACAAGTATCTGAACTGGTCCCTCGCCCTGTCCCTGGCTGTCCTAACCATGAGATAACCCAGTCACTTCATCCAAATCGTAGTCATCATGGTAGTACTGTCGCCCCTGAGGGTCATCAAAATGGTTCCGATCAGAGCGGCCCTGCTGTTCCCCACTTTTCTGGCCATCGTCCTGACCACCTGCTCCACGACCCCAACCACGAGAACCCCGTCCTCTAGGGACCGCAACCTTTTGCAACAACGTCAGGCACTCACTACGCCAGTGTCCCTCCTCCTTACAATATGCACACTGGTTCGGCCCCACAGGCGCAGCATTCTTGCTAGTGCGGGGCAGCTGTCGGGACGGACCAATGTCGCGTCCTCTCCATCTAGATACCTGCTGCATCAACACCTTTCTCTTTAACTCCTTATTTTTCTTGTCCACCTTCTCCTTCTCTTTGTTTTCTCTATGCTCATAATACTGTGCCATACTTAATTTCACAGACAGGGAGGAGGTAGTCCAAGTGCTCTCCGAAGCCTGCAACCGAGTTGCGATCTCGGGAAGCAGGTTCGTAACAAATCTGTTAACGAACAATCGGACACCTCCCTCCATCGACAAGTCCTGCGCACTGAAATCCCAAAACACACCTTCAAACCTAGTAAAAAAATCAGATACACTTTCATCTTTCTTCTGACGACATGCTGTTAACTTGTCCCAATCTACTCTTCGAGGTGGAATTAGAGAGTGCATGTAAGTAATAATTCGACCTGGCAAAGCTAGTATCTCAGCCTTAGGCTCCTCACCAGGCTTCCTTTCTTTATCCCATGCCCTGATCTCATCCCAAGTGCCACCCAACTCCACAACATGGTCCTGTGTATGCACCTGTCACCAAATATCAACGGGCACCAATAAACCGAAGAACATCTCAATGTCTGCCAACGTCATCACGGTCGACGACGCAGCCTCTGTTAATTCCTTATAATATGCAGCTGGATTTTTCCTAGGGTCGGGTAACTGAGTCTTAAGGGACAAAACCTCACTCCTTTTCCAAGTAGTATAAACCCATTGTTCCTGGAAACGGGCCACTACTCGCTGTCTGACTACAGCATTATGCTGATCTCGCAGCTCCGGTATCTCAGGGTGGAAAATAGGATGTACTTCCCTCATCGGAAACTGGGACACTGTTGTCAGGCTCTTCTGATGCAACCTGCCTCGGTATCCAATCAACGTTGCAACATTACTAAAAACGTTGTTAGGGGCCATGTCAGCAGCATACACACGGTCCCGGATGTCGTAAATAATTTGGGGTGCGACACCATTGAAACACTGTTCCCACAACCCAATCAGAGTAGCCGACATATGCTTGAGGGCATGCTGCTGTACAAACTCTTTCAGCACACTCCAAACATCCTCCACACTGTAAATCGGGTTCCGGGCCCACTGGGCAGCCTGGTTAGCTACCATCTGTTTCTCTGCATCTCCCACATCAGACCGAATCAACACCTGTCCCATTCGCTCCCGTGCAGTCGCCCAGTTCCCGTCATGCAGTCCATGCACCGGCGTTCCAATACTCAACAAGGTCGGGGAGAGGAGATATGGGGAGGGCACAATAGTCGAAGAGGCAGGCACCAGAGTTATTAATGACTGTGTCGTAGGTGTAAGTGATGGAGAGAGGGAAGAAGTTGGAACAATAGGCGTAGCAGGGAGACCTCCAGTCGCTGCAGGAGCGGCAGGTGAAGCCACAGAAGAAGCAGGAGGCGCTGTAGCCGAGGCAGCCAGGTCAATAGCAGGAGAACCAGAGGCAGGGGCAGGAAAGGCAGAGGACTGGGGCTGTGGGACAGCAGGATATATTCTCTGTGGAGCATATGGAGGCGAAGATCGGGTATCTAACAGGTTCTCTACAAACGTATCGCCTTCTTCTCGGGCAACATAGGATTTGTCACATTGCAACCTAAACTTTCTATCGGCACACTCTATACCCTTCTCTATTTTCTCTCTATCATACGCTACTGCTTTCTGTGTCACTGTTTGCATTCTTCCTTTTCAGGCCTCTTTTTCTGCCTTCATGCGCCTCTGCTTAGCTTCTTTCTGCCATACCTGGAGATAATCAAACATCGACTGCCTACTTCGTTTTGCAAATAATCGCGGAATTCTGCGTAATTGATCAAATACTCCATAAACTCCACTCCGCCTCATCCCAATTAATAAAACAGAAACCTCACATACCCTTGATAAAACAGCAAGTAACTCTATCTTTACATGCAAATATGCATATAGTCATCTCAAAAAAGTGAAAATGAAAACACAGCAAGCAGTGAGAGAGGTGATGATTTTGGTGTCCTCCCTAACCTAGGGAGAGAACCAAGCAGATGCCTTGAACACAAAGAGCAAATCATGCTGAACGATTCGGTGGTGGTCCCATTCTCCTAGGACCACCCCAAGCACAGTTATGGGCAAAAATACAATCCCAACCAAAGGCCCTGCAAAGCATTATGGGACGATATTCTAGAGTGCAGTGAATATTATAGTATCCAATATCAAAACATTCCTCAAGGGGCAGGCTCTGGGGCTCAGCTGAGAGCTAATACTATAATCTTCACTGCACTCTAGAATCTCGCCCCATAATGCTTTGCTGGGCCTTTGGTTGGTATTGTATTTTTGCCCATAACTTTGCTTGGGGTGGTCCTAGGAGGATGGGACCACTACCGAATCGTTCAGCATGATATGCTCTTTGCGTTCAAGGCATCTGCTTGCCCTCCCCCTAGGTTAGGGGTGACCCCAAAATCATCACCTCTCTCATTACCTGGTATTTTTTAAAGTTCACTGTTGGGAATTGGTTATATGCTTTTTTTTTTTAATTTAGAATATAAAGGTAAAGTTGTTTTATCAAAGGGTTATGGGTGCAGTAGCTAACTCCGCTATATGGAGGAGTCAGAATTATTGCATGAATTCCGTGTTTTTAATGTAATGCGTAGTTAACAAATCTCCGCAACCTCTGCAGAGTTCGTTGCCCACGGTTAATCAAAGGTACCTGTCAGCGGCCACTGCAACTCGGCATTGTTTCTTGTATATTGGTGCCATAGTGTACTAAACATAATAGGGCCAAGGCCGTGCTTAACATACATATCGAAGTTGGGGGTGCCTTCCGGAGGCGCAGGCTGCCTCTCTTCTAATCGAGCATCAGCGGAACAACAACGGCACCCCAAACAACTCAACTTGCTCCAGCGGGGCATCTTAAAAGTAAGCCAGGTCACTATTCGTGCCAGAAGAATAGTTTGCAGATATCTTTCGAAAGATCGGTCCTCGGACCCTATCAAACAAGGAGACCCAAAGGTCAGTCCTCAGACTGCACCAAAAAACAATTCAGAGTCGACACCATAAAACCAAGAAACCAGCCAAATCCCAGGCATTTTCAAAAGCAAGCCAAATCCATTATGTTGCCTGGCAGAGCATCCGCAGACACTCTGAAACCAAATCGTCTGCAGACCTACCAAGTGCAATCCAACGGTCCGCAGACCATACCAAATATTATTCAAAGGGCGCCATATTCACAAACAACCAAGGCAAACTCACCTGGTGCACACAGGTCGAACAAATTTATTCTCCAATGCCGACTCTCCGGACCAAACGGTCAGATCCAAGGGTTTCGCCTTCTCAGGACCCCAGTCGGGACGACCACTGGGCGAGGCACCGCCCGATCAGACAGGCGGGGCAGCTACGAGTGCTAGGCTCTATCGTGCAGGGATCCCCGACCGCCCATCCGATCCGACGTGACCCTGTCCTCCTCACCCGTCCGCGGGCAAGGATGGGTCAACCAATGGGGTCCCTGTTTGGGCGCCAACTGAAGGAAGTGGCCCGAATAGGGTCACCCGGGTCACTCGTGACCACCTCTCGGCCTTCTAAACCAAATGAAGAGTCAGTCAGACAGTAGAGAATATAAACCAAAGTTATTTATTAGACAACAGGATGTGGGAGCACACCGCTGACCTCTCAGGCAAGGTTCGCCCCAGGCATTCTGGTAAATGCAGTTTCTTGTAGCTCGCTCCGATATTTTCGAGTGTTTCGCCAAGGTTGGCGCAGATAGTGCTGATCTCTAGACATGTGTTTCTGCTGACCTCTCAGGCAAGGTTCGCCTACTGATGACGGTTAATAAACCAGAAACACGTGTCTAGAGATCAGCACTATCTGCGCCAACCTTGGCGAAACACTCGAAAATATCGGAGCGAGCTACAAGAAACTGCATTTACCAGAATGCCAGGGGCGAACCTTGCCTGAGAGGTCAGCGGTGTGCTCCCACATCCTGTTGTCTATTCAAAGTTATTTATTAGTATTGCGCTGCAGCGGAGCCCAGTCTGACCAGCCTCCTGAGATGGCTGCAGAGGGACTGACTCTCCCCAACATAACATCAGATAATATACATTTCCAATTCCCTAAGAACACGCCCAGGCTGGAAAATTCTAGTCCAGGCACTAGCGAACAAAGGAGGCACAGAAGGATGAGCTACAGTCCTGGGACCAGGTACATGCTATCTCCACTCCAAGTTTACTCTGCCCGCGCCCGCCATTCTAGAAGGTGGGAACGAGCCTATCTAACAGCAAAGGTATGCCATAATAGGGAGTACATTCATTAGTGCAGCAAAACTCAGCCTTGGAGAAATACAAACTAAAGATGCATCGAGGCAGTTTTCTGCTGAGGCAAGCAGTAGGAGGCAGAAGCTCAGCTTTGACCATAGAACAAAATGGCGGGTACTAATAAAATGGTGCAACGAATGCTAACTTAATACAGAACGAAGTATGAGCAACAGGACAATTACATTTTCAATTCTAACATGGACCCCATCCAAGGAAGCTACAACAGCTGCAAGAAGATCTTCTCAATTGTTAAGGATTTCACCTCGCCCTCAGCCGCTGTCAACAACATTCCTGCCTCTCAACAACTCTGCGATATCCTATCCAACTTCTTCCTCAGTGAAATTCCAACGATCTGCAGCACCTTTGCACACCAACCGAACCCCAGAGAACTCATCGCTAACCTACTCACCACCAACGAAGATGGCCACCTGACCAAATGGACAAACCTCACCTGAAATGACACAGCGACAATCATGCGGACCATCCACTCAGGGTCCCAACTGACCCATGCCCTCACCACATCTACAACCTGGGAACATCACTAATCAGCACCACCCTGACCCACATCATCAAGAACTCCATCACATTCACTACTTTCCAGGATGAATGGAAACTTGCAGAGATCAACTCCCTCCTCAAAAAGCCGACAGCCGACCCCAATTATTATTATTTTTTTAAATATTTTTTCAGAGTTTTATATAGCGCGAACTAGACCTGAAGATATCAGGTATCAGAGCGCTTTACATGAGCACCAGTTTCGTTACAGATGGACACATTGATTTTTGTTAGGTACGGTGAGATAAAGTGATTTGCCCAGAATCAGAAGATGTTAAGCGTCAATGCCGAGACTCGAACCTGGTTCCCCAGCTTCGAGGTCGACCGCTCTAGCTGTAAGGCTACATCCTCTCCCCAATCAAAAAAGGATGAGGCTGGTCCCTCAGCCTCATCCTTTTCAACATGTTATGTTATGTTATTTGCACTTGTAGCGCACACAGATACTCCATGGCGTGTCCCGGCGCGAGCCTGGAGAGGGGGAAAGTGAGCACGGAGTGCATAAAGATTCGTTAAGTAAAGAGATAAGTCTTCAATTTTTTTTAAATAGACAGAAGTCTTGAATACTGCGGAGAGCCAGAGGAAGTGCGTTCCAGGCTGTGGTAGCTCTAACAGCAAGTGAGCTGCCCCCCACTCTAGTGAGCCGGAAGCGGGGAGTCTGGGCCGGGAACGGAGAAGATGAACGAAGATATCTGGCGGGGCATAGAACTGGAACCTCTTCCGTAAGTAGGAGGGGCCGCAGTCGTGCAATACCCGATGAACCAGGGCCAGGGCTTTAAACTTGACTCGATTTGCCACAGGTAGCCAACGAAGTGATCGCAAATGCTGTCTGACACTGCTTCTCATCGGGATGTTAAAGACAAGAATTGCAGCAACATTTTGGACAACCTGTAATTGATTAAGAAGGTAGCCCGGCAAGCCGGCATGCAGACCATTGGCATAGTCGAGCCGCGAAAGTATCAGGGCCCTGGTCACTGTTTCCTTAGCTGCTCTGGGGAGAAGCGGGAGACATTTCCTAAGGGTTTTAAGTATCCCAAAGCAGTTCCCCAGTAGCTTCTTAATCTGGGTGGAAAAAGAAAGATTCTCCTCGAACCAGACTCCCAGATTTTTCGCGGGTTGCCCCGTTGAGGCTGGCAAGGGAAAATCCGCTGGCCATAGAGTTTCTCTGAACTGGGGAGGAAAGGTCCCATAGAGAAGAATTTCAGACTTATCCTCATTGCATTTAAGCTGTGCAGAGGAGAGCCATTGAAAGACTGCTGCCAGGCAATTTTTGGCCAGTAACGGGGAGCAGTCTGATTTTCCCCAGGTAAACAGCAGCTGAGTATCGTCAGCGTAAGCTATAATTTTGGCTCCCAGCTCTTCAGCCAAATAAATCAGAGGGGTGACATATAGATTAAAGAGAAGGGGGCTGAAGGAGGACCCCTGCGGCACCCCAGTGGTCACCTCCTGAGGTGAGGAGGAGAACGGAGGGAGCCAAACTTGTTGGGTGCGCCCTACCAGGAAGGATTTTAGCCAACTCAAGGCAGCACCCGAGATCCCCATGTCCGCAAGGCGGGTAAGCAACAGAGAGTGGGGGACAGTATCGAATGCTGCCGAGAGATCCAATAAAATAAGAGCTGCCCTCCCTCCAGCATCCAAACATTCCCGAATAGCCTCCGAGACTTCCACCAAGGCCGACTCAGTGCTATAGGAGGCTCTGAATCCGGACTGAGGTGGATGAAGAAGGCCAGCACCCTGGACGAAGTCTGTGAGTTGTTTATTAACCATCTTTTTGCAGGCTTTCACCATTATAGGGAGGAGGGAGATAGGGCGGTAGTTGACTGGTTTCAGCGGATCTAGCGTTGGTTTCTTTAAGAGGGGCAGAATCTTAGCCTGCTTCCATTCTGAAGGAACAAGGGCCTCCTGAAGGGACAGATTGATAAGTCTGTTGGCTTCAGGGTTCACTGTCTCTGTGACCAAGGCCAGAAGTCTGGCTGCACAGGGATCAGTTGGGGAGCCTGACTTCAAGGCCTTAAGGATCTTCAGTGACTCAGGGAGGTCAATAGGTAAAAAAGCTGTCAGGGAAGAAGACTCAGTATGTGGCACCTCCGAGGGCGAGGGCCTGGTCATAGAGTGATCGCCTAAAATAAAGGAGGCCTGGATGGAGCGAACTTTATCAATAAAGAAATTAGAGAGTACCTCGCACCAAGCGTTTGACGAGGGAAGTGTGACAGATTCCGCCCTAGGGGCCATAAAGCTCTGGACGATGGAGAAGATTTCTTTAGAATTGTTCCTCGCTAGATCGATGCGATCCGCATAGTAAAGGCTTTTGGCCTGAGCTATAGAGGTATAGTACAGCTTCTGGACTTTCCTAAGGTTCAGTTTCACAAAAGGGCAGTAGTCCAGCCGCCATAAACATTCTAACTTTTTGCAGTGTTGTTTCTGCAGTCTAAGCTCATGCGAAAACCATGGCTGGGATGGGGAATCCCTGGTTAGTTTGCGGGAGGCCGTGGGGGAAGAACGGGCCACCGCCCTCTTGATCCAACTGGAGAAGTTTTCAAGAGCATCCTCCAGATTAACAGAGGGGGCTGGTCTGGACTCAGCTAAAGCGTAGCTGAAGGTCAACGGGTCGATTTTAGCAAAGGCCGGGCTTTGACCGGCATTGCTTGGGGGAATACTACCCTCCAGAGCCCAGGAAAAGTATGTTAGGGAATGATCGGACCAGGGCACCGGCAGAGGATCCTCCACCTTGATAGGGAAATTGGAACAAATAGGATCAAGGATATGTCCACCTGAGTGTGTTGGTGCCCTGACCCATTGAGTGAGCTGGGCTAGGTTAAGAGAGTCAATGAATTCCCTGGTGTCTGCCACATCATCTTTATCCAAATGGATGTTAAGGTCTCCCAGAAAGAGATAATTCGTAAACCGCAACGCGCGGGGAATGATAACATCCGCCAACTTTTTGAGAAAAGGCCCTGCAGGCCCCGGGGGCTTGTAAACCAATATACCACCCAGCGAGACATGTGGGGCGATAGTAACACAGAAATCGAGGACTTCACCCTCTCCTAGCTCAGAGGACTCCTCACAGCGAAAGGCCCATTTGTCCCTGAAGATGATATACTTGACACTGCTCCAGCATCATCCGATCACAAGACATCATTGTCATCTCCTATGCTGATGACACCCAACTCATCCTCTCTCTGATGGGCAAGACAACCACCACCAGAACCAACTTCACCAACTGCATAACCAAGGTAGCAGACTGGATGTGTACTGCCTGAAGCTCAACTCTGACATAATGGAAGTACTGGTCTTCGGCAACAAGACCTCCCCATGGGACTCCATCAGGTGGCCTTTGGAGCTAGAACCAACACCCACAGACCATGCAAGAAATCTACGGATCATCATAGGCGACAAGCTCAACATGACTGCTCAAGTTAACGCAGTGTGCACCTCCTGCTTCCACATCCCTATGCATGCTGCAAAAGATCTCTAAATGGTTGCCACAGAATACCAGATGGACCGTCACACAAACACTCATCACCAACAGGCTGGACTACGGCAACACTCTATGCCAAAATCCATATATAACTCCTATACAGACCATCCAGAACACAGCTGCAAGACTCATACTCAATCTCCCAAGCCGCACCCCCCTCATACTTCACCTCAGGAAGCTTCACTGGCTTCCCATCCACAAGTGCAGCCAATTCAAACTACTCACGCATACATCCAAAGCCCTACTCAACACAGGACCAGAAATATGAACAGCTAAATACACTTTCACCAACCCACCAGAAACCTACACTCTGCCTCACTCTCACTTGCACACAATCCCCACATCTTCAAAAGCAAAACTGGATCACTAAACTACATCACACCCAAGACATAGAACGACCTCCCTTAACACATCATTGCTTCCTCCTCACTTCTTGAGTTCCGCAAGAAGTTGAAGACATGGCTCTTTGTATAAGCACCTTGGGGACCACACATGCCCAAAATTCTGGATACCCTCTTGGGTGATTAGCGCACTATACAAATCAACATAACATAACACAGCATAACACAACATAACATAATATAACATAACATAACATGACATAACATGCTGGTCTAGGCATGAGCACTGTGCCCTAACCCAGTTACTTTCCTGTGCCTCATATGAAGCCTGTGTCATGTCCAGAGCCTGGTGGATGCAGAGGTGTCGCGACAACACATATATCACTCATGCAATAATGAGACACACACTCTCAGTGTACATGTCAGCAGTGGCCACGAGCGACCACTCGCTTGTTTATTTATCACCTCAGGCCGCGCCCGGCCCTCGGAGTGAAAACTGCAACATAGTATTGTAGACGCCGGGTGGCTCTCTACATCTCTTCTAACATTTACCTGACCGCAATCGGTCGTTCTACTGTTCTAAATGGGCACACATGAAATGAAATGAAATGAAATGAAAACAAGATTTGTAAAGCGCCTGGTTACCCAAGGGCATCCCCGCGCTATTGCCTGCTAACACACTTAAGCTGAAAGCTATTCATTTTGGGAAGAGTAATGTTTTAATCTGCTTCCGGAAGATGAGGTAATTAGGTTGGTCACGGACCTGCGGAGGCAAGCCATTCCAGATCTTGGCCACATTATACGAATAGAGGCGGCCGCCACTTCGTGCTCTCTTTATTCTTGGGGTTGACAGTAGAAGTTTAGTTTCTGACCTAAGGGCTCTGTTAGGACGGTATCGATGGATAAGGGACTGAATGACCAGGGATCCCTTACCTGAGAGTGACCTGTGGGCTATACATAGAGCCTTAAACTCTATGCGCTCACGGATAGGAAGCCAATGTAAGGATGCCAAAGCTGGTTTAGCGGAGGACCGCTTTGGGATGTTCATGAGCATGCGCGCGGCGCAATTTTGAACAATCTGTAGCTTCCGTATCGATGAGCCAGGGGCTCCAAGATAAAGAGCATTAGCATAGTCAAGTCGTGACAAAATGAGAGCCTGAACTAGGACTCTTCTTGCAGGGAAAGGAAGTAGTGGAAGCACTTTACGGATCATTCGGAGGATCCCGTAGCAGCTTGCAGCTACCTTTTGCCCTTGTTCTTTAAAATCAAGGTTCTGGTCGAGCCAAACACCCAGACTCTTAATTTGATGTTTGGGGGTAGGGGCAGGACCAAAGGAGCATGATCTCTTAGTCTCTGAGTGGGAGCGGGGTTCGAGTGGAGATCATACCTCTGACTCCGGGCTACTTCTTAACTTCTGTGCACCAGATCCGGCGCACCACGGGCCTCCCCAGCCGGGGAATCTGATGGCCCATGGTTGTTCAAAGATGTCAACTGGTAATTACCAGGATGAGTCATGGTATCTGGACTACCCACTGGGGTAATTGCCCTTGGCGAGATTGGTACGAATGGTCCCTCTCGACTGATGTTGCCGTCTTCATCGAGCCTTTCATCAGGATCCCCAGCGTGACAGTAGACTTTCTTGAACCAGGATATGTTTCTTACAGCGGTGTGGTGTCCCCTCTGTACAGTGACCATGGTGCCATTGATTTTCACGACTTGCCAGGTCTCTGCCTCTTAGGGGGTTCGAAACTTCCATCCTGGGTGACGTTCTCGCATGATGACGCTGTCCCTTATCTGGATGGTTAGGGTCACTGCTCTCCTTCCTAAGCTGGCCTTGACATTGGAGGCCTGCCTTTTCTCTTGTCACTCCAGAACTGCCTGGATGCTGCCTCTCATGGGTCTTCGAAACAGGAGGTCTGCTGGGGCAAAGTTGGTGGTGCTGTGTGGGGTTTGGTAGTAAGCTCTCAAGAACCGATGCAGACAGCATTCAGCATCTTCACCCTGGTCAACGCTGATTCTTAATGCTCAGTTCAGAGTTCTCATGAATCTTTTGACTTCCCTGTTTACTTGAGGCCATTGGGGGGTTACCTTTCAGTGGTGAATGACTAAGGATGACAAGTATTCCTTGGCAGGCCGATCAGGGCGAATATATTTTCCAACATGGGCTTGACTTTAGAAAATGCGGTTGACTGTGTTCATTCCATGACCGGGACCTTAGAGCGAGCATCAACAAGAACTATGGTGAGACGTCCATCCGAACAACTCCCGAAGTCCATGCTTATCCTCAACTATGGTTTTAGGCTGGGTTCCTCGGTCATGACTGGGGCTAGTGGTGAGTCCCCACTGGTGATGGCAAAGGAGTGGAAGCTTCACACTTTTTCATCAACTTGAGTGTCCATCCCTGCGAACCACACCTTGTCACAGAGTCTGGCCTTCGTCTTGATGATACCTTGGTGGCCTTGGTGAGCCAGGTCACTCACCCTGGCCCAGACTCTGCACTATCACGATCTAATTACCTCTGAGCAACAGTCCTTCCTCCCTTGCACCCAGCTCATTTCATTCCCTCCATAGCTGAGTCCTTGTCGTTTGCTCTGAGTGTGTCAGTGACCGAGACCCATCGAGGAAGTATTTCCACTGTCTCCGTGCGAGGGGCTCTTTGGCTCTGGAGATGCTCTCATCTTACTCTGTCGCTTCTTGTATCTCTTGGATGGTGAATGCCTTGGGGCATGCCTCATGCGTGACTATTCGCACAAACTCCTCTGCTCTTTCATTGTCTTCTGCCGGGTGCCTTCTGTTGGGAGGTGAAGGGTGTCTTGATAGATAGTCTGCCAGATTGTTGGCCCCTTTGCAGTAGATGACTTCCAATGAGTATGGTTGCAGCTGCACAGCCCACCTCTCAATCCTCAGAGGCGCCAGCCGGGTCAACCCAATGAGTAACAGGACCAGCGGCTTGTGGTCCATGACCACCCGGAATCGCCGACTGCAAAGGTACAGGTGGAAGTGGTGACATGCCCACTGGATGGCCAATGCATCTCGCTCGATTTGAGCATATCTTGTCTCGGTGTCAGAAAGCGGTCTGCTCGCCTAGGCGATGAGGACCCACACTCCTTCCTCCTTTTCTTGCAGGAGCACTGCTCCTAGCCCTACCGGGCTGGCCTCAACCACTAGCTCCGTTTTTCGTTGCGGGCTGAAGTATGCCATGGTGGCATCATCCAGAAGGGCTTCTTTAACTTTACAGAATGCTTCTGGTCCCCACTCCCCAGTGGTGTCCATTTTCGTTAGTGTCCTCAGCAGCTCCAACAGGGTGGCTAGGTTTGGGATGAACCTCCCGCAGTACATCGCCATACCCTGGAAGCTCTTCACTTCAGCCAGGTTTTGGGGTATGGATGCGCTGCAGATGGCGTTGACTTTCCTCGGGTCCACCCTTAGGCCATCTCGTGAGATGATGTAGTCGAAGAACTACAGGAACTGTGGAATGAGAATTTTTTGCAGGGTAGAGTCAGTCCACAATCCGCTAGTCATTGCAGGGTGGCTCTTAGCCTCACATGGTATTCTTCGAGGTTATCTGGCAAGATTAGATTGTCGTCACTTATACTGAACACCCTGATCAGTCCGGAGAGGGTCTCCTTGATGGTGTTCTGGAACACCTGTGCGGCAGATGAAATGTCAAAGTTGAGCCTTCTACATCGCCAGAGACCCACGTGCGTGGAGAATGTGGTGATGTACTGGATGGCCGGGTCAAGTTTAGCTGATGGCACCCAGCGTTTAAGTCGTTTTGAAAACCATTGGGTGATATTCAGGTCCGCCAAAATGTCATCAATGGTTGGCGTGATGTATCACTCCCTCCAGATGGCCTGGTTCGGGAGCCTCATGTCAACGCACAGTCTGATGGCTCCAGGCTGTTTCGGCTTTGGTGCAATGACTAGCAGAGACACCCATGGCGTATGGCCAGTCACCTTCTCTATGATCCCCTTTTGCTCTAGGTCTCACAATTCTTGTTCCACTTGCGGCTGCAAGTAAAAAGGGACCCGTCGATGCCATAGTGCCGTGGGCCTTACTGAGTCGTTGAGGTGTAGCAGGATCTGTTTCCCTTTTAGACTTCAGATTCCTGGGAATAGTTGGGGGAATTCGGCCAGCATGGCTTTAGCATGTGATTCGTGCACCTGTTTAGTGAAGAACACCAGTTCAAGGTCTTCTGCCGTGTGGCACCCCAACAACATGCCAGTGCACCCTTCAGTGACGGGGAACTGGAACTTCAACTCAGTTGACCGGCCTTCACTCACCACATCGACTTCAATCGTTCTTTTGAGGGGCAGTGGTACTGTGCCTCCATACGTGTAGATTTGTGCCTTCATCATGGATAATACAGAGCACGGTGTGATTCGGTTGAATTACACCAAGTCCATCATGTTTATGGAGGCGCCTGTGACGATCAATGCATCAATGGCAGTGCACCCAACCTCGACCCAAATGCTAGCATTTATTCTATATATTCCCCTAGAATCACACATGGAGAACAAGCACATTGTTTGCACTGAATAAGGACCTTATCTGAATAATTGCTTTCGGGCTCTATCCAAGAACTGGACGAGTCCACCAACTTCATTGGTGAGTTTTCCTAAACAGACCTTCCAGTCATTATTGTCTGTGTCTGTTTTGGTTCAGCACATTTATTCATCCTTGTCCCTGTTTTTCAATAGGCTGTCTATATGCTTTTCCGCCAGTCCTGATGAAGACCCTCTGTGATGTTTTTACAATAACACATACATCCTGGGCCGAAACGTCGAAGTACAGCCATATCACGTCTTGAGTCACTCCTCCTACCTAAACAATTGTGAAACTAATATAGGGCGGGAGTTGAACCACACTGAAATCTAAAAAAAGACGGAACGACCATGAATTTCTTGAAGCCCTTTATGTTGTTGTGAAATGTGATTCGTGTTGCACATGTCTGTCGCTATTTATGTCACAATTTTTGGTTTGTCTAAAAACATTTTCTCAATGTTTTTTGTTATGAATTTGATTGTATAGCAGCCATCTTTATGATAATAGGTTCACATAATATATAAATGTTGGTATAAGTATACTGTGTGGTGTATCTTTGATTCATTTTGTCTGATGAAATGGAATACGAATTACTATTGTTACAAAGCAATTGTGAAACCCAACAGAACCAATTGTAGCACGCATCTACTATACCCAGGTTCTGAGGGACACAGGGTTGCCCCATTACATGTAATGGTCCACTGCTGTTTGGTGCATCTTCGACCTCCTGCTCGTCAAGGGTTAGTTTTCGTACTGAGGCGGCTGTCTTCTTCGAGTATCCTGCATTGGACCCTTGTTTCCCACTCCGGCACACCTTGGCCAAGTGATTCACTTTCAGCATTTTGAGCAGGTGCGCCCTCAAGCCGGGTAGACATTTGAGATTTTGTGTTCCAGTCCGCAGCTGCAGCATCCGCCACTCGAAGGCCTCGGGCTCCTACTGGGCGGGAAGGCGGCAGTCGCATTTGGACTGTGTCAACATATTTTTTATCTTCATGCTCTTTGGGGACCCACTTATACCTAGGGCTGCTTCCATATCATTAGACCTGCTGTTCGATAGTTCGTGGGACCAGGCTTGTATTAGTATTTCATCCAACATGATGCCTGGCGGTCGCAGGATTAGACGTCGGTGCACCTCTGATTTGCATGCTCTATTATCTGGGCACGGATTTCCTACGGTCGAAATTCACGCACGTACTGGCTAGCTTTCTCAGGCTTGCGTAGAACATGTCGACTGATTCTGACTCTGTTTGCATGGCGTAATTTGAAGCGCTCATAATCAGAATTGAACTGCAGGTCTAAGTGTCTGTTTGGGGCTGTTACCGCGGTGTCAAAGTCTGCGTCCCCTCTTGTGTTTTTGGTAGGGTCTCGAATAAATCATAGAGTTCAGCTCCCCCTCCTGAACTGTACTAGCAGTGATCTCTTGACTGCGCCATCAGTCTCTCTGGTATTGCGAAAATAGTGCTGTAGGCGTGAAATCCAAGAGCGCCATCTTGGGGCGGCTGTGGCGGGGTCAGCTAGCTCACTGAACGTGGGCAGTGGTGCTACTGAGACTTGCGCAGATGGAGCGGGAGGCTGGTGCACTGGTTCTTGACGCTAGTCAGTCATTACTGTAATTACTGTTTCCTTGCTGCTGTGGTTTGTTCCTTTCAATGGAAGTTCTGAGCCTTTACCTGTTGCCTTCCTTTCTCTAGTCCTCCTTTTCCTGAGATCTTCGTTTCTCCTCTTTGAGTGTTTTTTTCTCTCTTTTTTCTGTTGCCTCCTCGACAGAGACTATCCCTCTCTTTTTCCTTTGTTTCTCATAATCGCCTTTCTCTTTTTCTTCTTTTTTTTTGTTGCTGTTGTGTGCTTCCACACCAGGAGGATGTCCTAAAGTGCCCCCTTGATTGTGCTGGGCGGGATGGCCGGCGTCTTGAGTTGGGGCCGCGCTAGCCAGCAGCACATGTGGCGCGGCAATGCCGATCTCAGCAGGCGGCTTTGCAGGCGCTAGGGGGTGCTGCAGTCACATGTCTCAGTGCGCGGAGCAGCGTAGTCACTTCAGTCCACGCAGCTGGCGAGCAAGGGTAGTTGCCAGAGGTGGCGCCATCGGCAGTCAAGCCGGGGCTGTGGGGAAGAGACAAAACTCACCCGCAGGAATGGAATGCCTCCCGCGGCGTCTGCAAGGTGCCGGGGAATGTAACTGTCTGCACATTGTTTCCTTTTAGGCCACGATCAGGTAGCCTGTTTGGTTGCGCACCATCCGGTGTGCGTTCAAGTGTCAGTGACACAGCGGGCTTTCTGTGCGCAAAGGGCAGTTGCCGCCTTCATCACCAGTGTGATGTCCACGGCCCAATGGACGCAGAGGTGTCATGGCAGCACATATATCGTGCATGCAATAATGAGACAAACACTCCCAGAGTATGTGTCAGCAGTGGCCACGAGCGACCATTTGCTCGTTTATTTATCATCTTGGGCTGCACCCGGCCCTCGGAGTGAAAACTGCAACATAGTATTGTAGAGACCGGGTGGCACTCTACAGCTGGAATGGCAAAAGCTGCATCCCATGTCACCCAGCACAGAAAGTGACCCCTGATGGTCGTCCCCTACATCTCTAACCACTGGCACTCAAAAGAACCGATCAGAGTATGAAAATCCCACCGGTTCGGACTACAGACCAGACTGAGACAAGGGTGGGGGCATACCAGCAATGCAGCAATCATCCCCATTGTTGACATATAGGCTGTACTGCTATCCTTTCTCTCCCTCCTTTACCCACAAAGCCCGAAGCCAACAAATCCCATCTCCCTGTAGCCATCAGCACCTTGAGGGTTGCCGTTACCTTGCTAACCTTCATTCACTGCCACCATCTTCTGAACTAGACTGGTCACTGAACGGAAACAGCTGCCAACATATATTCACTCCATGGTTCTCTTTCCCTGGTCTCTCCATCCACCCTCACGAGGACTGAAGGCTCCGTTGCCCTTCAGATCTTTCCTTGACAGCGAGAGAAGGCTGCCTTTCCTCCCGTCAGCCCCCGGGGCACCACGTAAGTGTGAGATTGCCCCAGTGCATGACGGGAGGAAGGGCGCCTTCCCACTGTTTCCTGGACAGCGCTAGGCCATCTGCTCGCTCTCAGGGCAGAGATCCAGCATGGCGGCTGACTGGTGCCAACCGAGAGGAAGGAGCAGCCGGCGAGAGAAGGGAGGGGTGCAGCATCACATCAAGAGATGTAGAAGGAAAACTTCATTGTTTCCCGAAAGCACATGAAAACTGATGAAGACTTTTCTATTTCATACTTTTAGCATGCTTACACTCACACCATCTGTCCAGAGGCTTAGCCACTGTGTCATGGGCCCTAGTGCAAGGAAGGAAATGGACCCTCTGGCTGCTGTTTGAACTGGAAAGTACAGCAATAATCACGATTTAGTGGCCCCTCAAACCTCTGCCCCCCAGTGCACCTGCTGCACCAACGGAAGCTACTCCTATGCGTGCATCACATGATATTGGCTCCCTTCACAGTCTCCCACACATGGAACACAAGGTGAACTAGAAAACCCTGCACAGAGTGGGTTTCCAGCCTGTGTTTGGAGGCTCTGCCCAGCCGTTGGTCTTTGTAGATTTTGAAACCTCCCAGGGCATGGGATGCAGACTCAGGAGCTTTTGTGTATCATTGGAGCGTAGATGGGTAGAAGTATACAAGGATGTGCTTGGCAGAAAGCCCTGCCCCACCAAGGCCCACCTCATCTTCTCACATCATGGTGAAATGTTTATAGAAGTTGGCAGCTCTGAGAATACCAATTACATTTCACAAATCAGTTTGTAGGAGAGGAGGTAGTAGAAGTGATGATTCACCTGCGTCCACAGTTACAAAGGTAAAAGGCCCACCATAACAATCAAGATTGTTAGACTATAAAAATGGCAAACTGGACAAATGGAGCCTAAAGTTTCAATTACTTGCCAGTAATTCTCCTACTCTTGAGTCCATGCCTCCTCATTCCAGTTATTACTATGCGGTAAGTCCACTTCCCCCGATGAGTATTCTCTCGCCCTATTCTTAGTAACAAAATCAGTTTCACCCTCAAACTAATGTGGGTGTGTTTGATGATAACCTACTTAGTAACATCTGTGGCTGGATGGCCTCAGATCTGTCTACAATTCACTTAATCAAGGACTTGGGGGATACAATAGGGTTATTAACTCCTCACGTGATAGAAAGGGCTCCCAATCAGCTGCTCAAACTTCTGATCTTTTTAATAAGAACTCTCGAGCCATAAGCTGCATTTTACTCAACACAAGATCAATGATCAAGCACAAGCTTCATTTAGAGTGCCTGATCCAAGTAGAAAACCCAGACCTCGTTTTCCTTACAGAAACCTGGGCGAATGAAACAAATGAGCCGGACTGGAATGCTGCAATCCCGGCCGGCTACTTTGTTGCTAATTCTGATAGAATAGGGGAAAAGGGTGGTGGAATCGCTGTAATTTCTCGCTCCCAATATACGGTGAGAATCACACCAGAATCCACATTAGATGCCGAGGCTTTGTCCTTCAGTATAAAATATAATAACCGAGAACTGTTCCCCGGACTTCTTGTCTATAGATCTCCTGGCCCGAGATCTTCTTTTATTACCTCCCTTCAGTCCTATTTGGAATCATGCCTAGACACCGAATGTTTCACGGTACTTGGCGATTTTAATTTTCACTTGGAAGCCAATAACAATTCTGATACGTCCAGCCTAATAGATAAGCTTGCTGGTTTTGGGCTGAATCAGATTGTTAGTGAGCCAACACACCAAGCTGGCCATACACTAGATGGCATTTTCACTAATAACGATCTGATAGAAGTCAAGACTGTATGTCCATTACCCTGGTCTGACCACTCAGCAGTACACTTCACCATCAATCTGGCAACAACCAATAGCTGTCGCAAGAACAGACCTTCTGTGGTTAAGTTTCGTGCTTGGAAATCAGTCTGCAAAAACGACCTGTCATTGGCACTGAGTGAAAGGCCTCTAATTCCAACTGACCCCAACCAGGCTGCAACTATTTTCGAGAGCTGGCTCAACAGGGCAGCAAATAAAGTGGCACCGGAAGTGGCGAAGCAATCTCGAAGAAAGCTAGCCTCGTCCCCCTGGTATTCGGCGGAACTTAAACAAGTTAAAATCAAATGCAGGCAAAAGGAACGCATTTGGAGATCTGAATACAGTGTGGCACACAGGAAAGATTACTGTGTTGCCTTAGAAGAATATAAAAGTGCTATAACCCAGGCCAAAACAAATTACTTTACCGCCAAAATTCAGGAGGCCACAAACTCCCCAAAAGAATTATTTAAAACTGTTTCCGCCTTGACGAGATGTCCTCGTGACACCACGTTCACGCCAGATCAAAAGTTTGTGGCCAAACTCGCCGATTTTTTTCAAAATAAGGTGGAGTTCGTATATAATGAACTTTTGAAAATCGCTGAGGTGGCTGGGAGCAATCTTGTAGAGAAGTAGGAGGACAAGGTCTCTCATTGCAGCCTAACGCATTTTCCATTGTTGGGTGAGGAAACAGTGGCTGATCTCTTGCTGAAATCCAAGTCAGGGTCCCCCTTAGATCCTTGTCCGTCGCATATCTTACATTTAGTCCCTAAGGAGACTAGCGCTTTATTGACTCCAATATTAAACCAAATTGTAATCTCTGGGATCTTTCCGCTGACTTGGAAAAAGGCTTGTATTCGTCCTCTCTTAAAAAAACCTAAGTTGGACCCCCTGGAGGAGAAAAACTACCGTCCCATCTCCTGTCTGCCTCTACCTGCCAAAATTCTGGAGAAGGCTATGAATTCAGAACTGACAACATATTTGGAGTTAAATAACATCCTTGACTCTAACCAACATGGTTTTAGATCGCTGCACTCTACTGAATCGGCCTTGATCATGGCAACTGAGGAAATTCGGAAGGTGATGGATGGTGGAGGAAGGGCTGCCTTAATCTTGCTTGATCTGACAGCAGCCTTCGACACCGTAAACCATGCAGTACTAGTTCGAAGGCTGCAGGATGTTGGCATCAGTGGTAAAGCTTTAGCTCTTCTTACTTCTTTTCTATCATCCAGGGAACAACTGATCCTCTGGGATGGCCTTCAGTCTGAAGAGTTCACTCTCCCTGGTGGAGTTCCACAGGGCTCGGCTTTATCCCCGACGTTGTTTAATATATACGTTGCCCCTTTGGCTCGACTCATAAAAAGCTATGGCTTTAAGCTGGTGTCATATGCTGATGACACTCAGCTTGTAGTCTCCGTAGCACAAACCTTGGACGTAACAGCCGCCCAGTTCCGTAAATGTCTTTCTGCACTGATGTCCTGGATGAACTCCAACTTTTTAAAGCTTAATGCCGAAAAAACTGAGGTTGTGGAATTCGGACAGAATTCATCGGTCTGGAGCCAATTATGGTGGCCATCTGCTGCCGGTACCTGCCCGGTACCGGTAAACAAGGCAAGGAACCATGGCTTTCTGATCGATAAAGACCTCACTTTGGCATCACAGATTAATCAGGTCTCGTCAGCCTGCTTTTTTACTTTAAAATGCTTAAGGAAGATACTCCCGTTTATCCCTTTCTCTTTGAGGAAAACTGTGGTAGGAGCCATGGTTTTATCGAGAATAGATTATTGCAATGCTCTTTACTTGGGAGCAGGTGCTGCCCAACTCTCTAAACTCCAATCAATTCAAAATGCGGCAGCGCGAGTATTGCTCAAACTTCCTAAACATCATCCTACATCCACTAGTATAAAGCAACTTCATTGGCTCCCAGTGAAACGACGGATTGATTTTAAGGCACTCTGCCTAGTACACAAAGCCTTATTTGGAGGAGGGGCTAAGGATGTGCAATCCTTATTTGCTCGATATGTACCGTCGCGTCTTTTAAGATCCTCTTCTTCTGGTTTGGTAGACCTTCCAAAGATTAAAAAAGTAAGGTGTGGAGGTAAACGTTTCTCTTTTTTAGCGGCTAAACTATGGAACTCCCTTCCTCCACATCTTAGACTTCAGCCCAGCAGGCTGCCGTTTAGGAAGGAAATAAAAACCTGGTTTTTCACCCACCCCTGATCCCTGTTTGTTGCTGTCCCTGCACACCACTTAGCGCCAAGACGCCTCGGCATTAGTGCGCTCTACAAATATGTCAAACACACAAGATGATGGACGGAATGCTGCACATTGGCAAACATTCACCCCCAGTCACAGATCTGGGTTTAATCCATCGTTATTTTGCTTCACCACGCCAACCCAGTTCAGACATAGCCATATGCAAATCAGTCTTGACCCTGTGCCTCATGGGAACAGTCCAGACCGAACTGCCAAGCCATGTCTTCCCTGGACCGGAATCAAGCATCCTAGGACCGGTTTCAGGCTATCAGCCTTCATCAGCCAGGATAGCTTGACTCCAGTGGCGTAGTGAGCACGGGACCCACGTCTGGGCATACCCTTCCCACTTAGGGCGAAATGCAAAACACACAAGATGATGGACGGAATGCTGCACATTGGCAAACATTCACCCCCAGTCACAGATCTGGGTTTAATCCATCGTTATTTTGCTTCACCACGCCACCCCAGTTCAGACATAGCCATATGCAAATCAGTCTTGACCCTGTGGCTCATGGGAACAGTCCAGACTGAACTGCCAAGCCATGTCTTCCCTGGACCGGAATCAAGCATCCTAGGACCGTTTTCAGGCTATCAGCCTTCATCAGCCAGGATAGCTTGACTCCAGTGGCGTAGTGAGCACGGGACCCACGTCTGGGCATACCTTTCCCACTTAGGGCGAAATGCAAAACACACAAGATGATGGACGGAATGCTGCACATTGGCAAACATTCACCCCCAGTCACAGATCTGGGTTTAATCCATCGTTATTTTGCTTCACCACGCCACCCTAGTTCAGACATAGCCATATGCAAATCAGTCTTGACCCTGTGCCTCATGGGAACAGTCCAGACCGAACTGCCAAGCCATGTCTTCCCTGGACCGGAATCAAGCATCCTAGGACCGGTTTCAGGCTATCAGCCTTCATCAGCCAGGATAGCTTGACTCCAGTGGCGTAGTGAGCACGGAACCCACGTCTGGGCATACCCTTCCCACTTAGGGCGAAATGCAAAACACACAAGATGATGGACGGAATGCTGCACATTGGCAAACATTCACCCCCAGTCACAGATCTGGGTTTAATCCATCGTTATTTTGCTTCACCACGCCACCCCAGTTCAGACATAGCCATATGCAAATCAGTCTTGACCCTGTGCCTCATGGGAACAGTCCCGACCGAACTGCCAAGCCATGTCTTCCCTGGACCGGAATCAAGCATCCTAGGACCGGTTTCAGGCTATCAGCCTTCATCAGCCAGGATAGCTTGACTCCAGTATATATATCGAAACAAAGATTACTTCAGCCAGAAGAAACCAGAGGGACACAGCGGGGAGGTCAGGAAGCTTTATTTGTAGCAGCACAGATGGCATGATGCGTTTCGGCAATAGTGCCTTAATCATATGCCTAATCATCTCGGTAGTCGGCACCAGTCACTTTTCAAGTATTCCATCTCACTCCCATTGGTGTGAGACCAGCTATGTCGAAAATTACGTAGGAGCCTCATCGTAGCCTCACTCTCCAGACTACGGTTCCCAGAAGGCACCATCTCGGCCTGCAAGGTAAGCTTCCATCGACATCTTAAAACCCAAAGTGAGTGCTGGGGATTCTCTGACAAAGTGTGAATGGGTGCAGATTAAAATAATGTCCTGATGTTCACTGCCGCACAAATACTTCTCCTTGGTCCCCAGACGCCTAAACCGCATGTTGCCCAAGTCCTGCAGTGCCGGAGACTCCGATACAATGATCCGGCCGGTCTCTCCGTGTAATCACGAACTGTGGCCACACAGCGGCATTTCCCTGCCCTTGGATTCACGGCCCTCTCTGGCCTGGACAGTTTAGACTGACTGCAGCCCACAATAACATCTACTGAGCCATCTCTTTCTCTAGCCACATTGGTCCCCACTATAATTGACAGCCCGGAGACACACGATCTGTGGGTGCTAAGTTGGAATATTGCCGGGCTGGCATCTAAAATAGCCACTGAGGATTGGGTAAAGATGGTAAACACATTTGACGTACTGCTATTCCAAGAGACCTGGGCAACAAAAGAACTGTATCTTGAAGGGTTCGAATGTTTTAATGTTATGGCAAACACCTCGATATATGGGAGACCGTCAGGCGGCCTCTCTATCTGGGTTAACATTTCTTCGGGAGGCACTGTCAAAATTATTCCTACACATAGAACTAGTTTTCAGGCCCTGATATATACACGTGGGGTCTCAATCTGTTTTATTAATTTTTATAATAATTATTTTTTATCCAAAACTAATTTGAATTTTGTGAATCTTTTTAACTTTGTCTCAGAGATTCAAGACTCGATGAGGTTACATAAGTTAGTTGGAATCTGTTTGGGTGGTGATTTTAATGCTAAAACTTCAGGGGTAAACTGGGCAGGTGCTGCTTATACATTGCAAGCACCCCCATGCAGAAGGGGGACTGAGTTACTGGGCTATTTATCAAAATATAATCTACTCAATGTGATGGATATCGCTGATATAAACCACCGCAACAGTCACCCATTACCAACATATAGAGGACGTGGCTGTGCCTCAGTAATAGACTACGTCTTTATATCAGACGTATTGGAAGATCTCTTGGTCAAAGCCGAGGTTATACCTACCATGTATGGGGACCATAACCCTAACTTTGTTACACTTAGGGTAGCCCCCAAACCCGGCCCCCCCAAGGAACCAGGGGCCTGTAACTTAGCACCCTCGACAGACAATCTAAGAATTATATGGAAAGGTATAGATAACCATAAAGTATTTTCAAAAATGCTGTCAACATATCAACTATTTGTTAACAGCTGCCTGTCGTTAACTGACCCTAACTCTGAGGTAGTCACTGCTTTTACCGATTTATGCGCAGGTGTCAAACAAATAATCTCAAGACCAGTGTCAAACAATAACAAAAAATGGTTTAACACCACATGCTCACAGGCAAATAGAGAGCTTCGGGCAGCTATGAAAGTGGCACCAAGGGATGTTAACCTTATTAGATCATTGAGGAGCCAATATAAAAAGGTGGTCAAGGAGAGAAAAGAGGAAATCTTGAAAGAACAGTGGGACACCTTGGCATGCGCTGCAAGACTCAATAACACAAATGGCTTTTGGGCTGCGGTTAAAAACATGAGAACCAGGGCCCTTTCAATCACCCCGATAAGCTGTAACATATCTGCTGAAGCATGGGAAGCGCATTTTTCTCAAATATACACAGCTCCGCCTGACAATGGGGAATATAGCGACATCCACCCTGTGTCAAGAATACATATAACGCTAACTGAAGTCGAGGATGCCATCGATCAGAGTTTAGGGAACAAGGCCCCCGGCCCGGATGGTCTTCCGATTGACCTTATAAAGTATAACACAGAGTTTTGGGCACCCCTTCTTCTGAACGTTTTTAATAACTTAACAAACTCTTATATTCCTGAAACATGGGCCTCTAGTATAATCGTCCCAATATTTAAAAAGGGGGACAGATCCAACCCGAGCTGCTACAGACCGATCTCCTGATCGATAATACTCTTAAGATACTTGGTAGGGTATTATTTAATAAAATCAGGTCTTGGGCGGAGGAGGGAAGCATTTTAAATAAATGCCAGTTAGGTTTCAGAAGCAACCTGGGAACCGTGGAACAATGCCTTAATCTTAATCTAATTATAGGCAAATATACAATAGCCCGGCAATCCCCAATCTACCTGGCTTTTATGGACCTGACCTCCGCCTTCGATTTTGTTAATAGATCGCGTCTGTGGGCATGTCTCTTAAGATACGGGCTGGACGAGGATTTAGTTCATTTTTTATCGTATTTGCACAGGGATTTAAGGGCAAGGGTTAGGATTAGTATGGCTGGGGAAGTATCAGGGGACATACCCATTGGTAGAGGGGTCAGGCAGGGGTGTGTACTGGCCCCTCTCTTATTTATTTTATATATCAATGAGCTGCATAATACATTATCAACTCTGAATACAGATGTCCCAATGATCAATGGTAATAAACTCCCTGCCCTGTTGTACGCGGATGACGCGGTTATAATTGGTCGCACCCCGAACTCTCTCCGCATTTTAGTTAGGGGTTTTGTTGATTTTATGAATGGATTAGATCTTTGTACTAATTTAAAAAAATCTTTTTTAATGTGTTGTGGCCCCAAAAATATCCTATCAAAGTTATTAATTTAGGTTCAGAAAAACTGATAAGCACTTGCACTTTCCCCTATTTGGGCTTAGTATTTTCTGATAACGGTTCTTGGGCGGCCCATTCTGCACATGGCCGGAGTAAATTCTCAAAATCGGTTAACTCAGTTTTGAGTCTTCCCCAACCTAGAAGATCTGAGGTAGTGCTATCTTTACTGAAAATATATAAAACTCAGTGTCTACCCATAGTAACATATGGGGCAGAGCTATGGGGACACACAAACAGCAACAGCACCCAGATCGAGGAAAATAGATTCTGCCGGAGAGTATTGGGGGCACCGATCTCTTCATCATCCTATATTTGTCACAGAGAGTTGAATTTGCCATATGTGGAAGATTATATCAGGTCCCGCCCGGCCGTATTTTGGTTGAAAGTATGGCAAAATCCAGCGGCAGCACTGACCAGAGAAATTATAACTGACTGCCTTAAATGTGATAAGGGCATTGACATACCATGGTTGGCTGCTGTCAGGGCTAGTTTGACTAGTATAAATCTTGCACATATTTTTACAAACCCAAACCACTTGGAAGGCATCAATAAAAAGATCATTCAGAAGGCCCTGTATAAACATTATGAAGGTACTAGGTATGAACGAGAATGCCCGAAATCCACAGTATTTCGTTATATATCCACGGTAGAGGGTGACGTTCCCCGCCCATACCTGCCAGCTGGTTATCTTCTAGAAGCTATTAACCACTGGGATCGTAGTTTGCTCTTTCGCCTTAGATCAGGCACTCTAAAATACTTATTGTGCTTCCCCTTAGGCTTCAACATCAACCTTGAGCAAATGCCATGTTATTGTGGCAACCGTGGAAACCAATCTATGTTACACTTTATATTCTTTTGTAACTATTACCAAAAATACAGCATGCAATTATTGATCCCTTATTTTAAAGCCCTGGGTATTGATGATTTTAGGGTAGCGTATAGTGTCATACTTAAACTTGATGGGGAAAATTTAATTCTTCGTGTTTGCACATTCTTGAAAATGGCTGTCCGCTCACGTGCCTCTATGGACATTATTTAAGCAAAACTTGAGTGTACTTTTATAACTGTTCTCCCCTTCGGATTAGCATTTAAATTTGGACTCTGGTTGTCGTAGAACGTATTTTAATGACTGATACCTGTCATAATACATGCACTTTACTCATTATGTTGCTATATTTTTATGAAATATCCTATTCTTGCTGTGTCGTTGCATGTATATGTATATGATATTATCGCATCTATTGTATTAAAATTAGGTATTTATTGTATGTTTTAAATTAGAATATATTAATGTATTTTTTGCTGGTACTTTGCTCTGTACTTTTATGGATATTTTGTATATCCGAATAAAGGAGATTGATTGATTGATTGATTGAAATTACGTAGGAGCCTCATCGTAGCCTCACTCTCCAGACTACGGTTCCCAGAAGGCACCATCTCGGCCTGCAAGGTAAGCTTCCATCGACATCTTAAAACCCAAAGTGAGTGCTGGGGATTCTCTGACAAAGTGTGAATGGGTGCAGATTAAAATAATGTCCTGATGTTCACTGCCGCACAAATACTTCTCCTTGGTCCCCAGACGCCTAAACCGCATGTTGCCCAAGTCCTGCAGTGCCGGAGACTCCGATACAATGATCAGGCCGGTCTCTCCATGTAATCACGAACTGTGGCCACACAGCAGCATTTCCCTGCCCTTGGATGCGGTGGGCCGGTGCAAATCCAATCCCTTGGTACAAACAAAAGAGAAAAACCTCTTGCCCTTGATGCTCCGGCCGCTTGTTAGACGGGTCCCCCTTTGCGCACCCGGGGCTTAGCACGCCAAATATCGAAACAAAGATTACTTCAGCCAGAAGAAACCAGAGGGACACAGCGGGGAGGTCAGGAAGCTTTATTATTTGATATATATATATTTAAATATATATAGATATATATATATATATACACACAATAAGTTAAAGGAACCACACAGGTAATGTAAAGACTATACCATATATCTCTGAGATCCTACCCGCTTCTCCAGTATAATGGCAATGGTGAGTATTTGAGAAACCAGCATATGCCCCAGCAAATGGGAAAAGCAGATTCAGCCTGTTGGGAGGTAAGCAAAAGGTAGAGCAATAACCAAGGATGTAGCACTAAACCCTAAAACACAGGAACTGGGAAGGGAAAACAAAACAAGTGCAGAGGACTCCAAAGGCTGAGTGCCGACTGTGGAAAGTGGGAACCTTATAACATGATGTTACTAAGTGATTTTACTTCCTTCCGACTCTGCTCATAAGGAGACCCGGAAGGACTTTTCTGACCTTTGGGAGTCCCTAGTCCTATTTTGCCAGTGTTCCCCACCCGCCTTAAGCCTGGTCTCCACACTTTCCTTAGGGATCTACTGTAACTAAGTCTCTGTTTGATGTTATTTATAAAGATTAGATGCTTTTTTCAGGAGATTCCTGACACATCCCACAGGAGGAGCAGCAAGACCAAATCTGCAAATCAACTACCTTCACCAAATGTAAGATGATGCCATATTGGGAACAAAGGAAGGACCAAACTTTGAAACATATCTTCACCTGCCCAGGTTACACAGGGGAGCATGAGCCGTGGATCATGACACTGCCTCCTGTAAATGGGCCATCATCTCAGCGGTGGGGCTCCAGGTTTATCAGGATGATTTCTATGGAATTCTCGGAGAAAACGTGAAGCATGAAAGTCAAAAGCCGGTTCCCATGATTGCCCCTCAGGGCCATACCCCTATCGGTCAACTAAATACTGCAGTTGTCTTCGAAACAATTCATGCATCTAAAATCATACATATTTTATATTCATTTTCAGAATGTACCTAAATAGGAGCAGAATTTGGATGGAGCAAGACATGTTTTTGGAGGAAAAGGATTCATGAACCACACAACAGATTTTCAAAGACTGTTGCAATTTTTACAGCCCAAGTAACAAGATTCACAATTTGCTCAGTGGTAAATGGACCAACAAACTTGGGTTGCAACTTGGAAGCCTTTTTTGAAGGTACATTTTCTTGTGAATGACCAGAATTTTTTTACCTCATATAAAACTAGGGTACTAGAATTCCTTTTCTATTAGCATACATCTTATAGCCAGTCTTAGCTTTTTCTAAAACCTTGTGTGCAGACTTTTGAACTTCCTGAAGTTCAATTAAGTGTTCTTGCACTGAAGGAACTGATGCACTTTAATGTTTATCTTGTGGCTATATTCTAGGCTGTTATCCATACATACAAAAGTACGGCGACATTTCAGTATTATTTTAGGTTAATTCTGCTTACCGTAACTAAAATCTTACTCCAATTCTCTTCTTGTAACAGCGTTTGATACTTCAGAAACTGTTCAATACGTCAATTACATTTTTCTGCCTGCTTTCCATCTGAAGTTGATAACCAGTAGTCATAAACTTCCATGTCTATCTCTTTTCATATTGTAGACCAGAATTTTGAGATAAATTGAGAACCTCTTTCCATTAGAGGGCATCCTATGCAATGCAAGTGTCAAATGGTCAAAAATTACAAGAATAATAGTACATTTTTGACTCTTGGATAACTCTTCAATATAGTCCATGGATACTGTGTGCCACAGTCTAGGAAGCACAAGTATTCAACGCTTCTCTATTGCAAGGCACGATCCTAGACTGCCTACAAGAAGCAAAGGTAACCCCCATTCTAAAAAAACTAATGCAGACAGGGCTGATCCTAATAACTTCCGCCCTATCTCCAACATCCCCACTCTGGCGAAACTTCTAGAAAAGTGCATGCAATCACAACTCTGCTTACACATTGAGAAATTCCAACTTTTGGATCAACATCAATCAGGCTTTCGGAGAGGTCACAGCATGGAATCGGCACTCATACACATTTTGGATGACATTTTAAAAATGCTAGACCAAAATTAATCATACCTCCTGATTCTCCTTGACCTATCATCGGCCTTTGACACTGTTAATCACGTCAAACTACTTTCCACTCTAGAACACAGAATGGGCCTTTCAAGGCCGGTATTGCAATGGCTTACATCTTTCCTCCACAACAGATCCCAAAGAGTCAAGGTGAACCAGTCATTATCTCAGCCCTCTACAGTTGCTATGGGGGTTCCTCAAGGGTCTGCCCTTTCACCCATACTCTTCAATTTATTCTTGGAACCACAAGCTAATGCTATGAACTCCTTGAACATTCTTTTTCACATGTATGGGGATGACACTCAACTACATCTGAAAATCACCTCCCCAGAAGACTTGGGGGCATATTAGCAAGACCGGCGATAAAATTATCGCCGTTTTAGCGGCAGGAAACTGCCGCTAAAACGGCGATAATGGGCTTGCTAATATGCGTTATAGAATTCAATAGAAGCCCAGGTTAGATGTGCAGGACATCTAACCTGGGCTTCTATTGAATTCTATAACGCATATTAGCAAGCCCATTATCGCCGCTTTAGCGGCAGTTTCCTGCCGCTAAAACGGCGATAATTTTATCGCCGGTCTTGCTAATATGCCCCTTCATTTTTCTCAGCTCTACTCTGACAAACACTCAAACTGACTCACTTAGAACCACCTCATGCTCAGCACCTCCAAAACGGAATTCCTCCTCATCGCTCCCCCTAATCACACTCCCAAGATCGACATCTGGATGAAACATCTTACAGCCTTCAACTGCTCTCTCTACATTATCGATTCAGCTATATCCCTTGGAGTTACACTAGACATGCAGCTGAACATGCAGAATCATATCAGCAATGCAACCAAGGGAGCTAAACATCTGATGAGAACACTGAGGAATCTAAAACCATTCCTTCCATATGAAGACTTTAAGTTGGTGGTACAAGCTCTTATTCTGCCTAGGCTTGACTACGGTAGCTCCACGTTGTGTGGTCTTCCCAAATATAATTTGGCCCCACTAAGGGCTTCAATTAATGCCGCAGCCAGATTGATCACAGGTACAAAACGAAATGATCGCATATCCCCAGCCCTAAAAACACTTAGCTGGCTGCCATATAAAGCAAGAATACAGCTAAAGATTGCCTGTGTGACTCACAAAGCCCTACATTTCAAGACCCCCATTTATCTGGCTCAAAAGCTAGAATTATCAGGGGGTTGCAGACAATCACGAAGTGCAAGTTCACTGCTTTTGAAACCACAGATTTTCCACAAAAATAAAACGAGTCAAAAATCTTTCTCAGGCATTGCCCCAAAGATCTGGAACTCTCTTCCACCAGAAGTCCGTCGAATCTCATCCACCGATTCTTTGAAAAAGGAAGTGAAAAAAATCCTAATGAACAAGTTTCTGCCCTAAAAGGCCTTAGATCTACTGTTCACTAACCTGCCCTCTATTTCGATACTCTGATGGACTACTACATAATTGTACACCTGGGAATCCCAGTTTTAGCAAGCTATGCATGTATAGGTAACTAATGTTTTTTTCTCCTCCCTACTACTGTATCCTACCTACCCTGATTGTGAAGCGCTCTGATACCCGCTTGGGTCTTGTTCGAGCTATACAAAACTTTATAAATAAATAAAGTATTGATCTTAAATGACCCATGTTTTGTGTTTGAAATATTAATTTGGGCACAAACAGCACATATCTATACATATTGTTTGGCATCTGTGGACAATGTAGGCGCCCAAATATATTCTCTAACTAATGCTATTGTTATTGTTATTCCAGGATCCCTGCAGACTTAGAGTCATCAAGCAAACTCATAGCTTGTTGTCTTAATTGAACTGAAGGTAAATACAAAACTTTGCCTTCATATAACAGCCCATTTTTCTTACTTCTACCTTCCTTTTCGCTATGCCATGCTTCTTTATCAATTGTAACTCTGTGCGTATTTTGGTTAGTAACATTTCTTCATCGATTGAGGCTATTGAATAGTTAATCCTGAGCTTTAGATGACAAAATCAGTGGAGATTAACTAATAATGTTATTCTCCTATTTTTTTTGCGTCCGGTATTGAATTTTGTGAGCCGACCTACATACTAATTTGGTTAGTAAAATTCCTAATCAAAGTAAGTCGCAATCTGACTTACCTAATTAATATTCATTCGGTAGTTTGTAAATTGTGATTCACTTCGATTGGATGCAATCACCAGGATTGTGGCCTGTTGGTGTCAGCAGACCACCGTGCCACTTTTTTTAAGCTGCCCGCTTTCCTTCAAGGAAAGAAAGCAGCTTTTTTTTTTTTCTTTGTTTAAATGTTTCTCTGAGGGTTGCCAATGGTCCACTGTACCACTGCCTGCTCTCCCTGAACCTTTTATTCCAAATAGATTACCACCCAAACTTGGGAGTCTGTAACTTTTCAGCGGTTTGCGACTGGAGGTCTAGTTGCAAACCATTGGTACATAGGTAACCAATTTATAGTTTGGAAGAGATGCCCACCACAACACACCCCTTCCAAGTTGCCAATCGGTAACCATTCAGAAACCAATTTTTGGATGCTGCAAAAGTTCGTTGAATACTAAAATGGTTTTCATATATAAGAAATTTTGTCAATCTGAGTATTTGCAACTGCAAAATAGGTTCATACATCTGGTCTTTATACTCCATGAAAGGAAGATGGCTGTCACCATTGCAAGTCTTGTGAGAGAGTGGCTGTTAGAAATGGGGGTCTCTAGTTGGCAAGGGCTTGCACCTTTGTCCAAGTAGGGACCCTTCTTCCTAGTCAGGATAAGGGAGTTACACTCCTAAAATAACCCCTGCTCACCCCCTTGGTAGCTTGGCACGAGCAGTCAGGCTTATTCTAGAGGCAGTGTGTAAAGCATTTGCACATAACCAACAGTAATACAGTGTAAGCACTACAAACGGACACCACACCAGTTTAGAAAAATATCCAATATTTTTATATACTTAAAACAAGACCAACACGATAAAAATCCATAGCACAGTACTTTAAAAATCTTCAGTTATCACAGTGTCCTTAAAAACAGTTCCTTGATGTCGATAGCTCCGTCCAGGGCTATCCCGGCGTCGTGAACAAACAAATCCAAACAGTTCTGGCTGACCGCGGCGTCGCGGGTCAGCTACCGTGTCGGGAAGACACGCAAACAGTACCTTTCAGAAATGCAGGGCGTCGATGACCTCGCGGTGAGCTTCCGAAAACACGGCGTCCGCAGGCGTCGGTTCTGGAGGTCGGTGCAGGCGTCGTCTGGCCCTCGAAGTCACACGCGTTGCAGATCGATCTCCTCTCTGTTGAAGTCAGGAGCGCTGGCGTCGGCCGGCGTCGGGTGCTGCGGTGCGAAGTGCAGCGGTGCGGCGTGCGGTGCCCTCAGGTCGCGGTGCGAGCAGCGGCTCGGTGGCGGCGTCGGATGGCGGCGTCGGTGAGACCAGGGTCGCGGTGTGAGATGAAGGCGGTGCTCGTCACGGTGCTGGCAGGTCACGGTGCAGCAGCCGCGTCGTCGTTGCTGAAGCGCTGTCGTCGGCTGACGAACTGGAGTCGATGGCACCGGCGTCGGTGGGCCAAGGCTGCGGTGCGGGATGAGGGCGGTGCGTCATGTAACTTACGAGCAGTGCACCCAAACCACGGTGCAAGCAGCGGCGTCGAGTCCGGCGTGGAGCGGCGTCATCGGGGATACCACGGCGTCGTCGTGAAGCGAGGCGGTGCGGAGTGCGGTGCCCACAGGTCGCGGTGCGAGCAGCGGCTCAGTGGCGGCGTCAGCAGGCGTCGTCGGTGAGACCAGGGTCGCGGTGCGGCATTGCGGCGGTGCCCTCTGCGGTGCCTTCAGGACACGGAGGCAGCATCGTAGACGGCGTCGGGCTTGAAGTCTTTGCTGTTCCTGAGACTTCTTGAACAGGGGCCAAGCTCTACCTCAAGGCCTTGGAGACACTCACAAAGTAGATTGCAGAAAGTTCAGTTCCAGTCCTTTCACTGCCCAAGACAGAAGCAGCCACTGCAGGCCAACACAGCAAAGCACACAGCAAAGTGGTAGTTCCTCCTCACAGCTTCTCCAGCTCTTCTTCTTGGCAGTCTTCTTGATCCAAAAGAGTTCCCTGAAGTCTTTTCTATCCCTGAGACTTCCAACAGGAGGCAAGCTCTACTTCAAGCCCTTGGAGAAAACTCTAACATCAGGATGATGAAAGCACAGTCCAGTCCTTTCCCTACCCAAGACAAGAGCAACCACTGCAGGCCAACCCCACAACATGCAGCATAGGGGCAGTACTCCTCCTCCAGCTTTCCCGGTCCTTCTTCCTGGCAGGTTTCTTAGTTCAGAAGTAATCTAAAGTTCTGGGGTTTGGGTCCCCCTTTTTATCCTCAATTTCTCTTTGTTCTCTGAAGGCAGAGAGGCCTTTGCCTAGTCCAAACCAGTTCTGGTCAGTCCTGGAGCACTTTGTTGACAAGTGTCCTTCCTTCCTTTCAGAGAGTAGGCCAGGGACATCAGACGCACCACAGGAGGTGGAGCCAGCATTGTGGAGGGAAGGCACAGCCCTATTCAGGTCCCAGGTGCAACTCCTCCCACCCATCTACTTGTAGATCTGGCTATTCAGCCCTGTGCTGACTCACCCTGTCTCCTGGCATCTCCCAGCCCCGGTCACTCACACTCCAGACAAGGAATACACAACCTAGCAGAGGCAGGCTTGGATGGTTAGACAAGAAAATACCCACTTTCTAAAAGTGGTATTTTCAAACACAGAATGTTAAAACCAACTTTACTAAAAGATGCATTTTATCATTCTGAGTCCAGGCATACTAAACTCGAATTTCTACCATGTTCCCTGGGTCAGTTAGGATTATAGGATGTAATAATCAAAACTGCCCATTCTGGCCTATGGGGAACAGGTAGCCTTGCAATAGTGAAAAACGAAATAGGCTGTAATTCACTATCAGGACAAGCCACACACACCAGGGCATGTCCTACCTTTCACCTACAATGCACCCTGCCCACAGGGGTACCTTGGGCCTACCTTAGGGGTGACTAACATGTAGAAAAGGGAAGGTTTAGGGACTTGCAAGTGTGTGCACTTGCCAAGTCGGCATGGCAGCCCCAGGCTGCGCACAGGCTCTGCAATGGCAGGCCAGAGTTCCACTTTACGGGCTGTTTGCGTGGGTGGCACAATCCAGTGCTGCAGCCCACCAACAGCATTTGATTTATAGGCCCTGGCACTCGCAGTGCCCTTTACTGTTGACTGACACATAAATCAAATAGGCCAATCATGGAAACACCAATCCAGAACACATTTTATACAGAGAGCATATGCACTTTAGCACTGATTAGCAGTGGTAAAGTGCCCAGAGTCCTAAAACCAACACACACAGGGTCAAAAACAGGAGGCCAAAAAGCAAAAAGTCTGGGGGTAATCCCGCTGAAAAAGCCAAGTCTAACAGTGGCACTCTGGGAGATGAAGTTTGCCTTGACTCCACCTGTGTGTTTATGGTACTGCAAGGATTGCAGACGCAAAGGCTCACTCCAACTGGTGCCCACACTCTGCACGCACAACTGACCTCCTTTGCTACCAAAGACTAGAATACTGCAGATGTTCGGAGAAGCGCCTGCCCGATGTACACATAAATGCGGCACACAGATCATGATACTTCTTGCATGTCTGTGGACATAATACTATGCAGCAAACCCACCACTGAAAGGTGCAATGAGGGCTTCATGGACCCCACGGCAGGGCTCGCATGCCTTTGAATAAGCACTGGGGTCCAGGAATCGTGTTATAAAATGTACTTTTTAAAAAAAATATTTCACCTGGGATGGGTCCATTTGGAGCCCCCTTACTTGAGCCAGGGACCAAGAGGATGCAGCTCCAGTCCCTTATGGCTCCTTCATTTAAATTTTTCTGGACTCAGGGGTCGAGTACCCAAGTTCTGTGATGACTGCCACTCAATCAGAGAGCTTCGAATCTGCCGATCCGGATTTGAGTCCACTGACTAAGAAAGGAGAAAAAACGTCCTCTTCTAATGGCGGGCATTAATTTTTTTTAATTTAGTCAATGGATGATGCAGATACCTCTTATTTTTAATCCTTTCAAGCACACCATAAAATGTTTTTAAAGGGTAATTTATCAAAAACTACTGAACAAATTAAAACCAATCCAAGCAAAAGCAATTCCTTGAGTAATGGTTCTAGTCAAGTCAAGTCAAGATACGCTTTATTCGATTTAAAATGTCAAATAATAAAAGCAGAATACATAGCAATAAGCATGAGTAAATTAATTCGTGTAATCACAATTTGACAGACATATAGTAAAACAACATCATTAAAAGTTAAAAAGAATATATTAAAAAGAAAACAGCTATCTACAGTTTGCAAAAAGAAAAGGCTAAAAACAGGTTTCAATGTGGCCTTAACCTAGATAAAAACCAAAATCAATTAAACAGAAGATGGGCCTTGCATAGTTTTCCTTGTTCTTATCACCCCTTTCAAGTATTTAACAATATGATCATTAAAAATTTCGTCATCTAGAAATTGCAGCTTAATAAAAGCGGGTCGACATTGTCTCAGTCCTTGCAGTTTCAAGTAAGGAAGGATCCATCTTTTCCTAATTAGGATAAAAAACTTACAGAAAAATAGGGTGTGAATTGTGGACTGTGCAGATGTTTCATCGCAGGGGCATGGACAAAGAACGCGTGACCAGTCATTCACCTGAGGGAATGTTACCAGGTTATGGAAATTGCCAAGACATAGACGTGTCAGTAGCATCCTGTCATAATTTCTATGGGTTGTTAATAAATAGGGCTGGATTCCCGACTGAGTCAAGAGCAATTGATTAGCTCTGACTGTGATTTTCAAAATATTAGATGACAATCTAATCGTCTCCAGGTGGTTAATACATAAAGCCTTGAGATCCTTCCTTGAAATAAGAGACAAGGTATCGGGGTTAGCAAAATAATCTAAGCAATCTAGGTCATGCATAACATTTTTGACGTAGGCGAGCCAAGGAATACATTGGGCCCGTTTCAAGTTCAGACAGTCTTTTATCACGTCCCGATTAAAGCCAGTAGTAACGCCTGTCCAGACCTTATGCCATAATGAAATTGGCTGGATTCTAATAAGGTCGGACAGGTATGACAGCCCTAGTTCAGCATGGCAAATGTACGTAGCCGTGGAATTTGGGACGGCTAGTAAAAATCTCAAAAACCTATTCTCAACTTGCTGAAGGGACTCTACATTTGCATAACCCCAAATGCCAGCTCCATAAAGAGCAACTGAAATACATTTAGCTTTATATATTATCAGCAGGTCCTAGATAGGGCGCTTTCCTAACTTCCTGGTAAAATTAATCAAGGCGCCGATGGCTTTGGCGAAAAGCAGTTTTCTACAGTTAATAGCTTTTGACCATAAGCCCCTATTATCGAAGACCATTCCCAGGTAGGATAAGTGATTAGTGAATTCAAGTTTTTTAGTATTTATAAAAATGTTGCGGCACTTCACACTGGGCTTGCTACATTTCATTACAAAGGTTTTACTAATATTAACTTGGAGATCCAGGCTTGACATATAAGAAGCAAAACTCGTCACGATTTTCTGCAGGCCTATTGGGGTGCGGGCTAGCAAGACCGCATCGTCGGCGTATAGCAAAGCACCAATTGTCCTTTTACCTAGTCTAGGTAGGTCTTGGCATTCCCTTGATAAGGTGTCCCCTAGACTGTTTATGTAAAGGGTAAAAAGGAGGGGTGCTAGAACGCGTAATGGTTCTACTTTTATTCCATGTTTGGATAAATTCCATTCAGCATTTTATTCTGTAGTAAAAAGCACATTTTCCTACTCTGATTGTTTTTTTGTTTTTTTTGCACTGCCCACCTCCCCCCCTCCATCCCATTTCATGGCTCTACAGAATGCCTGCCATATCATAACCTACGCTGATCATCCTTTTTTTGGGGGGGAAAATGCTTGAAGATTCCCTTGCCTGCTACAGAATACGGCACATAGAGTGACAGGAAAGGCAAAGTGGAAAGGTGAGGACAGTTGCAACTTTGGTCACAGGTTGATAGATTGCTAGGAAGAAACAAGATAGTGCAATCAACAAAATGAGTACTGACATCTGGGGACCCCCACTGAATCAGTATTGGAATCCTGGGACCCCCTTTGAGTTTTTACTGGAAGCTGGGGACCACAGCCTAAGCAATTTGGATGATTTGAACCTCAAAACAATAAACATAAATACAGGAACAATTCAACAAACAAATACACTAATGGTGAAATAATGTATTTAATTAGCAAATTAATATTTTAAAAATCTATATTTTTAATGTGAAAACCGCACTTCTCTAAATGTAATTGAGGCCCCCATCATCCATACTATATTCTGTTAGGTGTTCTTGCACTGCTCCAACGAATGAATCTGAGGATACCAACGTAAATTTTTGCTTCTAATTTCCAATTCCTTAGAGAACGTTTTAAAATGTTTAGTATTACATTTTTTTTTATACGTTGTTTATTATTCTGCTAATATTTGTCAATTTACTAAGCAGTCGTAGACCCCATGAGTAGGCGCCGGAGACCCCGAGGGGTATGTGAACAATTGGTTAAGAACCTCTGCTACAGGTGATTTTTCGCTTCTTTGAATTGACAAGATACTATAATTTACATTTACACGAAGTAATGAGCACAAACCACATTCACCTCCAAAGAGCTTGGACCCACAATTTACAGCCTCACAATTAATTCACCCGGCTCTTCCCCCGGTAATCTCTAAAGAAAATACACAACCCTTAACTCCAGAACCTTGGTGGAGCTCTACCTTCACACACACACTTTGAAAAAAATGAAGCAAAATTACACACGTAAAATGTGTTTGTTTTTTAAATTGATGACCGCAAATTCACTTAGCCATTTTGCACACATTCCGTAGACAGTGCTGGTTGTATCAAAGCCCTCTTCTCAGACCCTCAGCTGCCAGTACCACACACCCTACCGTTTATGATGGCCGCCTCTCACCCCCCATGCCCTACCTGCCCACCTTAACAATGACACACACTGCATTCATGTTTACTATCCCTTCCAGGTCCAACTCCTCTTTCCTTCCCTTGCTCCTAGAACAGTAACCATTCTAGGTTGCTCTGTGCTTGAGAAGGTACTGAAATTATCTTTGCGACAGTCGCCAGGACTGGACTAAGGCCACAAGTGCTTGGGTAATGGAGAACCTTGGGCCATATTTACTAGCCCCTATCGCCGCCACAACGTCACTTTCAGTGACGTTCCTGTGGCTATAGGGGCTTCGTCTTATTTACAAGGCAGCGTTAAGCCACTTAACTTGTAAATAAGGCACCCTTTCACGCTACACTTAGTGTGAAAGGCGAGGGCAATGGGTGTTGCAGTGGGCGTTCCACTGCAACACCCATTGGTTTTGACGCTGCCCCCTATTTACAAGGATGGCGTAAATAGGAGGCAGCGCCAAAATTAAGACCAGGGAAAACCAGGTCTCAAACAGGCGAAACGAGGAGAAATGCTTTATTTCTCCTCGTTTTTGCTGTTTCCATGTGTGCTGCGTTGTGCAGCACACATAGATACAGCAAAACGCCAATGATTCAGGGGCGTAACAAAGGCCCCCGCAGACCTCACAGTGTGGGGGGCCCTGAGCTCCAGGGGGCCCCCTCAGCAAAGTATGCTGGCCTGAGAGCTCCTGGGTAAGCCGGAAGGGGTGTCCTTCATGTACTTTGCAGAGGGGCCCCCTCGAGTTTCGTTATGCCACTGCAATGATTGTTTATGTGCAGAAAGGTGACCCTATCTGCACATAAACAATCTTACAAAAAATGACATTTTGTAACTTCTATGTGTGCTGCATTAAGCAGCACACATAGAAGTGACAAAACCCCATTTAAAGATTGTTTATGTGCAGGAAGGGACACCTTCCTGCACATAAACAATCTTTCCCTCAACGCATGCACCCTTGCACTATGGTGCAAGGGTGCCTGCATTGGCGCTAGACAGCTAGGTTTAGCAATATGGTGCAGCCTCACATTTCTGAAGTGGCGGAGCACGGCGTTAAGCTAAGGTGGCTATAAATATGCCCCCTTGTGTCAAGGAAATGTCCTGACCCCAGGGAGGTGTTGTTTGAGTGCACATGAATGCAGTGGAACCAGCCTGTGGGGTTGGCAGTATCTTGCCTATGCCTTGCCTCTTTTCTGCCAATAATCTCAGAGTGCGCCCTGCATTATCTCCTGTCCTCCTAAGGCAGCCCACCACCCTGGTCTGCTGAGACAGGAGCTGATACCCCAGCACTCTAGGGTCTGGCTTAGAGCCCTGACAGCCCTGCTATGAGTGAGGCCTCTTTATGCGGACACAGGGATGCTCTCCCGTGTCCCGAGTTCTTCTCCCACAAGCACGGGCGTAACACAGGCCCCCCGCACCCCCCGCAGTGCGGGGGTGCCCCCAAGCTCCAGGGGGCCCCCCTCAATGCAGAACTTCGGCCGGAGAGCTCCTGATAGAGTTCGGAGGGGGCCCCTCCATGTACCTTGCAGGGGGGCCCCTTCAATTATCGTTACGCCACTGCCCACAAGCCTCGAGATTTTATGCAAATGAGGGAATTTACCATTGGCAACCAAGCATTCTCTCGCGCTGGGCTCTGCAGTTGCAAGTAGCTATCATGCATAAAGGTCAAGAATATCCTGTCCCTGTAGCATTACCTGGCAGAGTCCACCCTCACATTACAGCGAGGCAGCTAGACAGAAGCTAGACTGGCTGAAACACGGTTTAGAATGCAGCGAAACTCTGACCTAATGGCACAGTGGGTTGGGAAATGCAGTACAAAGGGGACAAGTATCAAACACTAGAGAAGAGGAAGAAAATGAGATCTTTTCTAATTGTGAGGAGAAGCACCGTTTAGTGATCAGCTGAGACTTTCAAATAACCTAAAATGGTAACTGGGAATTGGACTGCCACTAAGTTCTGACACAAGTTAAATGGTGAGCCAAAGACGCAAACCCCTGCACTCAAAACTCTCTTTCAGAGACCGCCATAAGAGCACCCCCAGAGGACGTTTTTAAAAAAAAAAAACAATTTTATTAGTTTTCGAACAAACAAGCAATACATCTTATAAATTATGCAAGGACGACATAGTTGGATTGCAGTATTAATAACATCTCAGATCAGTGCATAAGGCCGGAATCGGTCTATATTCAACCAATGTCATCATGCAGCATTGTTTGTGATGTAAATAGATGAAAACATTAGGGAACACAGCTCTGGCTCTTATACTGATAACGGGAAACAAACCAACGCTCCCTCCCCCTATGCCCTGTGGGGTCCAGTAACTTCAATCATATATCAGTTAAATGTGACTTACCCCCAGGCGTCCGAGACGAGTTCGAAGTCAGAAGTTGGGGTGAGATTACAGAAAGGAAGGGGTCCGCGCCAGGCCGTATCTGTCCTAACCTGATGCGGGGTGCAGGTGAGCTTATCATGAGTGCTTGCAGTGCACAGTGTGCGTCTAGCATGCCTATGCAATGTCAACTCTTGGCTTTGAAAATATCATAAGCTTTCAGGGGGGCTCTCGTCATTTTTGGAGTAGTTGGAATATTCAAGGACCAATTTGTCCCATTGGTCCACTATTGGCATCCATCTCACGCCCCGCTTCTACTCCTTGTGTAGGGCGGTGCTCTCTGCAGTGGCCAAGTGCCTCTTTTCATTTGGACAGTTGGAGAATTGGGGAAGTTGAGATGAGTCCCAACCTCTTGTGACCGCTCTCTTGTCCAGTAATAAGGCCATGTCTAAGAACTTAGTGGAACCTCTAGCTTTTTTGGGCCTGGGATAAATCCCAAATAAGCAGCTCTCAGTGTTATTGAAGTTTGTGCATTGGATATTACAGACAATACCTCTGTCCAAAAAGGACTTTAATACCACGCAATCCGAAAGCATGAGTGTTCCTAAGGACCCCGCATGTTCCAAAAATTACCTTGTAAAGCTAAGTAATTCATTTCTTACCTGTGCCTTTATGTTTTTTTTTTGCTGTTGCACAAATAAATATTTTTATTGGGAGAGTTCAACAATCACATTCTCAGCAATCACATAATAAAAAGACTAATTACATCATTATAGTCTTTTAGAAAATTGTAGAAAATGTTTATAAAATTTGATAAAATAACAGGAATATTACAACTATTAAACTTAAATACATAAGAAGAGAAATCCCCCTCCCCACAGCTCGATAAAAAACAATCACTAACTTTACACTGCACCTGTTTCCACAGAAAAAAACCCTCACTTCATTTCATTGCATAAATATACATCCTAACCAAACGCCTCCCAGAGTTTTAAAAATGTACTATAAGATCCTGATCTTAACGCATATCTCTTTATAGATTCCATGATTGTACATGATTTGGACCACCAATGATGACATTTTGGAATTTCTTCAGCTCGTCATTTTTGAAGAATTATTGATTTAGCTATTAAAACAATAACATATAATTGCTTTTTTGCAGGGGGCCAATGTTTAGATCTGGTGAATACCCCAAAACCACTGTCTGGGTATCCATTGGGTGATCTAATTCTAATGTATAAGAATAATACTTAGCAATTTCAGCCCAAAATGTTCTTAATCTTGAGCAGCTCCATATAATATGGGTCTAACTACCCCCACCCCCACCATTGAACACCTAAAACAATTTTCAGAAATTTGAGGGTTATTTTTGTGCAAAAAGCAGGGTTCTATAAAGTAACCACTTAGCATAAAATTGCATTCACCACAGATGCGCTCCCTTCAATAGGGTAAAATTAAACTTATTTATCCTATCCCAAATTGTTACTGAAATCTGAAGATCTTCTTTAGACTGCCATTTATCACGCATCTTCGAGTAAACAATAGCCTCTTTATTTTTCGATAGAGAGGAAACCCAACAACTGATAGATCTGCGAGTCCTGGATTCTATCAGGCCCTCAGCTAACTCCAGAGTTCCAAAAATACTACTGGTATCTATATCCTGTAGCAAATGTCTGATCTTGATAAAGGACCATTGCATTGTTTCTATAAAATACCTAATACTAGGTCCAACTTCCTTTCAACCTTTCCAATGTTCTACATCTAAAAAATCCCATATTGTACGATATCCATTACTCGCTCACCTAGAAGCAACATTTTTCTCTAAGAGGAATTGATCCCCAAAATATATATATATCCACAGTAGAAAGGCACTCCTTCCGGGAACCAAGAGATCCGTGGGAGATGGCGCGAGAGCCGGTGGAGCCACCGGTACAATCCAACGAAGTAGAACCAAGTACAAGCGCTCTCAGGAACCAAAACCAAGGAAACTTCAATACAAAAGATATCTTTCGTCATAAATCCTTATCGTGACGCGTTTCAACCCTCAAGCGGTCTTGCTCACACGAAGTGTACAGACATACAGAGCGTCCTAAGTACAAATGATTGAAACAGAGGTGGGACTCAGTTACATGTGTAACATTGACAGAGGACTGTCGAACAAAATGGTGAATGCCATCTTGGAATGGTATTACAGAACTGCAGTGTGCTTGAGAAAACAAAGTATGACACGGTGCTGCCTGGATTGTGAGAGGTGGTAAACAGCAGACATTACAGTACGTAGGAGGCATTCCTACAATGGTATATGTGTACAATATCACACTGTGGTGTTTTGGCGACATAGTGTCCTGTTGTGGAATGTAGCAGCGCCGGTAGTCCGTGAGAGCTTCGTGTGAGCCAGACCGCTTGACGGTTGAAACGCGTCACGATAAGGATTTATGACGAAATAAATCTTTTGTATTGAACTTTCCCTTTCCTTGGTTTTGGTTCCTGAGAGCATGTGTACTTGGTTCTACTTCTTTATATATATATATATATATATATATATATATATATATATATATATATATATATATCTGTCAAATAAGTCACACCATTAATGAGAGGGATCTCATAATGCTTAAACATTTGCTCCTTACGCTTAATGGTCCACTGTAGAATCTTATGTTTCACTTTTTTGGGAGCTTTTGTGAGACGTAAAAATCAACAATTTCGTATTCTTGAAAAAACAATTCTAGGAAAAAATGATCAAACAAACCAACTCATGGGGGCTTAAAAACCTATGTGTAGTATGTGCAAAATTCGCAAAACAATTTTCTTTCAACTCGGGGAGGGCCAGGAGTCCTTCTTTCACTGGCCTGCATAATGTATCCATTGCCAATCAAGGCATTTTACTAGCCCAAAGAAAAGCAGAGGAAATACCCTGCAGCTCTTTAAAAAACGTCATCTGTCGGCATTGAGAATAGCAGCAAACAGAAAATTACATAAAGGTAAAACTGACATTCGAATGAAAGCAGCACGGCCCGTTATCGAGAGAGGTAACTTGGTCCATTTTGAGAACAACCCCTTAATCTTAGCTACTAAGGGGGCATAATTCAAAGAGTATAAATCATTAACATTTTCGGAAACATATATCCCTAAATGCCTCTTGGGCCTTGAGTTAACTAAAGGATGGAATTCAATAAGTAAAGTATCTAGTGGGCTATTTCATAATAAAATCTCAGTTTTTAACTTATTTATCTTATAACCTCCAAATAATTGATATTCTTGAAAACTTTCAAACACCCTCTTTTGGTTCTCTATATCGGGTTTGAGAAACAGCGCTATATCATCGGTATATAATTTAATATTAGTCATCCCCTTCAATGATGGCGCTACATTCACATTGGTGCAGACAGGTATAGCTAATGGCTCAATAAAATGGGCAAAACGTTTGGCTCACAGAGGACAGCCCTGTCTTGTACCTTCCCTATGCCTTTGGTGTTATATCTGAATCAGAGTGTGGGTAGATGGCTCTTGATGGCCTGTGTGCTATTGTGTTTGAATCGCATATAGGATTCTGCCGTATGTAAGGAACCATTCTTTCCCAATGGCCGTATTGGTCTACCAGGCCTGGAACCCATGGAGAATCCCCTTCTCTAATGAGCCGCCCACAGTGCTTAGTCCGACCCTTTCCAATTGAGTTAGGTCTCCAGGAAGAGGGGACCTTTCCTAATGGGTAGGCCCATCAGGGGTAAAATCGGTAAGGGAGGGCAGATCTGGTACATGCAGGGCTACAGCCAAGGCATCTCACCACTGTGCCTAGAAGGAGAGGGAGATGCTTGGGACTCCATCCAGTGGGAAATAGCATTTTGTGTAGCACTGTAGTGTAGCTCCTATTTCCCTTATAGGCTCTGCGCATTGGAATAATATATCCTATAGGTTTGACATAGGACTAAGGTCGGTATGTCCCTATCGAGTATATTAAACTTAATTACTTGTGCCAGCTAGCTCAGAGGCCACTAGAGACTTCTTGACGACAAGAAGGGATTAGTTTCTGGCTGCCGCAGAACATGACCACTGTGTTTCCCTTACAGAATCAGGATGTGTCCCAGAGTCGTAGAAACAATAGATAACCATTTCACTCAGCTCAGTCGTGCATGTTTCAGTTATTCTCAGAGTTACACAGAAATAACAGACGGGCGTTTCAATAAAGGATTTATTGAACAGTCTTGTTTCTGTTGTAAGTTATATGTGCTGTTATGATCACAAGACAGTATGCAAGATAAATAATGTACAAGGTGAGCAGTAAAAATAAATAATACTGCGTCAACATTATCTTTTAGCATGTATGCATTTACATAAAATGACACAACCTAAAAATGCGAGTACTCATACAATGCGTTTCTACCCTAGTTCTATCCCAGTGTACCTAACCTATCCTAGGTATAGGGAGAAGTAGAAGTAGGTGCTGTATTCCTGACTAGAGTATACCAAGAGTAAGTTACGCCTAGTATGCCAAGAGTCTAGTATGCCAAGAGTCTAGTATGCCAAGAGTCCCTCTAGGTTCTAGTCTGCTCCATACCTGAAGAATGAGAGAGGTAGGAATCTCTATACGGACTCGAACTCCAACACCCCGCAAGGGAAGTTAGATCACTGGAAGCTGGACTCTCTGCGTGCAGGAATGACAGTGTCTTCTCAGTGCGTCTGGCCGGGAATCGGGCTCCTCTGAAGTCGAGGTCTCCTCTGATTTACAGGGGTTTGGGAAGGTATATTTATACCTGAAAATGGTAGCATTGACGTGAGTTGGGCAGCGAAAGACGTCATGAATGAATCCCTTAGGGAATAAGAGGTTCATGCATAATGTATGAGTCCTTGAAGAAATCAATAGTCCTGGGCAAGGGAAACTCCCGCAGCCTGAGGGTCTGTTTTTTCATGGACTCGTTGAGACGCTAGGGTGGACGGATGTCGGAAGCCATGCCTGTATTTGGTGTGCATGGTTTATGCCTAAATAAGGCCTGGGATTCTACGCCTATATAAGGGCAGGTTGGGTTATGCCTATATAAGGACATGAGTCTAGAAAGCCCGTTTATGGACACCCTATGAAGTATACAACACCCACTCCTCTTCGTGGAAACAATGATACTAAAATGCTAAACATCTAAAATGCTAAACATTAAAATAGAGTACCGCATATTAAAACATATCCTAAAAGTATTTAAAAGACATATTTAAAATGCAAAGGTTTCTGTACATTTATAAGAAAAGCCTTTCATTTCCTGCATAAAGTGTGAAATAAATGCAATCGGAATGATAAATAAAAAGCAATATTTACATATGACGAAAATGATCGATAAGTTTGTTCAAAATCAAAGTCATTTCCTATCATGAAATTTAAATGAACTGATTTAGACACACAAGATGACTAAGTGTCCCTGGAAGTACTGCCAAGTCTGTATTATAAGGCCAGTTCTACTATAAGCAGATTGAAGTGCCATTTTTGTGTTCGAAAAATGAGAAAAGTTCAAATTTTGATAATGTTCCAGGTCTTTGAAAAACGAAGGCCAAATTGTTGCTGTTGCACTGGAACAAAGTATGCCGAATTAGAGTCAGTTCACGGGTCTGGTGTAAACATGAGATCATCTATTTCAATAGACAAAACATCATCCACTGTCGATGGTGTAAGTTCGAACACCTCACGTAAGAGATTGACCGCACAAAGATGGGAAACACCGCCCACAGCATAGGTCGCCGCAGCAATGTTCGCGTCCGTTGTTACCTGTGTGCCTGGAGTTGTTTCTCGTACCTCAGCAGCAGCAGGAAGCGTCTGTGAGATCTCAATGAATGCTGACATCAGTATTGGGAGCCTCTGGGGACAACACGAAGCATGGACCGTTATCGGGACCAGCAAAGTATCGACGTCCTTTGGCGCAGCTGATGGATATGTTAGACAAGCGTCCAACACGCATTCTTCACCGCATAGCAGGCAGCGTAGAACAGGTAAAATGCAATCTTGCCAGATTGGTCGGAATGACAGGAACCATGTGGTATTAAGGTAAGCCTGGGCGTAGTTTGCGTAGTAGCACTTCACGTAGCTACATGAAGTATATTTTTAACTACACGTAGCTATGCACATTGCGTAGTGCGTAGATGTGTGCTTGACTGCAATGCACAATAATTACCAAAAGCACCTTGTACAGTGCAAATTAAGATAAAATAAATATCTCTGTCTTTATATGCTAAAAATGCATATAGTTACTACACAAAAGTGAAAACGATAAATTAACAAGCAGTGAGAGAGGTGATGATTTTAGGATCCTCCCTAACCTAGGGGAAACCAAGCAGATGCCTTGAAAACAAAAAACACATCTTTTGAACCATTCAGTGGTGGTCCCATCCTCTTAGGACCACCCCAAGCACAGTTATTGGCAAAATACAATCCCAACCAAGGCCCTGCAAAGCATTATGGGACGAGATTAGCAGTGGGCAGTGAATATTATAGTATCCAATATCAAAATAATTCTACAAAGAGCTGCAGTTCCACTAGTCGTTACTAGATGTCCCTCACGAGTCAAATGCAAAAGCCTCATGAAAGATTTTCAATACTTTTGCATTTGACTCGTGAGGGACATCTTGTAACGACTAGTGGAACTGCAGCTTGATGTATTAATAATTTCAATGCTTTTGCATTTGACTCGTGAGGGACACCTAGTAACGACTAGTTGAACTGCAGCTCTTTGTAGAATTATTTTGATATTGGAAACTATAATATTCACTGCCCACTGCTAATCTCGTCCCATAATGCTTTGCAGGGCCTTTGGTTGGGATTGTATTTTTGCCCATAACAGTGCTTGGGGTGGTCCTAGGAGGAAGGGACCACCATTGAATCGTTCACATGATATGCTTTTTGTGTTCAAGGCATCTGCTTGGTCCTCCCCTAGGTTAGGGGGACTCCAAAATCATCACCTCTCTCATTGCTTGATATTTAATTGTCAAAATTCTTTTTGTGAATTGGTTATATGCTTTTTAGCATGGAAAATTGCTTTATCAAAGCATTTGAAGGTGTTTATTTTACTGCTGCTATGCTACGTGCAATGTGCGTAGTAGCACAAACTTTGCATGCTCCGTGAGCGTAGCGAAGTATTAAAGTCATGCCAAATAGCTGTACTATTCGCTCACGGCACTTTCTTTCAAGGAGACATTTCGCTCGGAGTTATTTCTGCAAAGTGGCTGGCCATAGCGCAATAGCAGACAGATGAATAGAATTCCCGCAACAAGTGCTAGAATCAACGGTATGCCACCAAACACCGAATGTGCAAAGTTCGGAATGATTCCAAGTATTGCCTGGAACGGTGCTAAGAGACCGGTGCAAATGCTCTTAAATACATGTACAATTCCTGTTGTATCTGACATGTTGAAGATACGTGATAACATTTCTACGAAATGTATAGGGCAGTTTGTACGTATTAAATTCTGTATCTCATTCGAAGTCCTTGCAATTTGTAGATCATAGGTTTCTTTGGCCGAGGTCAAAGGCACTGTTTGCTGTAAAAGCATGGCTTTCATTCTGCTTAAAGTATCAAATCTTATAAAAGAGACATTCAGTGAAGGCCATAAAGCCGACTCCCTGACTGTGTCTATTGGGGGAAACAATACTTGCATACAGCAAGTGACCCTGGAGTTGACCGTTACTAGATATGGGATGCCGGGCAACATTCCACAGCAGCTCTGATCATTCAACATGAGGTAACTCCCATTAGAAAGTTGTCCAAACGTTGGTTTAATCACAGCAGCTGGTGAACCGTGCTGATGGCAAGACAGGTTTGCCGCAGAACCATTACAAGCTCCGTGAAAAATAATGTCCTGACATATGAGCGAACCGGTCAGTGCAGGTTTACAGTTAATACCGCTAAGAAACACTTCACGATCCCCACTCCAACATTTATGTGTATACAGTAAATTCCAAGATGTCTTAATGTATTCCCTACCCAACCTTTCATATTTGCCTGCTTGCATCTGTCTGAGGCAATACTGAAACTGAAAAGTTGTCACAGGTAATGTTATTTTTCCATGAATAAGCCATTCTGTAGCTGGTTTTTCTGCCACTGTGAATGGTAATTTGTCAATTTTTTCAATGCTCAGCACTGTATACCTCGCTCCTCTTTGAGCCAATTCGATCTGTTTATCAGTCAGATTGTATTCTGCAAACAGGGACGACGTGTTGATGAAACGCCAAGGCACATAGCCCGCTCGCAAAGATTGCAGCGTCCATGTCAATAACATAATAGAACGTAATTGAGACTGACCTTGTTGTAACATAGCCAAATCTTGTTCTAGAATGTCGATAGCAGAGGATACAATGCCATCCAATGAATAAATTCTGGAGGACAAAGTTGTTAACCCATTGTCGACTACAGAGAGTGTTTTCTCTAAATTGATACGATCAAGTTCACGTATTCGTTCTGCAGCCTCTATCTGTGACACTTTCCATGTTTTCTTGGTCCAAGCAAGAATTCCCTAAGATCTGCGTCATGTGCAAGTAAGGTTAAGTGTTGCTTCACATCCTGTAGTGTAGATTTATGCAGCCAATTGAGGCATAATTTTCCTACACTGTATGTTGTTACTACCCCCGGATGTTGTCTCTGGACATATCTTGGGTCTGGCCTATGAAGAGCAAAGCCCTGAGTTTTGTTCAAGAACCTTTCCTGACAGTTGTTTGTGTCTGTGGGCCAGATCAACCATTTATTCCAATTTGAATTGGTTCTGTTGAGTTGTAGTATATTGTCAACAGTCACCACTGCCTTTGTTGTATTATCACTGGCAGGTGTTGGCACAGAAGGTGTTTTCATCTCTTTGATCTTGGCTAATCCAAGACAAGATGTCTGTTGGACGGTGTCATTCAAAAACAGTATTTGTTCAGGGATTATGCAGGCCCTAAATAAAGCTTCCATACCCTGTACTTGCCAATCTTTACTACCCCAGACAGTTTTTGTCTCAATTGTGTCTTTCCATAAGTCGAAACCCTGTGTAGACAGCTGGGCAATAAATGCTTCAGAGTAAATCTGTTTTGTATTTGTTAACATAATTTTCAGTCCTGCCTTGTTTACATTTTTATAGTAAAACGTTTCTGGATCAGATGTATTATAACCTGAAAAATATGGAAATTTACTAGCAAATGTTTTCGAACTACCTTGTGGTGGTGTAGGACAATGTTCCCATTGATTATACACAAATACATTTCTCGGATATGCAGTTTTGTGCAAATAATGATGACCATAGTGGTTATAACAATACATTTCTTCGTAATCAGTTGTACCCTCTAAATATTCATTTTTAGAAAATGCAGCAGATTTTTCTAGATCAAACATTATATCTTGAACAGTCTGTAAGTCCCAATCATCTGAATAGGTACTGGACGTTATCAAATCGTTTAGTGAAATTTTAAACAAATGTGGAATGTTCAATTGTTCACTTGGGCCGAATATTTCATAATCTGTTTTGTCCCACACTATACCATCCTGTATAGGAACAGCTGTGATGTTCACTGATGACAAGTCTCTTGCTTCACGATGGGAAGATTTATGTGGTTTCAAAAGCACGTTTATGTCCTTTCCTTCAATGTTCACATGGATGTATCTGCCACCTATAAGCATGCTTACTGTTGTTACCAAAGCTAGCCAGAGCAGGAAAACAAAAAGTCCAGATGTAATCCAGAGTTCAATCCATGGAGAAACCAGATAAGTCTTTTTCAGAAAGTGAACAAAGTCTTGTACTTGCTGCTTGAGTTTGAATGATGCTGGCGTCGTTTCAGGTTCGCTTGGATCCTCTGAGAACGTATCAAAGTCAATGAAATAGCCAGAAGCAGTTCTGTCAATTGTTGGAATTGCATCAGGATTCGTTGAAATCACAGGAACCAGTTCTTCACGAGTCATATTGGTGTAGACAGGTGTATTTGGACGAACTGTTATTTGGTTTTCAAGAGGGATGAGTTCCATAGCTTGGTTGCATAGTCCTTCATTCGTTACAGCTGAATTCTCGATCGTGATCAGTCTTTCAGTCTGAACCTCTTGAATAGTAGCGAGAGGAGTGCGTCTGCTACTAGGTCGGAGTCCACGAGGCCTACTGCTTAGTATTGGCCACATACTGTGGTTTGATCAGGTCGATTGACACAAATCTTTTCTCCTTTCTTCCAGCAAGGGGCGGCAGAAGTACTGTCCTTGTTCCTTGAACAGCTAGAACAGGTACTGGTTGTCTGTAAGAAGGTCCAAATTCCTTCTTGTCCGCGATTTTTTCTCTGACCAGATCCCCAACTTTTGGAATCCAGACAGGCCTTGCTGGGACCGCCGATTTTTCCCCAGTGGTGGTTGGCTGTAAGGATACGTTGTTTGTTTCGTTCTTAACTTGTTAAGTTCCTGTAAAACAGCCAAACGATCTTTGATATCAAATTCTTTTTTGTCCACCACTGTGCCTACGTGTTCTAAGTCTGGAACCCACATTCTTGTCCCAAATAGGACCTCATATGGAGTGACTCCCCTAGAGAACTTCTTGGCAGATTGTTAAGAGCGCGCTGAACGCTAATGAGGTGTTTGACCCACCCAGCACCCGAACCTAATACCCTAGCTGTTATAGATTGCTTTATGTCCCGGTTTTTCCTTTCCACAACAGAATTTCCCTCAGGATGGAATGGAGAGGAGTACCGCAATGCAACGCCCAGACTGGCCATGGCCTCCTTGTAAGCCCTAGAGCTAAACGCAGGACCCTGGTCAGAATGAAACGTGCCTATTGCGTATGTGCCGATAAAGACTCGCAAATCTTTTATAACAGTTCGAGCGTCAGCTGAGCACTGAGGCCATAACCATAGGAACCTAGATTTTAGTATTTGCGGGAATGCCTATGTCCAGTAGGACGCTGGCGATTAGATAGCCTAATGCTGTCTAACAGTGGTGTCTGCACTGGGCTGCCGCATTCGCTGCATGGTGTCTGATGGCTCTCTCGCTGTAATTTGCAGTCTAAGCAATTGTTGATGAATATGTGAATGTGTGTATTCATTCCAGGCCACCAGTACATCTCTTTTAACTTCAAAATTGTTTTTGAGATCCCTTGATGTGACAGACCCTCCCCCAAATGTGTTTCATTATTCAAGGCTGTTCTTCGTTCCATGTTTGGAATTACCCTATCCCCCACTCCAGGGATTCGAGCAAAAGGAACGTTATTCGCATCAATTACATAAGAGTACTTGAGTGGAAACTTTTTTGGTAATGCTGCACTGCTGCCTTTGCCTGAAGCATTGACAGCTAACATTATCTCACCGTCTATTTTTGTTTTTGAACGAGTGATCGCAGCTACGGAAGCCGTCTGAACAGCCCCCTTCGCGGCTTCGTCAGCCAATGAATTCCCTGCAACGTGAACGCCATCACGCTGATGACTCAGTGTGTGAATCACGTGAGCCTTTGGTAGTTCGTTTTTCAACAGAACTACTTGTTCCCAAAGCAGTTTGGGCTTAATTGTGCCACCTTTTGCATCCTTAAAACCATTTTCAAGCCAGGTTCGTATATAGTCATTATACGACTGAACACAGTAAAAGGAATCGCACACTATTAGTGTGAGGAATTCTCGATCCGTACTCTCAAGTGCCAGTTTGAATGCCTGTAGTTCAGCTCGCTGAGCTGTACAATCACCTAGTGACTGAGTTTTTGTGACCATAGGTCTGAAGATGCCATTTCGCATGCGACCTTTAACGATTGCACACGCTGCACTGTAAGCTTGCTTACTCCCTGTTGCGGGCTGTGCGGATCCGTCAGTGTAAATTACGAATTCATACTGATCGAGGGGCAGAATCTCAGTGGGCAGAGGACATTCTTGTTCATATTGGAGAAATGCCTGTGTTTTTAAATCTGGATCAAATACATATTCAACATCAGTTGCAGCAAGAGAATTAACCCATTGTATCCATCTCGGATGTAAAGCTTTAGCATTTGGAATGCTTGCTTTTGTGACTGCTTCTAAAGCTGGAACTGGGGTAACGACAATTATGCGTTTCCCTTGGGCTAAGGCTCTTTCTTTTGCTACAGCTGTTTGAACTGCTGTCAGAATTTTTTCAGTTGAACTGAAGCGCATTTCTGCTTGTGTGTACAAATGTGATTTGTACGCGATTGGTACTTTCTCACCCTCATTAAAGGTTAAGTAAGTGAATCCACATTGACCCAAAATTATTCGAATCACCAAATTTCTTTAACTTACGCGTGTTTGTAAGTGATTTGTTGCTAACATGTTAGCCTGGAGTGAACGCAAAATTTCTGGTTGTTCCTGTGTCCAGTTTTTGATTGAAAAATCAGGTTTGATTAGTGCGTAGAGAGGTTTAACCCTTTCTGCGTAGTTTAGAATGTATGTTCTACCAAAATTGAGGAAACCCAGGATTGATTGTAAGCTTTTAGCGTCTTAGGAGGTTGGATCAGCGCACACTTCTCTAGAAAGTTAGCTGCCAAGCTCTTGCCTTCACTTGAAAGCTCATATCCCAAAAATAGGACATTGAGATGGGCAATTCGGGACTTTTTAAAGTTGAACTTATAGCCCTCAGAGGCGAATCCCAATATAATGGTGCTCACCCTGTTCAAGTGTTTTTCTAAGTCATCGTCTGTCAGATAAATATCATCGACATAGGACAATGCCTCGTTGTCATAAATTTGTAGCAACTCCGTTACTCTCGCTGAGAATAAACCTGGGCTGTTCTTGAACCCTTGTGGGAGTCGACAAAAGTGACGCTGGGTCCCCATTATGGAGAATGCCATTAAGTACCTACTTTCAGGTGCTATATTTTGACAAAAGAATCCATTTGAGATGTCTAATGTGGTTTTGTATTTTTTGCGCACAATGTTATTCATTAATGCTGTGCTATGTGCATTTTGCACTGCAAAAGTTTTAGAACAAGTGTTTAAATGTCTGTAGTCCAAAACTAGACGATATGTATTGTCTGGTTTGGAGACAGGAAACAAAGGATTGTTCATAGATGAGGTGCTAGTTCAATCACCCCTTGGTATTCAAGTTGATTTAAAATCTCCCTGACCTGTTGTTTAGCTTCTTGCTTAATTGGATACTGCCTCTGTGCAGTAGGTTCATGTTTCCGATGTATTTTATGGTGAGGGGAGTCCTCATCCCATCCTACATGATTTTTATATATTGCTGGAGCCTGGGCTACTGCCCATTTTCTGGCATATGTATATTTTAAGTGAATTGGAATGTGATTGGAGAAGGCAGGCATAATCATGTCCTCGCCGTGTGGGCACTCCCTGACAAATTGTGGTGGCCAGTCTTTTTCTGCTAGAAGTATGTCATAACCCTTTGATAGTTTTTCCCAAAAAGTGCTTTAACCTGTCTAGGTTTGTCTCCCTCCATCCGGAGTGTTATTTCATATAACCTTTGTGGAGTACTAACCCTGGTGTCTACAGTTTCTACCGTAATGTACTGATTCAAGTCCACTATCTCCAGAAGTTCCATCAGGTTCTGGCGAGCTATTGTGACTTCTGCTGCACTGTCCAGCATCGTCTGAGCCCATTCCCCGTTTTTGAGTTGTGATCTCATTATTCTCGGCATGTCTTATCTTCAGACCTGCTACTTTCTTTTGGAGAATTGAGGTTTAGCTTTAATTTTTGTTGCGTGCTTGTCGTCTTTCGATTTCACGCGTTCTTCTCTATGTTCTGTACGTCCTCTTCTTTCCGAAGTCTGTGATGAGACCTGAAAGGGACGAGAGGAACGTGTATCATTATCTTGATACCTATCAGGTTTTCTCAAATTATCCCTATTCCTGAGGTTGTACCTCCTTTCAGAGGGCTCCTTTTGAGGAGACCTACCTCGGGATTGAGATCTTTTCTCGTTTGAATTTTGTTTAGTAGACTCCCACTTCTTTTTAGAAGATGTAGGAGTTTGTTTAATTGAGTCCTTCTCAGGACTTTCAGATAGTTTTGGTTTAACTGGTCTCCCACCCAAACTATCTCTGCCTAATTCTGCATATGACTGCTCTATAATTCTGGGTAGCTCGGTTTGATGTTCTGTAACATCGAATTCCCTTAGTTTTTGTCGGATCGCCACTGCTGCTGCCTCCCCTTTAATATTAGATAATATTATTGTTGAGACCTGTTCAAAATTTTTCAGTAATTTCATACCTAAATTTAAAGCAGGCTCTGCTCCATATTCGTTTTGAATCTGTTTTAGGACATCTGGTATTACCGCAATTGACGGAATGCCGTCTGTTTTAGTGTAGATGGCAGCAAAGACTGAGCCCCAAGTGGTGCAGTCTTCCAGTTGTGGTGTGATCCCCATTGGTAAACTGATTGTTAGTATTCTGTGTTTCTCATATGGGCTAGTATTTGGAAATACTGCTTCGATTTGAGTAATTTTTTGAGCTATCCAAAACGGAATTTGCTCCCGCTTAGTGGGCATTTTACCCATGACTGCGTATAGAGTCTGTGGTGTAATTTTTAGTGTACTCCCCTGTGGAGGAGCTTGATTTGGAAGTGTTAATGGTTGTTGGACTGTGAAAGTCCTCATGACATATTGAACCAATTGTCTGTAGATTTTTATTAACTCTGTGAGTTGATTAAGTAGTTCCTCGTCTGACATTATTTCGATGTCTGGATGAGGTGTGTAGCCGGCTAGAATCGGCCATGTTGCTCCTGGTCTGCCTAGCGGACCGAGCCTGGTTATATTTCTGTGATGTTTTAGGGCGCCTTTAAACCGGAGCTGGTGCTCCTGGTATGTTAATGGAATTTCAATATCCTCGAAAGGAATGTATTCCTCCGGTTGTTCATCTTCTTTGTAGAAGTTAAACAAGTGAGTTACTGGATTAGATTCAGGAAATATTACCCATGAATAGAATACCTCTGTCTGAAAGGATTCGTGTGCCTCTATCACGAAAACTGCTCTATCTCCTCTTGGAGATAGGCCATGTTTTATAAGTTTTAGAGTAATGGCTCTTCTTAAGTTAGGAGGAATGTCCTTGACACCCTCTTCGGCTTCATTTAAACCTGTCTTGTTAAATAACGCTGCTTGGGCTGGTTCAGCCGCAGCTACACCGTTTCGGCGTCTACATTCATTTTGTAGAACTAGTTTCAAGGAAACAAAGATAAGATGCACAATATTGTGGAACAGTCTATCCTTCAACGTTGAGCAAACCAAACAGCTAATATATAGGGGCCTTCCCTATGTAGCCGTGGCGGATATTAACCCTGCCCACTCCAGACGTCTTTTGGAGTATATGGGGTAGGGGTCTCTGAGAGAAAAATAAAAATGCACAGCTGAGTTACTCAGTATCTAACGTTGAATTACTGCCTTACCAAACGTTGGGCGCCATGTAGTGTAGCTCCTATTTCCCTTATAGGCTCTGCGCATTGGAATAATATATCCTATAGGTTTGACATAGGACTAAGGTCGGTATGTCCCTATCGAGTATATTAAACTTAATTACTTGTGCCAGCTAGCTCAGAGGCCACTAGAAACTTCTTGACGACAAGAAGGGATTAGTTTCTGGCTGCCGCAGAACATGACCACTGTGTTTCCCTTACAGAATCAGGATGTGTCCCAGAGTCGTAGAAACAATAGATAACCATTTCACTCAGCTCAGTCGTGCATGTTTCAGTTATTCTCAGAGTTACACAGAAATAACAGACGGGCGTTTCAATAAAAGATTTATTGAACAGTCTTGTTTCTGTTGTAAGTTATATGTGCTGTTATGATCACAAGACAGTATGCGAGATAAATAATGTACAAGGTGAGCAGTAAAAATAAATAATACTGCGTCAACATTATCTTTTTAGCATGTATGCATTTACATAAAATGACACAACCTAAAAATGCGAGTACTCATACGATGCGTTTCTACCCTAGTTCTATCCCAGTGTACCTAACCTATCCTAGGTATAGGGAGAAGTAGAAGTAGGTGCTGTATTCCTGACTAGAGTATACCAAGAGTAAGTTACGCCTAGTATGCCAAGAGTCTAGTATGCCAAGAGTCTAGTATGCCAAGAGTCCCTCTAGGTTCTAGTCTGCTCCATACCTGAAGAATGAGAGAGGTAGGAATCTCTATCCGGACTCGAACTCCAACACCCCGCAAGGGAAGTTAGATCACTGGAAGCTGGACTCTCTGCGTGCAGGAATGACAGTGTCTTCTCAGTGCGTCTGGCGGGGAATCGGGCTCCTCTGAAGTCGAGGTCTCCTCTGATTTACAGGGGTTTGGGAAGGTATATTTATACCTGAAAATGGTAGCATTGACGTGAGTTGGGCAGCGAAAGACGTCATGAATGAATCCCTTAGTGAATAAGAGGTTCATGCATAATGTATGAGTCCTTGAAGAAATCAATAGTCCTGGGCAAGGGAAACTCCCGCAGCCTGAGGGTCTGTTTTTTCATGGACTCGTTGAGACGCTAGGGTGGACGGATGTCGGAAGCCATGCCTGTATTTGGTGTGCATGGTTTATGCCTAAATAAGGCCTGGGATTCTACGCCTATATAAGGGCAGGTTGGGTTATGCCTATATAAGGACATGAGTCTAGAAAGCCCGTTATGGACACCCTATGAAGTATACAACAGCACCTCATCCCTAATCTGTCACTTGCGAAAGACCAGTCTCAACAAAGTGATGGCCAGCAAGCCAGTAGGCAGGCCATTGCAGCTGGCTCAGAAAATCCAGTGCACCCAGTCCCCCAAGATTCGTGGGGAGCTTCAACTTGGCCTATGGCACACGCCTCCTGCCAGTTCCCTACAAAACTGTACTACTGAATATCGAACATAGAAATATTGTGATATAAGTAAACCGTTGACAAAATATGGAGGACCAAAAATATTGAAAGGTAAGTGCATATAGAGGAAGTATAGATTCATTATTCCTAACTCCACATCTATGTACCTTGAAGATATATATATCATACATATAGGTGGAGTTAGGTATAGAAAATATATACTTCCTGTATATGCACTTACCTTTCGATTTTTCAGTTTCAATATTTTGTCCTTGATATTTCCATACCACAATATTCTGTCTTCGATATTCAGAGAGCACATTCCCCACACTTAGAGCCTGATTACGATGGCAGTGGGACCACCACCATCAGGCCGTCGGTGGCAGTCCCACCGCCATCCAGCCCATTGGATCTGACCGCCGCATTAGGATGCAAGCGGTCGGAGCCAGGCTGGCGTAGGGAAAGACTGCCGCGTCCGACAGGATCAAGGATCCCGTCAGTGCAGCGGTCAGACTCCTGTTCCCTACAATGGGGCGGTGCCTGCTCGGGCACCGCCGTAGGGATTAGGATGTCCCTTTCCGCCTGCCATTTCATGGCGGTTAACCCGCCATGAAAAGGCAGGCGGAAAGTGACTTTGGGGACCCCTAGCAGGGCCCCCTTGGCTCCTGGCCCTCCGCTATGGGGCCTGAGGGGTACCCATGGTGCCCCCCTAAATATCCCTGTACCATGTTGCAGGCACTGCATGGTGCCTGCCACATAGTGCAGGGATGTTTCAAATGTGTATATTTTGTATTGCGGCGTGTGCTGCAGCCCGCAGCACACGCCGCAATGCAAAGTATACACATTGCGACCGCCGTGGGCAGTATCCTCGCCTCCATGCAATACCCAAATTTTCAATGCACCATAAAGGTCACACAAACCTCCCTGTGGAGTGTTTCGCTATCAAGGCTCACTGGTGCCTAGGCGAGTCCCCATTCTCAATGGTCTCCCATGGAGGGAGAGAGCAGCATGTGGTTTGCTTCTCTCCAGACCCCCAAAGCCCCCCCACCCAGCCACCAACATGCTCAGCCTAATGCTGACCACCAGGTCCTAGAGTGACCGGCAGGCAGCGCCACCACAGAGGCCCGCCCCAAGGGCCAGGAAGAAATAGGGTGGCTTTCCAATGTCCACAGAACCAACTGGGCTTCTGCCCCCGCACACCTCTGCTAGGTGCCGGCCTCTTATCCCCACCAGGAAAGGGGGAGAAAACCAAAAAGGATTGATTTTTATGGGCCCAGGGTCAGAAGAATTTAGTGGCGGCCTCATCTGTGCCTTAGCGCAGTCATAAATACTTTGCTGATGGCCCAGGCCCAATGCAGGATTCCAGCCAGGCCCCGGTGGTGCTCCAGTACAGCTCTCCAGGTCTTAGGGGGGCCTCATCACTGCCAGCAGGGTCCCCCTCCATTCACCATCTCTTAGCGCCGCTTAGGCCCTTGCTCCTCCATAGAGAGCCTGCTGGGGTTTTCTGAGTTTATGCTCTGCGGCCTTTGCAGGCAGAGGTCTTGCCATGTGTCCCGGCAGGAACAATCAGCCAGGGAAGGCGCACACTCCCCAGTGGCTAAGTGGTGCTAATCCATGGCCCCCACCACAGATTAATAAGGATTAGCGGGCTAGGGGCGGGCCCTGCTCAAAACATGTCTGCCATCTTGCGTTCCAGGCCACGCCCTCAACCCATGACTCACCTGGGTTATTTAGGAAGGCTTCACAATCATCCTTTCCCATTACAGAGAACCATAGTAGGTAAACCCCTTACCCTACAACCTCTAAACTAATTCACTTACAGAGCCCTTGGAAGCTCATGTGCCAAAGTTAACTGGTGGCCTTTCAGCTATTGACTGCTGTATTTTGGCACTGAACGAAGTGTCAATTTTAACCGTATTGTTTTAAAATCATCGACTGGCTTTATCTGCAGCAGGACCAAAAACCACAAATCCTTAAATATAAGTCAAATATCAGGAAAAGAATGATTATTTCCTTATCATAAAAATGTTTTTTTCCACTATTCATGCAAATTCAAGTTTACATTACAGATACTATTCTCAAAGCAGAAGAACATTCCGATGGGCACTTAGACTTCTGACGAATCCTAAACCGGTTACATTTGTTCCTAATGTCTGGTGTCTTGGATTCTAAAGTTCCCGCTAGTGATACAGGTACATAGTATATATGAATGTACTACACTGTTCTACAAGACTGTTTGGTAATAGAAAAAGAAGACAAGCTTTAGAACATAAGTGTCATGCGCTAAGTAAATGAGGCACGCCCTTTCTTACAAAAAATGTATACATCTATTCCTGTTTTCTGCTAAATGCAAACCTGTACCTATTTTACACAATCTATTATTTTCTGGGAGGCAGAAAAGGAAGAGTTCATATAATGCGACTCGAGATTTCATGGAAGACAATATCATTACCTCCTCATCCGTTTTCCTCATCCCTTTCTTTACTTTGTGAGGAGTTCAGAATACCATAATCTCGCTAACCAGGAAGAAAGATCTTTTCCTTACCCTGACCAGCCTTTCATCTCTATCCTTAAAATCCCCTGAGTGGTCTCCTCTACATATCTCCTTCTTTCCCCTCACAGCCAACAGCCTTTCATTCTGTGTCCAGCAGTAGCCTTCATTCTATTTTCAGGTAAGTGTATCTTTATTTAACAATATGTATTATACTGTATGATTTCACCATTTGGTGCAGGTCTTACCTTCCTTTGCCTGTAGACTGAGTGTCTTTTCTGTGTCTTTCACCTACTATTGACCCATTGCCATAAGTGAGGGTGGACAAGCTTTAATAAAACTTTCCTCTCGCCTGCCAGTTTGTTCCTCACTCTAGCTGGCAGAGAGATCCTACATGAAATCCTTGCTCAAGCTGGATTTTTTCTTCCTGTATTTTAATCCCTTACTCTAGTAAGATGTTAAAGTAAATGGAGGTTTAATTGGTGTACTTGATCGAGCCGGACTTTGCAAGCTGTTGTATTAGTCTTCTGGTGTCCTATATCCCTTGCTACTGTTGGATTTACAGTGGCTGAATAGAATTTGTTCATAGTCCTTGCTTAATCAAGTCCTTTATTTTTCTCTGTTCCAGATATAGTGTAGGAGGGAGAGATGTAATTGTGACCTGCCAGTTAAAGATCTCTGACTCCCAACCTGCAGGTTAAAGGTTGTAGCCGATGAGAGGGTATGCCTACTAGCCTCTATTAAAAAAATGAGGGAGAGAGAAGATTCTTTTTAAGACTGGTTGCCACTACGCTTACCTTGTATTCATAATCAGCACCGCCACACTTTTTCATTTCTGTTGATCTTCACAGGGAAGGGTGGTTTGTCCTTTTCTGTTTTATAGGTCTCGCCTGGCGTTAGCAGCACGCATGCGCTGCTCTCGCCATGCGAGGGCCTTTTGGAATCGATACGGCTTCCGATGTGCACGCGGATGGACAGAAGATGTGCACTCGTAGACTGGAGGCTCCACTTGCGGCGTGACACTAGGCACCTTTTTTTTGGGAGAAAGCGCGATGTAAAGGCGCCGCTCAACAAACTCTGTTGGGCATTCTGCAAGCCCCGCCGAGACCTAGATGTACCTTATTTCCTATTTCCCCTACTGGGATAATATTTTCCAAGTCCTGCTATACAAGCAGCTAACGCTACATCATGGCTTTTGCCCTCTTTTCGTCTATTGTCCAATCTTTCTCTCCTTATGCACTAAAGCGCTTAAAGCAACTTCAGGAGAGCGCACGCGCTTTACAAACAAGAAGCATGTCAACGACATGAGATCACGATCAGCCTTCCTTTTGTTCCATTCTTTTCTCTGTTTCACACGCTCTCGTTATTTCTTTTCCCCTGATCTTGTCAGCGCTTTGAAGGGACTATAGGACTGCTAGGCAAGCAACCTGAATGAAAATAATATATTTGTCCCTTATTTCCGCCATTTTCCACTTCTATCTTTGCTGCTCCCTCATTTTCTCTCTCCTGTCGTTCCTTAGTGCTGTGAAACGGGTCACGGCAGCAAAAGCGCTACACGGACAGATAACAGAACCAGGCTGCAAACGCCTCTGACTACACGCAGACGCATGAAAAATATTACTGTTCATCGTGTTGTTTTAAGGAAAAGCCCGTGTCCCATAAAAGTTTAATGCATAAAAGAAAACTGGCCGGCACATGTTCTCAGCATGGCGACCCGGCCATTGCTTTTCTAAGTGTGTGGAAGGCTGGAGATGCGCAGCGCCACACAGTGCGCCGCTGGACTGCACATCTTGCGCTCCCCCACTTTCCTCGCTTAAACATCTCCGTATTTTGCTTTTCTCTGATATTATTGTTTCCATGAATGCCGCCTCTGGCACAGGCACCGGGAGCCCGGCCTTCCCATAAATCATTTCAAGATAAAAGGGGTTTAAAGAGATTGAGGGGCTTTATTCCAGGGAGGTCAGGAGGGCGCCGGTGTGAGGAGCTGAGCTGGGATGAATCAGCCAGGGATCACACGGTGAGCTCGGTTACACTCCATGGCTGGGATCCAGGGGGCTTACGGTGGACGAGGACAGGCAGGGGTGAATTCCTCCTCGGTTTAAAGCGGTTGTGCCCCTACAGATGCCGGCTGCAGCTCCCGAGCACCGAAGCCTTCTGCGGCAAACGGCAGGGACCCAGCGCCGAGTCCCTTTCACAGGTGCCCGGACGCTTCTGGCGCGCCGCGCCGGCTGCGGCACCTTTCATGCTATGGAATCACTCTGCTCGGAAGGCAACGGGAGCTGTTTTTCAGCCTGCCAGAAACTCTTGCAAACTCCGTACAACCTTTATCAGTTACAGTACTGTTTCTGGTTATTTATAAAACTATATTATAATTACAGACGTTTAAATGCATGGCGTGGTTTCGTATGTCAGGATATGGCTGACAAAATTATCATCTCACATAATAGTGTGTCCTAAATATTGCTTACAAAAATATTGTATCCTTTGGTGTCGATTTTGTCTATAGAATTTAATAGGTGATATGTTTTTTAAACGACATTTAGGACACGACATTTTTGTCAGATGATATGTAGTCCATGATCCTCTGTTACTATACCTAGAGTGTATTATAAGGAAATTGCGAGCCACATCGCTCTCCGTAGCTCTATTAAACATCTTAATCCATGGCCTTCAGCCCGCTACAATCCTTAGTGACTTGCAATATTCATGTACCTCATGACAGAGGGCACTATATTCCATATACCACCCCTTCATTAGGATTAAATTGATATATGGGCTATTCTTGCACTCTTTTACTCTTGGTAGAGGTCAACCGGTGGTACTTTTAAGACAAGGATGTGGCGTTATGGCCAGAGCTGCCAGATTTGGAACTGGGGAACCAGGTTCTAGTCTCAGCATTTTGTGATTCTGGACAAATCACTTAGTCTCCCTGTGCCTAAAGAAAATAAACAAGCATTAAAAATGCAAAAGGTCTCGCCTTTCATTAAGTTAAAGCCATTTGCGTTGCTATACAATACCATTAGCAAAGCAAATGGCTTTAACTTAATCAAAGGCGAGACCTATTGCATTTTCAATGCTTGTATTATCTTCCCTTCCTTGAGCTCTCGCATGATTTGAGATTTGGCTGCCTGAGATCTCTATGTTTAAAGAGGCTCAGGAGCTTCTCCCTCATTCTCATTTCAGTAAGGAAGTGCAGTGAGAAGCAACATAATATACATTCATGGCATCAGGATGACTTGTCTTTATTCCATTCTCAGCTCCAAGATATCTATTCTCCGGTGCAGTACCTTCGGTTTTGATATCTATGAATCCTCGTCCTGTGAAAGCTGATGATGGTGACCTTAAGGGAAATATGTTCCGGGTCTTCAATTTCAAGAAGTCAGTTCCTTTATTAAAGAATTGTTGGGTTTTCAAAAACCAGAACTTGAAGTATGAGATGATTTCTACGTTCAACACGAAGCTCCTTCAGCAGATGCTTTTATTCTTGCATAGAATAATAAAGAACTGTATGCTTAAAGAGTAGGAGAATTTATTCAAGTTAGGGTTTCCAAGATTCCTACTCAGGAGCATCAGCTGGCTGATTTGAGGAAGTTCCATAGGTGCAGACAGTGAATTCCATCCTAGCAAGTCTAGCATCTTCATGTTCCTTAGCCTCAGAGGAAGCTTCTCTGCCTGACCATTTGGATGAAAACGTTGCAAGAGTGCTGAAGCATTCCTTTGCTTTATCAAATATTGCAGTAAGGGCAGGGACTTATGCTCCTTATACGGCTCATGCAAGGTGGTGCATTGTTGCTCAGATATGAATTTACCTTAAAGAAATGAAAAGACAAGAGGCGTTTGACATAACAGGAACAAGTTGGTTTTAATAAACGCAGCGGCCGGGAGAGTCTCGACATAATGAGTCTGAGGAAAGTCTCTCCAAGTGCACAGTTTGGGCTGACATTATATACATCTCATGAGGTACAATAAAGCAATTTCTGCATTCCTGAAAACCATATCAGTCATAAATTAATATGTTTGGGCATCTGATAAGGACACAGATGGCTCTCGACCTAAGGGAGAGCTAGTGTGGGACAGTGTGTGTGTGTCGAAATGTCTGGCATGAGGAGCGCATGATCACTATGTGTGGTGTGCATGTTTTGTCCTGATTGACTGAGTATTCCTATCTACATGTGCTATCTAGCTTTGTAGTATTTTTGGGGAACGCAAGACTTTGGCAAAACAGGTTTTATTGGGGCCAATTTCCTCTAACCGGTTTGTGGTGCAAATATCTGTGGGATCAATCAGGGTTTTCCCTGGGTGTGCATTTGTCTTTGCGTTAAGAGAGACCCCACCTGTGACCTGACATTCGAGAGGCATGGGTGTGGGTCGCAGTACCTGCCTGACACTGTATCTCTGACTCATGTTTGATGGGGAGGTCACCTTGGGTGAATCTGACAGCAAAGATACAAGTTCATTGGAACTCCTGAAAATAATATGGCCGTCAGTGGTATCATTTTTATCGACATTGTCAGCATTGTGCGTACAGTTGTCATAGCATACATCATCATTGTCTTTACTTATATTGACACAGTTATGCTTACCTAGGTCATAGCGTACATCAACATTGTTTCTACTGGTAACAACATTGTCATTTGTGCATGGATTATGACATACATTGACATAGTTACTGCTGTGCGGGCACAGTTTATGGCATACACTGACATTGCATTTATGGGTATTGCCGTTGTCGGGCCTGCACATATCATGGTATTCGTTGACATCGTAGTTACCCATTCCAACAGCATCACTAGCAGCAAGACATCATCTCTGGCTAAAGTTGTGGGAAATTGTTAGGGAGAGATCCTTGATTAACACTCCTATTTTCGTCGGTTCCATATTGTTTAGTCCAGGTCTGAATGCCTCATTCAGAAGTCGACAGAGGAGCAAAAAATACATCAGCATTTTATGACCCATTTATTACTTGAAGAAATCTCTGTGGGTACTGGGGGGTAGTAATTTGGTGTCCTTTTTGTGGCCGATCCCATTGCTGGAGGGCTGCACTGTGGGAAGAATACCAGCCATAACAAAAATCACAGCAGCAAAAGCAACAACATCCAGCCTCCTGAGTGTGGCACTTCTTTTGAGTCCACTATGTATACAAAATGGTTGAGGCTTTTACTGTTCAGTGAGCTTTATTCAGATATAGTGGAAATCACCTGCTGTGGATTCACCACTGAAACCTCTTGTATCCCTTGTGAGACATGGCATACAGTACACATCACCCAAGCCCATGACCACTACATTACTCTTTACTTCTTTGATTCTGAAAGAGCCCATAAAACCAGAAGTCCCTTTCCCTTCAAACCTCGTTTTTTTCACTACACAACATCATCGACTTTCCAGACAAACCCAACAGTCCTGTGGCATGCATTAAAACAACTTTTGTAATTTTTGGTTGATGTCTCCTTATCCTTGCTCTCACCCCTGTGGATTCAGCATGACATACTGTCACACCTGTGGTCAACCAACATGGTACCAATTATGACCCTGCTTTTCTTCCTTTCAAATTTTCAAATGGCGATAACCCTGAAAAAGACTGAGGAGTGGTCCTTTGAGCCCAAAGGATCTCACAGCACATCCCTAAGTGGAGTCTTACATAAACAATGCCTTCTGGACACACCCCTTTACCAATGTGTCCCTAACCTCAGTTAGACCGTTAGCTTAGGGGTGTAGAGTGTGATAGAGTGTGGTGCGGTGATAAGAGATGGACAACCTGTTAAGAAACTCATTTCCTGTGACACGGATTTGTGATCATTATCTGGCAAACTCTGTCTTTAAAAACTCAATTACTGTACAAGAAGTCGCAGTACTGAGACACTGGACCACCACCCATTTCGTGGTGTATTCTATCAAACCAACCACATATCTCTGGGAAGGATACAACAACGCGAAAAGGCTCTACTATATCCATCTCCAAATTCTGCCAGGCTTCTTCTGAAACTTCTACTGTGGACAAAGGAACATGCCTTGTCTTTTCCACTTGTCTGTCTGAACACACAACCAGCAATATCTCACTGTTTCCTCAGCCATCCGAGCCATACTGGACCACCAGTACTGTTTCCCCAGTTTCACCTTAGTCAAATTCCTCCCTAGGTGACCATCATGTACCAAATGAATACATGTTTCTCTCACTGCTTCTTGGGGACTTCTACTCTCGCCTCTGCACAATACTCCACCAATTATTGATAGTTCATCCTTGACCACACTAAACCGTTTTCCACTTCTGTAAGGTTCTTACGAACAGGTCACCACTCAACCACATTGCTCAAGATCCTTCCATACAGCTCCTCTTTTTCTTCCCACTCAGCCTTACTCAAAGCATCGCAATTTACCCACATCACTTTCTCCTCTAACCCACGTCCATTTCCATTGTCCACATGCAACCTAGATAAACTGCAGCAGTGTTTCTTGAACCTTGAATGTACTGCACTTCAAACTTAAATTCTCTGACACCCCTTATCCACCTATTAATCTGAGGTGTGGCACGTTCATTGCCTTTGCAAGAGAATACATGCACTAGGGCTTTATGATCACTGTGAACAACAAAAGGTATACCCCACAAATAATACTTAAAATTGTGTATAGCCCAATTACAATCTAAAGCCTCTCCCTCAATCACAGAGTACTGCCACCTTCAATGCTCAAGCACTGAACGTCACCAACTTTTTATCACCATTCTCCACTGGAGACAAAACTGCCCCCAGACCTCTTGTGGGCACACTGCCCAGCTGCTGTTTCACTTCCTCAAAAGCCATGGGACATTCCAAAGACCACACAAACTTCTGTCCTCTCTTCAAAAGATTCCTCATTGAATGAACAATGAAGCAAACCCTCTGACAAACTTTGAATAGTACTCGGTTACTTCTGAAAAAGACTGCAACTGGTCCTTGTCCTCTGTTGGTGGTATTTTAACAACTGACTCAGTCAGATCCATTTTAGAACTTATACACTCCCCCAAGATGACATGTGCAATGTAGTTTACTATACCAACTCTGAACTGACATTTCTCTTTATTTACCATCAATCCACTTTCCTGCAAATTAAACAACACCTGCAATAAAACCCTGTAATGGTCAGCATTATCTTTTTTCCATACATCAGAATATAGCCTGGAAAAATAAAATCTGTGGGACAGCTTTGAGCAAACTTTTCATTTTGCGTAGGAACCAATCTGCTGCTGATGCCATTCTGAAAAGCTTCAGGACAAATCAGAATGCCTTGAATAGCTTCACGAACACTGTCAAATGCCTTAACTCCTCATGTAGCAGCACCCGGTGGGCAGTCGCAGCCGGCATGACTTGCGGGTGGGCGGGCAGGTGGGGAGGTCGCGCGGGGGTTCACGTGGGGGGGGGTTAATTAAAAAAAACGTACCTTTCCGGGTCCTGCGCCGTCTCCGCTCCTGGCCGGGTCCCGCGGAACAGGATGCAGGCAGCCTCCCACCCCTCCCCTAAGCCAATCACAATGCTGCAATGGCAGCGTTTGATTGGTGGGGACGCCGACCAGCCAGGTGTCTATGGGGAGGCCATTTTCTCTAAGGAGAAAAGGGAGAGTGCGCATTACCGATTTGGTCGGCTCCAGAGGGCCGACCAAACAGTCAGGGCCCGCAGCATTGTGCAAGTCACTCCTACCCTGCCCTCGAGCAGACCCGCCCACCCGCCCGCCCCCAACCAAACCCTTCTGCTTTCTTGCAGTGCGAGAAGCCTAAACATAAAATGGTAGGTTTACCATTTTATGTTTCTGCTTCTCACACTGCGAGAAAGCAGTGGGGCGACGCTCCTCCGCCCTAATGGAGGAGCCGCCCCTGCCGGTGGGTATGCCGAGGATAGGTACATCACACAAAAAAATTGTGCCCCATTCAGCATTGACAGATTCTACACAATGTTTGGGACTGGTTGTCTATCCACCCAAACACACTTATTCAGGCTCTGCAAATCCACACACATGTTTTTTCTAACACCCTATGCTGCCATAATCACTGGGGTGGGGCCACTCAGAGGACCCAATGTCCTCTATCACTCCCAGAGCCTTCCATTTTTCAAATTCAGCTTTCAATGATTCTAACATCAGATGAGGACCCCTTTTCACTTTATGAACTACCGATATGGATCCATCTTTTAGTACAAATTTGAGCTGAGCAGCCCCAACTCAGGACTGAACAGTTCTCAAAATGTTTCCACTATATCTTCATTCACCATCACATGCTCTACCATCATCACCTGATCAGATGCACTGGAGTTTAAAGTAATGCCTAAATCATGTGGATGACGTCAACCAAGTAGATTATCCCCCCTTTTGGACACATATACCTTCCTAAAAGTTTCCTTACCCTTGAAGATTATTTGGATTGGTACAAACAGATCTAATCCATTTCCGCCATAACCAAGCGGATTAATATCAGGCTTCTGTAAAGTGAGATATCACCCCCAAATATTTTGTACCAATTTTGGTCTCCAATGAGCATAAAGGGTAGCCCTGAATCAACTAGCACACTGACCTCTCTCTCTCTTGCTCTCTCTCTCCAGTCACAATTGGCATTTTTAGATGATCAGAGTCATATCTGCCAGTATTAGCTGGTGTGTCAGTAACACGCAATATGATTTTGTCTACTCGATTTTTTATATCCTGTACACGGTATACAGTGCCATTAACCGGCTTCTCAGTGTGATCCGGGCTCCTGCATAATCCTGCGTAATGACCTTTTTGCCCACATTTATGACACATTGACATAATAATTTGGGCTGTTAGACCCATAGAGTGACACTACCACACCGGTAACAATTGAATTTGTCAGCCATGCTTTTCTGCATCTCTACGACCTGCCTTTTATTTATACACCAGCTAATCCCTAGTGAGAGTGTCTGTCAACAATCCAAATTCACATGTTCTTGCTAAAGTTCTCAGTCCAACCACATAGTTAGCAATTCTATAGCAGGACCGGAGGCTTCAGATTATGCTGTCTCAATTTCTTTACTGACTCACAGCAGCCAATGAAAACACAGTAACATTAGTAAAAAACTTCATTTCCCATGAGGCTTTGAACCACGCCTCCTGTAACAACCAATAATCACACATTACATTCTACAAAATAATGAGGCACCATCTTGGCTTCCTCTTTCTTTGCTGCTCCGCAGTCAAGATAAGTGCCTCATTATTTTCCTCCAATCCAAATTGAATTTCATTGACATATTGGTGTTTATATGATATTTTCTTGCTTTGTATGGTATACGGAATTGTACTTCGTTAGTTTACATGCCGTAGTGCTGCGCCGCGCGCGCGTTCTCTTATGCATAATTAGATTTATTTCACAGTGCGTGTTGCGCTGTTTCGCAAATTATTCCTTTGTGTTTTGCCCCCTGCCGCTTCCGACTCCCGCGGTGAGTCGTGCGGCTTTCAACTGAAGCGCGCTACCGGGGATTGCCCCCCCACGAGGGAGCGAGGCGCACGCTAAGGCCCAGCCGGGATCCTTGCGTGCGTCTCGGGAGCCTGCACGCGCCAGTGCACGTGTGCGGCCCCGATCCTGCACGCTGGTTGAGACGCCTTCTCCCGGGCTGAATTGGGATCTTCACACGCCTAGCAGAAGGCGGAGCCGGTACCAGGCCCGATTTTTGGTAGTGCTTCCATCGCACTCGAGTGCATGATTAATGATTTAACCCTTAAAGGCCCAGGAGTGGCAGATACTAATTTTTGGAGGCCCTGAGTCCGATTAGGCAGTCAGGGGCCAGTGGAGCATATTTGGTACCTTTTGGCCCCCTCTGCTCCAGCTTTTGCTCCCAACTGACGCCCCTGGTCTTGTGAACTAGTTGGGCTGTATAATTAAGCTTCCCTCTGGGGACCTGAAATCTCTCTACTCTTAAGAGCTGATATGTCGGACTGTGAAGTCTACGAAGAGGAGGTGATTGCGTGTGATGACCCTGATGGTGCAGGGTACTACTATGATGAGTCTATGGAGGAGATTATTGATAAAAGACTGGACGCTAAGCTGGACAAGGTCCTGTCCTCCGCCCTCTTACCTATAAATCAACTTTTAGAGCAACTGGTTACAGGTAACCCTCTCCCCTCTGGTAGCCCTACTCCTGCCCCCCTCCCGACTCCAGAACCAGCTGGACTTCCCTGGCCTCACGTCAAAGTGTATTCCTCTCTATATAAATCCAAAGAACAGAACACGGATGATAGCCCGGTCCCCTTGCCCGCCCCCCCCCCCGAGCACTGTCCCTGACACCACCTCTGACGCAGGCACAGACACCGACTCCTCTCAGGACTCCAAGCCTTGTAAACGCGCCAAGAAGCGCAAACACTCTTCCTTGCCCACCCACCCCTCCCCCTTTTCTTTTGACCCTTCTGACATAGTCCACCCCCGCTCCACAGACTGGGTTCCTCCCCCGGCGGTGGCGGAGTACATGCAAACTCACCTTAGGAAAAGTTTTGACAAAGATGTTAGAGCCCGTTTGAAATCAGAATGTCCCCGCCCGGACCTGGCGCATAAAGTGGCAGTTACCCATGACATAGATTCCTCAATTACCACTTTTCTGAAGAAATACAAAAAGGAGCCTAAGAAGGGTATAGACCACGCCCTTCGGGCATGTCAGGACAAGGTTTTGGATATCGCAGGTCCACTTGCAAAGATCCTTGAGCTAGCCCTCCAAGCTCAGGAAACTGGTGCATCCATTCATCCGGAGGTCCTAGCTGGGTGGACCCAGAGGGCGATTTGCCTCCTTGGCAACGCCAACTGCGCCCTCACCTCAGAGCGACGTAAGTCCGTCCTGTTGCGCATTGATCCACAGCTCGTGGAATTGGCGACGGCTGAACCAGGCCCATTGGCTGAAGGGCAACTGTTTGGCGAACGTTTCGTCAAGGACATTGCCAAATTTGTCAGTACTTTCGCCTCATTGGATAAATCCCAGTCTTCGCTTAAGAGGGTCTTCCATTAGGTCTCTGGTAGGGCCGGGCGTGGCAGAGGACGCTCGACCGGCCGCTACGTCAACCCCAGTCCTCATCGAGGTTTCGCCCCTCGACGCAGAGGGTACACCCAAGAGCCTGACCAGGCAGGCTTCTACCCGTCAAGATCCCGTGGGTTCCGGGGACGTTTCAACAGAGGAGTCAACAGAGGTTATAAAACTTTTGACGCCCAGTCATCTGGTAATTCCCCAATTGTTTCCAATGATCCCCCTCGGGGGCAGATTGTCACATTTTGTAATGAATTGGACACGTCTGACCGCAGATGCGTGGATTCTCCACACAGTCCAGGGTTATCAGATAGAGCTTTTAGACTCCCCATGTCAGATGGCACCTCCAAGTCCTTTCCTTTTTTCCCTACAAGAGCAAGCTTTTATAGATTCCGAGCTGCAAGAGCTTTTGGCCAAGCAAGCCATTGCCGCAGGACCCTTCCTGCCCGGAGGGTTCTGCAGCAACGTTTTCCTGGTACAAAAGAAGGGAGGAGGCCAGAGACTAGTTCTAAATCTCAGAGAGTTCAACCCCTTTGTGGTATACAGGCATTTCAAGATGGAAGGGATCCATCTATTGAGAGATCTTCTTTTGGAACAGGATTGGATGGTCAGACTGGATCTGAAGGACGCCTACCTCACGGTTCCCATTTGCCCTTCCCATCAGAAATTCCTGCAATTCTCCTGGAAAGGGCAATGGTACCGCTACCGCTCACTTCCCTTCGGCCTGTCCTCAGCACCTTGGGTGTTCACCAAACTGCTAAAGCCAGTGGTAACGCGCTTGCGAGAAATGGGAGTAAGGTTGATAGTTTATCTCGACGATATGCTGATCCTGGCTCAGGATCGGGACCTTCTTCTCATCCATTTGGAATGGACGATGTCCTTACTACAAGAACTAGGGTTTGTGATAAATATAAAAAAATCCATGATCATTCCGAATCAACAGATAGAGTTCTTGGGGTTTCAGATAAACTCGGTCTCAGCCCAGTTGCTTCTGCCCATGACGAAAATCAGATCTATCAAGAGAGAGATAACTTCGACTCTGTCCAAACAGATGATCTCGTTAAGAGTCTTGGCGAGGATTGTGGGCCTCCTGGCGTCCTCTATCCAAGCCATCTTTCCAGGTCCCCTCCACTACAGGGCCTTGCAACGCCTAAAGATTTACTACCTGCAAAAAAGGTTTTCTTACGACCATTTGATTCCACTGTCCCCAGACGCTCGAGAGGATCTTCTGTGGTGGTTGGAACACATGACGGCATGGAATGGAAGAGCTATTTTTGGCGCCTCCCCGGACGTCATAATAGAGTCCGACGCCAGCCGATGGGGTTGGGGCGCTCGATGTGGGGACTTTGCCACCGGCGGACGTTGGTCCGCCGACGAGTTAAAGTTGCACACTAATTGCCTGGAATTACTAGCGGGTTCGTTCGCCATAAAGTCGATTTCCCCTCTGAAAAGCAATTGTTGTATCCTTCTTCGAATGGACAATGTGTCAGCAGTACGGTACATCAATCGCCTCGGCGGGACGAAATCCCGAATGTTAGCCAACATTGTAAAGGAATTTTGGCATTTTTGCCTGGATCGCAAGATCAGTGTGGTGGCAGAATATCTGCCGGGCAATCTCAATCAGGTAGCGGATTGGAACTCCAGGTTCCTGAGAGATTACAGCGACTGGAGGCTTCACCCCTCCTTATTTGCAGAGATCATGGGTATGCGAGGTCCTTGTCTGATAGACCTCTTTGCCTCTCGTCTCAACGCTCACCTTCCCCTCTTCTTCAGTTGGAGGCCGGACCCAATGGCGAAGGGAACGGATGCGTTCCTTCAGCATTGGGGACCGCAGAGGAATTATGCCTTTCCACCCTTTGCTCTGATCCCGAGAGTGGCGGCTCACATTCGCCGGCAGGTAGCGTCAGTAGTGTTGGTCACACCCTTGTGGAAGACTCAGTCTTGGTTTCCGACACTATTGGAGTTATCGGTGGACTTACCTTTTCAGCTACCGGTTTTCCCGATGCTTCTCCAGGACCCAGTGGGAACTCCACATCCGCTGGTCCTGCAGAACCACCTGTCCCTCATGGTCTGGACGCTCTCAGGCGACACGAGCGAATTGAGGGCCTTTCAACGGCGGCTGCCGAGTTTATACATCAAGCTTGGGCTCCATCCACCCGCAAGCGGTATTCAGCTTCATGGAAACGATGGATGGGTTGGTGCCTTCAACGGCAGGTGGATCCCGTGGGATCAGATATAAAGGAAGTATTAAATTTTTTGTCAGAATGTGCGGAATCTGGTCTGTCCTATATGTCTGTGAATAACTTTAGGTCAGCTCTTTCTGCTGGACATAATCTCATTGATGGTAAGCCGGTGGGGATGCACCCCCTAGTGTGTAAATTACTCAAGAGCATTAGAGTGGCTAGACCGCCACGACCTCGTTATACCACGTTGTGGGATGTTTCTAAGGTATTAGCTTTGTTGGAATCTTGGCCAGAAAATAAAGATTTATCATTGAAACAGTTGTCGGCCAAGCTCACAATGCTACTGTGTCTGATTTCCTGTCGCAGGGTTTCAGATGTACGTGCATTAGATTTGGCTGGAAGAATGTTTTCTCCACAGGGTGTCTCTTTCATCATCTCGAGACGTACCAAGACCATGTCACGTTCGGTTGAGTATCCTGCTTTACCACACAATGCTAAATTATGTGTATCACAATGTTTGAAGACTTATGAAGAACGTACTCTAGCACATAGGACTGATCCTTTGGGTCAATTGTTGTTAGCAATCCAAAAACCCTTCCGACCTGTTTCTGCGGCCACTTTGGCGCGTTGGGTAAGATGGGTTATGTCGGAATCAGGGATTGATGTTTCTGTGTATGGTGCTCATTCAGCCAGGGGCGAAATGGCCTTTAAGGCATATATGTTGGGATCCAGATTGGAAGACATCCTTAAGGCGGCTGATTGGACTTCGGATTCAATTTTTAAAATGTTTTATTACAAACCTATTACGCATGTTTCTTCTGTTGTTGTTGGTGAGCTTTGAACCAGCATAATCTGAAGCCTCCGGTCCTGCTATAGAATACAAAATTTTCCAGCTATCGCGACAAGAATTTTTGATTCTATTAAGGACACGGAGGCGAGGATTATCCCACCCGATGGGACATGTATGATGTCAACTGTCATAGTGCAAGACATATATTTAAACATGTCATTCCCACCCTGAAATGTTGAACCTTTATGGGTTCCGTATTTTTCATGATTGTTTCTGTTTTCAGGAACCGACTCTAAACAAGCATAATGTCCTGCTGTTTCCGGACATGGATCATCTGGTTGTTGGAGGATGACTACTGTATTCAGGATCCTTGGATCGTGTTCTCCATTGAGAACGGCCCCTGTTTGTTAGTACTCTCCGTTGAGAGTCAGGACTGTTATTTGGTTTTCGGACATTTAAAGACTGGTTTGCAAAGAAAGAGGAAGCCAAGATGGTGCCTCATTATTTTGTAGAATGTAATGTGTGATTATTGGTTGTTACAAGAGGCGTGGTTCAAAGCCTCATGGGAAATGAAGTTTTTTACTTATGTTACTGTGTTTTCATTGGCTGCTGTGAGTCAGTAAAGAAATTGAGACAGCATAATCCTCGCCTCCGTGTCTTAATAGAATCAAAAATTCTTGTCGCGATAGCTGGAAAATTTTGTATTCTTTCAGTATTTCCTTGTTCTCAAGCAAAATATTCACGTCGTTCTATTCCTATTTGTGTGCCAGAATGTTGTTCCAACATTTTTACCAACATTTCATGTCATTAGGTTCTCCTTGTCCCACACCTATTGGTAATTCCTCTAAACTCTCATAGATATCCCTTTCCTCTGTACCCAAATTGTATAACAATATATCCCGTTTCCTCGCTAGTGTGAATTTTTTGCCTTAAATGGCTATCAGGTAGGAATTAAAAGGTTTTTACATCTGTTCCAGGTGAGCAATATTTACCGGTCTTTAATAGGAAAGCAGGAGGCTGGGTCATGCAAGCTGCTGCCATTGTATAGTAACAGTTTGTTGGTAATAGGTTCTCCAACAATAAGCAACAAAAAATTAAAACTAGTAAAATTAACACAACAAGTTAAAATAAAAACACAGGGGCATATCACCAAGGATTAGCGATATTTATCGCTAACCGGGCTTAGCGCGTTTTTTGTTAACGCCGCCTATCGCTGGAAATTATCGCTGAGATAACACCCTATTAGTAAGGTTTATCTCCATAGCGATAATATTTCCAGCGATAGCGGCAAAATGCGAGAATATCGCTGGAAAACCAGCGATATTTTCGCATTAACGCAATTGTGGATTTAGCCTGACAATCCACCCCCCATGCTACAAACAGGTAAGTCACCCTCAGTAGCAGGTGTAAAAATCTAGCGATAAACGCGCTTAGCGCGATTTATTTTATCGCTTCGCCTGCCTTGCTAATAGGGGGAGTTGTGTTAGCGACTGTTTTCAGTCGCTTTCAGTAGGGAACGCCTACCTTGCATGTCATTAGCGATAATTATCGCTGACATGCAAGGCGATGTGAAAACCGGCCGCTATCGCTTGAAAGCTGTGTCTAACGCCTGTTAGCGACAGCTTGCTAATAGGGCGATAAAAATATCACCGCTTTAGCGGCAAAAAGTGCAGCTAAAGCGGCGATAAAGCCCTTGATAATATGCCCCACAATTCTCAGTGTGGTTGCAGTCAAGGTGGACTTCCTGGTCAAAACCAATAGTCACAACATCCTGTTGTACTTTGAAAGTTCGACTTCTGATGTGGTATTCCTTGTCTTTGATCTCTAATGAGGCTCCTATTCTTGTGTAGAACTATGAGATTGAATGTGGCTCCCTGTGAGAGGAAATTGTGTGCTGCACGTGATCAAGCAGCAGCATGAATCAATTCTCCAAATGACTTTCAAGATGGTGCCACGCTGGCCAACTCAACTTATGTGAGGTTATGTACATCTTGCAGAGGTGTGCTATGATGGAAACATGCGTCCGCATTGCCATGTCCACCTGGATGCGATGTTGGTCAATCGAATGCCGAGCTCGAGCAGGGATAGTAACCAGTTTTTCAAAAACACATCAACGGCAATCACGCGGTACTAACTTTGAATGTTAGTATGCCGCTATGCTTCCATCCCTTCTTCTACATATGAAAGAAAAGTCGCTCTTCTTACCCTAGTTCCACAGTACAGTGGTTAAGTTTTAAGTGTCTTTCAGGGAGTTTAGGTGTCCTCAGGTGTGGTGGTGGTGACAGGTCACCCATCGCCACACGTTGAGTCCACTACAACACAAAACAGCTGAGGCTTCTTAGTGTTCATTGAGCTTTATTCAGTAGTAGTGGAAATCACCACCAAGGCATTACAGGGCTGTTCTCTCTGGCGTTTCCAGCTTTCTTCACACTTCTGCCTTTTACTCTCTATAACTCCAGATGATGAGCTCATGGCGTTCTGAAACAAACAACTAACCCACAACACCAGCGTATCCAGAGGAGCCCAAATACAACTGTTCTACAAACTTTGGTCTTCAGTCATCCTGGACACATGGATTCTGGAAGTAGTAAAAAACTGATATTTTATCAAATTCTATCATCAACCAACAGAATCGTTTTACACAATCACTCCTTTGCCAAAAAAATACATTACGTCATCAAGCACTCTAAAGAGGATAGAATCATTGTTGGACAAACAAGCAATAATTCTTGTTCCCCATGATCAAATGAAACTAGGTTTCTATTCTATCGTATTTCTAGTCCCCTAGTTTTTGCTTAATTCTAGACTTGAAAGGTGAAAACAAATGTGTGCAATTTGTTCCATTCTGGTGTGGTGCAAACCAGATAGTGAAAAGATAAGGATGGTGGAAAGGGATGAATTTTGATTAAATTTATGGATGTGAAGAAGGTAGTTTGTGTTATCAGGTAAGATGACCAACTCACTCAAGGTCATTTTGGACGCTCTCTCCGTTCTCCAGCCCTGAGCTTTACACATACAAATCATTGATTTCAGGTGTGGTAGTCTAATTGTTCAAATCGAGTCAAAACAAGAATGCTACTCTCAGACTACATCTGTCTAGCACACAAACGTCTAGGACTGGATATGCATTATATTATATACATATACAATAAAATGGCCGAAGATGATCATGCTACCATCCGGTGACCAGAATAACGAGTGTACAAAAAAGTGATGTGTTGAATGCTTGAATTAATCTCAGCCAATAGTAAGTACTCAGGGTCGCATCCCAGTCCATCGTTATTTTGTACACCATGCCACATAAGTTCAGTCTGGACTGTTCTTATGAGGGCAGGATCAAAGCTGATTTGCATATGGTGGGTCTCATCTAAACTAGGATGAAGCCAAGTTCATTAACTATCTGGAACACAGCGAACTGATTCTCCTCTCTAATGAATACATATAAACTACTATAGATTTACTCTAACCAATGTATATTTGAACCTACCATAGCACAACCATAGCAAAGGATGTACGTTCTCCGAAACAAGTGTGCCCCCATACTTTGTCTAGACATCATCATATTTGTAGATGTTCATTGAACTAATATGAATTAAATTGGACCATAAAATAAATTATCTGCGTTCAGAAAAAAAAAAACAACAACAATAGACCGGGAAGTGGTAATTACCAGTGGCTGAGATTAATTCAAGCATTCCATCAATCACTTTTTTGTATACTTCAGTGTGATGCCCTAAGTGGGATGGGCATGCCCATACATGGGTCCTGTGCACACTGTGCCACTACAACCAGGCTATATCCAGATGATAGCCCTAATAAGCAAATTATTACACAGTTATTATGCAGAAGATGGTAATCCTGCTGTGATTCTGAGAATCCTCATGCATAAAATGAGGCTAGTTTTCGAGGAAAACCACACGACATTTATGCAGCACCTAACTAGGTAAAAGGTCAGCACAAAAACTGCTATGAAGTACAATGGGTCCTGGGTTACTTGTATTCTGCTTAAGGGGGGACCTAGTCTGGCAGTTCGGGCTGGACTCTTCCCATTGGAGTAGGGTCAAGACTGATTTGCATATGGCTGGGTCGAAACTGAGGTGGTGTGGTGTGCAAAATAATAATAGACTGTGGTTGGGAAACAGCCCTGAGTAATTACCAGTGGGTGAGGTTATGCATTTTTAAATAAACAAGTATAGACTTATTCTACCCAATGTACATTTGAACCTACAAATGCATGACCATTTCTAAGAGTGTACGTTCTCTGAAACAAATGTGCATCCACGCATTTTCTAGACATCATAAGGTAAGTTATATTTGCCCAGAAAAAAAACAATATTTGAATCACCATAATTGATGACTGTAATTGATTTTGAGATTTGAGATTTTCTTATCTAGGTGTTGTACTCTTTACCCGTTGTAACTCTAATCAATCAATCAATCAACCATTTATATAGTGCATTAAATCACCCGCAAGGGTCTCGAGGCGCTGAAGATGATGGCTGCTGCATGGAGGTTTGATCATTCAAACATCGAGGTCTTTAGTTCGCTTCTGAATTGCTGGAGTGAAGGTGAGGTCCTGAGATGCAGGGAGAGCTTGTTCCAAAACTTGGCTGCCAGGTGCGAGAAGGAGCATCCTCTGCTGTTGGCTCAGCTGATCCGTGGGGTGTCTGCGAGGGAGAGGGAAGCAGATCAAAAGTGTCTGGTTGGTTGGTGGAAGATCAGGTGATGTATGCAGGTCCTACGTTGTGCAGGGCCTTGTACATGTGGGACAGCATCTTGAACTGGCATCTCTACTCAATCTGGAGCCAGTGAAGTTTCTTGAGATGGGGTGTGGGTCCTTCTGGGGAGGTCGAGTATGAGTCTTGCCACCGAGTTTTGTTTCTAGAGTCTCTTCAAGAGGCGTCTGGTGAGCCCTACAAAAAGTGTGTTTCCATAGTCCAGTCTGCTGGTGATGAGGGCCTGTGTGATAGTTCTTCTGGTGTTTACCGGGAGCCACCTGAAGATCTTGCTGAGTATGTGAAGGGTGTGGAAGCAGGTGGATGAGACTGCATTGACTTGTTTCTTCATGGATAGTTTGCTATCCAGGATGATGATGAGGTTCCAGGCATGGTCTGTTGGGGCGAGGGGTATGCCGAGTTCCACAGGCCACCATGCGTCGTTCCAGGGCAAGGTGTTGTTCCCAAAGGTGAGGACTTCTGTCTTGTCTGTGTTGAGTTTGAGACAGTTGGTCTTCATTCACTCTGCGACGTTCATCATGCATCTTTGGAAGTTGGCCTTTGTAGTGGAGGAATTTTCAGATAGTGAGAGGATGAGCTGGGTGTCGTTGGCGTAGAAGATAATGTTGAGTCTGTGCAATCTGACGGTGTCGGTCAGAGGGATCATGTAAGTGTTGAAGAGGGTCGGGCTGAGGGTCAATCCTTGGGGGACTCTCCAGATGATCTCCTTGGGCTTTGCGGTGTACGGTGGGAGACGGATCTTGTGGGCTCTGCCATTGTCGTGTAGTTCCTATAAATCTATATAGGATCTGCGCGTTTAGACAACATAAACTGTGGGATTGGTGTCCAGACTGATTCCAGACACCCCCACCGGATATGCTCGCCTGTATACCAGCTAGCTCACAGTGCCACTATGAACCCCTCTTACCAAGGAGAGAAAAGTTTCTGGCAACTATTGAACATGACAACCCTGACCCCTCAGCGATCGTGGAAACAATACAGTACTTTTCGGTAAGTCACTCGTGCTCACTTTGTCTCAGAAAGATACACAGAATAAATGATGGGGACGTTTTCAATAAGAATTTATTGAGCCAGTGTCAATCTAGTGTAAAATATGTGTGCTGCAACAACCATAAGACAGAAACAGATATAAATGATTATAAGCACCAACAGAGTAAATGGATGGTAGATTTCTACCATAGTGCTAAGACAATGGATATATACAGGTACATAGATGCATGACAATAATAATGCATACTCCTACGATGCAACCCTAACTAGATGTACCTAAGTGTGCCCAGCATGTATGTAGGTATATAGCCAAGAATTCCCCTAGGTTAAGACCAACCTCATTACCTGGTGTGAGAGAATGAAGGACCCCGTCTTGGTCTCAAGATGGACACCCCGCGAGGGATGTCAGACCACTGCGTGCTGGAGTGTCTGCGTGCAGGAACCTCAGCGTCTTGCGTCAGTGTGTCAGCATGGAAGTCTTTCTCCTCTGCTTGCCCCAGCAAAGATATGGTGCTTATATACCCAAAAGGTACCCTCAGGGGATCTACCTTGCTGTGTCATGTCGGCCGAGGATGACGATGGTGATGAACCTTATACACAGTTATTATGCAGAAGATGGTAATCCTGCTGTGATTCTGAGAATCCTCATGCATAATAAATGAGGCTAGTTTTCGAGGAAAACCACACGACATTTATGCAGCACCTAACTAGGTAAAAGGTCAGCGCAAAAACCGTTATGTAGTACAATGGGAGGGTAAATGTAGGTGAAAGGTTAGGTGACTACCCAGGCCTATATTGGGGTACATTCCGAATCATAACACCCACTCCTCATCCAACCGGACAATATACTACAAAAAATAAAAAGGAAGTGTCCTTATAATCAGTCATAAAAACATTGTCAAATGTTCAGAATAAAAATTTCTAAAAGTTATAAAAAATGCTTAAAAACTCCTTTTTATGTGTTAAAAAGCTCTAAAAGTCTTTTAAAATATTTTCATATATAGTTTGAGCAACTGAGTACGTCTGAAAGCCATGGTGCTCAGTAAGAGTGAGAAAAAGAAAAAAAAAATTAAAATTACAATTTCGGTTGTTTTGGAAAAAAGGCCGAATTCTTCCCAGCACACGGAGAGCCAAATGTTTATGTGTCCTGTGTGGGAGACGCAACATCACTGCTGCTTGCCTTCGCAGATGATGGTCCCTGTAAAGATCCCTGCAGACGATGCTCCCTGCAAAGATGACCTTCAGTTTCCACAGCCAATGCTGGGGAGGCATTTGAAACATCCAAAGCCTGTGTGCCTGTTGTAGAGCTGGTATCCAATCCAGCAGGAGCTGAAGCATCCTGCGGTGGCTCTAAGAATGCCGACATCAACATGGGAATACGCTGAGGACACTGTACTACGTGGGCCTTTAACGGGTCCAGCAATACATCCACGTCCGGTGGCCCAACCGATGGAAGTGTTAGACAGAGATCCAACACGCATTGCTGTTCGCAGAGCAAGCAGGGGAGGACAGGCAAAGCACAGTCAATATGATAGGAACCAAGACTCGCTTAGCTCCCGAAGTCGAGGTGTGCCCAGATGGAGTACCATGCGGTCACGGTAACGTCGCTCCAAGAGCGTTTTTTCCATCTCCTTGGTGACTGGGACGTCCATTGCATAGCAGAAAAATTTAAATCAGGATTCCCACTACCAGTAGCAGGATTAGCAGAAGCCCTCCAAAAATGCTTCCAAATACAGAGTGTATAAAAGCTGGAATCACTCCGAAGACTGTTTGAAAGGTGCTTAACAGTCCAGAACCTATGGTCATAAATAGGTGTACTATACCCTTCGTATCAGACATGTTAAATATACGCAGTACCATTTTTCCGAAATGGAAAGGGCAGTTAGTTCATACCAGTGCCTGTATCTCTGCTGAGGACCTTGCAACTTGAAGATCAAAAGTCTCTCTGGCTGAGGTTAAGGGTACATCTTTCTGTAAAAGCAGGGCATTCAATCGGCTTTCATTCAGAGTATGAAACCGTATAAAAGAAAGAAAACATTCAACGAAGGCCATAACGGCGCCTCCCTGACTGTGTGGGTCGGTGGAAACAATACGTGCATACAACAAGTAACCCTGGAACTTACTGTGACTAGATATGCGATGCCTGGAAGCATCCCACAACAACCTTGATTATTCAGCATCAAGTAACTCCCATTTGAGAGCAGCCTGAACACCGGATTAGTCACAGCAGCTGGGGAACCTTTTAAATGACAGGATAAGTTTGCAACTGAACCGTTGCAAGCCCCGTGAAGCATAATATCCTGGCAAAGTAGAGACCCACTCAATGAAGTCTCGCAGTCTGTACCGCTGAGAAACAATTCAGTGTCCCCATTCCTGCATCTAAATCTATACGGTAATTCCCAAGATTCATGGATGAAGTCCTTACCCATTGCTTCATATCTGCCTACCTGGTTGTGTTCTAGGTAAAATTGAAATTGGAAAGTTGTTACTGGCAATGTTATGTGGCCATGAATTAACCATTCTGTGGAAATTGATTCTGCCATGGTGAAAGGTAATTGGTCTAATTTCTCAATGTGCAGCATTGTATGTTTTGCATCTCTTTGTGCCATTCTCGTCTGTCTCTCTGATAGATTATATTCAGAAAATAGAGACGTACTGTTAATATATTGCCAGGGCACGCAACCAGAGCGCAATGATTGTAGCGCCCAGCTTAATAATAGAATGGATCATAACTGTGACTGTCCGTGTTGTAAGATGGACAGATCCTGTTCCATTATATCTATAGCAGAAGATACAATGTTGCCCAGTGAATAAATCCTGGATGTCAGTGTGGTCATACCATTGTCAACCACAGCCAAAGCCTTTTCTAAGTTAACTCTGTCAATTTCACACAACCTCTCCGCAGCTTCCTGTTGAGAGTTTTTCCAAACTTCGTTGTAAACAGCGTATAGGAAGCATTTCCGACGTGGCTTTCGGGGACCCAGCAAAAAATCCCTAAGATCCATGTCATCTGAGAGTAAGGACAAGTGTTGTTTCACCTGTAACAGTGTCAAGGTTCTTAGCCAATTGAGGCATAACTTCCCAACACTGAATGATGTCACCACCCCCAGGTGTTCTCTTTGTACATAGCGTAGGTCAGGCCTATGGATACTAAACCCTTCGGTGGTACCCTTGAATCTTGACTGAAACCTATTTGTGTCGATAGGCCAAATTAACCATCCCTTCCAATTGGAGTCTGTTGAATTATATGAAACGTCATGTTATCATCTAGTGTATCCTCACCATTAGCTGTATAGTTTTGCCATCCCTCAAATTGTGAAAGCGAGGGAATACGAGGTGCGTTCAAGTCCTTAATCGTGGCTAACCCAAGACAGGAAGTCTATTGCACAGTGTTGTTCAGGAAGATAATTTGTTGTGGTATGAGGCATGCTCTAAATAATGCTTCAGTTCCCTGAACCTGCCATTCCTTAGTACCCCAGACTGATTTTATGTCTATTATGTATTTCCATAAGTCGAAACCCTGTTTAGACAGTTGGGCAATAAAGGATGCAGATAATATCTGTTTTGTGTTAGTAAGCATAATTTTCTTTGCAGATGTAGTTGGAAGCGTATAATAATATGAGCGTGGATCTGATGTACTAAACCCAGAAAAATAAGCAAACGTTTGTGCAAATATTTGCGAACTACCTTTCGGTGGTCTTGGGCAATGTTCCAATTGGTGGTATGTGAAAACATTACGTGGTGCATTCGTTTTATGCAAAAAATGATGACCATAATGTTAGTAACAATACATGGTGTCAAAGTCAGATAAATCATCAAACATTTCATTTTTCGAAAATGCTGCAGACAATTCTAAATCAGACAGCATACTATTTACAGTTTCAAAATCCCAATCGTCAGAGTATGTACTGGAGGTGATGATATCATTTAACGACAATTTCAATACATGTGGTATTTTTAAAAGTTCAGTGGGTCCAAATACATCATATGAAACCCTGTCTCAAACTATTCTGTCAGGAACTGGAACTGCTGTAATGTTCACATAAGACAGGTCTTTTTGTTCACGATGAGATGACATATGAGGTTTCAGTACCAAGTTCACATGTGATACTGCGGAGAGTTCTGGAAGATAATGTCCATTTACAAGCAAGAAAAAGACAGTCACTAAACCAATCCAGGAGAGTTGGAACAGTATTCCAGTTATTATTAACCCTGGGCACAATACTTCGCTACGCTCACGGAGCATGCAAAGTTTGTGCTACTACGCACTACGCAAATTGCACGTAGCAGAGTGAAAAACTGTGCTAATTGACGTAGCGTAGCAGCAGTATAATAAACACCTACAAATGCTTTGATAAAGCAATTTTCTATGCTAAAATGCATATAACCAATTCACAAAAATGAACTTTGACAACAAAATATCAAGCAATGAGAAAGGTGAGGATTTTGGGGTCCCCCCTAACCTAGGGGGAGGACCAAGCAGATGCCTTGAACACAAAAAGCATATCATGTGAACGATTCAGTGGTGGTCCCTTCCTCCTAGGACCACCCCAAGCACAGTTATGGGCAAAAATACAATCCCAACCAAAGGCCCTGCAAAGCATTATGGGACGAGATTAGCAGTGGGTAGTGAATATTATAGTGTCCAATATCAAAATAATTCTACAAAGAGCTGCAGTTCAACTAGTCGTTACTAGATGTCCCTCACGAGTCAAATGCAAAAGCATTGAAATTATTAATACATCAAGCTGCAGTTCCACTAGTCGTTACTAGATGTCCCTCACGAGTCAAATGCAAAAGCATTGAAACCCTTTCATGAAGCTTTTGCATTTGACTCGTGAGGGACATCTAGTAACGACTAGTGGAACTGCAGCTCTTTGTAGAATTATTTTGATATTGGATACTATAATATTCACTGCCCACTGCTAATCTCGTCCCATAATGCTTTGCAGGGCCTTTGGTTGGGATTGTATTTTTGCCAATAACTGTGCTTGGGGTGGTCCTAAGAGGATGGGACCACCACTGAATCGTTCAAAAGATGTGCTTTTTGTTTTCAAGGCATCTGCTTGGTTCTCTCCCTGGGTTAGGGAGGATCCCAAAATCATCACCTCTCTCACTGCTTGTTAATTTATCGTTTTTACTTTTGTGAAATGACTATATGCATTTTTAGCATATAAAGACAGAGATATTTATTTTATCTTAACTTGCACTGTGCAAGATGCCTTTGGCAATTATTGTACAGTGCAGTCAAGCACACAGCTACGCACTATGCAATATGCATAGCTACGTGTAGTTCAAAATGTACTTCACATAGCTACGTGAAGTGCTACTACGCAAACTATGCCCAGGCTTAGTTATTATCCAGATCTGTATCCATGGTGAGACTAAGTATGTCATTTCAGCCAATGGCAGAAATCATGAAGTTGTTTTTTGTGGGAAACTGGAGCTGGCGGTGACTCAGGTTCACTTGAATCCAGAGAAAATGTGTCAAAATCGATGAAGTAGCCAGATGCAGTTCGATTTATCTTTGGTAGCTCAGCAGGTTTTGTTGAACTTGCAGATGTCTCCTGTAGAGGCATATTGATGTAGATGTCGGTGGTAGGCCGAATTGATATCTGTGTTTCATTTGTGCTTTGATGTTCAATTTCAATAGGAACGAGTTCCATTTCATTGTTGGTAACTTCATTACTACGTATAGAAGACTCTTCAAATGTTATCAGTCTTTCTGGTAGTGAGAGGAGATCGGCGGCTACCCAGGAGACCATGTGTCCTGCTATTCAGGATCGGCCACATAGTGTGGTTTGATCAAATCAATGGACACGAATCTCTTTTCTTTCTTGCTGGCAAGAGGCGGAAGAAGTACTGTTCTTGTTCCATTGACAGCCAGGACGGGTACAGGCATTCTGTAAGATGGCCCAAATGTTTTTCTTGTCCACAATATTTTCTCTGACCAGATCCCCGACTTTTGGATCCAGGCAGGTCTTGCCATGACTGGTTTTACTTCCCCAGTGGTGGTGCGTTTTACTTGGACGTTGCTTTGTAGTGCCCGGAATTCATTGAGTTCCTGTAAAACAGCCAAACGGTTATCGATTTCAAATGGTTTTTCATCCGCCACTGTGCTGCCACAATCGAGGTCAGGTACCCACATTCTCGTCCCAAATAAGACTTCATAAGGAGTACGGCCTCCTAGGGAACTTCTTGGCATGTTATTAAGTGCCCTCCGGAACCCATATAGGTGATTGTGTCAGGGTTCCCCGATGTAATCCTCAGGACTGTGCTGATGCTTAAAGGGGTCCACCTCTCGACTGCCCCAAGTCCGGAAATATATATAACACGGACTAGTGAGATAGTCAAGCGAGGGAAGGAAGGGGTAGGAACTGCAGGGAGGGAGATCTGAGGACAACAAAAAAAACCCTTACTAAACAACACTTACAGATTCTACATTTCTAAACTGAAGATAATAAGGAGTGACGGGAAAACGCTACCTGTAAAGGAAAAAAGGAGCTTTATCAGGAGAGATGAGAGGGTGGTTTCAGAATCCCAACACGAATACTGCCAGGAAGAAGCGACAAGCAAGGTGAGTACTTTCATACAGCAATAACACTTTATCAAGAAATGTATGATACACAACCACACCTACCCCGTCTAAGCGTTGGAAAGCGTAGCTGGAAAAAGCAGCTGTCTTCCTGGACACCCCCTACTAACCTCTCCTACAATCAAGAAATGAAAGAACATATAAATAGAGAGACCAGAGCTAACTCTCTTTCCTTGTTTTAATTCCAGATTGTTGGGACCTCATTAGTATTCATGAGCCTTGTAATCTGAGCAAAGGAGTCTCTTACTATAAGCCAAGTAATCATATATGGGCAGCCTGGTAGCTAGGAGTCTTCTGCTCCCTCGTGTAAAGAAAACACATAGAGTACAGGTTCAAATAAAGTCTCCTCGCCCTTTGGACGTTTCGAGGATTTAGTCGCTTTAAATCGCAGTACACCTCAAATCATAATGTCTCCAATTGAGGTTTGTAAGAAAAGAACAGGCACATGGACAATAACAATGCGCTCCCCACTCTTCTCCAACAACGAGAGCGTGCGCGCTTACTTAGACTTCAAAAAGGTGTTACAACTTTATACTTCCCTGCATGAGACTGCCGAGGTTTGTAGGTCTCTCCAACAGGGAAGTGAACGAACATCAATAGGCTGTGATGCCGACACTCTCTTCCGCATGAGATCGCAGAAAACGCGAATCTCGCCAACGGAAGAGACAGGAAAGTAACAACACGAGCCGCTAGAGTAAAAGGCAACGAAAAGTGGCTGTAGACATACAATGGTGCCCAGAGCACCCTTACCACTACTTGCTCAAAGACTCGGGACTGCCAGTGGACCGGGAGTATTCAAAATAATTGGCAGCTTCCAGGGTCTCCTTCCTTGTTATATCCGGAGTCCCTGACGTTGCGTCCTGTTCACGCAGGATGTCCCAATCAGGAGGGTTGCCGGGAGGTGTAGTTCTTTTGTGCCCTCGATCCTCTCCCACTCGGTTGCCGTCGGTCAGTGTACACCGGGCTGGTGCGCCATGACAGATTGACCCAACTACCACCCGAGCCTAATACCCTTGCTGTTAAGGATTGCTTTAAGCCCCGGTTTTTCCTCTCCACAATCGAATTTCCCTAGGGATGATACGGAGATGAGTACCACAATGCTAGACCCAAACTTCCCATGGCTTCCTTGTAAGCCCTAGAGCTAAACGCGGGGCCACGGTCAGAATGTAATGTGCCAATTGCGTATGTCCCTATGAAGACTCGCAAATCCTATATAACAGTTTGGACGTCAGCCGAGTGCTGAGGCCAAACCCACAGGAATCTACAGCATGAATCCACTGCGACCAAGATGTACTTGTAAGCCCCATCAGATTGTAAGGGGCCGCAGTGGTCCAAATAGACACAAGAGAGAGGTCTGTCTGATATTAGTAGTGGTGTTTGCGCCGGACGTGCTACGGTGGAACTCTTCATCTGCTGACAGATGTCGCACTTAAGGACAAATGCTTTTGTCAGTTTTATTAAACCTGGCCACCAATAGTGTTGTTTCAGTAGTGAAACTGTTGCGGTAATCCCTGCGTGTGCAGAACCCAGACCCTCGTGTGCAGCTAGAATTAAACCTAATCTGCGATCCATGTTTGGTATTACTCTAGCCCCCACTCCTGGAATTTGAGTATACGGAATATTTTTTGCATCTAACTTGTAGGAGTACTTGAGTGGAAAGCCATTTGGCGCAGCTGAGCTGTTTTTGCGTGAAGCAATGACAGCTACCATTATCTGTCCGTCTATTCTCGTGCTAGAATGAGTGATTGCAGCTATGGCAGCAGTTCGCACTGTCGCCTTGGCGGCTTCATCAGCCAATGAATTCCCTTCAACGTGAAAGCCATCACGTTGATGACTCAGCGTGTGTATCATGTGAGCTCTTGGCAAGTCTTTTTTCAGTTCTGCCACTTGTTCCCAAAGCAATTTGTGATATATTGTGCAACCTTTTAAGTCTTTAAACACATTCTGACCCCAGTAGTGAAGGTATTCATTATAAGACTGGACACAGTAAAATGAATCGCACTCAATAAGTGTGGGGAATTCTCGATCCGTATTTATTAGAGCCAGTAATAGGGCTTTTAATTCTGCCAGCTGTGCCGTGCAGTCTCTTAGAGACTGTGTCTTCGTACTGCTAGGATGGAACTTGCCTTCCTGCACACGTCCTTTTACAATCGCACAAGCTGCGCTGTATTGCTGTTTACTTCCTATCGCAGGCTGAGCAGAACCGTCAGTGTAAATAATGTATTCATACTGATCCAGAGGCATTATTTCATTCGGGAGAGGATATTCTTGTTCGTACTGCAGAAATGCTTGTGTTTTTAATGTAGAATCAAATTTGTAGTCTACATCTGTTGCAGTGAGAGAATTAGCCCATTGTATCCATCGTGGATGTAGTGCTTTTGCATTTGGAGTGCTTGCCTTTGTAACAGCCTCTAAGGCCGGTACTGGATTTACGACAATTATTTGTTTACCCTGAGCCAGTGCTCTTTCTCTCACTACCACAGTGTGTACTGCTGTTAGAATCTTCTCAGTGGATGCAAAGCGCATCTCAGCGTTTGTGTACAGATGAGATTTGTATGCTGTGGGTACCGTTTCGCCTTCAATGAAGGTCAGGTAAGTGTACCCAGATTGACTGCGCAATTACACTGATCACCAGGTTTGTGGTATTTACACGTATGTAGGTGTTTGGAAGCTATCATGTCAGCTTGTAAGGAACGAAGGATATCCGTGTGTTCCTGTGTCCAATGTCTAACTGAAAAATCAGTTCTGATTAAATTGTAGAAAGGTTTTACTTTTTCTGTGTAATCCAAAATGTATGTTCTGCCAAAATTTAGGAATCCCAATATGGATTGTAAGTTTATCAGAGTTTTTGAAGTTTGGAGCGGCGCACATTTTTCTAAAAAGTTAGCTGCTAGGCTTTTCCTTTCATTTGATAACTCATATCCCAAAAATAGGACATTGAGGTGGGCAATTTTTGATTTCCTAAGGTTGAATTTGTAGCCCTCAGAGGCTAATTCCAAAATGATGTTGCTCATCCTGGTCAAATGATCCAATAAATTATCATCCGTCAGATAAATATCATCTACATAGGACAATGCCTTCTCATCAAAATTTTGAAGGAAGTCTGTTACCCTAGCTGAGAACAACCTGGGGCTATTCTTATACCCTTGGGGCAGTCAACAAGATTGACGCTGAGAGCCGAGGGCTGAAAATGCTGTCAAATATCTGCTCCCAGGCGCTATATTTTGGCAGAAGAATCCATTTGAGATATCTAGTGTTGTTTTGTATTTTTTCCGCACAATGTTATTCATTAATGCGGCACTGTGTGCATTCTGTACTGCAAATGCCTTTGTGCATGTATTCAAATGTCTGTAGTCTACAACTAGACGGTATGCATTATCGGGTTTCATTACGGGAAACAAAGGATTATTCATTGGAGAGGTACAATTTTCTATTACCCCTGGTAGTCAAGTTGATCTAAGATCTCCCTGACTTGTTTCTTCTCTTCTTGTTTAATAGGGTACTGTCTCTGTGGAGTTGGAGTTGTTTTCACTGGGATTACATGGTGAGGTAACTCAGTATCCCACCCTACATGGTTGCGATATAATGCAGGAGCAAGTACTACCACCCACTCCTGCGCGTATGAATGTTTTAGTGATACTGGAACGAGGTCGGAAAAAGCTGGTAAAATTACTGTTTCTCCCTTTGGGCACTCCATAACAATCTCAGACGGCCAATCTTTTTCAGCCAAAAGGATGTCATAGCCATAAGTCAGGTTCTCCCAGAAGAGACCTTTAATTTTTCTGGGTTTGTCCCCCTCCATTTGGAGAGTTATTTCATGTAACTGATGTGGGACACTCACCCTTGTATCAGGTGTTTCCACCGAGATATGTTCATTCAACGCTGCTGTCACCAGGAATTCCATCAGGTTCTGGCAAGCTATTGTTACTTCTGCTGCGCTGTCTAGCATCGTCAGAGCCCATTCCCCGTTCAGAAGTTGAGTCCACAGTATCCTTGGCATTTCTTACTTTAGGGCCAGCTACCTTCTTTTTAAATTGAGGTTTTGGTTTATCTTCTTTTTTGATATTATAGTCCGAAGTACGATGTGTGTCTCTGGACTTTGTTCATTCTTCTGATCTGTGTTCTGACCGTCCTTCTCTCTCTGAGTTTTTTGATGAACCCTGAAAGGAACGAGAGGAACGTGTATCAGTATCCTGATACCTGTCAGGTTTCTTAATGTTATCACGATTCCTAAGGTTGTACCTCCTTTCGGAGGGATCCTGTTGAGGAGACCCACCTCTTGATTGTGATCTATTCTCTCTATTCTTTTGTTGTTTATTATCCCATTTCTTCTTGGAAGAATCAGGTGCTTGCTTGGTGTTATCCTTTTCAGGTCCACCCATGAGTTGAGGTTTTGATGCTCTAGCTCCCAAATTATCTCTACCTAAGTCAGCATACGTATCTTTGATAATTTTAGGTAATTCACGCTACTGTTGTACAGGAGTGAAATCCCTCAAGCGTTGGCGTATTGCCACCGCTGCTGCCTCCCCTTTTATGTTTGCTAACATAATCGTGGATACCTGGGCAAAATTTCCTAACAATTTCATTCCTAAGTTCAGAGCAGGTTCTGCTCCATACTCATTCTGTATCTGTCTCAATATGTCTAGTATCACAACTACTGAAGGGATACCATGAGTTCTGGTATAGATGGGAGCAAAAACTGTATCCCACGAGGTACCATCCTCTATCGGAGGAGCTATCCCCATTGGCAAGCAGATTGTTAGCATTCTGTGTTTTTCTTGAGGCCTGTGTTATTTTCTGAGCTATACAGAAGGGCATTTGCTTGCGTTTAGTGGGCATTTTACCCATAACCGCATTCAGTGTTTGTGGGGTGATTTTGGTTGTAGTCCCTTGAAGTTGACCTGCTGGTGTAACCCTCGTAGGTTGAAGTGTGAGTGTTCTCATAACGAACTGTGTTAAATTTCTGTAGAGTTTTAATATTTCTTTGTGAAGTGGACATAAGTCTGCCATTGGCATTGTGTCAACGTCTGGTTGCGGTGTGTAAGCCGCTAGGACCAGCTAAGTCGCTCCGTCTCTGCTGAGCGGACCGAGCTCACTTTTTCTGTGGTGTGTGGGAGGGCGCCTTTAAACCAGTTTATGTGCTCCTGGTAGGTGAGCAGAACTTCAATGTCCTCGTATGGACAATATTCTTCCAGTGTTTCATCCAGAGTGTAAGTATGAAATGTATTTATGCGTGCATCTGCCGGTGGGAATTTGACCCATGAATAGGATACTTCTGTCTTGAATGACTCGTGTGCCTCAATCACGAATGTTACAGTCCCATCTAATGCTGAGACTCCAAACTCTGCTAGTTTTAAAGTGAGTGCATTTCTGACATTTTCTGAAACGTTTATAGCACCTTCTTGTCCCCCTTCCCCTGCTGCATTCGCATGTAATGCTGGCGCAGCGTTGTCTTCTTCAGACATTGTTGAAAGAGTTTCAAGGAAACTGAGATAAGGTTTTATGCACAATAGGGAACTATTATCCTTCAAGCTAGAATAAACCTCTAGCCAATACATAGGATATGCCAACTCAGCTGCAGTGGATCTTTCCCTTCCCACTCCAGACGTCTCTGGGTATATGTGAGTAGGGGTCTTCTGAGAAAAGCACGACTGAACTACTCAGATTTGACTGTTAAATAAGAACCAAACCAACGTTGGCCGGGCCATGTCTTGTAGTTCCTATAAATCTACATAGGATCTGCATGTTTAGACAACATAAGCTGTAGGATTTGTGTCCAGACTGATTCCAGACACCCCCACCGGATATGCTCGCCTATATACCAGCTAGCTCACAGTGCCACTATGAACCCCTCTTACCAAGGAGAGAATAGTTTCTGGCAACTATCGAACATGACAACCCTGACCCCTCAGGGATCGTGGAAACAGAACAGTACTTTTCGCTCAGTCACTCGTGCTCACTTTGTCTCAGAGAGATGCACAGAATAAACGATGAGGACATTTTAAATAAGCATTTATTGAGCCAGCGTCATTCTAGTGTAAAATATGTTTGTTGCAACAACCACAAGCCAGAAACAGATATAAATGATTATAAGCACCAACAGAGTAAATGGGTGGTAGATTTCTACCATAGTGCTAAGACAATGGATATATGCAGGTATATAGATGCATGACAATAATAATGCGTACTCCTACGATGCAACCCTAACTAGATGTACCTAAGTGTGCCTAGCATGTATGTAGGTATATAGCTAAGAATTCCCCTAGGATAAAACCAACCCCATTACCTGGTGTGAGAGAATGAAGGACCCCGTCTTGGTCTCGAGATGGACACCCCACGAGGGATGTCAGACCACTGCGTGCTGGAGTGTCTGCGTGCAGGAACCTCAGCATCGCGCGTCAGTGTGTCAGCATGGAAGTCTTTCTCCTCTACTTGCCCCAGCAAAGATATGGTGCTTATATACCAAAAAGGTGCCCCCAGGGGATCTACCTTGCTGTGTCATGTCGGCCGAGGATGACGATGGTGAGGAACCTTATACACAGTTATTATGCAGAAGACGGTAATCCTGCTGTGATTCTGAGAATCCTCATGCATAATAAATGAGGCTCGTTTTCGGGGAAAACCACACGACATTTATGCAGCACCTAACTAGGTAAAAGGTCAGCACAAAAACCGTTATGTAGTACAATGGCAGGGTAAATGTAGGTGAAAGGTTAGGTGACTACCCAGGCCTATATTGGGGTACATTCCAAATCATAACACCGTTGAGGTACGAGGCAATCCATTTGAGGGTGTTTCCTTGGATTGTGATGTAGTAAAGTCTGTTGATCAGGATGCGATGGGAGACAGTGTCAAACGTGGCGGACAGGTCTAGCAGGATGAGGGCTGCTGTTTCCCTGTGGTCCAGTAGGGCTCTGATGTCATTGGTGGCTGTGATCAGGGCTGTCTCGATGCTGTGGTTAGCTCGAAATCTGAATTGGGAGGGTTCCAGGAGGTTGCGGTCTTCTAGGTGTTGGGTGAGTTGATGGTTGATCGCTTTCTCGATGACTTTTGCTGGATAGGGGAGCAGAGAGATGTGCCAGTAGTTCTTAGGTTCGGCTGGTCCTCACTTCAGTGTGTTTCCAGTTCTCAGGGAAGGAGGCCGTGGTGATGGAGGTGTTAAGGACCTTTCTGAGCTCGTCGCTGATTGTCTTGCTTACGAGGTTGAAGACGTGTTGGGGACATGGTTCCATGGGTGCTCGGAGAGCACCAAGTTAATGATGGAGATAGTGTCTCGCGTGGTGATGAGGTCCCAGTGAGTGCGCAGTTGTTCGGGGTTTGTGTTTGTGGGGGTGAGATGGTTAATGCTGTCAGCGGCAAAGTGTTGGTGTTCGAAGTTTCCGTAGATGGGAGAGATCTTGTCGTGGATGAAGTCAGTGAGGTTGCTGTATAGTTCCTGGGATGGAGTGATGTCATTCTTGGTGGCTGCGGGATTGGTGAACTCCTTCACGGTGGCGAAGAGTTCCTTGCTGTGGTTTGTGCTGGCTTCGATACGGTCTGCTAGGGCATTCTTCTTGGTTTCTTTCAGGAGGCTGTGGTACTAGTTGAGAGCGGTCCTGAAGGCGGTGTGGTCTTCTGTTTTGTTGCTGATGCGCCACTTCCTTTCCAGTTGTCTACAGTTCCATTTAGTGGAGTGCAGTTCCTCTGTGAAACAGCTTGCTCTTTTGTATTGTTGTTTGACCTTGACTGTTATGGCGAGGGCAATGGAGTCGGCACAGTCTGTGATCCACTGGGAGAAGTTTTTTGCTGCTTGTTCGGGTCGTGTGTAGAGTCTCGGAGGTGGAAGTAGAGGGCGTTGTTCCATTGGTCTTCTGATACCCTTTTCCAGGCTCTTCGCGTGGATCTGGGGGGCACTGTGCCAGCATAGGTGGGTCATGAGATGGTGAAGTGTACGCTGTAGTGGTCAGACCAGGTGAGTTGAGTGGTGTGGTTGTAACTGAGCAAACACAAGGAGATGATGGACGGAGCGCTGAAACTTTTCAGACACTCACCCCCAGTCACAGATCTGGGTTGAATCCATCATCGTTCTTTAGCTCACTTCGCCACCCCAGTTCAGACACAGCTATATGCAAATCAGTCTTGACCCTGTGCCTCATGGGAACAGTCCAGCCCGAACTGCCAAGCCATGTCTTCCCTGGACCGGAAACAAGCATCCTGGGACCGGTTTCGGGCTAACAGCCCTCATCAGCCAGGCTAGCTTGAATCCAGTGGCAAAGTGAGCAAGGGACCCACGTCTGAGCATACCCTGCCAACTTAGGACGAACAAAGCAAACACAAGAAGATGATGGACGGAGCGCTGAAACTTTTCAGACACTCACCCCCAGTCACAGATCTGGGTTGAATCCATCATCGTTCTTTAGCTCACTTCGCCACCCCAGTTCAGACACAGCTATATGCAAATCAGTCTTGACCCTGTGCCTCAGGGGAACAGTCCAGCCCGAACTGCCAAGCCATGTCTTCCCCGGACCGGAAACAAACATCCTGGGACCGGTTTCGGGCTAACAGCCCTCATCAGCCAGGCTAGCTTGAATCCAGTGGCAAAGTGAGCAAGGGACCCACGTCTGGGCATACCCTGCCAACTTAGGGCGAACAAAGCAAACACAAGGAGATGATGGACGGAGCGCTGAAACTTTTCAGACACTCACCACCAGTCACAGATCTGGGTTGAATCCATCATCGTTCTTTAGCTCACTTCGCCACCCCAGTTCAGACACAGCTATATGCAAATCAGTCTTGACCCTGTGCCTCATGGGAACAGTCTAGCCCGAACTGCCAAGCCATGTCTTCCCTGGACCGGAAACAAGCATCCTGGGACCGGTTTCGGGCTAACAGCCATCATCAGCCGGTCAGTGGTTGTAACTGACTCTGTGACTGGAGGTGAAGATGGGGTCAAGCATGCGTCCTGAGATGTGGGTACGGTCGGTGACAAGCTGCTTGAGTACGATTTTGCTCATGCTCTCCAGGAGGTCGGTGGTGTTGGCGTCACTGGGGTTATTGAGATGGAAGTTGTGGTCCCCTAAGAAGATGTAGTGCTCGGAGTCGATAGGGAGCGGGATGAGTTCTGGGATGGCATTGCAGAAACTGGGACGGGGTCCTGGTGGTCTGTAGGTGAGGGTGCCTCTGATTGTGCTTTTTCCGTCTGTGTGGAGTTGGAAGTTGAGGTGCTCCATTACCAGTGTTGGGTCATCAAGGGATGTCGTGCAATGGATGGTGTCCCTGTAGATGATCGCGGTTCCCCTTCCGTGTTTATTGGTCCGGTCCCAGTGTGTTATCTTGTAGGCTTTGGGGAAGAAGATGGCAATGGCAATGTCTGGGGTGGAGGCGGGATTTAGCCATGTTTCTGTGAGGAAGATGACACCCGGGGTGAGGGAGGAGATTGTGTACCAGATCTCCTTGGCATGTTTGCCGAGTGACTGTGCGTTGATTAGGATGCACTGGAGTTGTGTCGTGGTGGTTTCAGTCCTTGTGGCAGGTGCGGCCGTGTCAGTGATGTTTCTGGTATTGTTGATTACTTCGGTGCTGAAGGTAAGGTGTAAGTGTTGGCAGTAGAACGGTTCTCTGGTGGAATGTGGGAATGTGCAGCAGCAGTGGTTGTTGTTGCTTCTGAGGTCCAGGGCTCGGAGGTCAGCAGCGGTGTATCTTCATGGGGTAGAAGTGCCTGGGGTCCTGGCATTGGGCATGGTCCAGGCATGGACGGACACAGACAGGCTTGCCTTTGGTGCACCAGCGGCCCGCCCGCTGTGTGTGTCTGCTGTGCGGCTACGCAACGGCCTCCATTGGTAGTCCTGGGAGGTGTGAGGGGCTAGCAGGAAGCTGAGAGGGCAGGGAGCAGGAAATGGTGGGAGGGGGCAGTGAAAACACAAGTGACCAAAAACCAAACAACCAAAAACCAAAGGAAGTAAAGCAAAATGTACAAAAAAACATGTACAATCCAAAACCAAGGATGGAATCTAAAACTCATTGGTTTTTTCCATTTAAATTGAATTAAATAAAAAAATATATATACATTGTATATACAGTAACTTGTGTTTTATGTAGTACTTGCTGCAGCAGATCTTGCAACTTTGAGGAACAACAAGTGTTTCTATCAGTCAGCACAGTGGCATTAACTACCAGAAGGTCTAACATAAAAGGCTTTGTTTAGACTTGACGAATGAATATTAAGGACATATTCTGCTAAAGAATACTCCTGAACATACCTTTTCCAATCAGCTCAGTAGGACAACTGCCAACCTGGACATGCAGAATCCAAAAATTCAAAGACTTCAAATCAACCATCACTTTTTGCTCGTGGACTTGAGTCTTTGAACACAGGGCGATTACATTTGGCAGAAGGCTGGGAATTTTTTATCAAGAAAACTTAAACTTTATGTAAATCAACAAATGTCATGGCAAGACAGTCCTCCGGGCTACTGGCTTAGTCATGTTTTGTTCTGGATAAAGACCAATAAATTGTGCCTTAAACTTTCAAGACACCCTAAGGAGATATACCTTGTTATACCTAGCTCTGATTACCATATGTATACATGGGTGTTTGTTGTCTATGTTTTTCAGGAAATTTCTTCATATCTTCCACAGCTTTGATGAAGATAAAACTAAGGAGTGTCATATGGTCTACATAAGTATTTGTATTTTTTTATTTATGTATTTAGAATGTGAAGCAGTTTCCAGAAAATAATCAAATTTTACAGCACAATAAAGGGAAAAAAACAAAAGTTACAGGCATTGGCAGATTAAAAAAATGGTAGCTTCGGGGTCGAGGCCAAAGCAGAGAAGAGACCCAAGAGGATTGTACAGGGGTATACAGTTTGGTCAAGAAGCATAAAGGGGGGGGGCATCTGAGAAGTCTAGAAGCAACGGTAGAAACTTGAGATGAGAGTTTGCTCCACTATCTGATATAATAATAGAAGACAAAACATGAAGACGAAATATGTTACTCACAAAGCTCTAGAGAAGGGCAAGATTGGTCATAATATTCACAAACAGTGTGAAGTTGACCGAATAACCTTTATCAATTCCTACTGCTGTTTGTGTGGTTTATTTTAACCATCCTGTAAATAAATGATTATTATTACTATTACTAGTACTTACAAATCTGTAAACAAATAGACTAAATATTGCTTGGCACTCCCAAACAACTGTCAAGCCTCTCGCCGCCTTGTAATGATCTCCGTCATAACTTTTGGAATGGTACAACATTGAATTTATTTACTACCTAAGACTATAAAAAATGTGGGGAATATTAGCAACAACTTGCGATAATTATCGTAAACCGCGCTTAGCGCGGTTTTTTTTATCGCCGCGTATCGCTGGATTTTATCGCGGAGATAACATGATATTAGCAACGTTTATCTCCAATGCAATAAAATATCCAGCGATAGCGGCGAAATGCGTGAATATCGCTGGAAATCCAGCGATATTCACGCATTAACGCCATGGGGGACTTAGCCTGACAATCCCCCTGCCATACAACAAACAGGTAAGTCATGTTTTTAGCAGGTGTTAAATTCTAGCGATATTCGCGCTTAGCGCAAATTTTTTATATCGCTTCGCCTGCGTTGCTAATAGGGGGAAGTTGTGTTAGCGACTGTTTTCAGTTGCTTTTAGTTGGGAACGCCTACCTTGCATGTCATTAGCGATAATTATCGCTGGCATGCAAGGCGATGGGAAAACTGGCCGCTATCGCCTGAAAGCTGTCGCTAACACCTGTTAGCGACAGCTTGCTGATAGGCCGATAAAAAAATCGCTGCTTTAGCGGCAAAAAGTGCCGCTAAAGCGGCGATAAAGCCCTTGCTAATATGCCCCGTGGTTTGTACACTAAACCTAAGCAGAGCAGGCAGCCTTGTTGTAATCGTTAAGACTAATACAGATTGTTGGGCTTCGATGATATGCCAGTTCTTTCAGTGGATTACTAAAACTGGAAAATGTCCAAGCTATTGTGAGGGGGCAGTGGGCAAACAAATTCATAGAAAAGATGATCCTTCCCAAAAATGATAGATTCGTTTGACAGACATTTGGACTGAGGTGTATGCCAAGATAATTTTAAATTCACTAAAAGAGCAGATTAACAAGAATAATCTGAATCCTATTGAGTGGGAGAGTTTAGAGAGGGACACTCAACTTTGGATCATTGCTTTAGGCTGTGGTTAATGAATGAAATACCATTGAGCAAGTGGGTAGTCTCTACTGCTGCTTTGTAGACTTTCAAGCAGCTTTTGACCTGGTCGATTGGGAGACCTTGTGGCAGAATTGGCACGCGTCAGTATCTCTGAAGGGCCACGTGCAATTATAAAAGCAGGTCATTCCTCATGCTTTGTGGCACCAGGAATGTTATTCGATTTGCCTCTCAGATTGTAGTTTCCCTGGTTAACCGGACAGCTTCCTGGTGCCAAAGGGAGGGCGTGCCTGTCCCGACCATGTCTGACTGATTTTATTTTCATCAGAACACTCCTGGCAGGTTAAGTATTGTGTCCCACAATATAACATTTGTGTTTGTTTTGCAACCATTATTAGTTGTGTAGTTCATTGCATACCAAATTGTGACTTATTCTTAAAAACAATATAAACCCAGGCCCAGATTAATGTGCCAGGTAGATCTTCACAATCTAAAAATATATACTTCTGTCAGCTGAATTCAGCTGATATTGTGTTCTTAACTCTTGGCCCCCTGGATGCCTGCATCTATTCTACAAGGCGTATGAAGTGCATCAAATTAATAAATGTATGTCGCCAGCACCTCCCGTGCCGCGTGCTGCATTGGGGGCTGCTGTGCCAGTGGTTGAGAGGACCACGCTAGCAGTAGTGAGGTCTCAGAAGACATCCATGCTGCTCAGCTGCCTGTGTTTACTGGGCACCTGGCATGACAGTGTCTATCTCATTCTCTGGTGGAGCCCTTGATATAGACATCAGCTCTGGCGTTGCGTCTCCATCGCTTCAGTGAAGAGCTCTGCTCTGGCACACATATGGTGAACTCTCTTTGAGCTTCTACAAAAGCTGGAAGTGTTATCTGCTAAACTGTTCTCTGAGCTTTAACATGCAGGATTTATTTCCTTATGACCGAGGCGTACCATGCCCGCTTCACCCAGAGCTGTCTTTTCCTGCAGACCATATATTAAACTTATATTTGTTGCATTATGTCTTGTACTTTGTTTGCTCTTGAGTGAAGAGTTATTTTTACTTTTACTTTGCTTGTACGGTGACTGAAGTTCAAATTATGTTCTTTCACTGAAGAGGCAGTGCTCCAAGCCTGTTTTAACAAGCAGATGCATTCTGGTAGTTGCAGTCCTATAGCCCATCAATGAACCCCATTGGACTACTCCATTACATGACACTGGTTTGTAGAAGGAAATCCAGCACTAGAGTATTTTATTTGGTCCTTTATGACATGGAGTCACCTGGTGAGTGGAAAATGACTGAGTGCAGGGGCCCACTCTTCTCTAGCCCTCAGTGGTGACGCCTTCTGCCCCTAACTTGTCCTATATTTCAGCGCATCTGTCTCAGCTTCGCTCCCTGATGTCTGTTCTCTTAAAGTTGACATCTTCTGAGATAACTCTGCCAGTCCAAGTCTCTGCCTTCTAAGCTTCTCTGTTTGCTGTCTATCTCTTGTCTTCTTTGGTTCTTTTGCCTTCTCTTACACTGCTACTCTCTCTGCATTCCTGTTTCCCTCTACCCTCCCCTAATGCTGGGGTACAGGAACCTGTCTTCCTCTCTCTTACCTTTTTGAACACCCATGATTAACTTCCCTGTCTTGCACCCCAGTGTTTCCGAATGTCACATATCTGTGAATTAGCCTTTCTGGCATGGATGTGCTTTTATAAAGCTTCCTCTATCTGTCCTTCCCCACCCCTTGCTTACACTGGCTCAGCCTGTCCGACTGCCACCGAAGAAGCCTTTTCTCAGTGCAAAGCCACCAACACAGTCGAAGGCTTTTTGAAATTTGGCGAGCCCCTGACAGCTTGCTTGGCCTGCAGTTCTTGAGTTTGAATTTTGGTATGGCCAATACATCCTTCATCCCTTCTGGGGTTGATACATTGAGTATCATTTAAGGAAAAGGTAGTAACACCTGTCATAAAAAGTACCCTAGAAAAAACAAATTGTATGTATTATTTCATTTTTTTGAATAAAGTACTATAGAAGATCACCTCTCCGTTCTCTAGAGTTTATTTTTTTATTTTAACTGTGTGGAGCAGTGTGAGCTCTGAGGAGGGCCCATGTCTGGCCTTATTCGCCAATCCATTTTTTTGTGTTCTACTTTTCATTCTGCTACTTGGAATTTTCTTTGTTCCATTATAAAATGTGGAAATACAAAGAGAAGAATACAAATTTGAAGTCAGGACAGAATGCATATATCAAGTTGTTCTCTGCAGTGAGGGTTGTGGTGGGGGAGGATATTTTACTTGATTCCCATGTCCATGCTCGAATACCCCATCCTTTTTCAGGTTTCTTTTGGATTGCGGCACGTATAGTCCTGAATTTATCTTGGGGTACACAGGATTGCAGATACCAGAATTCAAAGAAAGCCTGGATTGGATCAGCTACTCACCTTGATTTGGGAATCTTAAGAACCTTGTGACATCCACAAAGTCGTGTGGGAGCAGCAGGCCTGAGGGTAGGTAACTGTGGTCCAAGCAGTCTGTTGTGGACTCTAGCTGTCCCTCTGCTCCTCGTCTGCAGTTTACTGTCCATCTCAGATAGAGCAAGGAAGCACATGCTGTCAATGTCAGTGATGCCAGAAACCAGGGTGTCTAATTCTGCTTCTAATTTGAAAAACCTCTCAACCTATTCCTTCCCATCCACATAAACATGCACAAAAGGAAGTCTTTCAAAAATGAATCTTAATACATGGGCATAGCAGCTCTGATCTGCTCACAGCAATGTCACTCAAAGCATAGCAGCTCTGATGATCTGCTCACAGCAATGTCACTCAAAGCATAGCAGCTCTGATGATCTGCTCACAGCAATGTCACTCAAAGCATAGCAGCTCTGATCCGCTCATGGCAATTTCACTCAAAGCATAGCAGCTCTGATCTGCTCACAGCAATGTCACTCAAAGCATAGCAGCTCTGATCTGCTCACAGCAATGTCACTCAAAGCATAGCAGCTCTGATCTGCTCACAGCAATTTCACTCAAAGCATAGACCTCTGATCCGCTCACAGCAATGTCACTCAAAGCATAGACCTCTGATCCGCTCACAGCAATGTCACTCAAAGCAAGCAGCTCTGATCTGCTCACAGCAATTTCACTCAAAGCATAGACCTCTGATCCGCTCACAGCAATGTCACTCAAAGCATAGCAACTCTGATCTGCTCACAGCAATGTCACTCAAAGCATAGCAGCTCTGATCTGCTCACAGCAATGTCACTCAAAGCATAGCAACTCTGATCTGCTCACAGCAATGTCACTCAAAGCATAGCAACTCTGATCTGCTCACAGCAATGTCACTCAAAGCATAGCAGCTCTGATCTGCTCACAGCAATGTCACTCAAAGCATAGCAGCTCTGATCTGCTCACAGCAATGTCACTCAAAGCATAGCAACTCTGATCTGCTCACAGCAATGTCACTCAAAGCATAGCAGCTCTGATCCGCTCACAGCAATGTCACTCAAAGCAAGCAGCTCTGATCCGCTCACAGCAATGTCACTCAAAGCAAGCAGCTCTGATCCACTTACGGCAATGTCACGCAAAGCAGCTATGATCCACTTATGGCAATGTCACTCAAAGCATAGCAGCTATGATCCGCTTAAGGCAATGTCACTCAAAGCATAGCAGCTATGATCTTCTTACGGCAAAGTCACTCAAAGCATACCAGCTATGATCTGCTTACGGCAATGTCACTCAAAGCATGGCAGCTATGATCCGCTTACGGCAATGTCACTCAAAACATACCAGCTATGATCTGCTTACGGCAATATCACTCAAAGCATAGCAACTCTGATCTGCTGACAGAAATGTCACTCAAAGCATAGCAGCTCTGATCCGCTCACAGCAATGTCACTCAAAGCAAGCAGCTCTGATCCACTTACGGCAATGTCACGCAAAGCAGCTATGATCCACTTATGGCAATGTCACTCAAAGCATAGCAGCTATGATCCGCTTAAGGCAATGTCACTCAAAGCATAGCAGCTATGATCTGCTTACGACAATGTCACTCAAAGCATACCAGCTATGATCTGCTTACAGCAATGTCACTCAAAGCATGGCAGCTATGATCAGCTTACGGCAATGTCACTCAAAGGATAGCAGTTATGATCCGCTTACGGCAATGTCACTCAAAGCATATCTCAAACATGTGCAATACTACCAATACGGAAATGTAACACATAAACTGAAAACGTGGCGGCTACGCATTAAAGATAACGTCAGTGCACTGCCAGGGAGGTTTGACCCGGATTCTGAGAATGATTTCACGAGAATTGGTATCTCAGTTAAACATTTTATTTTTTAAACAAAAGTTTCTTGTAATTTTTCAGCATTACAAACAACCATGCCTGGTGCTCAACACCATAAGAATATGCATGCCAATATGCACTGTACATTGATCGTCATAAAGGTACAGGTGACACATCCATGGGTAACAATATAAAGTACATAAGGCAAAATCAAGAGCAGCCTGTTCCAACCCTAAAACAGTGCACCCCCGCCCCCACTCCCTCCCTGCCCTTGCCTCTGCCCAAAGAGCCTTTTTAAACATACCATATCATGTGTGAACAGTGGTCATCCACAGCACTCGCATAATGGAACTCCAGAACTCCAGTTGTGGAAGAGTCAAGTAGGGCAAGGTCAGTTCCCCTTCTAACTCGTCTACTGGTAATGAGGATCACTCGGGGGTATCCAGGTCAGGCTCTTCAAGACAATGCACCAGGTGATCCCACGCTCAGGCCTTATCAATCGAACCGAGTCCGCTTCTCATCTCTTGGAATAATACTGCCGGGATCTCACTTAGACATGCCCGCTGGATGTTTTTTTACTAGCCTGGCCTGTATTTTTAAGTCAAGGCTGGAAATATTGGAAAAAGCAGAGAAATCAAGTATTTTTACCTTCTGAAACATGAATCTAAAACTCCAAACAAATGACAAAATTAATTATAAATGCTCTGAAAGCTATCTAAATCATTTCTGAGAGGTTTTTAGAGCAAACTGAGGGATAATTGCCATGTTTCAAAAGATTGATGACAACTTTACACAGGCTTGTTTTTGCCACCAGTTCGTGGATGTTACTGAATACCACAACTTAAACCAATGACTAGTACTTTTTTTAAAAGAAAGGTGGAAACCCTATTGTTCATTGAACCCTACCATAGGTACATTTAAGCAGGTACTTTTGCTATAGGCTGAATACTAAGGTCCTGATTACGAGAGAGTTGTGTTTTCCGACCCCTACGTAAACTCCTGTTTGCGCAGGAATTGCACTTACAAGTTGAATGGTATTTAACACATCAGGTAGCACAAGGTGCATTAAGTCACTCACATTTTGTTACATTTTGGCAGGTTAAACTTGCCGGAATTTATCAGGGGACAAGTGTATAGTATTTACCAAACCATGGTGTGGAAAGCAGCAACATCTGCCTGCTGTTTCCCAGAAACACATAATAGGTGGTGTTTATCACACCCGATAACGTACTCCAGCGTATCATTATTTATCTGATGCGCTAAAATGTACCTGGAATCAGGGCTTATGTCTTTGCTGGTCGAGATATCTATGAAGCACATGGGCAGTAGCCTCGCCTGTCAGAAGAAGTGCTAAGCAAGTGAATGACTGATGGCCATGTTGGGCAGTAGCCTCGCCTATTAGAAGAAGTGCTAAGCAAGTGAATGACTGATGGCCATGTTGGGCAGTAGCCTCGCCTGTCAGAAGAAGTGCTAAGCAAGTGAATGACTGATGACCATGTTGGGCAGTAGCTTCGCCTGTCAGAAGAAGTGCTAAGCAAGTGAATGACTGATGGCCATGTTGGGCAGTAGCCTTGCCTGTCAGAAGAAGTGCTAAGCAAGTAAATGACTGATGGCCATGTTGGGCAGTAGCCTCGCCTGTCAGAAGCGCTAAGCAAGTGAATGACTGATGGCCATGTTGGGCAGTAGCCTTGCCTGTCAGAAGCGCTAAGCAAGTGAATGACAGATGGCCATGTTGGGCAGTAGCCTCGCCTGTCAGAAGCGCTAAGCAAGTGAATGACTGATGGCCATGTTGGGCAGTAGCCTCGCCTATCAGAAGAAGTGCTAAGCAAGTGAATGACTGATGGCCATGTTGGGCAGTAGCCTCGCATGCCAAAAGAAGTGGTAAGCAAGTGAATGACTGATGGCCATGTTGGGCGTGGGCACGCCTGTCAAAAGAAGTGCTAAGCAAGTTAATGACTGATGGCCATGTTGGGCGTGGGCACGCCTGTCAGAAGAAGTGCTAAGCAAGTGAATGACTGATGGCCATGTTGGGCAGTAGCCTCGCCTGTCAGAAGAAGTGCTAAGCAAGTAAATGACTGATGGCCATGTTGGGCAGTAGCCTCGCCTGTCAGAAGCGCTAAGCAAGTGAATGACTGATGGCCATGTTGGGCAGTAGCCTTGCCTGTCAGAAGCGCTAAGCACGTGAATGACTGATGGCCATGTTGGGCAGTAGCCTTGCCTGTCAGAAGCGCTAAGCAAGTGAATGACTGATGGCCATGTTGGGCAGTAGCCTCGCCTGTCAGAAGAAGTGCTAAGCAAGTGAATGACTGATGGCCATGTTGGGCAGTAGCCTCGCATGCCAAAAGAAGTGGTAAGCAAGTGAATGACTGATGGCCATGTTGGGCGTGGGCCCGCCTGTCAAAAGAAGTGCTAAGCAAGTGAATGACTGATGGCCATGCTGGGCGTGGGCACACCTGTCAGAAGAAGTGCTAAGCAAGTGAATGACTGATGGCCATGTTGGGAAGTAGCCTCACCTGCCAAAAGAAGTGCTAAGCAAGTGAATGACTGATGGCCATGCTGGGCAGTAGCCTCGCATGTCAAAAGAAGTGCTAAGCAAGTGAATGATTGATGGCCATGTTAGGAAGTAGCCTCGCCTGCCAGAAGAAGTGCTAAGCAAGTGAATGACTGATGGCCATGTTAGGCATAGGCACGTCCGTCAGAAGAAGTGCTAAGCAAGTGAATGACTGATGGCCATGTTGGGCGTAGGCACGCCTGTCAGAAGAAGTGCTAAGCAAGTGAATGACTGATGGCCATGTTGGGAAGTAGCCTCACCTGCCAAAAGAAGTGCTAAGCAAGTGAATGACTGATGGCCATGTTGGGCAGTAGCCTCGCCTGTCAGAAGAAGTGCTAAGCAACTGAATGACTGATGGCCATGTTGGGCGGTAGCCTCGCCTGCCAGAAGAAGTGCTAAGTAAGTGAATGACTGATGGCCATGTTGGGCAGTAGCCTCGCCTGCCACAAGAAGTGCTAAGCAAGTGAATGACTGATGGCCATGTTGGGCAGTAGCCTCGCCTGTCAGAATAAGTGCTAAGAAAGTGAATGGCTGATGGCCATGTTGGGCAGTAGCCTCGCCTGCCAGAAGAAGTGCTAAGCAAGTGAATGACTGATAGCCATGTTGGCAGTAGCCTCACCTGTCAGAATAAGTTCTAAGCAAGTGAATGGCTGATGGCCATGTTGGGCAGCAGCCTCAACTGCCAGAAGAAGCGCTAAGCAAGTGAATGACTGATGGCCATGTTGGGCGTAGGCACGCCTGTCAAAAGAAGTGCTAAGCAAGTGAATGACTGATGGCCATGTTGGGCAGTAGCCTCGCCTGTCAAAAGAAGTGCTAAGCAAGTGAATGACTGATGGCCATGTTGGGCATAGGCATGCCCGTCAAAAGAAGTGCTAAGCAAGTGAATGACTGATGGCCATGTTGGGCGTAGGCACGCCTGTCAAAAGAAGTGCTAAGCAAGTGAATGACTGATGGCCATGTTGGGCAGTAGCCTCGCCTGTCAAAAGAAGTGCTAAGCAAGTGAATGACTGATGGCCATGTTGGGCATAGGCATGCCCGTCAAAAGAAGTGCTAAGCAAGTGAATGATTGATGGGCATGTTGGGCAGTAGCCTCGCCTGCCAGAAGAATGGCTCAGCAAGTGAATGACTGATGGCCATGTTGGGCAGTAGCCTCGCCTGTCAGAAGAATTGCTAAGCAAATGAATGACTGATGGCCATGTTGGGCATAGGCACGCCTGTCAGAAGAAGTGCTAAGCAAGTGAATGACTGATGGCCATGTTGGGCAGTAGCCTCGGCTGTCAGAAGAAGTACTAAGCAAGGGAATGACTGATGGCCATGTTGGGCGTGGGCACGCCTGTCAGAAGAAGTGCTAAGCAAGTGAATGACTGATGGCCATGTTGGGAAGTAGCCTCACCTGCCAAAAGAAGTGCTAAGCAAGTGAATGACTGATGGCCATGTTGGGCAGTAGCCTCGCCTGTCAGAAGTGCTAAGCAAGTGAATGACTGATGGCCATGTTGGGCAGTAGCCTCGCATGCCAAAAGACGTACTAAGCAAGTGAATGACTGATGGCCATGTTGGGCGTGGGCACGCCTGTCAAAAGAAGTGCTAAGCAAGTGAATGATTGATGGCCATGTTAGGCAGTAGCCTCGCCTGCCAGAAGAAGTGCTAAGCAAGTGAATGACTGATGGCCATGTTAGGCATAGGCACGACCGTCAGAAGAAGTGCTAAGCAAGTGAATGACTGATGGCCATGTTGGGCGTAGGCACGCCTGTCAGAAGAAGTTCTAAGCAAGTGAATGACTGATGGCCATGTTGGGAAGTAACCTCACCTGCCAAAAGAAGTGCTAAGCAAGTGAATGACTGATGGCCATGTTGGGCAGTAGCCTCGCCTGTCAGAAGAAGTGCTAAGCAACTGAATGACTGATGGCCATGTTGGGCGGTGGCCTCGCCTGCCAGAAGAAGTGCTAAGCAAGTAAATGACTGATGGCCATGTTGGGCAGTAGCCTCGCCTGCCACAAGAAGTGCTAAGCAAGTGAATGACTGATGGCCATGTTGGGCAGTAGCCTCGCCTGTCAGAATAAGTGCTAAGCAAGTGAATGACTGATGGCCATGTTGGGCAGTAGCCTCGCCTGTCAGAATAAGTGCTAAGCAAGTAAATGGCTGATGGCCATGTTGGGCAGTAGCCTCGCCTGCCAGAAGAAGCGCTAAGCAAGTGAATGACTGATGGCCATGTTGGGCGTAGGCACGCCTGTCAAAAGAAGTGCTAAGCAAGTGAATGATTGATGGCCATGTTGGGCAGTAGCCTCGCCTGCCAGAAGAAGGGCTCAGCAAGTGAATGACTGATGGCCATGTTGGGCAGTAGCCTCACCTGTCAGAAGAATTGCTAAGCAAGTGAATGACTGATGGCCATGTTGGGCATAGGCGCGCCTGTCAGAAGAAGTGCTAAGCAAGTGAATGACTGGTGGCCATGTTGGGCAGTAGCCTCGCCTTCCAGAAGAAGTGCTAAGCAAGTGAATGACTGATAACCATGTTGGGCGTAGGCAAGCCTGTCAGAAGTGCTAAGCAATTGAATGACTGATGGCCATGTTGGGCAGTAGCATCGCCTGCCAGAAGAAGTGCTATGCAAGTGAATGACTGATGCCCATGATGGGCGTAGGCACGCCTATCCGGTTCCTTTTGTTCCATATTTCACATAAATGTATATCCGTCTATACAATGCATCAAAACATAGCAATGATACATTATCTTATACATTGCCTGTTTTTCAATTGAACAGTCCGGATCTTTTTAATATTCTCAAACATCAAATAGATACATTAACACTCCTTAGTGAGGTCCCTTATATATTTAGAAATAATAATACATTCTTGCAATCTCGGTAACGGGAAGATGGCATGTCTCATAAATATTTTGTCTAATACTATAGGTCGGATCAGCGTGTATAGCTCCCTTCCACATGCCCAATCATCTCAGGCAACATGCAGGTTACGTAGAGGTGCCTTTACACTCATCCACAAAACATTGTCCCCCTACATAAATTGCTACAACCCTTATACTGCTCATAGGTGATACTTATCTCACATTCTTTCAATAGCAACCGCGAGTGTATCTCAAGCCTTGTGCAAAGTGCATCTGCCTGGCTGCCTATAGATTGTCATTCATATCGCAGTCTCTACCGGTGCCCACCTATGCCCATCCTTCAACCACACCCTTATACTGGGTGCCAGCGCAGGTTTCCATGACATGACTATCCTACATTTTTCCAAAATCAAAGCCCAATCAGAGAACCCGATCACTGTTTATGGGTTTTGGAGCGTGGAAATTGACCCAACGTTTCCAGTGGTACTCGTCTTTCTGTAATATCCACGGGAAGATGAATTACAGTAACGCGATATGATTGGGCACTCAGGTGATAAAAGCTGGCATTGAACTCTCTAGAACGGGGGCATCCAGTGTATGTTCTACAACACATCTTACCTGGCCGTCCTGGAGATCGGTTCGTATGATTTCGATCATTGAACTGAGTGCATTTGAATTGTTTTCTAGCTACTCTGGATGTATAATCTAAGCACCGCCACCATTGTTTGTCAGGATACCCACCCTGTCACTGTTTCCCATTTGTTTGCAATTCCGAACTACCCCCTAAAAAACAACCTCAATATCACTTACTGCAAAAACATTAGCACTCTCCTGCCACTCCCATGTGTAAGTAGGACTTGTGGCTCATCAGATCTTGGGAGTTCATCTCCTTCTAAACTCCACATGCTCATTGCCGCACTTTGCAATGCATTAAACGTCAAAAAGTGCAGTGTTCCCACCTCACATACACTGTCAAATGTACTTAATGTGCCATTTACTCACATAAGGGCAACTGGACTCTGAAAGATGGAAAAACAGGCCAAACCTCTATTATCTTCCTGGAGTATCCAAAGAGATTGGAGTTGACGCCTCACTCACTTATGGTGACATGCTTCATCATCGGCGCCTATCCACACCTTGATAGGGTCTCTGGTTGAGTCCACCCTGGCGGTATTACCCTACCAGGGTGTGGATAGGCGCCGATGATGGAGCATGTCACGATAAGTGAGTGAGGCGTCTACTCCAATCTCTTTAGATACCCTGGGAAGATAATAGAGGTTTGGCCTGTTTTTCCCTCTTTCAGGGTCCAGTTGCCCTTATGTGAGTAAGTGTCTGTTTCAGGGAGAAACACAACTGGACTAAAAATCTCCTACTCTCTGGAAGTGAGACACGTACTGTGCCATTATCATACAGAATTCCCATTTTTCATATTCCTGCTTTGACCCATGCCTGGCGATCATGCGTGCGTGTGACTTTGAGAAACTTGGGGAGTGCCCACAATAGCAACTCTGGAGAATAAAGGAGTAGTAACATGCAACCATCTTCAACCATCTCAACCAACAATATTTCACTGCACACAACAATTGGGGCACCAAACACCCAGGCCTGTTCAAGGACAGCAGCCAGTCATTCAACACTTCACCTCGAATCGCCATTTGCATATCCATCCTATCCGGGCTTTCTGTCACCCAACCATTTACCAACCACTGCAGTTGCCATGCTAAGCAGTGCGCTTCAAAATGAGGTGTCACCAGACCCCTCTTCTTTCATAGGCCAATCAGTTTTCAAAAGCACTACCCTACATCTACTGTTACTCCCGACCAATTCCGTCAGTAAGCCCCGCAATGCAGTAAAACATGTTCCTAGCCAATTTGCCGATAGGGCGGAGAACACGTACAGCAACCGGGGCAGTGCCGCCATCTTTGCTAGGGTGACCCTACTCATCTGCGACAGTAGCAGCTTAATTCAAAACGGCGAGGAATTATGTATGGATGCCATTGCCCTTCCCAAATATTCAGCTGTAAGATGGAGCTCCAATTAACACACATTACACACAGATATTTAAAAGTCTCTAAATTACAGCAAACTGGTACAGGGTTCAATCAGGCACATTTCTGAGTGTCAAGTTCTCGCAACGGAAACAGACAAGACAATGCAGGAACTGAAAAGGCATCTCATGAGTAGGGATACCACCTTTCCAAAAGACAAATACAGGCCATTTGTTGTTGTTTAAAGAGTCTGCAAAGGCCTCGCTGTGACACTAAATAGGGCTGTAAATAAAATGGTATGTATTCATTTGTAACATGACTTGCCTGTCTCTGTTTCCTTTATTTATTAGTCATGGATCATTAATGCAGCCCTAGAACACATTTGGAAGTCTACCAAACTCTTCTAACATTGTCATTAGTGCAGCTAAGTTGGTTTCTTTTTCTCAAGAAAACTAATGCATCGTCGGCATATAACAAAATCACATGCCACCTCTCTCATATAACTGTATACCCCAGTCCAGACTCTTGGCTCGCAACAAAAAGGCCACGCTAATGCAAACAGCAATTTGCTATGGTTTCGATATCGCTCAACCTAACCTCTCCCTGACTGTCGGGGACAAATACAGATATTGTACCCATTGTAAGTAAGACCCACTTACTTACAAGGGCATCTAAGTATCTCCCAGATGTATGGTCAACTCACAGAATGAGATAGCCAATGATGCCGCCCACTGGACCAGTCCCCCCTCAGGTACATCATTCATTATGAGAAAAAGACATCAGAGATTAAGGAAAGTGTTGTGCTGGGCTATAGCACTATTTTGGTTGTGATGCACCAAGTGCAAATCCACTGTCATTAAACGAGTGGCCCAGGTTTGCTTGAAACCTTATAGTCTAAGTTTAACAACAGTGGCTGGTATGCCCCCACTTCCAAATGTTTTCCCCTGGGCTTGGGACACCCTGATGAGAGCAGCCACGACAAGGCAGCATCCGTGGTCCTATACATATATGGCTGTACTTTACATACTTTATTACTACATATATGGCTCGCCATCATGATCCTTCCTTTAGTTATATATGCCATTTCATTATAGGCTCAACAGCCTTGAGCCCTGTTCTCCTTTGCTTTGGGGTACCATTTGCCTCCGGTGGACCTCTCCAACCCCAGCTCCAACACCAACGACATCCCGCCGTCGCAACCCCTGTGCGATTCCCTCGCCACCTTCTTTCACCGCAAGATCGCCGACATCCACGACAGCTTCGACACCCAGACAACCCCAACTAAGATCGACCCGCACACACCATCGACCATGACCCCCTGCCAGCCTGGGACAGCGTGAACATCGAGGACACCATCAAGACCATGAGCACAATACACTCCGGCTCCCCGTCAGACCCTTTCCCGCACCACATCTTCAACAAAGCCAGCAGCTCCATCGCACCCCACCTGTGCAACATCATCAACCTCTCCTTCGAGACCGCGACCTTCCCAGAGAGCTGGAAACACGCAGAGATCAACGCCCTACTCAAAAAACCCAAGGCGGACCCGAGAGACCTCAAGAACTTCCGGCCCATCTCTCTGCTTCCGTTCCCAGCCAAGGTCATCAAGAAGATCGTCAACAAACAGCTAACCCGATACCTCGAAGAAAACAGCATCCTGGACCCATCCCAATCAGGGTTCCGCAGCAACCACAGCACTGAGACTGCCTTCATCGCCGCCACCGACGACATCAGGATCCTGCTGGACAATGGTGAGACCGCAGCCCTCATCCTGCTGGACCTCTCCGCCGCCTTCGACACTGTCTGCCATCGCACTCTACGCGCACGCCTCCACGACGCAGGGATCCGAGACAAGGCCCTGGAATGGACCATCTCCTTCCTCGACGGCAGAACCCAGAGAGTCCGCCTCCCACCCTTCCGATCCGAAGCCTCCGAGATCATCTGCGGCGTACACCAGGGATCGTCCCTCAGCCCAACACTGTTCAACATCTACATGGCCCTGCTCGCACGCATCGCCAGACAACACGACCTCAACATCATCTCCTACGCCGACGACACTCAACTGATCCTCTCCCTCACCAAGGACCCCCTCGCCGCCAAAGCCAAACTCCATGAAGGAATGAAGGCCGTCGCCGATTGGATGAAGATCAGCCGACTAAAGCTGAACACGGACAAAACGGAGGTCCTCATCCTCGGCTCCAACACCTCAGCCTGGGACGACTCCTGGTGGCCAACGACGCTGGGAGCAGCCCCGACACCCACCGACCACGCACGCAACCTGGGAGTCATCCTCGACTCAACGCTCTCCATGACCAAGCAAGTCAACGCAGTCTCCTCCTCCTGCTTCAACACCCTCCGCATGCTTCGCAAGATCTACAGGTGGATCCCGACAGACACAAGAAGAACAGTCACCCAGGCCCTCGTCAGTAGCAGACTGGACTATGGGAACGCCCTCTACGCGGGAGCCCCGGCCAAGCTCATCAAGCAACTGCAACGCATACAAAACGCCTCTGCACGACTGATCCTCGACGTACCACGCCACAGCCACATCACCCCCACTTGAGGAACCTGCACTGGCTCCCCGTCGACAGGAGGATCACCTTCAAACTCCTCACCCACGCACACAAGGCACTCCACAAAACTGGCCCAGCCTACCTCAACAGACGGCTCTTCTTCTACGTCCCCAACCGCCAGCTCCGCTCCGCCGACCTCTCCCTCGCCACCGTCCCCCGCATTCGAAGAACAACCACCGGCGGCAGATCCTTCTCACAACTCGCCGCCAAGACCTGGAACACCCTTCCACTAAGCCTACGAAAGACCCAAGACCTGCTGACCTTCAGGAGGCTACTCAAGACCTGGCTGTTTGACCAGTAGCAGCATCCCCCCCCCTTCCCTCTCCCCAGCGCCTTGAGACCCTCGCGGGTAAGTAGTGCGCTCTACAAATTCTTTGATTGATTGATTGATAATACCCTCCCCTGACAAGAGAACAGAGGAACTATCCTCCCATTAGATAATTGCTGGAATTCCAACCCTGATACTCCCAATATAGATATACTGAGGTGCTACACTTGTTTTAGTCAATCTAATTTTTTTCAATATCCCCACACCCACACACCTGTGTTAACAATTTCTATTCAGGACCAACCTGTGACAACTGTGTCCTATTGGTGTCCATTTTGAACATGAGGATTTGTTCTATTTTTTTTGGAACTCAGCTCCCTTTATCAAAGAGATTGCCTCTATGGTGTTATTTTTAATTTTATTTCAGTTATGGCTCTGTTCCAATCTTCCCCCAAAGACCATTCCAATATGGCTGCTGTTGGTGCAGGGATTCCCTTTAGTTAGGACTCTGCACCCGCTCACTTCATTACGGAGCCCGGCGACGTGTTCCACCCCAGCTGGCTTTCTCTTCCATCGGCTGGCCAAAAGCCGGAGACTGAGAGCACACATGGCGCCCGCTAACCGCCGAGTGCGGACCTCCATGCATTTTACTAATAAGAGTAATTATTAAATTTCACTCGTGCCCGCCCCAAGATGGTGGCATACTTGGAACATTGAGCCTCAGATTTACATTCTAGCTCAACACTGAAAGCGATTACCCAGACCTGTGCCTCTTCATCACACCTGCGCATGATAATGATCACTCACTCCAGCATATAAACCGCCTCCTCTGCTCCCTCATTACCTCCACGGTGGCAAAGAGGGGTAGGTTGCAGCTTTCCTTGCATGCTGGACGCTGTGAGTATTTTGAATAGTTCTTACTTTATGTACTGTTCCAATATTCCAGTGCTGACTGTTACTTCTCTCTACTACTTTCACTCCGTAGCTTGCACAGTCTCTGCCATCACCTAAGCGACCATTTACTTACTCAAATTGGGTAAGCTCTACCGCTCAATGCGGATTTTACTGCATCTACAATAGTGGTTATCCACACTCATTTCTGCGGATGATGTGTGTGTTTATTATACGTCACATGTGTATCACCTGCTTGTTGACTTATCTGTTTGTTCTTATATGTATTTGCACGTTCATTTGTTGGCGTGATTCCGCCTTTGGCATAGGTTTTTTCTACAATTGCCCAATGCATTGCTATGTGACAATGGGGTATGACCTACTGAATACCCTCCTTGTTTTAATTCTCACTCTCTATATGTCTCTTTTCCATTGCAGGTCGGATTTTAGATATCATAAGTAGGGCTCCCGATTTTATGGTATTTATTTTTTTAACATTTCCGTCTGTATTTATACACAGTTATTTTTTGGCCATCTTATTGGTATTTATCCATATTTCTTTTGTGTTTCAAGAATAAATGTAGCTGTAAAATGGTATATTTTAGCGTTTATATAACTCTTCGATGTGCACCCAAACATGGATGCCTGTCACGTTTTGGCAAACAAAGCAGCCAGTATAACAAAAGACTACACTCACAGGTACATATTAGCATCATACTACAAATATATGTTAACATATGCCTGTATTTAAGGAAATCTCATCCAGTATTTTAACCCTCCATGCGTCTGCCTGCTCAGCTGTTGCCTAGAATTCATGAAAGACAGCATGGAGAATTTCTTACAAGGAGCACTATTTTCAGTATTTTTCTGCCTTTAAAAATAAATACAGACAGGAAACACATTGTTTTCTGTCTGTATTTATCTGTAAAAATGGAAAACCGGAAGCCTTAATTGTAAGGTATACCATACACTTTGAGGGTGAGTTTTGGGATTGGGTATTGTTGCTAATTACTACTACTATAACCCCAATCATTGGTAGATTAGGTTTCATGGTCCTGAGGATGTGCCCAGATTCACAGAGACTTTACATGCCACAAAACATGTTGACCAACGTTCTCACTTTCCTGTGAGCTGTACCATATCATTGTCTCCAACACAGCCACCCTTTGTTTTTATTTATAACAATAGGTCCCATGTATTAAAACTTTCAGGGGCTCTCTTCGTTATTTTTATACCACACTTACACCAATCTACACACACAGCACCTCCACTTACACTTCATCATGGCGTTTTATTTGAAAAGACCTCCGGCAAAGAGCCCCCTCGAGGGGACCGTTGGGCTTTGCAGCGCTTGCCTAATGAGGAGCTGCCCAATGATGAAGCAGGACACCCATCTGGGTGCGTGAGAGCTCTTGCTTCTGAGCAATCAGATCCCTCAGATCTGCTTGCTCAGACCCTTCCCGACCTACTGCCTTTTCTGTTTCTTTTAGGAACTGCATGCTCCACTTGTATCCATGCACATTTAGGAAGCTTGTATGCTGGACTTAGATGCTCTCCCAGTCCCCCTATTATAGTGTTCTGCCTTGGGTAGTACCGCCACCGTTTCTACTCTCATTGACTGTGGTAGCTGCCACTCCTTCCTGGATGCTTGGGACACCTTTAAAAATCTAGGAGCCACATGTGTCCTATATTTCGCATGAAAATAAATCTAGGCATACTTCACCATGAGATGCATGCGCATATCAGACCATATAAATATTGCTGCTTCTATGGCTATATTTAGAGCGGTTTACTACAGCCACTAGAACTTTACTAAGTGTCATAACTATTTATGTATGTATAAGTTAATTTCCATTTTGTTATGAAAAAATCTACTTCCTTTAACCTTTGTCTCAACCCTCCCCTCTCGGACTCATCTCAAACCTTTCTGACTATTATGAGCTCCCAAACCTCCTTTTCAGACTCACCCCTCCTTTTCAGCCAATTCACCCAACTAACAGGCACACCTATCCACTTATCCCGAACATCCTTTTCAAACGTCACCATTCTTTTTTTGACAGTTCATCCAAATAACAAGCACACACATTCACTACTCCCAAACATCTTTTTCAAACTTACCCCTCCTTTTCAGCCAATTCTCCCAATTAACAGGCACATCTGTCCACTACTAACAAGAAACAACTTACTACTTTTACCTTTTCTAACGCATGCCATCAATTTATCTCTACTCAAAACACCCCTAAACACACAAGAACTCAAGAGTACAAACTTAAAAAAACTAATCCACAATAAGAAAAAAATCACATATTACTAATCAACCAACTATTTGACTCTAATCATGAGGTTCTAGAGTAGCATGCAGCTTGCCGCAAAGTGCTTCAACGCCTCATCGAGGGCGGTAAGAGCTACACAAATACATTTACAATTAAACTCTAACAGCAACCCATCTTGGCCAGGAGTCCTACCTCAGGCCAACTGCTCTATCGCAGCCATTATCCCAGCCAACAATAATGGGCTGTCAAGCGCTGCCCTTGCTCTCGCGTACTGATGGGTAACTCTTTCTCACTTAAATGCTCCCGTGTACTCCAACCAAATACTCCTGGCACAATATTTCTGGTCCTCATATCACCGAGCAAGCATTAACTTCAGACACAAACCATTCGAGAACCAGCGAAACTCCTAGTGCCACTGATTGCCACGGCCATAGAAACGGGCTACCAAGACCCGAGATATATTGGCCCCCTGGTTATCGGACCTGTCATTCCTTCCCATCTCAGGGGACTTCAGCTTCTTTATATTCGGTTCCCATATCCAGTTTGCAAGTCTGATAGACAGCTGTTAACTATGACTCCATAGAGGGGGCTAAGGGATAAAGCCAGTTTTTACATATTTCCCTTCTGGCAAGAAGCAACAGGTAAAACAAAAGAGATCGCTTGGTGCCCTCCAGAGAGTTGTAAGCTACAGTATCAACCCCAAATAATACCAATACAGGTATGACCCCTATTAGAACTCCGAAGATTCCCTCAATAGCCTTGCTCGCATTATCCCAAAACTTCGAGAGCAAGGCACAAGAGAAAAACATATGTTCATCATCTTCTTCAAGGCAGCCACATCGTCTACACCCGCGGGCCTGATTTTTGGTGAATTTCGCAATCTTTTGGGGAGTCCAGAAAATCATATTAGGCGTGAAGAAAGGATCCCTTTTCAGGTTGGCCGGTCTAATAACTTTATATAAGAACTTAAGGGATACATGCCACAAAGATTTCAGTTCTGCTTCTGGCATCATACCTCCCCCAGATCGATAAGGGGGGCTGAAACTTAATCTCCTCGGCATCAAGCTACATCCAGTACCATCTGGAGACCTCTTTTTTTATAGGTAATGTATCCTGAAACCTTGTCTCAATCTCCCAGGGGCCTCCAGTTTCGAATTTTTTACTTGTATACCATGAGAGCAATTGTATATATTTAAATCTTGGAAGCCGCCTCTTAGTCATGCTAATCAGTGTCTCCCAAGATAAGAGCCCTTGACCAGTAAGAAGATCCCCCCACACTGTTATGCTGACATTCCCGCAATGGATGACTCAAACTATCGGACAGACACTCTGGAGTACCTGGGGAATCCCAAATAGGAGAATAATCTGAATAATACTTGATGCCCAGGGCCCTCCTGATTTTAAACCAGAGCCTTAGAGCAGCCTTTAGAACTTTCAATCTGACTCTTTTATTTTGGGTCTACAAGCTTATATAACAAGGCATAGGTCCCTAGGTCCTTAGTCATTGCCAACAATAGCTGGCCCTATGTTGAACTATCTGGAGGCTCTAGGAGTATTCTGTAGTTTTTAAACTGAAAGGCTTCATAGTATTAACTCAAGTCGGGTAATGCCAATCCTCCTTTCTCCAATCTACGCCACAAATTCTTACACGCCAATCTAACTGCCCTCGTGACCCATATAAAAGTTATTTTCCCCTGTATTTTTGCAGTTATTGTTTCCGGGAAAGACAGCGGGATGCGGTTAAAAAGGTAGTGTTGGATGCTCATTTTGATCAGATGTATCTGCCCGTATATGGTACATGGGAGATTGCTCCACTTAGTAAGCTACATGTCAACTTCTCTGGGGACGCTTCGCAAATTATGAGCTCGGATTGCTTCCAAGAGATGGACTATGGATATACCCAGATTCTTAAACTCTGGCTTCAAACTCCTCTTCAGGTCTACAATATTCCAACACATGATGTCGGATTTATCTTTATTAATAGAGTAGCCTGAGAAGGCCCCAAACTCTTCTGCTAATTTCTCTACTCTGGGTATAGTTGTATCTGGATCTGCTGTATAAATAATCACATTGTCGGCACATAGGGCTATCTTAGTGCTGAACCCATGATTCAAACGGAACTACTTGCTGATCTACCCTGAGCATTTGAGCAAATGGCTCTATTTAGATATTAAAAACGAGGGGAGAGGGCATCCCTGCCAGGTGCATCTAAGGATGCTGAAGCTCCTAGTCAACGCCCCATTGAGTAATATTCGGGCAGACAGAGCACCATATAGCTTTTGGAGAGTGGAAATAAAGTTCTAACTAAAATGTCATAGCCTTCAAGATATTCCCAGCAGACTCTATCAAAAGCCTTGGCCGCATCCAATGTGAATATTGCCAAAGGATCTGAACAAGCAGCAGGAAGATTGATTGTGCCAATGAGCTGCTGTGTGAGCTCATAAATCTGCTGCTTGGGGATGAAGACCTTCTGATCTAGACGCAAATCTACCAGTCAAAAGCTAGTACTTACCTTGTAATCTGTATTTGGTAATGAAATAGTCCGAAACGAGTCAGACTTCCTAAGGGTCTTTAGCTGGTTTCAATATTAGCACCAAAATGGCTTATTTCCAAGACACTGGGATTTGCGCTCCCTCAAGGTAAATAGAATAGCTTTTCCCATATAGGTATAATCACCTCCTTCAGTATTTTATACAGCTCAGAGGGAATGGCATCTGGCCCCGCTGATTTCCCGTTTTTTGCGCATTTCAGATGTTCTTGAATTTCTGCCTCAGTAATCCTAGCCGCCAGAAAATTCTGTCAAGTGTCTGTAAGCCCGGGAAGTTTCATCTCCCTCAGCCGTACCCATACTAAATCCTGCTTGACCTCCTCTTCATAGAGGGATGAAAATAAGGTCAATAAAAGTTCCTCCATCTCCTCTATCTGTCGGTGTCTTCACTCTGGGGATTAACTACCAACTCTTTGATGTTATTTCTATCTCTCTCTGCTCTCGCTTTCCATGCCAAATATAGTCCCACTTCTCTCACCAAATTCAAACAATCTTGCATAATTCCCCTGCCATCGTTCTCTGCACTCCCTTTCAAGCTTGATTTTATACTTTATTTGAGCTTCTTCCAGTTTTTGTCAGGTATTATCTCCCTATCTACCCTCGGATTCTGCACTTGAAGGGTCACCTCTATCGCCTATCTCCTGCTCCAGGGCGCCAAGCACTTCTCTGCTCAACTTGCTTTTATGGGATGCCTGACTACGCAGAAACCCCCGGATACGGGCCTTATTAGTGTCCCAAACCGTGGCTAAAGAGGCAGACCCTATATTATCAGGAAAAAAAATCCTGACTGACTTTCTCCAAGGACTGCCCAATTCCTATATTCAAGAGGAGGGCACAATTAACTGTCCATCCAAGACTCCCCCACTTACACCATCACAGCCGAATGATCGGAAAGATGCCCTCACAAGTGTTTGAACTCCCTAACTCCTTCAACCATGGCGTTATCGATAAACACGTAATCTAGCCTAGAGAAGTGGCCATACTTTTTACTATGATATGTGTAGCCGCTCTGCTCTCCACATGTCTACCAGACTAGGGCCAGACTGGCCTTAGTGGGCACCGGGCGTTTCCCCGGTGGGCCGCCAGGTTGAGGGCCGGTTTTGGGCCCCTGGGGGGCCATTTTTGTTACTGGGGACCTGCAACAAAGTCGGTCGAAACCGGCCCTCGCAAACAGCTCAGCCGCACCCCCCCACCCCCTCCGGGGACGGCCGAGCAGTTTGCCAGGGCCGGTTTCGGTTCCCAGTCCGGCCTTGTACCAGACCGATATCCTGAAGCATACTTTTCAGGGCCTGCCTATTCTTGGGTGTATTAATGCAGTTTCTCCTGGTGGATCTTTCTAGATTAATATTTGACAGAGTATTAAAGTCCCCCCCTCCAAGGATAATTGGCATTGGGGCCTCTAATAGATTCCACTCCAAAGTTGGAAGAGGAAATGGGTAATATGCATTTGGGCCATAAAAACAGGCACACAAAAGTTATGGTTAGAGCACCTTATATTCCCAATCACCCATCTTCCTGTGGAGTCAGTTTTAGAACCCACCAAGTCTATTCCTACCCCTTTTTTTTTTTTTACAAAAATAGCAACCCACTTAGAGTATTCAACCTGGTCTGAAACTGCAAACTGCCCCACTCACTTTTACTTTACAAAAACGACCCTGCTCTTTATTGCAGTCAGGTGGGCCTCTTGTAGGATCATTATATGGGCTGAGCTATCTTCCAGCCACTGTAGCACCGTGTTCTGTCTCCCTGTAGACCTAAGCTTGTTAATAATCCTTGTGAAGAGTCTTAATTCTTTACCCATCCCCACTGAATCCAACCCTTGATCCCAAACTCAAACTCAGACTATAACTTAAAATAATATTGTCTATAGGCCGTAACATCCTTACTTCAGCTGGAAAATCAGAGATTATGAGAACTAAAAGTTTTTTTGTATTTTCTCTCACTGCTCCCCGCCCTGTGCCCATCCCTTCCCTTGGAAACCCCTCCCATTACTATCTGGCATTATTAAATGACATATGGACACTATACTAAAGGTGGAAGAAAAAATGGAGAAAAGTGATATTTAGTGTGCCCGCCCCATCCCCTCCAAGCCTCCTCCACACAGTGAACACCCTTCACTATACTACATTCCTTGCTTATCAGCCCTCATCCTCTCAGTGACTAGCACTTTTCTTAATAGACTCAATCAGCGTATCCACCTCCCCCACACTTCGGTAATTGTACGTTTGATTGTTCCACATTATGCGGAGCATGGGTGGAAATTTTAACTGAGCCTTAGCTCCAAGCTTGTGAGTTTCTCCATTCTTCTACCCAGCTCCCATTGGTGTTGTTCCGTGGCTTTACACAAATCAGACTGGATAGTAAAAGTGCATCCCTAGTTGGTAAAGGAGCCATTTCTGAGAGCATTCCCCAATATAAGCTCTTTCCAGGGGTGGCTCCTCCGCAACGGCAGAGGAGCATCGCCCCACTGGCTCAGAGCCAGCAGCAAAAAAATAAAACAATATTTCAATGTTGTTTTATTTTTAAGCCGCTGGCTCAGCCAGCGTGTCCAGGGAAGAGTGGGGCCGAGGCATGGGAGGGAGAGGAGGAGTGCTAGGTGCACTCCCTAAGTGCTCATGTGTGTTTGGCCGGCCGTCTCAGGCCGACCAAAACACACATGCGCACTTAAGTATCTCGAACCCGGCTGTATTAAACAGCCGGGTTAGAGAAACCCCACAGACTCGCTGACCTGAGCGGAGCATCTTTCCAGCCTGCTCAGGCCAATCCCTGCTCTGCAGCACGGGGATTGGACAGGGAGTCTGTTACGTAGTCACAGTGTCTGCTGGGACAAGGAAGTCCCAGCACTGAGGCGCGACGCAGCAGGTAAGTTTAACTTTTTATTTTTTATTATTATTATACACAGTCCCTCGTCCCCCTCCCTCGTCCCCCTCTCCCCGTGCCCCCTCCCGCGCTCCCCCTGGTCCCCCTTACCCCACCCCTCCACTTTTTGTATCTGGCGGCCGCCACTGGCTCTTTCACTGAATATGAGAGGAAATTAACCAAGAGCTTCTTGGGTTTCTGCCTATTAGGATTCCTCCTAAATAGGTCCCTGTGCACTCTCTGGATCGCTTGTTCCAAATTCACTTCAGGTCTGTCCTTTATTTATTTAATTTATTTATTTATTTATAAAGCGCAACAATCATCCCATAGGGATATCACGGCGCTAGCGAGGCGGGAGGGTGGTGAGTTGAACTGGTCTGTTGTGATCGGTGGCAGCAATCCTAGGGGAATAAGTGAGTTTTAAGGTTCTTCCTGAACGCCATGTAATCCTCGATCAGCCGTAGTTCCAACGGAAGCTCGTTCAAGTGCAAAGCTGCAAGGTACGAAAAAGTGCGTCCGCCTGCCCTACTCTTACTGATTCTTTTAGTTTCAGCTAGCGCCTGAAAGCGTGACCTTAGGCACCTGGACGGGGTCTAGAATTTAATTCTATTCCGCAGAATCCTGGGGCCGGTGTGATGGAGTGCCCTGTGTGCATGTCCTAAGAGCTTAAATCTTGCTCTTTGACGTGTGGGCAGCCAGTGAAGTTGTCTTAGGCAATCTGTCGCTGAACTATATCTGCCCTTGTTGCACACCAGTTTGGCCGCTGCATTTTGTATTACCTGCAGACGTTTAAAAAGGTAATCTGGCATGCCAACAAAAAGTGCATTTCCATAGTCCAGCCTACTAACAAGCAGGGCCTGTGTTACTGTTCTCCTGCTTTCCAGTGGGATCCAGGGGAAGAGCCTTTTTAAGAGCTTCAGTGTGGCGAAATTTCTACCACACAAGGTCCGCACGTGGTCCTGCATTGATAGGGTGTTGTCAATGATGACACCCAGGTTTTTTGCACACTGCTTGGGTGCTGGGGCCATGCCCAACGAGTGGGGCCACCAAGACGCATCCCAGATATGATTGGCTCTGCCGAGAAGCAAGATTTCGGATTTCTCAGCGTTGAGCTTCAGGCAGTGTTCTGACATTCAGGTTGCCATTTCGGTGAGGCAGTTGTTGAGTTTGGCCCTAGTGTCCTCATGCCTCTCTCCGATAGCTATTGTCAGTTGCGTGTCATCTGCATAGGAGCAAATCCCAAAGCCCCATTTCGTGCCAATTTTTGCCAAAGATGATACGTAGGCATTAAATAGGGTAGGGCTCAGGGATGCTCCCTGCGGGACACCACAACTGAGATTTTTTGGGGTTGATGAGAAGGCATCCATTTGCACAGTTTGAGTCCTGTTGCTCAGAAATGAGCTGAGCCATTGAAGGGCTTTTGCGTGTATCCCTTTCTCGTGCAGGTTTCCCAATAAAAGCTGGTGGGAGACCGTGTCGAAGGCCGCCGACAGGTCTAACAGGATCAAGGCTACTGCTTTTTCCTGATCCAACAGTGATCTTACATTATCTAAGACAGCCAGAAGGGTTGCCTCTGTACTGTTGGTGGCCCTGAAACCTGTTTGAGAGGGGTCTAGTAATTCATTTGACTCTAGATAATTGGACAGTTGTCTGTTGACTAACTTTTCCAATACTTTGGAGAGATAAGGGAGTTGAGAAATTGGCCTGTAGTTGGCTGGGTTAGTTACATCCGAGCCTGCCTTCTTCAGCAAAGGGGGTCACTATGGCCTGTTTCCAAATCTGTGGAAAGACTGCTGTTTCCAGAGATTGGTTAAAAAGCTGCGTGATGTATGGGCCTAAGGTAGGTATGATCTGTGAAAAAATAAAATGTGGGCAGGGGTCGAGGGGGGATCCCGATTTAACTTCCCCCATTGCCTTGGCGACCTCTTTTTCTGTGAAGGGGACAAAACTGCCTAGACGTGCGGAGGCGTCAGGGTGGGGGTCCCTATTTTCCCAGTTGATGGAATCTACTGGGGAGGTGATGTTAAATGACGAATAAATTGTACCTATTTTGTCTATAAAAAATTCACTGATCATTTCATAACATTCTGCTGAGGGATGCAGAGTTTGGGACATACAGGTCGGTTTGCATAGTTCGCGTACTATTTTGTATAGCTCTTTTACAGAGTTGGCTTTCTTATTTATTCGTTGTGCGAAATACGCTCTTTTGGCTTTCTTAATTGCACTATAGCTCCTGAGTTCTGTTTTATATGCTGATTTATCGAGGTCCAATCTGGACAGCCTCCAGTTGTGTTCCATTATTTTGCACTTTTTTTTCAGTGCCTTAAGTTCTGCTGTGAACCACTTTTCGGATACAGTTTTTCTTGAGGATTTGGATTTAAGTTTTGGTGCACATTGATCCAGGGTCTTGGTGATCTCTGTTTCAAGATTCATTGCACCCCTATTGGTAGGTAGGGTCCCCAGAATCGCTAGGTTGTTAGGAACAAAGTGGTGTTGAAATGATTCAGGAGTGACTAATTTCCAGGTTCTGTATGTCCCGTGCACAGGTTTGGGAGCTTTTACTGGTGTCGTGGGTAAGGAGAATGAAAAGATAATTAGTGAATGATCGGTCCATGTAACGGGTTTAATCTCCTTGACTATAGTTGATTCTATGTTGGAGAACAATAGGTCTAATGTGTGCCCTGCGATATGTGTAGGCCCCCTGATCCATTGTTTTAACTGAAGGATCTGCATGTCATTTTCTAAATGGGTTATCGCCACATTGTTGTTTTTTTTCAAAATAAACATTAAAGTCCCCTATAACCATGAAATTTTTGTTTTTTAAGCAGGCAGGAAATAACTGTGTAAGCAGTTTAGTACTGAATTCTGACTGGTATCCAGGGGGATTGTAGATCACAGCCCCACCAAATATAATGTGATTTCCTTTAGATATCTCAAATGGTAGTAGTTCGTACTCACCCAACTGAGCCACTGTGATGGAGAGGCAATTGAAGCAATCTTTAAACAGAATGGCTAATCCCCCACCCTTCCGCCCTTGTCTATCTTGCCTCAGTATTTTATACTCAGGGGGCATGGCGTTTGCAATGTCAGGGGAGTTGTTACCATCCAGCCAAGTTTCAGTGATAAAGACCAGGTCAGGATCTGTCTCCTTAATAGTGTCCCAGATCTCTAGAGAGTGTTTGGGTACCGATCTAGCATTAAAGTAAATGAAGTTAAGTCTCATTTGATCACCCACTTCTCTAAGTGATTGATCGGACTGTGCTAGGCTACACCATCTGCACGTAATACAGGAAAAAGGCCCCTCTGTGTTCCCTGGCGACGCTTCCAAACATGATGGTTGTTTGCAAGGAGCATGTGTGGCTAACGCAAAAAGTGACTTTCTTGAATAGTGCAGAGGGCTCCTGGGGGTCTTTCTTGGAAGGGGCAGGGGTCCTGGCCCCGGGTCCCGGCCGGGCGCAGATGGGCTTGCCTTAGGCGCGCCTTTGATGCGCCTGCTGTGCGCACGCTGGCACATCGGTCTAAGTAGGAGGGCGAGCGGAAGGTCAACTCCGCCCCCTCCTCGACCGGAAGTGCCTTGCAAGAGACTTCGGTACTGTCAGCCGCGCCCTCCACTCAAACAGCACACTGCTGCGGTGGACCGGGGCGGAAGACAGACTGAACGTTTATGCAAGTTTGTGCAAGTAAGCAATGTGCAAAATCAGCTCATGGGGGTGCGATTAAAATATAATAAAACGAACAGATGTGGTCTCTAAAATACGGGCTAAAACAGAGATTCTAAAATATTTTCACAGCCAGCGAAGTCACAGTGCAGCTAAAGTTAATATCGAGCGGCAGCCAACTCACCAAGCTCCCCTGCGCGCACGCTGGCACATCGGTCTAAGTAGGAGGGCGAGCGGAAGGACAACTCCGCCCCCTCCTCGACCGGAGGTGCCTTGCAAGAGACCTCGGTACTGTCAGCCCCGACCTCCACTCAAACAGCACACTGCTGCGGTGGACCGGGGCGGAAGACAGACTGAACGTTTATGCAAGTTTGTGCAAGTAAGCAATGTGCAAAATCAGCTCATGGGGGTGCGATTAAAATATAATAAAACGAACAGATGTGGTCTCTAAAATACAGGCTAAAACAGAGATTCTAAAATATTTTCACAGCCAGCAAAGTCACAGTGCAGCTAAAGTTAATATTGAGCGGCAGCCAACTCACCAAGCTCCGCTCCTTAAGGGCCGTATCCCTGAGGAGTGATATTATGTAGATTTTTATATCATCCTTTTCTTCCGCCTCTGGGATACTGAAGATTTTAATATTATTCCTTCGGGTATGATTTTCCACCCTCTCCAAATCCTCCCTCAACACTTGATTTTGTTTTGTCAGGATATCCATGCCTGTTGCATTCTTATGAATATCGTGCTTAACTTGGGTAACAACCTCCATCAGGACTCAGGTCAGCGGCAGCTCCTCCGCAATGGTAGAGGAGCGTCACCCTATTGGCTCAGAGCCAGCAGCTGAAAAATAAAACTATATTTTACTATTGTTTTATTTTTCAGCTGCTGGCTCTGAGCCAGCGTGTGCAGGGAGGGGTGGGGCTGGGCCATGGGAAGGGAGAGGAGGAGTGGTAGATGTGAACTTTCAAGTGTGCATGTCAGTTTGGCCGGCTGTCTCAGGCCGGCCAAACTGACATGCGCACTTAGGTTTCTCCAACCCAGCTGTATTCCAGAGCCAGGTTGGAGAAACAGCACAGACTTCCTGTGCCTGAGCGAGCGTTATTCCAGCCCACTCAGGCCAATCCCCACGCTGCGCTCATGCTTGAGAGCACTGCAGGTATTGGATGGGGAGTCTGTGATGCTGTCCCAGGGACTGCTGGGACCAGGAACAGAGGAGCGCGAGGCGGCCGACAGCACCACCTAAGTCTTATTTTTTAAATTTATTTTTATCCCTCCCGCCGCTCTCCCCCCGCCACCCTACCCCGGGCCCCCTCTACCCACCCCACCACTCCTTATCCGTGTTGGCTGCCACTGACTCTGGTACGTTTGGTCACATTGTCTTTCTGACTCTGGGCTTGGCAAGAGTCTTGGATAATCTTTTGATTAGCCTCTGAAATTGTAAACCTGTTCTTCATCTCATTCTTGAGGCTCAATAATATCGACGCTATTGCTCTACTGAGAGTACCAAGGCTTTGAATCGCTGTGGGGTAACGAGGGCTCATTTTGAAAGGAGTCTCCAACTTCAGAGTTAAATCACACATCGGTATCAGGCCTTTCAACTCTGATATTCTCCACAGGGGGGCTTTTTTTCAGTCAAAGGGGTAGTTGGTGGAGCCATGATTCGAAAAAACAAGTTTAGAGACAGAGTCACTTTGGGTTGGGTGCTAGCCTTTTTCTTCCCTCTCCCCACAGTTCCTGAAGGTCTATTATTCTGGCCTGTGGATTTCCCCTCTCCTAGGTTTTTAGGCTTATGATGCCTCATTTCGGGTGGTAAGTGCTACACAAATACAATTACAATTAAACTCTACCAGCAACTCATCTTGTCCAGGAGTCCTACTCATGGCCAACTGCTCTATCGCAGCCGTTATCTCAGCCAACAATAATGGTCTGTCAAGCGCTGCCCTTGAGTAATCATGGGTACCTTTATCTCACTTAAATACTCTTGTGTACGCCATGCAAATGCTCTGGGCACAGTTTTGACATCATCACTAAGGATGCCCTCCTCAAGAACATCTTGAAAACCAAACCTTCTAACCACTCTCTAGAGCCTATTGTAGGAAAGTAGGATCTACTTCTATGCTTACCCCCACTTTTTTGCTTGATGTGATGCTGTTTTTGACTAGTCTGACTGGGATCCTACTGATCAGGACCCCAGTCTATCTGCTTTCTCCCTAAATTGGTTTGTTCCGTACTTAGGTACACTCCAGATTGCATACTGGGGTTCCCTTATCAGTCCCTAGTATATGGTACTAAGGTACCCAGGGCATAGGTACCCCAGAGGTCCCCCATGGACTGAAGCATGCATTATGCCACCCATGGGAGACCATGCAAAATGACTACAGGCCTGCCATTGCAGCCTGTGTAAGTTGGTGCATGCACCACTTACTAAAGATATAGGTTTACTATATCTAAGGGTCACTGCACTTAAAACCTATAAGTAACCCCTATAGCAGGCCTTTGCAATCCTGAAGACAGGGTGCTTGGTTCTAAGTGAGAGGGTTCCCCTGCATGAGCAGGACACCCCTGCAGCCTACAGAGTCCATTCTCCCGGGTTGTCAGTGAAGCAGCCATATACTATATAGAGGGGCACCGCGTAATTACGCGATGACCTTCTCGAAAACGGCTGCAACGAATCCTATCATGTTTGGTATTAAACATGTTGGAATCATACATCTACACTATAAACGGTGTGGGAGGTGTGATTCAGAGCATTGGAAGAGCCCTCCGTTAGGCTCTCAGTGTTCCCGGTGCCAACCTTCTAGTCCCGGACAGCACAAAATGATTGCTGCCAACCAGAGACACATTTCTGCCCTGCTGCTGCTGAGCCAAGCTCGAGCAGAGGAAGGTGGAACAATAGGCATTCTGTCACAGGGAGGTGTGACCACCTCCCAGACAGGATTTAGTGTATTGGGACCGGGTGGGTGCACTTCCCAGCGCCTGAAAGTCTGCATGAGGGGCACATTTGGTGTCCCTGTGCATAGTCCATTTCAAACCAGTTCTGGGAGCCGTTGGCTCCCGCTTTGGTGCGAAACTGGACAAAGGACATGGGAGTAACCTCCCCCCTGTCCAGACCCTCTCCTGGGAGGGTCCCCTGAATCTTCCCAACCCTTTCCCTAGGGTACTTAAGGGCATACCTGAGTGTACGTCCCTAGATTCATCGTGGGATAAGATTCAGATCAGACACCACTGCACTTCTACCGTCTGGGCACTCAGGACTTTGCTGGACTGAGTTTGGTCTGACTCCATCTCCCTTCCAGTCTGCTGCATCGTCTGTGCCTGTGCATCATACAGGAACCTCCAAGGCCTGTGAAGCATTAAAGTCACCTGACGTAATCTCCCTTGGAGTGAAGGAGTCACTCCCCTGCATTTGCAGGGACCGCAACTAAGTCGACCGGTCTGCAGATCATGAAGCTACTCCGGACTCCATGGGTTCTGCAACACAGGTGGTGGTTTTCCACAGCTCCTGAGGCCTGCTCTACCCTCTCACCAAATTTGAGGCCAGTATTCCTCGTGGGGGTTGCAATAACCGAACCCCTGTGTACTGCGTCCAACTTGCAGTTGCAAAGGCTTGTTGGCTTCTTTGCAAGAAGATCTTCGGGCTCCAAGTAGTCCCAACCTCGAGCATCTCCTCTGATTAGAATCTTCAGCCACACCGCATCGTGTGCACCGTGGCCTGCATCTTTTGGTGAGCTGCTTGAGGTCCTCTCGCGACTCCAGTGCCTCCGTCCTGTGGGTCCACTTGAGGGTCACACTTGTTTGTTTTGGGCTCCCCTGATTGCTCGGGGCCTGCCCTAACTCCCCTGCCTTTGGTGAGTCCCCTGGACCTGGCTGGTCCCGACTTTGCTCCTTCTTTGATCCCTGCGTGGCTTGTCTTTGCCAAGGCTTGTTGGTGCTCCCGCCACACACCGACCCCTCAGCACTCGACATCCTTCGTGGGACAGCTCGTATCCAGGTCCTGGTCTTCCTCAGCATTGCCTGGCCCTCACAGCTGCAGAGTCAAGGTCCTCAACATCCATCCTGAAGCACTCGACATCAAAGGGCATTTGTCTTCCAAGTCTCCTGGTCACCCTTGAGTGACATAGACTCTGTCCCCTCTGCTTTCAGGTACTCCTCTTCAAGAATCCACATTCGGATTCCCACGGACACTTTCTCCTCTTCCAGCAGCAGCACTTTCCTGATGTCCTCCATTGTGTTCGACAGTGGTTTCCGACACCACTTCACACGTATGCACCCGGCTTCCCTGGTGTAGGTAAAATGGGTACTAGGGTATCCACGAGTGGTGTGGCTCTCCAACTTTCTGTCTTCCATGAGGTTTCTTCAGGGTCCACTGGGAAGGGTCCTTAATCTTTCAAAATCCAACCGCGACTTGCACATAGACTTGTACGGAGCACGCGGTCGTGTTTTCACACTGCACACGCTCTCCGTGGGGTCCCTATCTACTCACCTTGGGTAGTTCCTTGGGTTCCCAGCAATTCTACATCCTCTCAACACTGTCTTGACTCGAGTTGTGGTTCTTATACCACTTTCTTAGTATATGGTTTGGTCCCCCCCTGGGGCCACTGTGTATTTCGTGCTATTTACTGTGTTTCTTTGCTAAAGTATTGTGTGCATTGTGTTTATCTCCGTGTTGAAGATACTTGAACATTCTAGAGAGTATTCTATAGTAAATACATATTTTTATAAATACTTGGTGCGGTTCTTTTCACTTAATCCATTCTATAAGATTGCATTCTGGTAAAACAAGCTGCTTTACACACCTTCTGGACTAAGCCTGAAGGCTGCTCTCCACAGCTACCACTTAGAGAGCTTTTTTTTTAATAACAAATTTTATTTGATTTTCAAGAGAGATCTGGGCGATTAGCCCCGTAGTATCCATAAATGCAAGAGGTATACATATACTCTTTAAATCCTCATTTTGTGCCTAAATAAACGCCTGCGAACAATGCAGGACAAACAACAATACAACACAGCAGACATCACAATATCCCACGGTTGGTTCACATGACACCATTTGGCTGGGCATCTATTTCCCACCTGTAGGGGGGCCATCCCATCACTGCAAAAAGCAAGCATGAGCACGTTTACGGGTCTTCGGGTGGCAACGGGGGGAGCTCTATGCCACGGTACGTGGCCCATCGGGTCCAAATCTTCCTGTGTTTCTTGGGGCAACCTCGGGCTACAAAGACCGCCATCTCTGCCCCCATACAAGTGTTGAGTTCCCGTTTCCATTTACCAATCGGCGGGGGTGATGTTCCCGTCCAACACTGCGCTATGTCCCGTTTAGCGACCGCCAGTGCCAAGAATAGCAAATGTTGCTTATATTTACTTCCCCCTATGTCCTCTGTGGCATGTAAGAGAAAGAGTCACGGGTCTAAGGGGAGTTCCCACGCCAATACCTCCTGGAGGCAAGACCTAACCCTGCGCCAGTAGGGCTGCAGCGCAACGCAGCTCCACACCGTGTGTATGAAGGGCCCTTCGGCGCGATCGCACCGTAGACACAGAGGGGACTGAATGACACCCATCTTCCACAGCCGGACTCGCGTAAAATAAGCCCGGTGTAGGTACTTAAACTGTATCAGGCGATATCTGGTAGAGACCGCCGCCCCCCGTGGGCTAGCCATGGCTTCAGCCCAGTCATCGTCCGTCAACTCAGGAATGTCGGCCACCCAGGCCGCACGTGTCTTGTTGAGCGTCGTCGTGGCGTGAGTAATGAGGGTCTGGTAGATTTGCCTGATTTTATGTTGGCCTAGGTCACCCATCAGTAGCAGTCCCTCTAGGGGGTGGAACTCAGGGAGGGCGTCCAGAGAGCGAATGAGGGGGGTGAGTGCATGGCGAAGTTGAAGGAATCTAAAAAATTGCGATTTGTGAAGCTGGAACTCGGTCTGCAGCTGCTGATACGATTTTAGGGTAATGCCATGCATCACATCGCCCAGGGTTGATATCCCCACCGTGTCCCAGCCCTGAAAACCCTGCAGGGCCGCCACCGGGCAAAGGTATGTTCCCTGCCATAGTGGGGTCGCCTGGGTAAGCCTACCACCCCAACCCATCTGCCGCACCGTCGCCCGCCACAGCGAGATCACCACTCTGCCCGCCGGAGGTAGTGCATCCATTCGCGTCGCGCTATATAGGAGATGTAGGAGGGGGGTTCGCGCCAGGACGACCTGCTCGACAGCGTATGCCGGGTCGACAAGGGAGCCATACCACCACTCATTTATTACTAGAATGTGGGATGCCACATAATACGCATATATATCTGCTGCTGCAATGCCCCCACAATATGTGGATTGCACACAAGTGCGGAGAGCGACTCTGATCGCCCCATTATTCCAAAGGAATTTGTTCTGTACAGCATTAACTTGCGCAAACCAGGAGCGCGGAATCGGGTATGGGAAGTTTTGGAGACGGTAGAGAAGGCGCGGTAAAGAGACCATTTTAAAAATTGCCGAGCGGCCGTAAAGAGACAGCGGTAGAGAGGCCCAGACTGCGGTCTCGGTCTGGAGACCGGCTAATAGAGGGGTGATGTTGTGTAGCCACGAGGTCTTGGGGCATGCAGAGATATATATCCCGAGATATTTAAAACCATCGGTCGCTCAGGTGAGCTGTGACGCCCAGGCGTCTCGGCCTTGAGGGCCGCAGACCGGGAATAAGATAGATTTAGCCGGGTTCGTATGCAGCCCCATGGTTTCCCCAAAGACTCTGAGTATCTGGAGCACGCGTGGTCCGGAGAACCATGGGTCCGTGATGAAAAATAGCGCATCGTCCGCATATAGTGCAATGCAATCAGAGCGCGAAGTCGACCAGTCAAAGCCCCGAAGGACCGGGTCCCACCGAACCCAAGCAGCTAGGGGCTCGATTGCCAAGGCAAACAGAAGAGGAGACAAGGGACAGCCCTGTCGAGTGCCCCTCCGGATAGGAAAGGGGGTCGAGCGGTGACCAGCTATGCGCACCGAGGCCGTCAAGTCCGTATACAACAGGCGCACATACGCAAGGAATTGGGGTCCAAAATTACATGCCTCCAGCAGTTGGAATAGATAAGTCCAGCTCAGAGAGTCGAAGGCCTTATCTATGTCGGCCAGCAGAATTGCCGCCGGCCTACCGAGAGCTGGAGATGCGGCCAGTGCATTATGCACCCGCCGGATGTTATGGCGTGTGGCTCTCTGCGGCATAAATCCCGCTTGATCGGGATGGATTAAGTCCGGAACGCAGGATCGTAGCCGGTCGGCGAGAACTTTCCCCAATAATTTGGGTTCAAAATTTATGAGGGATATGGGGCGGTAAGAAGAGGGTAATTCCGGGGGGCGCCCGGGCTTGTGGAAGAGCACGATTTCCGCATGCCGCCAGTCGCAGGGCAGGATAGCGGAGTCCTTGGCCTCCTGGATCGTCGCCAGAAGGTGGGGCCCCAGTCTTTGCGCTTGCGGGCGTAAGAAATCTAGCGGAAACCCATTAGGGCCTGGAGCTTTCCCCGAGCGGAGCGCGCCCAGCGCACCCGTCAGTTCCTCCACTGTGATCTGTGCCTCGAGCTGATCTCGCAGTTGGTCAGAGAGCCTCTTCGGCGGAATGTCTCGCAGAAACTCAGCGATGAGTTCGGCTGAGATTACTTCCTGTTCGGCGTATAGGGCTGTGAAATAGCGCGCAAACTCCCCGGCCACCTCCGCTGGCGCCGAAACTAATGACCCGTTCGCTCCCCGGATTGTAGGAACGACCGCCGGGGATTTGTCAGCCTGACAAAGCCGATGAAGCATCTTACTCGACTTGTCTCCCCATTGGTATACCCGATGTTGGGACGCCTCCCAGATTTCTTTGGCCTCCCCCAAAAGATATTGCTGTAATTCTTGTTGTGCGAGAAGTAAGTTGCGCCGGAGACCACGGCTCGGGTCTATGGCCAGTTGCTGTGCAAGGGTCAGTTGATGCGTTTCGAGAACCGCTAGCCGCTCGAGTCGCAAGCGCTTTTCATTGGTACAGTAACTTATATCCGCACCGCGGAGAGTGGGCTTTGGGGCTTCCCATAAAATACTTCCCGAGGGGGCGGTGGGGGCATTTAGGTCTATGTATGTGGAGACAGGTAGGTGGAGCATTTCCTGGTATTTGGGGCATCTCATGCGCCAGGGAGACATGCGCCATCGGAAAGGAGGTCTACGAGATCGTGTGTGGAACTGCAGCGCCACTGGGGAATGGTCAGACAATCCACGAGGGTGATGCAGTACCCGTGAAGAATGGTGGAGTGAGGCCTGAGGAGCAAAAAAGTAATCAAGACGAGATTGGGTCCCGTGCACTGTAGAAAGAAATGTATAGCCCCGTTCCGAGGGATGATACTCCCTCCAAACATCCGCCCAGCCCAGTGTGCGCGCAAGGGAATAGAGTTTAGATGTGCCAGCGGGCTGTTGGGGGTCTGTGGATCTTAGCCGGTCCAAAGGGTCCATTGTATCATTCCAGTCTCCACCCAGGAGCGTAAGGTCGTCGTGTATGGCGCCCCATTCCGCCGTGATCTTGGCGATGAAGGTCGAGCCCAACGGGGGGGGGAGGCATACACACTGCCTATGGTCACCCTCTCACCACCAAGCATGCAGGTCAGGAAAAGGTATCTGCCACCCAGGTCCGCCCGATGTGCTAGGTATTGGAACTGGACTCGACGGTGAATCAGGATTGCCACCCCCCAGGAGCCCCTAGTGAACCCAGCATGATAAATATGAAAGAAACCGAATCGGGCTAAACAAGGGGCCTTGGTGCCCAGGAGATGTGTCTCTTGGAGAAGAAGGAGGTCTGCCCCGTATCTCTTTGCCTGGCGCAAGACGGCGCCCCGTTTTACTTTATTCTGGAGGCCTCGTACATTCCACGAGACTACTGTAAGGTCTCCTAGGGGGGTTGTATCATCAGGTGCCATTTAGCCTGTGTCGTGGAATCTGTGGGAGGAGAAACGCGATGGTCTATGTGTGTCTGCAAAAACAAATATAACAAATGAACTAAAAAACTTCCCTCATACCCCCCACCCCCACCCTACGCTGCCAAAAACAAGGAGCATCTGTCGCGGTGCAGGGGAGGCCAGGCCCCCAACAGTGGAAACCCGGGCCCCGGCGCCAACAATACCCAACCCTCCCACCAAACATGTCGAACTTGGGGGTGCTCAAAAAGAGTCTGTGGCTTGGAAGTCCCATGGCGTGTCTATCACGCTACGCGGAGAAGGAGCATGCTGCTGTAGGCCCTCCCGGCCCAGGGATCAGATGTGTCCCTGCAGGGACAGGCAGTACCATGACCGGACGATCAGGAGGGTCGTGGTGGGCTTGTGGAGAGTCTGTCAGATCCTGAGCCGAGACGTTTTTTAGACTTTGTGCGCCGGGACCGGCTTCGCCGCGGCCCCTGGGAGGAGTCCGAATCACGGGAACATGGCGAGCCCGGCCGTATCTGAGGGCGCTCCTCGGCCCATGCAAGGACAGCCTCCGGGGTGTCGAAAAAGAAAGATTTGGAGTTGAAAATAATACGCATCCGGGCCGGATATAGCAGCATGTACTGCAGGTTCATTTCGCGTAGCTTGCGCACGGCCGCCGTGAAGGATTGGCGTTGCTGTTGCACCAACCGGGTGTAGTCCGGGACACCATGACAGGTCGGGAAGCGTGCTGGAACAGATCCTTATGCTGCCGGGCACATCGGAGGATCGCATCACGGTCTGTATAGTTCATTACCCTAGCGATGACTGGCCTAGGGTTTTCGCCCGTAGGTGGTTTTTGGATCAGGGCCCGGTGGGCACGCTCAATTATGAAGCAGGGGGAGAGCTGATCAGCAGGCATGAGGTCGGTCAGCCATTTTGTAATGAAGCAGGTCATGGAGGCCCCTTTGCACCCCTCCGGCAGGCCCACAAATCGCAGGTTATTTCGGCGTGCCCGGCCTTCCGCATCTTCGACCCTGGAGGCGAGTTCCCTGGACACCACTGTAAGCTTGTTAACCTGCTTTTGCAGAGTTGAGACCATGTCCTCGACCGTGGAGACCCGAGTTTCCGCCTCCGTAATGCGATCGACAGCCTTGCGGAGGTCTTGACGGAGGAATGACACCTCCGAGCCCACCGCCCCTATCTTGGCCTCCAATGTGTCCCTGGCGCCATTGATCGCCTCCAGGAGGGCCGCGTTGTCGGGTGGCGGACTCGCCCCCCCACCCGCCGGGGGGCCGCCACCAGCCGGTGCAGTGTAGTGGTCCAGCGTAGCCTGTCTTGGGCCGGCGCCGCCTGGTTTTTCCTTGCCCATTGTGCGACCGAGGGTCGGAGGCAGCCCCTCACCCAGGGGGGACCCGGCGGCCCCCGAGGCCCCGCAGCAAGGATACGGTCCGATCAGTCGCGAGGTCCACGCCCCAGACCGGTGCCCGGGCCCCAGAGGTGGCGCAGGCGGCGCCGGGGTCACCCCTCCGCTGCACACAATCCACTAGGATCGGCGCCAGGCCCCACAGCGCAGCACCGAGAGGCCCGCAGCCGCAGGTCGCTGGTGCGCCGAGAGCTCCAAGAGTCCCGCCGGCTCCGTGTATCCCTCTAATGCGACAGACAAGAGGAGGCCAGCCGGGCAGAAGTAGAGGTAAAGGGCCCGGCAGGCCACCCCACCGATCCCTCGGGGGCAGCAGACCGCCTCACAACAGCCGGGGGCCGACAGAGGGGAGGCCGAGGTCCCGGGCCACGGGGAGGAGGCACCAGGAGGAAGGGGGGGGGAGATGTCAGCCGTCCCCCACTAGGCCAGTCCTCAGGGGCCGAGAGCGTAGGGGCGCCCCCCCCCGCCTCACTCACCCGATATCCAAGGCAGCCGGAGCCGGACGGGTCCCTGCGTCGCAGGGGCAATCGGATCTCTCGGCAGGGTGCCACCACCGACCAGGAGGAGCAGGTCCGCAGCCCCGACCGGGCCGCCGCACAATCAGCCGGTCCGCAGCTCCGCACCTCGGCGACCTGGCAGTGCAGTGTCCCTCGGGTTTCGCCGGCAATGTCCTGCACAGGCCTCAAGCCCCGATGCCTCCTGGCGCGCCCGCCCACAGCCATGGGGCGGCCGCTCCGGATGCAGCACCCAGTGGCGCCGCTCAGTCTCCGGCGGCGCGACGGGGCCGGGAGAGCTCGGCGGTCGCTCAGGCACGGTCCAGCGGGGCCCGAAGCGATCCGCCGCAGGGCCAGCTGGTCTGATGATCCTCCGCGAGGATTTTAAGGCGGATAATGGCACAGGGTTGGCGTGGCGACGCGGGACCCGATTAACTTGCGTCCGCCATGTTGGCTCGCCAAGCCACGCCCCCCTAGAGAGCTTTTTAAGGTTGTCTAAGACCTCTTAAATCACCATAAGGGTTGTCTTGGCTGGTGCAAGGTGCCCACTTACATTAGTGGACATCATATACCAGGCCAGCCTCTCACACCTATCCCAAGCAACATTGCAATAGACCTCTACACCCACACGCTCCCCTACTGGAAAACTCTGGTCAACCTCTTTCTCGGCCGAGAATCCTTTCCTGATGCCCTCTAAAATGGTCAGGTGACCTCACTACTAAAAAAAACCTCCACTGATGTGAATGAGCTTAACAACTTTCGCCATATCACCAACCTCCCTTTCCTCCCCAAAATCACTGAAAGATGTGTAGCAGAACAACTCACACAACACATCAAGGACAACAATCTTCTAGACTAATTTCAAACCGGCTTCAGTCAAGGCTGCAGCACTGAAGCACTGCTACTGGCTATCGATGATGCCCTTCGAGTACTAGACTCGGGCAGCTCCTGCCTCCTGATCATTCTTGACCTTTCTGCAGCCTTTAACACTGTAAACCATCACACAGTTCTTAACACACTAAAACAGGGAATGGGAATTGAAGGCGTAGTGCTTAAATGGTTTCTATCTTACCTCATGGGGAGATCTCGAATGATTAAAATTGAAAACTGTCTCTTAATTCCAAAGGCTGTGGAACAAAGTTGTACCTAGAGACTTTATCCTTGCTCCAACCCTCTTTAATCTTTATATTGAACCGCTAGCAGCCTATTAAAAAAGGCCGGGATCCTTTAATTTAATTCAATTTCAATTGAATTTAAGATCTTATAAAGTGCAGGAATCACCCCCGGTGATGACACCCAACTCTAACTCAAAGTGTCCTCCACACACAACATCTAACTTCTCGAAAACCCACCTATCTCCTTTAAAATCCATCATCCACTCAACCGCGCGTTTCGTCTACGGGGTCAAAAGAAATTATCATATCACACCTATGCTGCTAACTCTTCGCTGGCTTCCTATTGAAACCAGGACTATATACAAGACTGCTTGTATCACCCATAAATCCATTTACACGTCCACCCCTCGCTACCTAGCAAACAAACTCAAGATATCAGGTGGCTCCAGACCTTCACGAAATGCTGAAAATCTGCTGCTCAAACCTTCAAAAGGGAAAGACTCATGGTGCCATCTTTCTCATGTAATGCGACTAGGAATTTGCTACTTCCAAACCTTCGCACCACCACCCGGATCTTCAAAACGGACCTTGAAACTCTTCTCTGCTGTAGTATACTGGTATTTAGTGTATTGCACCTTTCCTGCTTCTCTGCCTTGCTGCTCAGCCAGTGTGGATGTTCTTGGAATGTTGGTATGTGTGGTGAGGTAATAGAATGCTGGTATGACTGTGTGTTGAGTGTTGAGTGTCAGTTGAGAGGATGGGCTGAGCAGCAAGGAAGCTGCTCCTGGTGGGGCTCGCTCTGTAGAGAAGACCTACTCTACATCCAATTCTGTACTACTCCATGTTGTGATTCCTGATCTACAATATCTATAATAAAACTACATGGAAATCAAACTGGTCTTGGTTCTATTCACTTATTACATTTGGCGACGATTGGAAAGAACCTGCCTTGCCACCTGATGGTCTACAGAAATTCTGAAAAGCAGGAAGCAACTCCAAGGTAGCAGTTTCCTACAACTACAGCTACGCAACAAAAAGGCATACTGGCACCCGGTGAGCCCCACCAGTGACCTCCCATCGGTCGCCCACAACTGTAATGTGCCAGTTTCCTGCCAGTTCCTGCCTGCACACATCTGAAGTGTGCCAGTTCCTGCCTGCACACAACTGAAGTGTGCCAGTTCCTGCCTGCACACAACTGAAGTGTGCCAGTTCCTGCCTGCACAACTGAAGTGTGTGCCAGGTCTTGTCTGCAGATCCTCTTTCCTTCCTCACCTGCCGTCTGCAAGTGCCTGCCTGCAGATCCTCATGCCTACCTGACCTGCTGTCTGCCAGTTTCTTCGACATCGGTTGCTCTCACTTGGTTACTTCCTGCTCAGCTTACAGAACGGGGGAAGAAAACCTGAACCGGCACAAGAAATGTAAACCGGGTCAGCGAGCCCTGTTCTGGGTTCAAGAGTTTAGAACCAACGAAGGAGAGCTTAAACGGGAGTAAAACCGTTACTGTGCCTGCCTATTTTAACTGCAGTGCCCTGTGTTGCTCTGCAGCCTCTCGTGTTTGTTTTTGGATTTAATGCCTGAAAACTGCGTGGATTTGGGGCTTTCCCAGAGGAACTTGTCGAGCGACTTAGGAGCACATTTGAGGGGACAGAGACTGAGTGATGTCCGGTGAGTTGGCATACTTTATTTTGCTGTTTTAGTTGCCTAAACTCAACTCTGCGCCATGGCAGTTGAACTGCTCCTTACTTATTTAAAAATAAACAGTAGCGCGTGTCACTACCAGCACGCACTTACCAGCACAGTGACGTGGGAATCTCCATTGGATCTTCTGTGACGCCATTTCCAGCTTTCCGCGATCCTCTTTGTGACGCCTGTTTCGTTTCTGACGATTTGGTGCACGTACGCACCGTGAACCACCCTGCACCAGCGCTATACTATGTGCCTCCATCTTAGGTTTGGCATCACCGGAGCACATTAATCCGAGATTGCCTACTCTACTACGCTATGTGCCAACCACGTTTTTTGTTGTTTTTTTTTCTTTCTTTTCTTCAAGAGCAGCAGCAGCAGCGTCAACCTTCCTCAAGAGCAACTTTTCACAGGAAATCTTCTAAATTGAACACGACCAGTTCTTCTTGGTGTGCAGAACATTAAAGTACATTCGCCTAGACAGCTGGGCGCAGTTATAAGAAGTATGGGAGATTTATACTTTCTCATTTCCCACAGTTCAAGTGTTTATTTTAGCTTGCTAAAAGGATATGTACTACTGTTTTTGGGAGGCGGAGTTGTTTCTATCAATAAGTTTCATGAAGGGAATTTTCATTATTTGAAGTATATGTTAGCCCACCAATTTACAGTGTTTGGGTTGTAAGTTTTAGTAGCAGAATTTTCATTGTTTGCATGTGATAGCCTACTCATTCAATATTCCATGAGCTACTTATGTTCTTTTTACTGTGCTTAGAGCACCATATACTGGGCATGTTATTCAGTATATAAGTTATTTATTTTAAAAAATGCATTTCTCTTCATGGGGAATTTATGTATTTTCAGTTTCCTTTCCTGTAATCCACTTGGTTATCATATATTTGGTGCTTTTGTTTCTGAATGATGCACACCTTGTTGTTCTCATTTCTATTTTAGAAATGTAAATGTTTGCAATTGCATCTTCACAAATATTTGGGGGTCGAATTTTTCACTGTTTTTGGCACGAATTTTAGAGTGAGATTTTCTTTAGAGACCTCGCCTGTGCATATTTATTGTGTGGATTAGTATAAAGTTTATATTGAAATAGTCTTTACGACTATGTGACCTTCCACCGGTAAGTGGATTTGTCACCTATATTGTTTTACAAGGTTAATGTTGAAATAGCCTTTTTTGGCTATGTGACCTCCCACCGGTACGTGGATTGGTCACCTATGGATTTTACATGATTCTTTCTTTGTAAGTTGATTTTGTATACATTATAATAGCCTACTGGTTATATATGATTCCACTTGTGCGTGGATATGTCACTTCAAGGTATACATTTTGATAGCCTACTGGCTATATGTGATATTCACTTGTGCGTGGAAATATCACCCGTTGTATTCTACTTCTTATATTACTTTACGGTACTGGATTTTCAAAGTTACTATGTGTAGAATCTACGGTTATGTTTTACTGACAGAATGTGTTTTTTACTTATTTTCTGTCATGTTGGATTTATTTTTAAAATCCAACAGGGTGTAGTTTTCACCTCCTTTTCTCCTCTCTAGTTTCCAACCTCCAGGGATCATGTGTTGGATCGCGACCAACCTTTTTTTCCTGGTTGTGTGAGTATGAGATTCTTTCTCAGTGGCTCTCGTTGAGGGTACTTTTTCTTGTCTCTCTTTCTTGCACTAATTTATCATTGGTTGACATTCTCTGTTTATCACTTCCATACTAGTCTGGCCAACTGGTGTGTCCTGCTGGTGACTTAGATGTCAAGTTCCTGTTTTCTTCTGTGGTTTGTTTAAGTTTCCTGAGCATACGGTGGGAGATCTTTTTCTCACATTCTCTTTCTTATTTTTGTGAATCCCTTTATCTATTCTGTTTCTTTTTCAGACCTTTGTTGCTAGATTTTTCTTTTAGTGCAATTATTGTTTAGCGTATTGCATTTTCTACTTTTCTTCATTTAATCCGTAAAAAGGGGTAGAGGTGTGTTATGTCATTTTTGTTAATTGATGCAATGTTTTACTCCTATGTTTATTTATACTTTTACTATGCTTTCTGCTTACATAATTCTTTTGTTGTTGTTCATTAAAGGGGGAAGGTGTGTAGTATACTGGTATTTAGTGTATTGCACCTTTCCTGCTTCTCTGCCTTGCTGCTCAGCCAGTGTGGATGTTCTTGGAATGTTGGTATGTGTGGTGAGGTAATAGAATGCTGGTATGACTGTGTGTTGAGTGTCAGTTGAGAGGATGGGCTGAGCAGCAAGGAAGCTGCTCCTGGTGGGGCTCACTCTGTAGAGAAGACCTACTCTACATCCAATTCTGTACTACTCCATGTTGTGATTCCTGATCTACAATATCTACAATAAACCTACATGGAAATCCAACTGGTCTTGGTTCTATTCACTTATTACATCTGCCAAAGACATTTTTCTCGCCAAGCTCCCCACCAGGCATACGCTCACACATTTAATGGCGTGACCGTGACTGTAAGATGACACCCTTGAGAGCTATTACGACCTTTCTGCTTCAACTCTATAAATATGTAATATGTATTTATGTAACCCTAAGCGCTTGTTACATCCAGTTAGCATGTGTTGATTTCTGTTTGCTTGCACATTCTTGTATCTTATGTGTTCTTTGCCATTCTCGTGCTTGCATGCACATGCTTGTACTTTGTGTTCTTTGTCATCCTTTGAATACTCTGTCTCATGGCACGAGCCTAATGTTCTACGCTAGAACATTGGATCGGGCCGTTGTGTCAGAGTAGGCAAAGTTGACAGTTGCTCGGTGCTGCCCGGTGCCTGAAGACCTGTAACCGGTGGTGCTTCCTTTATGAGAATAAATCCGAATTGTTTACTACTCCTGCTTCAGTCCATACTTGACAATTTGGCGATGAGTAGACGGAAGAACTACTGGAAGCACCACCTGCTCCTCTCATTTTTTTTTCCTTCGCTCCGCTCATTTTTTTTTCAAAAAAAGGGAAAGGAGAACTTCTACTACGAACTCTGCATCTTTTATACCTCATTTGGCTATCTCGCAGAGGATTGATTACTACCATCCTGCATTTCACTTGGATTGTTTTCAATTTTTTTTTCTTCTGATTTCGAATTGCTCGATGTGCTTGGACGGATTTGGAGGATTTTGCCACGAGTTATCTGCCATCCCGCCAGCAGTTACAACCCTGTGGATACCTCATTGTTCCTAGAGCACATCGCCGCATATCGTTCAAGGATTTCCCCGAACTTCAAGCCATTTGTATTTACTTTCAAACTCTTTCGCGTTCTTCCTACTGGTATTCCACAGACGCACGCCTTACCTGTGTACGTCAGCGCCATTCCAGGAGACGAATCTTCATCGGAGGGATTCCAGCATACGCGCACGATCTTCAACGCGGCTCCGCTGCACACGCTCGACGTTACTGTGCTCAGTAACCAACGACGCTTCACGACGACGCTTCACGTCAGATCTCTATCTGAACGTCAGTTTTGGAGAGCATTACGCGTGCGCACTGATCGTCTACAGCTTTCATTTGTTTTCGCAGCCTTACGCATGCGCTCTGTTTAGCGATGCAGTTAATCATCACGTCTTTATTTACCTCCTCAGAGGTTTGTTGAATATCCGCTTTCAGTGGCATTTTAATAGTGGGGTTCGCACGCTTATCTTGACTTCGAGGAAGTGGATATCCCACCTTTACTAAGAGTTTTACAAGACCACATGCTCTGATCACCCTATGGACTATTTATTTTCCTCAACCGTCTTCGCAGCTTTGGGTGAAGTATAGACTATTTTTGTTTCTTTCCTCCAGACTTTCTCCATTACTGTTTATCCTCAGATCTCTTTGTTTTCTTTTCACTTTGTTTTTATTTTTACTTATCTTCACTTTATTTATATCTCCAAGATGTGTGCTCAGGGTTATACTTTATCTCCACCACAATGTTTTTGGGCTGCTGGCAGTACACCTTGTATGCCATGGATTGAATGGAAAGCGTATTTCTTAAACTACATTGAAACGTTAGACGCTAGTGGTAAAATTAAAGCTGCAGAGAAAAAGGGTATTTTCTTACATTCTCTAGGACCCGAGGGTCTCAAAGCTTACCACCAATTACCAAGAACAGAAGGTGAGGGTGATAGTAATGTTTTTGAAAAGGCAATTTCAGATTTTGACCGTTTCTGTTCACCTAAGGTGTGCATAGGTATTTCCAGATATAAGTTTTTCAAAGAAAACAACTTACTGATGAGACCGTAGACAATTATGTTTCTGCCCTTAAAACTTTATCCCTTGATTGCAAATTTGGTACACTACAAGAAGAATTGATTAGAGATCAGGTGGTTATGCATGTTAGTAATTCTACTATCCAAGAGAGACTTTGGGTGAATGGTGACGCAGATCTAGAAAGCATTCTAGCTATAGTGAGGAAGTCAGAAATGTCGTGCAGAAGTGCTAAACAAGTTAAAGGAGGTGACATGAATAGCAACAGAGAGATTGTTTCTAAAATTAATCCTAAATACTCAAACAAAAAAGAAGATTTTGCAAAGAAAAAACAGATTCATACTTTCAAAGGAAAGATTGATGATAACAAGGAGAATTGGAGATGTTTCAGGTGCAACAGCAAATCACATTTAGCCAATTACAAATTCTGCCCTGCAATTAAACAAAAGTGTTCGAATTGTGGAGTCATTGGTCATTTTACCACGGCTTGCAGGAGGAACAGAAATAATAAAGTCAAATGTATTGACCATAGTGAGGACAGTGAGGATGAAGAAGACGGTAAAGGTTCTAGAAACAGTTCATTCGTACTCAACATTAAAGATCCTGATCTCACCATTTTAAACATTGACAATACTGTTGTTAAAAAAAAACCTGTGTGTGAAATGACTATTGGTGGTGTAAAAATTCATATGTATGCTGACTCTGGTTCTCCATACTCGATTGTAAATGAGTCTGTTTGGAAATCTCAATTTGTCAGCAGATTAGGAGAGGATTTAGAAAAGACTGATATTAATCCTGAGGGTTATTCAGGTGAAAGAATAGATATTCTTGGTTTTAGAACTCTTGTGTTTAGATTTAAAAATCGCCAATGCACTGCTAAATTATATATTTCTAAAAAAGGTCCATCTGTACTTAGTTGGTTTGAACAAGGGAAATTGGACATTATTCTAAACCCAAATAGTCCAGATCCGGTGATGGTTGTTGGTGAACAAAACGGTATTAGCGACCTGATGCTCAAAAAATGTCCTAATGTATTTAAAACTGAAATAGGTAAGTTAGTAAGTTTTAAACATGAAATACGCTTAAAGGAGGGTGCGTGCCCTAAGGTTCACAAGGCACGCAATATTCCCATAGCAGTACGTGAAGAAGTTAAGAATGAGCTTGATTCACTAGTCAAAGAAGGCATTATTGAAAGGATAGAATCCTCTGAATGGGTTTCTCCCATAGTTGTAGCCAGACGTCCCAACGGCAAGGTTAGATTATGCATTGATTTGCGCCATCTAAATAACAACATAATCATAGATCAATTTCCCTTACCGCGCATTTCTGAAATGTTAGCAACCATTGGGGGGTCAAAGTATTTTTCGACTGTAGACCTATCTGCGGCTTACCATCAAATTGAATTACATGATAGTAGCAAAGATTTCACTGCCTTCATCACCTCGTTTGGATGTTTCAGGTACAATAGGATGCCTTTCGGACTAGCGTCCGCGGCTGCCATCTTCCAACGGGTAATGCAAGACATCTTGATCAATTGCAGAAATGCAGTCTGTTTTCAGGATGACATATTGGTATTTGGGAACAATGAGCAAGAACATGTTTCAGCATTAGAGGAAGTTCTAGGTGCCCTTAACAGCCACGGCTTGACCATCAAGCATGCTAAATGCAAGTTTGGTGTGCATTCTGTAACTTACCTTGGTCATGAGTTGTGTGAGGAAGGAATAAAACCTAAATCAGATTTCATTGAAGCTATTCAAGCGGCACCACATCCTTTGTCCAAGGATGATGTTAGATCTTTTCTAGGTTTGACTGAATTTTACGCTAAGTACATTCCTAAATTTTCTTGTCGCACTTTTAACATTAGACAATTGATTAAAAACAAAAACAGGTTTGTATGGTCAAATGATTGTGAAATTGAATTTCGGGATGTGAAAGAAGCTATTTGCACTGCCACTGCTCTTTCTCGTTTTGACCCTAATCTTATGTGCATTATTACCTCAGATGCAAGTTCCAAGGGTTTGGGGGCGGTGCTGGCACAGAAGTCAGACTCAGGGAAAGAATGTATCATTGCACATGCATCCAGGGCACTCACTCCAGCAGAAGAAAAATATTCCACCATAGAAAGGGAAACTTTAGCCTGTGTGTGGTCTTTGGAACACTTTAGACCGTTTGTTTGGGGTAAGGAATGTTTAATTAGGAGTGACCACAAACCCTTAGTGCGTTTACTCACTACTGAGGGTATGCTACGAGCTTCTGCACGTATTGCACGCATGTCTATGCGTCAACAAGATTTTATTTACACCATTGTGTATGTTCCCGGGAAAGAGAATGTAACGGCTGATTTTTTATCTAGAATGCCTTTATCCATCAGAGAAGATCTTTACAATGAATGGGATGATTTACAAATTGCTTTGGTACATGATGAAGGTCCTATGTCTATTGACCAAACCTTATGGTGCAAGGAATTTGATGATGATTCCCTTTTAAAAAAAGTAGAGAGTTACATTTTAAGTGGATGGCCTAACAGAAAGAATATTAATTCAGAGCTCAGAAGTTTCTGGGAAATTAGGGATGAATTGTCATGCATTAACAATATACTCAAAAGAGGGGATCGTGCTGTGCCCCCTAGCAAACTAAGACGTTCTATAGTACTGCATGGTCATGAGGGTCATAGTGGAATTGTGAGAACAAAACAGACAGTTAAAAATTTCTATTGGTGGCCGGGTATGGACATGTTCATTGAACGTATTGTGAGAAACTGTGTCACTTGCGCCAACTCTGATAAGTCTCTTGTTACTCTCAAACCCAATATGAGTGATCACATAATTCCTGACAATCCATGGAGCACTATTGCTATGGATATCATGGGGCCTATTGGTTACAATTCCAAATTTATTTTAGCGGCCATTGATATTTTCTCAAGATGGCCCGTGATCAAAATTGTAGAGAAAATTGACACTGATTCTGTTTTGACCTTTTTGGATGAAACTTTTACTGAAGAAGGTTTACCTGTTCGTCTTATCACCGATAATGGCGTACAGTTTTTATCCAACAAGGCCAAAGACTACTTCAAGAGCGTTGGTATAATTCATTCTACCACTTCTTTGTATAATCCTAGTGGTAACAGTGTTATTGAGAGATTTAACAAGGTTCTCAAGAATGCCATACAAGCTGCAGGAGTAGTCAGTGACAAGTGGGAGATACAGGTTCTAAAAACTGTTTGGATGTACAGAACGACCATGAATTCAATGACTGGATGTTCTCCGTTTGAAATCATGAGAGGTAGAGTTCCTAGGACCAAATCTAATCCTCATGGTTATCTTCCTCCACTTCATCTAACTTGGATTTAGAAACTGTTAAAGAAAAGATTGCTCAAACCCATGCCATTAATAAAGAGTATTTTGAGAATAAAAAGGTTCAAAGCATGACCCCATTGTCAACGTGGGCATGTTTGTAAAAGTTAAAAACCTTGGAAAGTTAAAAAGGGAGAGCCAATTTATGGGTCCTTTTGTAGTTAAGGAAGTTTTAAAAATTCTGTGAGACTTTCTGACAACAAAGTTTGGAATTTGAGTAGAATTGCCATTCTCAAGGCTGATAAAAATGTGTATTCAGGTATTGATCACTGCACTAATGAGAAATGTAATCTTACTGATTCTACTTACCTGGATGATATTGATGAGGAAATTTGTAGCAGCCATGTTTCTATTCCAGATGGTGCCAGCATCCAAAATGACACTGTTGGTTCTGAGGATTTGGGTAAACGTTCTAGAAAAAAGCCCATTTGGATGTCTGATTTTGTTTCTTTTGTAAAAAATAAATTTATTAAATAGTTTTTTTTAGATATCTTTAAGGGGGGAAGGTGTGTTACATCCAGTTAGCATGTGTTGATTTCTGTTTGCTTGCACATTCTTGTATCTTATGTGTTCTTTGCCATTCTCGTGCTTGCATGCACGTGCTTGTACTTTGTGTTCTTTGTCATCCTTTGAATACTCTGTCTCATGGCACGAGCCTAATGTTCTACGCTAGAACATGGGATCGGGCCGTTGTGTCAGAGTAGGCAAAGTTGACAGTTGCTCTGTGCTGCCCGGTGCCTGAAGACCTGTAACCGGTGGTGCTTCCTTTATGAGAATAAATCCGAATTGTTTACTACTCCTGCTTCAGTCCATACTTGACAGCGCTTTAAGTTTTCTAAATATGTAATTTGTATTGAATATGTAATATGTAAATAAGTAACTCTAGTAGCTACACATCTTGTCACGTACTAGCTTGTTACTCTAAATTTCTCATGTAACGCTCTATTGTAAAGCGCTCTGACACCGCTGTGTAATGTACACGTACATAAAAACCGAAACGCATCAATAAACAATAATAAACGACAATGCGACACTTTATAGAGATTAGAGTACTAACCAGCAAATATATCATGAATACCTATTCGTCTAATCACCAGTGTCCCTGCTTCCTTCAATACTGCATTAATATGGGAAGGCTCTGAGTTTCAGAACTCAATAACTAACCTGCCTGTCAGCCTGACCTGGTTTAAAGGTAAAAAATGTTTGAATGCCCGGTGATGAATGGCTAGCGTAGGAAGACACTGAGCAGCGTCACTCTCAGCGCATGCGCCTGTCTCATTCGACCTCGCAGGCTCGCGCAGCTGACTGCGCAGACGCGGAGTATCCATGGAGGCGGGGCCCAGAGCGGCCTTCGCGCATGCGCGCAGAGGCCGGGCCGGCCCATCCTCCTCAGTTGTGTCCTGGACTCGCCATGGCGGAGGTCGAGCTGCCGCCGCCCCCCGTCAAGCGCCTCTGTTCGCGGCCGTACCCTGCTCCGCACCGCGGGCCTCCGGCCGGCTCTTCCTCCTCACCGCCCGCCAGGCCCCCGCGGCTGCCAGAGTCGCTGCTGGACTGCGCGGCCAAGCGCGTGGCCGAGAGCTGGGCCTTCGAGCGGGTGGAGGAGCGCTTCAGCCGCATCCCCGAGCCCGTCCAGCGCCGCATCGTTTACTGGAGCTTCCCCCGCTCCGAGCGCCAGATATGCATGTACTCCTCCTTCCAGTGCCGGGGTGGCGAGGAAGGCGCGCCGCCGCCGGCCGGGGGCGCAGCCGGTTCAGCCCCGGCGCCTGCAGGGGCAGCAGGAGCCGCTCCGGCAACTCCCACGGGGACCACCGCAGCACCCGCAGCCGGGGACGGGCTACCCTTTCGCCGAGGCATCCGCCTGCTGGAGACGGGCTGCGTGGAGAATGTCCTGCAAGTCGGTGAGTGCACGCTCCGTGCTCCTTCTTGAGGACCCCCTCTATTCTTAAGCAACTTCGGAGCCCCTCTCACTCAAGCACCTCCCGAAATATGCCTTGTGCTCAATGTTACTTTAGACTGCCTACGTGACGTGCACTGTAAACAAAAGCGATTATGTGGTGTCTGGTTTTAGCCTTTATCACTAATGTACCCCAAAATGTAGACACGGTTCTCTTAGCCTTGAACCGACCCCTGTTCTGTTAGGCAGCGACCGTAAAGATTGCCGTCCCTGCCTGGCTTCTTAATGTAAACAATGCACACCCAGCCCTTTATATAAACACTCCTGTCTATAGCGCCTAACCACGGCTGCAGATTCACCCCAAGCAGCGCTTTCATCTTCTTCCCACACCCATTCCACTCCTCCGCACAGCCCAGTTACTATCAAAATGCAGATTCTTCGAAAAACGGTGCCTTTTTGCCCACCAGACCAAGGGTCGGCTGACTGTCCAGCCGTGAACCCGATCCCTAAGCAGTTTTTCCTATCGCTGTTCCCAAAAATAAATATTTCTCCCACATGTCCCAATTTTAATAAAGTACGAGTATTCATAAATAGCATTTAGCCCCGAATTGAAACAAAACTCCCCATAAAACCTAATTGTCCCTAATCTCGCCAACCACGCATCCCCTTTCTAATCTGATCCACGGACCCAACCAGCCCCCACATCATGCCCTAATCTATCTGCGATCTAGCCCTTAACCTAATTATCCCAACCAGCCTTTACTCGAAAAATCAACAGTGCGCCTTGATCAATCAAGCCACTGACAGGCGCCCTGTCTGCCCCCAAATAACTAGACCAGCCCCCTAGCTCCCCTCCTGCTCTCACTATAAATGATTAACCTCCAGTGCTCTGTGCTGCTCCGTAGCCCGGCCCCAGTTCGCGCCCCAGTGCCTCCGCTTCCTCTCCCTCCGCTTCCTCTCCCTCCTTCCCGGCCGCCCCTGTACACTCCCCGTACATTCCTTCCTTTCATCTTCCGCTGGGACCGCCACTCTCCTCCATTTATCTCCCTCTCCTCCCTGGAAGCCGTGCTCACTGGAAGGGAAAGATGAAACGGACAAGGGCCCGCAGCACAGCCCGGCCCTCCCGTCTTTCCAGCAATTTTCCAAAGTGGCAAATCTGATCTATTTTTTCCCGGCCTGGATGTGCTCCGGGGGAGGGAGGGCTGTCAGAGCGAGAACTGGGCTGAATTCATTCCATGTTGGGCCATTGTTTCCAGCCCTGCTGTGTGCATAGTGCCTTACAGTTGACGCACAATGGCCTGTGTTTGGCCGACGGAAACCTATATGGATTTGAATTCCGAGGGCGTCCTGTGGGGATTTGTAGTCAAGTGACTGGATTGCACGTGCAAATCCAGAGATGAATAATGAAAGGGGAAAATGCAAATTCTGTCATTTCGTTTCCAGCGCGAGTTATTAAAAGCCTTTTCCCGGTCTGTTTAATTTTTAACACCACGGACTTAAGTGACTTATTTTTAGCCACGTAAATAATTTATGGCACATTTGTCCGCTAGAGTTTTTATTGCTCTAAATTTAATGAAATCTGTATTGTGAGCATCTACTGCGTTCTAATGTGCAAAGGGAGCGGGCATTTTTATTAAATCGAAAGAAAAACACTGCTAATGTTGTCGATCGAGTGCTTCCATAATAAGATGCAAAAAATATAGTGTTTGTGCGATATATATATATTGTTAGTTTAGTCCTTGCTGCCGCTCGCCCTTGGTTTTTTTTTTCTGGTAGCAATCTGCCCTGTGATTTATTTAGTGTTTGCTTTGCCAGGTGTCATTATGTAGCAATTTGTTTTGCAAATCTGCCTACCTATGCTGTACGCAAATGTATGAAAAGTTGTGTTTACACTCCGCCAGTGGGAGAGCCGTGTTTGCTCTGCTGTCTGTGCTCGGGGTTGGGTTCGGGCCCACTGGTGACTGGGTACATTACTGTGTTTGTGGTGTCTGGTGCCTTGCTGGGGTTCACCTGCAGCGCAGGGCTGAGGCTGAAGGCATGCCCCGGGGCCTGTTTTTAAATGATTTGCTTTTGGCACGCGTGGAAACATGCCAGCCGCGGTTTAAATGTCGCTTAGCCTTACACTGAACATAATGATGATGGGTGGGATGCGTATTTCTGGACGAGGCGCTGCCCTGTCGGGATAGTTCGTATGAAGGTGGTTGGGATGTGCCCCCAGATGCCTGCTTTTGAGTCCCACGTCGCCAGCTCTGCATGTGCGCGCCTTCCAATGGTGAAGGGACACGCACAGCTTTATTTTCTGCCACACAGGGGTGTCCACCGTAGGTCCAAGGGGGCTGGGTCCTCGCCAGAGTGAGGAAAAGGCGGTGCTGCTTTACGTAGTCACTGTTTCTTGTGTTATACTATTTTGGATCCGGCTTTCCGGGCGTACTTTGGACACTTTGACTGTAATATGTACGATATTTATCGAATGATTGCTGTGAGGCGGGCTCTTTTACACAACCGGCGAAGGAAGGCAGTCTCCCAGGATCAGAGAGCCCCGCTGACTTGTAATAGGGGCTGCTTTCACAATTGTTCCTTTACGTTAAAGACTCGGATTTAAACCCATGAAATAAGAGTTTTTCTTGTGGAATTCGATGAAAGCCCGAGCTTCGGGGCATTTCCATGAGAAGGCCTCTTTCATATAGCTGAGCCTAAAGGGTCTTTATTACAACAATGCCTTTGATGGGGCAAGTGTTTCATCTCCTGCAGGCGGATTTCCAGATAACCCTCCTAGAGATGCTGGGGGAGAACGGGGGATGTGTCCCCTAGTGTGCTTGTGATTGGTCGAGGCTAACGCCTGCCTTTGCACTAGGGCTCGAACTTTGATGCCTGCCTGTCACCGAGACACGCTAATAAAGGCATGTGGCTCCTTAGAGGAAGCTCTTGCTCACATGACTCTTCTCGGGCAGTGCTGAATCGCCCTCTGTCCACAAGCTACGTACAGAGGCCAAGAGTGAGAAATGAATGTCACTATAAAGGATATTTGTTCAACTGCTGAGACTAGGGTTCCCCATCTGGCTGCATTGTGTGATACTGGGTAAGTGACTTTATTTAGTTCCAACACCTAGTCACTCAAAAAAGAAGTGGAAAGCATATGCGTGCGTAAGGAATACCTGATTCCAGCGTTCACTTTACACACTCCCAGTGTTCTTCGGCGAGTGACCGACACTGACTGGGCAACCACTTTAAATGAAATACATTCTTTTTAGAGGGCGGAATTGGCCTCCGTTTCACATGTGATTATCACTTGCTAATCAGTCTTTCTCGATGGGCACCATTGTCAGGGATGTGGAATTCCTATATCCGGACACCCAGGACATATTGTTTGGGGTCAAGGGCAACAAGTTTTCATGCGTATTTTGTCCTTGGGACAAGAAGGCCCACCCCCTGCAGCACAAACCCTTTGGCTGCCAGTTTGCAGTACCACATTATGGATCAGGGAAGGGCACTGTCTGCAGTTAAGGTAATATTTTTGTCCATATGTTAATGCTGTTCAAACTTGTATTTATGGTTCATTAATTGAAAGCTTTATTTATTAGGGTGAGTGCTCCAAGTAAATGTTGTAAGCTCTGACTGCACTACTGACAGTGGTTCCAGAATAAAAATGTGTGTACACGTTTTCAAAGTTTAGCAATATGAGGCTATGTATAATGCTCCTAGAATGCTCCCTGATTTGATGCAAATATTTGCAGAAGCTTAAAAGCAAGATTGATGATTCTTTGCTTTCAAAATAAAATGTTCTTTAAAAAATTAAAGCAGGAAAAAACATTTAGCTAAACTACTGTAAAATGTCAGGTACCATTTCTTTTGCAGCATCATTTAGTAACATGTGTTGATGCATGCTAGTATTTCCCCAAAATATTCATAATGGAAAATCAGTGTAACCAGTTTCAGTAAGATTATGGTAAACAAAAAAAACAAGCATTGGAAAAGCCAGGAGGTCTGAAATTGGTGGGCAGCTTTTTAGTTTTGTCAATGTGTGGCTTGTTTTAGCATGGTTTTTGTAAAACCATATTGGTGTGGGAGCTGCCGGGCCCTCACCAATATAACAAACATTAGCAAAAGCAAAAATTGTTTATGGTCTCAAAAAGCACACGCTGCCACAGTAGTTACTGGCACTGAACAAAACTACTTTGTGTGCCGATATGCGCCTTGTGAAAGAGCAGAACGCTGTCACTCACAGTGAAGCCAGCCGATACACACACACACACAGAGAGAGAGAGACAGAATTTTAATAAAAGCTAAAGGTCATGGTCAACGCCAGACCAAATTAGGGGCCCAATTATTAAAGAGAGTCTCAAAAGTGCTCCCATGGTATATGTCCTTGCATTAAGTGCAGCTATCGTGAATTCCCAAGAAGTTACAGAAGTAGGACTAGAAATAGTACTCCTAGAAAATATTTGTGAACTACATTTTAGCATGAGCAAATATTCATGTGTAGATTTGCTCATGCGAAAATCTGAGTGTTTGCAGGTTCACTTTCCCTCCAACCACTTTTTTCCCCAACTCTAGAAGAAGATTTATTTCTGCCATTGTCAGGAAGGAGTAAATGTCCAACATTTCTCAGTATGAGAAAAGATTAGAGGAGTTGTTGAAAACCCTTAACTTGCAAGTTAGTTGGTTTGCACAGACTCAAAAGGGCATTCTAACCCTGGAACTATTGCTTACCACTACCTTCAGCCCAGTATGTAGATCTGCGGAAACGTGGCAACATAAGGGGATTGCAAGTATTCAAACACTACTATGGTATGAGCCCTGGCATAATCAGAGAGGCTATATCAGAGCTCTTATGAGATCGCTGCCATAATTTGTCGCCGCACTGCATGGCACCAAATGGACAAGTGGCTTTTGTTACAGGACAAGTAGATTTATGAAGCAACCTGCCCCATGGACAAGTAGATATTTTATTAAATTCCACACCCCTACATTGTGGCTCTGAAATTTCAAACTACTCATTCAGTGAGTGAGCTTCTGTTTACTTGTGCATTTTTGACTGTTTTACTCCCCACAATAGCGCCAGCTCAGTGTAGAGTACCTTTTCCCTACAGGGCCTGAGTAAAAGCTTGCAGTACTCTTCAGCGTTGTCTTCTCCTCTGAGCCTTTCCACCCACCAGCGCCATCCTCTTTTGGGGGGCTCGCTGCATAGTCTGTCGCCCATTAGTACCTAGAGGCATGCCTCGGGGACTGATGTGTAGGCCTGTGTGCGAAATTCCTCTCCACTTGCGGAGTTTGCAGTTTTCCCTACTCCGCGCAGCACACGGAGGTCCGAAAAACTCTGTAGCGCAGAGTTTTTTTCTCACTTGCCAACATTAAGTTGCTGAGCAGGAAAAATTGTATTCCAGACAACCTCCTGGTGAGATTTCTCAACACGAGATTTCTCAACACGGGTGGTCGTAGTTAGTTGAGGAATCTGCCGCTCTAGTAGAACATCTACCAGAGCAGCAGAAATTAACAGCGCCCTCTTGCGCTGCATGTGGTGCCGTTCGCGCTGACTTTATAGCACATGACGAACACCTGGCGCTGAAAATCAGCGCGAGCGTTGAGTCGTAACGCACTCTGCGGAACTCCGCCCATGCCTCCTGTTGTGCAGTGTGTACCACACAAATACCAGCAGTGTGCTTCACCTCCAGCCTCACTCTTCCGTGACCTGTCTTTCTATTCAAAGATGGTTCATCTCCTAAACACATCCTGTGATTTTACTTTTAGTATTTGATTGGGTGCAGCCCTACAGTAAAACAAGAATTCAGTTGCTTCTCTCTCAAACCTACACAAACTTTGCTTTGGGAATTCTTGGCGCACATGTCTGCTGACAGTCTGTGTTGCACCTCCTTTAAAAACAATCCAGTCAAATGATCAGTGCTTCTCGGAAGCATCTCATGTTAATCATGTCCACGCACTTTCTGAATCATTTACTGTGGCCTGGTAGCTTAGTGGACAATACACCCACTGCTGGAGTCTGTGTGGGTTCTCGGCTTTTTATCCTTCTGCGGTGCGGGTAAAAATAGACATTTGTTATCCAATACCAAAATGCTCCTTGCAGGAGATGGGAGGTTTACACATATACATTAGGCTATTTTAAAATTGCGACAGTCACGTTCTAGGTCGCAGCACCCATGCCCTGATTATTAACAAAGGCTAAATTATGATCCCTGTACACCAGGGGCGGCACCTCCACTAGGGCGGAGGAGCGTCGCCCCACTACTTTCTCGCAGTGCGAGAAGCAGAAACATAAAATGGTAATAACTTCTCGTTATTACCATTTTATGTTTAGTTGTGGGCGGGGCTGCTCTGCGAGCAGGCAGGGGAGGAGTGGTGTGCCCACTCCTGAGGGCACAATGACGGTTTGGACGGCCCTCTGGGGATCCCCAAACCAGTCATGCGCACTCTGCCCTTTCTCCATTTCGGGCTGGACTGTTCCCATGAGGCACAGGGTCAGACTGATTTGCATATGGCCATGTCTGAACTGGGGTGGTGGAGTGAGCTAAAGAATGATGATGGATTAAACCCAGATCAGTTGACTGGGGGTGAGTGTTTGATTTGCTCTAACGCTCCGTCCATCATCCCCTTTGGTATCGCTTTGTTCGCCCTAAGTTGGCAGGGTATGCCCAGACGTGGGTCCCTTGCTCACTTTGCCACTGGATTCAAGATAGCCTGGCTGATGAGGGTTTTGAACCCGAAACCGGTCCCAGGATGCTTGTTTCCGGTCCAGGGAAGACATGGCTTGGCAGTTCGGGCTGGACTGTTCCCATGAGGCACAGGGTCAGACTGATTTGCATATGGCCATGTCTGAACTGGGGTGGTGGAGTGAGCTAAAGAATGATGATGGATTAAACCCAGATCAGTTGACTGGGGGTGAGTGTTTGATTTGCTCTAACGCTCCGTCCATCATCCCCTTTGGTATCGCTTTCTCCATTCAGGCTGCAATGCAGCTTACATGGAGAAAATGGCCTCCTCATAAGCCCCTGGCTGGGCGGCGTCCCCAAAAACCACAACGTTGCCATTGCAGCGTTGCGATTGGCTTAGGGGAGGGAGGCTGCCTGCTTCCTGTACCTAGTTAAGCTATTTTTAAATTATTAAATTAACCACCCCGCTGCGCCCCCCAAACCCTCCCCCCCCCCTGCGATTAATGCCGGCCGCGACTGCTGTACACAAACATTTCAAATTGCCCTCTGGTAAATATTGGCATGTCAACCCTTTTGAAACTGATGATAGAATGGAGGGAGAGTTGGGGACTTGGGGAATCTGGCACAGCAAGCACATGTTTTTTCCTTGAAAGTCCCCATTTTCCAAGTGTCAAGTGAGAATGGGGTTTTTGGCACACCCAGTAACACCACAATGCCGGGTACCTTTACCTACCCATTCAGTAAATACCACATCACCTGTCTCATCTACTTGAGGGCCACTGGTGGGTTTACTGACAACAGAGACATTTGATCTACGCTGACTCAGTTGTGTGAGAATTGGCCTTTAACCCCTTCCATGCGCGGCCGATTTTCGCCCTGTGCGAGGCGTTTCATTAAGCGGACGGGTTCATGACGAGCTCAGCTCGTCATGCGCACACGAGCACTGCGCAGCATGACGAGCTGAGCTCGTCATGAGCATGGAAGGGGTTAAAATTGTACAGACCACAATGAATAGCAAAGCGTCTACTTGTCAAAGGGACATGAAGCTTCAGATATTTACGTGTCCTGTAAAATAAAAATCTTCTTGCCCCATGGAGTGAGATCGCCAATTATGGTATCATTCTCATATCAAAGGTCTGATAAGGCTCTCTGATTTCATGGCTCATTATATCAGGCTTTGTAATCTAGCAAGGGTCTGGTTTTTGCCACTTTTTCTAAAATCTACCTGCATGGGCTGGAAATCAGCATGAGGGAGTAAATTTAGTGTCTAAATGCCCTACGAGTCTGTGCACACTCGCATACTTAAATCTTTACGGGTATTCTCGACTCCTCTCCAATTTAATTTCACATTTGAAAAGTTTGGAAACATAGGGCCTGATTAGGATGCGGGCGGACTTTTGTCACCTGCCACCCTGTCGCAGACTGGACCGCCCGACAGGCTGTAAGCGGCCCCGCATTATGATGCGACCGCCACCACAGCGGTTGCAATGCCTATATTTTGCATTGCGGCGGGTGCTGCTGCCTGCAGCACCTGCCGCAATGCAAAAAAGGGACGCCGTACATATCCCTGCATTACATGGCAGGCACCATGCGGTGCCTGCCACATGGTGCAGGGATCTGTAAGGGGGCACTATGGGCGCCCCCTAGTGCCCACAGCTTAGGGCCAGAGTGGAAGGGGGGTCCGCTATAGGTCCCCAAAGTCCCTTTCCGCCTGCCTGTTCATGGCGGGTTAACCGCCATGAACAGGTGGACAGAAAGGGACATCGTAATCCCTACGGCGGTACTTGGTAGACACCACCAGCATTGTAGGGAATGCGAGTCCCTCCACTGCACCGGTGGGCTCAAGGAGCCCGTCGTATGCGTGGCGGTCGGGCTTTCCAACCGTCATCCGGATTCCGCCCGACATTATAATATGGCGGGTGGAAAACATGCAAACGATGGCGGTGAGACCGCCACGACAGGCTGGCGGTGACTGTCTCACAGTCATCGTAATCGGCCCCTTTACTCCTGACAAAGACAGCGTTTAGTGTTCTCGTGGTGGGGGAAAAATATATAGGGAAAGTGAATTTGCAAATTGTTCAGCTGATTTTTACATGAGGAAATATGCTCATCTCCCATTCTATCCTCTTAGACAGATTAAGCAATTTGGGTATCCAAGGCACGCCCCTGTCCTGGATCCGGTCTTATTTGGGAAACCGGACTCAACAAGTTTTTCTCCGTCCTTTCGTCTCCAATGAGAAACCCCTGCTCTGCGGGGTCCCCCAAGGCTCTGCCTTGAGTCCTCTCCTTTTTAACGTCTACCTATCACCCCTTGCGGCGCTGGTCGAATCCTGCGGGGTGAGGGTGATCTCCTACGCTGACGACACCCAACTGGTGTTTTCTTTTGAAGAACATTCCGAAGCGACATTCTCTAACTTTAGACACTGCCTGAGTAACATCTCGGCGTGGATGTCACTCAACACTCTTAAGCTTAATTCAGACAAAACCGAAGTACTCTTCTTCCAAAAATTCCGCCTCCCTCGAGGCTGTGGTGGCCACCTGAGATGAATCTCCTCCCAAGCCTTTTGACTCGGTGAGGAACCTTGGTTTCCGGTTTGACAAAGAACTCTCCTGCAAAAATAAAATTAGACAGGTGTCCTCCTCTTGCTTTGGGAAGCTCTGCATGTTGCGTAAATTCCTCCACTCTCTTCCCCTGGAGTCCCGCCGGACGGTAATTCATGCTCTAATCACATCCCATCTGGATTACCCCAACAGTCTTTACCTGGGGCGCCAGCCTACTTGATTAGGCGTCTACAGATTGTACAAAACACTGCGGCTAGAGTGATATGTAAAATCCCTTTCCGCCACTCGATCACCCCCATCTGAGGAAGCTCCACTGGTTACCGGTGATTAAACGCATTGAATTCAAGGCTCTCACTATGGCATTCAGAGCTTTTCGGCGACATGGCTCCGCATACCTGAGAGCTAGACTCGAGCATTATCATCACAACCGGACCCTCAGATCCAACCATCTTCGTGTCCTTACTACCCCCCTGTTTTCGCAGGTTTAGAACGGGAGGCAGAGCCTTTGCAGTTATTACCTCCAAAATCTGGAACGCCCTGCCACTCTCCCTTCGCTCCTCAGAGTGAGAACCTATCTTTCGACGTGCCTTGAAAACCTGGTTGTTCACTAACCTCTAGCTCTCTCTACACTTATCTTCTGCCGTCTGCATCAGCGCCGGGACACCCCCGTTGGGGGTAGCTGTGCGCTTTATAAACTCCAAGATAAGATATGTGTTTCCTGATTTGAAAATGGGAATTACAAACTTCTGTAAAGTCCTGAAAAGTCTGAAATCTGCACCACTGCAAGGCCGTGCAGCTAGACGATGGTGCAATTGTGGGACTCTTAGCATTGGGTCCCTAAAATATTTACATGTTGCCCATAATCTGCAGATTACAAATGGTTCAGAATGCTCCGGCGAGATTGATCTGCAAGGTTCCTTTTCATCATTCCATCTCTCCCCACTTACGAAATCTTCACTGGCTTACCAGTCAGTAGAAGAATTGAATTCAAGGCTCTCACTTTGGCTTATAGAGCCACCATGGGTCGTGGCCCGCAATACCGGAGATGCAGACTGCAAAGCTACCAACATGACCGAGCTCTCAGATCCAACCACTTGAATCTCCTTTCTATTCCCCGCTTTCGTAAGGCTAGGCGGCAGAGCCTTCGTAGTTAGTACCGCGAAGCTCTGGAATGCTATGCCCTTGCATATCCACAATACCACACCAGAATCGGCCTTTAGGAAAGCGTTGAAGACCTGGCTATTCAACAGCACCTAGCCCGCCTCCTCTGCCAATGCGCTCTCTCTGCAGCCTTAGCGCCGGTACACCTCCGTTGGAGGTAGCTGTGCGTTCAATAAATGCTCCAAATAAATAAATAATGGTTTTACACAGATTCTCCATTTTTGTTTGTCAATTATTGGCATGCATCAAACACGTTTACTAAATTATGCCGTAGAGAAATTGTATTTAAGGTTGTTGCACAATAGTTTAGTAAATCTTTTATTCAAATTTCTTTTATTTCTAATTTTTAAATTGAAAGTAATTATCAGTCGTGCTTTGATGCATTTTCATATAATCACAGAGCAATCTAAGATCTTTGTAAATACCCCAAAATTAAGTTTTGAAAACATGTAAGTTGGTAAACAGGAACCACTTTAAGTAATGCAGCTGGTCTCAAATCTCACTGCATTTTCACAGTTCTTGCCAAAAGAGAAAATAAAGCCTTTTGAATCAGTTAATCATATGTTCAAGTTTGAACAACCTTGCATGAGGATTCACAGCTTGTCTTGGTGGCATTCTTCTTTAATACAGTGTTATTGTCAACTGGCAGCCAAAGGGTTTGTGCTACCCTGGTTTGAACCTACTTGTCCACTGGTCAAAAGTAACAGGTTTAGTATGTCCTTGGTGTAGGAATTCCACATCCCTGCTCTGCATCTGGTTGCATTTTGCACAATTGCAAGTGCAGGAAGATTTTAAGTCTGGCCTTTTTAGGCCGCATTAGATGTTTCACTAAAATATTGTTTTTCCTAAAAAATATATATATTTTAGACAAACGATTGCTTTTGGTCAGTAGCCTTATCCATTTCACTGTTAGGTTGGCGTTCACATATGGTTTGTGCCCCCACATACCATATGGGGCAAAAGGTCAGCCCAATTTACTAATTTGCTTTGTTCACTTCGAGGGACTGCATCAATCCTGTGCACATTATTAACATCCACTTAAAGTAGTTTCTTCCTCTTCAATGACTCATCTGGTTCAGTGTTCTATATTGTTATATATTAACTTTAACAAGCAGTACTTTTTGGTCGGCGCTTCTGTAGGCCTGCTAGATGCTCATTTATTTTCTGCCTCCAGGTGCTTTTGTAAAGTGTTTGTGTCATGGTCGCACTGTAGCCGGTGCAACGTGAGTGCTTGGTTAGATGATGATTTGTTCCGGACTCCACTGATAATAACAAGTAAAACAGTCACATATGTTAATGTTTATCTTAATTTTAACATTTTGTTTGCAAACGTACAGCGCCCAGGTCTAGGTGGTTGCATTTTTTTGTGGCGTCTCCTTTCAGTATAAATAAAAATAATAAATATCCACCACATATGCTTCCCAATGCCAGGCCTTCTGGCTTAGATTGTTGTTCTCATGTTGAGAGCGGTCATGATAATTTCGAAAAGAACTAAAATGTTGGAGCTTTTACATTTTCAAATGTTTACATGTTTAGACCATAGCCTAATACCAAAATTAGTTGTTGCCATCTTTTTAGCTTGATTGCCTGAAGTGACTGTTACTCTAAGGACTTGAGTCAGGCTTTAGGGAAGGCTCCATACCACAGCTCTCACAAGTTATATATTTCCACACATTCAGCATTTCAAACTTAACCAACATTGTGATGCTGGTTAGATTACTATTCAGAGGTGCCTTTCATGTGCAGCTTTGTAGTAATGCTCACCATTGGAGTTGTACTAAATGCTGTGTTCTGTGTGAACCCAAGTGCCAACTGGTGATGGGATACTTGAACAGTATGACATACCTGTTTTCCTCCTTTGGTGCAGAGACTGGAAGGGCTGTGCCTGCTTTTGACCCATGCTAAAGTTCATTGCCTTCAGTGTCTGAGTAGGTGTGCTGCATAGTGTATTGCATGTCTGTTTACAGTGGGGGTGGTGGGGTGCATGAAAGCAACACAAGTGCAAGAGGAGGGTGGTGGGAAGTAAAACAGCGTGCAGGGGAAGAAAAAAGGATGAGGGGGAACAACGTTGAGTGTACAGAAGAAAGGCAAACTGTCGAGCGAGTGATGTGGTGCTGGGAGTGGAAAAAGCACATTGGTGGGTGAGCGCAAGAGGGTGCACACATCATGAAGGTGGATCGTGGAGAACCACAGGCTAGAGAAATACAGAGAGGGAAACGGAAGCACACTGGGAGACAGCTGGAAAACGCATACACCCTTGTTAGATGCTTACACAAAAAGAAAAAGTGTTTGGCAAGGTGAGCAGTCTACGTACACAGTAATGCGTCCATGCTCCAGAGGAGGGACAAACACAAAAATAGGAAGATGCGCCCACCCACGTAAACGAATAAGAAGCAAGCAAATAGCAGGGAACGAGTGGGCTGTCAGCCCCCTGTAAACTAACAATGTGTCTTGCAACAGACAGCACTTCGAGGAGGCGAGTCTTAAACAGGGACTGTGGACCGCATGTCCAGTGTGTTAATGGCTAGCTTGAATAATATCCAAAAGCCTCCATCTGTACCTCTATTTAGCGTGTGTGGAATGCACTGGGGTAGGTGGTGGGTGGGATGAGGCAGGGGACCTGGGCTGGGTGCCTGAATGTTGTGAAGGGAAGCGTGCGCTACGTTAGATGGATGCTCACTTCTACTTGTGTAGCCTGACGAGTATTTTGCTTTTTTTGTGAGGGAAGGCTAGTGAGGTGTGTGGAACAGTCATCTGTGGTAAATTAAGGGTTGTTCTCCGTTTGTCCGTTTGTTGGTCTATCCTGGAAGATAGCCTTATGTTTTGCCAGACTTCATGTTTACCAAATAATGTATTTGTGTCTATATACAAGTATGTAAACACATAAATTGGTTTTTGCCCAACCCTGTTGGCCCATTGGTCCGTTTAAATGCCATTCACAATTTGAATCTTCTCACATCTGCATACAGCTTAGAACATTGAGTCAGCCACTTCAGTCATTGGTTGTCTGTGCTACGAGGATTGCATTTTGCTTATGCACGTTTGCTTAAAATGTTGTCCACTTAAGTGCCAAGGATAGTTGGCTAATCTATGCTTTTATTTCATGTTTATTTTTACTCTCCCGTTAGACTTCAGCGTTTTTACTTTTTAAAAAACTTTTAATTCCTGTTGCATTTGTGTGCAAAAATAATTTGCAGACTTGCAGAAGCCGGAACTGTTTGTCTTTGCCAATGCTTGTCTAATGGTTGTCTTGTCTATTTGTTATAGGTTTTCACAGGAATGACGTTTGGTAGTATTCAGTGCGTTCATTGTAACAATTTGTGTCTGAGACGTGCATATTCACTTCAGTCTGTTTAATTACAAATTGTCATTTCATGCTGTATGTGTTTAACTCGTGGGTATAGGTGTTTAATTTTGAAGAAGCGCAGGCCAACATGTTTAAGGTGGTTTGCCTGTTCTCTGCCTGCCTTTGTTTCTAAGATTAGTAGCAGGCGTTGTGTAACCTTGGTTTTTTGGTCTAGCATGAAGGCCACGATAATAGATGCTTAAGACCAGAAATCCAGGATAGAGGGGTGGACAGTTCACTCCAGCATTGCTAAGCTGTTGACTGATATCCAGCACCACCACATCTGTTTTACTGGAGGCTCGTGTGCTATCCTGTATTAGGGTTATGTTGTGCTCAAGCCCTGTCTGGCACTTGGCCATTAGTGTGGGTTAGATTGGCTGTGGATTGGAAAGTGTGTAACCTAACTTCTGTTGGCTCCTACGTGAAGTATTCACCTCAGAGCAGGCATCTGTTCATGATCTCCTTTTGGGATTAAGTAGGGGCCTGCTCGTTTAAGGTTGCATTCTTGGGGCAGAATGTAGTTACAAACGACTTGGAGTGTTAAGCTGCCCTGAGTAATAATCCAGTGTAGAAGTGTTGCGTGCAGGTGAAGGTGTGAGCTAGAAATTATACTAGTGAGTGAGTCACTGTGCATTGGAAGGAAGTGTCTCGGGCAGTGTTAGTCAGTGCTGAGGAATTAAATCATTGATCCTGTATTCATCGCATGTTGGTTGGGATCTGAGCTCTCCGCATTGGGTTATTCATTTATCGAATAATCCCCTCTGTACTTGATGTGACATAGTCCTCTTAATCTGGTGGCTGGTCTCATGCCTTGCGGATCTCGGGTGTTCGACAGAAGCATTGCTATGTAGCCCTGTTGCTTTCGAATAATATTAATAATTGCACTCTGTGCAGCGTCCCGAGGTACTCATTTCTGATGCATTTACTGGTTGGTGGGTGGATAGCCAACATCCACTGCACTGCTCGGGTCTCAGAGCATAAGAGTTTAATTAATGCAACTTTGGAGTGCATTGATTTGGCCGTAAGCAGCAATGATTTTTGTTTCTCCTTGAGGTCTACAGGGGCATCATTGCCTAACTGCACAGACATGCTTTTACAGTCCTGCACTATTATCTGCTGTGTATTGTTTTAAAATGCTTGAGTTTTGGTGCATACTTCATACACGTTTGTATTTGTGGCCTGTAGTATGTGAATGCAGTGTTAAATCATGTCGCCTTTGAGTTTGTTTGTTTGCTTGCAATGCCAGTTATGTGATCGGTAGTGTGAGGAGGGGGCTCTGGTTTAATATATTTACAACTTGGCGTCTCTGCTGGGACACCCATTGAGCCCTATGTTATGGCCGTAGGCCTCATGTATGCTGTAGACTGAGACATTAATGTTCTAATACCAAGAGCTGGCAGCATTGTTTTACCTCTTGAACTGCATAAAATGTATTCATTAATCCTAATTTGGCTTTGCTCTGAGTTGGCAGTTCAAGCTTTGGCATTGTAGAGAATAGTGCTGCAGTGGTCCCTGTTCATTATCTGCATCTGCTGGCGGCTTAGATGGAACAGGCAGCTGTAGCCTCACTCGGTTTGGTACCAAGGTCTGTCCAGGTTTAGTAAAGTAAGTGGATTTAAGGGAAGGTTCCTCTTACACATATCTAAATGATCATAGATGTACTTGTTTAAAATTCGCTGCTTTCCTGTTTTTTCATTTTTGACGATGCAGCATGCAGGTCTTTATTATACTTGCCAGGTGTGTGGATACGAATGAATAGAGCATGTTTGTATGTCTGTATATATTTTGTATGTTGTTGAATCCGAAAACTCCTCCTTTCAAGCTAATTCCCTTTTGTCTAAACGACTAAGTAGGAAGAATTTAGCTGTGCTGTATTACTGCCTGTTTTTTAGGTCTCCGCTCTAGACGGCGCGCATGCGCTGTCTCGAACCAAGACATGCTGTATTTACATTATGGGCTTTTATCACTCCCATCTCTTTCCATTTGTTCCGTCATCTGCTTTTCTCAATTCCTTTCTTTTTATTGGCATAACATTGCTATTTTTCCTGTTTTATGCTGTTTTGTTGATGCCCTAAAGACTGTCCCTGCTGCATGTATTATTTCTTCCTTGCCTATTTGGTTTGTTTGGTCGCACTCCTTTTTTTTTTTTTTTTTTTTTGCTTGTGGTTATTAATTGAGTTTTTGGTTTGTTTCGGAAGAAGCGCTGAATGCGATGTTTTATTTATGTTTTAATCCGTGTTTAGTGTGTAATTGTTTTCTAGTTTTACAGTAGCACGTTGAAAGTTATGTGCTTTGCTTTGTTTTGAAATGTTCCGCTTTGTACAGTGTTTAAAGTTTTTATTTTGTTCGACTTGCTTAGGCAGCGGGATCTGTTTAGGCGCATTGAATAATCCTGTGTACTGGTATACGCGTTCTCTTGATCTACGCGTTCTTTCGATGCAGTTAGCTTTTCGGCAAAGGTTATTAATTTGAAATGGCCCAGTAGCAGTGTGCTACAACAGGATCTGTGCGTACGGACGCTTTGGTTAATCCCGTGCTGTTGTCCTAGCCCTTCCATTATATATGTTGCATTAATATGGGTTCTCACAAAACGTTCTTAGCCAACAGGATCTTTGTTTTGCCACATTCACTAATTCTGTGTAGTGTTAACACGCGTTCTTTTAATCTACGCGTTCTTTTGAAACTGTTAGCTTTTTAGTAAATGGTTTAAAATTCATATGGGCCAGTGTGCCGCATTTAAAGTACAACTTGCTGTGCAATTGACACTGTCCCAGCCCTTCCAGTGTGAAAAGCAGCGAGTCTCCTGGGATCCCCAATGCTGCCCGGCGCAAAGTCACCTTTAATCCACTAAAAAAAGGCAAGAAAAAGGTTTATTACTCTTAGAGGAGACCACGTCAACTGCTGACACCAGGATGTCTTCAGGGAGGTGTTCTACTGGCAATGCTTCTGACTCTTCCTTTTATACAGTTTTACACAATGTATTTGTTTCTTTTATCATGGTTACAAGCTTGGAGTCTCCGCCCCGGGCAGGTTGTCACACAAGCCTGACATTGTTTTATCAACATGGTTACACAAGCCCAACATTAACTCTCCTCCCACCCAGGTCAAAAACAGACAATTTAATTGCAGCTGGACCTTGCTTCAGGGTCTAAAAACGAGTGAGACCGGCCAGATCTAAGAGTCCGTTCTGTTGATAAGAACAGGTCCCATTGTTGGCAAAAACCAGTCTTGCTGTGTGTAGTGCAATAAACCATGTTTGCAAGAGTCTGTTTGGTATTTGTAACCCGTTTGTGCAGGGATGAGAGGAAACACGAGTTTGAGGCAGCAGGTGATGTTGATGTTTGTCGTGGAAATAGTTTATAGCCCCCAGCACACACATCAGGTTTGGTCAGAGAGTCAGAAGGCTGCTAGAGGACAGGGTGAAATGAAGGTGACCAACAGAGTACAAAATGGCTGTGGTAAATCAGAATGACTGTAGTTTATGTGCACGTAGGAACTTTCATCAGACAAGATGGCGCAGAATGTTCATGATTGTGTTTTGTTCTTAACACCAGTATATATGTTTCATTAATGTGGGTGTCTATAAAGTTTCTCAAGCGGGACTTGCAATACTATTGACACGGGCTCAGCCAATGTTTCAAACGCCATAATATTGGATTTCTAAATTTTACGATTAGGCACTACATTTTTCGCCTTTTACTGTGCCCAAAAACGGAACGTTAAGGATAACTTGCCGTGCCTTTTTGTTTGCGTGTTTGACTTGCGCACAGAACGTTCTTAGGCAGCAGGATCTGTGTTTGGACACATTCACTAATCCCATGTACTGCTATACGTGTTTTTAATCTCCATGTTCTTTTGATACTGTTAGCTTTTTGACAAATTTGATATAACTGAAATGGGCCAGTGCCAATGTGCTGCCTGTAAAGCACAACTTGCTGTGCCATTGACATCGTCCCAGCCCTTCCAGTATGTATGTCGCAATAATATGGGTTCTCTAAATTGGCTCAATTTTTTTGGGTTATGTTTAAAAGGGGGCTTTATTATTTTTCTTTTTCAGTTGTTTGCTTATATGGTGTGTGCGTGTTTGGTTAACACACAAAACTTGCTTAGGCAACAGCATCTGAGTTTTGCCACATTCACTAATCTCGTGTAGTGTTATGCACGTACTTTTGGTACTGTTAGTTTTTCTGCAAAAGTTCTAAATTTGAAATGTACCAGTGTGCTGCACGTAAACCACAACTTTCTGTGCCATTGACACTGTCCCAACCGTTCTACAATATACATAACATTAATGTGCGTTCTCTAAATTTTATCAAGCGGGAATTGCTGTACCAGTGACACGGTCCCAGCCTTTCCTCTTTTCACTTTAATTCTTATCCACTGTATCCACGCTCTACCACTTTATGGCCTTCCTTCCATCAGGTATTCCTTCCTTACACCTGGGGGATCGAGCTAGTGAGAAGCGCTGCTGCTGCTTTGTTACTGGAGGCCGATTATTGCAGCTCTGCTGCAAAATTCGGACCCCACCCTTCCGGCCTACCAGGAAAACGCTCAGTGCCCGCTACGGCCAGCCCAGTCCTTACTCCATAACACATTTACAAAACCAATAGCTTTAACCCTTGCAAATGCGAGACCTGTTGGCTTTGTCAGTGTCTTTTAGCTATGTTATATAGCATCGCCATAATGCTTTTTTTTCCATGACACTCAGCCATGGTGTACAGCAGCCCTGTGGCTATACAACATGGTTAAAAGACATTGACCACGCCAATGGCTCTTGCATCGCCGAGGCTTGTTTAAGCAGTGATCGCTGCTTTGAGTTTTCTTAGTTCCTGTGCACATCTGGCGCACATCGGTGTGCAGAGTGTTCCCGAACCAGCTGGTCGGATGGGGTCTTCAGCCTCCTGTTTGGGTACCGCTTCCGAGGACTAGACCTGAGCCGTGCGCCTTTGAGGCGACCGCTCCTGCAGCACCACATCACCTCTCTTCGCATAGGTTGAGTAAGCTGACGCTGATGGCCTTAGCAGACAGGGCAGCAACGGTGGTTAACTTACTGCTCACAGCTTAAAGGGCCCTCGCTAGGGCGTGGCACATAATTGCGGAGTGGGTATTTAACTCTGTATCCACGGGGTTTTCCGCATAATTATGAATCTGCACCACTTACCACATAATCCATCATCTGCTGCATAATTTTCAGTTTTTAACAATACTTTTTCTCGCTCAGGTGGGTTGAAAGTTATTAAAAACGCTGCCACTTCTGCTGCCGCACAAGTAGTAGGCCCTTGGCGAATGTTGACTGGTGGACTTTCATTTTTCGATAGCTATATTTTTATGTATTCAACTGATAGTATGCACCAGTTGCACAAATGGTGTTATTGTTTTAAAAATGACAAAACCGTGAAGTACACATGATGAAAACGTGGTGTTGGCCACATAATTTGCCTCATTTGCTGCGTTATTTAGTCATTTCTGTTGCATAATTCCAGTGACCTCGGGCTTAAAGGGACTTTATATCAGTTGTCCTCAAGCTTTTATACTGAGCCCCCATGAGCACAATGTTAGATTCTGGTGCCCTCGAACGTACGACCGGGGCCATGGAGTTGCTATAAATTCATATCCAAGCTCAATTTAGAAAGCTTTCACTTAGACAAAGCCCAATATCGACTTCCTCTGCAAAGCACCACCTGCAAAGCCCTACCTAAGACACATCCTACAGAGCACCATTCGGACACTAGATCTTCAAAACCCAGATCCTCATTTACCATGAAAAGCTTCAACTAAAAAACCCCACCGATGTGTCTTTGGAGCAAAAGAAGCAGGGTATGGCTTCTTTGGGGCCATAACCAGCCCATATCTTCTGACGATCAAGTAGTGACTATATGGACTTCTGTGGCTTGAATGGAAGCGTACTAGCACTTCCCAACAGTGGTGGTGCAATACTTTTAACTGCGGAATACTCGTGCTTCTCACTAGTGTACAGTTACTTTGAGGTAGTGCATACCTGCACTTTTTATATTTCAGTTTCAATCCCTGCCAGTCCTGATAGCCCATTCTTGAAATTCTGACTCATCGGCCTTTCCTCCTAAGTCCCATCCGGTCCCTTCCCTGGAAGCCGTGGACAGTGCTTCTCCAAGGCTACCCAGAACCCTGGTAAAAACACCCCACAACTAGGGCTTGCCACCTGGATGGTTTTTTGTTCTATGGCTGCCTTAAGGATCCCGGACTGATAAATTCAATAAAAATAGAAAAGCCATGTTGAAAAGGAATGCAGGTTATTTTTTTGTATGCCCAGGCCTTTGCAGAATCTTGAAAACGTGATCATATTGTAGTATTTTACCTTTTGGATAGATGGCAAACCAACCCACATCCAATCCCTATCCCTCCCTTTAAACTCCATCTAGACTTCAGCTCTCTGCACACACGTTGGCATGATCCCAGTATATCGGACTGTTTTATATGTTTACTGTAAATCAGATTTGTGTTTTTTAAAAGAAAGTCTGCAAACACCTTTCTCAGCACAATTTCTCTACCTTCCTCGCTTTTGTTTTTTCCAATGGGAACTGTGCACTTTGAGAACGTGCAAACTGCAGTGCAAACGCTACTGCCTTTAAAAAATAAGCTGAAAAACACACAACACGTACACAAAAATAAACAAATAGGTGATTGGGTTTTATTGCTGCAGGACTCGTGCGACCTTAGGGGGGGTTTGTAGACTTGCACCCTCTTCTGTGGCCTCCTTGGCCCCACAGTCTGAAGACCACTGCTTGCTACTGACACAACTTTGTGTTGCCGCTCCACAATGTGCGCACCTTCACTCATGAACACGCAGTTGTATGAATACAATTTTAGAATCCAAGGAAACTGGCGTTTATTGTATCTTCTATTTCTTAGTGCAGTGGCCATGCAGTATCTTAGAAGAGAGAGACCCTGCATTACTTCAGTTTCATGGAACATTAGGTGTCCTTTGATGTGCAATATCAAATGGCAGCTCACAGATAGAGAAACGGTATTGGTATGAGTGATCGTCTTGGGCCATACTTCCATACAGTAGTTGTGGAAAAACTCTTCGGCTAGTTCATTTTGCAATCATGTTAACGTTCCTTTGACCCAGTGTCTTCTATGTATCGCGGAGTACTTCTATGAAAAAGGGGACTTAATTCGAACATTTAAGAGTGTACGTGGCACATTTTCATGTTTAAAAGAGCACTTCAGGTTCTAGATGTCCACACATCTTCCATTTCCAATCATTTAATATTTATTGAGTTAGGTGGCTGGTGTCCACTCCGACACCTGGAATTGTGTGTTGTTTCAAGTTCCAAGGGCGCCTGACAGGTTAAGTGTCCTGCTTGCGATTAGAGCTTAAATGGTAAGAAATAAATAGGTCCGTATGGGAGGAACTTTCAAAGTGTGCATGAATTTGTCCTAAAAACAAGAATGGTCGTCAGTGAAGCTCAAAGGTTTGAGTCTACTGGGAGTTAACAAGTGCTCGTTTGAAAGCGCAGGTGCCTTTTGAGCCCTTTAGGTATTACTGTTAATCCTATACGTGGCTGAGACTTAAAGGCTTCCCCAAGGTGTAGTTGGGTATGTCCACGCCAGTGGCATATCCAGAAACGCATAGACTAAAAACCACACACAGTCCATGGACCTTGCCAGAAAATTGGACGAGATCAAAGGTTTTTTAAGGAAAAGACCGACCCGTGATTTTTCTGTTTTTCTCTAGTCCTATTTGGTAGCGGTATTAGTCAAGTGTACACAAATAGTTGTTGTGGGTGTGAGTAAGATATACATAAAGAAGATTAGGTTGCTCAAAGACAACAGTGTTACTAAGGTGTACGCTAAGGACAGTTGATGTGGGTATTAGAAAGGTGTACACAATGGACAGGTGATGCTGCAGCAGAAATTAATAAGTTGTACTCAAAAGATAGTTGATACCGATACTAGTATGGTGTACACAAGACAGGCGATCCGTGCTTTAGTAAGCTGTACCGAAAGGATGGTGATGCTGTGGGGTTTCAGTACGGTGTGCACAAAGGACATTTGAAGCAGAGATTAGTAAAGTGTACACACAGGATAGTTGATGCAGGTATTGGTAAGGTGTGCCCAAAGTACTGTGGCTGCAAGGATTAGTAAGTATACACAAAGGACAATCGATGCAGGTATTAGTAAGGTGTCTACAAAGGACAATTGATGCAGGTATTGGTAAGGAGTACACAAGCAACAAGTGATGCTGCTGTTATTAGTAAGGTATACACAAAGGACATTTGCAGAGATTAGTAAAGTGTACACACAGGATAGTTGATGCAGGTATTGGTAAAGTGTGCCCAAAGTAATATGGCTGCAAGGATTAGTAGGTGTACACAAAGGACAGTTGATGCTGTGGGGTTTCGTAAGGTGTACACAAAGGACAGTTGATGCTGTGGGGTTTCGTAAGGTGTGCACAGAGGACAGTTGATGCTGTGGGGTTTCGTAAGGTGTACACAAAGGACAGTTGATGCTGTGGGGTTTCGTAAGGTGTGCACAGAGGACAAGTGATGCTGAAGGGATTCGTAGGGTGTGCACAAAGGACAGTTAATGAAGGACTTGGGAGCTGTATTACAGTGTACATAAAAGACAGTCTATGCAGGTATTGGTAAGGTGTACACAAACAGTTGATGCCGCAGGGATTAGTAAGGTGTACACAAACGACAATTGATGCCGCAGGGATTAGTAAGGTGCACACAAAGGACAGTTGATGCTGCAGGGATTAGTAAGGTGTACACAAACGACAGTTGATGCCGCAGGGATTAGTAAGGTGTACACACAGTTGATGCTGCAGGACTTAGTAAGGTGTACACAAAGGATAGTTGGTGCTGCAGGGATTAGTAAGGTGTACACAAAGGATAGTTGGTGCTGCAGGGATTAGTAAGGTGTACACAAACGGCAATTGATGCCGCAGGGATTAGTAAGGTGCACACAAAGGACAGTTGATGCTCCAGGGATCAGTAAAGTGTACACAAAGGACAGATGATACTGCAGGGATTAGTAAAGTGTACACAAAGGATAGTTGGTGCTGCAGGGACTAGTAAAATGTACACAAAGGACAGTTGATGCCCCAGGGATCAGTAAAGTGTACACAAAGGACAGATGATGCTGCAGGGATTAGTAAAGTGTACACAAAGGACAGATGATGCTGCAGGGATTAGTAAGGTGTACACAAAGGACAGTTGATGCTGCAGGGATTAGTAGGGCGTACACAAAGGAACGGTGATGCTGTGGTGCTACTCATGGGTACACAAAGGACGATCGAAGCGGCCCATTGTTCTTCAGTATTACTGGGGTGTACGCAAGAGTTGAGCAGTTTAGTTTAAGGCATTAGTGCACACCCTATTCACTTGCCTGTACATTAAGATTTTCTTTCACCCATAGCCCCCACAAATTCCCTTTATCGGCCCAGTTTCTGGCACATGTACGGACGGCCGGCTGTAAGGTGATCTAGTGCCTGGCTGGTGGGTTACATTAGTATCATTCAGATGACGCCACAAGATGCCCCTTCCTCCCTGGTTCTCATAGGTGGTACTGAACGGGGGAGGGTTGCTCGTCGCTGTCACCATCTTTTTGAAAGCACAGGGCTGCCACCATCTTCCGAGCAGATGGTAATTTTCTTACCTCATTCTGGTTTTGTTATTCTTGGAGTGTGAAGCAACGAGCTGGTGGTGGCTAGCGTTATCTGAGTGAATGGATTGCAATGCAGTGAGGGGCGGGTGGGCCGAGCGCCCCTCCGTTCTGGGGTTTATCAGTATGCATGAAAGTGTCAGCTTCGGATACAGCGCCATCACTCATGCGCCGCGGAGTGTTTGCTTAAAGATGGAGCAGGTTTTGTGACTCTGTGAGGGGAGCCGTGCAGCCTTTGTTGCCAGCTCCCCTCAGACGACCTATTCATGCGGCTGGGCAGAGGCCATTAACTATCAGCCACCGGCCCGTCATCTGCCTGTAACCTGCAGCGCCCTCCATCCTTTCACACGTGATCCCATTTATATACATTTCTTCTGCTTCCCTAATGAGGCTCGGGCAGCCAATGGGTGCCCGAGGCTGGCTCTGAGCAGGATTGCTTCCTGACCCAGATACATGGCCTGCTGGAGGGACTCCCTCCTGTCTGGGGAGCCCAGACAGTGAGTGAGTGATCCCTGCACGGACAGCTGTGTGCACGTACTCACTCGACCGGAGATCCCGGCTTTCAGTCATTGATTGAGGATTGTTGGCTAATAATGTGCCGGAAGGGGGGCGCGGGGGCAGATTAGAAGCTTTTTCGCACATAAAGACTATCGTATCCTATAATTAATGTCGTCCCCTGTGATTCTCCAAATTGCATTCATTTATAGGGATTTGCTTGAAGATGTTGACGCCACTGTGTCCATTTTTTTCCCGCCATGGCTCTTTCTTCCTTGGTATAACGATAGGTGCCTGCATTAGGGTGAAAAGTGGTAACGCTACACAACAGAATGCACCCACCCTTCTTAAATGCAAAGCAGATGCACTCAGGTGCGTGATTTGGTGGTAGGTGGACTCGGGTCTCTAACAAGCTTGTTAGTGGTCGTCTGCTCCCCGCCTTCTTTTCTCGCTGTCCTAGTATTTCTCCAATGCTGGTTGGGCCGGGTGTGTTCTTTTTGTTTTATAGAATTGAAAGGCTGTCTATACTGAAGGCTCCCTTATTTTCAGTGCCACTATTTTGTTAATGTGAAACGGTCGGACGTCAGGGAGCCTTAAATGTAGTCCTTCCTTTCTATTTCCTAAACACTATAGAAGGACTAATGAAGTCTCCATTGCCTTCTAACCTTTATTTGAAATGGAAACAATAGAGCACGGTATTGAAGGTAAGTGGCCCATCAGTAGATTATGCATTTCATTGTTTTTCCGCATTGCATTTTTGGCTTTGGTGTGCTTTTGCTGCATTGATTGGTACATGAAACCCAGTTCATTTGGCTTTACCAATCATTGTTGATTTGGCAAGCCCTTTTGATTTGGTGATCAATTCATCCACCATTTGCTTGGATTTCTCTTCTGTCCTCCGTGTTGGAGGGTAAGGATGCATGTCCAGTTTTCCAGTTGAGTTAAGAATTGTGTGTTTTTCGCAAATACCTCGTATGTATTCCCAATTTAGGGAAAACACGCACAGGCTCTTTTTCCATCTTTCATGTTTACCAGGCCAAATGTTCTCTTGGTGTTCCTAACCTCCCTTTGATGAATCGGACTAAAGCTATTCGGTAATTGGAGGCCACTTGCTGTTTATTAATTTGTTGGATGTAGTACTTTTAGTAAATAAAGTTTGAGTATGTTAGATTTAAAAAAAATATATAAGTAAATGTAAGAAACTGGTACCTATCGGATGTTACGGAGGCAAAAATACCAAGGTCGAGGCCTGGGTCTGAACCGGAACCGTAACTAAGTACTGCTCTGGACCATGTTGTTCTTATTTGGCAGGCTACCTGGATATCTGCCGTTGGTAAAACTGGATATCTTGTTTCTCGTTTGTGGAATGTTTAAATCTAGAACCAATAGTTAGGGGTGTGAGATGCATATTAACTCAGTCACTTTTGACAACTGCTTGGGGAGTTTAACAGTTTGTCCAAACCCCCAGTCACAGGTACATTATATAATATTGCACAGTGGCTCGTATTTCTTTTCCATTTCTTGACTCTTGTTGAAGGAAATGGCGATCATTTTTAATTGTTTTGGCACCAGTGTCCTGGTTTAGTGTGGCACAAGCATGGAGCTGAAAACAATAGTCCTTGCTGCGCCAACCCATGGATACTATAGGATGATGCCATGCAAGTGATTCCGTTCACAAAATGTGGGCCAATCAGAACTTTTAGTAAGGCCTAATCCGGTTTCAGGATCTTCTAGAAGGATTTATAAGAAGTTTCCTTTCGGAGGATCAAAATTGCTATAGGGTGGTCTTCTTTTCAAGGGTGGGAATACAGAGAACTGATTTCTTGCATGGGTGGGGTGGCCAGAACTGGGTCTAAAGATTAGTCTTCACATTTGTACTGCTCTTTGTTTGCGCACTGTAAAAAAATATTGGGTGACAGATTGAATGGTGGATGCCTTCCTTTCCGCCCATATCTAGATCTGCTCTTTTGGGAGCAGCGTTTGCTTGTTTTATGGCAGAGGCCATAGAACCCGCCATTGTCTTGATGTTGAAATGGGCAGACTGGGGGCCTTCACTGCCTGGTATGTAGACTCTGCTTGTTTCATTCATTACAAGAGTAGAACGAGAAATGCACATTATCTTACTTGCTGTTGGAGCTGTGCAGTCTGCCTATCTGTAGATCTCCTCAGCTTGAAATCAGCAGCGTCCCCCTGTACTTGCAGGTGAAGGTCATCCAGTCTGATGATTTCTATATCCACTCTTATTAAGAGCAGTGGTGCTGCCTTACTTGCTAGTGTGCAGGCTGCCAGTTCCGAAGTCATTTTGAAACCGGTGGAATTTTGGGGGGGGGGGAGGGGGTGGGAGGAGTTTTATATAGCGCGAACTAGACCTGAAGGTATCAAAGCGCTTTACATGAGCACCAGTTGCATTACAGATGTCTCTTCACCTGCAGCTGAAGACTGTTCCGTCCGTTACTTCAAGGTCTACTCTGGTCTTGAAGCCGGCAGCGTCTCTTTACTCGCAGGTGAAGACTGTCCCGTCTGTTACTTCAACTCTGGTCTTGAAGCCGGCTGCGTCTCTTCACTTGCAGGTGAAGACTGTCCCGTCTGTTACTTCAAGGTCTACTCTGGTCTTGAACCCAGCTGCGTCTCTTCACTTGCACGTGAAGACTCTCCCGTCTGTTACTTCAAGGTCTACTCTGGTCTTGAACCCAGCTGCGTCTCCTCACTTGCAGTTGAAGACTGTCCCGTATGTTACTTCTAGGTCTACTCTTGTCTTGAAGCCGGCTGCGTCTCTTGCAGCTGAAGACTGTCCCGCCTGTTACTTCAAGTTCTACTCTCGTCTTGAAGCCGGCTGCGTCTCCTCCCTTGCAGGTGAAGACTGTCCCGTATGTTACTTCTAGGTCTACTCTGGTCTTGAAGCCGGCTGCGTCTCTTCACTCGCAGGTGAAGACTGTCCCGTATGTTACTTCAAGATCGACTCTTGTCTTGAAGCCGGCTGCGTCTCTTGCAGGTGAAGACTGACCCGTCTGTTACTTCTAGGTCTACTCTTGTCTTGAAGCCGGCTGCGTCTCTTCACTCGCACGTGAAGACTGTCAAGTCTGTTACTTCTAGGTCTGCTCTGGTCTTGAACCCTGCTACATCTCTTCACCTGCAGATGAAGGGCTCTTTTGTTCTTGCACCCGCGATCACCACAGTTTTCTAGCCTCACCTTTTTCTAAGGTTCTGTTTAAAATATTTTCATATACATTTCTGCTAACACGGGTGAGTGTGCCTCAGCGCAGGGATCTAACTCTGTAGGTGTCCAACACCTTCTTTCCTCTGCCAAACCCTATGCTCTAATGTAGAGATCTCCAAGTTATGTCTTGGAGAAAAGGGATGGCCCGCAGGTCAGAGCTGCGTCACATCCATATAAGGCACCTTTACAGACGCTCTGAATTCAGCCTCTTTACTTAGCCCGTGCTATCCTGAAAACCTGGCCTCCAGTCCTATCTGGACACCCGCACTGGAATTGTCGCCAGTTTCATTTTCAAGTCGACTGCATTTGTGGGTGGAATTGTACCTCACGCACTACCACCCAGCCGCGTTTTTAGCCTCTTTTTAAATAAAAGTATTTTTTATTCCTCTCGCCCCTTCTCACAATAGTTACATGCAATACAAAGCCCCCACACACATCTTCTAGGATTGCTTTGTACCCCACGGCTCCCGGGTTTTCGCTTAGATGAAGTACTTGATTTCTTGCCCGTCAGTGATGTCGGGTTTTCGTGGTGTAAAGTATCTGTGCATCCAGTTCTGAAAGGTGCGCCTGTGCACACGGCCATGCTGGCGGGCTGTCTCACCCGGTGTGCCTCGCCCACCTCCCCTGGAGCACAGCTCATAGAAGCAGGGGCTGGCTCGGGGAGCGCTCTGCAGGCTCAGTCCGTCTAACTGTTTTCGGACACCTTTTCTGCTCAATCTGTTTTACCTGCAGTAAATAGTATTAGTCCTTCCTCCTCTTGTTGCTGGTTCTGTGTTTTTCAGCCACGAGCCTCGACCAGCCCTGCACAGATCCACCAGCGAAGCACAGCAGCCTCCCTTTCACAGTCGCTGCTGTATCCCCGGGCTTGAATGATCGTGCATCAACCGAGATGTTTGCATTGCCAGTCCGTCGAGGCCGAGCCTCCGTTTCTTGTGTTCGTTTTGGTTCAGTTCCATCCAGAGGACACCTCGTGACGACCATCATCTTCTCGTCTAGACAGTGTTTAGGCCCACGCCCGTCAAGTGGATTAAAATGTTTATTCCATTTTACTGCCACCTTTCTATTGTTGTCCTTAGTAAACCTAGCAAGGGGGGTAGAGGAGCTCCCGCCCCTTCTCCGATCCTCCACCCGTGTGACTCCCTAGTTTACTACAGGTTTCTCACTTCTGGCTAAAGCACTGCAAAGTGAGTGGAGTGGCAGGTCAAAGATTTTTAAATTACCACAACTATTATTAGTAAAAAGAGGGTGCCGTCCGTCCACGTTTGAGGGGAAAGGAACGCATCGAGAACCCCATTAGTGAATTCCCAATGCTCAGACTACCTCGAGAGACTTGCTGGGAAAAAGGAGTGGAACCACGCGAGATGGCGGATTTGCCTACACTGAGCCTGTTCTACTTATTTGGAGATATAAATCATACTTTTGAGATTTAGAGTGTACCCAACTCGGTTAGAAGACCCACTTAATTCTACAAAATGAGAACTACCAGTGGGTGTACCTCCTGCTTTGCAGTTGTACTGCGCCGCATCCTTTGCACTCGCCGTTGCCAAACAAGTGCTGTTCCCTCTAGGTAGGACGTTTTCACATTACTGGCACTGCTCTGCTTGCGCTTCTGAGTAGGACTCGCTTTAGTTTACCTTTAGTTAGGAGCACTACTGGATACCTGCTATAAATTGCTAAATATTTCTTGTTTCTATTAATATTTAGTATAGCCTACCTCATTGCTTTACACAGATGTGTGGTCTTTGATTTTTGTCGAGTTGCATACCTGTTTAGATCTGTATTTTGAAGTCTGCTTTAATCTCAGATTTTCCTCTTTGGGAGTTAAGTGCACCTTTATTGATTACCACCCATGGGCGAAGTGCAGAAACGCTTGCTTCTCAAAGAATTTACTGAACTACCTGCAGTACAGTGCTGCTGCACTCATTTTTCAGTAGGTTATTCTTAGTTTCTTGAAAGCTGTGCTGTGTGCTGTATTTCTGCCTCTCAGCAAGCAGAGATGCTCTTCCGAGGGACTTGTGGCATCTGGACCGTTTCATACCGGTCACTGTTAGGTAGATGGGTAGTTTGTGCTTACTGAGGCTGGCACCCTAGTTGGAGGGTGTTGGATGCCCGGCTGGCAGATTAAAATGCTTCTCCCTTTGCAACATTTCTGCAGACTTGAAATGTCTAATAAATACCCATGGCAGATGACTTCTCTGCTGTAAGGTCATATATTTGGTTATATTTTCCGATGCTGTATCTACATAATGACGACCAGAGCCAAAATCCAGTTGATGCTTATTTTGGTTCATTAGTGGCCATATAGCCAACATCTGTTAATTGAGTAAATCAAAAACGAATGCATCTTTTTAGTACCCAAGCAATAGTTCACATGAAATAAGCAAATGTTAAAAAGAGAAAAACTAAAAAACTTGCGGAAAGATGTCTTGTTTCACTTATTTACATCGTTGGTCCAAGAAGAATAAGTGCATGCGCCTGGTTTTAAGTAGATATCATGGTTCTTGAAGGTCACCCCTTACCTCTTCAAGATTCCAGAATCTCATTCCTGCCGAACCCTTCAAGACTGGGCACTGCCTTAGGGTATGAAGAACAGTTGATGGTCCTTGACCTTCCCACACGTTACCTCCACCCTAGGCCCTTAAATGGCCACAGCTAAATTTCTTGTCGACTTCAGTGGTTGATCAAAAGCAACATGAACTGACTGCCATCTTGTTCTCAAAGTTTATTTAGGTCTTCAGTTATAAGATCACTATTAAAAGATCATTCTATTGAATTCTTCTTGGCCTTAGTTTCTGGCTTGTAAGACTGTCATAAACATGGCACGAGTTCATCTGCTGCAATGGTGACCCCGGATGTAAAGTTATGTCTGAGGACCTCATTCACTGCTAGTTCCACACAAAACCTAAATTCCTCCATTTTGAAACCAAACATCTCTTTTAGAAACGTCATGGCAGTCTAACCAGTACAGCAGTAAACTAGGATTGGTAAAGTGGCATTGGGGTCTTGCAGCAACCTGAGGCACATGTTTGATTTGAGGGGGTGAGTCTTCAGATGCAAATAGCCCCTACTTGTCCTTGATGTATTTGTTTCGGGACGTTACATGTTAGTCACGTATGGCCTGCAGTGCTGCGCCTAATTTACCCCTCGAATGAAACCCACCAACGACAGCATTTTAGTGGTGGCAGAGACCCATTTATTTTTTGCCCGCCTTATTTCCTCGGTTACTGTTCCTTCCATTACACTTCAGGCAGATGCAGCATTTGCTGCAGTTCACGTTTTATTGCAGTTTTGCTTCAAGTTTTCATTTTAGCCAAGGAAAGGCTTCACATTCTTGTTGACAGTAATCCGTGCCCTGGCTCCTGGGTGACTAATGGAAAGCTAATGCAAGAAGCGGGTCTTGTTTCATCTAAGCTGCTGATATCAGTACGCTGTGGCTACTCTGTGTGACACCTAGATTCTTGGCATCCCAGGGACACATTTGAATCTTCGTGGTAGTGGGGTTACTAAAGTTTAGTGTAGAGCGAAGGCTCAGAGCTGTGCTGGGCCGATGCTTGCTGCAGTGCTTGTGTGCACATATCCGTGGTGGTGGACGTCATGGTAGGAAAATGCCAATTCTTGGGTTGAGTTTTAGATCGGTGGTGACTACCCTTGATTAGTCTTCGCTTAGACGCCCATCCAACAATGCCGTTTTCCAACTGCGCACAAAGTATACCTTTTCTTCTACTTCAGTGAGGCGAGTTGAAGTTTTAGAGTAATGAATGTTGGTCTGCCTTTGATGTGATGGTTTCTGCTGAAGTAGATCCTGCTTGCTCGACTTCTAGACTGCTGTGTGTGTAGCCTAGAGTACCGTTGGCCAATCAACACTAATCAAGTCAGCCTCCACCCATTTCCTAGAACCAAATGTTTAGCCCAGTGTGCGCAGAGGCTGCATGATCGCTGGCGCACCAAAGGACAGTTTCTGAAAACGGCCCTTTGGCTGTGGCCTCTACCAGCATAGTTTCTTCATGCCATACAGCAACCAAGTCTCTAGGCAGGAGGTGCAGCGTTGGCAGTAGCGTGGTCATTGACTGACTGCCCCCGAGGTAAGGCATTCCTCTGCTTGTCAGCCACCAATGAAGGAGTGGGCATGAGTGAAGACAAGGGCAGGCAGCAGTCTGGTGGGTATCAAGCAGCCGAGCATCAGGATCCTGCTAGAATAGGTTCTCTGTGCGAGCCTTCCCCCGGCTTAGTTTTTCTTGCTGTGAAACGTTGCCATCAAGTACTATCATTTCTGAGAATTAAATGTTATCCTATCTGCATTATATTTATCTATGGTGGCAGATAGTCTGTGGAAAAAAAATCAAGAAGGCAAATTGATGAGCTAGTTATATACTCAACTTCCTTTTAAATTGATTGTTGGAACATACCCTGGGCTATTCATCTGTGCCAGATTCATAAAATACCAAAACTCTGTCTAGCTGTTGTAAAGTAATTTTCTAGTTTTTTTTGCTTTGTACTCAATTAATTCAAATCATTCATGCCTTTATTTACACACCTTAGTCCTACTTAAGGGAAGGGGCCTACATGTTTTTATCCTTTTTAGATAAATCACGTCCTCGTTTCATGCGCCTGTTGACTTGTAATTATGAAATCTGTAATCTCGGTCAGATATTCTAGGGGTGTTGATTGGGTGCCTGCATACTGAACTGTACGACCAGGGCCAACCAGGAAAGGAGCACACTGGTCTTTTTATACTCATTTGGTTACTTTGTAGTTGGTTATTGTACAGAAATGCTTGCACGGTGAGTAGCTCCTCCGTGCTGTGCTGCAGTTGGCTTTGTGCTTCGAGGGCGTTTACATTGGCCAGAGGGAGTGCGCTGATTGTATTGTGCTGAAGCGTAACACATCCCCCTGACCTGGCCTTGCAGCGCTTCGTATGGTAGAGTATTTGGTACTCCAGTTTGTTGTCTATGGTTGATGGAGTGTGAGTTTACAGATTAACCATTCATTCAACTGTTGATCCAGTACATGTCTGTTCACTGATCTCTGAATGTACGTTGCTTAGGCCCATGTAATGGGGTCTCTGTTTTAGACCACCTTCTTGCTCCTGGTTCACAGGTTGAAGATAGCACTGGGAAGTTCTCTGAGCTTTGGTCCTTTATTTACATGGCGAAATATCGCAAACATTCCTTTTCAGCTGCCGTTTTGAAACTGTTAACCATGGTGGAGGAAAGCCCTTTATGTAAGCACATACTTGGATTGAATGAAAAGTGGTCCTCAGGCTGTGTAGAGAGTTGGTGAAAGAGTCTGCCATTTGGGTCACTTGCTTCCTTGTTCCAGCACTATATTGGAAAAATACCTCTTTCCGCATACTTTTCGAGAGAGTATTATGAGAGAAATGAGTGGTCTTCTAGACAGGTTTAAGAGACTTTGCAGGTAGGTGTGCTTCTTCTAGCAAGCAAATACAGCTCCCTTCTGAGGCAAATGATCTACCTGAACCTTAGTAATCCTCGCCTCTTGACTTGCACTACAGTCTGTGATGCGAGCCTCTGGAGTGACCAGAATCGGTGTTGGATTTGTGTGATGTTTATGGGAGTTCAGTAATGGACTTGTAGAGTGACTATGCATGTCCATGATGAGTTCAGTCAACCATCCTCCCAGATGGTTGGGCATGGAGTGCTGTTGCTGCCTGATTCTAATGTCACCCCTCGTCTCGAAGAACTGCTTGTCTGCATTATAGAAATGTTGAGGTGTAATGAAAACGTGATAACTGCAAAGATGAGAGGAACATATCTATGAGTTACATTAGGTTATAAAGTAAGTGAAATAAAAAAAAAAATTATGGGAGGTTCTTGTTGACAAGTACACAATTTTTTAGAGAAGGCATGATGGGAAACAAAACAACCATTTCGGGAATACCTCCCTGCCCAAAGGAGATGCCAGCCAGGGGTGAAGAATGTGCACCTTCTAAGCCTACCTAGACCTAGTCGGTTATTTTCGAAGTGTTTCCTTCGGTTCCGTGTGGTAGTTCGAAGCCCACCTCCGCACATCACCTAGACCTGGTCAGTTATTTTCTAAGTGTTTCCTTCGGTTCCGTGTGGTAGTTCGAAGCCCACCTCCGCACATCACCTAGACCTGGTCGGTTATTTTCTAAGTGTTTCCTTCGGTTCCATGTGGTAGTTCGAAGCCCACCTCCGCACATCACCTAGACCTGGTCAGTTATTTTCTATGCGTTTCCTTCGGTTCCGTGTGGTAGTTCGAAGCCCACCTCCGCACATTACCTAGACCTGGTCAGTTAATTTCTATGCGTTTCCTTCGGTTCCGTGTGGTAGTTCGAAGCCCACCTCCGCACATTACCTAGACCTGGTCAGTTATTTTCTATGTGTTTCCTTCGGTTCCGTGTGGTAGTTCGAAGCCCACCTCTGCATATTACATAGACCTGGTCAGTTATTTTCTATGCGTTTCCTTCGGTTCCGTGTGGTAGTTCGAAGCCCACCTCCGCACATTACCTAGACCTGGTCAGTTATTTTCTGTGTTTCCTTCGATTCCGTGTGGTCGTTCAAAGCCCACCTCCGCACATTACCTAGACCTGGTAGGTTATTTTCCAAGTGTTTCCTTCGATTCCGTGTGGTCGTTCAAAGCCCACCTCCGCACATTACCTAGACCTGGTAGGTTATTTTCCAAGTGTTTCCTTCGATTCCGTGTGGTAGTTCAAAGCCCACCTCCGCACATTACCTAGACCTGGTAGGTTATTTTCCAAGTGTTTCCTTCGATTCCGTGTGGTTGTTCAAAGCCCACCTCCGCACATTACCTAGACCTGGTAGGTTATTTTCCAAGTGTTTCCTTCGGTTCCGTGTGGTAGTTCAAAGCCCACCTCCGCACATTACCTAGACCTGGTAGGTTATTTTCCAAGTGTTTCCTTCGATTCCGTGTGGTTGTTCAAAGCCCACCTCCGCACATTACGTAGACCTGGTAGGTTATTTTCCAAGTGTTTCCTTCGGTTCCGTGTGGTAGTTCAAAGCCCACCTCCGCACTCCATCAGTGGTGGATAAATATCAGATTGCACTGTGCGTAGATGGCTGGCCTTCTGCTCCCCTGGCCCTGTGATGTGTCTTCCCTCCGCTGCATCTGATCTGCCAGTGCATGGAGTGTGTGACCGGAATACAGGGCGGTTGTTGAGTGCACCACTCGGGCCCTTGGCTTGTTACAAACTGATTCAGTATCCGAAGGCGCGCCGGTGACCCCCCCACCAGAGGCTCTGGAGGCCTCTGCTTTCATTCACAGGACATCGCACGCCGATAGCCAGACGCCAGCGACCGTGGCTCTCATGGAGTGAAGGACACGGAGCAGCCATCAGGACTGGACTTCTGTTGGGCTCGACCTTTTGGGGCTATTTACGGAATCGATGTGGTTGTTTTTGTGGCATTTTGCACGGTACTAAATACCACCTTGCAGTCACTCAGAGCACCAGCCTGCCAGCGGGTGTGATCAGATTCGTAGTCCCCAGTCCCCCTCAGGGATCAGCAGGGATGGTCCGGACCACCAGTCCCATGAACCCTGCTTCCTCGGACCCCAAGAAAAAGCATCGGGTTTCTGTGGAGCTGTTAGTGCTTTTGTGGGCACTCGCCCCTGCTGTGGTAGGCCAGGTGTTATGTAGCCACGATGCTATGTATGGTTTACTGAATTTTAATGGAAATGCATTCATTTTGCCCTTCATTTTTTTGAAAACCAGAAATGTGTGGGCCAACGTGCTTTGAATGCATGGATTGTTGATCGGGTGTGCCGTGCTGGAAGGCAGTGCTGATGCAGGCCTGGTGCTCTCAGCCCTGTCTCTCCAAGTAGGTTCCTTTGACACAAGTGGACTTCTCGACCATCCTGTCTCAGCCCTGTCCCTCCAAACAGTTTCCCCTTGTCACAAGTCTACTTCTCAACCATCCTCTTAAGCATGTCTAGAGTAACTATTTTGTGCCTCCGAAAAACCCAGAAATCTTTGCACATAATCTCCCAAAGCCGGTGGTGGCTAGTAATGATCAGTAGTGAGGCATTCACTTCCACCCATTCACAAGTACACACACTCATTCATCCATTCAAAAGCATACATGCTCGCACACTCTTGCACTCACCCATTCATAGTGAACGCATGCAAATACATTCATGTATGCAGCCTCCCAGACATATAATAGGGCCCTTACCTGGCCGCAGTGGTGATGGAGGAAGGAAGGAGCTGAAGGCTTTGTGAGGGGAGCGGGAAACAGTAGATCCTTGTCATGGGTAAGAGAATGAGAGGAGGACGCTCACTAAGCCTACAGTGTGTGATGGGTTCAGTGAGACTTTTTGATCCCACCCCTCTCAGACGAGTTAGGGAAGGGTGGTGTGAGGTCTCTGATAGACAGTCAACCCTGGGCACTTCAGGGCTTAAACCTGCCTCACCCAGCATTGACGGTCAGTGACGCTGCTCCTGGTCATGAGCTGAAGGATCCTTGCAGGGCTCTGCCATGCTGACGTCTCAGCCCTCATGGCTGTGCCATTATCAGCCTGGTAAACCTTGGCGCCTTCGCATTAACACCTGTGAAGTGCCTGATACTAACATGAGTGCCTGTCGGGCAGCCTGACAACCCACATCAGGCTTTGAAAGAGGGAGGGGCCCGTAATAACGGGGTGCCACTGAATAAAGCTAAACCATATGGCTCTGTAGATGGCTGAGCGCACTAACTTAAGCCCTTTCACAGTGTTTTTGCATAGTGTAGTAGGGTGCTGCGGTCCTAAATGCTCTGGGTCTTGAAGGCTGTTGATCTTAGTGCTTTGAAAGTATAGTTTTAAATGTGTGATTCTTCGTGCGCAAGTGAGCCAAAGTGTTGCTTTTACCTTACCTGCACAGAAGACATTCAGTCTGTCTTGCACAAATGTAAACAACTTCCAAATTTACACATTTTTTTAAATCTAGGCTTCTAAACCGTGTTGGAGCTTTATGCCTAAAATTTCTGAAACGATCCCTGATAATTAGGGCTCCCGGTTTTATGGTATTTATGTTTTTTAATATTTCCGTCTGTATCGTTTATTTTTTGGCCATCTTATTGACATTTATCCATATTTATAGCGTGTTTTGAGAATAGAGGCATAAAATGGTATATTTCCATATTTAACGGCTAAACATGCACTCATACTTTGATGCTTTTCGCATTTTAGCAAATTAAGCAGCCAAATGTAGTATATCAAAACACCCACATGTAAATATTAGCATTGTATACAAACATATGCTATCATATGCCTATATTCAAGGAAATCCCAATCTGTTTTTAAACTCCCCATGCTGTATATCTGCTCAGCTGTAACCCTGGGCGTAGTACTGCTCTACGCTCACGGAGCATAAGTAGTTTGTGCTACTACGCAAATTGCACGTAGCACAGTGCAAAAACTGTGCTAATTGACGTAGCGTAGCAGCAAAATCATCAACACCTACAAATGCTTTGATGAAGCAATTTTACATGCTAAAAAGCATATGACCAATTCACAAAAGTGAACTTTGAAAATAAAATAACAGGCAATGAGAGAGGTGATGATTTTGGGGTCCCCCCCTAACCTAGGGGGAGGACCAAGCAGATGCCTCGAACACAAAGAGCATATCACGATGAACGATTCAGTGGTGGTCCCTTCCTCCTAGGACCACCCCAAGCACAGTTATGGGCAAAAATACAATCCCAACCAAAGGCCCTGCAAAGCATTATGGGACGAGATTAGCAGTGGGCAGTGAATATTAGTGTCCAATATCAAAATAATTCTACAAAGAGCTGCAGTTCAACTAGTCGTTACTAGATGTCCCTCACGAGTCAAATGCAAAAGCTTCATGAAAGGGTTTCAATGCTTTTGCATTTGACTCGTGAGGGACATCTAGTAACGACTAGTGGAACTGCAGCTTGATGTATTAATAATTTCAATGCTTTTGCATTTGACTCGTGAGGGACATCTAGTAACGACTAGTTGAACTGCAGCTCTTTGTAGAATTATTTTGATATTGGATACTATAATATTCACTGCCCACTGCTAATCTCGTCCCATAGTGCTTTGCAGGGCCTTTGGTTGGGATTGTATTTTTGCCAATAACTCTGCTTGGGGTGGTCCTAAGAGGATGGGACCACCACCGAATCGTTCAACAAGATGTGCTTTTTGTTTTCAAGGCATCTGCTTGGTTCTCTCCCTAGGTTAGGGAGGATCCCAAAATCATCACCTCTCTCACTGCTTGTTAATTTATCGTTTGCACTTTTGTGAAATGACTATATGCATTTTATCACATAAAGACAGATACTTATTTTATCTTAACTTGCACTGTGCAAGATGCCTTTGGCAATTATTGTACAGTGCAGTTAAGCACACAGCTACGCACTATGCAATTGCGTAGCTACGTGTAGTTCAAAATGTACTTCGCGTAGCTACGTGTAGTGCTACTACGCAAACTACGCCCAGGGTTACTCAGCTGTTGTCCTGGAATTCATGAAGGGCAGCAGGGAGAGTCAGTCACAAGAAGCACAATTTTGTGTCTTTTTCAGCATTTAAAAATAAATACAGACATTAAACACGTAGTTTTCGGTCTGTATCTAGCTGTAAAAACGGAAAACTGAGAGCCTTACTGATAATGCAAATTTTGTTGTACCTGTGGAGCCCACCATATCGGAGAGTCGTGGTTGACTATGTAATAAGCATTTGAAAAGCCAATATATCACCTTTTGTGTGCCAATGCAGACCTGTTGGTTTTTCCAGTGCTCTTTGCACCTGCTGTTCTGCGTCATTTGAAAAAATTGCTTGCTGCTGTGCATCATTGGCCAAAAAAACCCTGCTATGCTTGCATTCATTCATCTGCAGGCATAATGTTGTGGCAACCATTTTGTATTTTGCTTTCATTTACCATTCCAAGACAGCGAACTTCCATCTTGGAGTGGTAAATTAAAAATATATAAAGCTCATTTTCTTTTTTTGCAGCGGCTGAAATAGTGCAGCAGCAGATTGTAGCTGCCCCCTCCGCCCCCCCCAATTTTTTTGTCATCAAAGATCAAGTCATGGGTGGAAAGTGTTGACGGTGGAGTGGCTGGTGGTGGGTGTGACTGATCTAAGGGCTGGCAAGCGAGGCAGCAACAGAGGAAATGGATGCGAGTGTAAAATTATAAAGGGACGAAGCCTAGCGAGCCCGGGGAGCAAGGAACGAGCTGGGACTAGGGGCAGCACTATGTAGGGTGCAGGCCGGGGTTTGTGATTGGAAGCAGCACACAAAGTAAAAAACAGAAAAACAAATGCTCTGCCATGAGGGTTTAAAGAAAAAAATAGTTCCCTAAATAAAAGCAGTGAAAGGATTGTAATTGCATTTATATAGCGCTTACTACCCCTGAAGAGGTGTCAAAGTGCTTTTTCGGCGAGTAACACGCTACTCCGGAACCCTTAAAGGATTAGTGGTGAATTAGTATAGTCCAATATTAAATTAATTTGAGTGGTGGATATGTTAGTCTGTTATTTGGATTGAAAAGGATAGTGGAGGGATAGAAGGGAAAGATTTAGATTTTTTTTTTTTGGGGGGGGGGGAAGCTCATAGCAGGAGGAGGCTTGGGATGAGTAAAAGGGAGGTGGAGGGGGAAGAGTCAGAGGGAGGGTTTAGAAAGGCTTGTTTTGGGGGATCGGAATAGTAAAAAGTTATTAGATGATGCAAGGAGGGGTGGAGTAGGGGAGAGTCTCGAAAGGGTTATTTTGGGGATCATAGTAGTGGTATGGGGTTTGGGATGAATGAGTATGTAATGGATATATTGATAGAGGTATAGGGTGGGAAATAAGCTAGTGCATTTGAAAAAGTAGTAGAAAGAGGTTTGAGATGAGTCCGAGTTGAGCTAGAAAATTTATTGAGAGCGGTATAGGGTGAAAAATAGGGTAGTGCAAGTCATCCAATGAAAATGATGGCAAAGAAATCATGCTCCTGGGAAAGGGCAATCGTAGAGGGAGGAAAGCCATAAAAAAATCAAATGAAGTTGACAGGGGGGGTCAATCAATGGGCTGGCCAAAGCCCACTACGTTTTGGTATTGTCCACATTAGGTCCTTTGCTAAAATATTTCTGTAGGCAAGACCTACAAATGGGCCTGGTCCTTTGTGACTTTCTGTAAAGGGCTAGCATTGCGGATCAGTTTTTCTAGACCGTTTTCTTTGGAACGGGACCCTACTTAGATGAAGAGCAATACATTTTGGATTACGGCCGTGTTAGCTGTCCAGTGGGATCTTGGCATGTAGTGGCCACTCGAATATGACAGGTGGCTGTGGGTTCCAATTGGCGTTTACAGTGATGCAGTTTCTGTATGAAGGCCAGGATGCCCAAGGGCCCTTACTTCCTATTCTCGTGGCTCTATCCGCCTCTTCCTCTGCCTGTTAAAAGCAAAACGATAATCATGAACATTACCTGCGCCATCTTGTCTGGTGGAATTCTATGTGCACATAAGTTGCAGTCATTTTGCTCTATCACAGCCATTTTGTACTCTGTTGGTCACCTTTGTTTCACCCTGCCCTTACTAGCATCCCTCTGACCGACCTGGTATGTGTGCTGGGGGCTATAAACTCTATTGCCACAACAAACCTCAGCACCACTTGCTGCCACAAACTCGTTTTTCCTCTCATCTCTGTTTTCAGGCAAACCTTTGGACCCTCTACCCCTCACTGCACCTAGTTACACAAACAGGTTCCAAACACCAAAAAGACTCTTGCAACATGATTTATTGCACTGCAAACAGCAAGACTTGTTGTTACCAACAATGGGACCTGTTTTTATCAACAGAACGGACTCTTAGATCTGGCCGGTCTCACATGTTTTAGACCCTGAAGCAAGGTCCAGCTGCAAGATAAGATTGTCTGTTTGACCTGGGTGGGAAGAGAATTACTGTTGGGCTTGTGTGACAACCTGCCCGGGTCAGGGACCCCAAGCTTGTGTAACCATGGTAATGAAACAAATGCATTGTGTCAAACCTGTATAAAAGGAAGAGCCAAAGGAGTATCAGCAGAGCACTTCCCTCAGACATCCCGGTGTCTGCAGTTGACGTGATCTCCTCATGAGAAATAAACCTTTTTCTTGTCTTCCAGTTTCCAGCGCTTGCCTCATTATTTTGATAGCGAACCCAAAGTGAATTAGAGGTGGAACCCTGCACCGGGCAGCATTGAGGGTCTTAGAAGACTCGCTGCCTTTCACAAATTGGCGCCCAAACGTAGGGGCCCATCAGCAACGCGTGGGTCCGGTAGAGAGGTCCTAACGACGGAGTGAACGACTAAACGATTGGGGTATACCTGCCTGAGAAGACCCTTGTCTGGTTGCCGATCGACTGAACTTCACCGGTTCTGAACGGACCTCTCTCGAGTGACCCGCGGTCCTGACTTGGACCTTAGAGGAGCGCCGCATTGATTGTTGGAGTGAGAGGACAACCAGGCGCTGGAAGGGGAAGACGAAGAACTGTCCATACGGTCCGGGTAAGGTCGTGAAAAAACGACTTAAATTGATTGATTGAATAGTTTGATTGAAATACTAGTATTCCTTTTTTTGATATTGAGTTATTTGCGACATTTCCCTGCTTGCAAACAACGAAGAATAGGAATATTCTCTCTCTTTGCAGGCAGCAAAGGACAGGTAGTGCAGACTTTTTGTCTAAATTGATTGATTGAGATATTCATTTTTGACCGATAAATACGTCATGCCTGTTTTCTCTAGATTGTTTGATTGTAATTGTTTTGGACCCGACCGTTCGTTAGAGGTCAGTCAGCCGGCACCGCCGGAAGGCACCCCTAACAAGGACATGTACGTAAAGTATGGATTAGCCACCGTAGCTTATAGCAAACTATGGCATAAATACACTAGGAAGGACCGGGTAAATCAGTGGCCACTGACGGGATCTTTCGATCCCGCTAAAATAGAAACGTTAGAATTAGCTCGCCACAAAAAGAAAACTAGACCAGCCATGTTTGACAGTTTTGGTTTATGGCGAAAAGAGGCAGCTCAAAGAAAGAAAAGGGACGAAGCTAGACAAGATAAAGAAACGCGAAAATCAGCTTACCAAGCCTGTAAAAGATTGGAAGAAAAACTCAAAGAAAAGGAAATCGATAAAAGGAACAGGAATCAAAAATATCAGGTCAATGCCCTGTTAGAACGCCCTCGACTCTTTACCCCAAGTTACCAGCAAAACAAAGGGTAGATGATGATTTATTGTTGGGTCCCCCAATCATATACATGCCACCCCCTTACGCCCCTACTCATCCCGTAGTACAACGCCAGGACCACCAAAGTATAGCCGGAGATGGCACGATCGCCTCAGTCTCCACCGCCTCTGCTCCCACCGAGTCACCCACACCAAATGCCTCATCAAAGGATACAGTAGTAGAGGTAGGATCAAAAGAAAAAGGAGCGCCCAGGGTCCCGCGATTAAGTAAAAATGAGCGAGCAGGCATTGATAAAATAGTTAAATCCCTCATAGATAGGAAGGAGACAGAAGAGTATGTAACTGACATATGCAACTCCTATGTTGAAAACCGCAAACGATACTTTATTGTACGTCTCTGTTACCACACTCTTACTGCATATGAAGAGAAGTACCAAGATGTAGGGCCCGAGCGGCTAGTGGCTCTCTATAGGAAGGTAGACACCGGAGATGAAGGCGACAACGATGTTACAGAACTCTTTTCATCCACACTGGAGGTATTCCGTCACCTCGTGGAACAAGGACGGATAGATAAGGACAGGACATCTAAGATAGCAGGACCCCCGGTGGAAAAACCAGATAGCATGATGCCGATAAAAGAAGCTGCCCCTTATTGGGTACCTCCTAGAGGACAAGGGACTCATGGCGATATGAACCATCAAGACGCTAGAGGAAGGGTGGTCTACAATTGGGTGTATCAACCATGGGACAGACAGGACATTTTGACGTTCCGTAAATCTTTACCGGATTTACGAAAGAACCCCACCGCTTTTACACAGAGCTAGGTACCGCTCTGGGATCAACAATAATGACACTTGCCGACATAGACTTGTTCTTCGGGTTATGTTTGCCAGCAGATGTGTGGAAACAGATTAGGAAAATAAACCATACCGAACTGCTTGGTCATACCTGGGAACAACTCAACACATTAGATAAACAGCGGAACCCTGTTCAAAAACCGGTTAAAGCAATATTGGACCTCCCTGACAAAATAGTGCAGAAAGTGAAAACGCTGATCCCAGAGAAAAAGATAGACTGGTCCATAGTAACAGAGTGCCGCCAGAAACCACAAGAGGATGTCTCAGAGTATTTCTCCAGATTTGAAACGGTGTTCTCCGATTACAGTGGACAAGACATGTCCACCGCAACCGGACACCACTTATTTGTGCAGAACTATGTCAAAGGACTACTGCCAGATGTATCCCAGAAATTACAAACCAGCGAAAGTAGTTGGGCAGCATCTAAACAGGCGGCCATTCTCCAAATGGCCCAGTACTATGAGCATCAGAAAAACGAAAATGACAGGGCTACAGAAAGGAAAAAGAAGGACTTGAAGGAAAGGGTAATGGTAGCACAACTCCAGGGGGCGAATACAGGAAGGGAGCAATATAGGGGAGGATACCAGCAGAATACCCCTAGAGTACAGCCACCTAGAAACAATTCATCGACATCATATGTAGGAAGCCAAGACCTAGGACAGGATCAATGTGCATTTTGCAAAGAATATGGACACTGGAAAACCCAATGCCCGGCTTTGTTAGGAGCTGGTAGGGGCAGAGGGGCGAGGGAAATAGCAAGTGGACAGAGAGGAAGAGGACGTGGGAGAGGGTACGCGAGTGAAGCAAGCGAGGAAAGGCCAGGAAGAGTGAACACATTTGACCATCCCAAACAGAATCCGTACCAACAGACAGATTATGACAATACGTACGACTTTGCATAGGACAGCCAGGGGCAAGGGAGGGATCCAGTCGAGCTCTATGTTGATCAGCAAGGCCCTTATGTTACCGCTGAGGTCCTGGGCACAAAGTCGCCATTTCTGGTAGACACGGGAGCAACACGTAGTGCACTATCCAAACAACTGATTCCAAGGGCACCCTTGTCAGGCTCACATGTGACCTCAATAGGATTTGAAGGTACGCCCTCCACCAACCCTTTGTCCTGACTGATCCCTTTTAACCTTGACAACAATAGCGTCGAAACGACATTCCTCCTCTCTTCCAACACCCCAGAAGCCATTATGGGTCTCGACCTTTTGAAACACTTCCATGCGACTATCAGATGCTCACCAGACGGAGTGCGTGTCGTCCTGTATGACAACCCCCAGCGCCATAGAGAGAACCCTTCTCAGCACATGTTTCCCATCTCCGAGACTGACGCATCCCTACTGGACACTTTGCCATCACACTTATGGGCTAGGGCTGATTCAGACGTAGGACGAATGATGATTGACCCAGTACACGTAACAATACGACAGGACGCAACCCTACCGAAAGTACCGCAGTACAAAATATCGCCAGAGGGTGAGAAGGCACTGACAGAGATTATACACTCTTTGGTAGAGGCAGGGGTGGTAGAGGAAGTAGTGAGCAACGTTTGTAACAGTCCCATACTACCGATTGTAAAGAGACAGGGAGAGGGAGACGGAAAAGCCTACCGCTTCATCATTGACCTGCGGGAGATAAACAAAATTGTAGTGCCACAATACCCAGTAGTTTCCGACATCACGACAATTTTGACTTTAATCCCCTCCACTGCCACCACCTTCACTGTAATTGACCTCAAAAACGCATTCTTTTCCATACCTATACACAAGGACAGCCGCTATCTATTTGGATTCACCCTAAACTCCCGTTCGTACAGATTTTGCAGAGCACCTCAGGGGTACACTGAGAGCCCAAGCATCTATAGCCAGGCGCTTAAAAGACAGACGCCATACAATTGCCAGATGGAGTGGCACTAATACAATATGTAGACGACATCCTTCTAGCAGTGGACACCATACCAATAGCCGTCACAGCCACCATCAAACTACTCCATTTTCTTGCTGAGAATGGTCACAAGGTCTCCCGAAAGAAATTGCAGTTCTGTAAATCACAAGTGACCTATTTGGGTCACCTTTTATCCAAAGAAGGGAGGAAACTCACGCCTGACAGGATCCAGACAATTCTAGACACCCCTGTCCCCAAAGATCAGAAACAAGTCCGCTCTTTGATAGGTCTCACTTCATTTTGCCGACAGTGGTTACCGAACTTTAGCCTCATTGTCAAACCCCTTCTCTCCCTCCTAGCTAAAGACATCCCCTCACCTCTCCCCTGGACCCCCGAATGCCAGTCAGCCTTTAAAGAACTACGCAATGCCCTTTGTTCAGCGCCTGTCCTAGGAACCCCGGATTACTCCAAACCATTCTTCCTCTACACGCACGAGAGGGAAGGATGTGCATTGTCTGTCCTAACACAATCAATTGGTCACAAACAACGCCCTTGTGCATATTTCTCTGCTACCCTCGATCCAGTAGCCAGAGCGCTGCCAGCGTGCCTGCGCGCTGTGGCAGCTGCAGCAGTATCGATACGCCGGAGCGAAGGAATAGTACTCTCCAATCCAGTCACTGTTTTAGTACCCCATGCAGTCGACACACTACTAAACCAGACCAAAACCCAACACTTGACTAGCGCCCGACTGACAGGATATGAGTTGACCCTGCTAGCACCGCACATTACCCTAAAGCGATGCACCACCCTCAATCCAGCCACACTGTTACCCCTACCCAAAAATGATCCTAGCGTGACTCCACTACACGACTGTGTGACACTAACCGATGAACAAACAAAGAGTAGAATAGATCTCAGAGACACCGCCTTTCTAGAACCAGATGGAGAACTATGGGTGGATGGTTCGTGCATCAAACTCCCCGACGGCACCACCTCAGCTGCATACGCTGTCCCCACAGCCCGAACCGTTCTGGAAACAGCCCGTATTCCCCAACGTTCAGCCCAGGCTGCAGAACTCATTGCCCTCACACGAGCATGTATCTTAGCGACTGACACGACAGTTAACATATACACCGACAGCCAATATGCCTTCGGGGTGGTTCACCATTTTGGGATCTTATGGAAAGAAAGAGGGTTCCTGACTTCACACGGTACACCCATCCTGCATGGAGATTTAGTCTCCGCCTTGACGCAAGCAGTCCTCCTCCCCAAGAAGTTAGCAGTGATTAAATGCCAAGCACATAGGAAAGTGACTGATCTCATTGGACAGGAAAATGCACTAGCAGACGTTACTGCCCGAGCCACGGCAGGAGACAGAACTACGACACGAATGTATGTGACCAGGTCACAAGCTGAACGATGGACTGACGCTAGGACCACTGTAAGGGACATACAGACTACAGGCACACAAGACGAATTGACTGAGTGGGAAAAGGTGGGACTAAAAGACCAGGAAGATTGCTGGAGAACTAAAGACGGAAATAAATGGCTGTTACCCAATGCCTACCTCATCCCCATATTGACCATGGCACATTTACCAGCACACATAGGCTCCACCCCCATGATTCAACTAATCACCAGAGTATGGCATAACGTCAAGATAGCAGAATCTGCAAAACGCCTAGTACAACAATGTATAGTCTGCCTACAACACAACCCAGGGAAGGGGACAGTAGTACCAAGGGGAGGGTTTGGAGTCCCTGACCACCCCTTTGAAATCCTTCAAATGGATTACATTCAACTAGAGAGATGCCTTGGTCTAAAATATGTCCTGGTGGTTGTGTGCGCTTTTAGCAAATGGGTGGAGGCATATCCCACCCGCGACAATACCGCCTTAGCCACTGCAAAAGTATTGCTGAAAGAATTCTTCCCCCGATACGGCCTTTGCAGAATTTTATGGAGCGACAACGGCCCCCACTTCGTAGCCGAGGTGATACAGAACATACTGAGAGGGTTGGGGGTAAAACTAAAGTTCCATGCAGTCTTCCACCCCAATCAGCGGGCCTGGTAGAGAGACGCAATGCAACGTTGAAACTAAAACTAGCCAAAATAGTTGCCACGACCGGGTTGAAATGGCCCGACGCCCTCCCATTGGCATTGTTATCGATGCGATCCACCCCAACCAAACACCGACTGACCCTGTATGAGGTGGTCTTCGGCAGGCCTATGAGCATTTGGGCGGCACCAAGACCCACCTCCATTAACGATGTCCCGAACATATTAATGTCGGATTACTTGCATAAGTTGACAAACGAGTTAACAATTATCCACCAACAGGTGCAGCAAGCCTTGCCTGACGTATCCAGGGGCCCGGGACATGAAATAAAGCCAGGCGACCATGTATTGATTCGCAACTTCCAAAGAACGAAGAATCTGGAGCCTAGGTGGACGGGCCCCTGGCAAGTCCTGATCACCACCCGAACTGCCCTCCGAGTGGAAGGAAAACGAAACTGGCTGCATGCCCACCACTGCAAACGAGTCCCTCCAACCCTGGCAACCTGTGAAGGGGTGGAGGTGCAAGAGGAAGTACTCGCGAGAGACCGACCAGCTCTGAGTTGCTACCCACATTGATAGACACCCTCGAACTATCAGAATTTCCTGACCCCACGGTGCCATCCAGGAAAGGGTACAACCTAAGATCGACGAAAGGAGGGAGCTCCGACGATCAGGCCACTAACTAAGTCAAGGCCTCAGATCGGTAGCACAGTCAAACAACGCTACCAGGAAAGCGCCAGACAAAAGTCTGTGGTCCTAACAGTTGTTGAGCTCCTCGAAGATGATGGAAGAAACTGAGCACCTGCAAAACCACCGCAAAGACACCAAGACTGCTAACCTGCACAGCACAAAGACAATTGCACTTGTAGCCGCATTTCTCACCTGTCTCCTGCTAATGGTCGCGCTCTGGATCATTGAAGAGAATGCACCTGCATACAGAACATTGTCACCCACCATGCAACCAACCACCAAGAAAGAACACTACCTGGTATCACTACCGCCACATCTCCGAGAACGACGCAAAGAATTCTGGAATAATTCTTTCATGCAGATGTTGCACCAGCACAATCTCGCCACCAATGCTACCAACTGTTGGGTCTGTGGGCTGTTACCACATGCCACTGAACATTCCATCCCTTCGCCCTTTTCTATTCACGGATCTTGCCTTGCCTGGATGATGCTCCTACAAGAAAGTTACAAAGACAATGCCACTTCCGACGGAACAATCGCCCAGTTCTACAACGAGTTCTGCCGAAACAAAACAGGAAGGACAGCCGCCCCTTCTGCCCTCACACCTTCAATGCGACATTCCAGATTAATGTCCCCTCCAAAGAACGAGTGGAAATGCAAGTGTTCAATAATCCTAACAGAGCCACATTTTCCTACCTGAAGAAAAGAACTGCTGCAACACTGACTGCGGCCCTATCTGTGGTGAACGTCTCTGGCCTTGTATGCATTGAAGGCCGTGGGACTAAGAATGTGGGTCACAGCACCTGTAGCATTGTAAGGACTTTGAACACTGCCAACCCCCCAGCGCTTGTTGCATCACCCAATATGTACTTTGTGTTTGGAACCAAAGCCTACACCTGGCTCCCAAGAAACTGGGGGGGCACGTGCTACATCGTCTTTATTTTGCCACCAACCTACACAGCCCCTGCAGAGCATCATCGAGAAAAGAGTTCTAAAGACATTGATCAAGCAGACTCTGCCTCATCTCAGTTCCTCGACGCAGCAAAAGGGCTCGTCCCCCTATGGGGTCCGATGGCAAACAGCCGAGCCATCAGACATCTGTCCCAAGTGGTAGAGACCGCCCTGAACGTCACTGCTGGCATCCTCACCAACAACACTGCTGAGCTCCAAGCGATCCGTCTGGTTACCCTGCAAAATCGCATGGTCCTGGACGTGGTACTAGCGGACCGTGGAGGAGCATGCCGCATCATCGGTGCCAGCTGCTGTGTATACATTCCTGATAATTCACCTTCTGTCTATGAAGCAATCGAACATCTCCATAGACTATCTTCAGAAATTCATCAAGGATCAGAGACTTGGACAATTGGAAGTTGTCTTTGGGGCATCTTGAAGGAGTGGGGTTGGAAAATATCAATGATTCTCTTGGTCCCAGTATTGACAATATGTGGTTGTTGTTTGGGTATACACTGTATACCACCTTTGTGTTCTCTTTGCAGAACTACCTTGCACCCTAAGACTATGGACACTCAGCTAACAAAAATGAGAGTAATGTATGATCAAGAGATACAGGACATTATGGAGATCGAAATAGACTGACAAGCTGGCTAGTTATGTTCAAAGGGGCCACTGTTAAAAGCAAAACGATAATCATGAACATTACCTGCGCCATCTTGTCTGGTGGAATTCTATGTGCACATAAGTTGCAGTCATTTTGATCTATCACAGCCATTTTGTACTCTGTTGGTCACCTTTGTTTCACCCTGCCCTTACTAGCATCCCTCTGACCGACCTGGTATGTGTGCTGGGGGCTATAAACTCTATTGCCACAACAAACCTCAGCGCCCCTTGCTGCCACAAACTCGTTTTTCCTCTCATCTCTGTTTTCAGGCAAACCTTTGGACACTCTACCCCTCACTGCACCTAGTTACACAAACAGGTTCCAAACACCAAAAAGACTCTTGCAACATGATTTATTGCACTGCAAACAGCAACACTTGTTGTTATCAACAATGGGACCTGTTTTTATCAACAGAACGGACTCTTAGATCTGGCCGGTCTCACATGTTTTAGGCCCTGAAGCAAGGTCCAGCTGCAAGATAAGATTGTCTGTTTGACCTGGGTGGGAAGAGAATTACTGTTGGGCTTGTGTGACAACCTGCCCGGGGCGGGACCCCAAGCTTGTGTAACCATGGTAATGAAACAAATGCATTGTGTCAAACCTGTATAAAAGGAAGAGCCAAAGGAGTATCAGCAGAGCACTTCCCTCAGACATCCCGGTGTCTGCAGTTGACGTGATCTCCTCATGAGAAATAAACCTTTTTCTTGTCTTCCAGTTTCTAGCGCTTGCCTCATTATTTTGATAACGAACCCAAAGTGAATTAGAGGTGGAACCCTGCACCGGGCAGCATTGAGGGTCTTAAAAGACTCGCTGCCTTTCACATGCCCTCTCTGTCCTTCCTGTCACTTTCATCTGATTGCAGTTGTTTTCAGAAGAAGCAAGCTTGTTTCCCAATGCTTGAAGGGCTGCTGGGCAGCCTTCACATTAGCGCTGGTCTCGTCCCATTTAATTAATGTATTTCCTTAAAGTGAATATTCATAAATTACCCCAACTCTAATTTGTTTGAGCAGGCAGCCTGCTAACCCCGATGATGATTGAAGAGGCCTGAAATAATTGTTTGATTAGTCGCCCAACTACCTCCCTAGGCGTCATTATCCTTTCTTTATATAAATTCTGGACATTGCATATTCATTTCTTTTTCTCCCTGTATCCTTCTTTTGCCTTTTACTGTGCTTTCATTTGGCTTTGCTGCCTGTCTGCCCGTGCTCATCCACACCAAGTACCTCTCTCCTTTCACTTTTATGAACTGTAACTTCTGACACCCTGAGGTGGTTGTTTGTTGTGTTTTGTGTTTTTAGACTGATTGCGATGATATCTGCAGACTTTTTCTCAGCTCGACACAGTACCTATTTCAACAGGAATAGGGTCTGTAAGGGGATTGAACTCTAGCGCCAAGAGCAAATCGTAGGAGCAAAATCATTCCCCCCCCAACTGTTTTATGGTTGCCACTTGCGTCGTTTCCACGTCTTGTCGTTGGCTCCCCGGCCTGTCGCCATCCGTGAAGCTGTACACAATGGTGAATTTCCACACTCAGACAGTAGTCTGCCATTCTCTGCTCCAGCATGTGACGAACCCAGAGGTAGCATTTGCAGAGGCCAGGGCTTGTTATCCCACTCCTTAGCCGGGCCAGGAGTTAGGCGAGGATTTCCACATTTGGAGAACCTAGGGCTTCTTTGCTTTCCAACTTTTCCCTTGGAAGGGGCAGTGTATTTCGTGTATGAGATGCCTTTTTGTTGCGATACTTGGGGTCTTTGTAGGAAATAATGATCGGGGTTCAGTGCACACAGGTTTTAGCTACACTTGTTAACTTGCGCAACTTTGTCATTTCTCCCAAACCAAGGCTGGTCTACCTAACATCAATCTAATTAACTTTTGTTCCAGACTATTTTAAGAGACTCCTTCCTGGCTCATGTGCTTGGGACAAACACAAAGTATTTCGTAAAATTGGGGGTTGCTTTTTGTGTCTGCATAATACCGAAAGTGAATTTTGCCTTACATTGTTAATTAGCCCAGAATATAAAGCGCCTCGATGTTTGTTTAGTTTTGGGTTTTGAGAGCAGAGCTGTCAAATAGATTTACTGCTAACCACATGGAGAGAGGACTTTGGGTCTATCCTCTCAACCACTCTCAACCATTGGTTTTCTTCGACCACCCTCTTTCTGCCATTGGCTTACCTTAGTTTCATCTTGGCTCAGCCCAGTAGCATTTATCTCATCTAATGCTATTGATTATTCGGGTGCGTTTTGCGAGTACAGCCGTGTTCCCTCCTGCTGGGTCCCTCCTGTGCCTCGCTCTAATGAGCGAATACTGCATGTGTTACCGCATTAAACCCAGTCCTATTGGCTTTGCAGTGGGTGTTTACCCTATAAAGAACAAATGGAACTTTGACGTGGTGTTCGTAATAAATTCACTAGCAAGCACAATTGCATGTGTTTTTAGGCCAAGCCTACCAAACAGCACAAGCAGTATAGTTGCTAAAGACCTATTGTGGGCTTACCTAGAACTTACAGTCCACGCATCTCTTACCACTGGTTGGCTTTATTTTCACTCATTTTGCTTCTTATTCAGTTACTTTTTTGTCCCAGCGTGTCCATCTTGTTTGTCCTCTCCTATAGCACATATCTTGTGTACTTCTACCCCTGCCAAACTACCTCGCTCTCCCGTGCTGTGTTGCTTTCTCACTCGTGTCTTCCATTACTCATCGAGCTGCTGTGCCTCGTTTGCTACTTTTTCCCTCATCCACCCTGTGGGCCCACAATCTTCTAATTTTATTTTTTATTTATTTTGGGGGAAGACCGAGCAACAGATTGCTACCACTCCTCCTTTCGCCTTTCAAAGAAAAAACGCATTTGCCTGCTTCATTTTGTAGGTGCACATGTGTAATTAATTACACGTGCGTGCCTAAAATAGTACTTTTTTTTGGGCCATGCTGCACAGCATTTGCAAAGGGCATTGGCAAAGCCAATAGGACCCAAAGGCAGGACCTATTGGCTTTGCCTGTTCTTTTTAAAGCAAATATAGATGTTTAACTATAACACTGACATTTGTAATTCGTTCATTCTTGTTTTCTAGACCATTTTTAATCATTAAATAACTTGAAGTGAGTGACATGCCTGCCTCTCCCCGTTCATCTTTTTGGCTTCTTGACCCCATAGAGATTGTCTCGTAGATGTCCATGGTGCAGTGTTGGTCCCAGAGCTGTGTAGTTGCAGCCACCCCTGCAGTTTCTGCAGCAGACCTCCTTGTCGCTTCATGCTCGTTGGCACCTTGGAGCGCACTTTCCAAGGTGCCTGGATCGCACCCCTTCTCTTTGCATGCTCTGTGTAGCTCGTGTTTCCTCCATCTTCTGCACAGCCGGACACTTGAAGAACAATAGTGCAGATTGGATGCCCTTTCTCCTGCTGATGAATGCAGGCTGCTGGGCTGGAGTGATTGCGCTCCCAGTGGGCTGCGCCTCCCATCAGGAGAAGCTTCATGAAATGCAAACTTGGTTTCTGTCCCTATTTTTGTCTGAAGTGGGCGCTTGTGTGCTCTTTCTGATTGTCACGTGTATCAAGCAAGTGAGCTCCTGCTCGAGTCTTAGCAACTGAAATTTCTTCTCCTTCTCCCCAACCTCGCTGTGCTCCTTCAGCTCTACGCCATTAGCTTTCTTTGGGCAAACTCTTAACCCAGCAGTCTGCCATCGAGGCAGTTTCTCTTTAACCTAACTGGTTAGTCTTTGCTGGTCTTTCTGACATAAAAAAAACCTACTCGCCACTTAGGTCTTTAGCTCGATCTACTAGAAGTATTGCATATAGATGCACGCCTCCGCTCTTTACAAGAAGCAGAATACCTTAAAGTGGGATGAAAAATCATGCTGTTGTGGAAGGACGTGGCGTAAATGGCACCAGTAAGTACACGATTAGCTCACACACTGAACCCCCAAAATAAGATCAGCAAGTACACACACAGTTGTTGTGGAAGGTGACAGGTGCAGCCCAGTCTGCTGGTGATAGATCCTGAGTTCAGTGCTAATGGTTGAGCTTAGTGTCTCAAACGCCAGCTTAGCTGAGCTAAGATTGAACAAATTGATAACTATCAGATCGGTGCCTTGCTAGCCAAAATAATGAAAGCATGGTAAGTCTCTCTTCATCACATTCTCTTTTTACCGCGTTGTCTCTTTTTTATACTGAGATGTCATTCACTTCTAATTTCGAAAGTGGAGGTTGTTCTGGGAGGAAATTCTAGTAGTCGGTGGGATACCTACTTATGTAAACAGGAAAGACCAAAGGTCTCTGGGATCTAAGAAAAGTATTGGGAGTACATGGAAGGGCGAGGACAGCAGGGAAACGGGGCAAGCCGATTCACTCTAGAACTATAATGGCAGAAGCCTACCATGAGCTCTCACCCTCGAGCAATCTAGGGCTTGCCGGACTTGGACAGCCTTTAAGAGCTCCAGAGGGCCTCTGGTGTGAACTCCGGCTCAAAATGTTAGCTTTCTTAAGCACAGCAGGAGTAAGTCAAATCTAGGGTTTTTTAAGTTTTGTGGGTTTTGCTCCAGTTGTCCGCTTTGATTGCTCTTTTATTTCCTTTCTCCTTCACGGGTTGTATTTATTCAGCAGAAGGATGTATTCCTGCCATTAGTAAATAAATAAAATGGCTACTGCTAATGCACCAATTCCCATTCTTGACCTTTTGGTATCCTTTTATTCTTTGAACAGTATCACAGCATGGCACATGTCGTGCTATATGAATAACCCTTTTTTGGTGTATGGGCACACAGCATCCTGCTGTCCCTGTGGCTAAGCTGGTTAGTCCTTCTAATTTGCGTGTCTGTCTGACACCCTCACATCACACCGCAAGGTGCTGCGTCCATACCATTATAACTGCACCTTGGGGGTCAGCGCATACAACATGAACACTTTCCATATAGGCTTAAAACAAAAACACTATCCCAACCACACACCATATGTGGTGTAGCTTGCTTTCTGTGTTGGTGGTCTTCAGCACCCCCATAGGAGTAGTTAGCTCAGTACAAAAGCTACAATACTTATTGGTCAATCCTTACTCTAGTCGTAGCTCGTGCTGTTTTAGGAGTCTGCTGAGCAGGCCCAGAATCTAGCAGTGCAGGCTCGAACTTGTATGAATGGGCGCAACCAGTGTCAAGGCTGATATCAAAGCGTGACTTGTTTGAAAACCTGTTTCAATTATAGATATTCATGGTTATCATGGGCTCTCTGCTGGGAGGTGATTCTTCTCAAGACAAAACCAGCAATCAGTCGATTTATATACTTCACAGCTCCTCACAAATAGAGGGGTTCCAGACCACCTGATGGGTCGGTCAAAGAAAGTGCTTGCAGAATCTGGACTGGCCTTTAAGGCAAAGCTGCGTATTGCCCCTCCGTCACGGGCCTTTTCACTCGCCCATGCTGCAGATTTCTGCAAAATACTAGTGCTGCGAGCTGGTTCTGCCAATGAATTACTGTTCTCAACCTAGTAAATCCCATTTCCAGCCCTGACACTTTCCAACCTTCAGCTCAAACATTTCCACTTAGCAACGTTAGGGTGTTCTATTGCCCACTCCTTTTTGAATGTCTAGGCGCTAGCTCTGGAAGGGCGGCACCTGGGCATTGAGTCAGTGGTATTTATAGAAGTGACCAGGCTAAACTGAGTATTCTGTAAGACACACATGCCTCCTTAAACTTCTTGGGGCACATAGCTTAATATCTGGATTCTGGGTGTGAACATTTTTGAACTTCAGCCTCAAACGTTGGTCCTTCAAACAGCTTTTGAAGTCTGCGCTGTTAAAAACAAAATTGGTTGTGGATAGATTTCCTCGAGAGAACTCTCCTGCTGGAGCAAGTCTTTTTCTCTCTTTTTTGGGAGGGGGTGGGGCGGAGGGAGAAGGTGGGAGGGCTTGTTTATCTTCTGCGAACCAAACCTCCTTTATACAGGTTTCCTTCTGCAATTTTTTTCTATTTATTTAGGAGTTTTATATAGCGCTAGCCAGACCCGAAGGTATCCGAGCGCTTTACAACATAAGTAGCGGGGAAATCAGAAGAAAATAACAGTAGTATACATATTGACTCAATGCGAATCGAAGGTCTCAGAGCACATTACAACTTTGATAGGAGGAAATCACATAATATAGGAGTAATATACACATTGACTCGTGGGGAGACCCTTTCCGGGAGGGGGGGTACAGGAACGAGTCGGGAGGTGGGTGAGGTAGAAGTCTTAATGTTAAGGTGGCGGAGTGCTGCAATGGGCAAGAGTCTGCGGCAGCTATCCATTCTGAAAGGATCGGTTGAGGAAGAAGTCTTTAAGCTGCCTTTTAAATTTTAAAAAGGAGGGGGTAGTCCTGATTTGAACTGGGATGGAGTTCCAGATTTTGTGCGCGTTACCAGAGAAGGATCGAGATGAGGTTTTTTGTTTGCGAGTTTTCTGAGGGATGAGGAGAAGAGTGTTGGTGCTCCTGAGGCTCCTTGCCTGACCGGCTTTCTTGAGTTTGGCGGCCAGGTAGGCGGGTTTCCCAGTGTGTAAAGCTTTGTGCGTGAGACAGGCAGTTCTGAAGTTGGCACCCATTTCGATTGGGAGCCATTTTAGTTCTCTAAGTGCAGGCGAGATGTGTTCAAATTTCCTTACTCCGGTGACCATTCTGGCTGCTGCATTCAGAGTTGATCTGAGGGGAGCTAAGTGGGACTTTGCTGTTCCGGTGAGGGTTGCGTTCCCGTAGTCTAGCATGGACAACACCAGGGATTGAGTGGCTTGTTTGAGCTCGCTAGGAGGAATGAAGGGTTTTATTTTGTTGAGCAGTTTAAGGTTGAGGAAGGCGCTCTTAGCGGAGTTTTTGATGTTTGTCCATCTCTGATTTTGGGTCCAGAGTGATTCCCAGTGATTTTACGGAGTTGGCCAAGGTGAGATTGTAATTGAGAGCATCAATGGCTTTTGGCCATTCTGTGACTTGAGGGTTCTGCTCCTTATTGGAAATGAGAAGGATTTCCGTCTTGTCTTGGCTGAGTTTCAAGTGGTTGAGTCATAGCCAGTGTTGGACTTCTCTTAGAGTGTCATTTAGTCTTTGAATGTCGTCAGTGGAAGAGGCTTCGAGATAAATCTGGGTGTCATCCGCATAGAGGTGGAAGGAGATGTTTGTTTTTTTGAGTATGGAGGTGAGGGTTTCCATGTAGATGTTGAAAAGTTGCGGGGAAAGAACTGATCCTTGGGGTACACCCCTGCTGACTGGGCGTAGGTCAGACAAGAAGTTTTTGATTTTTATTCTTTGGGTGCGGTTCTGTAGAAAGGAGGTGAACCACTGTAAGACCTCCACATCCGCTCCTACCCTTTCTTGCAGTACCTTAATGAGTAATTCGTGGTCAACTGTCTCGAAGGCTGCCGATAAGTCCAGGAGTACGAGTAGACCGCATTGGTCCTTGTCTAGTGAATTGTGGATATCATCTAGGACATTCAGCATCGCTGTCTCTGTGCTGCAAACTTTTCTGAAACCCGATTGGTGAGGGTCTAGAAGGTTGTTGCAGTCCATGTGTTGGGTAAGTTGGAGGAGAACACATTTTTCCAGGATTTTAGCTAGCAGAGGGAGATTGGAGATGGGTCTGAAGTTTTTAGGATCATTTGTGTCAGAGCCGGGGTTTTTTAATAGTGGTGTGACTTGGCCGATTTTGAGACAATCCGGCGTGACTCCGGTTCTCAGGCTTCACAATCTTGGAAGTTTGTTCAAAAGATATAGTTATTGGCAACGAAACGTCCTTTGTCTCTTTTTACAGTCCTAGCTTTTAAAGACCATTCCAAGATGACATGCCACTCGTTCCTCCTGGTCTGTGATTTCATCCCGTGTTCAATATGGGGTGGTAACTTGCGGCAAACCATGTGCAGACAGATCTGGGGACTGCTAGGGTTAGAATGAGATCCAGGATGGGGCAGGCATATCTTGTGGAAGCAAGAGGGGACTATTGGGTGATTTGGAGGTGAGGTGGGAGGACTTTGATGGTCTTCACTTGATTATGCCTCCATAATCCAGGGGCGTCTACATAGCATCTAACTAGGCTTCCGCTTACAACTTGTCTTTTTTTTCTCGATATATCAAAAGCTATTCGAGTGAAGGTCAGATTTTTGATGTGCATCTCAGTGGAAACCATTTGAATCTATTTAATTGACAACTTGTTGGGGGAAAAAGAGTAGTGTTAATCAATGGCAGCCCCTCATTTGGAAGTATTCTTTATTTTCTGGATCCTTTTTTAAATACTCATAAATGTATTCTTTTTCCTTTATGCAAACAGGGTTCCTAGTCGTAACCATCACAATATCCTATACTAACCCTGTACCTAGCCCCTTAACCTATTGCAAGCCATACTCCTAACCTTCCCCTAGCCGCAATGGAACCTTACTGAAACCTTGTTCGTGGCCTTTGCATTACCTTTCCCAAACCATGTTTCTAACCTTCACCTCGTCTTGACTTAAAGCTAAAATTTCCCAAACCATATTCATAATACTGGAATTCACAAAACCCTTGCCTGGATTCTTACATGGCCTGTCAACACTGATCCTTGTCGTATGTTACTGTAATCCTAACCGTCCCCTAATCTTTTTTGTTGACGGGCCTTCACCTAATCTTACCCAAACCCTGTTCTCAACTCTAGTACCATAGCCCCTACCCCTCCCTTACTTATTTTGATCCTAAGCTAGCTTCAATCTTAACCCAAATCTTAACGTTGAGGGTAAAAACTGGCCTGGCTCCACTTCTTATCTTTACCCTAATTTTTCTCCTGTTTGTTTTGCAATGAAGTGTTTGTTTTCAGTAGAATGTGCGGGGATAAAATGACTGGGTACCAGATACTTGTGTGATTGTATAGTGATAATGGTGCAACTTCTATTTTCACCTAATGTAGAACTATGAAGTGTCTTAAAATGGAATTAAGTTCATGCAGGGGTGGATGCAGTGAATATCTTAGTAATAAAAAAATGACTTTAAAAGACTTGGCCACAAATCTAGGGTGCAGCAAGCCATGTGGTTTCATCTAGGGTTTTACTGTAGCAACCTTCTGGTGTATTCAGGATGTTAATACTCCAAAAATAAGTCTAACATTAACTGTTCACTTGTCGTCTGGCTCTGTGTAGTGGAAATGCTGGACCCAAACCCAGCCTGTCCTAGTTGCCCAGTTCATTGTGTTTTCTTGTGTTAGCATTTTCTTACAGCATTTAAATGTCATTGACTTTCACTTAGTGTGCTGGGCCTGCCCAGCTTCTGTAAGTCTGAATTCAGTGAGAACTGAGGATGGCCATCATCGCTGCCACCTTTTGTTGGTAGGTTGATGAGGCATCAAGTGTGGCTCCCAGATCAACCATTCTGTCCTTGCCCTTGATAATGGAGAATAGAGGGATGCCCCTCAGTCTGCTTTTGGGCTGGTTTACATCAAGCAGTAGAAATACCACCACTGTCTCCGTCATTAAAAAAATGCACACACTTATACAGGTAAGGCACAATCTGTATGAAAGAGTGGTACCTAATGGAAGACTGCAGCATCTTTATATAGTAAATGTAGTTTCAGTGCCACGTAACGTCTGAAGGAAATCCAAAGAACGCTTTCAGGTTTTATGTAGTCATGGATGTATTGGCCGTCCTCTTGCAGGCACATATTCACATCATGGTTTTTAGTTGACTTCATGGTGCTTATATTGGCTTCTACTTTAGCACTGGAGTGGTGGCCTACATGTATCCACTGTTGTTCTTAAAGGGCAGTCACCTACCTTATTGTATTATGTTTGCTGAGCGCTTCACATCACTGTAGTAGCTTGAATTGCTTAGCTGGGGATTTGGGTAAGCTGCTGCCTTGTTAGTTGTGAATAATTGGCACAGTGTCTGTGTACAGTGTAGCTTGCACGCAATGCTTTGGGTGTCATGTAGGGGTCCTCCGTTTGTGTCAGAGTCTTACAGCTGCACTAAGTAGTGAAGTTGGACAGAAAGGTGATCAATTGCTCACTACTTCAGACAGGTTGATGGGTCAGCCGAAACTTGGCCACATTCGAGAACTCCGGCTGAGCAGGAGGAAGCTGCCACCAGGTCACCTTCATCTAAGACTATGTACAGCTATTAAACCCTGAGGGAGGCAGGTCACAGCTGCAAGTATGGGTGGATATTTCTGGGCACTCCTAGAACTGAGTGTAGGGAAATGGCCCATACAATACACTGTTTGATCACAGTCCTCGATGTTTCTGTGGGGGTCGAAGTTGGTTGGCACTGGGCTGTGCACTTTAACCCTGCTAACCAGTGGTAAAGTGCCTGTCTTCCTCCTCCGCCCCCCCCAATTAAACATATTCGCATTTGCATATTCCTAATTGGTATATTTAACTTGCCTGTAAGTCCCTAGTAAATGGCACAACATGTAGCCAGGGCCAGTAATTTAAATGTCACTAGTGGACTGCAGTACCTTTTGTGCCATCTACTACAGTGACAATGTAAAACGTAGCTTCAGAGCTTCTGTTGTAGTGTTAAAAGCAAAATGACAATTATGAACATTACCTGCGCCATCTTGTCTGGTGGAATTCTATGTGCACATAAGTTGCAGTCATTTTAATCTATCACAGCCATTTTGTACTCTGTTGGTCACCTTTGTTTCACCCTGCCCTTACTAGCATCCCTCTGACCGACCTGGTATGTGTGCTGGGGGCTATAAACTCTATTGCCACAACAAACCTCAGCGCCACTTGCTGCCACAAACTCGTTTTTCCTCTCATCCCTGTTTTCAGGCAAGCCTTTGGATGCTCTACCCCTCACTACACCTAGTTACACAAACAGGTTCCAAACACCAAAAAGACTCTTGCAACATGATTTATTGCACTGCAAACAGCAAGACTTGTTATTACCAACAATGGGACCTGTTTTTATCAACAGAACGGACTCTTAGATCTGGCCGGTCTCACATGTTTTAGACCCTGAAGCAAGGTCCAGCTGCAAGATAAGATTGTCTGTTTGACCTGGGTGGGAAGAGAATTAGTGTTGGGCTTGTGTGACAACCTGCCCGGGGCGGGGACCCCAAGCTTTTGTAACCATGTTGATCAAACAAATGCATTGTGTCAAACCTGTATAAAAGGAAGAGCCAAGGGAGTTGTCAGCAGAACACTTCCCTCAGACATCCCGGTGTCTCAGTTGACGTGATCTCCTCATGAGAAATAAACCTCTTTCTTGTCTTCCAGTTTTCCAGCGCTTGCCTCATTATTTTGATAGCGAACCCAAAGTGAATTAGAGGTGGAACCCTGCACCGGGCAGCATTGAGGGTCTTAGAAGACTCGCTGCCTTTCACAAATTGGCGCCCAAGCGTAGGGGCCCATCAGCGACGCGTGGGTCCGGTAGAGAGGTCCTAACGACGGAGTGAACGACTAAACGATTGGGGTATACCTGCCTGAGAAGACCCTTGTCTGGCTGCCGATCGACTTGACTTCACCGGTTCCGAACGGACCTCTCTCGAGTGACCTGCGGTCCTGACTGGGACCTTAGAGGAACGCCGCATTGATTGTTGGAGTGAGAGGACAACCAGGCGCTGGAAGGGGAAGACTAAGAACTGTCCATACGGTCCGGGTAAGGTCGTGAAAAAACGACTTAAATTGATTGATTGATTGAATAGTTTGATTGAAATACTAGTATTCCTTTTTTTGATATCGAGTTATTTGCAACATTTCCCTGCTTGCAAACAACAAAGAATAGGAATATTCTCTCTTTGCAGGCAGCGAAGGACAGGTAGTGCAGACTTTTTGTCTAAATTGATTGAGATATTCATTTTGACCGATAAATACGTCATGCCTGTTTTCTCTAGATTGTTTGATTGCAATTGTTTTGGACCAGACCGTTCGTTAGAGGTCAGTCAGCCGGCACCGCCGGAAGGCACCCCTAACAAGGACATGTACGTAAAGTATGGATTAGCCAGCGTAGCTTATAGCAAACTATGGCATAAATACACTAGGAAGGACCGGGTAAATCAGTGGCCACTGACGGGATCTTTCGATCCCGCTAAAATAGAAACGTTAGAATTAGATCTCCACAAAAAGAAAACTAGACCAGCCATGTTTGACAGTTTTGGCTTATGGCGAAAAGAGGCAGCTCAAAGAAAGAAAAGGGACGAAGCTAGACAAGATAAAGAAACGCGAAAATCAGCTTAGCAAGCCTGTAAAAGATTAGAAGAAAAACTAAAAGAAAAGGAAATCGATAAAAAAGAACAGGAATCAAAAATATCAGATCAATGCCCTGTTAGAACGCCCTCGACTCTTTACCCCAAGTTACCAGCAAAACAAAGGGTAGATGATGATTTATTGTTAGGTCCCCCAATCATATACATGCCACCTCCTTACGCCCCTACTCATCCCGTAGTACAACGACAGGACACCCAAAGTATAGCCGGAGATGGCACGATCGCCTCAGTCTCCACCGCCTCTGCTCCCACCGAGTCACCCACACCAAATGCCTCATCAAAGGATACAGTAGTAGAGGTAGGATCAAAAGAAACCGGAGCGCCCAGGGTCCCGCGATTAAGTAAAAATGAGTGAGCAGGCATTGATAAAGTAGTTAAATCCCTCATAGATAGGAAGGAGACAGAAGAGTATGTAACTGACATATGCAACTCCTATGTTGAAAACCGCAAACGATACTTTATTGTACGTCTCTGTTACCACACTCTTACTGCATATGAAGAGAAGTACCAAGATGTAGGGCCCGAGCGACTAGTGGCTCTCTATAGGAAGGTAGACACCGGAGATGAAGGCGACAACGATGTTACAGAACTCTTTTCATCCACACTGGAGGTATTCCGTCACCTCGTGGAACAAGGACGGATAGATAAGGACAGGACATCTAAGATAGCAGGACCCCCGGTGGAAAAACCAGATAGCATGATGCCGATAAAAGAAGCTGCCCCTTATTGGGTACCTCCTAGAGGACAAGGGACTCATGACGATATGAACCATCAAGATGCTAGAGGAAGGGTGGTCTACAATTGGGTGTATCAACCATGGGACAGACGGGACATTTTGACGTTCCGTAAATCTTTACCGGATTTACGAAAGAACCCCACCGCCTTTTACACCGAGCTAGGTACCGCTCTGGGATCAACAATAATGACACTTGCCGACAGACTTGTTCTTCGGGTTATATTTGCCAGCAGATGTGTGGAAACAGATTAGGAAAATAGACCATACCGAACTGCTTGGTCATACCTGGGAACAACTCAACACATTAGATAAACAGCGGAACCCTGGTCAAAAACCGGTTAAAGCAATATTGGACCTCCCTGACAAAATAGTGCACAAAGTGAAAACGCTGATCCCAGAGAAAAAGATAGACTGGTCCATAGTAACCGCGTGCCGCCAGAAACCACAAGAGGATGTCTCAGAGTATTTCTCCAGATTTGAAACGGTGTTCTCAGATTACAGTGGACAAGACATGTCCACCGCAACCGGACACCACTTATTTGTGCAGAACTATGTCAAAGGACTACTACCAGATGTATCCCAGAAATTACAAGCCAGCGAAAGTAGTTGGGCAGCATCTAAACCGGCGGCCATTCTCCAAATGGCCCAGTACTATGAGCATCAGAGAAACGAAAATGACAGGGCTACAGAAAGGAAAAAGAAGGACTTGAAGGAAAGGGTAATGGTAGCACAACTCCAGGGGGCGAATACAGGAAGGGAGCAATATAGGGGAGGATACCAGCAGAATACCCCTAGAGTACAGCCACCTAGAAACAATTCATCGACATATGTCGGACGCCAAGACCTAGGACAGGATCAATGTGCATTTTGCAAAGAATATGGACACTGGAAAACCCAATGCCCGGCTTTGTTAGGAGCTGGTAGGGGCAGAGGGGCGAGGGAAATAGCAAGTGGACAGAGAGGAAGGGGACGTGGGAGAGGGTACGCGAGTGAAGCAAGCGAGGAAAGGCCAGGAAGAGTGAACACATTTGACCATCCCAAACAGAATCAGTACCAACAGACAGATTATGACAATACGTACGACTTTGCATAGGACAGCCAGGGGCAAGGGAGGGATCCAGTCGAGCTCTATGTTGATCAGCAAGGCCCTTATGTTACCGCTGAGGTCCTGGGCACAAAGTCGCCATTTCTGGTAGACACGGGAGCAACACGTAGTGCACTATCCAAACGACTGATTTCAAGGGCACCCTTGTCAGGCTCACATGTGACCTCAATAGGATTTGACGGTACGCCCTCCACCAACCCTTTGTCCCGACCGATCTTAGCGACTGACACGACAGTTAACATATACACCGACAGCCAATATGCCTTCGGGGTGGTTCACCATTTTGGGATCTTATGGAAAGAAAGAGGGTTCCTGACTTCACACGGTACACCCATCCTGCTTGGAGATTTAGTCTCCGCCTTGACGCAAGCAGTCCTCCTCCCCAAGAAGTTAGCAGTGATAAAATGCCAAGCACATAGGAAAGTGACTGATCTCATTGGACAGGGAAATGCACTAGCAGACGTTACTGCCCGAGCCACGGCAGGAGACAGAACTACGACACGAATGTATGTGACCAGGTCACAAGCTGAACGATGGACTGACGCTAGGACCACTGTAAGGGACATACAGACTACAGGCACACAAGACGAATTGACCGAGTGGGAAAAGGTGGGACTAAAAGACGAGGAAGATTGCTGGAGAACTAAAGACGGAAATAAATGGCTGTTACCCAATGCCTACCTCATCCCCATATTGACCATGGCACATTTACCAGCACACATAGGCTCCACCCCCATGATTGAACTAATCACCAGAGTATGGCATAACGTCAAGATAGCAGAATCTGCAAAACGCCTAGTACAACAATGTATAGTCTGCCTACAACACAACCCAGGGAAGGGGACAGTAGTACCACGGGGAGGGTTTGGAGTCCCTGACCACCCCTTTGAAATCCTTCAAATGGATTACATTCAACTAGAGAGATGCCTTGGTCTAAAATATGTCCTGGTGGTTGTGTGCGCTTTTAGCAAATGGGTGGAGGCCTATCCCACCCGCGACAATACCGCCTTAGCCACTGCAAAAGTATTGCTGAAAGAATTCTTCCCCCGATACGGCCTTTGCAGAATTTTATGGAGCAACGACGGCCCCCACTTCGTAGCCGAGGTGATACAGAACATACTGAGAGGGTTGGGGGTAAAACAAAAGTTCCATGCCGTCTTCCACCCCCAATCAGCGGGCCTGGTAGAGACACAATGCAACGTTGAAACTAAAACTAGCCAAAATAGTTGCCACGACCGGGTTGAAATGGCCCGACGCCCTCCCATTGGCATTGTTATCGATGCGCTCCACCCCAACCAAACACCGACTGACCCCGTATGAGGTGGTCTTCGGCAGGCCTATGAGCATTTGGGCGGCACCAAGACCCACCTCCATTAACGATGTCCCGAACATATTAATGTCGGATTACTTGCATAAATTGACAAACGAGCTAACAATTATCCACCAACAGGTGCAGCAAGCCTTGCCTGACGTATCCAGGGGCCCGGGACATGAAATAAAGCCAGGCGACCATATATTAATTCGCAACTTCCAAAGAACGAAGAATCTGGAGCCTAGGTGGACGGGCCCCTGGCAAGTCCTGATCACCACCCGAACTGCCCTCCGAGTGCAAGGAAAACGAAACTGGCTACATGCCCATCACTGCAAACGAGTCCCTCCAACCCTGGCAACCTGTGAAGGGGTGGAGGTGCAAGAGGAAGTACTCGCGAGAGACCGACCAGCTCTGAGTTGCTACCCACAAGAAGACACCCTCGAACTATCAGAATTTCCCGACCCCACGGTGCCATCCAGGAAAGGGTACAACCTAAGATCGACGAAAGGAGGGAGCTCCAACGACCAGGCCACTAACTGAGTCAAGGTCTCAGATCGGTAGCACAGTCAAACAACGCTACCAGGAAAGCGCCAGACAAAAGTCTGTGGTCCTAACAGTTGTTGAGCTCCTCGAAGATGATGGAAGAAACTGAACACCTGCAAAACCACCGCAAAGACACCAAGACTGCTAACCTGCACAGCACAAAGACAATTGCACTTGTAGCCGCATTTCTCACCTGTCTCCTGCTAATGGTCGCACTCTGGATCATTGAAGAGAATGCACCTGCATACAGAACATTGTCACCCACCATGCAACCAACCACCAAGAAAGAACACTACCTGGTATCACTACCGCCACATCTCCGAGAACGACGCAAAGAATTCTGGAATAATTCTTTCGTGCAGATGTTGCACCAACACAATCTTGCCACCAATGCTACCAACTGTTGGGTCTGTGGGCTGTTACCACATGCCACTGAACATTCCATCCCTTTCATCCCTTCGCCCTTTTCTATTCACGGATCTTGCCTTGCCTGGATGATGCTCCTACAAGAAAGTTACAAAGACAATGCCACTTCCGACGGAACAATCGCCCAGTTCTACAACGAGTTCTGGCGAAACAAAACAGGAAGGACAGCCGCCCCCTTCTGCCCTCACACCTTCAATGCGACATTCCAGATTAATGTCCCCTCCAAAGAACGAGTGGAAATGCAAGTGTTCAATAATCCTAACAGAGCCACATTTTCCTACCTGAAGAAAAGAACTGCTGCAACACTGACTGTGGCCCTATCTGTGGTGAACGTCTCTGGCCTTGTATGCATTGAAGGCCGTGGGACTGAGAATGTGGGTCACAGCACCTGTAGCATTGTGGGGACTTTGAACACTGCCAACCCCCCAGCGCTTGTTGCATCACCCAATATGTAACCAAAGCCTACACCTGGCTCCCAGGAAACTGGGGGGGCACGTGCTACATCGCCTTTGTTCTACCACCAACCTACACAGCCCCTGCAGAGCATCATCGAGAAAAGCGTTCTAAAGACATTCATCAAACGGACTCTGCCTCATCACAGTTCCTCGACGCAGCCTGATAATTCACCTTCTGTCTATGAAGCAATTGAACATCTCCATAGACTATCTTCCGAAATTCATCAAGGATCAGAGACTTGGACAATTGGAAGTTGGCTTTGGGGCATCTTGAAGGAGTGGGGTTGGAAAATATCAATGATTCTCTTGGTCCCAGTATTGACAATATGTGGTTGTTGTTTGGGTATACACTGTATACCACCTTTGTGTTCTCTTTGCATAACTACCTTGCACCCTAAGACTATGGACACTCAGCTAACAAAAATGAGAGTGATGTATGATCAAGAGATACAGGACATTATGGAGATCGAAATAGACTGACAAGCTGGCTAGTTATGTTCAAAGGGGCCACTGTTAAAAGCAAAATGACAATTATGAACATTACCTGCGCCATCTTGTCTGGTGGAATTCTATGTGCACATAAGTTGCAGTCATTTTAATCTATCACAGCCATTTTGTACTCTGTTGGTCACCTTTGTTTCACCCTGCCCTTACTAGCATCCCTCTGACCGACCTGGTATGTGTGCTGGGGGCTATAAACTCTATTGCCACAACAAACCTCAGCGCCACTTGCTGCCACAAACTCGTTTTTCCTCTCATCCCTGTTTTCAGGCAAGCCTTTGGACGCTCTACCCCTCACTACACCTAGTTACACAAACAGGTTCCAAACACCAAAAAGACTCTTGCAACATGATTTATTGCACTGCAAACAGCAAGACTTGTTGTTACCAACAATGGGACCTGTTTTTATCAACAGAACGGACTCTTAGATCTGGCCGGTCTCACATGTTTTAGACCCTGAAGCAAGGTCCAGCTGCAAGATAAGATTGTCTGTTTGACCTGGGTGGGAGGAGAATTACTGTTGGGCTTGTGTGACAACCTGCCCGGGGCGGGGACCCCAAGCTTTTGTAACCATGTTGATCAAACAAATGCATTGTGTCAAACCTGTATAAAAGGAAGAGCCAAGGGAGTTGTCAGCAGAACACTTCCCTCAGACATCCCGGTGTCTCAGTTGACGTGATCTCCTCATGAGAAATAAACCTCTTTCTTGTCTTCCAGTTTTCCAGCGCTTGCCTCATTATTTTGATAGCGAACCCAAAGTGAATTAGAGGTGGAACCCTGCACCGGGCAGCATTGAGGGTCTTAGAAGACTCGCTGCCTTTCACAGTAGGCTGACTGTGGAAGTTTAAATGCTACTGTTCAGCCTGTCAAAATAAATCCTTTTGATGGGTCAAAGCCTCCTTTTTAAATATAAGTTGCCCTTATGCAGGCCTTGTAGTCCACAAGGCAGGATGCATGGCATTTAAAAGTAGGACATGTAGATATTTAACGTATTCTTACAGGGACTAGCACCCTAAAGCTACTTTTCACTGTGGGAGGCGGAGCTTTCCCGTGTAGACATCCAGAGAACATATTAAAAATCCTAATAATGTATCTCAGGAATAGGACTATCTAAAATCAGAAAACTTTGTGTTATTAAAAGTCAAATGAAATGGTGAAGCTGGATTTTTTTAAAATAAGAAAATAACTTTTTGAAAATTACCTTTTCCATGCCTGAAGTTCTTGCTCTCAAACTACTCCCAGGCACGATTCACATATGAATAGGTGTGAATTGCCTCACAGGAGCAAACAGTAGGCAGACTTATTAGGCAGAGATGACGCCTGATCAACCCAGAAGATGCAGGGTGAGAGGTGTGCGCATCCTATTGGACATTAAGTGTCAAATCCTGTTTGACAGGTCTTCTGGATTTACATGTAATACTTTGGGGCACATGTGAAAGGTAGAGAGCAGCATGCGAAGATAATTCTTGAGTTTCTGCTCTGGTTGCTGAAGGATCTGCTTTGTCCCACCAGACGTCTGTCTCTGTTTCATGTAGAACACAGGGGGTGTACTTGCAGCGAAGGAAACAGGATCTTGTGTATCCATTATTTGTTGGAAAACGCTACGTTTGGTCTTCCAAACCTGTCTCTGGGTTTATTGTGAGTACTGTGGCTGGAAACTCATATTTAGTGGTAGATGTTGGGGAATGCTAGGATTGCCATAGTACACTTGCTCCCCCCTGCCTCGGATCGCAAGGTGAGTGGGTAGGGTTGGCCCAAGGAACGTTTACCTCATTGCTTAGTGTGTGCCCAGGAGTCATTCCCACTCATTACCTTGTGCCAGGCATAAATGTGACATTTCCAGGCACCCACTTCAGAACACTCCTGCACCTGAGGAAGATCAGAAGAGAATTGAATCTGCTGTCTGCTACATGAGGAAAGCTCTGAAGGACTGGACCTGCTCCTTCTTGTACCCAGGACAAAGAAGTAGACTCCAGGGTCATAAGGCTGGCCCCCTGTTAAAAGGTACAGGGATGCAACAAGCTACAAGAGACCTTTCTTGCAACTGCCCTTCTGATTAGTGGCAACTGGACCCTGCTGTTGGCCTCTGCCTGACACCTTTTGAGTCTCCAAGTGCCTCCACTGAGATCGTGGCGGACTTTAGAGGTGTACTCCTGTGGTGGATTGGGACTTCAAGAACTAAAGTCAGAAGGTGAAATATTTCACCAGGACTAACTTGGTTAGTGCGTCCAACCCATGCTCCATCGCGGTCAGCATCAAATTGCTTCTAAATCACGGTCTACAAGGACCATTGACTTTGATTGACACTTTGAGCTAGTACAACTTAAAACATATTTGTTGTTGCCCCTATTGGATTCTTGCCATTTTGATGTCCTTTCTTTTCATAAATTTCTGCTCTAATTTTTTTTATTCGTTTTGGGATTGTTTTGTATTTTGACTTTTACTATTTTGGTACTGCATACATACTTTGCAAATTGCCCAAAGTTAAGCCTGTCTTCTCTGTGCATAGCTACTGAAGTTGAGCTCGGGTAAATTTTGTGACCGTGACATGGGTTGTGATTGTTCCTTGGGGTGCGTATCTAAAATATTCCAATTTCTTACAACTTGCTGTATGATTGGGTACCAGACTCTCTTTGAGCCTGTCTGGGTTTTCTGATCCTTTCAAGTAGCAATCTCTTGGTTCCACTTAGTGACGTGCTTGTCTACCCAGGCCTTGGTTAGGAGGCTGGTGATGCCCTATTCGACCCAAAGGAGCATCACTGTAGATTTATCCTCCGACTTTTGTGTGCACCTAGGTTACAAGAGCCCCATCTCAACATTAAGTTCTGCTGGAAAGGCTTCTTGATTAGCGAAACTTCTCGAGCAGTTTCTTCGTGACGCTCATGAAAGTTCCGTCCAGCCCGCTTCATTTTGACATCTTACACACACTTGTGTTTTTTTCTACTTAGCTAGGGATCTTCAGCTGCTACTGCAGCATTTCAAGGTCTGTTCAAAGATGAGCACATTTTCGATTACCTGCTGTAAAGAGTGCAGCATCCTTTATCTAGGTTAGTCCAAAGGACACGTTCCGGATTAAGGTTTCTATCACTTTTAGCAGACCCTTTCCTGTATATTAAAAGTCTCTTCCGTAAATATAGGTTCTCAGTAGCAGCTTCTTTACCCTGAACTTATTGAGGCAACAAGCATGTGGCGCACAGCAGCCTGTACCAGACACTGCCACGAGAAGGACCCTTCATTGAGTTGTACGCTGCTGGTCACATGCAGGTACCACTGTGTCATGAACACCAGTGACCGGCTGTAAAAATCCCTTGGTGCGCCACCTAAAGGAACTCATGGCTTATGTCTCTCCAAGGAAGTGTTTGAATGCAGTTTGGTGCGTTGCAGCAGCACTACTTTCGGTAGTTGCAGCTTCTGCTTTGACTAGCTCACTGCTGCTCCCGAGTGAGTCTGTGGTTGCACTGGCTTGTGTAGGCTCTCTGGCTGTTCTTTACATTTCCTGTTCCACTTGTGTTCTGTCATACCAGATCCGTTTGGTGACCACTTCTTGAATACTGTTAGCAAGACGTTTCTTCTCCCCCCCTCGGCCTGCTTCTGTCTAAAAGGATCTGGCCTTACACACTGTGGCACTGCAGGCATCTTGTGTCTGCCCAGGGAGCACACTGGAGCACATAGTATCTTTAGTACTTTGAGGGGACCTGCTATGGGAGCCCTTGTGCTGTCAGGTGACTCAAGATTGAACGTACAACAAGGTAAACGAGCAAAGAGTTGGGGTGCTTCTAGAGGAACCACAGGTGTAAATATCCCACGAGCTGTTGGTGCTCTTGCCTTATTAAATATACAGTACTCTTGGGTTCTGGGCGCCCAACCGAGGTCGTTACAGCCAAACCTCTGAAATAGAGTTGTTTAGCAGAAGGTGGTTTGACAAGGGGGTTAGTCTGGCTATGGAGTCAAAAGTTGGCCAGGTTATGGGTGAGTGCATCAGCTCTTCTTCTCTGCCCTGCAACACAAGGACCTTTTAAGCCTATCTAGCTGCACACTTGGTGAGTTACTCATTGCATTCCTGTGGCAGTGAACTTGGCTGAGTACTAGAGGCTCATTGCTTCCTGGACAAGAATTTTTATCACGCTGGTCACCTGACCTGCTAGACTAGAACAGAGCCAACAGGTGCTTGAAGTGTTCAGAGAAAACACTTTAAAAAAAAAAAAAAAAAAAAATCAAATAAATTACGTTCCTTGCACTGACTAGGTTGGAGGTGGTAGGGTTCTAGTGCACACCACTCATACTTCCGGCGAGCCTTAGTGCAGTCTGTTGTTCCAAGGTGGTGGTCTTGTAGTGCAGTCCATGGGCGAGCCCTCAAGCAGTATCTGTAAGCCTGCTCTGCACTAGAAGTCACCACCTTGAAACAGCAGAGGGCCCAGTAGCAAGTGGTGGCCTCTAGTGCAGGTCAATGTGAGCCTTAAATCCGTATCCGTAAGCCTGCTCTGCACTAGAAGTCCCCACCTTGAAACAGCAGAGAGCCTGGTGGTAGCCTGTAGTGCAGTCCAATGGGCGAGCCTTAAAGCAGTATTCGTAAGCCTGCTCTGCACTAGAAACCACCACCATGAAACCGCAGAGGGCCCGGTGGTAGCCTGTAGTACAGTCCAGTGGGCGAGCACTAAAGCAGTATCCGTAAGCCTGCTCTGCACTAGAAGCAGCAGAGTGCCAGGTGGCAAGTGGTTGCCTCTAGTGCAGTTCAATGTGAGAGCCTTAAATCAGTATCCGTAAGCCTGCTCTGCACTAGAAGTCACCACCTTGAAACCGCAGAGAGCCCGGTGGTAGCCTTTAGTGCAGTCCACACCAGTGGAGAGCCTGGACACCGTGTTTGGTGTAGATTCTAGTGCAGAGCATACAAACAAAGAGAAGGGAAGCCTCTGCTGTAGACAAGTTTGTTTCTTCTGTAATAAAGGCCGTCCTGGCAACAAGACATCTATTTATTCAGCAGGACCGATTGCTTAGGTTCAAAAGCAGCAGATCCAGTGCTTAGTTAAGACCACAAAATAAATGTACCTGGTTTGCATGGTCGGTGGTTATCAGGAGGTCTGGTTGGATATGGCCCTCTGGGGCCTAGCATTGGACAACCGGTCTGGCAGGGTGCGGGTACTGATCTGCCTTCCTGAGGGACACGTTTGAAGTCCCCATCCTTTGTGGGGTGATGGCTCTCGAAAGGTTTGCATTGCTCCATCTGCTAGATGTCCTCTGCTTACACGTGGCGCCGGAGGTGTGTACAAATGGAGTACATTCCCTAGTCGGTGAGGTGTTGTTGGCCTGTTGTAGCTGCTAACTATTGTTTTCTGGTCGCTGCTCGATGATCTGGTTGTGCTTTCTTTGTCCTCGTGGCCGTATTATAGCCAGGGGAGAGTAGTGACTGGGAGCCATCTCAGACTTGTAAACGGAGAGGGCCTTCTTTAATGGGTAACATGACACGTTATACCACTTGGAAAAGAATTCGCTGGCACCAACGATAAGGGCTTCGTGAAACAAACCTTAAAAGGAGACGATTTTGGATGCTTTAATATAAATGATCCTGGTTTGGCAGTTTCTAGGAATTGAACCTGGAAGTGCACCCTGCAATCTCCCCTCCATCCTTGGAGTCCACGTCTTTCATTGCATTTCAGAGGTGAAAGGGTCCGAGCTAGGGACGCTGGGAGCTCGGGTTCAAGTCTAGGCGTGCCTTTCGTAAGCCTAGGCCGGGTTCAGTGTCTCTAGTGTATAATGTGTTGCAGGTGTGACCAGGGACGGCAGCAGGTGTGACTCCAGTACTGCTGTGGAAGGATGGTGTCTGGGGTGGGTTCAGTATCACCGATGTCTGTGGCACTAATGCATAATGTGCTGCAGGTGTGGGTTGAGAGCAGTGACAGCAGCATGTGACACCAGTACTATAAGGGTACAGTGATAGTGCGGTGACTTCAGTAGTAGTGTGCAGTGTGCTCCAGGTGTGGGCTTGGAGCAGTGACACCAACATGTGACACCAGTACTATAAGGGTACAGTGATAGTGCGGTGACTTAAGTACTAGTGTATAGCGTGCTCCAGGTGTGGGTTGGGAGCAGTGACAGCAGCATGTGACTCCAGTACTATAAGGGTGCATTGATAGTGCGGTGACTTCAGTACTAGTGTGCAGTGAGAGGCAGGTATAGGCTGGGAGCAGTGACAGCAGCATGTGACTCCAGTACTATAAGGGTACAGTGATAGTGTGGTGACTTCAGTACTAGTCTATAGTGTGCTCCAGGTGTGGGCTGGGAGCAGTGACAGCAGCATGTGTGACTCCAGTACTGTAAGGGTACAGTGATGGTGCGGTGACTTCAGTACTAGTGTGCTCCAGGTGTGGGCTGGGAGCAGTGACAGCAGCATGTGACTCCAGTACTATAAGGGTACAGTGATAGTGCGGTGACTTCAGTACTAGTGTATAGTGTGCTCCAGGTGTGGGCTGGGAGCAGTGACGGCAGCTTGTGACTCCAGTACTATAAGGGTACAGTGATAGTGCGGTGACTTCAGTACTAGTGTGCAGTGTGCTGCAGATATGGGTTGGGAGCAGTGACAGCAGCATGTGTGACACCAGTACTATAAGGGTGCGGTGACTTCAGTACTAGTGTGCAGTGTGCTGCAGGTGTGGGCTGGGAGCAGTGACCGCAGCATGTGTGACTCCAGTACTATAAGGGTACAGTGATAGTGCGGTGACTTCAGTACTAGTGTGCAGTAGGTGTGGGCTGGGATCAGACAGCAGCATGTGACTCCAGTACTATAAGGGTGCAGTGATGGTGCGGTGACTTCAGTACTAGTGTGCAGTAGGTGTGGGCTGGGATCAGACAGCAGCATGTGACTCCAGTACTATAAGGGTACAGTGATAGTGCGGTGACTTCAGTACTAGTATATAGTGTGCTCCAGGTGTGTGCTCGGAGCAGTTACGGCAGCATGTGACTCCAGTACTATAAGGGTACAGTGATAGTGCGGTGACTTCAGTACTAGTGTGCAGTGTGCTGCAGGTATGGGCTGGGAGCAGTGACAACAGCATGTGTGACACCAGTACTATAAGGGTGCAGTGATGGTGCGGTGACTTCAGTAATAGTGTGCAGTGTGCTGCAGGTATGGGCTGGGAGCAGTGACAACAGCATGTGTGACACCAGTACTATAAGGGTGCAGTGATGGTGCGGTTGCTTCAGTACTAGTGTGCTGCAGGTGTGGGCTGGGATCAGACAGCAGCATGTGACTCCAGTACTATAAGGGTACAGTGATAGTGCGGTGACTTCAGTACTAGTGTGCAGTGTGCTGCAGGTATGGGCTGGGAGCAGTGACAACAGCATGTGTGACACCAGTACTATAAGGGTGCAGTGATGGTGCGGTGGCTTCAGTACTAGTGTGCTGCAGGTGTGGGCTGGGATCAGACAGCAGCATGTGACTCCAGTACTATAAGGGTACAGTGATAGTGCGGTGACTTCAGTACTAGTATATAGTGTGCTCCAGGTGTGTGCTCGGAGCAGTTACGGCAGCATGTGACTCCAGTACTATATGGGTACAGTGATAGTGCGGTGACTTCAGTACTAGTGTGCAGTGTGCTGCAGGTATGGGCTGGGAGCAGTGACAACAGCATGTGTGACACCAGTACTATAAGGGTGCAGTGATGGTGCGGTGACTTCAGTACTAGTGTGCAGTGTGCTGCAGGTATGGGCTGGGATCAGTGACAACAGCATGTGTGACACCAGTACTATAAGGGTGCAGTGATGGTGCGGTTGCTTCAGTACTAGTGTGCTGCAGGTGTGGGCTGGGATCAGACAGCAGCATGTGACTCCAGTACTATAAGGGTACAGTGATAGAGCGGTGACTTCAGTACTAGTGTGCAGTGTGCTGCAGGTATGGGCTGGGAGCAGTGACAGCAGCATGTGACTCCAGTACTATAAGGGTGCAGTGATGGTGCGGTGACTTCAGTACTAGTGTGCAGTAGGTGTGGGCTGGGATCAGACAGCAGCATGTGACTCCAGTACTATAAGGGTACAGTGATAGTGCGGTGACTTCAGTACTAGTATATAGTGTGCTCCAGGTGTGTGCTCGGAGCAGTTACGGCAGCATGTGACTCCAGTACTATAAGGGTACAGTGATAGTGCGGTGACTTCAGTACTAGTGTGCAGTGTGCTGCAGGTATGGGCTGGGAGCAGTGACAACAGCATGTGACACCAGTACTATAAGGGTGCAGTGATGGTGTGGTGACTTCAGTACTAGTATATAGTGTGCTCCAGGTGTGTGCTCGGAGCAGTTACGGCAGCATGTGACTCCAGTACTATAAGGGTACAGTGATAGTGCGGTGACTTCAGTACTAGTGTGCAGTGTGCTGCAGGTATGGGCTGGGATCAGTGACAACAGCATGTGTGACACCAGTACTATAAGGGTGCAGTGATGGTGCGGTTGCTTCAGTACTAGTGTGCTGCAGGTGTGGGCTGGGATCAGACAGCAACATGTGACTCCAGTACTATAAGGGTACAGTGATAGTGCGGTGACTTCAGTACTAGTGTGCAGTGTGCTGCAGGTATGGGCTGGGAGCAGTGACAACAGCATGTGTGACACCAGTACTATAAGGGTGCAGTGATGGTGCGGTTGCTTCAGTACTAGTGTGCTGCAGGTGTGTGCTGGGAGCAGTTACGGCAGCATGTGATTCTAGTGCTGCAAGGGTGCAGTAACGATGTAGAAGCTGCTGTCAGTCTGTGCTGGCCGGGCTGCCTGGGATCCCAGTACTGGCTGATGCTGCTGGTGTGGGCTGGGAGCAGTTACGGCAGCATGTGATTCTAGTGCTGCAAGGGTGCAGTAACGATGTAGAAGCTGCTGTCAGTCTGTGCTGGCCGGGCTGCCTGGGATCCCAGTACTGGCTGATGCTGCTGGTGTGGGCTGGGAGCAGTGACGGCAGCATGTGACTGTAGTACTGTAAGGGTGCAGTAACGGTGTAGAAGCGGCTGTCAGTCTGTGCTGCCCGGGGTCCCAGTACTGGCTGATGCTGCTGATGTGGGGTGGGAGCAGTGACGGCAGCATGTGACTGTAGTACTGAAAGGGTGCAGTAACAGTGTAGAAGCTGCTGTCTGTCTGTGCTGGCCGGGCAGTATTCGGAGACTCTTGGATTGGACGCGGCCGCTGCTTCCCGTTGCCCTGGTTTCATCTCTCTAACCCCGTGCTTCGAGTTGTCAATCCTGGGTGCAGGCTTCCGTGTTTCAATAACTGACTGCTTACACGCCCGGGAGAGCTGCTAAAGGGCACAGCTCCGCCAGGCTGTTAGTTTCCTCGTCCCAGGACTGGAGGGGGCTGAACAAGGTCCACACCTGCGCCTCCCGCCCCCAGGCCCGGACTTTACTCCTCCTTGCATCACACCGATGCTGTACCCGGCCGTCCCCGGTCCCTGCAGGATGGGCTGGCACACAGTCTGCCCCTCCTCCTCTTGCATCACTCGGAGGGCTCTGGGATGCCCTTTCGTCTTGGTCGTCCCCACGGACTGTGCCTGGCACGGTGTCTGCTTCCTCCTGCGGGTACCACGCCTTGAGACTTCGCATGCAGTGCCGAGTCCCTCGTAAACCTTGTAAATGCCGCATGCATGTGGTCTGCACGTCTTAAGTAGTGTGTGCTAAGAGGGGTATTTCACAGGGACCAGGAGGCCTGCTCTCGCTGCGTGGGCACAAAAGGGGCAGGCACGGGCATTTAATCGTTGTGCTTCTGTTGAGCCTAACACTGTCTGACCAGGATAGCAACTCTTCAACTTGATACCTTAAACCAGAGGCCTTGTGTCTGTTTTATGTAGTGTGTGACATGCATGCCGCGGATCCTACTCCTACAGCAGGAGTACGTTCGCTGGGGGAGGCTCAAATACTTGTTTTGGCGTTCTCCTGTTGATAGGAGGGTCGGGAATGGCCGGACATGAGATGGCGGCTGGTTTCATGTGCTATTGTCCGTTTACCTCCTCATTTGCTGTTCTGTTGGATGTATAAGTGTTTTTTTAGGTTTCGCCTGCACAACGCTTGGCGCTGTGCTTGAGAAATCTATTGCTTTTAATATAAACTTAAAAGGGACTTCGATCCCCCCTCCTCTCTTTCCTGGCTTCTCATTGCTTCCTGTGCATGCTACTTACTCTTCCTTCATTTCTATTGGCTGTAGCATATTTTCCTGCATTGACCAGTGCTGCTTCTTCGCCTGCTTCTCATCAGTTTCCCGTCACTGAAATACTGCCAACGTTTGCTTTGGTGGAACTATTTTTGAATACAGTTTTGCCTTTTTTTCGCTTTTTACTCTTGCAGCATATTTACATAACCATTTATCACCAGGGAGATGAAGTGATTTTTGCCCAGAATCACAGGATGTTGCTGCCGCCGAGACTAGAACCGGGATCCCCAGCTCTCGAGTAATCGGCTCTGTCTGCTGCGCCACACCCTCTACACTTCCGTAACATTTGTCAGGGAGCGCTTTCCTTCTTCCGGACGAAAATTGATAAAAAAACGTATTTGATTCATCGCATAGGCGAAACAATGCTTGTTTTATTAAGCGCTTTGAATGCCTCGTCTGGGGTACAGTGCTATGTGAATGCAATTGCAGTGCAATACAACTTATCCGTTGCCCTTCCATGCTAGGTAGGGCTTGGTTTTTTTTTTATTTGCAGCGTATTGCAGAAAGTCATTGTTGCTCCAGCAGGAAGGGGCTCATGCCATTTTACAAGAGCAATACAGTATTCCTGGGCTCTTTATTTTTTTTCCCCATGACTAATGAACTGCTAACATTTTGAAGTGTACCACTACCGGTGCTTAGTTTTAGTAATTTTTAAAGACCTAGAAAGTGTACTAACATTAATTGCTTTACCTCTTGAACTGTTTCGTTACAAAATCACTTGCGCAGCCGAACGATAATGAAAGGTTACAGCTGCTTTGACCAATCAACATTAATTTATACTGGTACCAAAAAACTCCTTTTCCAGATCCCTGTGGGTAGATATGGGTACACGGTTTATAACTAGTTTAAAGTTATTTTCTGAAAGTGAGCTATATCTTTAAAGTCTCACATTCCAGTCTCGAAACCTGTATTGGACATCTTGCCGTTTGTCTCGGTGCCAGTGCTTATGCGTAGGCTAAAGGGCTCATAAGCCCTACTAAAGTCTTCCATATTGCTTCATGTTCTACATAGATGCCTTCACGTTTTTTCCCTGTTTCGTGTTTTCTTGAACCGCACTGGCTGCCCTTGGGCGAGACACAGCTCCAGGTATGTGGCCTCCCTGAAGTCCAAAGTGATGGGGAGGAAGTCTGAGCACAGCCCAGTGGCTGTCCATTTATTGATCGCTTTCCAACAGGTTGGTAACCAGTGGAGCTGGGGTCATACAATTACTTTCTGTACACCTGAAGAGCATTGTAAATAAAGATTGAGTTACTCCCCTCCCACACACATAGAGAAGAGGGGCTAGTAGGAAGTTTCTGGATTCTGTTAAGGCAGTCAGATCTTCTTCTGGTACTTTCCTGGTGGCCAGAAGTTAGTTTTGAGACACTGTCACTGGATACACGCAGAGCTGAGAGTAGCAGTTTAGGTTGGCGCTATACTAGTATCCCATTTGATGACCAGAACTGACAGGTGTTCAAAGACCAAGGTTTATGGCTTTCACAGTATGCAAAACAAGCCATATGCAATGAAAAAAATACTCAAGAGGACAACTTTTAACTTATTTCAGTTCCTCCTTGAGGAACTAGGCCAAGTTGTATCATGGATCCAATAATGGTGTGCGGTGTGCTGTGGTTCCCCAAAACCCTCAGGGTGAGAGCTCCAGTACGATGTTTCCCACACATGGCACCAATAGAATAGACAGAACCAAAAAGAAACAAAACTGAATTAGTAACTTTTTCCACCACGCCTTACTTTCAATTTCAGTCACAGCTTGTTTCCACTTGGGTCCCAGTTCTGTTGAAAAGACCCAGAGAAATCTCTCTTGGAGTTTTATGGGTCCCCCCACTGGTGGCATTTTCCCAGTTCCGTCCATTGGAATATTTTACCTCTTTTCCGTTCCTGGTTGTCCTACTCCTAAGCCCAAGCTTTAATATACCTTAAAGATTCACTTTATAATGATTATGCTTGATGATCCCTGCAGCGCCTACAGTTTTGTCCCTTCCAGTTTTTCTGGCGCTGATGTGAGGCAAAGGGCATTTTTAGGTCTTTTGTTTAGTCTGTAAACCTCTGAATTTGCGTGTTAAACCTGTAGGCATTCATTCCTCCAGGTATGCTGTTATCCCAAATTGTAAAGTGTCCATTAAACAATCCAAATGATCTTGTGCTTTCGAGAGACTGGAGACTTTCCACATGGTTAAGAGAGTCAGTCCCTTTTGCGGCATGCTGGGTGTTTGAGTTAGCTGTTCATGTGTTGTGAATATTATATTCTTGTTATATTTTCAATTAGGGAGCGGTGTTTTATTCATTATCCTATGCGTGTACGATATAGGGATTTAAGGCTTAAGTTTGCACTGCTTTGTAAATTGATTAGGCACTGGCCAGGTTAACAGGCTAATCCACTTCATAGTGTATGTATCTATGGGTGTGAGTGTATAATTATTTTCTTAGTTGCAAACGCAATTGTGTATTATGATAGCTTTCTGATAGATGCGTCTAACCGCAGGTTCCTCACCTTTTGAATATTCCCCATGACTGAAAAATGTCATACCTAAAAACAATTTAAACCTTGTAGGGAGCGCCACAGACGAATGTCTGTAACGGATCCGATCAAGTTTGTCTGGTGTTTGGTGTTCGGACCACAACTCCCAAGGCCTGCATTGACTGTGCTCTGATGCACCTGAAGGCCACCTGGGACCGTGAAGCAAAACTCTACATTGGTAGACATTGCAAGATCCCAGGCTGTTACTGGTCTTGGTCTTTGGGTAATTGCAAGAAAAACATAATAGTCCAAGCAGAACTCTGCCCCTTCCTGCCACTCTTGAATTACAGAGAAGGCATGAGGACGCCAACGTGCCTCCTGGCCCTGAAGCAGTTTCCCTTGGAGCAGACTTCTAACCTTGTCCTAAGGCAGCCCAAGTTTCCGGGGCAGTCTGCGCTGCAGCAGCAAATCAAGAGACTTTTGTAATGCCATACTGCAGCTCCATGGCACACTACCTGCTCCCTCTGGCACAATTTTGGGCCCCAAGGTACCGTAAGGACATTCATTTGTGATCCCACCAGTGGGTCGCCCTTGGCACCATCTAGACCCATTGTATGTTCTGCACCAGTGTTGGTGTTGATTCTGACTCCGTTGCAACAACCCACGTAAGACCGTGGTGTGCCGGCTGAGAAACCGCTCCCTATAATGCTTTCCAACTCAATTAGCGCCACCTTGACCAGGCTGCTCCTTAGGCCTCAGCCCTTCAGCAACCCTTCCAACCCGGAAACATTGTCCTTCCTCATTGAAGGGCCACAGTCATTCATAATATGTTTTGCACCAACTCAGAAAATTACTTTTATGATGCTGGAGAGGGGGTTGGCATCCCCCACCTCTGGTACTAATGACGTTGTCAAAGTGTACAGGTCACTGGCAAACAGTGGGCTGGTTTCTCCACCTGGGCTTGTCACAGGGGACAGTATTTCATTCGCGATGGTAATGTGAGGTGGGCGGCTGGGGTTCTTGACCTCCAATTGCCTACTGTGGAAGTAAAAACAAATATCCTTACTGAGGTGCTTCAATTTGGGCAAACTAGTCCCGAAAGTCTTGTGCCATTTAATGAATTGCCTCAAAGACGCTCTTTTTAGGGACTTGGGCAAAGCCTTGTTCTGGCCCTCCAGCTAACAGGTAGATATCACAACACCATTGTCTGGCTTGGGATACCTGGCCTTCCTGATGCAGCACCTGGCACCGGAAAGCATGGACAAACGGTTATCTATAACCCTGCTAAAACCCGGTGTCTTCCCTACCGCATTGCCAGATAAAGAATATAAGCACATTGAAACTTTTGGCAAACGCATGTTCTCTTCCATGCTCGGCTACGTTTAGTTACCACCAGTTGCCTGTTGAAGTGCTACACCCACGCCTTGGGGAACTCTGTTGCTCAGGCCCTCTCGGCTGTGCCGAATGATTTACGGTCCACTTTTACACAATCTGTTCAAGATGGCTGCGCTGTGGCAAAGTTTATGATCCTCTGTGGGCTGGACACTACAGATTCAGTTGGCATAGCAGTAAGCACCAGTATGGCCCTCGTGAGACACCACTGGAGGATATCAATTGGCGTTTTGAGGGATGCTTCGGCCACTCTGACTTGCTCTTTGATGGCTCTCACCTTTTTGGCATCAATTCAGTCTGCCATCGATTGTTTCAAAGACAGAAGGTCCACAGTGCATTCCTTGGGCCTGTCCACCCCACCTTGCCAGCAGTTTCATCCCCTCCGTTCCCTATGAAACTTTGCATCCCTTTTGTACCCGGGGTTGTGGTTCCCACAGGCAATGTGGACAATAGACAAAAAAAGTGGCCCAATCCATTGTCCCGCCAGCTTCTGCAACCACAAAGCCGCTTAAGTGCGCCCTTCGAGGTACACAGCCACCCTGTTGGAGGCAATATCTGATACTTTCTGTCAGGGTGGCAGGGAGTCACTTTGGACAAGCGGCTCTTGCAAATTGTTCAGCAGGGTTATGCCCTACCATTTCTGGCCATCGTGCCACATCTTCCACCACCCTCAGAACGACAACCATCTGCCCCTCTTGTGGCAGAAAGTGCCAAAGGAGCTATAGAGAGGGTACCGACGTCAGAAGTTTTCACTGGCTGCTACTCCCATTACTTTCTGGTGCTGAAGGAGGCCTTCATCTTATCCTAGACCTTTGCGCTCTCAAATCTTCGTGCGGAAGGACAAAATAAGGATGGTCACCCTGGCCCAAGTTTTGCCTGCCCTAGACCCTGGAGACTGGCTGGTGACGTTGGACCTGCAGGACACCAGTGCCCCTCTGTGTTCACGAAAATGATAGCGGTAGTTGAAGTGTATCTTTGGAGGTAAAGGGTCCCAGTCTTCAATCTACCTCAGACTGTTAATGATATTACCCCAGGCAGTCGTCACCTACCTCCAGACAATAGCAAACCTCTTAAAAATATTTGAGGGTTTGCCATCAACATGCTGAAGTCTCACCTCATCCTTCGCAGACGCTTCCCTTCATCAGAGCCATTCTGGAGTGCTGTTTTGTACTTGCCCCCAGAGCAGAGAGTCCAGAGCATTCTGTCCAGGATGTGATGTTTCGGCCTCTGTCCTGGAACACAGTGAGGAAAACTGAGGCTGCTGGGACTCATGGTCCCTTGCATTCATGCTGCTGGTCAAACACGCCAGGTGGTATATGTAGCCTGTGCAGTGGGATCTGAAGCCCAGTGGGCACAGCGTCTGGGATACCTGGCCTATCATGTCCAGCTCTCGGAGGAGACTGCAAAAGACCTGCAGTGATGGCTACTGATCAGTGATTGCAGTAGCAGACCCAGACCCCTCTCCCTACCCCACCAAGTGCTGACAGTGGTGACACATGCATCGCTCCTTGGTTGGGGAGGCAATCTGAGAGAGGTGTAGATTAGAGGCTCCTGGTCTCCAGCGGATGCCTTGCTCCACATCAGTCTACTGGAGTTGCAGGCTATCCACCTGCTGTTGACAGCCGTCCTCCGTCCAAGAAGTGGAAGGTGGTACACGTGTTCATGCACAACATCACAGCCATATGCTACTGCAACAAGCAGTTATGGGGGGTGGGTTTTATGGACGGTCAGTAGGCACTATTCCTCAAAGTGCAAACACCAGAGAAATTATCTGGTAGTACACCAGCTGTCGGGATCTCTGAACTCCAAATTCATCTTGGCGGCACTGGATTGGGTAAGAATAGTGTGGTATCTAGAACTCCTGGACATGAGCATCTGTCCTCTAATCAGACTGCCGCAGCAACATGGCAGGGTACTGCACCAGAGCCTGCTCAATCTCCATAATTGTAGATTGAGCAGCGGCAGTTGACTGCGTTCGACCTACCTCTTGAGATTGTCGATGCCATCTTGGCAGCTAGGCATCCTTCCAACATATCCATATATGCCAGACGTTGGGACATGGTCGTATCTTGGTGTACTACTGTGCAGATTGGCCTACTTCAAGCCAAACCTTTTGAAGTGCTGCTTTTTTTTTTAATTGAACATATAACAGAGCGTACAGTAGTAAGCCTATCTGAGCAGCCATTCGCACATAAAGTTTCAAAACCAAGCAGTGCGGTTATCCGTCCCCTAATCTCACTGCCCTTTGTAGGTCTAACTATCCAGTTCTTCATGGGTGGCCAGTCTTGGGGCAACACCACCTAGTGTGGTGGATGCATAGGTTTCCACTGTAAGTGCTCCATATCCCCCAGATCTACTCCCATTTCTTAGGGCATCCCCTGCCTTCATAGACAACTTTTTCTGCCACCATGCATCAGTCCATGTCTTTCATTCTTTGTGTTGGCGCTGTCAATGCCCCCCGCATTTCTGGGCTACGTTACGCTTAGCGGTCGTTGTTCCCTGTGTTGCCCAGATTTGCTCTTTGTGGCGAAGATCCGTTGCGTCCCACACATTGAGAAGGCACCACTTGGGCGAGGATTGAAAATCCACTTCGCACACCCCTCACAGGAACTGTACTATGTGCTCCCAATAGGTTTTAATCCCTGGGCACTCCCATAAAATATGGTAAAATGAACCCTTCTGCCCACACCCTTTGTGACTCTTGGAGTCTAATCCTCTTTCCAACTTTACTAAGGTGTTACAAGAAAGGCAGGATTTATGGAGTATTCAGAGTTGAGCTAATCTAAGTTTTGACGACATAGCGGACTCCTTTGGGGATGCCACGGCCTTCACCCAGTCTTCATCCTCCAAGTCCACCAAGTCAGTGTGCCAGCGCTCTCAAAGTCGTTGGAGGGGGTCGGGGGAGTTATTTATCAGTTTTTGGTAGGTCAGGGATATCGTTCTACAATGTAATCTGTCATTAGCCTGGCCTCCAATGGGGATGCCTTAGGGAGGTCGCTTCCCCGCGGTATAGCAGCTCTTAAGGCATGTCTAATTTGTAGGTATCGGAATGTTTCCGTGGGCGCTAGGTCGTATTCCCGCTGTAGATCCACAAGTGGGATGACTTCTCCTTTGGTCCACATGTTCCATACTTTGGTGATACCTATGTGATCCCATCCGTCGAAACCTGGGCAATTACATAGTATTCAGAGTGTTTCTGCGTCCTAAAGGGGCGTCGCCTAGGTTATTTTAGCATACCTCCCCAACTTCTTGTGCACCTTTTGCCGAAGTGTGACTGTGATTCGTCGGTGCTGTAAGATTGTGTTTGGGTTAGTATATAGTGCTTGAATGCATCCCCCTGGACTCTAGATCCATCTGTCCATTCGGTATGTAGGGTCATCTTTCGGGCGGTGCACCTATTGATTGATGACTGCTAACTGTGCCAGTCACTCACTAAAGGAGGGAAAGAAAGGGGGAAGGATAGGGATCCTAGGTCTAGAACTCACTGCTGCGAGGGAAGAGCAAGTCTTGCCTCTTGTAGCCCTCACACACCCCGAAGGATGTCCTGCTTCATCATCGGGCAGTTGCTCCTCATCGGGCCGGCGCTGCAATGCCCTACGGGTCCCCCGAAGGGTCGCTTTATCGGAGATCTTTTGAGAACTGCCATATGGTGCAAGCGGGTGTGTGGGGTGAGTCCTATGTGGAGGGTAGAAAAGTGCGTGCAAAGATTTTAAAACTGACTAAGGGTTACCAGAAGATGTGTTTTAATATGATGGTACCCTTGTCAGAATAAAAAACCCGTAGGTTAGATATTACCACTGAAGGCGCAATGTGCCCAGGTAACTAGAAGGTCAGGTCGACATGTTTCGCGCCTGTGTGGTCACAGGGATCCGTGGCGCTTCATCAGGACCGAATGAACTGTGTGTGGTGTGTTGTGCACGTGAGTAGTGATAAAAGGGGAGAAACCCTCTAAAGGATCAGGGCAGGCCAAAAACTGCGAAACCTGTAGTTTAGGCTACAACTAAATAGTTGATCGTAACCTAATTGGGGGGGGGGGAGAGAAATGCTCCCAGGGCTAGAAGCGTAAGGTGCCCGCACCTTACCGGGAGTTTTGCTCAGGTGCCGGCTCATTACCCCGTCCTTACGCTTGCCCGACATCACTATCGCATCACTATCACATCCTTCGGGGTGTGTGAGGGCTACAAGAGGCAAGACTTGCTCTTCCCTCGCAGCAGTGGGTTCTAGACCTAGGATCCCTATCCTTCCCCCTTTCTTTCCCTCCTTGAGTGAGTGACACACACACCACTCCCCAGGAACAGTGTCCCCCTTATGGCATGTTTTGTAGCACATAGAGAAGTCTTGGGAGTGCCATTTGTATTTGTATTTATTGAGTTTTATATAGCGCTGGCTGGACCCGAAGGTATCGGAGCGCTTTACATTATGAACAACAGCAAGTTACAACAATAATCAATTAAACATTTTACACTAACATTTCAAAGTGAATGCCAAATCATAGGCGGCAGAGAGGAAGAAGGGGGGATAAGAGTAAGTCTAGAAGGATAGAATGGGGGGGGGGGGGAAGACCCCCCAGAGGGGGCATAGGCAGAGCGGGCAGAAAGAGAAAGACGTTCAACTCAAGCGAAAAGAAAACATAGCAAAAAAAAACCCCCATAAGGTCAGGGAACAGTAATTTGGAGACAGTTGCGTGGAATTAACAAGGATAGTGGACAAAATTCAAAGGGGGGGAGAGAAGGTAGAAAGGGATAAAAGTGATATGAAAGCGGGTGCGGGGATAGGAGGGAGCCAGGAGAGGGAGGATGGAGTAAGGCAGACCAGAAGGAGGGGGAAATACTTTGATGATCGTCGGAGTGAGAGCGGAGGGGAGGGTGGAAGGACATGAGTAGAACAAGATGGTGGGTCCAGGTCCGAGAGATCTGCGATGGTCCGCAACAAAATGGCTGGCGGGTCAAGTCAGAGGGACAAAAGTCCACGATGCGAACCAGGGAGTAAGAATTAAGCGCAAAGAGGGAAGAAGTCAAAGGAGGGTACACAGTTCCAGAGTCAATGGCAGGAGGCAGGGAGAAGAGGCGTGCAGAGGCTCCGGACCACAGGGGCATTGGCGATGATAGTCCTCCGGGCGTAGTTCCCGCAACCCCATACCTGTAAAAGGCTCTCAGGTCAAAGAAGACGGGATCAAGGTGGAGTACCTCAGAGTGGACGGCCAGCATGGGGGGGGGGGGCAGCGAGGCAGCAGCATGAGCTGGGAGTATTCTCCAGGTTGGTAGACTGCAGGCGGGAAAGCGGGTACAACGGAGCAAACAGCGCCGTGGCACTCCCCATCGACCCAGGAAGCGCTGCAGGTGATATAGCGTCGGGCCAGCAGTAACTTGCGACCTGGTGTGTAGAGGGACGGTACGGAAGAGTGGAATCTCGTCCCCGTTCAGACTGCCGCCTTCTGGAGCCATTCCGATGATGAAAGAGCTGTGTCCAGGCTGGTTTGAAGATCAGGCATCCGCGGGTAATAGTTACGAGGGAAGCAGCAGAGGGAGAAAACGGAAGCCGCGGGACGTTGCCTGTCATGTCCCGATGTCCAGACGGGTAGGTGACGGCCGCGGGAAGACCCGGGCCAGGCTCCTCATTAGCCGAACCAGGCGGCTCCACTGGGCATCAGCCATGTCGTCACGATGTCCCGGAAGTGTGGAGATCTCGCCCCCGGTTCAATCCGTCGCCATCCGGAGCCCACCGACGTTTTCAGATCTGCGCCAAGGCTGATCTTACATCGGCAGTCCATGGCGGTTCGTTCCGAGGGCAGTAGCAGAGGCGGAAAAATAACAGCAGCCGGACGAGGGATGCCATGTTCCGATGTCCGGCTGGGTAGGTGTTGGCTGCGGGCGAAACCTGGGCCAAACACCTCTTTAGCCGAACCAAGCGGCTCCACCGGGCATCGGGCATGTCCTCACGAAGTCCGCAGTCGGTTACGAGGAAAATTACGCGGATAAAGAGGGATTATAAGCGAAAAAGTCATTCCCTGTCCGGGAGCTCCTGGCCGGAGCTCCGCACCGGACGGCCATCTTGGATCCTTGCCATCATTATAGAAAGGGCCGCTCATCCCAGCAAGGAGAGTGGCAGTGATCGCCAATGTCTCGTGTCTCTTTGAAGTCGCTGCAAGGGATCCAGAAGATTGTGTGTGGAAGAGATCAGGGTTTGTAGTTACGTATATGCCGAGGTATTTAAAGCCCTCCATCACTACCGCTGCCTCACATTCCGATGGCAGAACTGGGGTCGGACCTTGCAGTATGTAGACAGTGGATTTAGACCAGTTAATTGTATAACCGGAGTAATTACCAAAGTTTGTGAAAATAGTAATTTTAGGAATGGAGGAACGCGGTGCTGCGACATATAGGAATAAGTCATCGGCATACGGGCAAATACCCAATGCAACCTGCGTAGGTTAAGTGCAGTATTTCGTCCCAACATATAGCCGGATTGATTTGGGTGAACTAGTTTAGCTATAATTTGGACTAATCGACCCTAGTAATCTAGCTAGGATCTTGGCCTCAACTTTCAGCAGTGAAATAGGACGATAGGAGATGCTTTGCTCCGCCCGTTTCCCTTCCTTGTGGATCACCACTATGTAGGCAAGCCGCCGGTCTGTGGGTAATATAACCTTCTGTCTAATCTCTAAATACATCTTAAGGAGAGAGCGCTATGCAGGAGGCATTTAGTTTATAGCACTCTTGGGAGGCCGTTTGGCCCCATTGCCTTTCCTGATTTGATACTATGAATTGCATTTACCACCTCCTCTTCTGTGAATTCACTCTCCAACAACTCCAAGTCCTCAGAAAGAAGCCAACAGGTCCCTAATCTCGGCTGCATTGGCCGTGGACTTGGGAGAGTACAAGTATTAGTAGTATGCTGCGAAGGCCTCAGCAATATCTTGGGGGTCCCTCAACATCTCCCCTGTCATTATTAATGGCGGTCACCCAGTGGCTCGCTCAATCGCGCCTGTCAAGCCAGGCCAGCAATTTTCCAGCTTTGTCTCCTAATTCATAGATTTTGTATTGTCGCAGTGTGTCTGGATTTCTCTGCATCTGTGACTAAATCGCAATACTCCTGCCTCTTGAGATCAATGGTGTGCCTCGTGGCCTCAATGTTATGTCCTACCAGTTTAGTTTCCAGGTCTACTATTTCGTTTACCAGTGCTTCTATCGCTGCCCTTTTATCTCTTTTGTGCACCACCGAGAGCGCCTGTCCCTTAATCACCGTTTTAAAAGCTTCCCAAAGCGTCTGCGGGGAGTCGACCGAGGATTCGTTATCTTAGAAATAGTTGTCCGTCGCCTGCACCAGCCCTGTTCTAATATGTGGAATTTTCAAATACCAGGGCGTAGTGAGATGGTTTTTCGGGTGTGTGCTGTGCCCATTACATAGGTCAACCACAGTGGTGAGTGGACGCAGATACCTCGTGCTAGGTGTTGCACCTCTCTGAGGTTGAGTGCTTTATCAGCCAGTGTAAGGTTGTAATCTGTTTGTGAGTAGCTGTTGTGCGCTCCCGTATAGAACATGTATTGTTGGTTTTAATGGGTTGCGTGTCCGCTAGACATCGATCAATCCCAAGGCAGTCAAAGTCTGATAATCGAGAAGGGCGATGTGGCGGGCATCTAGAGGGTTTGCGATCCACAACGTCACGCAATGTTGCATTAAAATTGCCCCCAATGAGGAGCTCTCTGCTTGGTAAGTCCTGTAACAACTTACTCAACTCTAGCAATACTATGTAGTAACAGCGGTGTGTATATATACCAATACTAAATTAACAGGTTTCCCTTCCCATATACCAGATACTGCCCCAAATCTGCCCTATGCATTGGCCCAGGTTTGCCCCATCGTGAAGGGGAATTTTTTCCTCTAGTATTCCTGCACCCCGCGAACCTGAGGTGAAACCAGTGTGTGATAGTTTATACCCCCACCTGTCAAGGGCTCCACAGGTGTTGCCTACTTGGTGAGTTTCCTGTAGCAGAACCACGTCGGGCCAATGGCATCTAACGTATTGTAGCACTATACCACGTTTTATTTTGTCCCCCAGGCCGTATACATTCCATAAAAGCAACCTGAGTGTAGGGATGTTCAATAAATCAACCATGAGTTGATGGTGGGATATGTCCGATCCTTCCTCCTTCCCCCGGTGGAGGGATATGAGCCAACTACGGGACTATGGTCAAGGTTGGCTCTCTGCTGCTCTGTTGTGGTGTTCCGCACTGAATATAGGTCCGTCTGCTGCAATAATCTGTGAGAAAGGCGGATCCCGAGAAAGGTTACCGCAAAATTCCATCTCCTGTGTGCTTCTTGGAAACAAAGAATCGTATCATGTAACTATGAAAAAGCCCCACCTCTCACCCTGACTTAAAACTACCGCCTCTCCAACACTGCAGAGCACCTGTCGCACCCAACCATCCTAAACTTAGAGGACTATGGCCCAGCTGGCCGCCCACCCCTGCCAATCCCGCCCCCCAATGCAATGTCATGAATGGTACCAAGTTTATAGGAGCCTGTAGTCCTCAGCCGATCAGTCCCAGCGGTGCACCTCAGGGCCAGAATGCATATTATTCTGTGCCCCTGATGGAACCGAGGCTCGGCAGTCTATTTTGATGGGCGACCATCCAACCACAGCGAGGTATTGTGGAAATGTACCGCCGTGAGGGCACACTGGTGCAGGGTCACCCTCTCGTCCACGGGTCCGAAGACTAACAAAAGAGAGATCGGCACTGGAGTGAAGTAAAACAAACCAAGTTTATTAAACACTCATGAGCGGGACTGCGTCCGAACAACACCCTAAAGTGTTGTGGGAGGAAGTACATTGAATGCAAAAACCATCACCCTTATATACTGTTTGTTGCAGTGTAATCACATGGGAAGGAAAACTGGAAGAAACAAGTTTAAGCACGGAAATAGCTATAGGCAAACGAGCAGTGTGTGACCAGGTGGTCAGGAGATGAGGAGGGGGAGTAAGAATGTTTATGGCGGCAATAAGCAATCATTTGATAACATCTGAGACCAGGTGCACCAGCAGCTGCAGCCCCCCAGCACGTACACCAGATTGACCATGTCAGAGAGGTCAGCTAAAATTGAGGACACAGGCTGGGTGAAAAGGCAAGCATCAGAGAATAAAATGAATACGACGGAAACGAAATGGACTCGACAGTAAAAATGGCTGCTGTTTATGCTAAAATAGAATTTACACTTTTCCACAGACTACCCTTTTAGCATAAGCTAAGACAGTTTTTGTCCCTTCCAAGGGGTATACCATATATCCTCAACATCTATTGTCATTAGTCCATATATTTCTCGTTCCACTGCTAGACGGGTATTTACGTTCTTGACATTCTCTTTAGACGAGATGCAGGCAGTACAGGCAGAAGTACAGAGAGAACAGAGCATTGGTCCACAATGAACACACAAACAGCAAGAGAAGATAATAGCTATTAATATGAACAGGACTGATAATACTTTCAAACCCCAAACTGAAAGTAAGTCCCAAAACCACCCAGTCCAAGTCCATGTTCCTGGGTCTTGATGTATTTCGGTGGCTATCTTGTGTAGTTTGGAGATGTCCGCATACACAGATGGGGAATTGTCCGGTATGAAAACACAGCAGCTGGATCCGATGACACGGCATGCTCCACCTCGGTCAGCTAGAACAACATCTAAAACAAGTCTATTCTGTAAAGCGACCATGCGGATTGATGCTTGTTCTTCCTTCAAGTTTCCTAAGGCCGCAGTTGTCTGATTAAACGCTGCCTCCATTGTATGGGTGAGGCGACGGACCAGCTTGCTGTTTTGTACTGGGCCAACGAAGAAGAAAAATCCTTTATTAAAGTCTGTATATTGCTCCCATGTGGTCTCTGTCTGATCGACTACAGAGACATCGATGGCACGTTTTCCCCTACTACCAACGTGATGATTGAACAATTGCAAATCTTGGTGGTATGTTGGGGGAGCTAGAAACACAGGTGGTAGAAGAAAAGCTATGTAACAGGTACCAGACCAGCCTGAAGGTAGGAAGTAGTATGCCTTAGCTCCACAAACAAAATAAGTATGACGTGATGCGAGGAAGCTACTTCGGCCCCTCGTGGACATTTGCAACACTAGTACAGTTACTGTGACTCATTAGCACATTGCCTGTACTCTGTACACTGAGAGGGCCAGTAGTCAGAACAACAGAGATAACAGGTGGCCCATTGCCTTTAGCTGATCTAGAGTTTGGATACACATATTTTGTTGCTGCATTTCCTCTACTATATTCTTCCATCTCCAAGTTGGTCCCCTTTGCTTGTGGGTCCCCATATTCGTTGGGATAGCATACTTTATTCAGTTTGGCGTTGAGGTCGCCCACATCCCATGTTTCTGAGAGGTAAAATTTGTAGGAAGCATATAGTAGCTCAAACCAAGCTTGGCATGAGCCATTGTGAGAAAATGGCAGTGGTGGCAACGGGATTACTCTTATGTTCTGATGAGGAGGAATCTTGCCACAAACCCAACAGTTAGTAGCATTGCTTAGCTGGTGTGTCTGATGCAACATTTGAAGAAATGAATTTTCTCAGATTTTGCCGATACCCCTGTTCATGTGGCAAATCGAAATGATGGTGTTCCTTTGTAGTAGGCGATGTAGCAGTAATGTTGAGCAAGGAAGCCCCAGGCATTACTTCCTCCACTACCCACATTACAGTAGCAATAAGAGCAGCAATCAAAGTCAAACCAAGGATGCAAAGTGTACAGCCATTACACATTGTCGCAGCAATCCCTTCTCCTTAGTGGGGATCATCTTTCGGCAAACGACAAAAAAGGTAGCGCCCTAAGAGTCCTGAGTGGACGTTGGTTTCTTCACTGACGTTGAGACGAGTAGCCAGCCACTAATAGGCAGACCCCCTTTGTAGTCGGACTTAACCACTCAGGTCAATGACTTCACTTGTCTTGCACTGGAGAGCCTTTCTTCCTGGATCGGAGTAGGTACCTGGATGTACCGGGGATAGTATGATCCCGAAAAACTTCCTCAGTTCTTTCAGGTGATGCAGCTCGTCCCGTCTCTGTGACCAAGATGTCGCGGTGATCCTTCAACGCAGTAGGATCCACTAAGGCGAGTGGAACCTCCTTGCAGTGGGTGGCATGCGTCCAATTTTTCCTGTTGGTCACTCGGACCGCAGTTTGGGTGGCGAGGAGGACCTGCTCTGGGCCCCTCCAGTGAGGTTCCAGACAATTTGTTCGTTGGAAGACCTTGATCATTACGCAAGTCGTGTCCGTCACCTTGCGACCTGTCCGGGAGAGCTTCCCGAACCTGCTGATGAATAGAAAGTAAACTGTCTGTCAACTGAGACAGATAATCACTCATTAATGTGTGAGGCACATCGTGTATAGGGCGAGGCTTAGGAACCCCCCAAATATTCATGGGCCTGCTAAACACGACCTCATATGGGGTAAGCCCAGAGCGTGCATGAGGTATTGATCTGATGGAAAGCAGTGCTAAGGGCAATGCATCAGGCCACTTCAAGGAAGTGGAAGCCTGTATTTTTGCCAATTTCAGTTTAAATGTAGTTATATAATGTAGCAGGCCTGCTGATTGTGGGTGAAAAGCAGCATGGAACTTCTGCTTGACCCCTAGCCCTTTCATAACATACTCTACAACCTGTCCAATGAAATGAGGCCCATTATCACTCCATAAAACTCGACAAGCACCGAATCGAGGGAAGAATTCCTTCAGGAGTATTTTCGCAGTCGTGAGGGCTATATTGTCTTTCGTAGCATATGCCTCCACCCATTTGCTGAAGGCGCAAACTATGACTAAGACATATTTAAGATTATTGCAGCGCTCAAACTGGATGTAGTCCATCCGAAGGACCTCAAAGGGTGCAGACGGTGTCGCAAACCCCCCTGCTGGAGTTTGCGTTCCCTTCCCAGGATTGTACTGGAGGCAAACCAGGGAAGACTGGACTATCTTTTTAGCGGTAGCAGCAATATCAGGATGGTTCCAGACTTGCATAAGCTGTTTCACTACTGAACATGCACCAACATGGGCTGGGCCATGTGCCATATGAATCAGAGGGTATAGGTATGCAGTGGGCAACTTCCATTTAGTCATATCTTTGCTTCTCCAACAGCCCTCATCCTCCAATGCTCCCTCCTTAGACCATTGATCTAATTAATCGAAGGAGGCAGATTGTTGCATATCCAACACTTCCTGTCTAGCATCATGCCAACGTTCAGCTTCGCTGCGTTGCAGTCTCACGGGCTGTACAATCTGCAAAGGCATTACCTGCTCCTATTTTGTCTGACATCTTCTTGTGTGCGCTACACTTGACAATAGCTATTTTCTTAGTATAGGTTAAGGCAGTAAGGAGATTGTGCACTAGTTCTCCATGCACTATCTGTGTTCCATGTGAAGTGAGAAAACTGCGTTCTTTCCACAGGCGGCCAAAATTATGCGCTACCCCGAACGCATACTGACTATCAGTGTAGACATTGACAATCAGGTCTGTACTAAGCTCACATGCTCTGGTTAGAGCGATCAGTTCAGTTGCTTGAGCTGATTTCTGTGGGATACGAGCTGTCTCAACTATTGTCTGGAGTGTCGTAATAGAATAGGCAGCAGATGTAGCGCCATCGGGCAATTTCAAACATGACCCATCAACCCATAACTCCCAATCAATCAATCACAGAATTTGTAAAGCGCACCACTTACCCGCGAGGGTCTCAAGGCGCTGGGGAAAAAAAAGGGGGGGGGGGTGTGCTGCTACTGGTCGAACAGCCAGGTCTTGAGTAGCCTCCTGAAGGTCAGCAGGTCTTGGGTCTGTCGTAGGCTTAGTGGAAGGGTGTTCCAGGTCTTGGCGGCGAGGTGGGAGAAGGATCTGCCGCCGGTGGTAGTTCTTCGAATGCGAGGGACGGTGGCGAGGGAGAGGTCGGCGGAGCGGAGTTGGCGGTTGGGGACGTAGAAGAGGAGTCGTCTGTTGAGGTAGGCTGGGCCAGTCTTGTGGAGTGCCTTGTGTGCGTGGATGAGGAGTTTGAAGGAGATTCTCCTGTCGACGTGGAGCCAGTGCAGGTTCTTCAGGTGGGGGGTGATGTGGCTGTGGCGTGGTAGATCGAGGATCAGGCGTGCGGAGGCGTTTTGTATGCGTTGCAGTCGCTTGATGAGCTTGGCCGGGGCTCCCGCGTAGAGGGCGTTCCCATAGTCAAGTCTGCTACTGACGAGGGCCTGGGTGACTGTTCTTCTCGTGTCTGTCGGGATCCACCTGTAGATCTTGCGAAGCATGCGGAGGGTGTTGAAGCAGGAGGATGAGACTGCGTTGACTTGCTTGGCCATGGAGAGCGTTGAGTCGAGGATGACTCCCAGGTTGCGTGCGTGGTCGGTGGGTGTCGGGGCTGCTCCCAGCGTCGTTGGCCACCAGGAGTCGTCCCAGGCTGAGGGGTTGGAGCCGAGGATGAGGACATCTGTAATGGATGAGGACATCTGTAATGGGGAAGGGAGTGTCTTGCAGGTCAACTCGACCTTTTGTTTGTTCTTCAGTGAGAAATATGCAATCATGTGACTCTTGTGACTGAGGCTGAGTGGATGGAAATGGCACTAATGTGGCAGGATTTAATGTCAAACATCTTTTTAGCGTAATATGGGGGGCCAAAAGTGTCAATTCATATCCTGTTAGACGAGCACTAGTCAAATGCTGCGTCTGTTTGGTTTAGCAACGCATCAACTGAATGGGGCACTAACGCAAGCAATTTGTGTGATGGAACTATTCCTTCACGCTGGCGTATGGATACAGCCGTTGCTGCCACTGCTCTGAAACAACCAGGCAGCGCGCGAGCGACTGGGTGGAGGACAGCTGAAAAATATGCACACGGGCGTTGTTTATCACCGTGCATATGTGCGAAGACCGAGAGGGCACAACCTTCCCTTTCATGTACATAGAGTGTGAAAGATTTAGTATAATTTGGGGTACCTAATACTGGTGCAGAGCAAAGGGCTTGACGTAACTGTTGGAAGGCGCTCTGGCATTCAGCAGTCCATGGGAGGGGCATCGGGGTGTATTTGGTCAAAAGGGCTAGCGGAGGTTTGATAATATGCGAAAAACAGGTGGTCCACTGCCTACAAAAGGAAGTAAGGCCAATCGATGCACGGACATCTTTTTGAGTACGGGGTACAGGAGTGTCTTGAATGGTCCGAATGCGATCTGGTGTGAGCGCACGTCCCTCCTTAGACAGGAGGTGACTTAAATAGGTAACCTGCTGTCTACAGTATTGCAATTTCTTTCTAGAGACTTTGTGATTATGTGATGCAAGAAATGATAGTAACAATGTACCTTCTTCACATTGCTCAGGAGTGTCTGCAGCAAGCAAAATGTCATCCACATACTGAATTAGAACCACCCCTTTGGTACAGGAAAGGAATCAAGTTGTCTCTTTAATGCTTGACTGTAAATACTGGGACTTTCTGTATAGCCCTGTGGAGCTCTACAGAACCTGAATGATCTGTTTTTCAGTGTGAATCCAAATAGATAACGGCTGTCCGGATGGATAGGTATTGAGAAGAACGCATTTTTCAAATCAATCACGGAGAATGTGGTGGCAGTGGGAGGGACCATAGTGAGGAGGGTTGTTATGTCAAACTACCGGATATTGGGGCACCACTATTTTATTAACCTCACGCAAATCAATAATGAACCTGTAAATCTTAGTATCAGTGTCTTTTTTCAAAATAGGAAGGATAGGGCTATTGCAGGTATTATAGGGAACCTCTTCCACTACACCTAAGTTAATCAAATCCTGAACAATACTTGCTAGTGCTTCTTCGCCCTCTCGAGATATATTGGGGCAAGCGAGGCAACGAGGCACCCTCCCTCACTTGAATTTGTACAGGTGGAATGACCATTTGACCCACATCAGTGTCTGATCTAGCCCACAAAGTGCAAGGTAGGGACGCCAGAGCGACGTCCTCATTGATGAGGCAAGATCTACCAACTATTGGATAGTTGTCATTAAGGATAACACGTACACCTTCTGGGGAACAGCGTATCGTAGCACGAAAATATTTTAGCATATCAATACCTACAATGTTATCTGGAGTGTTAGAGGAGAGCAAGAATGGACATGTGGCAGTGAATCTATCTAGTCTGAATTCAAGTGGCTATGATAGTGGGCTAGGTGTAGGTGTTCCGTCGAACTCTATCGATGTTATCAATGTGCCAGACAGGGGAACCCTAGGAACCAGTCTTTTAGACCGGGCACTACGGGTAGCCCCTGTATCAACCAGAAATCGATCAGTAGATCCCAAGACATTTGCGTCAACATAGGGACCCATTTGATCTACTGGCACCTCAACCGGTCCCACAGCCCGTCCTGGGCATCCCTATGCATAATCTGAATCTGTAGGCGTATCAGCAGAATAATCAGTCATTTGGTACTGGTGTCGTTTGTCAAAGGCATTAGGGTAGTTCGGTCCCTGTTCGACTGCCTCAAACCGGAGGCGAGCACTTGCACCTCCCCTGCTTCCTACGTTCCCTGGACGCCCTCTCATACTTCCCCTTCCTCGCTGGTATTGTTGGCCTTGCAAAAGGGGGCACTCAGAACGCCAGTGCCCAGTCTCTTTACAATAGGCACACTGATCACGAGACAAATTTGCCTGAAGGAGGAGTGCTCCGGGTGTATGCATTGCACGTCCGCCTCCTCCACCTATCCTAAATGGTGAACCATACGCCTGAGTCATAACCTTTGTTTATAAATCCTTAACCTTTTTATCTTCCCTTCGCTTCCTGTTCCTATCGCTCATAATATTGTGCCATTGTCAGAAGGGAAACTGGAGAGGACGTGGTCCAAGAACTTTCACTGGCCTTGAGGCGACTAGATATTTCAGGTAACATATTAGCAACAAATTTGTCAACAAACAGGTGTGCTGGCCACTAAAGTCATGAAATGTCTCCTCAAATCTTGAATAGAAGTCAGAAACTGACTCATCCTTTTTCTGTTTGCAGGACGCTAACGTAGTCCAATCTATTTTCTTAGGGGGTATGAGAGTCTTCAATTTAGTCACAATAGCTTTAGGAAGATCTAATATCTCCTGATGGGGCTTCTGGGCAAGTTCCCTGTCCGCATCTATTTCTTCTAATTTTTCCCAGGTGTCACCAAATGCCACAGTCATTAATTTTACGTATTGTTCTCCACATATCAGGGGGCAAAATAAGCCCAAAGAACATATCTATATCCGCTAAGGTCATAGTGCAAGAGCTGATTGCTCCCTCTACCTCCTCATAGAAGGCGGCGGGGTTTTTCCGGGGGTCGGGCAAGGCAGTCTTAAGGGCCATAACATCTGCTCTACTCCAAGGAGTGTAGACCCAATTATATATAAAATATCCCTTTGCATCATCGGAAGTCTTCTCATTAGTTCCTGCACCCTTCGGGGGAACATACAGGGGTGCGGCTTCACGCATTGGTCTCATATCAACTTTACTACTACTAGGATTGTCCTTGTCCACCGGAACATCTGTTTTCTCTGTCTGAGACTTTTCTGTTTCTACTTTACTCTTCCTAGCTAATTCTTTTTCCTTTTGCAGTTTTAATGTCATCCCATAGTTTAACCGCTCGTCTAATTGTATCAGATATGTTTTTGAAAGGGTAAGTCCCATCTCCTAACTGCTTATAATCTGCATTCAAGTCTTTTGGGCCTGGTTCGTCAGATATGTTGCCAATTATATAATACATCCCAACAGAACTTTTCTAAAAAATATAACTGTTTTGCCTCTTCCCAAGCCTGAACTGTAGGTGTGAGGATCGTCGCTGTAGTAGCCCGACGAGATTCCTCTCTAGCACTGCCCTTCAATTTATCTTCATCTTCGCTAGACAGAGTAGAGCGAGTCTGTCGCATGGATCGCTGATCTTTGTCCATATCTTTTGAGGAGGAGATCTCATCATCAGAAGCACCACCCTCAGGGGCACTCGGAACGGGGGATTTATACGGGGGTGGGGGTCGTTCTAGTATGATACAATCATCATGAAGCGTATCAAGTATTGGATAGACAGGACGTCTAATAGGGTACTGGCCATTTACCTGCAATCGGGGTTCTCTATCTTTTCTATTCCTTCCTGCATTTCCTTGTCTCTTAATTCAACACATTGTTGATATATCGTCTTCCGCTGTTCTTTCTTTGCTATAGCTTCCGCTTTCTTCGCTCTCTCTCGCACTTCCTTATCCCATATATGCAAACAATCAAACATATCCTGCCTACTCTTTCTTTTGAACAAACACTGTTCCACGTACTGAACCTTCTGAAAATCAAATGACCCATTTACTGGCCACTGTAGGTCGGGTTCTTTCTTTGTGTATTTGTTCCACAATGAGCCATACATTATGGGATAAATACCATATTTTATATACATATCTCTATTCGGCGTCCCTTCTGGAGGAGCTGGTTGACTTTGTTCCAAAACATTTCCTGCACTGCAACAGCAGCACCACTTACGAAGTTTACTAAGAGCAGGCATGTTTTAACAAATATATGTAAAATATTACTATCCAAACAAATGTCAGAAGGAGAAAAATCCCCACAATACCTGCCTTCAGTCTTTGCAAAGAATGAATACCAAAACCAAACAATCAAGAGTGCCGCATCAGCGACCTTACCAAACAGAAGTCTTCAACTCCCATCTGCCGATCTCTGGTTGACCCAATGGTCACTGCAAATTCGCCAAAGAAGCCCCAGTCGAGACTGGCCACCACCCGGAGGGTCAAGTCAGGAAAACCGCAAAGTTCACGTCGGCTGCAAAGGTCTTCTCATGCAGTGCGCGTCCTCAGTGATAATTTCGATCTTCCGTCGAGACCACTCCTTCAGACGGCCGCATCTCCGATGGGGCCCCACGTGCTGGGCGCCAATTGTGGAAATATACTGCCGTGAGGGCACACTGGTGCAGGGTCACCATCTCGTCCACGGGTCCGAAGACTAACAAAAGAGAGATCGGCACTGAAGTGAAGTAAATCAAACCAAGTTTATTAAACACTCGTTAGCGGGACCGCGTCCGAACAACACCCTAAAGTGTTGTGGGAGGAAGTACATTGAATGCAAAAACCATCACCCTTATATACGGTTTGTTGCAGTGTATTCGCATGGGAAGGAAAACTGGAAGAAACAAGTTTAAGCACGAAAATAGCTAAAGGCAAACCAGAGCAGTGTGTGACCAGGTGACCAGGTGGTCAGGAGATGAGGAGGGGGAGTAAGAATGTTTATGGCGGCAATAAGCAATCATTTGATAACATCTGAGACCAGGTGCACCGGCAGCTGCAGCCCCCCCGCACGTACACCAGATTGACCATGTCAGAGAGGTCAGCTAAAATTGAGGACACAGGCTGGGTGAAAAGGCAAGCATCAGAGAATAAAATGAATACGACGGAAACGAAATGGACGCGACAGTAAAAATGGCTGCCGCTTATGCTAACATAGAATTTACACTTTTCCACAGTGTCTTATGACACTGTGACTCCATTTCTCTGCTACTCTGGGTTTCTGCTTAGTCATCCCCGACTTATCTCGGAGGCTCATCGCTCCCTCCCCAGCAGGTCACTCCCGGCCTGGTCCTCTCCCACTGCTCCTAGGTCGGTGTGCTTCAGTGGGTTTCTTGCTAGTTTCTTTCTTTGCATTTGGACTTAAGTTCTCTACTCTGCGCCATCTGTCCTCCCATTCCTCGTCGGTGTGGGCGAAAAACCAGATCTTTCCTTCTGCTCCCAACCCCAGTTTTGCCTAGAAAAGCATGGAGTACTTCACTTCCTTTTCCTGCAGCGCCTTTTTAACTTCCATGAAACTTTTCCTTTGGCTCTGGACTTTGATGGTAAAGTCTGGGAAAAAAGTGTGCTTTTTTCGCACTCCACCGACAGGGCACTGCGGGCAGTTTGCAGTAGAACATCTCTATCCCGTAAGTTGAAAATGCAGACAAGGATAGGTCTCGGAGGGCCTCCAGGTTTTGGCCTGCCACCAGCCACCTGGTGCGCCCTTTCTACAGAGAAGTATTTGGAGAGTCCACGAGGTTATAGGTGGTTAAGAATCAATTCTTCTACGAAGAGATAGGCTGCTGGTCACTCTGCGCGCTCCGGTACTACAATAATTCTGACGTTACGCCAGGACCTTCCCTCATAGTTGTCCAGCTTGGCCTCTGGGAGCTTACTTGTTAACTGAAGTTCATTGACTTGCCTTTTAAGGGCTGCCGTATCGGACTGTAGAGTTACCGTGTTCTCCTCTACTTCCTTGACTCTCAAACTCATATTGCAAAGGTCTGCCCTGACGAGTGAGACTTCTTCTGTAGCTGTCAATTCACGTTTCCAGGGAAGTACGGTACGTACTCCGTTGATAGCAGTCATGATATTGCGAAATGTGGGATTTTAGCTCTCTGGTGGCAGCTGTGTGAGCGATTGCAGTGGGTCCTGAGAACTGCCTGTCGTCTTTTGACTCTCTTGCCATGAAAATGTATCCAAATTGTTTTGATGGGAGTTGCATACACCTTTTCCTCTGGTCATGGTGATCAGTGGGCAAAGGTAGCATTTAGGCAGCCTGTGGTCTATTCACAGGGTTATTCGTCACCGCCTGCCTGTGGGCACTCCATCGCTCCACATGGCCTGTCGGTGTTCCCCCAGTTGAAGCAGACCACCTTTGCCCGCATCTTCCCTTGTTAGGCCACAAGTAGATCGTCTGCACCTTAGAGACGTGGTACGCTGCCTTGGTGGAACATCTTGTTGTCTGAAGTGTAGTGGGAAATGCTGTCTGGGATGTCCACGGTGGCTCAAGTCTTGATTAAGGGTCTTTTTTGGCAGTGCAGTGTAACGGCGCCCAAACCCCTGTGCCACCCTGGTCACTTTGCCGTGTTCGTTGGGTTATACCCAGTACCTGTCCCAGAGCTCTGTAGGTGTTTCAGTCCTCTCACTTGGTGCAGTGTAGTGCTGTGGTGTAATCTGCCCGGCGCCGAGGCTGTAAGTCACCGCTGTCGAGGGCTTGCAGGGGGAGCGGGCGAAGGGAGAAAGCCCCCTTGGTAGACGGAGCCGCATTGCAAAGTGTTGTGGGGCCCTTGCTCTCTCACTAACACTTGGGGGGGCCTCCGGTACTCCAGTCTGCGAACCTGTAGCCCTTCAGGCCTCACCCTCCTGGGCCTCTCGGTTCCCGACTGCTCCCCCGGCCCTCCTTCACTTTCTCTGAGCCACTCCCTGCTTGCTCTAGCCCTCACTGGTGGCAGCAGCAACACACCTTCACTGGCGCTCCAGCCAAAGCTGCGACCTCCCCATTCTCTGCGGGTCTTCGCGGTGCTGTCGCCACCCCCGGTTGTGGCCTCTGTCGACTCTGGGGAGAAGGCGGACTCCTTGTTCTGTCGTGAGGTCCAGACTCTGTCCCATCAGCGCAGTAGTCTTGGGCGAACAATGGGATGGGCTCTGCAATTTAGTCCCTGGCGGCACCACGCGAGCAGGCCGCTTCTCCTCTCTCGCTTTGTCTCCCTGGCCTCCGCTGTCACGCCGTGTGTCACAGGTGAGTGTCAGGCACCACATGGCATTTTGGTACCAGTATGTCTGATCTATGGGATGGATTTTATGGGTTTTCGGCGGGTGGCCATCTTCCTCGCCCCCTTTGAAGTGCTGCTTTTTTGTGTTGTCCTTAGCCCAGAAAGGACCCTTTGGGCCTAGGTAAAGGATACTTGTTAGCTCTTTTGGCTTTCTTGTGGTTGCCAGATCAGCCCTCTTTGTTTAATTCACCCCATGTGATGTATTTTTGAAATGTTTGCAACAAATGCTTTCACTGTCTCCTTTAGTTATGCCTCATTGGTACCTCAACTTGGGCCTCATCATCTTCAATGTGTACTCCCTTTGAACTGCTGCAAAGCTGTATATTGTGGCTTGTCACACTCTAGGCTGTTTTTCTCATCGCCATAACATCGGGGCGGAGTGAGCAAAAGCTGTAGACCCTCTTCGTCAACCTGCCGTACCCCATGCGCTTCCCAGATAAACTAACTGGTTCTAAGAACCCGAGCCTCCTTTCTTCTGAAAGTAGTGACTTCTTTTCATGCCTGCCAAAGTACTACCCACCCAACGTTCTTAGCTCAGTCTCACCTGTCTAAAGAGGAACTGAAACTTGATCAGATGGATCCTAAGAGCTCTTAGTTTTTATATTGATCATTTCAGAGATCATAATGTGTATGTGCAGCTGGTCATTGGATTCACTGAAGCCAAAAATGGCAAGGCAGTACAAAATGGGGAGAGGAGTTGGCCTATCGGCTAGGGCGGTCGACCTCGAAGCTGGGGAACCGAGTTCGAGTCTCGGCAACGATGCTGAACATCCTGTGATTCTGGGCAAATCACTTAATCTCTCCGTGCCTAACAAAAAAATGAATGTGTCCTCCTGTAACGCAACTGGTGCTCATGTAAAGCGCTCCGATACCCGATACCCTTGGGTCAAGTTCGCGCTATATAAAACTGTTAAATTAAAAAAAAAAAGACTTTCTCATTTGATTGTGGTGTTAATCAAAATCTGCTTTGTATTGACCAAGAAGCAACCCTCGGAAGACTTGCGGGCTCATTGCACCAGAGTCAAGGCTGCTACCACTGTTGGCATGCAGAGTGCCTGTACAGGACATTTGCCAGCCTGCTACGTGGGTGTCATCCCACAAGCTCATGAGGTATTACCGTCTGGACAGCAAGGTCTGTCGAGGTGGACACTTAGTCTGCTTGGTCCTGCAGGACACTTGGGTTTGAGTCAGTTTACAGACCCTCCACCTGAGTCCTAGTCATAGAGGCAACAAACCTGCGGTGTGTCCACTCTAAAAGTGTAATCCCAGTAGACCCAGGAATCCAGATGGTGACGAAAAATAAAAGTAGGCAACCATTTAAATGTAAGGATATTGCCAAGTAGGAGAAATTACAGAATATCAGTCAAAGCTGATGACCTGAGCAGGCACTAACGAACATTTCAATGGCACAGATGTCACCTAGCCCTCTGATACCACTTGCCCTGCCAGTCTGTTTGGCTGAGATGTGTAGCTTTCTGCAGTGTGACCAAGAACCAAGGGAACTAAGAAGTGCTTTACGTAGGACCTTGTTACGATAGGTGACGGGGCCAAACCGTAAAGGAATCTTGGAGTGAGGGATCTCCTGAGATTGCTTGTTTCTATGCAAGAGAATTGGAAAAAACCAAAGCCGACTGCTTTGTGAACAAACTGCTGCCTTTTAGCTAGGTTTGCACTATAGAAATAGCAAGGAGCATTTTAGAAGTACCCTGTTTGCAATTGGTAAAGCCTTGGTACTGAGACCATGCACTGAAGTATTGCGTGTCGCAGACGGAGTCACCAGTGCACATGCTTTTTGGACTGGGAATGGCCGTCCGCCAACTCGTCAGGTATGACTGAGGGAGCTCTTTTGAGGTCCTGGTGTCTCGGAGAAGGCCCCAAGGCCAACTGCGCTACATCTAAACCCTGTTATGAAACCAGGAAAGCTGGACTGCCAGATCTCTCTGCCTGTTGGCTGTTATTAGACTGTAGCGCAGAAAAGATTAATACTACTCATGCAGTAAATCTGGCCTCTTCGGTGCCTTTCTTGCCTGAGATAATGGTTTCCTTATGCTTGGCTTTGTTAGTAACAGATCCGTTCCCTTTGAGGAACCGACTTGTTTGATATTAGTTATTCCCCGTGTGTTAAGCAGATGCTTTTACTGCAAGGGGTCTGCTATGTGCGTTTTAAAGATTTTTCAGTTGAGAAAATTGCTACAATTCTTTATCCATGTTACGGCTGGTCCTGCCAGACAGCTGACGCTCATCTGTTCAGTGCTACGTCATGCCGTAGACGCTGGTATGGGTAGGTGTCTCAAATGGTGCTTAATTCACCGGAGACTACACTCTTTTAACTGGGCCTTGGTGCTTCATTAATCTGTTTACAAGCAGGCAATGTAACACTACTGGTTACCAGCCAGTGCGGAATGCCAGTGTAATTTTGGGAATTGCTTTTTTTCCCACAAAATTCCACCACCTTGCATAATTATGCCATTCTCAATAAAAGTTACAAATGTACAGGAACAGGCAGTGAGCGGCTGTTTGTGGTGCTTTTGTTCTTTTGCACTTTTTTCATGCTAATATATGGCGCTAAATGACGGATGTGCATTTAACGTAATTTTGCCAAAATGTTTCATAATTACACAAAAACAAATTTCACACCAAAGCTCTACAACAGTCAGTACTTTCACCCACTCCACTGACCTACGAGAAGAAAGCCCATGACCCAATTCAATCTTTTGCTTTTCCGTGGTCAAACGTATTACATTATAGGACAAAAACGAGCCTTTGAGGAAAAAAAAAAGTTAAAGGAGTGAAGTGTGGTGACAGAATCATGGGGCCTGCCTTCTACATTACTGCGTCTCTGCCACACAAGACAAGCCTTCGGGAGGTACCTGGGCATCGGGCAGTGCTTAGCGTGCGCCAACCGCCAGGGAGAGCTCTGCAGTGGCAGTGTGACTTCGGGGCACGCTTGTGTTCGGGCGGCCCCCGGGTGCTTCAAGCCACCCAGAGGCCCTCGAGTATTTGCAGAGGTAGCCGGCTTTGGGTTTGAGGCTGGAGCGGGCCTGGCCCCCAGTACTTGCAGAAGGTGCCTGCTTTGGGTTGGAGGCTGGAGCGGGACTGGCCCCCAGTACTTGCAGAAGGTGTCAGCTTTGGGTTGGAGGCTGGAGCGGGACTGGCCCCCAGTACTTCCAGAAGGTGTCTTGTTTTGGGTTGTAGGCTGGAGCGGGCCTGGCCTCCAGTACTTGCAGAAGGTGTTGGCTTTGGGTTGTAGGCTGGAGCGGGCCTGGCCTCCAGTACTTGCAGAAGGTGTTGGCTTTGGGTTGGAGGCTGGAGCTGGCCTGGCCTCCAATACTTGCAGAAGGTGTCGGCTTTGGGTTTGAGGCTGGAGCGGGCCTGCAGCGTTCCATCTCGACCACCCCGCCATAAAGTCAGCATTCACAGAGCGTGAGCTCGATGGAGTCTAGCGCCCTGCACCTGTGAGATGTGCTCACCAGATGAAGCGCCTGGAACACTTTGCAGTTTATTTGACCACAGATGCTTTCCTGGGGATATGGGGCAAGGAGCGGTAGCTGGAGCACCCTCCTCGCAGGGTGCCCAGTCTGCGGAGAAGTCCAGAGTACAAACTTTCTCATAGCATGCTCTTGGTAGTGCGTCCGGTAGGGAGGGGGCTCGTAACTCTTCACCCTAGAAAAACACACCTTCCTACGTGTGTAACTTGGTGCCTTTTTTTTTTTATTGGTCCAATAACGTCAATATTAAAAAATAAACGCACAACTTTCCTGATGGACAGGCAGGAGTCCCAACGGGCCACCTGCCAGCTTTTTCTCGCACATGGCCGGCATTTGGAGCAGAGAATCGGTGCCCAAGGGGGTGGGGACCTCCGATAGTTTGATTGTGAAGCACCGCTCAGTCCCCCCGCAGCCCAGGGAGCGCACGCTCCGTTAAGGCTATAAGCCTTACCGGATTTAGTGAGTATGACTTGTTTCAGATGACTGAATGACACAATAGTGTACATACCTTTTACATAGGTAACCACTGTACTGTACCTAGGGAGGAACAGGAACCCAAAGTCCTTTCGAAAGCCAGAGGGGTCTGGCTGAAACATGTAGACAAACAGGAAACAAGCAGAAATGCAATAGGTCTCGCATTTGTAGAGTTGGAGCTATTGGCATTGTAAATGGCAGTGTGTTTTTCCTATGTGATATGGAGTGTATGTATGTGGTGTTGCGGAATTATGTGGTGTGGTGAATTTGTGTAGGGCCGAGTTCGCGCTCACAAAACTATGCATTTGCCTGCACGCATCTCCCACCTGTATGTTTTTATGTCCCTCCATTTTTTGTACATTCCTGGGCAGAATGTACACTTGTCTCAAAAAGCACATTATCTGGTGGTATTGAAGCTTGTACTTAAGACTTTATCGCTGCTGGTAATTAGTTATTCTTTAGTCCATCGCTGCAGGTGGCAGAGGGATCTGAGGAGGTGAGCAGCGCTTCCAGAATAGTGTGCGCCTATCTCTCACACTTTATCTATCGTGCTTCTAAGCGCTGCATCCCAAAACACGACAACCGCACACTGGTGGTCCTCAAGCAAGACACGGAAACACTTCTCACACGGGATCAAAACAAAAACAACATACTTCCAACCACATGCCCCACACAATGTAGCAAGCAAATCAGGTACGCAGGCGTTTCAGCACCCCTCGTATGTGTGGTAGGCGCTATAATAATTCTACAAATAAAGCGCACTTCATTTGCCATCATATTTCCATAGGTACGTTATCAGAATAGACTTCTCCGACAACAGAGTGCAACTCACTTGTGGGCAGTGGTGAAGCCTCCAGGGCAGGAGCTGTTACACAGCACTAGTATCACTAGCATGCACAGTGAGCAGAGAAAGTGAGCAGTCACACATCACCATTGTGACCAGCAGGCGCGTTGCGCCCTCCTGTGTGTCAGCCCGGGCTGAGACAGCTTCCAAGGCGCGCACACAGACAGTTTTTGAGCTGAGTACTTCGCAGGTCTTTAAAAGACCATTTACTTGCTAACGAGGCTTTGTTGTTTTTTCACCCCTTATTAGAGCCCCTGCATCGCCACTCTGTCTATTACTGAATGAATGATCCCCCCTCCCAAAAAAAAGAAATTGGCTCTAGTTGCGCCTCTGGTGACCAGTGTGGACATACTGTAAGCCCATGAGATAATGGCAGCATCAGTGAGTAGTTACCAGTCATTACTGTGAGAAGTGAGCAGAAACTAAGCCTAACACATAGCGGCGATCACACGAGAAGCCTGGCACATAGTGACAGTGAGTGAGCGGTTACACGTCGTGAGTGTGAACAGTGAGCACATGATACGCCTAACACATAGTGAGAGAGTAAGTGAGCCGTTACACATCACTAGTGTTATCAGTGAACACACGATAAGCTTCATTCATAGTGACGGAGTCAGTGAGCCGTTGCACATCACTACTGTTAACAGTGAGCACATGATCCTGACATAGTGACAGTAAGTGAGCCGTTACACATTGCTAGTGCGAACAGTGAGCACATGATACGTGTTAAAAGCAAAACGACAATCGTGAACATTACCTGCGCCATCTTGTCTGGTGGAATTCTATGTGCACGTAAGTTGCAGTCATTTTAATCTATCGCAGCCATTTTGTACTCTGTTGGTCACCTTTGTTTCACCCTGCCCTTACTAGCATCCCTCTGACCGACCTGAGTACGTGTGCTGGGGGCTATAAACTCTATTTGCCGCAACAAACCTCAGCGCCACTTGCTGCCACAAACTCGTTTTCCTCATCTCTGTTTTCAGGCAAACCTTTGGACACTCTACCCCTCACTGCACCTAGTTACACAAACAGGTTCCAAACACCAAAAAGACTCTTGCAACATGATTTATTGCACTGCAAACAGCAAGACTTGTTGTTACCAACAATGGGACCTGTTTTTATCAACAGAACGGACTCTTAGATCTGGCCGGTCTCACATGTTTTAGACCCTGAAGCAAGGTCCAGCTGCAAGATAAGATTGTCTGTTTGACCTGGGTGGGAAGAGAATTACTGTTGGGCTTGTGTGACAACCTGCCCGGGGCGGGGACCCCAAGCTTGTGTAACCATGTTGATGAAACCAATGCATTGTGTCAAACCTGTATAAAAGGAACAGCCAAAGGAGTTATCAGCAGAACACCTCCCTCAGACATCCCGGTGTCGGCAGTTGACGTGATCTCAAGGGGAAGACTAAGAACTGTCCATACGGTCCGGGTAAGGTCGTGAAAAAACGACTTAAATGATTGATTGAATAGTTTGATTGAAATACTAGTATTCCTTTTTTGATATTGAGTTATTTGCGACATTTCCCTGCTTGCAAACAACGAAGAATAGGAATATTCTCTCTTTGCAGGCAGCGAAGGACAGGTAGTGCAGACTTTTTGTCTAAATTGATTGATTGAGATATTCATTTTTGACCGATAAATACGTCATGCCTGTTTTCTCTAGATTGTTTGATTGTAATTGTTTTGGACCAGACCGTTCGTTAGAGGTTAGTCAGCTGGCACCGCCGGAAGGCACCCCTAACAAGGACATGTACGTAAAGTATGGATTAGCCACCGTAGCTTATAGCAAACTATGGCATAAATACACTAGAAAGGACCGGGTAAATCAGTGGCCACTGACGGGATCTTTCGATCCCGCTAAAATAGAAACGTTAGAATTAGCTCTCCACAAAAAGAAAACTAGACCAGCCATGTTTGACAGTTTTGGTTTATGGCGAAAAGAGGCAGCTCAAAGAAAGAAAAGGGACGAAGCTAGACAAGATAAAGAAACGAAAATCAGCTTACCAAGCCTGTAAAAGATTAGAAGAAAAACCAAAAGAAAAGGAAATCGATAAAAAGGAACAGGAATCAAAAATATCAGGTCAATGCCCTGTTAGAACGCCCTCGACTCTTTACCCCAAGTTACCAGCAAAACAAAGGGCAGATGATGATTTATTGTTAGGTCCCCCAATCATATACATGCCACCCCCTTACGCCCCTACTCATCCCGTAGTACAACGCCAGGACCACCAAAGTATAGCCGGAGATGGCACAATCGCCTCAGTCTCCACCGCCTCTGCTCCCACCGAGTCACCCACACCAAATGCCTCATCAAAGGATACAGTAGTAGAGGTAGGATCAAAAGAAAAAGGAGCGCCCAGGGTCCCGCGATTGAGTAAAAATGAGCGAGCAGGCATTGATAAAATAGTTAAATCCCTCATAGATAGGAAGGAGACAGAAGAGTATGTAACTGACATATGCAACTCCTATGTTGAAAACCGCAAACAATACTTTATTGTACGTCTCTGTTACCACACTCTTACTGCATATGTAGAGAAGTACCAAGATGTAGGGCCCGAGCGGCTAGTGGCTCTCTATAGGAAGGTAGACACCGGAGATGAAGGCGACAACGATGTTACAGAACTCTTTTCATCCACACTGGAGGTATTCCGTCACCTCGTGGAACAAGGACGGATAGATAAGGACAGGACATCTAAGATAGCAGGACCCCCAGTGGAAAAACCAGATAGCATGATGCCGATAAAAGAAGCTGCCCCTTATTGGGTACCTCCTGAGAGGACAAGGGACTCATGACGATATGAACCATCAAGACGCTAGAGGAAGGGTGGTCTACAATTGGGTGTATCAACCATGGGACAGACAGGACATTTTGACGTTCCGTAAATCTTTACCGGATTTACGAAAGAACCCCACCGCCTTTTACACCGAGCTAGGTACCGCTCTGGGATTAACAATAATGACACTTGCCGACATAGACTTGTTCTTCGGGTTATGTTTGCCAGCAGATGTGTGGAAACAGATTAGGAAAATAGACCATACCGAACTGCTTGGTCATACCTGGGAACAACTCAACACACTAGATAAACAGCGGAACCCTGGTCAAAAACCGGTTAAAAGCAATATTGGACCTCCCTGACAAAATAGTGCAGAAAGTGAAAACGCTGATCCCAGAGAAAAAGATAGACCGGTCCATAGTAACCGCGTGCCGCCAGAAACCACAAGAGGATGTCTCAGAGTATTTCTCCAGATTTGAAACGGTGTTCTCCGATTACAGTGGACAGGACATGTCCACCGCAACCGGACACCACTTATTTGTGCAGAACTATGTCAAAGGACTACTGCCAGATGTATCCCAGAAATTACAAGCCAGCGAAAGTAGTTGGGCAGCATCTAAACAGGCGGCCATTCTCCAAATGGCCCAGTACTATGAGCATCAGAGAAACGAAAATGACAGGGCTACAGAAAGGAAAAAGAAGGACTTGAAGGAAAGGGTAATGGTAGCACAACTCCAGGGGCGAATACAGGAAGGGAGCAATATAGGGGAGGATACCAGCAGAATACCCCTAGAGTACAGACACCTAGAAACAATTCATCGACATCATATGTAGGACGCCAAGACCTAGGACAGGATCAATGTGCATTTTGCAAAGAATATGGACACTGGAAAACCCAATGCCCGGCTTTGTTAGGAGCTGGTAGGGGCAGAGGGCGAGGGAAATAGCAAGTGGACGAAGAGGACGTGGGAGAGGGTACGCAAGTGAAGCAAGCGAGGAAAGGCCAGGAAGAGTGAACACATTTGACCATCCCAAACAGAATCAGTACCAACAGACAGATTATGACAATACGTACGACTTTGCATAGGACAGCCAGGGGCAAGGGAGGGATCCAGTCGAGCTCTATGTTGATCAGCAAGGTCCTTATGTTACCGCTGAAGTCCTGGGCACAAAGTCGCCATTTCTGGTAGACACGGGAGCAACACGTAGTGCACTATCCAAACGACTGATTCCAAGGGCACCCTTGTCAGGCTCACATGTGACCTCAATAGGATATGACGGTACGCCCTCCACCAACCCTTTGTCCCGACCGATCCCTTTTAACCTTGACAACAATAGCGTCGAAACGACATTCCTCCTCTCTTCCAACACCCCAGACGCCATTATGGGTCTCGACCTTTTGAAACACTTCCATGCGACTATCAGATGCTCACCAGACGGAGTGCGTGTCATCCTGTATGACCCCCAGCGCCATAGAGAGAACCCTTCTCAGCACATGTTTCCCATCTCCGAGTCTGACGCATCCCTACTGGACACTTTGCCATCACACTTATGGGCTAGGGCTGATTCAGACGTAGGACGAATGATGATTGACCCAGTACACGTAACAATACGACAGGACGCAACCCTACCGAAAGTACCGCAGTACAAAATATCGCCAGAGGGTGAGAAGGCACTGACAGAGATTATACACTCTTTGGTAGAGGCAGGGGTGGTAGAGGAAGTAGTGAGCAACGTTTGTAACAGTCCCATACTACCGATTGTAAAGAGAGGAGACGGAAAAGCCTACCGCTTCATCATTGACCTGCGGGAGATAAACAAAATCGTAGTGCCACAATACCCAGTAGTTTCCGACATCACGACAATTTTGACTTTAATCCCTCCACTGCCACCACCTCCACTGTAATTGACCTCAAAAACGCATTCTTTTCCATACCTATACACAAGGACAGCCGCTATCTATTTGGATTCACCCTAAACTCCCGTTCGTACAGATTTTGCAGAGCATCTCAGGGGTACACTGAGAGCCCAAGCATCTATAGCCAGGCGCTTAAAAGACAGTTGGACGCCATACAATTGCCAGATGGAGTGGCACTAATACAATATGTAGACGACATCCTTCTAGCAGCGGACACCATACCAATAGCCGTCACAGCCACCATCAAACTACTCCATTTTCTTGTTGAGAATGGTCACAAGGTCTCCGAAAGAAATTGCAGTTCTGTAAATCACAAGTGACCTATTTGGGTCACCTTTTATCCAATGAAGGAGGAAACTCACACCTGACAGGATCCAGACAATTCTAGACACCCTGTCCCCAAAGATCAGAAACAAGTCCGCTCTTTGATAGGTCTCACTTCATTTTGCCGACAGTGGTTACCGAACTTTAGCCTCATTGTCAAACCCCTTCTCTCCCTCCTAGCTAAAGACATCCCCTCTCCCCTGGGCCCCCGAATGCCAGTCAGCCTTTAAAGAACTACGCAATGCCCTTTGTTCAGCGCCTCTCCTAGGAACCCCGGATTACTCCAAACCATTCTTCCTCTACACGCACGAGAGGGAAGGATGTGCATTGTCTGTCCTAACACAATCAATTGGTCACAAACAACGCCCTTGTGCATATTTCTCTGCCACCCTCGATCCAGTAGCCAGAGCGCTGCCAGCGTGCCTGCGCGCTGTGGCAGCTGCTGCGGTATCGATACGCCAGAGCGAAGGAATAGTACTCTCCAATCCAGTCACTGTTTTAGTACCCCATGCAGTCGACACACTACTAAACCAGACCAAAACCCAACACTTGACTAGCGCCCGACTGACAGGATATGAGTTGACCCTGCTAGCACCGCACATTACCCTAAAGCGATGCACCACCCTCAATCCAGCCACACTGTTACCCCTACCCGAAAATGATCCTAGCGTGACTCCACTACACGACTGTGTGACACTAACCGATAAACAAAGAGTAGAATAGATCTGAGACACCGCCTTTCTAGAACCAGATGGAGAACTATGGGTGGATGGTTCGTGCATCAAACTCCCCGACGGCACCACCTCAGCTGCATACGCTGTCACCACAGCCCGAACCGTTCTGGAAACAGCCCGTATTCCCCAACGTTCAGCCCAGGCTGCAGAACTCATTGCCCTCACACGAGCATGCATCTTAGCGACTGACACGACAGTTAACATATAAACCAACAGCCAATATGCCTTCGGGGTGGTTCACCATTTTGGGATCTTATGGAAAGAAAGAGGGTTCCTGACTTCACACGGTACACCCATCCTGCATGGAGATTTAGTCTCCGCCTTGACACAAGCAGTCCTCCTCCCCAAGAGGTTAGCAGTGATAAAATGCCAAGCACATAGGAAAGTGACTGATCTCATTGGACAGGGAAATGCACTAGCAGACGTTACTGCCCGAGCCACGGCAGGAGACAGAACTACGACACGAATGTATGTGACCAGGTCACAAGCTGAACGATGGACTGACGCTAGGACCACTGTAAAGGGACATACAGACTACAGGCACACAAGACGAATTGACCGAGTGGGAAAAGGTGGGACTAAAAGACGAGGAAGATTGCTGGAGAACTAAAGACGGAAATAAATGGCTGTTACCCAATGCCTACCTCATCCCCATATTGACCATGGCACATTTACCAGCACACATAGGCTCCACCCCCATGATTGAACTAATCACCAGAGTATGGCATAACGTCAAGATAGCAGAATCTGCAAAACGCCTCGTACAACAATGTATAGTCTGCCTACAACACAACCCAGGGAAGGGGACAGTAGTACCACGGGGAGGGTTTGGAGTCCCTGACCACCCCTTTGAAATCCTTCAAATGGATTACATTCAACTAGAGAGATGCCTTGGTCTAAAATATGTCCTGGTGGTTGTGTGCGCTTTTAGCAAATGGGTGGAGGCATATCCCACCCGCGACAATACCGCCTTAGCCACTGCAAAAGTATTGCTGAAAGAATTCTTCCCCCGATACGGCCTTTGCAGAATTTTATGGAGCGACAACGGCCCCCACTTCGTAGCCGAGGTGATACAGAACATACTGAGAGGGTTGGGGGTAAAACAAAAGTTCCATGCCGTCTTCCACCCCCAATCAGCGGGCCTGGTAGAGAGAGACAAAGCAACGTTGAAACTAAAACTAGCCAAAATAGTTGCCACGACCGGGTTGAAATGGCCCGACGCCCTCCCATTGGCATTGTTATCGATGCGCTCCACCCCAACCAAACACCGACTGACCCCGTATGAGGTGGTCTTCGGCAGGTCTATGAGCATTTGGGCGGCACCAAGACCCACCTCCATTAACGATGTCCCGAACATATTAATGTCGGATTACTTGCATAAATTGACAAACGAGCTAACAATTATCCACCAACAGGTGCAGCAAGCCTTGCCTGACGTATCCAGGGGCCCGGGACATGAAATAAAGCCAGGCGACCATGTATTGATTCGCAACTTCCAAAGAACGAAGAATCTGGAGCCTAGGTGGATGGGCCCCTGGCAAGTCCTGATCACCACCCGAACTGCCCTCCGAGTGGAAGGAAAACGAAACTGGCTGCACACTCATCATTGCAAACGAGTCCCTCCAACCCTGGCAACCTGTGAAGGGGTGGAGGTGCAAGAGGAAGTACTCGCGAGAGACCGACCAGCTCTGAGTTGCTACCCACAAGAAGACACCCTCGAACTATCAGAATTTCCCGACCCCACAGTGCCATCCAGGAAAGGGTACAACCTAAGATCGACGAAAGGAGGGAGCTCCAACGACCAGGCCACTAACTAAGTCAAGGTCTCAGATCAGTAGCACAGTCAAACAACGCTACCAGGAAAGCGCCAGACAAAAGTCTGTGATCCTAACAGTTGTTGAGCTCCTCGAAGATGATGGAAGAAACTGAACACCTGCAAAACCACCGCAAAGACACCAAGACTGCTAACCTGCACAGCACAAAGACAATTGCACTTGTAGCCGCATTTCTCACCTGTCTCCTGCTAATGGTCGCGCTCTGGATCATTGAAGAGAATGCACCTGCATACAGAACATTGTCACCCACCATGCAACCAACCACCAAGAAAGAACACTACCTGGTATCACTACCGCCACATCTCCGAGAACGACGCAAAGAATTCTGGAATAATTATTTCGTGCAGATGTTGCACCAGCACAATCTTGCCACCAATGCTACCAACTGTTGGGTCTGTGGGCTGTTACCACATGCCACTGAACATTCCATCCCTTCGCCCTTTTCTATTCACGGATCTTGCCTTGCCTGGATGATGCTCCTACAAGAAAGTTACAAAGACAATGCCACTTCCGACGGAACAATCGCCCAGTTCTACAACGAGTTCTGCCAAAACAAAACAGGAAGGACAGCTGCCCCTTCTGCCCTCACACCTTCAATGCGACATTCCAGATTAATGTCCCCTCCAAAGAACGCAGTGGAAATGCAAGTGTTCAATAATCCTAACAGAGCCACATTTTCCTACCTGAAGAAAAGAACTGCTGCAACACTGACTGTGGCCCTATCTGTGGTGAACGTCTCTGGCCTTGTATGCATTGAAGGCCGTGGGACTAAGAATGTGGGTCACAGCACCTGTAGCATTGTAAGGACTTTGAACACTGCCAACCCCCCAGCGCTTGTTGCATCACCCAATATGTCCTTTGTGTTTGGAACCAAAGCCTACACCTGGCTCCCACGAAACTGGTGGGCACGTGCTACATCGCCTTTGTTTTGCCACCAACCTACACAGCCCCTGCAGAGCATCATCGAGAAAAGCGTTCTAAAGACATTGATCAAGCAGACTCTGCCTCATCTCAGTTCCTCGACGCAGCAAAGGGCTTGTCCCGCTATGGGGTCCGATGGCAAACAGCCGAGCCATCAGACATCTGTCCCAAGCGGTAGAGACCGCCCTGAACGTCACTGCTGGCATCCTCACCAAGAACACTGCTGAGCTCCAAGCGATCCGTCTGGTTACCCTGCAAAATCGCATGGTCCTGGACGTGGTACTAGCGGACCGTGGAGGAGCATGCCGCATCATCGGTGCCAGCTGCTGTGTATACATTCCTGATAATTCACCTTCTGTCTATGAAGCAATCGAACATCTCCATAGACTATCTTCAGAAATTCATCAAGGATCAGAGACTTGGACAATTGGAAGTTGGCTTTGGGGCATCTTGAAGGAGTGGGGTTGGAAAATATCAATGATTCTCTTGGTCCCAGTATTGACAATATGTGGTTGTTGTTTGGGTATACACTGTATACCACCTTTGTGTTCTCTTTGCATAACTACCTTGCACCCTAAGACTATGGACACTCAGCTAACAAAAATGAGAGTAATGTATGATCAAGAGATACAGGACATTATGGAGATCGAAATAGACTGACAAGCTGGCTAGTTATGTTCAAAGGGGCCACTGTTAAAAGCAAAACGACAATTGTGAACATTACCTGCGCCATCTTGTCTAGTGGAATTCTATGTGCACGTAAGTTGCAGTCATTTTAATCTATCGCAGCCATTTTGTACTCTGTTGGTCACCTTTGTTTCACCCTGCCCTTACTAGCATCCCTCTGACCGACCTGGTACGTGTGCTGGGGGCTATAAACTCTATTTGCCGCAACAAACCTCAGCGCCACTTGCTGCCACAAACTCGTTTTTCCTCTCATCTGTTTTCAGGCAAACCTTTGGACACTCTACCCCTCACTGCACCTAGTTACACAAACAGGTTCCAAACACCAAAAAGACTCTTGCAACATGATTTATTGCACTGCAAACAGCAAGACTTGTTGTTACCAACAATGGGACCTGTTTTTATCAACAGAACGGACTCTTAGATCTGGCCGGTCTCACATGTTTTAGACCCTGAAGCAAGGTCCAGCTGCAAGATAAGATTGTCTGTTTGACCTGGGTGGGAAGAGAATTACTGTTGGGCTTGTGACACAACCTGCCCGGGGCGGGGACCCCAGGCTTGTGTGACCATGTTGATGAAACCAATGCATTGTGTCAAACCTGTATAAAAGGAAGAGCCAAAGGAGTTATCAGCAGAACACCTCCCTCAGACTTCCCGGTGTCTGCAGTTGACGTGATCTCCTCATGAGAAATAAACCTTTTTCTTGTCTTCCAGTTTCCAGCGCTTGCCTCATTATTTTGATAGCGAACCCAAAGTGAATTAGAGGTGGAACCCTGCACCGGGCAGCATTGAGGGTCTTAGAAGACTTGCTGCCTTTCACATACGCCTAACACATAGTGAGAGAGTAAGTGAGCCGTTACACATTAGTGTAAACTGCGCGCGCATGATAAGCCTAACACATAGTGAGAGCTGTTACATATCGCTAGTGTCAACAGCAAGTACATGATGAGCCGGACACATAGTGAGTGAGTAAGAGAGCTGTTACACATCACTAGAGTTAACAGTGAGCACATGGTGAGCCTAACACAAAGACCGAGTGAGTGAGCTATAACAAGTCGCGAGTGTGAACAGTGAGCACGTGATAAGCCTAACACAAATTGACAGTAGGGGAGTTGTTACACAATCAATAGTATCAGCAGTGAGAGTGTTCTAATTCTAACACACAGTGAGAAGATCAGCATGACTAGACTGATCATATTCTAGCCCAAAACAAAGTGGAAGTCAGTGAGCAGTTAGCGTCACTCCAGCGAGCAGCAGTAAGCCTTGGGCAGAAGTGACGCAGCTCTTTGCGCAGTAGTGGTGCATCAGGGGTACCAACGGCTCTGGTGAAAGCAAGGGTATGAGCCCCTTTCACAACTGGTTGTGTACCAAAAATATCTTCATAATCCGGGTTGAGTGGGCCCTCCAGGGCTCCGGTGCCACTGAACATGCTGCACAAGGATGGCTGCAGAGCCTGAAAGCCTCACGGGGGCGTAACGCTAAATGGTTTTTACTCCCACCGCCCGCGCAGGTTGTGATAAGGCCCGGCCTATTCTCCAATAAAGCATTCATTTTAAGTGAGATGGGGCGCCTTGAAGAATGCCCCCCACAAACACACACACAAGGGCTGCAGGTGGGTGCGTTACGCCCCTGGTGGCCCGGATTGCCCTTACTTGTTGCCAGGTCCATGGCAGCACGGTCAGCCAGCCCCTCCGGACGCTCCCTCCCTGCACATGCAGCGTCTGCAGGTGTTGTTCACGCAAGTTTTCTCTGTCTAACGAGGTTTCCTTCCGAGGACAGGGCCCCCGGCCCACATCTATGCGGGGGCCGCACCCTTCCCACGACGCCCTCTTCAAAAGTTTCCTTCCAGACCCTGCAGTTCCCGGAGCTCTTAGCCGGTCCCCTCGGGTATGTGTGACACTACTTACCGCGGGGCTGCCGGAACACTTTCACGGTGGAGGGGTCAAGGGGGGCGAATACACCATTTATAACTTCAAATTTAACCGGCGATCTCTGCTCTGCACTCAGATGGCGCAGGTTCTGTGGCAGGCGGGGATGCTTTAACACGACAAACTACCGATCATAAAGCCGCCCTCTCCTCCTCCACGACACAACTTGTGCTTATGGTTATTCACATTTTTTTTAAATTCAGTTTTTTTTCCATATAGCGCAAACGTGATGCGAAGTCATTTGAGCGCTTTACTTGAGCCGCAGTCACATTACACAAGAACACATTCCTTTTTTTCACTCATTTACTGTACCTCACTTGAAGACGGAATAAAACACAATCTCCCTCGCAAACCCCTGTACGGCATGTACCGGCAGTGCGCGAATGCAGCCGCGTGTTTGCAAAAGCCGAATGGAAAAAAAAAAAAGTGGCCTCACAGACCTAATTGAAGGAGACTGTTTCACGCCGCCAGCACACGATCCAGTCTGGATGGGCTGGCCGAGAAGGAGACAGGGCGTTCACCAAGAAGTTTTGTTTCCAATCGGAGGCCAGCGTTTAACATAAATAATGACGCCGGCCAATGGGAAGGATGGGCGGGGCTTCAAGTCCCCTTCCGAAGTCTCCTCGGCGACAATAGATCTCGCAGAGCGGGCAGCGCATGCGCTGCAACGCTAGGTGAGACCTAAAAAGAGGATAGAAGGATAATTGCGTCCCAGTCCATCCCATTCAACCCAGCACCAGTTTCTTTACATTGCGAAAACAGAACCCAAGAATAAAGGGAATTTCAGGGCATTGTGAGGGCAATTTTAAAATCACTAACCTTTCTTTGGTAATCCCCTCCCTCACTCCTGTAATTGTGCTCCCTTGTATTTAAGTGTCGCTGCAAGTCCCTGATACCAGAGTTTCCGGGGGTGGGGGTGCTCTATGATGAAGCATGAGCCCCTTTAACCACTTCGCCGCGATCGGAATTCCGCCCAGGTGCTGGACATTCCGATCGCGGGCGTGGTCGTGACGAGCTCAGCTCGTCATGCGCACACGCCCACCGCGCAGCATGACGAGCTGAGCTCGTCATGAGCATAGAAGGGGTTAAATAAAAGGTGTTTCTTTGCAGTATCAAGGCGATGGCCCAATCTGCATGTAGGGACTTAATCTTTTGATTTTCCGACTGAGCTTTGTGCCACCCCGGTGGCTCATGCCACTGGAGCTTTCACTTGAGGGGAGAAGACATTTGTTGTAAGTCATTAATGTGCCTGGTGAGTACTTTCAGCTTATTTGCGTGGCTCATCTGGGATAAGTAGCTCTTAACTTTCAGTCTCATTTTGAGTGAACTTTGGGTGCCTGCATACAGTGTTCACTATACGCAAGACAGCCTGGAGTTCTAGCCTTTGAGCCTGGCCCACATATCCTTTTTTTAATGGTTACATCACTCTATCATATTACTCAGCATACACTTTGAGTAGTTGATGCTGGATATTTTTGCCCTTATAAACATGCAAGAATACCTCGTGCACCGCATTGCTGAGGCTGATTTGAACCATGTTATTCCTTGCCTGAGCTAAGTGAGCAAAACCTTACTTAGTTCTTGAGGCCAATACCCTCTTTAAAAAAACAAAACTTTTTATTAAACTTTTACAAGTAATACAGTACATCAGTCATTGTATACACCACCAATATGGCATCTGTTATCCTCCTAATGAAATGGGATTAAGATAACATAGATGGAACAACATACATGTTTCATTACACCATTTGGCACTGCTGATAGTTACATGCGACAGGCAATCACTGCAGGAGTGGGTGGGGTCATCTAGAAAAGTTCAGTACACCAGAACAGGAAGATGTCATTGTGAATTGTGTCCAGGCAACATTGGGCCTTGGAGATCCTGTAGACCACTGGGGCAAAACAATCTTACCACCTATGTCTACTTACAACCGTTTTGTACGTGAAAGTCCACTTTTCCAAAGAGAAACCTCCACACACCAGAAAGCCTTCTCACCTTGTCACATGGCGAATGCTCACTCTGATGCTCTTGCAGGCGTGCGGCTTAGGGGTGGAGCTTTGGTAGGCGCGGGGTGGAGCTTTGGCAGGCACGTGGGCTTCTGCAGGCCTGAGGCTTTAGGGGTGGAGCTCTTCAGGCGTGAGGTTTGTGAGCAGGGTTCTTGCAGGCATGTAGGCCAGGAGTGCGTCTCTAAGCCATGCTGGTCAAGGGGTGGGGCTGTGGCAGGGTCGAGGGCACAATGGAGGTGGTGGGTAGTGGAGGGGGGCGTTGTCAGTCCTTTAGGACTTGCTGTTTCAATGGTATCATGCTGGAGACAGCGGAGTTTGGTTAGCTTATGACGTTAATTTACTGAAGGTCAAGAATGATTGTCATGTAGCCTGTTATAGCAGAAGTATGCAACCAACTCTTGCATTTCATAATTTACTCTAAAGAAGGCTTTTGGAAAATTCTCGTCTCCATCGCAGCTCTACTTCAATTGTAACTGGACTACTAAAATCTTGGCTAACGATTCAATGCCTGGAGTGGCCTTTTGAAATGAATCAACAGGCACATACATGACCATCATTCTCTCAAGGCTGCGCTCTTGCCTAGATTGTGAATGTTCAGGCTAGAGCCAGCTTGGGTTTTGAGGTGGCCATGAACCGGTTGGCATGCTGAGTTGGGGCAACAGGATATGCTGGTTATTCTCCCAGCCTCCGGCTCGTTCCTCAAGCTGCATTATTAATGATGCGCTTGCCAAGGAAGATGGATGAGTCTGCTCTAGCTGGTGTTTGCTAAGGCAAGATAGCTGATTAGCATATCTGATGGATAGAGTGCCAGGAGCTGATTAAACCATTGTGAGCTCCCCAGAGGAGCAGTAGCAGGGGGAAACACAGTTGCATGGGCATATTTTGCGCCAGTGATGTGTGCAATAGATGCGCGATAGGCCGTGCTGCTCTCTCCCTTGAAATTCATCAGCTGCATGTGGGACCCTCCATTCCGATGTGCAGATGCAGGCTGATTAATGCCTCTCGTTGGCTAAGGATGGAAGGCGTCCTTTCTGCAAGTTTAGCAGTTCTGTAGGAGAGTGAGTGGAATTGGTTTCAAGCGTTGATTCCAATAGATGATGGAGGCCAAAAATAGAGAGTAGACTGATGCTTTCATTGCGGAGACTCACCAGGGCACTAAATTAAGCCTCTCACGCGAGGCGAGTGGCGATTCCATAGATCATACATGAAAACTATTTTCCTTTGAATCCACACTGCTGGGATGGGATGGGAGTGGAAGTAAGATTGTGCAGAAGTGAGATTGACTGGAACCGTATGGCTGGCTGCATTAAATTATTTTGTTTCTCTTCATACGGGATGCACAGAAGTGGAGGACATGAAGGAAAAACCGACAGGACTTTGCAGGCGAAGCCAGTGTTGTCCACTCCCCACAAAGCTCTTGATGTTCCAGTTAAGCAGGGCATCTTGAAATGAAGCTCGGCCCAGAATGGTGAGTGTGGATGAGTGACACCTAATGCAGGCCTTGCTTCAGTTCATCCTTCGCAAGTAGACTAGTCGCTACGTTCATCAGTCCATGGTCCAAGCTAGCTCTTGTGCGTTTAAGACTTCGCTTTCTAGTGGATGGGACTCGTGAAGCCTGTCCTAGTTTTGCTGCGTAATTCTGGGAATGTGTGAGTGGCCCTTGCGCCCATTGCAGTGTTCTGTATGTCCTTGAAGGTCTGAAGGACACCTTATTTTGAGTCTCCTGCATGTCTCTGGTGCCCCTCACCTGACTTACCGCTCATAAGTGCCCTCCTCCCCGTTTAACCTTGCTGTATCTGTAAAATCTCTCATCGACATTGTCTGATGCCAAGAACATTGCTGCTTTTGACACTCACATCCTCTTTATACCTGTTGGTGCCTGCTATGAACCATTCCTGTGCAACCATGCACTGCTCATTACTCACAACCTCGACCTCTGGCCTGCTCCGCATCAGAGTACCAGATGAAGCTCAGGCAGCTGGCTTTATCATTCTACGCAGTGTGCCTGTTGGGTGTTAGTGCCTGTTGTAACCTTGTTATGTCAAATTTCATATTTACTTACTCTTGATCTGCGCACTGCTCTGCATTAGTGATAGATGAACGCCTCAGGAGTTAGATGTATCATTCTATGCAGTTCACCTATTTGGTGTTGATGCCCGCGCTCTACTCTTATTTCTTTACAGTTCATTACTACTTACTCCTGTTTCTCGGCCTGTGGCCTACTATACATCTGAGCACTAGGTGAATGCCCCAAGAAGGTAGATGTATCATTGTATGCAGTGCACCTCTCTGGTCTCCTGCTCTCTAACATTCCTTTTTTATGTTGGTGCGCTCTACAGATCTGAATATCACCTGAGGGGTGGCGGGGGGTGGTATGCTGAGCGGGTGCAGGCCTAGCTGCACCTAGGGCCTAGTAGGACTACTCAAAGCCAGTAATTCAAGGAGTGAGCAGGAAGATCTTGTGTAGCGGCAGGTCATTCCACACTTTAGGAGGATCAGAAAGGCACTCTTGTCCACTCCACCATTGGCGGCTGACATACAGAGGAATGCCTTACTTCTGGGGGGAGTCAATCAATGAGCCCCCTACTGCTAGCACTAAATCTTCTCCCCTGAGTCCTGGTTGCTGTAGGGTGTGAAGAAACTGTGCCGGTGCAGGCCACAGCCAAAGGACTGGGTGCGCCAGAGTACATGCAGCCTCCGCAGTGGGCGATACTGGGGGATAAACACAAGAGCACTTGGTTCTAGGAAACGGGTGGCGGCTGACTTGACTAGTGTTGATTGGCCAAGGGTAATCTAGGCTACACAGTCTAGAAGTCAAGCAAGCAGGATCTACTTCAGCAGAAACCATAACATCAAAGGCGGACCAACACCTAGGATTGTAAAACTTCAACTTGCCTCACTGGAGTACAAGAAAAGGTATACTTTGTGCACAGTTGGAAAAAGGCATTGTTGGATGGGTGTCTAATCAAGGGTACTCACCACCGGTCTAAAACTCAACACAAGCATTGGCATTTTCCTACCATGACGACGAGCACATCCTCGTACTAGGTGAACGCCCCACAAAGGTAGATGTATCATTGTATGCAGTGCCCCTGGTCGGTGTTGGTCACCTGCTCTCTACCATTACTTTAGCATTCACTACTACTTATTCCTGATCCTCCGCCTGGGGCCTGCTCAAGAAGTAAGATGAGTCATTGTACGCAGTGCCCCGTTCGGTGTTGGTCTCCCGCTCTCTACCGTGCCTGCTTTACCATCACTACTGTTTAGTCATGGACTCCATGTCTCCACCGCATCAGAATTGTGGGCAGAAAGGGGCTCTTGCATTCAATTTACATGGCTTGATTGATAAAGCGAGTGGCCTCCGTATGCACAGAGGGCTAACTGAAGCCTGATCTGTGGAGAGAGGCGGCTTCCTGCTGACTTCTTTAAAATGCAAACTTTTAGATCGACGGGAGTAAGTCATTTCCATTGTCCTGTCTGACAGATGATACTCTCCAGTCCAAGTCCTGTTTAAGTGATGGAGGCGACTTCACGCTGCCTAATCTAATTATACCGCTCTGCATAATGATGTGATTCTGCTGAAGAGTGAGGGTGTCCCGACTGGAGGTGCCGAACCCAATGTCTCCCCTGCTCCTGGCGCACAGCACTTGTCAAGGTTCCATGGACTTTGTACGTGGGCCCGTATCTGGTGGCATTCTGTGCAGCCTATCAAGCAGGGTGTTAAACTTGCTGCAAGTGGGCACTCGTGCCAGTCTGATACTCAGGGTTCCTGTGCAGCCCGTCAGATGGAGTGCTAGACTGGGCGAACGTTGCATTTGCTGATACTCAAGGGGGCCTGTGCAGCCCAGCAGGCTGGGTGCTAGACTGGGCGATCGTTGCATTCTCTGATACTCAAGGGGGCCTGTGCAGCCCTTCAGGCTGGGTGCTAGACTGGGCGAACGTTGCATTCTGATACTCTAGGGGGCCTATGCAGCCCAGCTAGACTGGGCGATTGTTGCATTCTCTGATACTCAAAGGGGCATGTGCAGCCCTTCAGGCAGGGTGCTAGACTGGCGATTGTTACATTCTCGGATGCTCAAGAGGGCCTGTGCAGCCCAGCATGCTGGGTGCTAGACTGGGCGATCGTTGCATTCTCCGATACTCAAGGGGGCCTGTGCAGCCCTTCAGGCAGGGTTCTAGACTGGGCGCTCAAGGCTGTCTAGTATACTCAGGGGGGCCTGTGCAGCCCTTCAGGCAGGGTGCTAGACTGGCGATTGTTACATTCTCGTATGCTCAAGAGGGCCTGTGCCGCCCAGCAGACTGGGTGCTAGACTGGGCGATTGTTGCATTCTCCGATACTCAAGGGGGCCTGTGCAGTCCTTCAGGCAGGGTTCTAGACTGGGCGCTCATGGCTGTCCAGGATACTCAGGGGGGCCTGTGCAGCCCTTCAGGTGGGGTGCTAGACTGGGCGATTGTTGCATTCGCAAATACTCAAGGGAGACTGTGCAGCCCAGCAGGCTGGGTTCTAGACTGGGTGATTGTTGCATTCTTGGACGCTCAAGTGGGCCTATGTAGCCCAGCAGGCTGGGTGCTAGACTGGGCGATTGTTGCATTCTCAGATACTCAAGTGAGCCTGTGCAGCCCAGCAGGCTGGGTGTTAGAATTGGCACTTGTGGCTGTCTCGGATACTCAGGGGGGCCTGTGCAGCCCTTCAGGTGGGGTGCTAGACTGGGCGATCGTTGCATTCTCGGATACTCAAGGGGTCCTGTGCAGCCCAGCTAGACTGGGCGATTATTGCATTCGCAGATACTCAAGGGTGCCTGTGCAGCCCTTCAGGCTAGGCGCTAGAATGGGCACTTGTGGGTGTCTAGGATACTGGGGGGAGGAGGGGGGGGCAGGGGATGGGGGGGTGCAGCCCTTCAGGTGGGGTGCTAGACCGGGCGATTATTGCATTCGCTGATACTCAAGGGGGCCTGTGTAGCCCAGCAGTCTGGGTGCTAGACGGGGCGATCTTTGCATTCTCGGATGCTCAAGGGGGCCTGTGTAGCCCAGCAGTCTGGGTGCTAGACGGGGCGATCTTTGCATTCTCGGATGCTCAAGGGGGCCTGTGCAGCCCTTCAGGCTAGGTGCTAGACTGGGCGATCTTTGCATTCTCAGATACTCAAGGGGGCCTGTGCAGCCCAGCAGGCTGGGGTCTAGACTGGGCACTCGTGGCTGTCTAGGATACTCAGTTGAGCCTGTGCAGCCCTTCAGGCTAGGCGCTAGACTGGGCGATTTTTGCATTCTCAGATAATCAAGGCGGCCTGTGCAGCCCAGCAGGCTGGGTGCTAGAATGGACGCTCGTGGCTGTCTCGGATACTCAGGGGGACTTGTGCAGCCCTTCAGGCGGGGTACTAGACTGGGCGATCGTTGCATTCTCGGATACTCAAGGTGGCCTGTGCAGCTCAGCAGGCTGGTTGCTAGACTGGGCAAACTTTGCATTCTCAGATACTCAACGGGGCCTGTGTAGCCCAGCAGGCTGGGTGCTGGATTGGGGAATCATGCCTGTCTTGGACACTCAAGGAAGGTGGGGGCCCTGTGCAACCCTTCAGGCGGGGTGCTAGACTAGGCGATTGTTGCATTCTCGGATACTCAAGGGGGCCTGTGCAGCCCAGCAGGCTGGGTGCCAGACTGGGTGCCAGACTGGGTGATCTTTGCATTCTCAGATACTCAAGGGGGCCTGTGCAGCCCAGCTAGACTGGGCGATCTTTGCATTCTCAGATACTCAAGGGGGCCTGTGCAGCCCAGCAGGCTGGGTGCTGGACTGGGAAATCGTGGTTATCTCAGACACTCAAGGGGTGTGGGGTGGCCTGTGCAGCCCTTCAGGTGGGGTGCTAGACTGGGCGATCTTTGTGTTCTCGGATACTCAAGGGGGCCTGTGCAGCTCAGCAGGCTGGGTGCTAGACTGGGCAATCTTTGCATTCTCGGCTACTCAACTGGCCTATGCAGCCCAGCAGGCTGGGCGCTAGACTAAGCGATCACTGCATTCGGATAATCAAGGGGTCCCCTCTCTTCTGTGCAGCTCTTCAAGCTGGGTGCTAGACTGGGCATTCATGGCTATCTGACACTCAAAGGGGCCTCTCTTCTGTGCTCTCCTGGGTGCTTGTTTCGTGCTCAGGCTCCAGAGGCACTTATAGGGTCCCTCTTTAATTGACTCCTTTTGTTTTTCCTCCTGAATGTCCATCGGAGACAGTATTGTTGTTGGTAACTCGGAAGTGTTTATACATTGATTCTTTTATTAAGACCTCCGTTTTTAGGTCGAGCCTAGCGGCAGCGCGCATGCACTGCTTGCTTTGCGAGGCATGCTGTATTAGGGTATGCACTAACAGCCCCGTCCACTCACCGCACATATGTCATTGGCTTTGTGTCATTGTTCTTCTTAAATGTTGGCGTCTGATTCGTAAATAGGCTTGTTAGTCCCGCCTTGGTACTGCCTTGTCTCCATTTGTTACCGCCCATAACGACTGGACCTTTTACTTGGCTCGTTACATGGCCTGCTTTATCTAGTGGGTGAGCACTAATTTTGTTATTGGCACTGATGGGGACAATGGCGGCTGCTTTTCTTAGTATTTGCATAATGAGCGCGGACACCGCGATCTTTTTAAATTGTACTTTTATTAAACTTTCATGTTGAGCGCGGCGCCTGCTTCCAGGACACCGCGCTCAGTGTTAAAGTAAAAAAAAAAAAAAAAGAAACCGAACGCGGTGTCCTTGAAGTGGGCGCCGCCCTTAGTGTTAAAGTTAAACAAGCATTTGCAATGCAATAGGTCTCGCATTTGCGAGTTTAAGTTATTGGCATTGTAAATGACAATGCCTTTTATTTATGTTTTAAAAACCAAAACAAAAATAGGCATTGTCATTTAGAATGCCAATAGCTCAAACTCGCGTAAATGCGAGACCTATTGCATTGCAAATGCTTGTTTTATTTGGTGCAAGACAGAGGTACTGCTTTTCGGTTCTAACGTCTTTTTGGCCTGGCTCTTCGATCAGTAGCAGCACCACCCCCCTCTTCCCCCAGCGCCTTGAGACCCTCGCGGGTATGTAGTGCGCTTTATAAGTGACATGATTGATTGGTTTGGTCACCTGATTGGTGGCCTCAGGAACTCGGCTCGCTCCCCACTCCAGTAACTGAAGTAAAGAATTTGGGAGTCCTCTTCGACACAGCTTTATCCTTTAAACATCAGGTAAATGCTATTACCTCGTCCACTTTCTATACATTAAAAACACTCTGGAAAATCTTTCCATTTATACCTCATGCTCTCCAAAAATCCGTTGTTTCTGCTCTTACCCTTTCTAAATTGAAATATTGTAATTCTCTCTTGGTTAGTCTACAGAAAGGTTTTCTTGGCAAGCTACAGGTTCTCTAGAACACAGCGGCCCAACTCCTGTTGCGGATTCCCAGACATCATTATGCCAAACAAGCTCTTCTCTTTTCATTGGCTCCCCATGAAGAAAATGATTGATTTTAATGCTTTATGCGTCATCTTCAGGGCCTTACCAGCATATATAATACACCGGTTCCACTGGTATGTTCCACCAGGAAACCTCCGCTCTTCCACCCAAAATCTGGTTGAGCTCCCTAGATTTGGGGTGGCAACATTTTTGCTACCACCACATCCAAATTGTGGAACTTTCTTCCCAGCCATTGAAAAAAAATTCTTCAGGTCTGCTCTCATTCAGAAAAGCCCTTAATACCTGGCTTTTTACCCTGTAGTTTCTCCCACAATAGGTTTAAGACTCATTTGCCTTCGTCTTTTCTAGCTATTGCCTTTCAGGTTTTCGCACCTAGACGCCTCAAGGCAGTCCACGCTTTATAAATATAAAATCAAATCCGAAGCTTCTGATCTCGCCTTACTACCTGCCTAGTTTCTTATATCACTTGGTCCCCAATGTCTCAGTGGCCGCAGTAATAGTGATAAAAGGTGCATGCTTTCCACACAGACTTTGAGCAACTGATACCTAGAGAATCAATTGCAAGAGTGTCGAAGGCTATGGTCTGTCATTTAGAGGCCTCCAACGGCTGCAGTGTTAATGGATTAGGACTTTAAAAAGTGTTTCCTGACTTAAGCATCAGGATCACTAGACTTGTTCAGTGTGCAGATCTGTTTCAGTTGGCACTATCTTGGCAAGGTGTGATGGGCACCTAATAACAATCATATACATTCTGAATAGTCGCGAATATGGTAACGTTTGTGGTTCATTGGGTAGGTAAGTCTGAGGAACAGCTGGCATTGGGATTTTGGTGGATATTTGTCCAGTGACTTCCTATCCTCACGTGCATACCTTAATTGCAGTTTTTTCTCCATCTTTTCTTGACCCATGTGCTCTTTTGCCCTGCTTTCTCTCACCTGTATCTAACAGCTCTGTCTTCCTTCCCCTCCTTGATTAGTCTTTCCATCGCAAAACTCCCAGGAACTTTACTTGCTTTCTCCCTGCGTTTCGCTTTACTACTTCCCTTGTTTCTCTTTGCTCAGTAGTCTACCTCCTGGGCATGTCTTTGCTTTATTCCCACTTGTTCTATGTCATCTACTTGCCCTGGCTCGCTTCATCCTTCCTTGAGCCGTTTACATAACTTTACTAATCTTTCTAGTTTTTGATGACCGTCTCCTCCTTCTCCTCTACCTCCTTGCTTTCTTTCTCTCCTAACCTACCAATATAGAGAAAGGTAGTGCATCATTCTGGGATACTGAGATATGGCTCCAAACAGAATTCTATAGCTTACAAGTCAAGGTGCTGTACTGCATGTAAGATGAAGACTACAGTAGTGTGGATGCATTGAGTGCTTCTGTGAAGTCTTCAGTGGAGGGGATGCGTATAGTGGTGCTTAAGTCTTCACAGATGAATAATCGGTCAGTGCCTCAAAGTCTCCAGTCATGTGTGCAGTTCCAGTGCCATGTAGCCTCCTGGTTCTGCTACAGGAGTATGAGGATCCTCTGCAGTGGTACACATGAAGGTGAGTGAGACCAGGGCTGCTCTTGTTGGTGCCAATAAGAAGTGGCACATGGAAGTAGGAGTCTTCTGCGGCCAGGGGCTTTGCCAGAACGCGAACCTTCCATTAAATGGCCATTTCTGTTCCGCTTTTATGGAGCTTTTTAAGATTCTGGATTGAGAGCTGTGAAGAGAATGTTGCCAACCTTGGTTGTACCATCTGGGAGCTGTACCTTACCAGTTTTACACTCTGTTCCAGCCAGTGGAATTTAGCAAGTATCCATTCTTCTTGACCTCTCCTGCCAATATTGCACTTAGAGATGAGGTCAGTCACATTTGTCATTCACTACCTCTGGAGAGTGCTCTCCAAAGATTGGTGAAGTTACTACAATTTCTCATCTTTTCCTGTGTCTCTGGAGGACGACGCTAATGTCTAGGTGAAGTCAGTGGCCTTGGTCCTAGAGGAAGCCTCTGAAAATAAAACAATACAAATCAATACTCCCTGAATTATTACACGAATGCATTGGTTTTGTCGTTCTTTTAAAGTCTGTTTTGCCTCATATTAGTGATGAATGTCTGTTACAGTTCCATCACATAATATCAGATAGTACATTTGTGTCTTAATCTTGTCCGCTGATAAATGCTTCACTTGAAGTTTTAATTGGCTTGTGAGCTTTTCCCAAAGCTTGGTATAATTTTTAATGTGGTTCGTTTTAATTCTGTCCAGTAATGGTCTCCACTCTTTCAGCCTGTTACGATGTCCATCAGATGCATACTTTTAGTGCATTATTACAGGGTTTTTTTTGGAGAAGTTCTTAAGATGGAAAAACGTTCTTTTTGTTTACCTGTTTTTTATATTTTTCTTTCATAAACTAAAATAGAGAAGTGAATACCATCCTACATTCTTGAAAGTTTTTCTGATTGTGTTTTTCCATTCCAGTGATTGTGGCAGCTTTGTTAACTTTACGTGGTCTGTATCAGTAAAGCTCAATCTTGCTGCCCATCTTTTCCTCCGACGTGTGAATACCACATTCATGGGTTTGTTTGGTCTGTTTGATGTCTGAGACAGTGTGCCCTAGTCTGGTCCATTAATGATGGCAGTTCTGCCTGCTGCTGGGTGTCTCCCTTGGGCACTCTGCCAGTAAATGACCCCAACTTCTCTAGACATGCATCATTGGCTTTGTTTATATTAGTAGTAATCATCCAGAAAAATATGCTTAGCAAATGCATTTTTAGGTCTCGCCTAGGCAGCGCGCATGCGCTGCTCTAGGAGATGACCTTTAGAAATCTGTCAGCTCCTTTTCAAGCACACTCGTGCTTGTGGTGGCATCCACCTTGCGGGAGCAAGCAGCGGCATGCCGACCATCTGTTTTCAATTAGCATGGCCGCACGCGCCGCTCCTCGCTCCTGCAAGCACGAGTGCTTGAAAACCGCTTACCCTCCCCCACACTACCTCACCTCCCTCTCTCCTGCAGTCACGCGGGCCTCGCTTATCACCGGTGTCTGGGTCTTAAAAGGTCTATGCCTATACAAGATGACTCTTATCGTCTTGAATTTTGGACAAACGTTGTCCCTTTTCTCTTCTACCACCTTTTCTTATCATTTTTGGTTTGCCACCACCGTTTCTTATTTTTTTTCGGTTCTCCATATGTTTCGCACTGGACATTCCTTACTCTTTTTTCATTATTTATTTTTCGTTTTAATTTTTATTAATCGATTGTTTACTTTTCCTCTTACGACCTGGATTCAGTAAGGCACTCTATTAGTGTAACATTACCCATCTCTATGGAATATTTATGCTTTCCAACATGGCCGCCCCTGTTTATAGGGAGTTTTCAGTCTGTTTTCCCTTTTGATGGTGGCACCATCGGGAATTGAACTCGCGCCATTTTGCTCCACTATTTAAAACTTTTTTGTTCGGGAGGAATGAGGCCTCCATGATTCATGCGAGCCGTCCGGGTGAATAAGGTAAGATCCACGGGACCTTTTCATTGGGTGCAAGCAAGGGTTAGTTGAGGACTCTAATTGTAACTTTGCTGTACGGTTTCCTTTTAATGTTGATACCGTGAAATGGGGCACATTTGCAAGTTGTAGCACCGTGCGCCCTGATTGATTTTTTGCATGATAACCAGGCCGGCTCTGTGACTTGTTACATGAGTCTTCATCGACCTGGGACACGTTATTACTGCCTCTTTGTATTATATTTAGTTTGCCTTATATGTTTCGTTTTTGGCTCTGATAGTTGCTTCTAGTTAGATGCATACTGTACATACCACTAGCGAGCAGAACACATTAGGTTGGCCAGGCACTAAGAGCTTGTGCCTACTATTCATTTGAAAATCTTTTCAGTTTCGATTATATCTAACTGTGGCATAACTGGCCCTCACCCCTCTTTGCAATTCCCTACTGGCCCCCACCCATCACATACACTCAAGTATCCCTTGATACTGCCTTAGATCCAAGCCACACTGCTTCAATAGAAAGATGAAGCAGACAGATGTAAAATACCTGAGTAAATCCTCTACAGCCAGGCAATATGGGGAAGGAGATTGCCCGGGATGCACTCTGGTATGTCTTCTAAACAATAATAACGTGAACAGAGACATATTATAAGCACCGGGAAGATGGATCCAGACATACTTTGAGGACATCATGTTCACTTTCACCACATGCTATCCTACTCTGTATAAGGTGGAAAATACAAACAGCTCAAACCCCCCTCCCCCCAATGACTACCTCTCAGAAGTCGCCTTGGCATGGCTCGAGACACAATATCGAGAAATCCTTAATGCTCCCTTTACAGCTGAGAAGATCCCAGAGCAATGCAATCTATACCAGATGGCAAGGCCCTGGATCTTGATGGCCTGACCTCAGACTTTTACAAAGCATGTACTTCTATATTGTCCCAAGAATACTGGATGTTTACCGTGAAGCTCGAGTGTCCATCATTCTCCCCAAATCCTTCTGGGAGGCAGCGATTACAATACTGTACAAACGAGAAACTTCGGAAAAATGACTCTTGTTTTCGCCCATTGTCCTTACTTAACTTGAACACCAAAAGTCTAGCCAAGTTCATTGCAAACAGGCTCCAATCCATGCTACGAGTCACTGTTTTCTCCGAGCAATCCAGGTTTATACCCAGGCACTTCAATTTGGACACTTTGCACACATTCCTCTTGCTTTCACAAGTGGACCCTGGCATCCCAGTAGTTGCTGTTTTATTAGATGCCCAAAAAGCATTTGACTCGTTGTCTTGGAAATACATGTTTGCTACACTATCAAGGGTGGGACTTGGAACAGAGCTCCTGGGCTGGATTTGCCTGCTCTATAACAAACTCACTGCAAGACTGTAGGTTAATGGTCTCTTATCTCCACCAATTACCTTTGCCCATGGCATGCAACAGGGGTGCCCACTGTCCCCGCTTTTGTTTGCTGTTGTCACAGACCCCTTCCTATAAGAGCAACTTTACCACCGTGGACTGTGTATAGCCGGGAAAAGTAACCCTACCTCTCTATATGCCATTGATATTATTCTCCATGTAAAGTACCCTGATATTAACCTTAACCCCATTCTTAAAGTAATAAAATTCTGACGTTTCTAAGGGCTCTGCATAAACTAGTACAAGTCACTTATGATTACATGCTACCAGCCAGGCCCCGGCCTGTGTCTTCATTAACACTATCAGGGTTACAACTCAGTCTGACGTGCCTTTCATCTGGGAACATTTTAAGAGCTCGTTTTCTCACTTCTCCCTTGGTTAAAAGGATGTACCTTAGGCAGGTTTATATTGAGTAAAGCCATCCCGTCACTTCAGGCAGCAGCTATAATTTGGCAGACACTGCACAAAAGAGGAGTTAATCAGTTGGTACCGAGCTCCAATCCTTACACAGCTCTTTAATGCACCGCAAACCCTGCATCACTGTCAGTGTGCCATAGTTCCTCTCGCAAAAAACAATGTTCTAATCAGCATTACAATGTTACCTAATACACTTAAAAGTAACAAGCATTGGCATAGCCAATAGGTCTCGCCTTTGGGACCTTATAAGTGTTTAGCCATGCAACAGTTGATGTTGTTGCACCAAGGATGTTGTGCTGCATAACTAAATACTTATAAGGTCGCAAAGGCGAGACCTATTGGCTATGCCAATGCTTGTTACTTAGTGAGAGGAGAGCCCAGGAAATCTTGTTTCTGATGGCTACTTCTGACCGATGATTCCTTGCCTTTAGAAGATTCCCCCAGACGCATGACTGGATCTGGAAGTTCACACATCTGTGCTTCAATTCACAGCTAGGTGGCGCTGTGTGGCTCCGGATTGGCCTTGTTCTTCTCCCGAAGTGACGTGGCAGAGCAGTGTATAAGCGCCACCAATGCGCATCGACATCCCTTGCTTTCTTTCCGCAACTTTGAACGCCTTTTTCGTCGGTTGACAAATTATTCTAAATTGCTTTTCTGGTATGCAAGGGAATTATGTCCCCAACGAAGACTACAAGGTTCAAACCGTGCTTTGACTGTCGGAAACAGCTGTTGGTGAGGGACCCACACAAGGTGTGCCTTTCTGTTTGAACTACTGGTGCAACTCTTTCGTGCAAAAAATGTGCCCTCGTGCAGCCGAAAGTGATCTGGAATTGTGAAGCGAAGATGTATGTTGCCGAACACCAATAGAAGCACCAGACCGTGCGTAAGTCCTTCTGCAAGTCAAGGGCATGGAACTGTTCCCGCAACCGGTCTTTGTGGTCGAGGTCACCTGGTAAGTCGAAGAAGCATAGGAAGCTGAAGCTGGACTCCACCCCATCCCGCCACTCTGCTCAAAGAAGTTTGGAGGGCATCAAGGTGCCAATAGATTGAGCAGATTCCACAACTGATCCAGCGGCACCCCAAATTTTCCAGGCAGTCTGTGCTGTTGCAGTTGCAACAGGTTGAGGCCTTGCTACATGTTTTTGGCACTTCTCCGGCTGCAAATATCTGCAGAGGCTTCCAGTTGTGTTACTGCCGGTGGATCCGTCTTCGGTACTGTCCGAGCCCCTGGAGCCAGTTGTGGGTTTTGCACTGACCAGATCCTCCAGCAGTTTGCGATTCATGAAAAAATCGTGAAATCAGCTGACTAGCGCGATGGCCGCAATATTTGTTTCGACCGCAAAAAAAGGTCTGCTGGCAGAAGGCAAAAAAAAATTGTGACTTCTTATTGGCTGTACTCAAACACGTCACTACGTGCCTCACAGCTGTAAAATATCTGTTTCCTCCTGCCGCAGTGTGACCAGCAGTGAAGAACCAGGTGTTCTTAATGGAAGACCACCCAGCGGTGCAGGAAACACCCAAGTCAACAGCTTCCTCCAAGTACGTTCAAAAACGGGAGACCACACCGCTGGGAGTGAAGAAACACGGGTTTATTAATTTGATACAGACAATCTCTAGAGATGGAAGAGTATACGAGACCCACTGGAAGGTAGGTGACGAGAGACTGTTCACCCTGCGAGGGACATGCAGCATCCCTTATAGGACGTGGACACTCCCCTCGCAGGAGAAGGAATTGCATAAAAAGTCTGTTTAGCTCGAGGGATGGAGAAACTGGCGTCAAGCAGTCCAGGCCTTAGGCAGATCACCTGGCTCTTATCACGATGTTAGATGAGGGATGAACTGCGGGCGAGGTCATTCACATTTCAACATTCCTAGAAGATTTTATCGTGGGTGCGGTAAAAGGTCAGCTTGTGGTGTAGTTGGACACGTACACGGTCTTGAGGGATAGAGGCAAAAATGGGCACGAGAAGAAAACAAAATGGTGGTGCACATGGCAATTTAGCAAATTCAGGTTTTACAGTCCCTCCTTTTGCCAGGGGCAACACCTCAGTCAATATCGATTTGCATGAGTTCGTCTACAGCTTGTTGGTACATAATTTTATTGTTTTCGATGTGTTGGAGCATAGCCGGTGTCTTGCACCCACTGACACAGAGAGAACAGAGGGCAGGTCCACAGTGAACGCAGAGGCAACAAAAGAACAGAATAGCTAATGCAATCAGTATGATCATAAGTATCTTCCATCCCCAGGAGACGAGCAGTTGCCAGAATCCAGAACCCCAGGACCAGGGACTTCCATTATCCTCGTGAATTTCTGATGCAATTCTGTGGAGCTTGGAGATAGCGTTGTATACGGAAGGTGATGAATCAGGAATATTTACCACAACAGCTTGCGCCGATGACGCGACAGGCTCCTCCCCTATCCGCTAGGATGACGTCAAGCACCATACGATTTTGGAGAGCAACCATTCTGGTAACATCAAGCTCAGCGGTGTGGTTGGTCAGTATTCCTGCAGTTATATTGATAGTTGCTTCGAGGACCCTAGTCAGTCTTCGGATTTTGAGGCTGTTGGACATTGGACCCCAGTACGGCAACAGACCTTTCATTGCATCAATGAACTGTTGGCCTCTGGTGTCAGCCTGGTCCAATTCTGGTAATTGACGTTTCTGGCGGTGATAAGTGTTGTTTGTGTTGAAAGTTGGTGGTAGAAGGAAGGCGATGTAGCATGTTCCACTCCAGTCGGGAGGCAACCAGGTGTAAGCCTTACGTCCACACACAAAGTACAGTCCAGACGGGAGGCTGAGATATGGGGTGTAATGGTCATAGGTTATGGCTAGTACCCACCGGCATTTTCCCCTGAGCTCGTATGCACAGCTGGCCAGGGCGCGATGTAACAGAAATGGCCACTGATTTGGCCCGAATAGTCAAAAAGGTGTAAGCCACTATACCCCATATTGGAATGGACATAATGGCACGTATTCGCGCCGAATCAGAAATATTGCAAACTGTATTATTGTTGGCATGGAAATTCCGGATGAAGGCTCTAAATTGAGTACTATTATCTGGATACTTAGGCGTTGTAATAACATCGGTGGCATTATGCATTAGAGAGCAGGTATGAGCAGATGAAGCAGGAAACACGAGAAACCTAATGGTGTGTTGGGCTGCATGAGGCAGGAGACCACAGACATAGCAGTCCGTAGCATTTGACACTTGATTGAACTGGTGCAGCATTTGGATGAAAGTATTGTTCCTGAATTCCGAATGTCTGTGTGAAGGGCAGCGAGTCTTCTAAGACCCTCAATGCTGCCCGGTGCAGGGTTCCACCTCTAATTCACTTTGGGTTCGCTATCAAAATAATGAGGCAAGGCGCTGGAAACTGGAAGACAAGAAGAAGGTTTATTTCTCATGAGGAGATCGCGTCAACTGAGGCACCGGGATGTCTCAGTGAGGTGTTCTGCTGGCAATGCTTTTGGCTCTTCCTTTTATACAGGTTTTACACAATGTATTTGTTTCATTTATCATGGTTACAAGCTTGGAGCCTCCGCCCCGGGCAGGTTGTCACACAAGCCCGACATTGTTTCATCAGCATGGTTACACAAGCCCAACATTAACTCTCCTCCCGCCCGGGTCAAAAACAGACAATTTAATTGCAGCTGGACCTTGCTTCAGGGTCTAAAAGCGAGTGAGACCGGCCAGATCTAAGAGTCCGTTCTGTTGATAAAAACAGGTCCCATTGTTGGCTAAAACAAGTCTTTGTGTGCAGTGCAATAAACCATGTTTGCAAGAGTCTGTTTGGGGTTTGTAACCTGTCTGTGCAGGGATGAGAGGAAAGACGAGTTTGAGGCAGCAGGTGATGTTGATGTTTGTCGTGGAGATAGTTTATAGCCCCCAGCACACACATCAGGTTTGGTCAGAGAGTCAGAAGCCTGAGAGGACAGGGTGAAATGAAGGTGACCAACAGAGTACAAAATGGCTGTGGTCAATCAGAATGACTGTAGTTTATGTGCACGTAGGAACTTTCATCAGACAAGATGGCGCAGAATGTTCATGATTGTTGTTTTGTTCTTAACATCTGTTGAAATGTGAATTAGGCCATGGAACATGAGAATGTTCAGGGATCCCGGGTGGCTGTGTGATTTGAGGCAGAACAGTATGTTTGGCAGGAGCTGTTTCTTCGATGATCCAGAACATTATACTGAACAGCACAGCAAGCATTGTTAACACAAACAGCACTTTTGTCTGGGCACTGTAAACTCTGTTTCTAGCTTTCTTCAGCGGGGTAGCAGTGCCATGAGTGTGAGCGATGTTTGGATCTATGCCATAGAGATGTCGCGGGGTGGACTTCCTTCCACTGAGGGGAAAGCTGACCGGTCTAGATGATGGCACTGGTTGGTAGTCATTTTCCAAGGAAGTACAGAGTCTCTGGTACTCGTGTTTTGGGAGAGTCGTGACATATTTTGGTTTAGTGGGAATTGCTTCATTAACACCATAACCTTCTGCCATAATAGCTCTACAAATGTCCCGAAAGTACTGTAATGCCCCTAACAGCTGCCGATAGTTGTTGGTTGTTTCACTGGCCAATGTCTGTCCCAGTAAGCCACTACTAGGAGTACTCAGGACCCTCAGCCAGCCTTTACTACCGCCGTGCAGCAATGGACAATGGAGTACTAACGGCCCTTGGAGCTGGGCTTGTTCTTTTGCTTAGCCTTGGATCGGAGGTAGTATCCGTCTGCACCTTCGTCATAAAGTTCCAGTTCAGGCTCTGAATCTGAGTCACAGTCTATCGGTTTATCGCGGGTCAGAACTTCTTTGTGTACTTTTAAGTCGTCTTCATTTATGGGATCCACCTTTCGGCAGTGGGAAGCATGAACCCAGGATTTCTTTCCCTCTACTCGCAAGGCCGTTCTGGTCACCAGCAGTACCTGCAAGGGGCCTTTCCAGCGAGGCTGCAGAGTCTGGGTGCGTGCAAAGTTCTTTACTAAAACGAAGTCCCCGGGTTTGATATAGTGGCCGGGGCCCTGAGATCTGTCAATGAAGGAAGCTCGGACCTGTTCATGGAGTAAAGACATTGTTTTAGTGAGGTCATACAGATAATCAGTCAACACTTCCTGGGGAAGGTCGGACAGGAATTTTGGAGATGGGGCATTCCAAATATTCATAGGTCTTCCAAAAACTGTCTCATAGGGCGTAAGGTGTGACTTAGAATGTGGGACTGATCGTATAGACAGTAGAGCTAAAGGCAGAGCGTTTACCCAATTAAATCCTGTCTCAGTTGTTATCTTAGCTAATTTTTCCTTTAGGATCCCATTATAACGTTCCACTAATCCTGCTGCCTGGGGATGAAATGCAGCGTGGAACTTTTGTTTGACTCCCAATCCTTCTAAGATATGGTTGACTGTCTGGCCGATGAAATGTGATCCCCGATCACTTTGCATTAATCTACAAAGGCCATACCGGGGAAAGAATTCCTTCAGGAGTACTTTAGCTGTTGTCATAGCAGTATTATCCTTGGTGGGGTATGCTTCCACCCATTTACTGAATGCACAGACCACCACCAGGACATACTTATAGCTGTTAACTCTGTTCATTTGGATATAATCCATCTGGAGGACTTCGAAAAGGGGCAGAGGGCAGTGCAAATCCTGCTGTCGGAACCTTTGTTCCCTTTCCTACATTGTATCTTAAACAGGTCAGACAGTGTTTTACAAATCGCTCGGCCAGGGGTCTCAATTTGGGATGGTCCCACACTTCCTTGAGCATAGTATACATGGCTTGGGACCCAATGTGTGCGGGTAAGTGCGTCATTGTAAGTAAGGGAATAACATATGCTGTTGGTAGTTTCCACCTAAGAGTATCCTGAGATCTCCAACATCCCTCTTCATCTAACATACCATCAGTTTTCCACTGTTCTTTTTCTTCTATGGCAGCGGATTTCTGTATGTCAATAATGCGTTGTCTGGCATCATGCCATTTCTCAGCTTGTGATTTTAGGACGTACATTGGTGCAGGTATTATTCCTAATGCTGTGTTTCTGGCCGTGCTATCGGCCAGAGCGTTCCCCTGCCCTACTTCGTCAGTAACTTTCTTGTGTGCTGAGCATTTGATCACAGCCAACCTAGCAGGGAGAGTGATGGCTTCCAAAAGGGCGTTAACTAATTCACCATGTTGTATAGGCGTCCCATGAGAAGTGAGAAACCCTCTTTCTTTCCACAGTAGTGCAAAATTGTGTACTACCCCGAAAGCATACTGGCTGTCGGTGTAGATGTTTACAGTCATGTCTGTACTGAGGATGCAAGCCCGCGTAAGTGCTGTTATCTCTGCCGCTTGGGCTGATTTCTGTAATATTCGGGCAGTCTCAACTACTGTAAGTGCCGTAACAGAATAGGCTGCAGATGTGGTGCCATTCGGGAGTTTCAGGCAAGAACCGTCTACCCACAGGTGGCCTTCTGCATTTGGTAAGGCTGTGTCTTTAAGGTCCACCCTCCCCTTGGTCTCTGCTTCTGTTCGGAATACGCAATCATGATGGGGTGGCTGAGTGAGGGGGTCGGTGTTGGGTAGGGGTAAAAGTGTAGCGGGATTCAGAGTGGTACAGCGTTGAATAGTTATGTGCGCATTTAACAAGGTAAGTTCGTATCCATACAGTCTGGCACTAGTAAGGTGTTGTGTTTTGGTTTTATTCAGCAGAATATCGACGGCATGTGGTACTAGAACTGTTAGTGGGGACCCTAAAACTATACCCTCTGGCGCGCTGCCACAGCAGCCGCTGCTACAGCGCGCAGGCAGGTAGGCAAAGCTTGGGCGACTGGATCCAAAACAGCAGAAAAACAGGCACAGGGTCGTCTGTGTGTACCATGCATTTGACAGAGAAGTGAGAGGGCACAACCTGACCGTTCGTGTACAAAAAGAAAAAATGGCTTTTGATAATCAAGTGCACCTAATACTGGGGCTGAACACAGAGCCTGTCGTAGGGTCATGAATGCTCCCGCATGCTGTGATGTCCAGGGAATAGGATCAGAAACATCTTTAGTCACCAGGGAAAGAAGTGGCTTGATAATGAAGGAACAATTTGGGACCCACTGTCTACAGAAGGAGGTGAGACCTATTGGTGCTCTCACGTCTCTCTGGGTGGTTGGAGTGGGAAAGTTCAAAATAGTCTGAATCCTGTCTGGTGTAAGAGTGCGTCCCTCCTTAGACAATAGGTGACCTAAATAAGTCACCTGTTTTCTACAATACTGCAATTTGTCTTTGGATACTTTGTGGCCATGTGCAGCAAGAAATTTGAGGGTCAGTAATGATGCTTGTCGGGCCAAGTGAGTAGTGTCTGCTGCTAACAAAATATCTACATATTGAATAAGAGCCACTCCCTCTGGGAGATGGATCTGGTCAATCTGGTTTTTTTAACGCTTGGCTGTAAATGCTCGGACTTTCTGTGTAGCCCTGAGGGGCGCGACAGAATCTATAAGATCTGTTCATTAGAGTGAAGCCAAAAAGAAAACGGCAGTCTTCGTGGATGGGGATGGAAAAGAACGCATTTTTCAAATCTATGACTGTAAAGGCTTTAGCTGTAGATGGAATCATAGTGAGGATAGCAGTTATGTCGGAAACTACGGGAAATTGTGGTACTACTATCCTATTAATGGCCCGCAAGTCAATCACAAACCTGTACACCTTGTGGTGTGTAGATGATCGTTTTAATACCGGCAAAATGGGGCTGTTGCAGACGTTGGAAGGAACCTGTTCCACCACGCCAGCCTGGACGAGGTTGGTTACAATCTTTTGTAGTGCGAGCTCTCCTTCTTTAGATATTTTATACTGTGGTAATCTAGGCAAGGGTGCACCTTCCCTGACAGTAATGTGAACTGGTGGCATTTGGATAGTACCAACGTCAGTATCAGAAACGGCCCATAAGGTGGTCGGAATGGTAGCTAAATCATCCTGAATGTCGGGAAGTTGGAGTAGCTGTACAGACTGTTGGTAGGGGGAAACATTGTCATACAGAATGACTCGAACATTATCTGGGGAACATCTGATAGTGGCACAGTAACGTTTTAACAAATCCAACCCCATAAGATTCTCGGGACAATCTGGTGATAGCAAGAACGTTGCATTAGTGTCTGCACCGTGGATAGAGAATGCGGTAGGTTTGGAAAGGGGGTTCACAGAGGGCTTACCATCGAACCCAGTCGATGTGATTAGTTTGCCGGATGGAGGAGCCCTTGGAATCAGTGGGGTGGTCAGGGTGCTGCGGGATGCTCCTGTATCCACAAGGAAACATCCTTTAGTGCCGGCCACCGATGCTCTAACATAGGGTCCCTGTTGATCTACAGGTACCTCCACTGATTCCTTCCCCCATACTTGACCTCCCTAGGCTGACCAATACAGTGGTTTCATTTCAAGATCGTCCTCTGCATAATCCTGAAGGGTAGCCTGACGTTCTGAGTTATCAAACCTGTTGTCTCTATACTGATATTGGGGTCGGGAGGAGGTGTTGGCCTGTCGTGGTTGCGTTCTTCCCGTGGCAACGTTATCAGCTAATATCGGGCAATCCTTCTTCCAATGTCCCGGTTTCTTACAATGGGCACAAATATCAGTAGACTGGGGACCAGGTCGATACGATCGCTGGTTCTGTACTGCAGTGTTTTGTGTTTTCGGGGTGAACCTGGCATTTTGCTGACGGACATTATTTGTGTCGCGAGGGTGATTGCGGGTGTCCAACTGACTAAGCAACACTTGTTCTTTTAATTTCTTCTTTTTAGTCTCCTTTTCTTCTTCTGCGTTTTTGTACTGAGCCTCATAATATTGTGCCATCGTTAGTATAGTGGCGGGTGTTGCTGCTGGCCAACTATTTTCACTGGCCATAAGCCTATTTCCTATTGCTGGTAAGAGCCCCTTGACAAATGTCTGAATAAGTAGGTGGCGACCAGTTTCAGTGGCCACATCCTGACCACTGAAATCGGTATATGCCTTTCCTAGTCTGGTAAAATAATCAGAGACTGATTCATCGGTATTCTGTTTGCAAGCATTGAGAAGGGTCCAATCTATCTATCTTTCTTTCTGGAGCGAGAGTTTTTAGTTTAGCTAACAGTCTTTTCGGCAATGCTAATATATCTTCATGTGGTTTTTCACCGGGTTTTCTCTCTTTTCCCTCGTTTCCAGTTCGTCCCATGTACCATGGAAAGCTGCCTGATCGTCAACATATCTGAGGGGTTTCCAAAGTTCGGCTGGCAATATAAGGCCAAAAATTTGAGTGATGTCAATTAGGGTCAAGGTATAAGTGTTCAGTATCTGCTGGACACTCTCATAGAATCCCGTAGGATTCTTTCTGATGTCAGGTATATCCTTTCGTAACTGTAATATTTCAGCCTTTGTCCAAGGAGTATATACGAAGCTAAACATTAATCTGGAACAGGCATTTGGGTCATCTGGGTTATTTTGGACTGTTCCAGTACCCCGCGGAGGGACATAGATGGGGGCAGCCTCTTTGACTGGCATCTGAACGATACTCTCTGGCTGACTATCGGAATGTAAAGTAGTTTTGATTATTGCTAGTAGTACATCTGTCTTTTTTGTAGATTCCCCATCGTGCAAGCGTCTATATAGTCTCCGGAAACCAAGTGGTACTTCTACCCTTTGATCCTCCTGTTTGGCCATAAGTTGGTAAGCCATTCTTTCCAGAAAATAGCTCTTTCTTGTCGATTGTACCTGGCCCTCTGCTGCGGCGTGGATATCAAAAGGGGAGGCACAGTCGGTAATTAGTTTGTAGGCTATACGATCTATTTTTTTTCTTCTCTTCATCCCTGAGTCTAGGAGAATGTGACCTTTTATACCCTCCCGGGTCGGAATCATAACTGCCGTCTGAATCATTAACCTCCTTTCGGAGTCCTTTTCTGTCACATTTCTTCACGATTTTGGGAATAACTACGGGGGCAAGGGTTTCAGCCTCTGGGTCATGTATCACCACCTGAGCCGGTGGGATTGGGGCGTCAAGAATAGGAGCGTTCTGGGCGGGTGCTGGCTGCGGCTGTATCAATTGTTGTGTCTCATGATAAGCGGGAGGTCTAAAAAGCAACATAGCATCGTCTTCGTCAACTTTTGGGGGCAGTAAGGGGTACTGTCCTGTTATGTTAAGTCGGTGTTCCCTATCACACCTTTCTATGTTTCTCTCTATTTCTCGCCCTCTAAGGGCTGCCATTTCCTGTTGAGCAGTTTTTCTGAGTGTCTTGTTCTCTCTAGCTTGAGCTCTTCTCTTTCTTTCATCAATTTCTTTTCGCCATAGACCAAAGGAATCGAACATACTTGTTCGCACCTTTCGTTTATGCAACTGCTCTTCCAAATATGTAAGTTTAGGTACCTCGAAAGAACCAAATTCGGGCCACTGTAACTCAGCATTATTTTTGGTGTATTTCCGCCACAATTTAGTATAAATTATACCGGAAATACCATATTTGATGTACATCTCTTTATTTGGGGTGCCCTCTGGAGGGGCTGGCTGACTTTCTTCTAATACATCCTGACTGTTTGAGCAACAGAGTTTACAAAATTTATTAAAAACAGGCATGTTTACTGTACTTAAATAATATTTCTTTCAGAAACCAGACAGTTCACAATCAGGAACACATTACCTGTCCTTCGGTCTTTGCAAAGAACGAATCATTAATCAAAACAGAGAAAGACACATGCATGCGTAACTGAATCAGTATAAGAATTCTTTTTATGTCGCTTGAAGCAACCCTACCAGAATATCCGATGTGTTTCTCCGCTCCCGGGGGGTTCTCCTCCTTATTCTTCAGACAGACTAGACGGACCAGAAAGGGATTCCAGTCCGGACCGGGGCCGCTGTGGTCGAAGACACCGTCGAGGGAAGGAGATGCAGGCGACGTTGGCTACAGAGACTCACGTCTGCTTTCCGTAGGTGCACTCCTCAGTTACTGATCTTCCTCTCCGGGTCGTCAAGCTGGGACCACTGAGTCTCTGATGGAGCCCCACGTTGATGCGCCAATTGAAGAACCAGGTGTTCTTAATGGAAGACCACCCAGCGGTGCAGGAAACACCCAAGTCAACAGCTTCCTCCAAGTACGTTCAAAAACGGGAGACCACACCGCTGGGAGTGAAGAAACACGGGTTTATTAATTTGATACAGACCATCTCTAGAGATGGAAGAGTATCCGAGACCCACTGGAAGGTAGGTGACGAGAGACTGTTCACCCTGCGAGGGACACGCAGCATCCCTTATAGGACGTGGACACTCCCCTCGCAGGAGAAGGAATTGCATAAAAAGTCTGTTTAGCTCGATTGATGGAGAAACTGGCGTCAAGCAGTCCAGGCCATAGGCAGATCACCTGGCTCTTATCACGATGTTAGATGAGGGATGAAACCTGCGGGCGAGGTCATTCACATTTCAACATTCCTGGAAGATTTTATCGTGGGTGCGGTAAAAGGTCAGCTTGTGGTGTAGTTGGACACGTACACGGTCTTGAGGGATAGAGGCAAAAATGGGCACGAGAAGAAAACAAAATGGTGGTGCACATGGCAATTTAGCAAATTCAGGTTTTACAGCAGAATCAACGGAAACCACTCTCTGGCCTAGCATGTGGCAAGTCCGCTCCTCAATTAGCAGGCATGTTAGGTTTTTAGCAGCACGTCATTTTGGCATTCGCTTGAGCCATTCTTGGTTTTAAAATTGGAAGTCTCACCAAAAAACATAATGTAAAAATCTACATTATGTTGTGTTTTGTATTGCATTATTAATGCAGCATCTTCTCATGATCGGAAGCGTTACCTGTAAAGTACCAACTTGTGTGAGCACACCTCTATGCATGATGTGGTGGGTGTAAACCAAAAGGGCTGGTGAAAGGGCAAAAGGAAATATTTTGGGTTCAATTTTTCAATCCTAGGCATCGCAGTGCAGTTTCTTTATTCTGAAAACTTGATGAAATAAAACCCTCAGTGACTTCTCACAATTAATTTATATTAACGCCGTGCAGTGTTTTTTCTCTGTCTATCGTACTGTCTTTACACCTGCAGACCCTGGCGCTCATTCATTGCTTAGGTGGTGAAAGTTGTCCTGCCCATCCCACGGTACTCGGGCGCTATTTGACTAACTCCGTGGAGGCACATACCTATTGTTACCTCTTTGTATCTCCTATTCGCTGCTATGCAGTGACAGACGAGGCCTTCCCATGCCGTGCAGTGTGGCTGCTAACCAGTAAGTTAGGAGGGCAGCTGAGCCGACAGGGAAGTGCGGACCCTGTTAAGGGGCAAGATGGTGCTGCGTCCATTAGTGGGACCAGCTCACCGTGAGTGCGTATGTGGGAGTCGCCAGAACGGTGCATCACATTACAGGCGAGAAACGAGAGCATGGGTTTAGGGGGATAGATTTAGGCCACCCAGGCGCAGAAATGTGTTAAAAAGATGCAGAAGTCTGGCCTACTTTGACCTAAGATCAATCTAGTGAGCGTTTTGTGGAGTACCGTAACGGAAAAAACGTTATTGACCAGACACTTATTGACACAGTCTGTACATTGGGTACACAAAGTATTTTGTTGGAATTCACTTTTCTAGTTTATTTGCTTTGTTGCCTTTGATGTAAATTCGAAGGGACTTCTTTGTTACGTCTATTGCCACGAGCAGCAGCTATTGGGAAGGTATGATCACCTGATAAGGGTCTGAAAGCGCACACCACGGGATCTGCAGGAGGGGTCGGCGTGATGAGCAGAGGTCTGGCTTCAAAAGTAACTTATCCAATGTTTAGCTGTTGAAGTCTTATAAAGAGCTGTTGCGGTGGAGTTAGGCTGTCTGTCGATGCACCTCCACCCACTACGATCCTGCGCCCCAGGGCGCCTCAGGAAGGGGTCATGCCTCACGGGTCCAGGAGGCAGCGGTGCCCCGGCAGGGGTGCGTACACTGGTGCTAGAACATCCCAGGGATCAATAGGGCATCCTCTCACAAGGTTAGGATTGAAACTGTGCTTCCGTAGAGCTGCAGACACTTTATACATGCCTATTTCAAAGTGGAATACTCTGCTAAAACAGTTTCCATTGATTTAAGGCTGAAAATTAATGATTACGCGTAAAATAAAGTGCCGCAAAATTCCCATATTTGTGCTGCTAAATTCCCATATTTGTGCCGCTAAATTCCCATATTTGTGCCGCTAAATTCCCATATTTGTGCCGCAAAATTCCCATATCCATGTCGCAATATCCTGGGGGGTCTGACTGAATCTGCTCTGTGACCTGCACCAATAACTTCATCGATGCTGGTCTGGAAGTCGATCCCATGGAGACCCAGTGTCTGACCCAGAGCCAAATGTCTCAGTCCTAACCGAGGTCATGCTTTGACTTAACTCCAGCGATCTCATTTCCCATGCCTTCTGATTCTGATGAAAACAATCCCTTTAGCGTTGAGCCGTCCTCAGAAGAGCCTCCATTTTTTTACTCCGATTCTGACCAGAGTTTACCTCCACCTGATCACAGTGGTGATGATTGGGGTGATTTTCCCGCACACTACCATGATGATACTTTCTGTATGGACTTACAGGAGGCCAGTGGTCTTGATACTTCCCCTGATAAAGGGTTGACTTCGCTCTGTAGGCCCCCAATGGAGGAGAGTGCTTCATTTGCTGTTGTGATTAGATGATCAGCTGAGGTCCTGTACCAATATTTGCCTTCTATTGAAGTCAGGACAGATTACCTTGCTGAGGTTTAGCCTCTGATGTGAGGCAGTATTACTACCCCCTTACTGTTCAAAAAGGCACCCATCAGCCTACAAGCTGATGAGCTTCAGAGCTCCTGTGTGCCCGGAGTGGTATTGAACTGAGGAAATTTGTGGCAGCATGTCCAGCAACCCCAGAATAATTCTCTACTGATGACCGAATAATCCAGAAACACGTATGTAGAGATACGGCAATGACTGCACCAATTTTGGTAAAAATTATGATGAACTTTGATGCAAGTGTTGAAATCCTGAACTACACTAACCAGGATGCAAAGGGGTTATGGCGCTAGGAAGTGAGGCAGTGAGCTCCTAGCCCCCTTATTGAGGATTCACTACGGCCAGCCTCTTCTGAACTCTTACTTTAGTTTTATCAAGCCCTGACTGACACCTTTATGGGCACTTGGGCTAAGCTATGCTTTTCTTCACTGGTGAACACAGGTTGTCAGATGCCACAGACTGGCACCTGGCAACCCGGATTTTCTTACGTGGTATCCTACTGCTGTGGCTGGTTGTCCAGGCTTCTACCAGCAAAGTGAATCTGAATGCATTTCCCACCACTTCTCCAGGTAGGGAGTTGATAAGGACTGAGGCATTCAAGAAGCGAATGTTCTCTTAGGCCAGTTTGGCATTAAGGTTACTAAACGTGGCCTGCTTACTAGAAGGTTATAAGCATACCCTATGGGGCATGGCAAGCGAGTATTTGCTAGCAGTCTTCTTTGTTCAAACCACTTGACCGCTAGAATGCAGACACTCATAATTTGAGCTGGCCTGGGCACTACTGATTGGGTGTGAGTAGTCTGCAGTAGTGGGTGGCTCCACAGGCTTTTTCGTCGTTTGATGGGTCCTGCCTACTTGGTGCTGAGGTGGATTCTGCCCTTGGAACACTTTAAGGACAGCAGGGCCATGACATGTTCTTTGGGTCTTTCCACCCTTGCCAGACGGTTCCCTCATCAGTTTGACACTTACAAAGCTACTCCAGAGGATTGGAGTGCAGACTACACCAAGCTCTGCCATCACCTTAAGTCACCAAATTCCTTTTGTGGTCGGAGATGGGAATCAATCCGACATTGCAGAGGTAACCAGAGACCATGTTCTCCATCCGCCTCCTCTGTAACATCAGCTGCCAAACCAATTTAGTTTTCCCGTAGTGATACAAATCACCCTGCTGGAGTCTGGATCAGGCACTGACTCCCACGGTAGCAGTCTGTCGCATCTGACAAATGGGTCCTCCCCATCGTCCAGCAGAGTTATGCCTTCTCATTTTATTCCAACCATCCCCTGCTTCCACCCACATCCGAGCAGCTTTCATAGGAACACCAAGAGGTGCAAACTCAAACTAAACTCTGGCCTCAGAAACAGGGACAGGCTGTTACTCCTGCTGTTTCCTTGGGCCGAAGAAGGACGAAGGCCTTCATCTTGTTTTAGTTCATCTTATGAATACCTTCATGCGGAAGGACAAATTAAATATGCTTACACTGGCCCAGGTTCTCTCTGCCCTGAATCTGGCCTACTGAATGGTAGCCATGGACCTGCAGGATGCAAACTTTCATGTGCCTGTCCATCACCCCAACGTTCTTTTCTCCGCCTCAGGAGTCAATCCCAAAAGAGCCTTAACCTTTTGCGTTGATCGCACCAAAGACCACTGGGCGGGCTTTCAGTTTTGTGGGGTTCTCTTGGGCAAAGAAAGGTAAGACCATGAAAACAAGCATTGGCATAGCCAATAGGTCTCGCCTTTGGGACCTTTAAGTCTTTAGCTAGAGCTACTAGCTGTGGTAATGTGTTAACATTATGTTGTAGAGCAGTGTGGCTGCTGTCTAGCACGCTTAAAAGTTATAATAAAAAATTGTTATAAGCATTTCTGTTTCCGACTAACGTATAACGTTTGGACAGTTTATAGCTGTGCTTGTTGCGACTTTGTCAAAAAAATATTTTGTTTGTTTTGTTGAAGATTTGTGTTGCTATGTAGTATGGCTAAACGTTTTTGGTGTAAAGGGATGTTGAGTGAAGGTTTGTAAATTAGAGTAGAGCTTAGTGCTATTGGCGTTGTAAATGTTTTTTACTTATGTGTTTTGAGTGGAGTGAATGTATGTGGTGTGTAGTGGAATTATGTGGTATGTTGTGCAGTAGAATGTGGATAGAAATGATGTGGTATATAGTGTATAGGAATTATGTGGAGTGGGACTGTGTTACAGAGTAATTATGTGGTATGGTATTTTGTGATGTGGAGTGTTATGTAGTGGAGTTTAATTATGTGGTGCACTGTTTAATTTTGTGGTGTGATGTGGAACTATGTGGTGTGGATTGTATGCATGTGGTGTTACAGAAACGGTAACTCACCAAGATGTCCCATGCTAATGACTTATTTTCCTGAGGAAAAAAGTCTCATGTATGTGTGGGAGCACACTGGTGATTTATTTGGCATTTAAGTCTTAGACATAGTACTGCGCCACAGATCTCCAGTGACTGGAAGCCACCCCCTCCGCTTGATGTATATTGTACCCAAAAAATGCAGCTATGCACAGATATCGCCATTTACACACTCGTGTATCTATTTTTGTTCGAATTTGTATGCAGACACGCATACACATAGATACATGTATTAAAATGTAGCCACGGATACACATACACACAGTTTAAAAAAGCATGTATGGAAATACGGTATGGTTAGCTAGGAGATAATGTATTACGCAGAGATTAATATTCTGTTCTAGACACGTTTTAGTTAGTGTCACTCAATGTGTCATTTAGAAGGAATTGAAACGTCTCACCTAAGCACTATAAAAACATGGAAATGTCACGTAAGAAAGCTCAAAACTTGACAGCTATGGCCCATAATTTCAAATGCTTTGTGGTACACAATTGAAAAACTGAACGCTTAAGTGTATGCAAACCTATTTACAGAAATCAAGTTCGCAAATCGGCAACCCGTTCTTAGCACAGAAACGCTGCTGTTCTCGTCCGCCACTTGTTTTACCTTGTAACATTGCGCTGTGGCGCCAATCATGAGGAATTACCATCGCCTAACCTCATGTTCACAGAAATGGAAGAGAAAGAAAACCAACATGACATCGAGCTGCACGTTCCGTAATAGTCCAAAGTACGCATCCATTTTAAAAGTGTAAAACCCGCGCTCTGTGCTAATTCCGTATGCAAATCATCATCCTCGCTATGTTTGAAGTTATTGAAATACTCTAAAGTTATGTTTATAATAATTAAACTAAATAAAATCCAATTCTACTCGTCGGTAATGCTATATTATGCATATTTTTAGTTCAATTTACTTCTACTTCAGGAACGAATAAGGTTATAAACGGCGTTTGTAGTCTATTTTCATTTGGAAGATGACCCCCCCCTCCATTTCCATATCCTTATGGTGAGCATCATTATATTCATGGAAACCCTTCGTTTTACCAAAAGTGGCACCATGTTAACAACTGCTGTGCCGGTTAGCTGGCTGTGCTTTCACTGCCAGAGCTCTCACAAAGTTTCCTATGCCCGGGCAGACTTGAATAGCTCATCCAGGCCAGGTATTTTCCTTGTATTCTGGGACTTGTAGTACCCATGTCATGAGGATTACAAACCACTGACTGCAACGTTAAATACCTGGGCTGGATAAAATACGCCCATGACTAAGACGTTTTACAGCGCTGCTGAAGCATCCCTTGATTTAGGAAGCCATGACACCACTCACTAAAGATGCAGTAATGTAGAAACACATAAGAACCCGCGCGCCATTGTTTCAGGCTCCACGGGTATCTTTCTTCAAGAGGCGGTGAACCCGCCTGAAAGCTTGTGCACCTCGGTTTAACCAGCTTCAGTTGTGAAAACCAATACAAACATTTGATATTACAAATGCAGAAGTAGACTCTGTGTGAATAAACATTCCGATGCTATTGGAAATACCGTGCATGGGTGTTTTCAATTTGACGTTTTCCTCCCCTCTGCCTACGAGCCTGTTTTAGTTGGTAAGCGCTGTACGCACAATACTAATAACATAGCCTCTCTGTGTGCAAACACGCATATATAGATCCCAAATTATTAACAAATATAACATAATTTGATGTAGAGGTGAAGGCAATATTTACTCAAGCAATGGTGCAGGTGGAGTGAGGGGGGATGGGCAAGCAAATACAACGGCAAAGCGGCAATGACGACGGGAAGTAACGTATAATAAGTATGTATAGAGGTACAAATAACTGCCAAACGACCTACTAAGCTTTGCAATGCAGCAGCTGCTCTGTAGCGGAACACAATATCTAACCAGCGCGGCCTTGAAAGTTAAAGCAACCATGAGGCTCCGGGAGATAAAGAAACGCAGCTCCGCCTGCGAGTGGTGCGCGCGCTGGAAAGAATTTAAAGAATGCAGCAGGCACAGTGCGGGGCCGCTGCTTGCTCCCGAGCTCCATAGGCCAGCAGGGAGAGAAGGCGGGACATGCACCCGCCTTTGGCCAATTGTGTGCGGTCTTTCTTAGAAAGACGCACGCAAAGGCCAATAGCGTGTGAGCAAAACAAAAAAGCACACGCGCGAGCGTGTGGTCCGAGTTGGAAGTCCTTACTAGAAGCCTCGCAGACAACGCATGCGCGCTGGCTCAGGCGAGACCTAAAAAGGACTTTGTCACAGTGAATAGTCTTTTGCGTTATGATCTGCTATGCATTGGCCAAGAAGCACCCTCTGAAATGACTGGGACTCATTCCATCAGGACCAAGGCTGCTATCACTGTGTGGTATGCGGAGTGCTTGTCCTGCATTTGCCAGGCCACAATGTCGACATCCATGCACATGTTAATTAAACACTACAGCCGTGACAGCCAGGTCCGACGGGAACTACTTTTTGCCTGTTCAGTCCTGCAACACTTTTTGGTCTGAGCTCACTCCACAGACCCTCCACCTTGGGAGGTATTGCTTTGGTATGTATTGTAAAGGCAAGTATTGTGCAGTTAGAAGTATCTGTTAAAAAGAGCATGTTACTAACTTTTGGTAATGCTTTCTTATCTGTTCTGTATCCAACCACAGATTCCCCACTGCCCACCCACCTTCCCGTTCTGTGGTGACGTTTTTTTTACTGTCTGAAAAGATCCCAAATTAAAAATGTGCACTCTGTTACCGACCATTGTTTTGTGCTCCGCATCAGAGGGTGTGAAAATAGACCAGCAAGAAACTAATGTTGATGTGCAGGGTTGGCACCTTTTAATTTGGTACTGCTCTATCACTTCTGGCTTGAAATAAGGCCAGTCTGGAGCCGCACGATGCAACCTAGAGGCACACAGTAGCACTGCTAGATCCAGTCTGGTGCCTGGGGGATATTCTAAAGATGAGGAAGCTACAGTTAGTATCTACCAGAAACAGCATAACCGAAGGTAAGTTGCTTATCATATTTGCCCGATACATGAATCCGTGCTTGTTGGACTCGGCCCTTTTTGCAGGGTCATCCCTGAACTTTTTGCCTTCCTCCTAGTCTTTTTAGGTCTCGCCTGCTGCATAGGAGGGGACCTCTTGGAATCGATTCGCTTTTTCGCCCAAAAAACGTGCATGCTTTGCATTGCTTTCAACGGCAACGCGTGCACGTTTGGCGATTCCCTTGCGGGAGCGAGCTTTGCCAACATCTGTTTGTAATTAACTTGCAAACAGATGGTGCCCCTGCTCGCTCCCGCAAGGGAAACGCTTTGTGGGTCTGTTTGGTTTTTTTGTTGTTTTTTTTTTGCTAGTCGGTTTCTGCAGGCACACTTCCCCCACTTAAAATAAACTTTAGTTTACCTAACGCCACACTTTACCGCAAATGTAATCACGGCCTCGGGCGCTCTATTATTTCTTTCAAAGCTGCTAACATGATTCTCGGTGATTATCTTGTTTTCGGAGAGTGTTTGTACACATGCTCTCGTCTTCTATTGGACTCTGTTAAGGGGATGCTATTTTCAGAGTAACAGACTAGTTTCCAGGCCGCGCGTGTATTATAGTATTTCTTATTCTGCACTCCTGGGAAATGGGACGGACGCCCACCTTTAATCGTAAATGTTTGTGTTCAGAGATGTAAGTTGGAATCCGTGTTCCATCTCGTACTTATTAAAATATTGTCACCCACAGCTTCGATTTTGGTTTACTTTAAAACTCCATTTTTTTATTTTAAAAGTAGTTTCCTGAAAAAATGTGTATAGTGAATTTAACGGCGAGTTGCGTTAAAGCGCGAGATGAGCATGGGTGTATGTGGGGAGGGGTGGGGTGGGGTAGGGGTTCAGGGGGAGAATGCAATTCTTTGCCAGGCCTATTTTTCTCCCAAGTTAATGGTCGGCCGCATTCAGTGTGACCGAGGCAGGCTGCTGGTCAGGCAGCGAGGGAGAGTCCTGGCTGGGGTGAAACGCAGGTCAGCGCGTCTCACAAATATGAAAATCCTGCAGGGAAGAAATGACACGCCTAGCTGTTTAACAAAGACTGCCAAGGCTGAGTTTGTACAGTTTCCCCCTCTGTCACCCTCTCCGTTTGAAGTGGAGATTGGCAACTGCCATAAACAGATCGCCCGTGCCTTCCAAATAAGCAGGCGTTTTATGGCCCTAATAAAAAATGTAGATCGGGCTATGGGTTCTTGAGGAGACGGGGGCTGGAAGGGGCGCTGCCAGGCCAGGCGAAAGGGTCGGAAATTACGACGGGTCTTTTATGTACCTTAGCGACACCAGGGGAGAGGCTTCAGAAGCAGGCATGAAAGGGTAGTGTGGGCGGCGCAGGCCCCCCCTGCAGGTGTGACTCGATGTGTGAGAGTAAACATGCTGTCTGTAACCACTGCTCCGCTGTTATGTGCTGGGTACTGCGAGTACCATCGTTAAATCCATGCTGTCTCTATAAAAGAATGTGTAAATATTTGCGTTCCGTTGCCGATGTGGAGTCCGTGATTGCGAGTCAGTGTGCACACATATATAGGGAGCACACGCCAGTGTGAAGCTAACAGGCGACCTTGTGTTGTGCATAACCAGGTGAGGCTTGTCAGGACACTCTACTAAATGCAACATACACCCCACATAATACCACTCAATACCACATAATTACATGCCACATAATTACACCCTACTCAATGCAACATAAATACAAACCACAATATCAATCAGTGTCACATAACACGCCACATAGTTACACTTTACGCAATATAATATAAATACACTCCACAACACCACTCAAAACCACATAATCACACCACATAATTAAACACTACTAAATGCAACATACACTCCACATAATACCACTAACTGCCACATAATTACATATCACATATTTACACTCTACACAATACAGCATCAATACAATCCACAATATCACTCAGTGCTACATATTAACACGCAACATAATTACTCTACTCAATACAATATAAATACACTACACAACACTCAAAACCACATAATTAAACCACATAATTACACTCTACTAAATGCAACATACACTCCACATACCACTTACTAACACATAATTACATGCAACATAATTACTCTACTCAAAGCAACATAAATACACTACACATAAAACAAATCAGTGCCACATAATTACACTCCACATCATTACACTCCTCAATACAACACAAAATCACTCTGCATAATACAACTCAGAGCCACATAATTATATGCTCCATAATTATACTGCACTCAATGCAACATACACTCCAAATAATACCACTCACTGCCACATAATTACATACCACATAATTACACTCTACTAAATGCAACATACACCCCACATAATACCACTCAATAACACATAATTACATACCACATAATTACACTCCACTCAATACAACATTAATACAATCCACATATCACTCAGTGCCACGTAATAACACACCACAAATTTATAACTACACTCAATGCAATATACATACACTACACAACACTCAGTACCACATAATTACACACCACATAATTACACTATACTCAATGCAACATCAATACACTCCACATTATACCACTAAGTACCACATATAACACTTTTTATTAGAACTTTTCTACATAAAACACATCAGCCACAATACTCTACAACATAGCCAAAACTTCAAAATAAACAGTCCCAAAAGCGAGACCTATTGGCTATGCCAATGCTTGTTTCTGACTTGGTGTTGGTGGTTTTAGGACTCTGGGCACTTTAGCACTGCTGTCCAGTGTAAAGTGCGTGTGCTCTCTGTGGTAAACATGGTAAGATTGGTCTACCCCTGTTTGACGTATTTAATTTTTGCAGCGTGAATCTTTCTGGATTCACTATGCTGTGCATTATTCCGCGGTCTAGTGGTTGGGTCCGGAATCGTAGTCTCTTTTCTCCCTTTTTTTTTTTTTTTTTTTTTGTGTAGCCCAGGTGGGTGTCGACGCCCCACCATTTGGTGTCATCCCGTGACGTCGGCGCGCTTCCTCCAGAAGCTCCCACCCCTGGGCGCCATCCTCGGATTCTTTTTTCCGCCGTTGGGTCTGGATCGTCACGAGGGGCTCCAGAGTTTTGAAGAGGAGAAAAGAGGAAAAAAAAGCAGAAAAACACCGAGGAATTGGAGTTTTTTCATCACACGACAAAGAACATAGAACCGGGACGACGAAGTAGGTGAGGGAGGAAAAACTTCGACGTCCGATGGAGAATGCGCACACAGGGGGCTCCCTGAGCGCGGGAATGGACAAGACACCATTCAAATTTTGCCGTAACTGCCACCACAAGTTCGCGCAGAAGGACCAGCATCCAGTCTGCAACCTCTGCCTGCCGATCGACCATCAAAGTAACGACCAACGCCTGCTCAGCATTCGCCCCCAAGACCCTCAGAGTGAGGGACAGACAGAGGAGAGCAAACTACAGCATGCAGGGGCAAGGACAACCTCCGTCGCTTCGGGACCTGGGCCTCTCCAGCGGAGAAGAGGACAACATCGCCGAGGGACCAGAAGACTGCACGGTCGTAGAGACCGATAAGTCGAGGAAGGAGGTAAGAGACGTCGACCCCTAAAACCCCGACACTCTCGAAAAACAGAGCCAAAGTCCTCGAAAGGAGCACTGGCGTCGAAGCAATCGACGACCACAGCTGCGTCCACGGACAAACAGCCCAGCGGATCCTTCGCTAAGGACTCCCGGCCGGCGAAAGCTCTAGACACACCCTGGTCGTCGAAGCACGGTTCAGAAAAGCCGCACTCGACGCCGAAGGGAAAAGAGCAGAAGGCAACTTCGACGTCAACATCCACGACCTCGAAGAGAAACGCCGAAACTCTCGACGCCGAACAAGCGGCCGAGATGGAGAGGAAGAAAAGAAGGCTCGAGGCCGAAATGGACAGTATCCTCCAGAGGAAGAAGGACTTCGAACGGATGAGTAGATATACCATCCCTTCGAAGCCCTCGACAGTTGTCGAAGCAGAAGTCCAGGAGGAGTTCGACGCTGCCGACCCGCCAAAAACTACCGAACCGGCGGAGCAACAGGACGAAGAGGGCCTGTATTACACTGAGGGCGATGACGACCAGCAGACGCACTTGGGTTCGACACCCTCGGAGGCTCAGGACCTGGAATGGCAGGACCTCGACGCCGAAAACCCGGAAGAGGCCGTGGAGACGTATCCGTCGAGGCCTTCGCCGCCAGACGACATTGGCGTATACAATATGGTTGTCAGGAACGCTGCAGCAACCTATAGGGTGGAAATGGAGGAAGAAAAACCAAAGGCTTGTTTTCTCTTGGAGACACTGCTGCCAACCCAAACTAGGAGCCAATTCCTTCCTATGCTCCCAAGTGTGCTGGACCAAGGCAGGGAAGCTTTCAAGGAGCCATCAACCTGCAGATCTGTCACCCCCAGGACAGAGAAAAAGTACAAGCACTCTTCTAAAGATCCAGCATATATCCAAGGATCCGTACCAGCTGACTCTATTATAACAGCGACAGCCAGGAAGAGGGCCAACGTTCCCACGAACTCAGGGCCACCTCCAGACAAGGAGAGCAAGAGAATAGACCTCACAGGGAGGAAAATTGAGAGGAAAGCGGCAATTCACTGGCGCATTGCCAACTCCAATGCCCTAATAAATAGACATGCCTACCAGCATTGGGAAGAAGTAGGGCAGCTGCTCAAACATCTCCCAACCGAACACCAGCAGCGCACCTGGTGGAGGAAGGCAAGAACATGGCCAACACCTGCCTGAAGTCGACCTTGGACGCAGCAGACACATCAAGCAGGCTTATGATGATCGGAGTAACAGAAAGAAGGCATGCCTGGCTGAGGATCTCGGGGTTCAAGCCCGAAGTACAGAACAATATCCTGAACATACCCTTCAACGGGGAAAAGCTGTTCGGCACACCAGTGGACGGAACGCTGACATAGCTGAAAAAGGATAACGAGACTGCAAGGTCCATGGGAGCACTGCAGTTCAGAGGGATGAGAAGGGGCACCCCCTCACGAAGACCAAATGGCAGAGGAGGGAGCCAACCGGGAACATCGCACCAGGCCTTCCAGCAAACCTATCAGGGAAGCAACCAGGCGCAACAAGGTCAGCAACAACAAGGCTGGCAGAACCAACAGAGGGGCCAGTCCTTTCGAGGTCGACCGAACGGACGAGGCCAGACAAGGAGAGGGGGACAGCAACCCGCCCCCAAGTGACTCCACAGTACCAAACGTGCCCACACACACAACATCCCTAGTGGCGCGGCACAACAAAAGACCCAAAGAACAATTAAAAATCAACGATCATGTTACACCAGTAGGAGGCAGACTAAATCACTTCTTCCAGGAGTGGAAGAAAATAACAACGGACAAATGGATACTCAACATCATACAGTTCGGCTACTGTATAGAACTGGTAAAAAAGCCACCAAACAGGAGGCCAACCAACAAAACACGCTCAGCAGAAGAGCTATCACTCCTTTGGCAGGAAGCACAAGAACTCCTCCACAAGGAGGCTATAGAAAGGGTACCATACAAGGAAAGAAACAGGGGAGTGTGCTCAAACTACTTCCTCGTACCAAAAGTAGACGAAACGTTAAGGCCCATACTGGACCTACGGTTCCTAAACAAATACATAAAAACTCAAAAGTTCAAAATGACGTCCTTACAGGAGGTGATACCCCCGATAAGGCACAGGGATTTTATGTCCACAATAGACCTCAAGGATGCCTACCTGCACATTCCCATGAACCAAAAACACAAACATCTACTGAGATTTACCATCAGCAAGACGCACTACCAGTTCACGGCCCTAGCCTTCTGCCTAAAATCCGCACCAAGGGTCTTCACAAAATGCCTAGCTGCCGTAGCAGCACACCTGCGGGGACAGGGAATACATGTATACCCCTACCTCGACGACTGGTTGGTAAAGGCTAACTCCTACAACCAATGCAAACTACATGCTCAGCGGGTCACACATACGCTGACAGAACTAGGCTTCTCGATACACAACGGGAAGTCTTCGCTAGAACCAGAACAGGTGAAGATCTTCCTGGGTGCACAAATCGACACCATTCAGGGCAGGGTGTTCCCCAGCGAAAAGAGAACCTTTGCAATGCTGAAGGAGACTCCTCAATACCAGAGGGGGCAACGTCTGACAGTGAGGACGGTGAGCAAGCTAATGGGGATGATGGCGTCCTGCATACACCTAGTCCCCAATATTCGACTACACATGAGACCATTCCAGGAATGGCTCCAACAACAGTGGTCACAGGCAACAGGGAGTTGGGAAGATCTAGTGGTTGTAACGCACGCAGTGCAGGAAGAGAGCATGGTGGAACAAGGACAACATAACGAGGGGAAAACCATTTACACCACCAACTCCGACAGTGACCATCACAACAGATGCATCCCAAATGGGGTGGGAAGCGCACATGAACCTGCTCAAAGTAAGGGGTTTATGGACACAAACAGATGCCGTCAAACACATCAACTACCTAGAACTAAAGACCGTGTTCCTTGCACTAAAAGCGTTCCAGAAACAGCTGTACGGGCAAAGAGTATTAGTACAAACAGACAACACCACAACGATGTTCTACATCAACAAGCAGGGAGGAACACAATCAGTGGCGCTGTCAAATCTAGCGCAAGAGATATGGAAATGGGCAATCCCATTACAAATAGACCTCCTGGCGATACATCTACCAGGGAAGGACAATGTGGAAGCGGACAGACTCAGCAGACAGACCTCAATCTCACGCGAGTGGGAGCTCAACCCGCAAGAGACGCAAAGGCTATTCAAGAAGTGGGGGACCCCACAAATAGACCTGTTTGCAACACACCAGAATGCAAAATGCCAATACTTCGCATCCAGACAGCCAGGCCAACAATCCCAAGGAAATGCCCTATGGATGAGCTGGTCAAAGACATTTGCCTACACTTTTCCGCCGATACCGCTGATACACAAGGTGCTCAGCAAGTGCAGAACAAGCAACATGACGCTAATTCTGGTGGCACCACAGTGGGCCAGGCAGTCCTGGTTCTCACAGATAGTGGAAATGGCACAGGGGCCACCACACAAGTTCCCAAGAAGAAGAGACCTGCTCTCGATGCAAAACGGAAGGGTGCTCCACCCAGAACCAGAGAGCCTCAGCCTAGCAGTGTGGCTCCTGAAGACTTGGAGTTCGCTCACCTCAAGCTTCGCCAAAGCACGCTGGCGGTGCTGCGAGAAGCAAGGAGGCCCACTACACGGAAATGCTATGCAGCAAAATGGAAAAGATTCACTCAATGGTGCACCAAGGAAAAGCTCCACAGGAGAATCACCAGGGAATCAACAGTGCTAAAATACTTAACACACTTGCTAAAGAGTAACCTAAGCTGCACCTCGCTAAAGAGTACACCTGGCAGCAATAGTAGCCTATACAAGAGGAGAAACAGGGAAAAGTTTCTTTACCTCTCAGGTGGTAAAAAGATTCCTAGAGGGAGCCAAGAGAATAGCCTCACCAAAGAGGATGCCACCGCCTGCATGGAACCTCAATGTAGTTCCAACACAGCTTATGAAAGCACCTTTCGAACCCATTCACAAGGCCTCTCTACATATGCTCTCAATAAAGACTTCCTTTCTGGTAGCAATTACCTCGCTACGCAGGGTGAGCGAATAGCAGGCGCTCACACTACAAGAACCCTACATTCAGATTCACAATGACAGGGTGGTAATGAGGACGGACCCACACTTCATGCCAAAGGTGGTGTCCAAGTTCCATATGTCAAACAATACAAATTCCAAGTTTCTTCCAAAAACCATCCACCAGCGCAGAGAGGGCACTGCACACTCTGGACGCCAGAAGAGCAGTAATGCATTACATCGAAAGGACTAAAGATTGTAGGAAGACCAAGCAATTCTTTGTGTCCTTCGCAAGCAGTTTCCTGGGCAGACCAGTGACTAAAAACACCATCGCACGATGGATCGCACAGACAATTCAATACTGCCACAAACAGGCAGGCCAAGAACTACAAGGAGCAGCACAAGCTCACTCTACCAGGAAAAAAGGAGCAACGATCGCCTTCCTGGCAAACCCGCCCATCCAAGACATTTGCCTGGCGGCAACATGGGCTTCAGTGCACACGTTCACTAAGCACTACTGCGTGGATATACAGATGAACAAGGAAGCACAAGTAGGTCAAAAAGTGCTTCAACATATATTCAACAACCAACGCTCATCTTCCACCCAGCCGCATAGCAAACCGCTACAAAGTCTATGCACAGCATAGTGAATCCAGAAAGATTCACGCTGCAAAACGAATAGTTTCTTACCTGTCGGTGTAGTTTTGCAGCTTGAAGACTTTCTGGATTCACTATTGAACCCACCCGCCTCCGCCAGAAAGATGAGACCGGAGGAAAGGGGGACTAAGAAATGGAAAACACCTTCAAAAGGTAAAAGGATAAACAGGAAAATCACAAGACAAGAAAAAAAGAATCCGAAGATGGCGCCCAGGGGTGGGAGCTTCCGGAGGAAGCTCGCCGACGTCACGGGAGGACACCAAATAATGGGGCATCGAAGCCCACCTGGGCTACACAAAAAAAAAAAAAAAGACTACGATTCCGGGTCCAACCACTAGACCGCGGAATAATGCACAGCATAGTGAATCCAGAAAGTCTTCAAGCTGCAAAACTACACCGACCGGTAAACTATTCGTTACCTATCAGTCCCCAGTAATGTGGTATCTAATATACCCGGGGCCAGTAAATTAAATGCTACCGGTGGGCTTGCAGTGCTGCTTGCGCCACCCACCAAAGTAGCCTTTCAAACCTATCTCAGGCCTCTGCCATTGCAGGGCTGGTGCGCGCAGTTTACTGCCGCTGTGACGTGGCACGCAAAGTGGTTGCCACGTCGTGACCCCCCTTTTACTACATGTCAGTCACCCCTAAGGTAGGCCCTAGCTAGCCCAATGGGCAGGGTGCAATGTAGGTAAAAGGTAGGACATGTACCTTAAGTGTGTGATGTGTCCTGGTAGTGACAAACAGCCATTTTGGTTTCTCACTTCTGTGAGGCTGCTCTCTCATAGGAATGCATTGGGGATTCCATGATAAGTGTTTCAGTGGTAATTCCTGATATGAGAGGAGCAGCGTGGTCAAGTTTGGTATGTTTGGAATAGTAATAAATGCTTCGTAATGGTGTTCGCAGATTTATTATCACTATTTTAGAAATGCCACTTTTAGAAGTTGGTATTTCTGTGTGCTATGTCTTTGCCTGCCTGATGTCTATTGCATGTCTGACTCTGGAGTGACCGGGGCTGGTGAGGTGTGTGGCTCCAGAGGGGGCAGGATGAGTCAGCGCTAGGCTGAATAGGCAGATCTGCATTTAGAGTAGTAGCCCCTGACCCTGACTAGGTCTGTGCCTACCTTGTTCAATGCTGGCTCCGCCCCCCCTGTGGTGTCTGGGGTCAGAGCTCAACCTGACAAAGGAGGGTGTGAGCACGGTATAGAAAATGCTCCAGTATCCCCCAGATCCAGTTGGGACTGGATCCCTAAGCCCTGTGCCAGAGCAGAACAAAGACAAAGCCTAATATAAATATTGGAGCTGTGACCCCATGTTGGTGTGCTTTGTGCTGACTTGTACCTGCTGGGCCCCAGGAGGAACCGCCACGAAGGATTGCCCCTCTGCTGGAGGGCCCTGTGAGCTGGCCTGCCTGGGCCCAGCTCTGCCCTGTGGGACTTTGGGGCTGGAGGAGAGGACTGCTCCTGTGTTTGGCACCCCTTTGTGCCCAGTGCTGCCCTGTGCAAGTGTGTGGTGAGCGCTGCATCTTTTATTAAGCCTTGGAGCCCCAGAAGGGGGCTCCTGCTTTCCAGCACAAGAGGAGCTCTGCCAGCTCCCTGCTTTGTATCCCACAGGAGAGACTGGCCGAGCGCTGTGTCCACCCACCGATTTGCCTAACAGCCCGGGTGGAGGGCTGCTCTATGGTAGGATGTCCCAGCTGTTCCCTGAGCGTGCAGCTGGGCAGCGCGTGTCGAGCTGCCTCCCCGGGACCAGGGCGCGACGGAGACTCTTGCTCCGTAATCTGAGGAAGCCAGGCAGCTGTGCCTGGTTGTGGGCGTGGCACGAGAGAAGACGCCACATGAAGTCAGGCGAGGCTGAGGCAAGAAGGAGCCAAGCGGAAGACAGGCAGAGGGAGGCCTGATCGTGGGCGGGGGCTCTGCCCAGGAAGCAGAGCCCTGCGTGTTGCTGCGGGAGAGCGAGACCAGTTTGAAGAGAGACCGGAGCCTCGCGGGCTCCCGGCTGAAGTCCTGCGTGTTGCTGAGGAAGAGTCAAAGAAGAGCCCCAGTGAGTGGGGGCCCACAGGGCACTGTTGGTCCCTGCTGTTGCGCCCATTTCTCTCCTGCAAGGAGCCCCGGTGAGTGGGGCATAAGAGGCACACGGTTGGGGCTGATTTATGTGCACAGCTGCACCGCCAGTTCGCGGCAGCTGCAGCGTGGGGGGCATTTGTTGTGTTGCTGAGACACGGGTGAGTTGCACCCTTGCCCTCGTTTGGGTACCGGCCCCGTGGGGGGCCTTTCTCTGCTGCATTGGCAGCCAGAGGGCCAGTTGGAAAGCCCTATGATTACCGAGCCCTGACTTTTGGACAAAGGGCATTGGGGACAGCCCAGACGGGCCCCCGAGGAAGGCCAGTGGTCCTGGGATCTTTGTGTCCTGGTGGGGCGTAAGCCCCTCAGGTGATGTGTGCACCTTGCTAGTGATACTGGGGTGCACTGCTAATTTAGGCTGTGTGCCTAATGTAATTTAGACATAATGCGTTTGTTACCTGTGATATTACCAGTAGGTACTAGTTGTTATGATTCTTACTACTTGTGATTCTAATGGTTCTGACAGTGGCCCGATTGGCCTTGTCCTGTATATAATCCTGTGTAGACTACTACCTAGTGCCAGTTGGCACAGTGTATATTTGTGATTATGATCCAATGTGTTTGAGTAATACAAAGGCTATTTTTTATATAACCTTGTGTGGAGTTTCTTTTGTGGTGTGCCTAGTGTGTCGCTGCTGTGTGTTGCGCGCAAACGCTTTACACATTGACTCTGGGATAAGCCTGACTGCTCGTGCCAAGCTACCAAGGGGGTGAGCAGGGGTCATCTTCAGCGTGTAACTCCCTTGCCCTGACTAGAGTGGTGGTTTCTGCCTGGCTTAGGCGCATGCCCTAGCCAACCAGAAATCCCATTTTGAACAAAGCTAGTGTATGAGCACATCCACCGACATAAACGGGGAGTAGTGTCAGCATGCAATCATGTCATTTATTACGGAGTAACCCTAGAACACGGATATTCTGATCGACGGTGTCAATTTGTATTAAAATGTGAAGGTTTTTTTGGGTGTTTGTTGAGCACAGTATGCTATATCTCAGCCTCAATACACCAAATTCCTTAATGGTCTGTGAAGCAGCTGCCAGATAACATTGACCTTTTGGACTCCAGGTTTGGGGTCCTTAAAGCCCTCGAGCTCTACCCGCCTGTTTTTGATGCCTGAATTTCACTTGGAAGATTATTTGAATGCAGCTTGACTGAAGCTTTATCTGTCTTGGGAGAGGTGCAGGAGGAAATCAGCTTCTTTGCTGTTACTTCATTCCCTGTCTGCCGGTGCTTAAGACACAAACATTTTGTACTGGAGGTGTTCTTCCTGTGGTCACGTTTTTTCAGGTCTGCGCCTTTTCTGAATGCCTGATTTTTGTACTAGTTAGTTTTCTGGAGAGTAGGGTGAGAATCAAGTTCCAGAAATTCAGGTGTACCAAGACTGGGGATCTGGTCAACTGCACTAATTATTACTTTAAAAGCGTGATGGTTTTTTTTGGGAGCAGCAAATTTGCTCCTTTTGCCACTTCATTAACTTCGTACTGAATGGTGGCATGAGTTGTCGTGGATTACATAAAATTTTAACTTAATCTTACTGGTCCTGGGATGGCAGGGCAGGTTAATGGTCTTGTCTCACATCTCCCAGTACAAATACTTCTTCTTTGGCCTTCTTGTGATGGGGGTAATTTTCAGTTGCCTTGAGATGTTTGCCTGACCCTTCTTGCCTCTTTGCTATAACGGGGTCTCCACGGCATAAACCTAGAATTGCAAATGATGCTGTACTCTTGCCAGGTTTAGTGCTGCAGCCATTTTCTATAGAGGTTGTTGACCGGATTCCTGATGCAGTCAGTGTGATGCCTGTTTCCTGAATCTCTTATACCTCCATTTTGATTTGTTACCTAAAATTACTATTTTAATGAGTCTCAATTGAATCAAAAGGTTCGTGGAAATACTATATTTTGCTTCAGTTGTCTCGTTTAATTTCGAAGTTAGAATGCAATTTTCAGTCTTGGCCATTCATACTTTAAGCTGCAACTAGATTTAAGTACTACATCATTTTTTCCAAGCTACCCGTGGGACATATATATTTAAGACCATTTTGCATCGTTTTGTTTTTCCCTGAAAATGTTAATTTGTCGACTTACTCCTCAAAACAGTCTTTAGGCTGCTCAGTAAGGTTCACGATTTATTATGTGGTCTACATGGATTATTATCACACATCTGAGTCGACCTTGTATATGCCTGAAAAACAAGAGGTTACTCCTTTTGTTGAGATTTCCATTTTCCTTGTTAGGGGGTCAAACGAGCTATTTTTTTAAGAATATTTTTTTCGGCTTTTGGAATTTGATGCATTATATCCCTTATCTGCTTTCTGCATTTCCGATTCGGGTCATTCCATATTTGAAGACCTAACTAATTTGACTGGTATTTAGGCTTTAGTGCGTGCCTTTGGCTTATTGAGTCACACAGCATGTCAGCATTCATCACTTGATTGCCACTTATTTAAATGGTTTTGGATTGGATCAGCTCAGTTCTTGACTTTAAATATAACCTGGTCCCTTTATTGTGGCCTGCAAAGATGACTGTTTTTTGGCACCAAAGTTGCATGCTGATTACTAGTGGGTGGTGACGAGTACGAGTGTACCATGCCAACCCAGGTGCAACCACGCACCGATCTATCAATTCGTACTCTTTTTCACGCCCACAGTGAACATTGTTGCTGCATATTCAATGTGATTAACCCAGTGTAAACCATTGTTTCCTGTCCTTTAAACTCAAGGCATCGGTTTTGACATTTGTTGGTTATCTTGGTTGGAGTGAAGAGCTTTGACATTGTTCAAAGTATATCAGCCGAACACCGTAGGAGAGGTTTCCATAGAGGACTATGGAGTTTTTTTGTCTCCATTTTAAAAATACAGTTTTACTAGATGGCAACATGTCAGGAATTTTGTGCTGCAAGACAAACCACACAGTTAACACAGCAAGATGGTCCACTGTTTCATTCTTCACTACTATCTGCTTCGAATTCCAAAAACGCTGACATAGGTGTAGGTGGAAGATCATTCCCAAATTAAACACTGCAATTTACAAATATTGGATTCGAAATACTCGAGGCAACAAACACAAGGTGATGGATGCAATGCTTAAATGAATCTCAGCTACTAGCAATTGCTCGGGCCGCATCCCAGTCCTTCGTTATTTTGTACATTAAATTACCAGTGGCTGAGATTTCAAACATTACATCCATCACTTTTTTTGTATATTTTAATGAATTTGAAATACAGACACTGCTTTCAGGACACCGTTGCATTAGCGATTTTGTGGTTACCCAGGTTTGTACATAGTAATGGGTGCGTAGGAAGCAGGCATCCGGCTACCAGCGATTTCTTCTCCAGCAAGGAGGCGATTAAAATACTCTTTTTGTCTTAAAATTGATGTGCCGTCCTTTATCAGGCTTAATTTTTGCAGGTTCCATCTTACCACATGGTCAGTACCATTCTACCTCAATCAGCTGGTGCTTCTTCTAGCAGCAGACATAATTAAAGGGACAATGTGCAACAAGCATGGGCAAAGCCAATAGGTCTCATCTTCGGGACCTACCTATTGACTCTGCCAATGCCTTGTTCATACCGTACAGCAATGGCAAAATGAGAACAACACATTGACGAAGGGAGAAACACACGGGCAAGAGCAGCAAGGAGCACAGTATGGAGAGAAGTGCATGGGTGAAAGAGAAACACTGAGCAAGGGGTAAGCACATAGGCGAGAGAGAGCAACACTGAGCATGGTGTGAGGGAGAAGCACAATGAGACCGCTGGAAAACGCTGCACTGACATGGAGTGCTTAAACAAAACGAAGAGTAGTTCTCTAAATTGAGCGGTGGAAGGACACAAAGAGGATATGCTACAGGGGAGGGCACAAACACTAGATGGACAGGGCAAGCCATTGAATAAGAAGCTAGTAAATTAGTGACAAGATAGCCAAAGAATGGTAAGCAATGCTTGGGCTTTAAGCCCACTGTACATTCTTAGTAAGCTGACAATAGACCTTTTGCAACCAGACAGCTAGCGTGGCTTAGTATGCTCGACCTAAAAATGGGTTATAGTCTATAGTTACTACTTCTGAATTTTTGGCTTTCTTTTCGCATCACAGTAGAAACTTCCCTATCAGCAGTTCTACTCTGATTTTCATGACTGGTTTGTGTTGCTTTCAGCTGATGCTGGTTGTGATACTGAAGGTTCCTTAAGAGGCACCAACGCCTTCAGTTCTACTGCTGCAAAAAGAACAGATGGACATAATGCTGAGCAATGTCAGACGTTCACCCCAGTGCAGAGATCTGGGCATAAATCCATCGTTTTTTTGCTCCCCATGCAATTCCAGTTCAAACCCAGCCATATGCAAATCAGTCTTGACCCTGTTCCCCATGGGAACAATTCTGCCGAACTGCCAAGCCAAGTCCTCCCTGGACAGGAAAAAAGCCTCCTGGGACCGGTTTCAAGCTAGCCTGGCTGATGAGCGGTGATGCCCAGAAACTGGTCCCAGGATGCTTGTTTTCAGTCCAAGGAGGACCCGGCTTGTCAGTTCGGGCTGAACTGTTCCAATGAGGAACAGGGTCAAGACTGTTTTGCATATGGCTGGGTCCAACATGGGGTGGCGTGGTGATCAAAAGAACGGTGGATCTTTGTGACTGGGGGGTGAATGTTTGCATTGTTCAGCATTCCGTCCATCTGTTCATTCTGCTTCAGTTCTATTGCTGGAGGAATGATAATGGCAAAAATAAATCGGCCACCCCTCCAGGGAAAAGCAATGCATATATTAAATCTTCATATCTTTTGAAACCATATTTGGAACCTGAAATCTAGTTTCAGAAATACAAACCACAGTCATCTTGAACCACAGTCTTAAGTTATGTAACATGCATGTTCACTGCCCCCCACCCCAGCTTTTTTCAAATGAAAGTTACAATCCGCCTTTTTGAACCCAAAACTTTACTTTTATAGCTGCATGTATCTTTTTTTAATTTCCATACCGGGCTTTCTAAAATCTCGGCATTTTTGTAGGTTGTATTTTGTAGCAACAGTATATTCTGTATTGGTGTTTATTTCTTTAAGTATGTCGCTGTAAATGAAGCTTTGGCTAGCTTAAAAACACGATCCTCTCCGAGTAGGCGGGTTACATTTCTTCATTGTGTGATCCTCTGGCTGAATGGCAGCATGGTTGGTGGATTACCATCATTTGTGGTGGTCTCCAACCCTTTGGTGTTTAGGTTTTCATTGCAGAGAATGTCTCGGTAAACGCTACTATGGACTGTAAGTAGTATGCCCTTCAACAACTGCTCTCCTTTGTTCTCACATGCTAATAGCCACTTCAGATGATAGTTTCTAAGCGATCTTAATCTAATTTCTAGGCTACTTATGTATATGTGCGTGCTCAAAATTAAAAATACCCACAACGTGTACGGGAAACATATTTTTAAAGTGTTTGACTAATCAACCATTATGGGCGGTCAGATATCTCTAGTGGCATCACAACCCACTCCTCTGCCTACCCTAGTATCATAAATATCAAAGTGGATTTACACATGGCCAGCAAGGATTCAATATGCTTCCCACCCCCACTTCTCCCACTCATTCCAATAACATATATTAATAAACTAGTCTACGCCGCAGTGTAATCCATCAGCTGTTTTGAATAAACATTCAAATAAACACTATTTATAAAAGTATTGAATGCTAATTGTGTAGTAGAACCCACAAACTTTGTTCATTAGGTATTGCATTCATTAAGTCTGGCGCTAGCTCTTTATCCACTGATCTGCTGTTATTCCCATTTTTCTTCCATCCAAAACTGCACTGGCAGTGACTCCTCACTCAGCCTGAATCACGCCTTCAGATCTTTCACAAGGAGCACGTCCGCACACATAGTAGTTTTCTTGAGTAACAGGGACTTTCTATGGCAATATATGCTTTTTGAGACAATTTTTTTTGCGGTTTACCATTTTAAAAATTATATATATATATTGGCGAGAGCCTGGCAGCTCCTACAAAGTATCTAAAAATCGTGGTAAAACAAAGCCGCCATTGTCAAAGCCGAACTGATTGGCTTTGCCAGTGCTTGTATTTGTTCCTTGGCGGGATAAAAGGTGGACCCTCCTCCCCCTAGAACCTTCACCACCCCCAGGTCAGGATCCAAGCAGGTGCTTTCAGGTTGTGGCTGGTAATTCGACTGCTGAAGTATTACTGCCAGCAGCATAGGGAGCAGCTTCATATTACCTTCAATCACAGTGACCTCTGGAGGTTCTCTGCATCTCCAAGTGAACGAGATGTGCTTTCACACGGATTCCAATCTTTACAGGTCTTAATTTCATCTCCCTCTTTGCACCCACTTTGGTTGATTGCACCTCAAAATCCCCTGCTTTACTCCCTGCTTCTTTGTTATGCATTGTTCCTAAGCTATTGCTATGTCTGTGTAAAAAGCTACAGCGTTCTTGAGGTCTGGGGCTAGCCAAGACCACATCTTCATATGATGGTCTTATTGTCATTGAATTGTCCACCGACGGCTACAGCATAAGACAGTTGGATAGCCCACATCAGCCGTTAGCCAACTTCACTTTTAGTAACTGCATTGTGTCCTTTGACCAGGAGCGCATTGACACACAAAGAAATTACCCTTGGTGCCAGGGACTGATATGGCAATGTGTTATTTTTGTGAACAAAAGTTAGTTTTTAGCCATTTTTTAATATTGCGGAGTGCTAGAAAGTCCACAGATGATAAAGGTTTGCAAAAACTACTACAAAACAAAACCAGCCTTGACAAAACCAAATGGATGGCATCAAATGTCGGATCTATTGGCTTTGCTAATGCTTTTTTTTTTTTTTGTAGCGTGTGCTGAGGTTTCGTCTTTAAGACAATCCATGTGTTTACTTCATGTCATGTTAGCCAAAATAAATGTATTTACCTCGGGTTGTGCATTGCTTGTGTTTTTCATGGCACGTATTTGATTGTTCTGCATTTTGGGAGTCATTAAAGTGACACTTGGACAACTGAACAGTGGAGTGGGCCATTCGACAACCACACAGCCAGACCAGCTTCAGTTTGTGACACATACATATAGCGCACTCATGGGTGTTTGAGTACTGATGACGTAACCAGAACCAGGTGTACCTTGAGCAGGCAGGGAGTGTGCTTAGACCAGGGCAGGCCACCAGGAAGGTTGTTCCAGATTATCGCAGCTCAAACTGAAAAAATTGTCTTCATTTTAGCCAACAGCTTTTGGTTATCTGTTTTTTCCCCAACCTCTTTAGCCAGTTAGTTAGTTAAACATTTTTTTTTTTTTTTTTTACAACACTTGGTCATAGTAATCAATATATGAAACTTTGTTATTCGGACATTGAAATTTCGCATTTCCAGAGTCCAACATCGCTTTTTTTCGGCAGCAAACACTTTTTTTTGCCATTTTATATAGCGCCCCGGTGGCCTGAGATTATTAGTGCGCTTACATGAGAACCAGATTAGGTTACACATGTATTTTGGGTTTGGTGTTGAGTGGCTTTCCCAGAATCACAGGATATTGAGCCAAGGCCGGGTTCTGAAGCCTGCCTATGCTACTTTATTCTTTGAAGGTGACCTGGCCTGAGAAGTATATTAGATGGAGGATTCCTCTTGAGGATTCCTCTTGAGACATCCTTTGGGAAGTGCCATTCGGGACCGGAGGAGGATCAGACGACTTGAACAAGTGGGCAGTAGATCCATCTTGAACAGCTGATGGGTATAAACCCTTTAACACTGTAGAGGATGGAACGGCCACAAACCTGGCAGACTATGCAGCAATGAGGTCCCACACAAGTCAGTGGACCAGATATGCTGCTGACCTTTGGGGACACCAACGCTGTGATTGAGTTGGCCGTTGTGTTTTTAACTCTACTTTTTAACCTGAGTGGGTAGCTACCGCTCTGGGATCAAGCCTGGTCTTTCCCTGTATGGGGGACAGGAGGGAGTGTTTCCTCATTAATGACCCACAGTTGTGCAGTGCCTCTGCCACAAGACAGTTCTTGTCCCTCCTCACTCAGGAGTGTGCCCGGACTGATGGCTACAGTGAGAATGAGATGCACAGCCTCCTAACCAACATCTCTTGTGCAGGTAAGCAAGGTCTAAGGCCGTTTGGTGTCCCTGTGTGGTGAGAGGTCCAAGGTTGGTGTCTGGAAGGCACGATTGGGTTTCATTCTCCATATACAGATGCGTGTCTGTGGTGCTTTGTACTGGGTGAGGGTTTATTGGTATTCACCACTTGAGCTTGTAAAACACCAGGGAGGTCCTTACTTTGGTGCACATTGGAAGGCCTGCAATATACACACCGACCCTCCTGAACAATGGCCTGCTCCTCTCCAGCATGGGTGCACCACTCTGGGTTGGATTGTTGCTTGGCACTGAAGTACCCCTCCCCTTTCAATCTTATTCCATATAGAGGCTGGTGATGTAAGAGGAGTTGCATAGTATTTTTTTATTTTGTTTTTATATTCTACGGTCTTGACCCTATGTAAGGCTGCTAGAGTGCTTTAAATATTGGAGAAAAATGTGCATAACAGGTCGTAATATAAACTAATTCATAAAAAAGGAGGTTGAAATGCAAGGAGGGATTAATCAACGTTTAAGTGTTTACAGTCAAATAAATCCAGTTCTGCCAAAATGGATGTGTGCCGTTCAAAAGAGCTGTAAGTCAGCAGGGTAGGCAGGAATATGAGGTCTGAGGCTGTTCTTGAGCATAGTGAAGGTGGTGGCCATGTGAGTCGCTGCTGGGAGTGTTGAATTGGTCAAGGCGTAGGCAAGCCTTCGTAGCTTAGTCTTTGCTTCTTTCGTCTAGGATCAGTTTGTTCTTAAGATATTTTGGACTATTCAGATCTAGCCTTCCTTGTAAGTGGTACTAGCCATCTTGAACGTATTTCAAGCCTCCAGAGGCAGCCAGTCCAGTCATGGAAGGACTGGGGTGATCTGGTGGAATTGTCTTCTGGAGACAACCAAGCAACCGGGCGAGTCTCTAGGGTGGAGGTCGAGACGAGCCAGACCTTTGAGTGAAGCATTTCGTATTCAGTTGCAGAAATCACCATGGCCTGAATGGACGTATTTAGATCAGGTCCGGTAGGAAAGGAGTCCAGCTTTGCGCTCTTTGCTATTGCTTTGATGTGGGATTCCGTGTTGAGCTTTGAGTCTAAAATGACACCAGGGCATTTTGAAGATACTTTCAGGGGGTTTTGCCCTTTTCCTTAATTTTTCGGAGGTTCTCTCCAATCATTTAGTAGAACGGTTACTTTCGCAAATTGAACAAGGAACGGTTTTTCTGTGAATTTAGCGTAATGTTTTTTTTTATCCAGTTCTGGATTTCGGTTGTGCAGGTGGTTGGTAGTCAGAAGACTTAGACCCGTCGGTGTCCATGTATATGTCGGCGTCCTCTCCATAGGAGCAGAGCCGGTAATATTTTCTTCGCATTCCAGGACTCTCCTGTATACGTGGAATGCACACTTTTACACCGGCCATCTTGAGCCTGAATGAAGAGTTCCACAGGGGGCGCTCCGGCCTGTCTGCCTAGCTACAGGGCGACCGCTGTGCCCGATGCCCCGGTTGCTGGGCTGGGGCAGGCAGCCTGCTATTTTAGGTTTCATGGTGTGGTGCCTGCCCTGTAGTCCTCGGGCAGCAGCGATCTCTGGACCATGGATACAGCGCCTCCGCGGGGATTGGCCTCTCTTCCCCTGACCTCTGGCGCGGCCCCGCTGTTGCCATGACGATGGCTGTGGGATGCAGGCCCACATTCCTGCAGGTCCCCTCGGGGGTCAGTGCCGGCGGCCGGCCGCTATTGGGTGCTTTAAATATAAACAAAAGTCTTCTGAGCGTGGCGTCTGTGCACATGGCCTCCAAAGCCCACGTACAGACGTTCTTTGTGCTGTACAGCACAGAGTGCACACAGCGCTTTCTGTAGAAAATGGCACTTCATTGATGATTGTTTTGACAGTCTTGTGGCGAATCCACGGTTTCTAAATAGCCGTTCTAGCTTCTGGTGTCAGTAACTGCACCTCCCGCCCTGAAGCCTTGGCCAGAGAAGGGTAAACCTAGCCATCCCAGCGTATTGTACACGGTACATTGACGTGCACTGCAGCAGTGGCGTCTTTAGCCTGTACTGTGCACATCGGGTTAAAGCGCGAAATGGATATGGAAAAAAGGCGTCCCTCCTTTTTTTTTTTTTTTCCTTTTTTTTTTTTTCTTCTGCAAACTGATCTCCTTCTGACAGGGTCACCACAGCGCACATATGATAACTCAAAGCTGGCCCTGCGTCTGCTTCTTATGACGTGCCATCACTAGCGCCTTGTAGGCCTGAAATGAAGATATTGAAGTCCGAAGGCATCGGTTTTTCCAGAGCAGAGGTATGAGATGAGGCGTGCTGGAAGGCGGGGGTGCTATGGAAGCAGAGAGGGTCACGAGAGCAGGTAGGTGTTTTGACAGGGGATCACTGAAGCAGGGTTTTGACTGTTGGCAGTGGAGCTAGGAAGCAAAAGTTGGGGTGAAGACTTGGTGTGTCCACAGGGGCCAGAGAAGCAGAGGTTGGGATGAGGTCTGTTGGTGTGTGCACTGTGGCTAGGGAAGCAGAGGCTTGGGTGAGGCTTGCTGGTGTGTGCACTGGGCTAGGGAAGCAGAGGTTGGGATGAGGCCTGCTGGTGTGTGCACTGTGGCTAGGGAAGCAGAGGCTTGGGTGAGGCTTGCTGGTGTGTGCACTGGGCTAGGGAAGCAGAGGTTGGGATGAGGCCTGCTGGTGTGTGCACTACTGGTGTGTGCACTGGGGTTAGGGAAGCAGAGGTTGGGATGAGGCCTGCTGGTGTGTGCACTACTGGTGTGTGCACTGGGGCTAGGGAAGCAGAGCTTGGGATAAAGCATGTTAGCCTGTCTGTCTCCTAGGAGATTCTGGACAGGAGAAGCAGCCCCCCACCCCCAGGCCAGCAGGCCTAGGACTGGGGATTGGCTATTCAGCTCCCAGGCAACTCTGAGCCCTCCCCTCACACCTGCCCAGGTCCCTTAAGGCTTTGCTGGGTGCACCCCAAATCATTCTCCTCCATCTTGTGAGTTGCAGCCTACCTGTGCCCCAGATTGCAGTGAGCAGAGTCCAGCAAGTGGTAAGGAGGCAGACTAGTGCTGTCTCTTCCCTCCTCCAAAAAGTTTTTTAAAAACGATTTTCCCTTTCTGTGATTACTGTCTTTGCCTGTGGTTGTTACAGTTTAAAAATGTAGTTTTAACCTGCCTGTGATTGTATATTTTATCACCTGTTTTGTGTGTTAAACTTGTGGTTTTCCTGCCCATGATTGCTTCCATTTAACGTGTTGAATTGTGGGATTTGCAGTCCAAACTCTGTAGTTTGTCCCTCTCATTCCTGGTGACTATTCAGTTTTCCCTCCAAATTTCTCCTTTGCTCTGTGCTAAGACCTGTATGTTAAACAGTGCACCCCCAGCCACCATTTTGTGTTATCAAGCCAGTGAAACCAGCCCCCCTGCCTCCCCTCCAGCAACAGGGATTTTCTACATCAGAGGGTGCTTCTGTGAGCTGTTTAAACTGTGTTTAATAGGGACTGTGCACTTCGTTTTTTGGCCAGGAGAGGGAGTAAAGTTGTATTCAAACAGTATTGTTAGATTTCAAGTTTGTGAGGCCTTTACCTGCAGAAATCCAAAGTGTGGATTGAGCCTGTCTGTCTCCTAGGAGATTCTGGACAGGAGAAGCAGCTTCCAACTCCCTGGGCAGCAAACCTTGTCTGAGGTTGCTGGGACCTTATATAGTCTGCTAGTGGCTGCTACATGTATACACTGATTGGTGGTTGTATCTGATGTTTCTATTGGTTTGAGTTAGTGTCCTCATTGGTTGGGTATTTGAGGGTTCTGATTGGTTTCTGGATCTGTGATTCAATCAATGTAGGGTTGGGACTAGGGCTAGGGTTATGATTTCTATTGGAAGCAGGGACTAGGGCTTCCTGTTTTATTGGTTGTTGGGACTAAGGTGGAACTAGGACTAGGGTTAGGCCTTTAATTGGAAGTAGCGATTAGGGCTTCTGGTGTTATTGGTTGCTGGACTAGGTGTGGGACTAAGAGTAGGGTTAGGCTTTCTATTGGCAGTAGTGACTAGGGCTTCCCGTCCCATTGGTTGCTTGGACTAGGGTTGGGACTACTGGTAGGGCTAGGGCCTCTATTGGACATAGAGATCAGGGTTTTTTGAACTGATTGGATGCTTGGAGTAGGGCTAAGATTGGCTGTAAGGTCCTGATCTCCTATTGGTTCTAGCTTTTAGGGCTAGTGTTGTGATTGGATAGTATTAGGGCTAGGGTTCCCATTGGCTGACGGGGTCACCTGATTACTAGGGGTATCAAAGGCCAGGGTTAGGGCGTCTCAGCTAAGGGCAGAGAGGACAAGGGTGAGTGCCTGTTTGAGCCTGTTCGAGACGGGCCAGGGCCAGGAATGCTGCCCATCTTCCCATTAATTAATGTGTCTATTACTTTTCTCCTGAAAAAGCATATCTAATGCACTACCCTATTTCACATCCGCTACCTCTATCAATATTTTTAATCTGCATATACTTACCTCCTTTATGCATCTATATACTCTCAATGTACTTATGGATCTATATATTTATCACTTTCTTCTAATTTAGCATTTCCAATGCACTACCCTATTTCTCAGCCTATACTTCCCTCAATATATCTTCTAGCCCAACTTTTTGACTCATCTCAAACTTCTTTCTACTACTTTTTCCAATTCACTACCCTATCTCACCCTATACATCTATCACTATATCCTCTACACCCACTCTCTCATTTATCGCAAACGTCATACCACTACTATGTTCCCCAAAATAACCCTTTCTTGACTCTCTCCTACTCTACCCCTCCTTGTATCTTCTGACACCTCCTTTACTGTACCAATGCCCAAGACAAACCTTTCTAAACTCTTCCCTCTGACTCTTCCCCTCCAAAAACACTTTTTACTCATCAAAAAGCCTCCTCCTACTGCTATGACCTACAAAAAGAAATCCTTCACTCTTCTAACCCACAACTATCCTTTTCAATCAAAATAACAGACTAGCATGTTCACTTCACTAATTCCATATTCCACTATACTAATTCACCACTAATCCTTTATGGGTTCCAGAGTAGCGTGCTACTCGCCAACAAAGCGCTTCAACACCCACCAGGGGTAACAGGCGCTATATGAATGCAAACCTTTCTTTCCCTTCTATCCCTCCACTATCCTTCTCACTCCAAATAACTGACTAATATCCACCACTCAAATTACTTTCATATTTCACCATACTAATTCACCACTAATCCTTTATGGGTTTCCGGAGTAGCGTGCTACTCGCCCAAAAAAAAAGCAATTCAACACCCCATCAGGGGTTAGAAGCGCTATATATATGCAAACCTTTTTCCCTCTTCTATCCCTCCGCTATCCTTCTGAATCCAAATAACTGACTAACATATCCACCACTTAAAATTTACTTGCATGTTTCACTATACTAATTCAACACTAATCCTCTATGGGTCCCGGAGTAGCGTGCTACTCGCCGAAAAGCGCTTCGACGCCTCGTCAGGGGTAGTAAGCGCTATACAAATGCAATTACAATACAATACAATACAATGTTGGTGTGTGCACTGGGGCTAGGGAAGCAGAGGTTGGGATGAGGCCTGCTGGTGTGTGCACTGGGGCTAGGGAAGCAGAGTTTGTGGTGAGGCCTGTTGGTGTGTGCACTGGGGCTAGGGAAGCAGAGGTTGGGGTGAGGCCTGCTGGTGTGTGCACTGGGGCTAGGGAAGCAGAGTTTGGGGTGAGGCCTGTTGGTGTGTGCACTGGGGCTAGGGAAGCAGAGTTTGGGGTGATGCCTGTTGGTGTGTGCACTGGGGCTAGGGAAGCAGAGGTTGGGGTGAGGCCTGTTGGTGTGTGCACTAATGGTGTGTGCACTGGGGCTAGGGAAGCAGAGGTTGGGATGAGGCCTGCTGGTGTGTGCACTGGGGCTAGGGAAGCAGAGGTTGGGATGAGGCCTGCTCGTGTGTGCACTGGGGCTAGGGAAGCAGAGTTTGGGGTGAGACCTGTTGGTGTGCGCACTGGGGCTAGGGAAGCAGAGGTTGGGGTGAGGCCTGTTGGTGTGCGCACTGGGGCTAGGGAAGCAGAGGTTGGGATGAAGCCTGGTGGTGTGTGCACTGGGGCTAGGGAAGCAGAGGTTGGGGTGAGGCCTGTTGGTGTGTGCACTGGGGCTAGGGAAGCAGAGTTTGGGGTGATGCCTGTTGGTGTGTGCACTGGGGCTAGGGAAGCAGAGGTTGGGGTGAGGCCTGTTGGTGTGTGCACTAATGGTGTGTGCACTGGGGCTAGGGAAGCAGAGGTTGGGATGAGGCCTGCTGGTGTGTGCACTGGGGCTAGGGAAGCAGAGGTTGGGATGAGGCCTGCTCGTGTGTGCACTGGGGCTAGGGAAGCAGAGTTTGGGGTGAGACCTGTTGGTGTGCGCACTGGGGCTAGGGAAGCAGAGGTTGGGGTGAGGCCTGTTGGTGTGCGCACTGGGGCTAGGGAAGCAGAGGTTGGGATGAAGCCTGGTGGTGTGTGCACTGGGGCTAGGGAAGCAGAGGTTGGGGTGAGGCCTGTTGGTGTGTTCACTGGTCCTGTGTGCACTGGGGCTAGGAAGCAGAGGTTCGGGATGGGAATGAATGTTATAAGTCAGTGTCACGAGGGAAGCAGAGCTTGGGGTGGAGGAGAGTTTGGTGTTGGAAGGCAGCGAGGTTAGGAAAGCAGAGGTCGGGGAGGTGAGCGGGTGTTGACAGAGGGGCTAGGATCACTTATAATCGGCCAGAAGTGAGCATGTGGGTTATCATTACACAGTGGCAGATTAAAAAAGCGATACAGCGATACACAACTCTGCCACTGCAGACCCACTGTTAAGAACAAAACGACAATCATGAACATTCTGCGCCATCTTGTCTGATGAAAGTTCCTACGTGCACATAAACTACAGTCATTCTGATTGACCACAGCCATTTTGTACTCTGTTGGTCACCTTCATTTCACCCTGTCCTCTAGCAGCCTTCTGACTCTCTGACCAAACCTGATATGTGTGCTGGGGGCTATAAACTATTTCCACGACAAACATCAACATCACCTGCTGCCTCAAACTCGTCTTTCCTCTCATCCCTGCACAAACAGGTTACAAATACCAAACAGACTCTTGCAAGCATGGTTTATTGCACTGCACACAGCAAGACTTGTTTTTTGCCAACAATGGGACCTGTTTTTATCAACAGAACGGACTCTTAGATCTGGCCGGTCTCACTTGTGTTTAGACCCTGAAGCAAGGTCCAGCTGCAATTAAATGGTCTGTTTTTGACCTGGGCGGGAGGAGAGTTAATGTTGGGCTTGTGTAACCATGTTGATGAAACAATGTTGGGCTTGTGTAACCATGCTGATGAAACAATGTCGGGCTTGTGTGAAAACCTGCCCGGGGCGGAGACTCCAAGCTTGTAACCATGATAAATGAAACAAATACATTGTGTAAAACCTGTATAAAAGGAAGAGCCAAAAGCATTGCCAGTAGAACACCTCCCTGAAGACATCCTGGTGTCAGCAGTTGACGTGGTCTCCTCTAAGAGTAATAAACCTTTTTCTTGCCTTCCAGCGCCTGCCTCGTTATTTTAGATAGCGAATCCAAAGTGGATTAAAGGTGACCTTGCGCCGGGCAGCATTGGGGATCTCAGGAGACTCGCTGCTTTTCACACCTCAGTGTTGAAGAGTAATCTGGCACTTACACTGCAGGCCTTCACTATGACCGGAGAGGAGAGTTCTTCCTTGCAACTTGCAGAGACTCGATAGAGGACTGTGCCTTTAGCTGCAGGACTTGAATATGCAGGGGCTGGAGAAGTTACGAGGACCTTCACTGCAGGGCTGCAACATGGAGGGGAGACTGCGACATTAACTGCAGACCTGAAATGTGCCGGAGCAGGACCCTTGGGAGCCGGAGCAGGACCCTTGGGAGCCGGAGCAGGACCCTTGGGAGCAGGACAAGGATCTCTGGGAGCTGGTGCAGGACCTGGCCTGGCAGTTCGGGCTGGACCATTCCCATAGGGAATAGGGTCAAGACTGATTTGCATATGGCTGGGTTTAAACTGTAATGGCATGGGGAGCAAAAAACGATGGATTTAGGCCCAGATCTCTGTACTGGGGTGAATGTTTGACATTGTTCAACATTCTGCCCATAAGTTGTTCTTTTTGCACCTATTTAACCATGGCAGAAACACCATGAAAACAAAAGCAATATCAATCTTCTGGTTTACTATTCAGGTGAGGTGCAGCTTGAATCCGGAGTCTGCATCCTGATCATATCCCTCAAGAGTGCGCTATCTGGCAGCTTTCTTCCTCCAAGTCTCTTAAGGAACAGGCAAAGGCAGGTATTTGAGTTGAACTGCGGCCATCCTCAGGAGAGAAGTTGATAAAAGTGCTCCTTCCTCAGTTTCCAGAAAGTTGGCTCCTGCCAGAGCAGCCACAGTTCCTTCTCAAAATGGACGCTTGTTGTGTCTAACTTGGCAATTCTTTAAGATCTCCACAGAGCCTGGCTTTTGCTCCACTCTGGAGTATTTCTCTCACTATGTATTTGTGGCTGTGTGGTGTCTGTGTGCCATGTAGGATGTCCTTCAGTTTAATGCACGAGTGACTTGTACATCTGATATGTACACTTAATCATCACATTGGCAGATTCTATTCTATTTCTCCTATATTCCTTCTATACAGAAAATTGTTTGATTACTTTAACATTATTGGCAAAGCAATATGTATGACTTCAGTGTGCTAAACAGCATTTGTGCATGCACACAACATTTTTGTATACAAGAGTTTGCTTATGTTAACTCAAAGCCATGCCTATTGGCTTTGCCAATGCTTGCTTACAACGGGTAGCCACTTATCGTAAAGAATTATGCTCTGAGTCACTGGTCACCAAAAGATCATCAGATGCACATACTTGTGCTTCACTTGATGGTGCGTGTGCGGACCTTTCACTTTAATTGTTGTTAGTGAAGATCACAACAGACATCCCCTCCATGTTTACTGTCAGGAAACGGGGGCACTGGGCCACATCCACTGCCAGAAGAGGCTCAAAGGCAATGTCATGGCTCTGTTCAGAACAACATTTGAATCACAGTAGAACATCTGCCAAGCGTGCTTGACTGGTAGGTCGCTCCCCCAACACACAGCTCCGTCTGTGTGCCCTGCTGCTGCCCCTGATTGTGCTCGTTTTTCCTTTCTGTGCCCCCTTGCTGCCCCTGATTGTGCTCGTTTTTCCTTTCTGTGCCCCCTTGCTGCCCCTGATTGTGCTCGTTTTTTCCTTTCTGTGCCCCCTTGCTGCCCCTGATTGTGCTCGTTTTTTTTCCCTTTCTGTGCCCCCTTGATGCCCTGATTGTGCTCGTTTTTCCTTTCTGTGCCCCCCTTGCTGCCCCTCATTGTGCTAGTTTTTTCCTTTCTGTGCCCCCTTGCTGCCCCTGATTGTGCTAGTTTTTTCCTTTCTGTGCCCCCTTGCTGCCCCTGATTGTGCTCGTTTTTCCTTTCTGTGCCCCCTTGCTGCCCCTCATTGTGCTCGTTTTAACCTTTCTGTGCCCCCCTTGCTGCCCCTGATTGTGCTCGTTTTTCCTTTCTGTGCCCCCTTGCTGCCCCTCATTGTGCTAGTTTTTTCCTTTCTGTGCCCCCTTGCTGCCCCTGATTGTGCTCGTTTTTTTTTTCCTTTCTGTGCCCCCTTGCTGCCCCTGATTGTGCTCGTTTTCCTTTCTGTGCCCCCTTGCTGCCCCTGATTGTGCTCGTTTTTCCTTTCTGTGCCCCCCTTGCTGCCCCTGATTGTGCTCGCTTTTCCTTTCTGTGCCCCCTTGCTGCCCCTCATTGTGCTAGTTTTTTCCTTTCTGTGCCCCTTGCTGCCCCTCATTGTGCTAGTTTTTCCTTTCTGTGCCCCCTTGCTGCCCCTGATTTTGCTCGTTTTCCCTTCTGTGCCTGTTTCCCGCCGCTGCGCCCCGCCCCCTCACTGCCCATTCGCTGCCCCATTCCCTGCTCCTCCCTCCCACCTCACTATTTATGGCGGCCGCTGTGCGGCCGCGCAGCGGACGTGCGCAGCAGGCGCGCCCGTCTGCGCCCGACCGCGCCCAGCGCCAGACCCCCTGGTCCGGGAATCCCCCGCGCCCGCCACATCAACAGACGCCGATACGACGCCAGCACCCTCCACGCACTCAACCCCGGAAAAGATCACGCCTGCTACCAGGCCACCCCGAAGCGCACCCAAGGGCCCTTCACCTGCCGGAACTGCAGCTTCGCCAGCACCCGCCCCGCCAAACCACCGCCCAGGAAAGAACCCAACTACCTCAGATGCATCCTCCTCAACACCCGCTCCGCCCGCAAACACGCCATCGAACTCTGGGACCTTCTCGACTCAACCTCCCCAGACGTCGCATTCCTGACGGAGACCTGGCTGAATCCCGCTTCAGCCCCCGACATAGCCATTGCCATCGCGGACGGATACAAGATCACCCGCAGGGACCGCACCAACGGAGTCGGAGGAGGCATCGCCATCGTCCACAGGAACACCCTCAGAGTCTCAACCAACACCGACGACACCCTCAGCACCGCCGAACACATGCACTTCCAGATCCACACCGATCCCAACACCACCCTCAGAGGAACCCTCATCTACAGACCCCCGGACCCCGACCACAGTTCAGCGATTCCATCGCTGACTTCGTCAGCACACACGCCATCGCCTCCACGGACTACATCCTCCTCGGGGACCTGAACTTCCACCTCGAGAACAACAAGGACACCAACTCCACCACCCTGATCGACAACCTCGCCACCCTCGGACTCAGACAGCTCGTGACTACACCCACCCACGCCGCCGGCCACACGCTCGACTCCATCTTTTCGGCAAGCCCACACGTCTCCTTCAACCACACCTCCGAACCCCACTGGACTGACCACCACTGCATCCACTTCACCTACAGGAAGCCCACCACGCACCACCGCACCGAACAAATGCCTCGCCGCTGCTGGAGCAGAGTCACGGAAGACCAGCTAACCACAACCTCGCCCTGAGCCCACCCGCCGAACCCTCCGACCCAGACACCGCCGCCCGCAACCTCAGACAGTGGATCGACGACTGCGCCAACACCCTCGCCCCGCTCAAGAATCCGCCCAACAGCCACACCAGCAAGAAAGCCACCTGGTTCACCGAAGACCTCCAGGCCTCCAAACGAACATGCCGAAAACTGGAGAAGATCTGGCTCCACGAACGGACAGCGGACAGCTATGCCGCCCACAAGAGCGCCACCCGCAGTCACCATCACCTCATCAGATCCGCCAAAAGGGCCTCACTCAAAGACCGCCTAGACAACAACGCACACAACAGCAAAGAGCTCTTCAACATCGTGAAGGAACTCTCCAACCCCAGCTCCAACACCAACGACATCCAGCCGTCGCGAGACCTGTGCGACTCACTGGCCACCTTCTTCCACCGCAAAATCGCCGACATCCACGACAGCTTCAACACCACGACCGCCCCGGCAACCACCGAGACCACTGCCCCCACAACCACCAACCGCCTGCTCTCCTGGACCAACATCAACGACGAGGACACCAGCGAGATCATGAACACCATCCACTCCGGTTCACCGCTAGACCCGTGCCCTCACCACATCTTCAACAAAGCCAGTACAGCCATCGCGCCCCATCTCCGGAAAATAATCAACATCTCCTTCGAGACAGCAACCTTCCCGGAAAGCTGGAAGCACGCCGAGATCACCGCCTTACTCAAGAAACCCAAGGCAGACCCCAAGGACCTCAAGAACTTCCGACCCATCTCTCTGCTCCCGTTCCCCGCGAAGGTCACTGAGAAAATCGTCAACAAACAACTGACCCGCTACCTCGAGGAGAACAACATCCTGGACCCTTCCCAGTCCGGCTTCCACAGCACCGAAACCGCCCTCATCGCCGCCACCGATGACATCAGGACCCTTCTAGACAACGGAGAAACAGCAGCCCTCATCCTCCTGGACCTATCAGCCGCCTTCGACACGGTCTGCCACCACACACTACGAACACGCCTTCACGACGCCGGGATCCAAGAGAAGGCCCTGGACTGGACCACATCCTTCCTTTCCGGCAGAACACAAAGCGTCCGCCTCGCCCCTTCCGATCCAAGGCCACCAAGATCATCTGCGGCGTACCCCAAGGCTCCTCCCTCAGCCCAACGCTGTTCAACATCTACATGGCACCCCTCCCCCACGTCGCCCGACAGCACAACCTCAACATCCTCTCCTACGCCGACGACACCCAGCTGATCCTCTCCCTCACCAAAGACCCTCACACCGCCAAAGCCCACCTCCACGAAGGAATGAAGGCCGTCGCCGAATGGATGAGGACCAGCCGCCTGAAGCTGAACTCGGACAAGACGGAGGTCCTCATCCTTGGTTCCAACCCTTCAGCCTGGGACGACTCCTGGTGGCCAACATCACTGGGAACAGCCCCGCCACCCACCGACCACGTACGCAACCTAGGGGTCATCCTCGACCCCACCCTCTCCATGACTAAGCAGGTCAACGCCGTTTCCTCATCCTGCTTCAACATCCTCCGAATGCTCCGCAGGATCTTCAAGTGGATCCCCACCGATACAAGAAAAACAGTCACCCAGGCCCTCGTCACCAGCAGGCTGGACTACGGAAACGCCCTCTACGCAGGAACGACGGCTAAGCTCCTGAGACGGCTGCAACGCATCCAGAACGCCTCTGCACGTCTTATCCTCGACATCCCCCGACGCAGCCACATCACACCCCACCTGAGAGACCTGCACTGGCTCCCTGTCAACAAGAGGATAACCTTCAAGCTCCTCACCCACGCACACAAAGCACTCCACAACTCCGGACCAGCCTACCTCAACAGACTCAGCTTCTACACCCCCACCCGCCAGCTCCGCTCGACCAGCCTCGCCACAGTCCCCCGCATCCGGAAAACTACCGCCGGCGGCAGATCCTTCTCCCACCTCGCCGCCAAGACCTGGAACACCCTCCCCACCAACCTCCGACAGACCCAAGACCTACTGGCCTTCAGAAGACTCCTCAAGACCTGGCTCTTCGATCATTAGCAGCACCACCCCCCTCTTCCCCCAGCGCCTTGAGACCCTCGCGGGTATGTAGTGCGCTTTATAAGTGACATGATTGATTGATTGATTGTGGTGAGGGGGAAATTGTGTTGGCAAGATGCAGTGTTTGGGATTCTTGCACACGCCTTTCTCTGACCCCAGTTTTCTAGCTAAGGGTAAGATGTATCTAGGCCTGATCCCCAGTGCTTGGGGTTTAGAGCCTGGTGTGCTCCAGAAGGCTGCAGGTCCTTTTTGTGGTCACTTAGAGCGCGTTGCTTCTGTCCAGTAGACAAAGCATTCTGCCCCTGGTGCAGAGTCCAAAGATGTATCTAGGGCTGATCCCCAGTGCTTTGGGTTTAGAGCTTGGTGTGCTCCAGAAGGCTGCAGGTCCTTTTTGTGGCCCGACTCAGAGCGCGCTGCTTCTGTCCGGTAGACAAAGCATTCTGCCCCTGGTGCAGAGCCCAGATCCTCCACAGTGCACCCAGCCACCTTGGACCTGAAGCCCTTATCTGTTTCTGCCATATCAAAGCCTAGGCGCGCACCTCCGCCAGATCACTTCATTTTGCATCAGTGCCTTTTCATGAAAGGACTATCGAGGACTTTCTCATCTCATTAACCTAGTGTCTATTGCAATTACGAGCTTGTATAATTTAAAAGAATAAATGAAAATAAGGCTTTTCAGTGTCCACGAGGACAAGGTATTCCTAACGATAAGTTCCGGATTCCTTTTTAAAGTGCCATGGAAATTCCTACATTTCTTGAACCATAAACATCATGAACACAAGTGAAAAATTGCTTGTTTGTATAAATCTTTCCCTATGCCCTGTTTGTAAAAGACTCGGGCTCCACCCAGCAGGCCTTTCAGACGCTCGACCGTAGGCCAAACAAGTCTTAGTGCTTGCATTCCAGTCCAGACTCTTGCGCTGCCTCGCCAAGGTCAATGGCCCCACTGAGAGCCTCTCTTCTACCAGAGGCACGGCAGCCATCTTTGCTGAAGTGCCTCTGGTGGCAGCAAAAGGGCGGGGAGCCACACCATTACTACAACACTACTACTAAGATGGCGTTGGAGTTTAGCTTGACATCCCCCTGTGGTGGTGTTGGGCAATCTCAAGATGGAATGTGACTGGAAAACGTGGGCAAAAACGGTGAACTTTTCCGACCATATGCGTGTCGTGGCTAGCTTTTGGCGTTGCACGTCTGCTGTTACTGAAGGTTTTGTCTGCTCACTGGCTGAAGAGAATAGATTGTGAGACTGCTTGCCGGTGTCTGTCAGGAGGGTGCCCGTGAGCTGTGCTCGAGCTGCCTCGCAGAGGAGGATGCCCTCGAGCTGTGCTAGGAGGATGCCCTCGAGCTGTGCTAGGAGGATGCCCTCGAGCTGTGCTAGGAGGATGCCCTCGAGCTGTGCTAGGAGGATGCCCTCGAGCTGTGCTAGGAGGATGCCCTCGAGCTGTGCTAGGAGGTTGCCCTCGCGCTGTGCTAGGAGGATGCCCTCGAGCTGTGCTAGGAGGATGCCCTCGAGCTGTGCTAGGAGGATGCCCTCGAGCTGTGCTAGGAGGATGCCCTCGAGCTGTGCTAGGAGGATGCCTCGCAGAGGAGGAAGCGCGCGAGCTGTGCTAGGAGGCTGCCTCGCAGAGGAGGATGCGCGCGAGAGCTGTGCTAGGAGGCTGCCTCGCAGAGGAGGATGCGCGCGAGAGCTGTGCTAGGAGGCTGCCTCGCAGAGGAGGATGCGCGCGAGAGCTGTGCTAGGAGGCTGCCTCGCAGAGGAGGATGCGCGCGAGAGCTGTGCTAGGAGGCTGCCTCGCAGAGGAGGATGCGCGCGAGAGCTGTGCTAGGAGGCTGCCTCGCAGAGGAGGATGCGCGCGAGAGCTGTGCTAGAAGGCTGCCTCGCAGAGGAGGATGCGCGCGAGAGCTGTGCTAGAAGGCTGCCTCGCAGAGGAGGATGCGCGCGAGAGCTGTGCTAGAAGGCTGCCTCGCAGAGGAGGATGCGCGCGAGAGCTGTGCTAGAAGGCTGCCTCGCAGAGGAGGATGCGCGCGAGAGCTGTGCTAGAAGGCTGCCTCGCAGAGGAGGATGCGCGCGAGAGCTGTGCTAGAAGGCTGCCTCGCAGAGGAGGATGCGCGCGAGAGCTGTGCTAGAAGGCTGCCTCGCAGAGGAGGATGCGCGCGAGAGCTGTGCTAGAAGGCTGCCTCGCAGAGGAGGATGCGCGCGCGCTGTGCTAGAAGGCTGCCTCGCAGAGGAGGATGCGCGCGCGCTGTGCTAGAAGGCTGCCTCGCAGAGGAGGATGCGCGCGCTGTGCTAGAAGGCTGCCTCGGAGGTGAATGTCGAGGATGCTATCTCGATTCTCGGCCTGCTATTGTGTTGCAAGTGAGACCTCTGCACATGTATTGCAGCCCACAGGCTCTGGGTCTCGGTGCAGAAGTAACCCCTAGCCCCCCCAGCCCTCTCCCCCGGGCTGTTTTGGTATGTAGAGCACGTCAGCAGTTGTAAAGGGTAACAACCAATGGAAAGGAACATTGTGCTTTGGGCGGCTGCTGGGCTTCTCTGGTTGGTCTTGGGCTGTTGCTGTCCTGTTACCCATCCGCTTCCGGGGTCTGAATGAAGCCACATGTTAATCTGCTGTTTTTGTTCTCCCGCCCCTACAGCTGCTACAACTGTTATTGCGAGATGAAGATGCCTCCTTGCGTGCACCTGTTTACCCAGCCGTTGCACATTTCCTCGTGTTCCTGTTAGTGCCATCTGTAGTTATCTTCGTGTAGTTAGTTAGTTTACGTAATGCGCCCCTTCAGGGAGAGACAAACCCTTTATTCTTCTCGTGATACAAAACCATTGGCAAAGCCAAGGGATCTACTCTTGGCAAAATACAAAAATAAAGGAGTGGCCAAGGAGCACAGGAACACAATCTGGAATTAAAGTGCACTAGTTTCAGGCCGCAGTACACGTGATCGGTCAAAATATCAGTGCAGCCAGTGGATGAAGTGGGCTGGCCTATTACCCCATGCTGTATACTGCGGTTGATGAAAGCAAAATGCCAGTGACATTTGAATAAACCAGTCAATAAAGATGGCTAATCAAAATTCTGAGGCGGTTAACTCAGCTAAAACTATCTCTAGGCCAGACCTAAAAAATGTCTAAAGCTCCTTGCAAGTAAACCTATTTTGACAACGATTCTCTTCCCTAGTTATCTGCTTATCCATTTTTCTTAAAGACCCTGTTTCTTGCCCTCCGTTAGTAAAAGTCCAGGGGACTATTACTATCTGTCGTCACTCCTTCCTCCGAAGGTTTCTATTATCTCGAAGACTCCCACATTTGAGCAAGAATGTTAAATATCTCTCTATAGAGATATAGATATAGATAGATATATAGATATATAGATATATAGATATATAGATCTAGATATATAGATATATATATATAGATATATCCACAAACAAAGGTTGCCCCTACGGAAAAAGCCACACGGGTGGGACATTTTTCTTCTTTTATTGAAGGTGCAGAAAGACAGCGAGCACTCTCGAAGCCATGAAAATAAAACTTCAGCCTTACGCGTTTCGGTCTTACGCGCCCTTGATCACAGGCTCAGTCAGGGGTCAAACGAACAACAACGCAGTTCCTCTTTTAATGTATGCAAATGTCACGCCCACATTGGGCCTCAGAGCGTTGTGGTGTGTGTAAAATAATTTGGAGCTATTCCACCCTACCTTTGCACAACCCTCCCACGCACCACCTTTTAAAAGGAGCTCAAAATCCTATTTGAAACAGACTTTGGCTAAGGTAATGGTTGCTTATTCTATAAGACACTTTTGCTGAGACCCTGACTGCTTCAGCTCATTCCCATCCTGAAGTTCCTTTACCTTATCATCGTTTTGCTTATCTGTTTAGATTTATACTTGACTACTGTTAAAACCCCTACTCTCTTGTAAAACGCTGCCGTTCCCCTGGGCCATATTTGCGAATTTCGCGCTACATAAATAGCACATAAATTCTCAGCTGCCACTCTAACAATCCTACTGTTTGTTCCCTTGTCCATCTTCCATGTTTTTAGTTTGAGATCTCTTGCACTTCATGGGAGGGAAGCGGACCAGGTCTCCTGGCCCATTTCTCCAGGTCACCAGAGGCATTAAATTGATGATAATACCTGGGCTTGCGAAACAAAGTTTTCTGTTCCTTGTCTGGATTTTTAAAGGGATGGCTTCCCATCTTAAGCAGCCATGCGTTGATCATTAATAAATATAGGACTTAAAACCTTGGGAACTGCGGTTTTGAAGCGCTATAACTACCCAGTTTAGTTATTACTGATGAATTTGTCGACTTAAACAGGCTGGAGGTGTTCATGATTGCAGTTGTTTTTACCCCGCTGTGACACTTGGTCTTGCTGGATTGCTTCTGGTCTCGGTATCTTGTCATAACTGTATTACAAAAATCATTGGTACCAGTTGCTGTCCTTGAGACTGGAATTCATTGGAACCAGAAATATGTAAAGATGACTGGCGCAGCTTCGATAGCCGGTACAATGGCTTTGGGATGCCACTGAGAAGCACCGATGCCTCATGGGCCAGTCCATTGCTGGGATTCACGTGTGGAAGATCCCATGTCAGGTCAATAAACACAGGCGTGCCGCACTGGGGAAGAGCCACTACCCGCGAGTATGGAGCCTTGCCCCACAGGGATGGGACCTCCCAGGAATGGAGACCATCTCTGCTGGCTGAGAGGCGAGGAGATCTGGGGACCGTGTATTACTTCTCTGGCGCATGAGATCCGAGAGCTCGCCTGTCCATAGTCCTTAAGGATGCTTGGTCTCCTACAATCCCAGAGATCTCCCGTTCGTACACACACCATAGCCCCGACACGGAGACCCATGGGTCTTACTGTATGCTCTGTTATTGAATGCTTCGTTGAGCATTGAGGTCTCATTGCCCCATATGCCGGAGGCGAGGGCGGGGGTGTTACTTGCGTGATATCAGCTTTTTATTTTCCAATTACGAGACTAACCGAGGTAAACGTCCACCGGCCTTGGGTTGTAGGTGGTGTAGCTGTCTGTAATTATCAGTAAACTGATTTAAACCATAAATATGGCTGCCGAATGGTACACCCAGAAGAAAGGAAGCTTTGAAACTGTAATCTGCCAGTGTCTGAAATGGAGGAGTAGTATGTGCTCTCTGCCCTGTTCTGTCCCATCCTCCGTGGTGCCAGCTGCTGACACAAACCTCTGCCCACCTAGGTAGGGCACCGTGATACAACAGGAGACCCTACCCTCGAATGTGCATTTCACCTGCCTGCCAGCAGCCTCTGGCTAGGCCGGACTAATCACTTAATCTCGCTATGCCTGACATGTATAGAAGGGAAAACAATCGAGTTCTGCCGACCTGCATACCCCTTACCTAGTGGACATCAGCTCTGATCGCTGGTCAGTGCTGACCGGACTTGTCTGCTCTGTATTAATACAGTGCACGAACATTTGAATTACACCAGTGCATTACTACGTGTGACTGCGAACGTGGGCCTTGTGCTCTCCAGCCTACTCTAATGCAGACTGAAGAAAGGTAAGAAGCTGGAGGGGCTTTGGTGGTGGACCATACACACATACTGTTCTGGAGGATATAGCGCTATCTGAATAAATGGCCCTGGCAAAGCCTCTGGACCCACCCTGCCTAGCGCCACGAAGTGGAGGCCAGTGACGTTGGCGTGTTGAAACATGGCGCCCCATTATCCCTTAACTCTACTAATGCTGGAGCAGATGGTAAATACACACGTTCACGCATTAGCTGGCGCAGATAAAGAGCAAAGCTGGGCAGGCCCTCTGTGGCTGATTAGAGGTTAACAGGGCCGCGCCGTTGATTGGTCATCGGGTTGTTGGGGGGTGTTTGTTGGTGGGCATGAGCAGATGTCGGGCATCAGCGTCTCGGCTTCTTCAGCTGCTCGGGGAAGCTTAGGGCAGCTCCGGCACAGACAGTTCTGCAGACATCTCCGCTTAGAGGAGCTGGAGGCTGTTTGTGGTCCTTTCCATCGTGGGGCAAAATAGCGCCCACCATCTGCCTTCTCGCGGCGCCTGCGTCTGTGACTCTGAAAATGGGTCACGCAGTCACAGGTTTAGTTGATGCTAGATGCGTGGGACTGCTTATCGCGCCTCTCTCAAACATTTATCCACACACGCATTTCTTTGCACGACGATTGCTAGTCCTTGGGTTACCACCGATCCTCTGCCGCCAGCTTGGTATCCATTCCTCCAATTCATAAGCAGGGATGAAACGTTCACCGAATACTGCATGCGAGCCTTTCTTAATGCGTTGATTCGTCCCAGAAACACATGCAGGCCACTTTCACCCTGTCTCTTCTGAATGTGCAGCTCCTTTATGGGTGTGTATTCGAGCCCCCCAATCCAACCATCGGCCCCCCAAGATTGTCACTGGCAGCCCTTACTCCTCGGCCGGAAGTACCATGGTGTGGCACTGAGACCTCTACTGCAAGGCCGTACGCTGCACTAGGGCCGTCCAGAACCCAGGCTGAATACAGTCAGTCTATCAGAAGGAGGGGGAAAGAGGAAAAATAAGTACTAAACTGAAAGTGAGGAAAAAGTGACAAATGTGTTCATAAGAAATGTGACCTTGGAAATTGTGCTTTTCGAAATTGTAACTAGTCGAAAAGGTAACTTGAGCATTTTAGGCTGAATCCTACACTGCCAGTGTGGTGAGAGGGCACACAGGTGTCCCACAGATGTATGTGTATGTATTACAGTAGCATTGATGCGTGGATGCTGCACAAGGAGCAGTGCTGGGGGGGGGAGGGGGGCAGAGGCAGTGAGGTGATGAACCCAAAGGAAGGTGATTCCTCGGTAATGTTCAGCGTTCATTTTTGAACCTCTGGAAGGAGGAGCTTTAAACTCTAGGTCCGAGATGCCCAAGGTTGGTAGGCAGTGCAAAGGGCTGTAGAAAGATTTCTTAACTTTATTTAAAAAATCTATTGCCCATCATAGCCCATCCAACTCCTTCCGTCCCCCTTTTTTTTCCAGGGTAAAAATAACCAGTTTGGCTCTTTAAGCCACGTGCAATGCTTTTTTGGCTTTAAGCTAAAACTATTAAGAACTGTGGAAGTGATAGAGGAACCTTTCGTAGGAGCAAGACCCGAACAGCAATGCGTTTTTGTATCGTTGAACAATATGCACACGTTCCATGCCACTGTCACTAACCCGCCCATTGAGGCGTTATTTAACAGTAGGAAGCATTGAACTGACGAGACGAGCCATTGTGAGACAGATAACCATTCTCTTCGCATGTTGCGTCCCGTGTGCATGGCGTTTGTCCTAGCCCTCGGGTGCAGTTCATGTTGTGGGTGATCTGTGCTCTAGGATGGTCGTTCTGCGATTTCTTCCTGTTCAATCAGGCTGTGCATTTTTTAGGTCGAAACCTTTTATTTTTTTGTTTCAGTGGGCTTTGCCCATTGTTTACCATTGGTTAGCTTCTTTGCCACTCATGTGCTTTCTTCTTATTGGTCAGCTGCCACAGGCTTTCTTCTTTGTCCCTCCCCTGGAGTATGAATGTATTACTTGTGTTCTTCCACTGCTCCTTTTTGTAGGCACTTTTTGTTTGTGTTTAAGCACTCTACCAGAGTGCGTATATTTCAGCTGGATCCCTTGAGTACTTCTCCCCCCTACTGCGGTCTTCTTCCCTCACCCGCCCCCTCTCCCTCTGTTGTAGTGTTGCTTCCCCCAACAATCTCTCCCTCTTGCCTGTGATGCTTGACCACACGCCCCTTCTTTTGCCCGAGAGAGAGAATTTTTGGGGTGTACAGTATGGCTAAAATAGTGACAGTACCTCGGGTAGGAGAGGCCTATTGGCTTTGCCAGTGCTTGTTCTTCTTAAAAGCTCATTCGCTTGATTTTTGGAAGGGGGGATCCAAAGAAACTTGTTTAAATTTCTGTGGTATAGTCTTGTTGTTATACTTGTTTTTTTTTGTTGTTGCTTGGGGACTACGGTGTTGTCTGCTTTATAGTGTGGTCAGTAGTTGATATTCTCTATGAATCATGGCATGGTCATTCATTGGAGGCTTGGGTGTCCCTGGGCTGGCGGATTGTTATGGGAGCGTGTTCCCATTTTAGATGGACTGCCTCCTATCAGTTATACTAGGCTGCTCCTTCTAAAGTTGGTCTTCTACCTGATGCACCAATTTTGTGTGTGGTGTACAACACATTTACAAGCTGTAATGCACTCCTTCCCCAAATCTACTGGGTGTCTTTCAGATGTCTCAAGTAAACAAGTGAGCACTTGGGTACCCTCCCAAGCACCCACCAGCCCCCAAGAAATCCCACCTCTGCCGTGTTTCTTGATCTCTTTAGTATTCAGGCTTTGTGTCCCTGCAGCTCTTGTATGAAAAGAAAACTTTGGACGTTTGTACCTGATAGTATTTATAGAGTCCAACACTGGCTAGAGAGCAGTGGAGTGCTGCACAGCTTGGCCATGGGTCTAGAGGTGACAGAGAAAGGAGAACCCTTGTAGGCTAACGCGCCTGTGAGATTAGTGCTGAAGGTTTCTGCTTCAGGGAGAAGTGGAGCCGATAGTTGAGTACAGTGGTGGTTGTGGAGCATTGTTGTGTACTACACACACGAATAAGGCTCATTGAACTGGTATCCCGGGACAGGACCCTGATTGTGGTGCAGTTTATGACCTAGGGTGAGTTGTGCTGTGCATCGACACAAGATGCAGTAATTGGTTTTGTAGCCCCATTGTGCCAGTGTCGGAGTTGGAAGCAAGTAAAGTGAGGTATTCTCCGCCATGTTACGAATCACTTCGATACATTAAAGGTTTGTGGAGTTGCAGATTACCATATGGAGACTGCTGCAGTCTGACCCGTGACTGGAGTTTCCATATGGAGACTGCTGCAGTCTGACCCCGTGTGAGAAGTTGGCCTGGCATATGCTGTCCACTAGTTATAGTGGGCACCTTGCACCAGTCCAAACGACCCTTATTGATGATAGGTTTAAAGACAACCTTTATTGAAAGCTATCCTAGTGGTAGCTATGGAGAGCAGCCTACAGGCTAAGTCTTGAAGGAGTGTAAAGCAGCTTCGTTTACCAGATTATAACCTCTTGAATGACCAAATGAAAGGAGAACCACACCAGGTATATATAAAATATATGTATTTATTTCTAAACACTCATTACTAATCTCTTTATGAGATTAGAGTCCAAGATACCAATATCACAGTATTAAAAAGACAGTAAATAGCACAATATACAATGGGCCCCAGGGGGGGGACCAAACCATATATTAAGAAAGTGGTATAAGAACCACGACTTGACTAGACACAGTGCCTAGAGCACGTAGAATTGCTGGGACCCCAAGGAACCACCCAAGGTAGTGACACAGGAGACCCACGGGGGACGTGTGCAGTGTGAGAACACAGCCGCGAGCGCCGTAGGATTCTATGCGGAAAGTCGCGGTTCGAATTTTAAAGTTAAAGGACACTTAGGAGAGGACTTTGAGCAAACCCCTTTAGACTTAAGGGGTTCTAGGGCCAACACCCACAGGAGCACCGGAGTACTCGAGTTACCTCACCCAGGGAAGCCAGGTGCATAGGTGTCAAAGGGTGTCGGGAATCGTTGTTGTTTTCAATGGCGATCTGCTGCAAAGTGCTGCTGCCGTGAAGAAGAAAAGTGTCCGGGAGGATCCAAGCCTGGATCAAAGATGTGAAGAACCTGAAAGCAGAGGGGACAGAGTCTGGGTCACTAGCCAGTGACCAGGAGCGGAGCAATCGAATGCCCACCGATGTCGGGTGCTTCAGGTGCGAAGAGGTGAAGCTTGACTCTGCAGCCACGGGGTCCAGGAGACGTCGAGGACGACCAGGAGCCGGATTCGAGCTGTCCCACGAAGGATGTCGAGTGCTGGGGTGTCGGTGCTCGGATTGAACACAAGAAGCCTTGGCAACAGCAACCCACACAGGAAGAGAAAAGATGCTTCTGTGAGGACCAGCAAGGTCCCGGGGACTCCGCAAGCGATGGAGAGTCAGGGCACGTCTGGAGCAACCAGGGAAGCCCAATTAAAGTTAAAGTTGCCTGCTTGGGGACCCACAGGTCAACGGACCAGGGATCGCGAAGGGACCTTGAGAGGAATCACAAAATGGCGGCCCACTGAACACATTGAGTGTAGGCCAGCAATCTTCGGTGTAATTACTGCTCGGGGTCAGGGCTACAAGTAACCCAAAGCTCAGCCTCGGGGTTGCCGGAAAGCTGATGCTTCTGCAAATGGTCGCGTTGTCCAGGGGTTCGGGTTGCACGGTCTCCACGAGGGATACGGGCCTCAGACTTGCTGTGGGCACAGATCGACCTCAGAGACCTCGGGAACCCACCTCCTGTGTGGCGATATACTTCGGAGTCCTTCGGAGCTGCGGAGATGCCAACCGGTCAGTTGCGTTAAAGGTGCCTGCCTTGCAGGGGAGTAACTCCTTTACTCCAAGGGAGATTCTTCAGTCATCCAGCGTAGTGTAGATCGTCGAAGTACTTGGTTTCTGTGTCGGAGTTTAGTCCAGGTGTAATCTAAAGTCCTGTAGTCAGGGGTTCCCACTTTATACCCAAGGAAGGGGTGGGACAAACTCTGGGGACCCACCTATGGAAGGGTCAGGAAAGAGGGGTGGCTACACCCATTTCCTTTGTCCTGTTTTGTGCCAGAGCAGGGGCTGGCAGCCCCTGCAACCGGTTTGAGCTGGACTATGCACAGGGACACCAAATGTGCCCCCAGTGCAGACTTCAAAGCACTCTTGGAGTGCACTCACCCAGCCCAAATACACTAAAGCCTGTCTGGGAGGTGGTTACACCTCCCTGTGACAGGAAACCTATTGTCCAGGCCTCCCCTGCCGGAGTTTCGTCCAGCAGCAGGAGGGCAGACTCGTGTGTGGCTGCAGCATCCATTTTGTGATGCCAGGGTTCTGTTAAGCTGGTACCGGGTGTACCGGTGGTGCCATTTTTCTCCCTCTAGTAGGGTGGAATCATACCTCCCACCCCAGTTACTGGGGTGGAGGTATGATTCCAAGGTGTTTGACACCAAACACGACATGTTTCCATGCAGCCATTCTCAAGTTAGCTTTTACCGCGAGGTTATAATGCACTTGAGTATATGGTCTGGCTGCATCACAAACAACCCCGGAATGAAGATTCCGAAAGCTGCAGAGGGGCTCTGCTCATGCATGGGCACCCTCTCACACGAAACCCAGCACCCTGCCTTCAGGCCTGCCATAGGGGTGACTGATAGGTTTACATGTGCAGTGATATGGAGAGATTTAGGGAACCTATATCTCAGTAAGGGGTGCATATACCACCTTACACAGGCTGCTGTAGCAGACCTGTTGTCATTTTAAAAGGCTTCCCAGGGGTGGCACAATACATGCTGCAGCCCCTGGTCGGCCTCTGCGGTACCTAGGCCCTGGGTATATAGTATACCATATACTAGGGACTTATAAGGGTACCCCAGAATCCAATCTGGAGTGTACCTAAAGTACATACCATCAATTTAGAGTAGAAAGCAGATCGACTGGGGTCCTGATTAGCAGGGCCTCAGTCTGGCTAAGTCGAAAAACAGTGAAACATCAGCAAAAAGTGGGGATAACTATAAGAAGCAGATGCTACTCTCCTACACCCCGTGACTGGAGTTACCATATGGAGACTGCTGCAGTCTCTGACCCTGTGACTGGAGTTATCATACGGAGACTGCTGCAGTCTGACCCAGTGACTGGAGTTACCATACGGAGACTAATGCAGTCTCCGACTCTGTGATTGGAGTTACCATATGGAGACTGCTGCAGTCTGACCCCTTGACCGGAGTTACCATATGGAGACTGCTGCAGTCTTACCCTGTGATTGGAGTTACCATACGGCGACTGCTGCAGTCTGACCCTGTGACTGGAGTTACCATACGGAGACTGCTGCACTCTGACCCTGTGACTGGAGTTACCATACGGAGACTGATGCAGTCTGACCCTGTGACTGGAGTTACCATACGGAGACTGATGCAGTCTGACCCTGTGACTGGAGTTACCATATGGAGACTGCTGCAGTCTGACCCCTTGACCAGAGTTACCATATGGAGACTGCTGCAGTCTGACCCTGTGACTGGAGTTACCATACGGAGACTGCTGCAGTGTGACCCTGTGACTGGAGTTACCATACGGAGACTGCTGCAGTGTGACCCTGTGACTGGAGTTACCATATGGAGACTGCTGCAGTCTGACCCTGTGACTGGAGTTACCATACGGAGACTGATGCAGTCTGACCCTGTGACTGGAGTTACCATATGGAGACTGCTGCAGTCTCTGAACCTGTGACTGAGCCTTAGGAAATGACTAGGGGTGTGGAATAACATCAGAGCCTGCTCCTTGGGCTTGGTTTTGATGTTGTGCGGTGCTTGAAGCTTTAGCTACAGAGATGCTGCTGGTGAAGTGTGTGCCAAGGGTGGCGTGTGGCAGCCCTGTAGCTGCAGTAATTCCAAGTCATTTGGGAGCGCAGGCTTTGCATTCCCACCCACAAAGATGCACCGCGGCTCTCTGGAAGATTGTGGGGGTGCAACAAGACACTTGAGGGTAGTCGGTGATTTTTAAGTTGTTCAAGGCTCTGTATCACCTCATACTGTAGTGTATCCCTGCAGGCCAAACCTGGAGTGATATTCGTGTGGTGTTTCACAATGCGCGGCTTAGTTGGTTGCTACACTTGTATGCACACTCCCCGTCAGATGCGTACATGCAGCATACTATGTCAGTTCACCCTACGGCTGCTTCACTGTACAGGCCACAGCCAGATCTCGAGCGAGCAGTTCATACCTCCAAGATGGCGACTGCTTGACTTTGCTTCCAACAGGGTGTGGTTTATCGACCAGCTGCACGTAGTAGTGCAAGTGTTGCAAACATGTCCGTCCTGCCTGTATTGGTGGCAGTCACTGAGACTGTCCTGGTGATGTGCTGACATGCGCACTGACCTAGACAGCTTCTCCCCATAGCGACATTCGTCTCAGGAACGATACTACACAACTGTGGATTTTCTTCTTACTCTAAAAACAGCATGGTAAAACTGGTACTTCACAGTTGTGTGTGCACGTGGGTTGAAACACGCCCCCTGTGTTCTGAAGCTGTTGCTCTTTTGTTGTGGAGAGGCTGGGTGCCAGGGTGGGCGATGCCAATGTAAACGTGCATTTTCGGCCCTTGCCCATGGATACGCAGAAGACTCAGTGACAAAAAGAGCAGCGACAAGTGGCTTTGATTGCAGCCCTCTTCAGCCCCAGCCAGCCTTTGTACTGCAACAAAAGATGCACTCGGCTGTCTGGGCAGGCTTCTCGTAATGGATCTAAGCCCTGACCAGGGCCCTCCCTCTTCTACTCGGCTCTGTTGGCTAGATTTCCTCACTTTGTTCTCCATCTTTACTTACATATTGTCCTCAATGTTGGAGCAAAACACTGTTCCCCAAAATTAAGACACCCCAAAATTTGCCTTAGTTCTCCCATGTTAGATTGGAGACTTTGTTAAACTTCAACTCCATAAGGCAACGTGTCCCCTTGTTTTAAGGCACCCCCAAAGCATAAGAATCAATAAAATACAATTTAATTAAATCTAATTTGAGAATAATATGGATCCACTCAACCGAGTTCTAGATCCTTGAAAAGTTAAATGGTTTTATTACAAAATTAGGAAATAAGCAGTAGAATCAATGCCATGAAGGCTCTCAAGAATAAAGTTCTATAGAGTATGTAAAAATCAGAAAATATTCTAAGTCCCAAAGAGCAGCAGAATCAGAAAAAATGGGCAGTGTCCGTAGTAGAACAGGAAATTCTTCAAAGTCTCTCACCATCAAAATCAAGTTTTTTAAAATATTTTTATACAGAATTCTTGCATAGGAAAAAGAAATTTTGCAGTATCCTTATGGTGTGAGCAAATGTATAACTTCAGCAAATAAGAACACATGGAAAAATATGCCGTTGCTCGATTTGGATTCCAGCATCCACTGACTTTGTTCAAACATAGTTGCTGGTGCTTCCGATCAAAGCAGTGTCGTTTTGAATGCCTTTGCTTAAACCTAATACATTTACATGGAGAGCAGAAATACTGTTTGACAGAAAGCACTGCAAGTTGCTGCTTGGTACCAAGTGCCAGAAGATTTTAGTGAGGTCAAGGAATAGGACTCTTAGGTTGAGTTCTAGCAGAGTGTGTGAGTCTGAGGAAGAAGAGTTCAATGGTCCCGAGGCGGTAGGGGAGATTAAAGGACTACTTAAAATCCGAGGTGGTAGCCCACTGGTGCTCATGTGAACGTCAACGAGACGACATGACTGCTCTGGCTGCCTCCAGAAGTGATGCTCCACCCCGCAGACAGCAGTTCCTTTAGTACTCTGCAGTGCCTGCTTCTCCCAGTGGCGCTGGAGCCTACAGTTTGCCAGTTTCCTTTAGTACTTTCATTGCCTTCCTCTAGCACTGGCACTGCACCCTTCGGTCGGCAGTTCTTTAGTACAGTGCGGTGCCTGCCTCTCCCAGTGATGTTGAACCCCATGGTCAGCAGTTCTTTAGTACTCGGACTACCTGCTACCAGCAGTGGCGCTGCACCCCCCGGTCTGCGGTTCCTTTAGTACTCTCACTCCTGCCTCTAGCAGTGGCGCTGCACCCCACGATCGGTGGTTCCTTTAGTACTCTCACTCCTGCCTCTAGCAGTGGCGCTGCACCCCACGGTCGGTGGTTCCTTTAGTACTCTCACTCCTGCCTCCAGCAGTGGCGCTGCACCCCACGGTCGGTGGTTCCTTTAGTACTCTCACCCCTGCCTCTAGCAGTGGCGCTGCACCCCACGGTCGGTGGTTCCTTTAGTACTCTCACTCCTGCCTCTAGCAGTGGCGCTGCACCCCACGGTCGGTGGTTCCTTTAGTACTCTCACTCCTGCCTCTAGCAGTGGCGCTGCACCCCACGGTCGGTGGTTCCTTTAGTACTCTCACCCCTGCCTCTAGCAGTGGCGCTGCACCCCACGGTCGGTGGTTCCTTTAGTACTCTCACTCCTGCCTCTAGCAGTGGCGCTGCACCCCACGGTCGGTGGTTCCTTTAGTACTCTCACCCCTGCCTCTAGCAGTGGCGCTGCACCCCACGGTCGGTGGTTCCTTTAGTACTCTCACTCCTGCCTCTAGCAGTGGCGCTGCACCCCACGGTCGGTGGTTCCTTTAGTACTCTCACTCCTGCCTCTAGCAGTGACGCTGCACCCCTCTGGACTGCGGTTCCTTTAGTACTCTCACTCCTGCCTCCAGCAGTGGCGCTGCACCCCACGGTCGGTGGTTCCTTTAGTACTCTCACCCCTGCCTCTAGCAGTGGCGCTGCACCCCACGGTCGGTGGTTCCTTTAGTACTCTCACTCCTGCCTCTAGCAGTGGCGCTGCACCCCACGGTCGGTGGTTCCTTTAGTACTCTCACTCCTGCCTCTAGCAGTGGCGCTGCACCCCACGGTCGGTGGTTCCTTTAGTACTCTCACCCCTGCCTCTAGCAGTGGCGCTGCACCCCACGGTCGGTGGTTCCTTTAGTACTCTCACCCCTGCCTCTAGCAGTGGCGCTGCACCCCACGGTCGGTGGTTCCTTTAGTACTCTCACTTCTGCCTCTAGCAGTGGCGCTGCACCCCCCGGTCTGCGGTTCCTTTAGTACTCTCACTCCTGCCTCTAGCAGTGGCGCTGCACCCCACGGTCGGTGGTTCCTTTAGTACTCTCACCCCTGCCTCTAGCAGTGGCGCTGCACCCCACGGTCGGTGGTTCCTTTAGTACTCTCACTCCTGCCTCTAGCAGTGGCGCTGCACCCCACGGTCGGTGGTTCCTTTAGTACTCTCACTCCTGCCTCTAGCAGTGGCGCTGCACCCCACGGTCGGTGGTTCCTTTAGTACTCTCACTCCTGCCTCTAGCAGTGGCGCTGCACCCCACGGTCGGTGGTTCCTTTAGTACTCTCACCCCTGCCTCTAGCAGTGGCGCTGCACCCCACGGTCGGTGGTTCCTTTAGTACTCTCACCCCTGCCTCTAGCAGTGGCGCTGCACCCCACGGTCGGTGGTTCCTTTAGTACTCTCACTCCTGCCTCTAGCAGTGGCGCTGCACCCCCGGTCTGCGGTTCCTTTAGTACTCTCACTCCTGCCTCTAGCAGTGGCGCTGCACCCCACGGTCGGTGGTTCCTTTAGTACTCTCACCCCTGCCTCTAGCAGTGGCGCTGCACCCCACGGTCGGTGGTTCCTTTAGTACTCTCACTCCTGCCTCTAGCAGTGGCGCTGCACCCCACGGTCGGTGGTTCCTTTAGTACTCTCACCCCTGCCTTTAGCAGTGGCGCTGCACCCCACGGTCGGTGGTTCCTTTAGTACTCTCACCCCTGCCTCTAGCAGTGGCGCTGCACCCCACGGTCGGTGGTTCCTTTAGTACTCTCACTCCTGCCTCTAGCAGTGGCGCTGCACCCCACGGTCGGTGGTTCCTTTAGTACTCTCACCCCTGCCTCTAGCCGTGGCGCTGCACCCCACGGTCGGTGGTTCCTTTAGTACTCTCACTCCTGCCTCTAGCAGTGGCGCTGCACCCCACGGTCGGTGGTTCCTTTAGTACTCTCACCCCTGCCTCTAGCAGTGGCGCTGCACCCCTCGGTCGGCGGTTCCTTTAGTACTCTCACTCCTGCCTCTAGCAGTGACGCTGCACCCCACGGTCGGCGGTTCCTTTAGTACTCTCACTCCTGCCTCTAGCAGTGACGCTGCACCCCTCTGGACTGCGGTTCCTTTAGTACTCTCACTCCTGCCTCTAGCAGTGACGCTGCACCCCTCTGGACTGCGGTTCCTTTAGTACTCTCACTCCTGCCTCCAGCAGTGGCGCTGCACCCCACGGTCGGTGGTTCCTTTAGTACTCCTACTCCTGCCTCTAGCAGTGACGCTGCACCCCACGGTCGGTGGTTCCTTTAGTACTATCACTCCTGCCTCTAGCAGTGACGCTGCACCCCACGGTCGGTGGTTCCTTTAGTACTCACTCCTGCCTCTAGCAGTGACGCTGCACCCCACGGTCGGCGGTTCTTTAGTACTCGGACTGCCTGCCTCCAGCAGTGACGCTGCACCCCACGGCCGGCGGTTCTTTAGTACTCACGGTCAGCGGTTCCTTTAGTACTCACTCCTGCTACCAGCAGTGGCGCTGCACCAGAGGAAGCCTCCTCTCTGCCCGCCTGCTGCGAGCCCTCACTCGTTCTCTTCTGTAAACAGTTTATTTAGGAAGGCGACGTGCTAATCACCCCCTCCACCCCCACGGTTCCTTACCACCCTCTCTGTGCACACACTCTGCAATTTCAAACATTTGTGCATGGCCGAAGCCCCTAATCTGTACAAACTTCACCGGAGGCTGTGCAAACAGTGTGAAGCATCGCCTGACCTCGCACTGACCCCGCGGGACTGTTTATACGAGCAATGCCAGGCCTCTGAAACTAAATATATCCGCTCACTTCCTGTGAGGCTCGAGGGAATCTGTGTATGTGCAAGTATGGAGAAGTGAGGCCGAGACGCCACCTGGACATCTGAAATATCCGGGGGTGAGCCGCTGCTGTGGCCTGTCATCCACGGTCTCGTGTGCTGTAAAAGAGTCTGTTCGGAATGTAATCCAGAGGGTCTGCCCTAAAGGCACAGAATGTAATCCAAGGGGAGACACTGTAATCAGCGTCTGCCTTGAAGGCACAGAATGTAACCCTCGGGGAGACACTGTAATCGGGGCCTGCCTTAAAGGCACAGAATGTAATCCACGGGGAGACACTGTAATCGGGGTCTGCCTTGAAGGCACAGAATGTAACCCTCGGGGAGACACTGTAATCGGGGTCTGCCTTGAAGGCACAGAATGTAACCCTCGGGGAGACACTGTAATCGGGGTCTGCCTTGAAGGCACAGAATGTAACCCTCGGGGAGACACTGTAATCGGGGTCTGCCTTGAAGGCACAGAATGTAACCCTCGGGGAGACACTGAAATCAGCGTCTGCCTTGAAGGCACAGAATGTAACCCACGGGGAGACACTGAAATCGGGGTCTGCCTTGAAGGCACAGAATGTAACCCTCGGGGAGACACTGTAATCAGCGTCTGCCTTGAAGGCACAGAATGTAACCCACGGGGAGACACTGTAATCAGCGTCTGCCTTGAAGGCACAGAATGTAACCCACGGGGAGACACTGAAATCGGGGTCTGCCTTGAAGGCACAGCATGTAACCCTTGGGGAGACACTGTAATCGGGGCCTGCCTTAAAGGCACAGAATGTAGTCCTCACTGAAGCTTTGTAATAAGAGGTTCTGCTTCAGTCCAACACTACGGATCCCCATTGGGTAAGATGAAACTGGAAGCTAATAGGCAGAGCTCTGGTAAGACGCCCCTTGGTCAGTGCTAGAAGTCATTGAGTCTTGTGAGGCGCCGCCTGGCCTACCCTCAGTGCAGCTTCCGCTGCCTCGCAGTAAAGTCCACAGGAGTGTTTCTTCACTCTGGCGGTGTAGGCAAGGCCTCCCAGAGGATGCTCGGCGTGTATCCGCAGTTGGTACCCAGGGCTGCACCGCACACCTTGCTGCAGGCCGCAGCCCCTGCTCTTTCTGCAGAGAACCTGTCAGGGCTGTACGACCCTCTTACCTACCCACCTACCTTACCAGCACCGATCCTCCCCCCCCCCCCCCTCGAGGCGGAGCGTTAATGAAGCCCATGGCTGGTCCGGCGTCCACATGAAGTCTCCCGCCTACTCTCACTGTAGCACTCCTTCGGGCACAGGCTAAGTGAGAGGAAAGATTCCCACCGGAAGCAGAATGTCTCAGGCGTTCAGCTCCCACTGTAAGAACTCTCCCTATTGGTCACTCGGGTCCGAAGGGCAGTGCTGTGCCAGTCACATTACCTACTCATCTAAGCGAGAGCGATGCCTGTGTGGCAAACACCAACGGCGCCCGTCTCAGATCTTGCATGGGGGTGACACCCCAGCGTCCGCAGACCAGAATTCTGTAGCAGTCACCGCAGGACTATAGGCGCTGCCATTAACGAACCAATTACATGAACCGAACTGTAGCAGACCTGGTTGTGAAGGGCCCACCCGGAGCACAGTGGGCTAGAATACATAAATTGGGCATGGGAGATGTGTGCGTGCTTCGTGGGGCGTCCACATCTAGATAGGCAAGCTTTATTTCCGAACGCGATTGGTAAAATGTATATATTTTCATTTAATTTCTATTGTCTAAGCAGGGTTGCAAACCGAACCCCACACATTAAGTAAAGTAAGTCATTATCTCCACACAATTTGTCAGATTATTAACTTTGACATATAATACTTCCCTGGTTTGTCATAATAACGCCAGTGAACTGGAGCATTGTCACACCTGTAGGCTCGGCCGAGATGTTAAACCCGAAGTCTCTGGCAGTCCTGGGGAGAGGGGAGCCTAGCTGGGTAGGAAGCAGTGCCACAGGCAGTGCAGACTGCCTCTAGCATCACCGAACAGTCTAATTGCGGACTGCTCTATGTATTCACAGGAACCCAGGATGCTGTTTGATAGGTATATTTAATTTCAGATCCCAACATGTTGGATTGTTAATTTGAGGACCGTACATTGACCTTGTGCTTCTGCACACTAGGGCAAAGCAAGAGGGAATTGTAAAATCTCGAAAGCCTTGTTTCAATCCTTACTTAGACACTCGCCCTTGCTACTTGGGCACTCGCCCTTGCTACTTGGGCACTCGCCCTTGCTACTTGGGCACTCGCCCTTGCTACTTGGGCACTCGCCCTTGCTACTTGGGCACTCGCCCTTGCTACTTGGGCACTCGCCCTTGCTACTTGGGCACTCGCCCTTGCTACTTGGGCACTCGCCCTTGCTACTTGGGCACTCGCCCTTGCTACTTGGGCACTCGCCCTTGCTACTTGACATCTCGCCCGTACCAGTCCCCAGCAGGGCATTCCAAAGAGCAGGAGCTGGCACCTGTCACCAGCAGGGCATTCCAAAGATCAAGAGCTGGCACCTGTCACCAGCAGGGCATTCCAAAGATCAAGAGCTGTCACCAGCAGGGCATTCCAAAGATCAAGAGCTGGCACCTGTCACCAGCAGGGCATGCCAAAGATCAGGATTTGGCACCTGTCACCAGCAGGGCATTCCAAAGATCGAGAGATCATACCAGTCGCCAGCATGGAAGTTTTCGAGGTAGGATTACAAATGACTCTGGAAACCTCTTTGCTGATATGCCGTCATGGATGTTTGGATCGACAAGGATGCCACGGCCTGCTCTTGATTTCTGCTCTTTAAACACCGACCTCCCTTATTCCCGCTGCTTTCCTCAGTCGCGGTACTTGTAGGGTGATCTGGCATTTTCACTTTTATGGTTCTCATCTAGTCCCCTATTGAGCTGGAAGCTCTGATTATATTAAACATGCTGGTTTAGAAAGGGTGGGTGGCGGACTAATGCAAAGTAACCAGGTAATCTTGACGGTTTAGAAAAGTTCTCACCAGTGAGTTTGTACCCAACAACATGGGCAAGAGGGGTGAGGAGGATTGAATGGAACGGAACGTCTAGGTTTTACATAAAGTGAAAGAAAATTGGGTGAAGGACTGAAGTTATTTGTGAGACAGGAGAAGGTAGATCAGGAAAGGATGATGATCAAGAACTGTGGTGGTGTGAGCTGCAGGAGTCCAAAGGTAGTCTGAGCAGTGAGCATTGAGCTGGCAAAATGAAATAAGACATCTGTAGGAACCTTTGAGTAATGCATTGTGCCAAAGACCGCCATCCCAAAAAGGTTCAAGGGCTTCTATGAAATGTGTGCTGAAAGTTGCCGTCTGAATTGAATTGGCACCTACCCTTCGAGGACATGGGCAACACATCTGAAGCCTGATTTCTGTGTAGACTTTGGAGTCCTAGGTTAAGCATTGGGATAGGCAGTCGCAAAATGTAGATATAAAAAAATCAAACGATCTGAAGCCCCTTGAGAGCAGACTACTCTCAACCTGTATACTCATCCTCTGCCATGCTTACTGTAGTTTGTGCCGCGCAGGAGTGTCCACTTCTGCTTCTGGGAACTGTGGGACCAGCAAGCCACTGTCCACTGGAATATGACTGTATGTGCTGCTCAGGAGTCGCAATTTCTGCTTCCGGGGGATCTGGGACCAGCAGTCCACAGCCGTGCAGACTGTAATCTGTGCCAAGGCAGGAGTGGGCATTTCTGCTTCTTGGAACTGTGAGATCAGCAGGCCACTTGCTGTGCGTAATGCTGTCGGTGCCAGGGCAGGAGGGGACATTTCTACTCCTGGGATTTTGGTCCCATCTATGGGACAAGCCGGCCACCTCCACCCCAAGACTTACGAAGAGATTTCAGAATGTGGGAGCGTTCACCAACCACACCGTAGTTGAGTAGAAGCTGGTCTGGATGGAAATTCTCATAATATTTGACATCAGCGGAAACCTGTAAAAGGACGCCAATGGCAGAATGTAGTGATGGAAAGGGCCCTGTGCAGAAACAGGCTGTCCAGCAGATGTCTGAATGGGCTACGATTAAACACACAAGGGGGGGGGGCATGAGGGAGGGGGATTAAAGTACATTTATTAAATGTACAAAACATTTGTGTCTCTGCCAAGCCCAACAAAGGCTTTCCTAGACAAATTCTAGCAGAGGGTTTTAATAAGTAGCATTGAAACCACGGTTCCCTGCCAACCTCTTTGAAGCTGGGCCAAAAGCCACATTGAGATGCCGGAGGTAGGCCCTGCCTTCTTAACTGGAGAAAGTATAGGCTGGCTCAAGGGTGGCGTAGCATTTAGTCATTACATGGAAATGCTGGGCTGTCATTTTTCAACATTTGTAATAGGAATAGTAAGCTATATTTACACTGTCCGAACTCTTCTATTATACATCCATGTAGGCAGCTTTCTCCTTCCCACATTAGTCTTAGACACAAACGGCCAAGAGTAAGAGTTGAAGTCTGCTCCCTTGTTGCGCTTCGACATCCAGTGACCTCTAGTGGATCAGCCACTGTAGGGCCGATGTTGCAGTCCTGGTTCTAGGGGTTCTCGCCGCTAGATGTCGCTGCTAATTCGTGGTGGTTCTAAGTGATTCCCAGTGCTTACGACCACCTAGTGGCTTGTAGCTCCTCTGGCACAGTACGAAAGCTGCACAGAGTGTTTTGTGGTGAACAATTATTTACAGTTGTGCTGGTTTGTGGGGGGCGGGTGCAGAGTGTACGCCCATTATTTCAACACGAGGGTAGACATTAATAAAACAGGCTGCTTCTCACCTATAGAAAACAAAATATCCTAAACGTGAATAATTTAAGACTGTCGCAATAATACATCCGAAATGCCAGCATTCATTTTTGTCTGAAGAATGTTGACTTTCCAAACAGTTTGAACATCAGCTAATCTGTGTCGGCGTTTCCGGCAGTTTTCCTAGATGTCAGTCTCGCATTGACCCCAATGTAAGAAATAGTTTATTTCGGGACAAAGTCCATAAACCCTAAAAGGGTAATTAAGAACCACTTAACATCTCTTTAAATGCACATTAACAGTGGACAAGTTAAAGATATGTAAAATAATTTAATTCCTTGCTATAAAACCATGCAGTAGGCTTAAAGGAGCGCTGTTACCCCTATGTAACTGCTACGTCATGAGGATGATTCCTAGAGTGCATGCTGCCAGTCTTAATCAGTTACCTGCTCCTATGGCACTCCTTGGAGTACACTGCCACACTTCACTCACCTGTGTTCTTATCGCGGGTCAAGCATGCCCTCAGTACACTAGGGTACGTGTCAGTGCGGCGCAATGAATAGATGCACTTGAACAGGAAACCTTGCTACCTCCATTACACCAGGAGGGCCCGTGCTTCAGCGTCTCATTGGCAGTTTTTGCATGGAGATGTTCCGTTAAGTCTCTGCTTGCAGGTGCAACTCGAGTACAAACCTCTTTTGCACAGTGGCCCTGTGTGGGAAAATACAGTACCACAAAGTGGTACAGATGTATCCGTGTCAGTAACAGACTGCACCGTGAACCTTTCAGTGAATGTGCTGGGTACACTAATTGTTCCCAATTTTTTTTTTGTGATTAAGTTATGCTATGTGAGTTTGCAAAGTGCATTATCACCCGCTGAACTGGTGTGTGTGTGCGTGCGTAGCCCTGCCTCTGGTAGGTTGGTTAATTGAAACTATACAAAAATGGTATGCAGTTCCTAATATTAAAAAGCAGGAGGAAATGTTTTATATCAAAAGATCCACATGTGGATGTGGAGTTATAGAGATGGGGAGAAGAATCCTCTCCTCTGGAAAAAGACTCACACACCCAGCCAGCTAGGTGTCATGCTTCATCATCGGGTCTGCTCCTTATCGGGTCGGCGCTGCAATCCCGATCGGCACCCGTGATGGGGCCTCCTTAGCGGAGATCTTTATTCCAAATGCCGGTGGGTGAAGTGCGTGTGAGGGCTCTAAAACAGTGTAGGTGGTGTTGATGTGTAGGGAAGTGAAATTAAAAAGGGAGGTGGTCCACTCAAAATAATTTTATTGAACGTGGCCCCTACCCTAGTTAAAAAGAAAACAAGACGCGTAACCCCACTCTAAGGATGTCGGGAATAGGCGCTTGAGAAAAAGGTCAACATGTTTCTTGCCCAGAGATATATTAATTGGCAATTCTTCAGGACCAAACAAAAGAGGATCTACCTACACTTTTTGGTAATGGTCAACAGTAAAGTGCAAAAGTGACCATCATTACAGCACCCTAAAAAGTGGTCCCTGGTAGGGAGGTATGTTGTAAGGTGGCACCATTAACATGTAGTGTGCTCCTTTATTGGAGTACATTCTTAGCTAATTGGACAGCCATATTCAGGGCAGGTTTTATGGGTGCCCTTGTGTACTGGTGGCTTTCTCCTCCTCCAGGCTGTTGTACCCAAGACTTGGTGCTCCCTTTCAATAATTATGTACATTACTATTCATGTTTTTTCCTACCAATTAGGACACTACACATTAGTGTCTACACTAGCCGGTACCGATGCCGCGCATCCTTGACCCGAACTGGGTGAGTTTTCAGATGATTGCCTTTCTTAGTTTCTCAGTTTTTAGATGTCTTCCCGGTGTTAATGATACCGAGTGCTCACATCATGCATGCCACGAGCCACCTGTGTTTAGCATGTTTGATCCGCATCATTGACACTTTTTGGTGCGCTTATTTCCTATTATATCCAGAATACTGCAACTTTTTATGTTAACGTTGTTGTTCTGTTTTTTATTGCAGGTTGTATTGTTTGATTTACAGGTATCACTTTTTAGGGTGCTGTAATGATGGTCACTTTTGCACTTTACTGTTGACCATTACCAAAAAGTGTAGGTAGATCCTCTTTTGTTTGGTCCTGAAGAATTGCCAATTAATATATCTCTGGGCAAGAAACATGTTGACCTTTTTCTCAAGCGCCTATTCCCGACATCCTTAGAGTGGGGTTACGCGTCTTGTTTTCTTTTTAACTAGGGTAGGGGCCACGTTCAATAAAATTATTTTGAGTGGACCACCTCCCCTTTTTTTAATTTCACTTCCCTACACATCAACACCACCTACACTGTTTTAGAGCCCTCACACGCACTTCACCCACCGGCATTTGGAATAAAGATCTCCGCTAAGGAGGCCCCATCACGGGTGCCGATCGGGATTGCAGCGCCGACCCGATAAGGAGCAGACCCGATGATGAAGCATGACACCTAGCTGGCTGGGTGTGTGAGGGTCTTTTTCCAAGAGGAGAGGATTCTTCTCCCCATCTCTATAACTCCACATCCACATGTGGATCTTTTGATATAAAACATTTCCTCCTGCTTTTTAATATTAGGAACTGCATACCATTTTTGTATAGGTTCATTAACGGACATGTATGCTGGACCTGGATAAAGATCAGTCCGTATCTCTCCCCCCTTGTTGATTTACTGGTTAATTGAAACGCCAGGTCTTCAGCTTCTTGTAGAATTCAAGGAGAGTACCAGGCTCTGATGTGGAGTGGAAAGTCGTTCCACACTTTTGGAGTGATGCAAGATAATGCCCATCCCCTTTGTCTGGTTTTGTGTATGCGTGGGAGTGTATGCATGTAGAAGTCATGCGGAGCAGAGTTGTCTGGGTGGTTAGTGGAAGGAGATGGGACAATTCAGGTTGGTGGGACGGAGTTGTGTAGTGCCTTGACTGTGTGTGTGTGTGTGTGTGAGGATTTTGAATTGAGCGCGTTTGTGAATTTGGAGCCAGTGTGGTTTCCTGAGGTGTGGTGTGATGCCAGTTCTGCGTGGGAGGTTGAAGATGAGTCTGATTTGCGAGTCCAGGATGATTTGTAGTCTTCTAGTGAGTTGCTTGGTTATCCCGGTGTAGAGGTTGTTCCCATAGGCCAACTTGCTGGTGACCCGGGTGTGAGCGACAGTTTTTCTAGTGTTGCTTGGGAGCTATTTGAAGATATTCCTCAGTATCTTCTGTGTGGAAGCAGGATGCAGTGACGGTGGTGGCTTGTGTAGTCATGTCCAGTTTGTTGTTGATTATCATTCAGAGGTTCCTGGCATTGTTCTGGGTGTGGGACCGATTTTGAATTTGGCCAACCAACAGTTGGAGTCCCCTGGTGAGGTGTTCTTGCCAAAGATCACTACTTTTTCCTTGTCTGTGTTGAGCTTGAGATGGTTGTCTTTCATCCAGATAGCTACTTTGGTCATGTAGGCATTGAACTTCTTTCTTGTGTTAGGGGTCTTGTCCAAGAGGGAGACTGAGTTACATGTTGTCTGCATAAGAGAGGATGTAAAACAGGATGTTGATGTAGTATGCACAGATGCTGGCAAGAGGGATCATGCATGTTTGAAAAAGGGTTGGATGGTTCAATGAACCTTGAGACTCTCCACAGATTAGTTTGCGGTCTTCCGATGAGTAAGGTGCCAGTCTGACAGCTTGTGTACCATCAATTAAGAACTATCAGAGAATGTGTCTTTGGATGCCAATCTCATGCAGGCGCCTGATGAGGTTGGGGGTGTGAGACCATGTTACATGCTGCAGAGAGGACCTGGAGAACAAGGGCTGCTGTCTCTCCTGTCAAGTATCATGCGGATGCAGTTTGTGGTGACGAGTGCTGTTTCTGTACTGTGGATGGGCCTGAACCCAGACTGTGTGGTGTCAAGCGGCTGGTGGTTGCTGATGTGGTCGGTTGACTAGTTTCTCACAAGACTTGCTGCGTATGGTAGGAGGAAGATGGCTCTGCAGTTGGAAACCGTTTCTTGGTCAGTGGATGGTTTCTTGAGCGGGGTAGCATGTTTCCAGGTGTCCAGGAATGGGGCTCATTCGATGGAGACATCGAGATGGGTGTTAGTGCTTTGCTGATCAGTAGGAGTCCTTCGGTGAAGGTGTGGTGGAGGCAAATGTTAGATGGTAGAAAAGATTTAGAGGGTGGCGACAGCAAGCCACAAGGTCAGGGTTTGTTCATCTGCCGTGATGGGAAGTTGCGTTGCAACAGGGACTGGTTGAGGCTTGGAGTTGCTGTATATAGAGGTGATTTTCTTACAGAAGAATTCAGCGAGCTTGTTGCAAAGGTCCAGAGAGGGTAATTTTGCTGGAGGAGGCAAGAGGCGCTGTGAAATCTTTGATGGCGAACATTTCCTTGCTGCTGTTAGTGTTGGTGTTAATGCGATCTGTACCTGCTGTGCGCATGGTGATCCGTATCTGCTGGCGGTAGCATCTAAGAGCTGATTTGAGATGTCTTTATCTGCAGTGTCTTGACTTGTTATCCAATTGTGCTCCAGTTGCTTGCAGTGGCGTTTTATCAGCCTGAGTTCCGCTGTGTACCAGCTGGCCTGTGGTTGACCTCTTGCTGTTGGTTTTCGCTTGAGGAGGAGCCAGTGTGCCGGCACATGCGATTGTGGCTTAGAGCAAATCGCTGGTGACTCTTCTTCGAAGATGCTTTTCCAGCTGCGGTTCCGGTGTTGGTAGGTCTGTTATAAAGCAGGATGGGTATGCAGAAGCTGCCGAGGGCGCAGTCTGTCCAGGTATGTATTTGCTGGCTTGTCAACTGATGTTGCTGGTTTAGGAGTAAATCGCATTCAATAGGTGTTGGCGGTGTCTGTGGGTTTGGTATTGTGCTGGGTGATGCCAAGGTTTCCAAATTTTTGTAGAACAGTCATAGAGTTTGAGTTGGTGCAGTCTTCTAGGTGAAAGTTAAGGTCTCCAAGGAGGATAAAAGTGTTGGCATTTATGATGTGGGGTGAGATGTAATCCGTGATGTCGCTGACTAAATTGGTGTGGATCCTGGTGGTCTCTATAAGAAGGTTCGACCAAGAGAGAAGTTAGCAGTGATTTGTATCTTGAAAATGAGGTGTTCCATGTAGCTGGTAGGGGTGGCTTGTGCTGACAGTTTTGCCTAATGACGTTGTAGCTGGCAGGGATGGCTGTAGCAATGTCTGTTGCTGAGGTTGGGTTTAGCCATGTGTCCGTGGCAAAGAGCAGGTCTGTACCGTGGTTGTGCACTAGGTCCCATATCTCCGTGCTGTTTGAGCGAGCGGGTGTTGATGCGCATGCATGCAAGTGTGGCATGTTTGTGGTCTGTGTGAGTGCCTGAGATGATGCAGGCTGTTGGTGCAGGCGTGGTGGGTGTGGAACAGTGCATGGGAACTTGCTGAAGGTGCATGTGAACGAACACTCCTGTGTTGTAAGGTGCTGGGTGGCAGCGGTGCTGCGAGCGGCAGCCAGCATTAAGAGCACGGAGGAGCGCAGCAGCGTTTTGGTGGGTAGAGTGATAACCAGGTTTTGCAGCGTGAATAGTTTCTGGAATCACATGCTGTGCTCTATTCCGGCTGTGGTACTGCATAAGAAAAGGAGTTCATCTCCTCCCTGCGGGGAATTTTGAATTCCGCCGAAACCTTCGATGAAAAAAACACAAACCGAGAAGAAACTGGAGTCCCCAACGACCCCAGAGCCACAGGAAGATGAGCAGGACGTCTTATTTGAAAAGGAAGACCCTGAATCTCAGGGTATATTCCAAAAGTCAGAGGGGTCAGAACATTTCGAGACTCGGTGGCAGGACGTGTCCTTGCTGTAGCTGCCAATAAATGGGTCCTTGGAGGAGCACAGGGTACCGTGGGAGGCTAAACCAGTGATGTCACTTCCTGTGCAGATGGGCAATGGGAAATTAAGTCCTCTTACTTTGCTTCTTCTTTTATAGACTATTTCGGTGGAAAAACAGTCACTTTCATTTTTACGTCCAGTCCAGAAACTGCTTTAGCTGTCTTGCCAGTGTCATGTTTTCCGAAAAAAGATAACAAAAATGCATAGGTATATATTGGTGCTCTCAATAAGCCCTCTTCCATTGGTCTGTTGAGATATCACTCACCTTTTCCGTCTGCCATTACAGCATGGAGTAATGAGCCAGCCTGCTTCTTCCATTGGCTGTCTTGCACTGTGATGACGTGCCCACAACTGCCTGAAAACGTGTGCTTCAATGCCAGGGCTGTGGGTTCATATATACATATGTATGAAATGCATGCCTGTCATTGCTTGTTTTATGCAGGTGTTGGGAAGAGGTTGGAGGGCTTCCTGATCCCAGTTGTCTCAGTATCTCTCTCCTTGCTCTCTCCATCAGTGCACTGCTGCCTCACCTTTTTTCTACCTTAAATCACCTCCCCTACTCTCTGCGTACCTCCTCTCCGTCTCATATCTCCGTGTCTTGGCTTCTCATGTGTGTCCCTCTTTTCTTACTCAGTGTGCAATCCCTCTCCAGCAAGAGCTGTGTGCACCTGTCAGGCAAGAGGGGGTCAAGGAGATGGGAGTCTGCAACGATCCCCCCCCAGGTGGAATAGTGAGCCTCTGACGTGTTCTGATTTTCACTGTTGCTTTAAGAGTGCCAGATGTGAAGGGGGATTTAGGCAGCTGTTGGCACGGTTAAAAAGCTCTGCGTGCATGTCACCTTATAACATGGCCCATGTCTTCAATGGAGATCTACAAAGTTAATCTAGTCTTTCAATGAGCGAGAGGAACTGACTGACTGACAAGACCCTGCATCCCACGTAAAATGTTTTTTGAATCGCGAGCAATTCTGGTCGTTAATGTCAACGCGGTTGACTCTCTGTGCTGGTCATTTCTGCGCATAACTGTAGGCATGCCCGTGGATGTATGTAAAGAGTGCAGACCCACACCAGTAGTGGTATGGAAGCTGTGAAGGCACGTGTGCTGTTGCTACGCACTGTATTGTCTCGTGTACACCACACTGCAGGAAGGTGTTTCCCCTGAGACAGAATCCTTGCTTGTGTTTTTTCTATTCACACCTGACATTAGGAATTTCTTTTCTGTTTTGGGTAGCAAGAGCATTCACAATACAATGAGGCATTAGTAGTAAACTATTCTCCCTCAGATTACAAATGACTACAATTAACACCGGTGTGGTGGCTTCAGGTGGCGTGCCAATAAAGTTCCCACTACGCATCGGTCCATAGTCGGGGTGGTTTGCATCAGGCCTGGGCGTAGTTCGTAGTGTTTCGCTACGTGGAACTCTGCAAAGTGACACAACTCAGCGGAGTTCCGCAAGTGGTGGAGTGCAGTACGAACTGCCGTTCGCACAGATTTTCCTGCCGCTCGGGTAAAAAATCTACCCGAGCGGCAGCTCGTGCTCGTCAACTTACCATTCGCGAGCGCGAGCAGGTAAAAAACTCCGCTGCACTACGCGAAGCAGAGTTTTCTGCACTCTACGAGAACTCTGCGAACGGAGCGGAGTTCACTGCCCAGGCCTAGCTTACATCTCCTGAGCTCAAGGTCACTATGGACAACGTATTACAGATATCAACACACGTTCAGTGTGGACTAGATTGATTATATGGGTATGTACGAAGAGGGCCCCAGATGTGCCTAGGGCGTGATGCGCTAGGGGTCTTGGTCACATAGACATCTGACTGGCATCTGACGCATCGATTATCAATCTTTAAGCCAGTCCTCAAAGGGAAGGGGTCTCTCTTGCCCCAAGTCATAGCAACTCTATGCTTCTCCAACAACATAGCCACTGCGATTAACTTCCAGCATGTTTTGGGAATGTATTTCACGTAGCCCAGTTGTGCAAGAAAACTGGGCTGGCTCCAGACTGTTCTGTCATCCTGTACTTGTGACCAATGGGCACCGACTACGGGACAGTCCAAGGCCAGATGCTTGAAGCCCAAATAGGGCATGGCGCTCTGCCAGCAGTCCGAGCTCTCAGCCATGCCCAACCACAGCAGGCCCCCAGGAGTATAGTAGGTACTGTGAATGGATGTGAAGTGGATTAACATGTGCTCCCATTGGTGGAGACTACCCTTCGTCTGCTGGCAGCAGTATCCCCACTGGGCTTCTGGAGTCTCATTTCCCAAATCCTGGGCCCATTTGTACCTGGACTGAGTATGTTGTGTTCGTGTCCTTCATTCTGTAGTCCATGTTTGTGCTCAGTCTGAGTCTCTATGATCACTCTGCAGGTACGTCTGGCGGGGAGGTGGGGGATAGCTCGCCAGTAGTGCCGCGAAGTAAGTGATATCACCACATTCAGCGATGGCCAGACCACCACCATCAAGTATTCTGGGAAGGTGTTCCACTGTTTATCAGTAAATCGATCCCTCCGCGTGCAGAACTGCCTGCCACAGAGTGGTTTAATCACCCTCGTTTCATTGACCTTTATGCAGGGATGATTAATCTAACTAGGGGGCGTACACCTCATTTACTAGACTCCTCGAGGCCAGCGTCGACCACAGATAGGAGTGTTCTGAAGCAGGTACAGTAGTTTAGACAACAGCACTGTTTTCTTTAGGGACACTCTTCCTGCTGCAAGGGCAGTGTAACAAGCGATGCTATAGTTTCCCTGCATTTGCCCTCGTTTTCTCCTATGATAAGGTCCAGGTACCTCATTGGCGCTGCTTGTCCTTTTCAGTAAATCCAGTACTGGTGTAAGGGTGCCTTTAGATAAGGGAAGTATGATGGATTTAGACCAGTTATTCGATTACCCTGACCATCTCCGAAAGTTTACAATTTATACAGTTATAGGGTTCAAATTCTGTTCTGGTTGCGTCTACCAACAACACTAACCATGCGGATGCAGTGTTAATGCCACGGTCTAGTGAAATTCTGAGCATGCTGCTAAGGGGTTCCAAAGACAAAGCAGAGTATCCTTGCTCTCTGCAGTGGGATTCCACTGGACTACAGTGACTGCTATTACAATATTAGGTGATGACTTTCTGCCAAGGATTTTTTTTCCCCATGAAGATGTGCAGCGGACTGCATCTCAGATGTGGTCCTCGCAGAGCACGTCTTTGTTCTGCCCGTGGTTTAAAAGTGGCAGTGGGCCCGCAGCATTTCAGTGCAGGCCTCTAATCAGTAAAAGATACAACTTCATCTATCTACCTGCTTATTTTATTCATATAGAGCACAGCTCTTTTGGTTGCCTTAAAATTCCAACCACGACAATTTAATTGTAAACAGAAGCGAAAGCTCGTACATGCTGCAGAGTTTGCCCCTCATCAGTTCTTCATGAGAGGCTCTCTAGCAGAGGTGAAGTGAGAATGCTGTTCAGTGTCTGAAGTTCCTCTGCGGCAGAGATGGGCTCTTGTGGGGCGTTTGCATACTTCTGTCTCCCACATCAAGGTTATGCTTACTACTGTAACTAAAACCAGCTATTGAGTGGTCTGTTAAATCTGAACTTGATGGAAGAAAGTCCAGAAACCTCGCATATCTGCTGCCCTCCTCCCTCCCAACACCTACTTCTGGTGGTATTCGCTCCCCACCACTGGTAACCTCAGGCTGTTTCAGCTTGCATCCTGGGCAAATCTCGGGCTTGTCTTTTCCTCAGCTATGCTGTTACGCTCTGGAGTGTCTCAGGGATCTGCAGTGTCCCCCGTGATATTCGCTTGTCATGCAAACCTACCTTTTTCGAAGCACACAAGATTTTTGAGTGTCACGTAATTCCTGTGCCATTGAGGCCTAGTTAGGTCTTGGAGCGTTGGCCACCACTGACTGTGTCTGGCTTACTTCACTTGCTCTGATTACTTCGAGTTCTGACTTGGGTGAGAGGGGAGCAGATCCAGGAAAGCGAACACAGTACTTGGCGGTTCTTGACAATCCTGTGGTAATTTAAGATGGATCGCATATCTTGGCATCCTTATGGGTAGTAGGATGTTGCCATTCCACTACCAGTAACTTTGACAGAGTTAGGATATCTCGAGAGCAAGGATCAGAAACTGGTGACTGGCGCTCTTGTGATTGCAAGAGGAAACTGCTGCAATAGCATGTATGAAGGCCTCATCCAGCATCTGCGGATGACTCCAAATGTAGCAGTGTTGGCCTGAGATGACCGGATGAGGAAGTCTCTGCAGCCTACGCTGACCCCTACGAGTTGTGGCATATATGTTTCAGCAGCTGTCTTTTTGAACTGAATTTTGAGGTATTGTCCAACTAGATAATTTGCAGTCAGCGATCCTTGCCTGTTTAACGTTGCTTTGCTTTTGGTTGCCAAGCTTCCTTCCTTTGGAAGGCTCTTCCTCTTCACTGGAGATCACTCTCCTGCAGAGGACGGTGATCGGTGCCTAAAGACTTGTCATTGCTTTGAGAGACCATGATCTGTGTAATCCCTCTTCTGTTACTGCTGGATGCTGGGGTTGGTGGAAGTCCTAAAATAAACAGTTTGAACGGGTCTGTAGTGGCTCTTGGGAACCACCTGGCCTGTCTGCCATATATTTCACATTTTGAAGTCCGGTTGTCTTTCTCCCATCTTAAGAAGTCTTAAATCCTGACCACCTGTACAACATATTGTAGCACAAAAGGTCATGCAGACAGTGAGTTTTAGAAATATCACCAACAATTCCAAGAGGTCAGACACCTGTCGCAGCTCTGTTTTTATAGCAAAAACAAAGTACTTTCTATGTAGATTAAAACATTTTATGGGTAAAACAAAGTGCATGGCCTTGCATGGTCTCGGGCGCGTACAGGTGTGAGAATGCCCAAATCTGTTGTAAGTAGGACCGCCTGGGCTCCTTCTTCAGACGTTTCACTCATTCCTCTATCTCCTCGCAGTAGACTCGTCTCTGTGCTTTACTTCCTAGGAATCCCATTGACCAGGTGTGCATTGCACAATACTGTCCTGCCTTAAGCATCTTCTGTTTCCTCAGCTCGTCACTGGGTACTACTCTTTGTGAACGAATGCCACAGAATTGCTTGTAGTGGACAGCCTCGTGTAATGGTGCAAGCGACAAGGATGTTTGGCAATAAGAATAGATATGCATCATTTGCAATGCTTTGTTTAAACTCGCTGGCAGCTTGTGGCCATCAGAGCAGTATTTGTTTTCATGCCTCCAATAAATATAACACCTGGACCCTGGCGTGAGCTAGTGTTCTTTCACACGTTGCGCCACTTCACTTGCATAAGATAACACGATCCTGTTGTAGTTTTCTCTGGTAGTTGTATTCTAACACTTTGTATGTTTCCATCCCTTAGGTTTCCACTTGAGTGGCACGGTGACCGAACCAGCTACTCCGTCTGAGCCTGAAGTGATGTACAAGGTGGCGATCAGCTTCGACCGCTGCAAGATCACCTCCGTGACGTGTGGCTGTGGGAACAAGGACATTTTTTACTGTGCACATGTAGTGGCGCTCTCTTTGTATAGAATTCGCAAGCCGGACCAGGTGAAACTGCGCCTTCCCATCTCGGAAACTCTTTTCCAGATGAACCGGGACCAGCTCCAGAAGTTTGTACAGTACCTTATCACGGCGCATCACACAGAGGTGCTCCCTACTGCTCAAAAACTGGCTGACGAGATCCTTTCTTCCAATTCTGAAATCAACCAGCTGCACGGTAAGTGTCCTGTCCTGCGTGGATTGTAGGTGTGCAGTGCCACTTGGGCCCTCATTCCTTTGAAGAACAGATAAGACCTTTGTACATGTTATTTTTATGGGATTTCTTGTGGAAAATGCTTTAACTGCCTTCTGAGCTTTCCGATGCCAATGCCCTGTGTTGTAAACCTGTCCATTCCTACACAGAACCTTTTGCATCTCTTTGAGGTTTGCTGTGATCATTAATTGATCAGGTCTAGCAAGGACCTGCTGTCGCTGCAGCAGCCTGTGCTTCCTGCCTGTGGCCTACCAAGTAAACCTTTTCTGTAGATTGGGTCTCACCAGGCTTCAGTTCCTGCTCTTTACATGAAGAGGTAGGTAGACTGCTCTATGCATCTTGGCATGAGCGAGCTGTCCAGTGGTCAGCTTTTCATGGTTTGCTGTTATCTCGTCGTGGAAGTCTTTACTTCCTGGCACCTCAGGGTGGTGAAGCCACAGGTGAATAGCTTATAACATGTTGAATTGGACTTCCCCATTATTCATCATAAATTGTCCAGAAGGACAGTCATGCATAAGCTTTAAGAGCTGACCCTGTATATAAATCTGGAAACATTGTTTGTTTGTCATTGAACTTTGAGAAAGGGGAACAGCAGTGCATTCTCTCACCAGCGTGTTGCATGCCTGATGGTCGTGTATACAGAAACGGCCAGAGGCCTAAAGGGTGGAGAGGTACTTCCACACGCAGGAAGTTATACGAGGGAACGGGGATACGTCCTCCCAACTTATCATAAATAACAAGCAGTATCCCGCCCAAAGGAAAATAATATATCAAATTAAATAGTAAGTGGTGGCACAATTCTCTACTAAAGAGGTCAGATCATGTATCTCTACCAAGACTGGGAGCAATTCCTCCTTGTATTGTAACCCTCACACACTCTAATAGTGTCATGCTTCATCATCGGGTTCACCCTGGCTCCTAAAGGCCAGGGTGGGCTCAACCGTGTTTCAGGGAGCACTTAGGAGAAAAGGCCAGGGGGGTTAAAGATTACAAATCCTCCAAACACTCCAGGTATCCCTTTAATACGGAGTAATGAAGGATATTAAAAACACATAGTAGGGTGTCCCAAGGATGCAATGGTCCTATGACCATATCCTCATAGCCAACATGTTTCAGCCTGTGAACGGCCCTATGGGTCCACGGCTTTCTTCAGGGCAAAACCACAATGTCAAATCCCTCCCTGGAAATAACAGCAAGATAAAAAACAGAACTTTTTGTTCAATCAAAACGCTGCATGGATATACTTATCCTCAGTATGGCGTTTGGTTCGAAAGGTTCGTCCAACCTGTAGGGAGGCAGAATAAAATACACATCTTTTTGATGTGATCACATAATGGGAGAATTAAAGTGCCATGCGCTACTTCCTCCACCTCTTGCCACGTTTTTAAAGAGTGAAAAGAAGCGCAATATTGAAATTGTTTGGTGTATAAAAATCAACACATCTCAAATCACATACTGGTGCTAATGCTGATAATGCTTCTCAGTATAGTCCAGCAAATTAATCTGAAGGGGACAATTAGTTATAGATTCCTTACCTTTAGAATTGCCCCCATGCGTCAGACTGGATCTGGAGAATTATTTCGCCAGCAGTACCCCTGCGCGTCGAAAGGTGGCGTCGGTGGGCTCCGCGTTTGTTGTTGGCGTCGTGGTCGCCGGGATGACGTCGCGGTAGCTACTTAGACGCTGCCCTCACGCGCTGACGTCAGTTCTTTCTTTTTCCGCACCAGCCAGCGCAGATCCGGAGAGAACGGTACCTCCAGTCACTTTTTGACTGACTTTTTTGCGACTTTTGTCGACATAGTCTTTGAGTCTATCGACTCCTGGTGCACTAGGGATGCCCGGTTTCAAGGCTTGCGGGTCCTGCCGAAAGCTGATGTCGGTGACGGATCCGCACCGCGTGTGCCTGTGGTCACTGGAGCACAACCACGACCCCAAGTCGTGCTCTGACTGCCGGACCATGAATCCGAAGTCTTTGCGGGAGCAGTCCCGAAAGCTTCTCGAGGCCCGGCAGTCCGCTCTGCGCCGTTCGAGGTCCCGGTCGCGTGGGAGGTCGAGGGACCGGTCGCAGAGTTGGCACCACCACTCGTCCTCGAAGTCTTTGTACTCCTCAGGTAAGTCGAAGCACAAGAAGTCGAAGAAGCATCGTCGCTCTTCGACTTCTCCCTGTCCGTCGGCAGACGCGACGAGGGATGCGGACAGTGCCCGTCCCCCGGCACCGTGTGTGGAGCCCGAAGGGTCGGCTCAGAGTTTCCCTCCTTTTCCGGTAGCCGGAACGACCCCTGCCCAGCTTCGAAGCTTTTATGAAGCGATGCATGCCATCTTTGAGCAGTTCGACTCCGCTGGCTCGCCTTCGGGCCCCGCAGACTCTGCTGGGGGCCCTGGGCTTCGACGCCTGCGGCTCCGGCCCCGCAGGGTCCCCTTGGATCCAGGCCTGGATCCAGATCGGCGCCGGTCAACCTGATAACACCTCCCCCGGCGTTGATTCTACCGGCACCACGTCTGCAGCCAACTTCGGTTGTGTTCCCAGTCGACCCCGGCCTCCACCCTGGCTTGGACACTGAGCCGGACCGACGTCGCCGGGTACTTTTGTACCCCTGTTCTACTCTGGTGCTCATTTCAGGCCAGATTGGCAACCAGAGGAGGGTGAGAAGGACTGGGAGGGGTCTGATGACCCTTTAACTGACCAGTTGGACGAACCGGACTGGAGAGAGGAGTTGGGGGAAACCAGTGGTCTGGATACCTCCCCAGACCTTGGCATGTTGTTTCCTCCTACCGTGGCTACGGAGGAGGGAGCGTCTTACGCAGTGGTGTTGCGCAGGGCGGCTGAGGCTCTCAACCTCGAGCTACCTTCGGTGGCAGTCAGGACTAACCGCCTGACAGAGGTGCTTCAACCGGCAGCGAGCTCTTCGGAGCCCCTGCTGCCGTTTAATGAGGCCCTCACTGACATCCTTTTGGGCACCTGGTCCAGGCCCAACACGGGGGCTCCTGTGGATAATGTCATTCCAAAGAAAGGGAGACCACACTTCTGGAAGCAAGGAAACAAAAGATTTATTTAGTACAACAAAAGATAATCTCTAGAGATGGAAGAGTGTCCGAGACCCACGGATTGCGTAGGTGTCAGGAGACTGTTCAAAATGTCCTTGGCATGCAGCATTTTTTATAGGATGTAGACACTCCCCTCGGGTGTAGGAGGATGACAGAAAGTCAGTTGGTATGCAGGAATTCAGGTGTGTGGAGCAGATTTTCAGGTGTTGGGCCAAAGGAAACTCCGAGGAATGCAGGAGTTCAGGAGTGCGCTGGACATATTCCTGTTTGGGGGCAGCTTTCATGCCTTGCAGCTGAGGAGGGTTTTGTGACCTGGCCAGGTGTTAGGCCGTTGGCAGGGACAGACCTGTTCTGTTGCCTATACAAGTTCCAGAGATAAATGCGTGGGTGCAGTAGAAACCGGCCCAGGGCACCAACACAGGGTCACGTAGGAGACAATCTTGTGAAAGGTCAAGAAAGCGTTTTGTGAGCAAGATGTAGGTCATACACGTCAACATTTAGAAATACAGTTATTACAGTCCCTCCTCTTGCCGTGTGCAACGTCATTAGTAAATGTCAATTTTACAGAGTTCTTCAAATGTCTGATGATATAGTATTTTGCTGTTTTCAGTCTGACTGGTCATAGGTGTGGATCTGCAGGTAGATGCACACAGAGAACAGAGTGCTGGGCCACAATGGACGCACAGGCAACAGAAGAAGATGGTACCCAAGGGGATCGTGAGGAGCGCCAGTATCTTCCATCCCCAGGTGATCAGAATGTTCCATAAGCCAGTTGTCCAGGTCCAAGGGGTCCCATTGTCTGGTTGTATTTCGGTGGCAATCCGGTGTAGTTTGGAGATTGCTTCATAGACGGAGGGCGATGAATCAGGAATATATACACAGCAGCTAGCCCCGATGATGCGACAGGCCCCTCCTCGATCTGCCAGGATGACGTCGAGCACCATGCGATTCTGAAGAGAAACCATCCGTGTAGCATCGATTTCGGCCGTGTGCTGGGTCAGTATTCCTGCAGTGATGTTGGCAGTAGCTTCCAGGACTCTGGTGAGTCGCCTGGTGTTGAGACTGTTGGACATGGGACCCCAAAAAGGTAGAAGGCCCTTCAGGGCATCGCCGAATTGCTGGTGTCGGTCTGGTCTATATCTGGTACCCGTCTCCTCTGTCTGTGGTACAAGTTGTTCCTGTTAAATGTGGGTGGCAGCAGGAATGCAATATAGCATGTGCCACTCCAGTCAGAAGGCAGCCAGGTGTAAGCTTTGTTTCCACATACAAAGTGCAGTCCTGATGGAAGTTTGAGGTATGGGGTGAAGTTGTTGTAGGTTATGGTAGTATTGCACAGACTGGCTCCTATAGGTATTGTTCCTTGACCTTGCAGACACAATGTACCAGGACGTGATGTAACTGAAATGGCAACTTCTTTCTCTTGAGTAGGAAAGAAAGTGTAACCCCAGGTGTCCTGCATAGGGGTGGACATAATAGCGTGCATTTGTGGCGGGTCAGAGGCATTGCAGAGAGTATTATTTTTTTTATGAAGAGTCCAAAGAAAGGGTTGGAATGTTGTAAGGTTGCCTTTGTCATAACATGATGGAAAAACGTTCATCAAATTGTACATCAGAGCACAAGTGTAGGCCGGAGTGGCGGGAAACACCAAGAATGAGATAGTGTGCTGAACTGCATGAGGTAGGAGTCCACAAACATAAGTCTGTCGCATTGGAAACCTGATTAAACTGGTGTAACATTTGAATAAAAGTATTATTATGAAACTCCAAGTGTCTGTTGAGATGTGTGTCTGGCCAAGGTACATGAGAATGTTCAGGTGGCGTTGGTGGAACTGTTGCTTGGGGTAATACAGTATGTTTGGCGGGGACTATTTCTTCGAGGATCCAGAACACTACGCTGAACAGGACAAAAATGGCAGTCAGGATAAACAGTACTATTGTCCGGGTACTACAAGTTCTCATTTTAGCTTTCTTCAGCCTTGGAGCTAGACTTGTTCTTTAGCTTCGCCTTGGACCGGAGGTAGTATCCGTCTGTTCCTTCGTCACAAAGTTCCAACTCAGTGTCCGACTCAAGGCGTGGTGATGCTGATTTTTCGTGCCTTAAGACTTCTTTCTGGGTTTGTAGTTGTTCTTTGGTGACGGGGTCCACTTTCCTGCAGTGGGACGCATGTACCCACGACTTTCTTCCCTCCACTCTGACGGCTGTCCTTGTGGCCAGGAGTACCTGCAGAGGCCCCTTCCAGCGTGGTTGTAGAGATTGGGTGCGGGCGAAGTTTTTCACCAGGACAAATTCGCCAGGGAGGATGTGATGGCCTGGACCCTGGGATCTGTCCTCAGTAGTGGCCCGCACCTGTTCATGGATTAAAGACAGGGTCTCAGTAAGTTCATACAAATAATCAGTCAATATTTCCTGTGGTAGGTGTGAAATGGACTTTGGAGAGGGTGCATTCCAGATATTCATGGGCCTGCCAAAAACTACCTCGTATGGGGTAAGATGGGATTTGGAATGTGGGACTGATCTAATAGATAGTAGTGCCAATGGAAGAGCATTGACCCAATTCAGTCCTGTTTCTGTTGTTATTTTAGCCAGCTTTTCTTTAATGATCCCATTGTACCTCTCCACCAGCCCTGCTGCCTGTGGGTGGAATGCTGCATGAAATTTTTGTTTGACCCCAAGCCCTCCCAGGATGTTCTTGACTGTCTGTCCAATGAAATGGGACCCCCTGTCACTTTGCATTAATCTACAAAGGCCATATCTAGGGAAAAATTCTTTCAATAAGACTTTAGCTGTAGTGATGGCAGTGTTATCCTTTGTGGGGTATGCCTCGACCCATTTGCTAAAGGCACAGACTACCACCAATGCATATTTGTAGTGATTGACTCTGTTTAACTGTATATAGTCTATCTGAAGTACTTCAAATGGTGCAGTAGGAAGGGCGTAATCCTGCCATTGGGACTTTAGTTCCCTGACCTATGTTGTGTCTGAGACATGTGAGGCACTGTTTGACAAACCGCTCTGCTGCTGGGCGGAGTCGGTGGTAATCCCATACTTCCTTGAGCATGGTACACATGGCCTGGGAACCAATATGTGCAGGTAAGTGAGTCATAGTGAGCAAGGGGATTACGTAAGCCTGTGGTAATTTCCATTTTAGCATATCTTGGGACCTCCAGCACCCCTCTTCATCCATTGTTCCCTCTGTTTCCCACTGGGCCTTTTCTTCAGGAGTGGCTGAACGCTGTATGTCAATTATCTGCTGTCTAGCGTCATGCCATTTCTCAGCTTGTGACTTTAGGACGTATACTCTAGCTGGTACTTCCCCAATGCTGTTTGTCTTGCTATCTTATCTGCTAAGGCATTCCCTTGCCCTACTTCATCTGTCACCCTTTTGTGAGCTGCACATTTGATTACTGCCAGTTTGGTTGGTAAAGTGATTGCTTCCAAAAGGGCATTGATAAGGTCGCCATGCTGAATAGGGGTGCCATGTGAAGTAAGGAAACCTCGTTCTTTCCATAGTAGTGCAAAATTATGTACCACGCCAAAGGCATATTGACTGTCGGTATATATATTGACTGACATATTGGTACTAAGGATGCATGCTCGTGTAAGGGCTGTTATTTCTGCTGCCTGGGCTGATTTCTGGAGAATTCTAGCTGTTTCTATCACTGTAAGGGCTGTAGTGACTGCATAGGCAGCGGAAGTAGTACCGTCCGGTATTTTTAGACATGACCCATCCACCCATAAGTGGCCTTCTGCCTCTGGAAAAGCTGTATCTTTCAGATCCACCCGACTTTTTGTTTCAGCTTCAGTATGGAATACACAGTCATGGTGGGCTGGTTGTGTGAGGGGATCAGTAGTTGGTAAGGGTAAGAGTGTGGCTGGGTTGAGGGTGGTACAACGTTGTATTGTGATATGCGGGTTAAGAAGGGTGAGTTCATATCCATGTAGTCGGGCACTGGTGAGATGTTGTGTCTTGGTTTTGTTGAGCAATATGTCCACTGAGTGTGGGACAAAAACCGTCAGGGGGGATCCCAAAACAATGCTCTCCGTCTGTCGCACCGCCACTGCAGTGGCCGCTACAGCGCGTAGACAGGTGGGCAAAGCAGAAGCAACAGGGTCCAGGACTGCAGAAAAGTACGCACATGGTCGCTTGTGTGTGCCATGTGTCTGACAGAGGAGCGAGAGGCTGCATCCAGATCGCTCGTGTACAAAAAGAAAAAATTGTTTGTGATAGTCAGGAGTACCTAGTACGGGAGCAGAGCACAGGGCCTGGCATAGTGTCGTGAATGCTTCTGTGTGTTGGGTGGTCCAGGGGACGGGGTCAGATACATCTCTGGTGACTAGAGAAAGAAATGGTTTAATGATGAGGGAGAAATTAGGGACCCATTGTCTACAAAAGGAAGTCAGTCCTATGAGTGCTCTGACATCTTGTTGGGTGACAGGAGTTGGAAAATTCAGAATAGTTTGAATCCTATCTGGTGTAAGAGTGCGTCCCTCCTCAGACAACAAGTGACCCAAGTAGGTCACTTGTTGTTTACAATACTGTAGTTTGTCTTTAGAGACCTTGTGTCCCTTAGTAGCAAGAAACTGGAGTGTGATCATGGATGCTTTGCGGGCAAGTTGTGTTGTCTGCTGCTAAAAGAATGTCGTCAACGTATTGAATTAATACTACTCCTTGTGGAAGCTGGATCTGATCCAGTTGTGTTTTTAAAGCCTGGCCATAGATGCTGGGACTTTCAGTGTAGCCTTGAGGTGCTCTACAGAATCTATATGAGACATTCAATAATGTAAATCCAAAGAGAAAACGGGAATCCTTGTGTATAGGAATAGAGAAATATGCATTTTTAAGGTCTATAACTGTGAATACTCTAGCTGTTGGTGGGATCATGGTGAGAATGGTGGTAATGTCAGAAACTACAGGAAATTGAGGCTGCACTATTTTGTTAATAGCTCGCAGATCGATCACAAATCTATATATCTTTTGTCCTGTAGGGGAACGTTTAAGAACTGGGAGAATAGGACTGTTACAGATATTTCCTGATACCTGTTCCACTACACCAGCGAGTATGAGGTCCTGAACAATGGTTTGAAGGGCGACCTCTCCCTCTTTAGATATTTTATACTGTGGGATCCTTGGCAGAGTTGCTCCTGGTTTTACGGTGATATGCACTGGAGGCATTTGGATGGATCCAACATCCGTGTCTGAGGTCGCCCATAGACAGGGGGAAATAGTCGCCAAATCATCTTGTATGTGTGATAACTGTAAAAGCTGGGTAGGAGCAGAAGGAGCATTGTTATCGTACAGTATTAATCGAACGTTATTCGGTGAACACCGAATGGTAGCTCTATAGTGTTTTAACAGATCTAGGCCTAGTAAGTTCTCTGGGCATTGGGAAGACAGTAAAAAGGTAGCTGAAATTTGTTCACCTTGCATTGAGAATGGTGTTGGGTAGGACAAGGAATTGACAGAGGGCTGACCATCGAATCCAGTCGATGTAATGAGTTTGCCGGATGGAGGAGCCCTCGGAATCAGTGGTGTGGTTAGAGTGCTACGGGATGCTCCTGTGTCTATTAGAAAAGGTCCAGCTGACCCTGCAACTGATGCTGTAACATATGGTCCCTGTTGATCTACAGGTACTTCCACTGGTTCCTTCCCCCATCCTAGACTGTCCTATGCTGCCCAATACAGGGATGACATTTCAGGATCATCCACGGTATAGTCCTGAAGGGTAGCTTGAAGTTCCTGCTGTCTTGGGCCTCTATCAAATCTATTCTCCCTGTAAAGTGGTGTAGCTCGTGTCTGGGTATTATGTGTTCTGGGTTGAGTTTTCCCCGAAGCGATGTTGGCTGCTAGAATCCTACAATCACCTTTCCAGTGTCCTGGTTTTTTACAATAAGCGCAGATGTCAGTAGGTTGGGGGCCTAGTCTGGGTAGTTGGCGTGGGGTATCTGAGGTATATGGTCTGGGTTCGGGGTATGAGACCGTTGGTCTGGGCATATGGCTGTTTGTGCGACGCGTATCTATTTGACTAAGCAACACTTGTTCTTTTAATTTCTTCTTTTTGTTCTCTTTCTCATCCTCCGCTGTTTTATTCTGTGTCTCGTAATATTGAGCCATAGTCAGAATAGTGGCCGGAGTGGCCGCTGGCCAACTACTTTCACTAGATGTTAGTCTGTTCCCTACTGAAGGTAACAGACCCTTTACAAAAGTTTGAATTAAGAGATGTCTGCCAGTTTCAGTGGTCACATCCTGACCACTGAAGTCAGCGTATGCTTTTCCCAGCCTTGTGAAATAGTCAGAGACTGACTCATCCTGGTTCTGTTTACAGGCAGCAAGTAATGTCCAGTCTATTTTCCTCTCAGGTGCCATTGTTTTCAATTTTGTCAACAATCTTTGGGGCAATTTTAAAATATGGTCGTGTGGCTTTTCGCCTGGTTTCCTATTTGTATCTTTGAGTGCTAATTCTTCCCATGTATCCCCAAGGGCTGCCTGGTCATCTGTAAACCGTAGGGGTTTCCACAGTTCGGCTGGAAGTATAAGTCCAAAAAACTGTATTATGTCTGTTAGAGTCAGTGTATATGAACTCAGAACCTGTTGGACGCTTTCATAGAATCCTGTGGGATTCTTTCGGATATCAGGGATGTCCTTCCGCAGTTGCAACATTTCTGCTTTGGTCCAGGGGTGTATACAAAATTAAACAGCCATCTAGAACACGCATTGGGATCATTAGGGTTAGTAACATTAGACCCATCGCCCGAGGTGGGACAAAAACGGGTGCTGCTTCTTTAACAGGCATTTGCTGTATCCTTTCAATAGGTTCTACCTCATTGGAAAGACTTTCTTTATGTAAAGCTGTTTTAATCATTGTCAAAGTATCTCTTTCATCTTTTGTTGACCCACCACTTTCTACCAAACGATAGAGTTTGCGAAATGCTGTAGGTGTATCTACATATGTATCATCATTTTTAGCCATTAGGTGATAAGCCATCCTCTCTAGTAGATAGTTCTTTCCTGCTACTTGGATCTGCTCATTGGTTGCACTGTGTATATCTGCTGGGGTGGCACCTTTGTATATTAGCTGCTGGGCTCTGAGATTTATTCTTTTCCTGTCGTGGCTTCTTAATCGTGGGGGATGGTTTTGTCTATATTCACTAGTATCTGATTCATGACCTAGTACCAGGGATTCTGACTCGGAGTCTGAATCTGCAGCAGACGGGGCTCGCTTCTTTGTTTTTTTATTTTTAATCTCACCACTGGTTCGTTAGCGGTAAGAGGCACGGAATCTGATTCGCTAACCGGGGAATCGGGGCAGTTGCTTCAGATGGCTGAACAGGTTGATGTTGCGGGTTTGGGAGTACATTAGGAATGACAGGTGGAGGCTGTGGCGGTTGCATTAACAATTGTGGTTGATAAGCAGGAGGTCTTGAATACAATAGTGTATCCTCTTCATCTTGTTTAGTTGGTAGTACCGGATATTGACCTGTTACATTTAACCTAAATTCTCTGTCATGTCTCTCTTTATTCCGCTCTATTTCCTTCCCTTTAAGGGCTGCTATGTCTGATTGGGGTGTTCTCTTTTCTGGTTATTTTCTTTAGCCTGGGCCTTCCTAATTCTCTCATGTATTTCTTTCTTCCAAAGGCTGAAAGAATCAAACATACTTGCTCTAACCTTCCGCCGGTGAAGTTGTTCTTCTAGGTACGTTATCTGCGGAATTTCAAATGACCCAAACTTTGGCCATTGTAATTCTATATTTGATTTTGTGTATTTCCGCCACGATTTTGTGTGAATAATGCCGGAATTACCATACTTTATGTACATTTCCTTATTAGGGGTCCCTTCCGGAGGAGCCGGCTGACTGTCTTCGAGAGTATCTTGGCCATAAAAACAGCAACATAATTTCCTTAATCTGTTAGAGACAGGCATGTCTAAGATATGGGTATCAACAAGGATATTCTCTTATGACTGCAGTTTTGTTCAAAATTGAGAACACATTACCTGCTCTTCGGTGTTTGCAAAGACCGAATAATTAATCCAAAACCAGAATAGTCAAAGGCATGCTCAATATGACGTTCAGAATAGAAAAAACATGTCGCTCAAGACGACCTTACCAGAATACTGATGTGTCCTGTTTCCAGCGGGGTCTCTTCTTTTTCGAAAACAAATCAGGTGGACCAAAGAAGGGATCCCCAGTCAGGACCGGGGCTACTGTTGTAGAGGACACCGTTGAGGGAAGGAGATACTGGCGACGTTGGCTACGGGGACTTGAATCTGCTTTTCCGTAGGTGCGCTCCTAAGTTACCGATATTTCCCTCCTCTCCGGGTCGTCAAGCCTGGGCCACCGAGTCTCTGACGGGTTCCACGTTGGTGCGCCAAATGTCATTCCAAAGAAAGGGAGACCACACTTCTGGAAGCAAGGAAACAAAAGATTTATTTAGTACAACAAAAGATAATCTCTAGAGATGGAAGAGTGTCCGAGACCCACGGATTGCGTAGGTGTCAGGAGACTGTTCAAAATGTCCTTGGCATGCAGCATTTTTTATAGGATGTAGACACTCCCCTCGGGTGTAGGAGGATGACAGAAAGTCAGTTGGTATGCAGGAATTCAGGTGTGTGGAGCAGATTTTCAGGTGTTGGGCCAAAGGAAACTCCGAGGAATGCAGGAGTTCAGGAGTGCGCTGGACATATTCCTGTTTGGGGGCAGCTTTCATGCCTTGCAGCTGAGGAGGGTTTCGTGACCTGGCCAGGTGTTAGGCCGTTGGCAGGGACAGACCTGTTCTGTTGCCTATACAAGTTCCAGAGATAAATGCGTGGGTGCAGTAGAAACCGGCCCAGGGCACCAACACAGGGTCACGTAGGAGACAATCTTGTGAAAGGTCAAGAAAGCGTTTTGTGAGCAAGATGTAGGTCATACACGGCAACATTTAGAAATACAGTTATTACAATAGGATGATTGCCCGACGCCACAGCCCGGCTCCGGGCGACCCCACTTTCCTCTCCCAACACCCCACCCCTGAGAGCTTGGTGGTCCAAGCCTCAACGTCCAAAGGCGCATTCCCTACTGCACCACCTGATAGAGAATCCAAAAAGCTGGACCATCTTGGGAAGAAGTTTTCTTCCTCCAGCTTGGGACTGCGGTCGGAAAACACTGCACGTCTGTTGGGCCGTTACACCCACTCCTTGTGGGATACGGTGGCGCAGGTGCTGCCCCAGTGCCCAGAGGAGGCCCGGGCCGTGCTCTCCCTTGCAGTCGCCGAAGGGAGAGACGCAGCCAAGTTTACCATACATTGTGGACTGGACACCACCAACTTGCTAGGCAGGACGATTTCAACGTCGGTAGCCCTTCGACGCTACGCCTGGCTGAGGTCGACTGGTTTTTCCAGCGATGTCCAGGCTACCCTGACGGACATGCCCTTTGATGGCCGTCGCCTGTTCGACAAAGCAGACCGCACGCTAGAGCGCTTCAAGGACTCTCGGGCTACGGCCAAGTCCTTGGGCCTCTCCACCACTCGCCCTGCGCAGTCTGCTTATCGCCCCTTTCATGGCTACGGAAGGCGTGCCCAGCCACGTTCCACCCAGGGCCACAGGCTGGCGCAAGCTGCTCAGCCCCTGTGTGGCCGGGGACGTGGGACTCACCGTCGTGGGTCTGGGGGCCAGCGAGCGTGCCAGTCCACCACCGCCCACCCTGCAGCAACCTCCAAACCCTCCTAGTCCGACCTTTCAGGGCCACCAATCGCCAGTGGGCGGCAGGATTCACCATCACCTTCCCCACTGGCGCACCATCACGTCGGACAGGTGGGTTTTGCAGATAGTCCGAAGGGGCTCCTCCCTCCCCTTCGAGAGTACTCCCCCAGCCATGCCACCTCAGTACCATTGCATGTCGGAGGATCATCTGGCCCTTCTCCAGCAGGAAGTTACGACTCTCTTGGCCAAGGGAGCTATCGAGCGAGTTCCTGCTCCAGAAGTAGGTCGTGGTTGCTATTCCCACTACTTTCTGGTGCCCAAGAAGGACAAAGGCCTGCGTCCTATCTTGGATCTCGGGAACGTCAACCACTTCCTCCGGAAGAAGTTCAAAATGTTAACACTAGCTCAGGTCCTATCTGCCCTCGACCCTGGAGACTGGATGGTAGCGTTGGACTTGCAGGACGCTTACTTTTACACCCCCGTCCTGCCGGCCCACCGGCGTTACCTGCGGTTCACGGTAGGCCACGAGCACTTTCAGTTTACCGTGCTCCCCTTTGGCCTTACCAGCGCCCCTCGGGTGTTCACGAAAGGGATGGCGGTGGTCGCAGCTTATCTGCGTAGATCAGGGGTTCTAGTCTTCCCCTATCTTCACGACTGGCTGTTGAAGGTGGGCTCGCCCCAGGCAGTTGTCTTCCCACCTCCAGACTACGGCGGACCTCCTGCATTCGCTGGGGTTCATTATCAACGTGCCAAAGTCACACCTGACTCCCTCTCAGAAGCTCCTTTTCATCGGAGCGGTTCTGGACACGATGCAGTTTCGGGCTTATCCTCCCGAGCAGCGAGTCCGGGATATTCGGGCTATGATTCCGATCTTTCAGCCTCTATCCCGGGTTTCGGTCAGAATGACCCTGAGGCTGCTGGGCCTCATGGATTCCTGCATCCTGCTGGTAGATCATGCCAGGTGGCATATGCGGGCTCTGCAGTGGGACCTGAAGTTCCAGTGGGCACAACATCAGGGGAATCCGTCTGATTGTGTTCAGATCTCTGGGGGGGGGGGGACTCCACGACAATTGCAGTGGTGGCTGACGAACCAGGATTGGGTCAACGGCAGATCCCTCTCCCTTCCCCAACCGGAGTTCACAGTGGTGATGGACGCATCACTTCTGGGGTGGGGCAGCCACATGGGAGAGGCGTTGATCAGAGGCCTCTAGTCTCCGGCGGAGTCTGGGCTCCACATCAACCTTCTGGACCTCCGGGCGATCCGTCTTGCGCTGAAAGCATTCCTTCCCTCTGTCCGGGGAAGAGTTAACGGACAACACCACCGCCATGTGGTACTGCAACAAACAGGGCGGGGTGGGGTCGTGGACCCTATGTCAAGAGGCTCTCCGTCTCTGGACATGGCTGGAACATCAGGGCATATTCCTGATGGTTCAACACCTGGCAGGTTCACTGAACGCCAGGGCGGACGAACTCAGCCGCAGGTGCATGATGGATCACAAATGGCGTCTTCACTCTGAGATGGTGCAAGGTCTATTTCAGCAGTGGGGAGAGCCTTGGTTAGATCTATTCGCCACCGAAGAGAACGCGCAATGTCAGCAATTCTGCGCGTTGGAATTTCCAAGGCGGCACTCGCTAGGTGACGCTTTTCGGAGGATCTTCTGTCGCAGCAGCAGGGGACGGTCCTCCACCCAAACCTGTCCAGCCTCCACCTCCTTGCGTGGAGATTGAGCGGCGGCAGTTGACAGCCTTCGACCTTCCTCCCGAAAGTTGTGGCATGGTGCGCAGCAAAAGCTGTGGATCCCCTTTCTGCCCCCCTTTCTGAGTTTCTCTTGTTCCTCCTTTCTTTAGCCCAGCAGGGCTCTGCTCTGGGCACTCTTAAAGGCCATCTCTCAGCCGTTTCAGCTTTTCTTCGGCTTCCTGATCAGCCTTCTCTTTTCAAGTCCCCTGTTGTAAATCGCTTTCTTAAGGGCATTACTCCTCTTTTTCCTCCTGTTCCTTTCGTAATGCCTCAGTGGGACTTGAACTTGGTTCTTACTTATCTTATGGGCGCTCCCTTTGAGCCGCTACATAACTGTCCTCTCATACTTCTCACTTTAAAGACTGCCTTTCTGGTTGCCATCACTTCTGCTCGCAGGGTGAGTGAGCTCTAGGCTTTCTTCGAAACCTCCTTTTCTGGCGGTCCATCCGGACAAGGTTGTCCTTCGGACTCGACCCTCTTTTCTTCCTAAAGTGGTTACTTCTTTCCACATTGGTCAAACCATCACTTTGCCCACCTTCTTTCCGCCTCCACATCATTCTAAGGAGGAAGAGAGGCTCCACCGTCTGGATCCAAAACGTGCGCTTTCATTTTATTTGGATCGCACCAAACAATTCCTTGTGGATGACCAGCTCTTTGTTGGCTACGTGGGTGCCAAAAAAAGGTCTGGCCGTGCACAAACTGACCATCTCTAGGTGGGTCGTTTTGTGCATTAAAGCTTGCTACTCTTTGGCAAAGAAGGAGCCTCCAGTGGGATTGCGCTCCCATTCCACCAGGGCGACTGCAGCTACCACTGCTTTGTGACGGGGAGTCCCCCTCAATGACATCTGTCAGGCAGCAACGTGGGCTTCTCTGCACACGTTCACAAAACATTACTGTCTGGACAGCCAAGTCCGGAGGGACGGCTTCTTTGGCCGTTCTGTTCTCTAGGACTTTCTGGTGTGAACTTCGTTCGCAGACCCACCTCTGGGGCTGGTATTGCTGGGGTATCTATTCTAAAGGTAAGGAATCTATAACTAATTGTCTCTTTCAGATGAGGAAGTTACTTACCTTCGGTAACGATATATCTGTGAGAGACGTAGATTAGTTATAGATTCCTTACCGCCCCACCCATCCTCCCTGTTCTGCGAACTGACTTCTAGGGTCAAGGATTTCCTTTCAGGGCCCTAGTTTTGTGCACCAGTGGTCAGTGTCTTGCATTGCTCTGCGCATCTGGCGTGAAATGTAGTGTAAAAGAACTGACGTCAGCGCGCGAGGGTGGCGTCTAAGTAGCTACCGCGACGTCATCCCGGCGACCACAATGCCAACGACGAACGTGGAACCGACCAACGCCACCTTTCGACGTGCAGGGGTACTGCTGACGAAAAAATTCTCCGCATCCAGTCTGACGCCTAGGGGTAATTCTAAAGGTAAGGCATCTAGAACTAATCTGTCTCTTACAGATAAATAGTTACCGAAGGGAAGTAACTTGTTCTTTTTTTGGGCAACAGAAAGGTAAGTCCATTCTCTTAATCTGCAACTTCAATTGACCTACTCTTATATTGTGTTGAGGTTTTATAAAGCGCAAGTTGCTCGTAGGTTTCTTGCCACTAGACAGAAATGTCCTATTGTTGGGTTTCTGGGGTTGTGTGTGTCTTCCTGTTTCCTGAGTGACATGCAAGATGTGATAGCATTTATTTCAAGGGGGATGTTATTGCAGAGTTTGGGGACTAGATAGGAGAATTACCTTTCACCAGAGTAGCCTTTTGAGTTCTGGCAAAGTGTTACATCTGAAAGAGCATAGCTCTGTTGTGGGGTATACCACTGAGCTAGTGGGGGACAACACATTTGGTGTGTGGGGGAGGGGGGCGTGGATAGTGTGATGCAGAATTCATAGTCTCTTCAGTTGAATTCTAGTATGGACCGGCAGCCAGTGCTGATGATGCGATGGGGCATCAGCCTGGCTGCCTTACTTTAAATGTACTGAATGCGAGGAAGTTGTGTTTTTCAAAGAGCCAGATAGACTGAGTTTTGGTAGTAGTCTACATCTAGTGATGATGCTGCTGCGCTGCGACGGCCATCTTCTTTCAAACAGATTTTCTGAATGCACAGCAAATGTGGCAAGATGAGAGCAAGATTTACAGCCTTGTTTACAACAGAGCTCTGTTAACCATAAGCACTGGTCTCGACTGCTCCAGCTCAAAGAAAGAAATAGTGCTCACAAGCTCTGAGTAACAACACCTGTAACAGGGGCCGTCTTGAAAATGGGCGGAGCTTTTAATGCCCATATCCCAGTGGCCTTGTAGTTGCTAGCCAACCACCTAATATATGTTGCTTCCCTACATTGCACTTTGCCACCACATGGTCATTTCAAAGCAAGTGGATAAAAAAATGAGTGACTCCCTCTACGACACCGGGTCAGTACGTTTTCTTCAGATGGAGGAATTCCATCAGTGGCCAGCCCAATAGACCTTGTAAAAAGGGTATAGGTGCCCTCCTCAGAGGCTCATTCTGTGAGTAGATGTCCTGTTTTGAGTAATGGCACTGTCCTTTACGGTGGTCTTTCTTTAGAGTGATCCAGTGTGGTATTAAACTACTAGTAGCAGCGGATCCTCCAGAGCCGAGCTCGATGCCGCTGCTCCTTCCACCCTTGTCATGTGTGCTGTGATGTTGATGATGCTCTCATTCTGTAGGTGCCCCGGATCCCACTGCTGGTGCCAGCATCGATGATGAAAACTGTTGGCATCTGGACGAGGAGCAGGTGAGGGAGCAGGTGAAGTTGTTCCTGTCGCAGGGCGGCTACTACGGCTCCGGGAAGCAGCTCAACTCCATGTTTGCCAAGGTGAGGAAGCGTCTGCACCATCCCTTTGACCTTTCACTCCACACTTAGGTGGACCGGTGTCTTGTCATCCATAGGTTTCACATGACAGTACTTTGGCTCCTTCCTTCATCGTTCATTTACAAAACGCCTACATTGCAGCCACTGGGTGCATAGTGTGCCTACAACCAAGAGGAACGCACCAAGTGCCTGATGATTTTCATAGCCGGCGGGTGATCATCACTTCTGTGTTTGGAGCACTGGGAAAATGGGGCCTGTTTGGGGCAGGCCAGGCTTCCATTGTGTTGGCAGCCAGCGTATGTTGTGCTTCTTTGTGGCTCTTAATTGACAATGCAGCTCATGCTTCATTCGCTTCATCTGTCAGCAGTGGGACTGCGTTTCACTCTTTCATTGTATTTGTGGGGGATTGGAAAGGATCTCAGGCTCACACTGTATTTGGAGGATACTTGATTCTTGTCTTGCCTTTGTTACCTTGGTAACCAGGCTCTTCTCCATTTCCATTGTCAGGTGCGCGAGATGCTACGGATGAGGGATTCCAATGGGGCCAGGATGCTAACATTAATCACAGAGCAGTTCATGGCTGATCCGCGCCTGTCCCTCTGGAGGCAGCAGGGCACTGGCATGACTGACAAGTGCCGGCAGCTGTGGGACGAGTTGGGTAAGTGCTGGAAAAGGCCCTGGGTTTTGTGCTGGGAGCAAGTGATGGTGGTCCTTGTAAGTGGCGAGCTGGAGTCTGGTGTGGCTTAGCTACAGGCAGCTGCGTGACCGGCTGGCAAATTGCAGGCATGTGCGCCTTTGTAAGTGCTCCATACTTGGGGATAATTGGGCTAAGTGCTTTGTGTAATCAGTTGTGCAGTGTTGTTGCTTGGAGGCAGCTGTTTGGGTACACTTAAAGAGGGTGACAGGGCTGATTGAGGATTACTTCGCAAAAGGTAATGTGCAAGTCTGCGAGTCGTTGAAGTAGCATATGGGGCAGGCGACTGGGGTGGTGTATTTGTTAATAAAAATGCAAGCAGCTCCTTAAGTATATTTGCAATTGAGGGCCTTTTGTGTAACGGAACAGGCTTGTGCTACAGCGGTCTTCATTGAATGAGTATTTATGAATCTATGTGATGACCTGGATACGTCAGAAAAGTGAACACTGCTCGTCTTGGACAACGTCGTCAGTTACGAAAAGCAAGACAAACTTTGAGTCCGAGCTCTAGAAGCAGAATTAGTTACAATATATGAAATGTCACAAGCTGCAAAGCTGTAACCAAGATAAGTTGTTCTTACCTCTCTGCTAAGCAAAGTATCTGTTGTAAATTGTGGTCCATTGACTTCTTCCTCAGCACTTCATTACAACGTCTACCTACGGTTCCTCCACTTTAACTTGCGTGTGCGGTGGTTTGCAATTGCCTCGTCAGTCATGACTATGGCGGAACCCTGTAAGTAGTTTGTGATTCGCCATGCATGTGGGAGTTTGCTGCTTACGAGCTCAGGCCACACACACTTTCCAGATATCCTAAAGGAGCATTTTCCATCTAATGCAATACGATTTAGGAAAATGTGCCAATTTAGAGGTCTGATTTTTCCATGTCAAGACAGGATATCCTCTTTTCATGATTTACTCCCAGCTTTCAAGGCGCACTGATTGTGCATATCTTAGTGAGTGCAGAGTACTTCCAAGCTTGGTGAGGGCGCCGAGGCTCTTGAGCTACTATCCAAACACACCCTTTTGGTGCAGACTGGAAAATAGAGGATTGCGTACCATGAAGGTGTGAATTCTCACTTTCCTTACCGATGTCTTTCACACAAGCCCGCTCCTTGCCTTCCTCTACCCACCTATTTAGGGGTGCATGGGGTACCTGCTTTCACTTCCACTGGCTGATTTTCGATAGCAGAGCCCCCAGCATGACCTTCTCGTCATTTTTCAGGCTAAATGAAGGGCTCGGGTTATGGAAGGCTCTACTCTGTACGTTTCTCAAGGATGGCAAACTTTGCATCAGTCTTCTGATTTGTACAAGGTTGCCAGACATTGAAATGTAGGGTTCTCCCAAGCAGCAGTTAGCCCTGCCCTCCTTACTGGTACACGTGCACTAGGTCTGCTGGGAATCTGTAGCTAGTAGTAGTAGTAGCAGCAGCAGATACGATGGGCACGGATGGTAAAACATCCTTGCTGATGCCACAGAATATACATTTCCTTAATTATAAATGTCTGGCTCATAATAGTATTTAAGAGATAAAGAATTTCACTTTCCATGCCACAAGCCTGATTTTGTAGTGTAGTCCCAAGGAATCTATTACTCACCTTTAAGAATGACAGGGGTTGGCACTTTGTGTGCAGATTACTACTGCACTTGATGAGCATTTGCTCAAAGTGAGAGCATGCGTGAACCTGCTTCTGAAGTAATGAAAATGGAATTGGACCAAAGAGCACGGGATACCGTTGTCCTCTGATAAGAAAGAGACTTCTAAAATATAAATAGCAGTCTATTGACATATGTTGACTACCATTTTTTCTGCTTTATCTTTAAATCATGGCAGTGCTAGATCTGTAGTTGGCCAGTGTTTTTGGGATCTAATCCAGTGCAGGAAAAATAGAGCAGTGACACTGCAAGGAGGGCTCTGTTAATTGGCACATCTGAAGAATGGAACCTAAAGCCTCTGTTGCACACTTATCCATCTTCCCTACACTGAGGCTATACAAATGAGCTATTCAAATATCATCGTGCAGTGTCACGAATGACGTAGCAATATGATCTCTTCCTGATTTAAACTCTTCCTTTACTCAGGCTTCTTCCAGTGAACCTGGTACAGAAAGAGGTCCAGGGATCCTGTTCCTAGATGGTGTTGCCCAATTTGTTTTAGGTAGAGGGAGGAGATTGACTCGAGGCACTGGACCTTACCAACCTCGTATAAGAGTACGGAAAAAGTTGAGTATATACTCCTCCTTAATCAATATTGGATTTCCTGTAGTACAAGAAAAGTTGAAAGGCCCAGTTGGTTTGTTTTATTTTATAAATTTATATTGTTTTTGAAAAACTTTTAGGCTTTATCCTCATTCTCCAGAGTGTTACAAAAGACATATTTGGTGTTGCAGCAGCCGACACGTGTTTCGCCCTATGGTGGTCAATCGGACCAGGGCTTTCTCAAGGCTTTTGATAAGTTAGCAAGTAAACATCATTTAGCGAACGTTTAGCAGCAAGTATTTCATCAGGCAAATCTGATAAGAGCAGATATGTCTACTGGATCAATAGGCAGCTGGTCCTGGGTAAAATCCCTCGTCGGAAACGGCACAGCAGTGTTTCGAAATAACTGCTGCTAAATGTTCGCTTAATGATCATGTTTCCTTGCTAAGTTATCAAAAGCCGTGAGAAAGCCCTGGCATTAAATGATGGTCTGGATGCTGCAAAGTACATTTAGGTCTGGACACTATGGATTGTGTTGTCCATGCTATGGGCTCCAGAATTATTCTTAGAAGACATGCCTGAATGCTTTCCACTGGATTTTTGGATGGCCTAGCTTTCCTAATGGACTTTCCATTTGATAGTCTAGGCTCTTTGATGGAAAAAAGCTAATAATTGTCTCGGAGAAGTTTAAAGACAACCGAGCTATGACCCGCTCACTGTGGCTACACTGCTCTGCAAGCCAATTCCATCAACAGTACAGAAAATAAGATACTGAAGGGACTTCGTGTATTGCCAGCGACGGCCTTCTCAATCTACACAGCAGGTCTTGCAGAGTTGCTGTGGTGGCGGGGGCAGAAGAGGTTCCAAGAGATTAGGCTGCAGCACTCTGCCTTCTCCCACAGGCACCTTTGCCAATCTTAATTAGTTCGCCCTCCAATCTAATGTTGAAAACGGTTGGCGCTCAAGTTGCTCAAACCCTTCTTTTACAGGATATTCCTCCCTACGTTTTCCAGTTTTCTCGGACAACTGCTGGACAGAGCACTATTATGCACAAGAAGAGTTGATGTCCCTATCCAAAGGAGCAACTGAACTGGTACTAGATATGTAGAGTAGAATGGGGTGTTCCTCTTAATACTTTCTTGTCCCCAAGAAAGACTGGGTGGTGCTTGATCGATTCTGTACCTCACTCATGAGCACCTTCCTCCCATAATAAGATCAAAATGTTGACACAAGTTCAGGTTCTCCAGGCCTTGGATCCAGAGGACCGGAAGTGGTCTCTACCTGCAGGACATGTACTTTCACATACAGGTCCTGCTGTCCCACAGGACCTACCTCTGCTTTGTGGTGGGGATCAGATGACTTCTAATTTACAGTACTGCCCTTCAGATTTACATTGACTACTTAGCTCTTTGATAGTCATGTCTGTAGTTGTGGCATTTTTCAGGCTAGGGTTAAATGTATTCCCATACCTCAATGACTGGCACTGAAGTTTGGCTCGCTGCAGCTAGTTTCGGACCATCTACAAACAATGGTGTCTGTGCTGTCCACTCTGAAGTTCTCCATCAAGCTCAAATATCATCCTCGGTTGGTGCAGAGGACTTTATCTGACCATTCTGGGCACAGTTGTACCACAGCCCTTACCACCTGCAACAAGTCTAGGTCCTAAAGATTATGATCTAAGTGTTTCAGGTTAGAGCTTTTGTTTGACTTTGATAGTTCTTAGGGTTCTTGAGCTATTAACATGCATTCTGTTGGTGTGGCACTCCTTTTGGCATTGCAGGCCCTTTAATGGAATCTGAGGCTGCAGTGGGCCCACCCCTGGTGATGCCTTGTGAACAGTATCCATATCTCAGTCGAGGCAGCCCAGAATGTCAGACACCAATCTTGATGTGCAGTAGGCGATTTTCCTTGCCCCTTGCAGAGCTTATAGTAGTGACTGATGCATCACCCCTGGGCTTGGGAGATCACGTGAACAAAATCGAAATCCGATGTTCGAGGCATGTGAGCTGTAGATCACATGCTTTGCATAAGTCTGCCTTCTAGTGTTGGGTCCGGATGTTTGCACTTTGTTTTTGTTTGAAGAAGTCTTTTCCAGTCACGAGGTAGGGGACTCCCCCTTTCGGTGATAGTGCGCATGGCATCAACTCCATTGTTAGATTGTTTTTTTCCGCCATCCGGTTCGGACGTGAATTGCTGCGCTCCGGTTCGACACTGTTCTCGGGTTCCCCTCGGTGCGCAATCCACTACCCTCGACGGTTTTGTTTCTCGATCGCGTATCCCTGTCTTTGCGTATCTTATCCATTTCTAACACTTCGATCGGAAAGTCTCGTGCAAAGCCTTTGGGCCTAGCTGCATCGACAGAGTTCACAGTAGATGGAACGGACTCCATTCCAATTCTACCCCGGGTGCCACTTTAAGTACCCCCGCGCCGATCTACACGACGTGTACAATTTGTTTATTACCCGAACACAACGAAGAAAACTGCGAAGCCTGTCGATCGTTCCAATCGACGAAGACGCTCCGTGATCGTGGGGCTCAACGTCCCGAAATGTATCAGCAACACAGACTCCGGCCCAGATCTCAACGGATAAAATGTCGACCAAGAGATCTTCGAAGCACAGGGAGCCAAAGCACAGGAGGAAGAACAAATCTACGTGTCTGAGGAAGACTCCGACATCGAGGAAGACATCACGCCCGGTCAGCGTACCGTGAATAAAGACACTCCTCTGCCCCAAAAGGTACCCTCTAAAAAGACTCCGGCCCCTCCTCTGCTTTAGGGCCAAGGTCGGCACCGAGAAAGTTTTGAACGCTCCGCCTTCGGGCCCAGCTCCGAAACACGTAGCAAAGCCTTCCGGCTCGGGACCGAGTCGACCTCCTTCGGGGACCGAACCCAAAACTTCTACACCGAAAACCAAACCAAGTGATCCCTCGAATACTTGGGCACCGAAACAACCTTCGGATCCTAAATCCTTGGCGCCGAAATCCTTGGCGCCGAAGTCTTCCACTCTGAAAATTCTGTCCCCAAAAGAAAAAACTGTTCCTCCACCAGCTAAGGAGCCTTGTTTGTATGATCCCATTGCCAACACGGACTCCAAACAAAAAGAACTTGTTGTTAACCCTAAAACAGGACACCTTTATGCAAAGTTGCCAGCAAAAAGAAAGCCAGAATTAGAAGACTCTTATCATATCCCTTTACAGAGAAAGAGTATGGGTACTCACACTTCTCCGACACCTTTTTCACCTTCTCCACCTATTGATCCTAATCTACTCATAACACCCACAAATTCTCCTCTGCCACAATCTCCAGATTATCAACATGAGGGGGATGGGGATCAAGATGGGGACACACATGAGGATGTGCCACAAGACAATGCTCCAGACCCATGGGTTGACTATAACACTGATCCCAATAATAACGACCCAGACCTATACCCATCTAAGCCTTCTCCTCCAGATGATAATGTGGGGTTCATTGAGTTGCTTAATAGAGCGGCACAGTACCATGGAGTACAGCTCCATAAGGAGCCGCTTGAGGAAGATTTTTTATTTGAGACACTAAGTGCATCACAAATGACTACACATACACTACCTATGCTCAAAGGTATGTTAAAATATGCCGATGAGGTATTCAAAGATCCAGTGCGAGCTAGGATCCTCACACCTAGAGTTGACAAATATAAAGCTGCACCTACAGACCAAATTTACATAAGAGGTCAGGTTCCATTAGATTCTTTAGTGGTATCAAATGCTCGTAAACGAGCTAATTCTCAATCAACAGGAGTCGCCCCGCCTCCTGATAAAGAATCTAAATTAATAGATGCCTCAGGCAAAAAAGTAGCAGCGCAAGCAGCCAATCATTGGTGCATAACTAATACACAAGCACACTTCGCAAGGTATGACAGAGCTCATTATGAGCTAGAGCAGCTGATCCAATATCTGCCTGATGAGCATAAAACTAAAGCTCATGACCTCATCCAGGAAGGGAAGCTTATTTCCAACACTTCAATCAAGTGTGCTCTAGACGCAGCAGACACTGCTTAACGCTGTGAGAAAGTGCCCTCTTTCTGCATGGTAGCCCCCACTTTTTGCTGAACTGCTGATGTGCTTTGACTGAGTGTGCCTTGGGCTCCTGCTAATCAGGTACCCAGGGCCTATAGTATTTCCCTAAAACCTGCTTTAAAAACAAAACCCAATTGGCATCTCTGGCCACAGGTCGGCCCCTGGTAAATGGTACCACAGGTACCCAGGGCACTGTGACCCGGGAAGACCTCTAAGGGCTGCAGCACTTATTGTGCCACCCTTAGAGGCCCTGTACCATTACACTCACACACTGCCTTTGCAGGCTGCGTGTTTTGGTGCAGAACAAAGTGAAGTCGACATGGCACACACCTCTGTGTGCCATGCCTATAACCCACTGCTCTGGCATACATCAGTCACCCCTCTAGCTGGGTGCACTATACCAGTGGTGATGGTTCCGGTTGTATGAGCCTTGTACCCCTACAGTGTCTAAGTCGATTCTTAGACATTGCAAGTGCAGTGCTGCCATTAAGAGTATATGGTGCTGGGAGTTTGTCATTACGAACTCCACAGCACCATAATGGCTACACTGAAAACTGAGAAGTTTGGTATCAAACTTCTCAGCACATTAAACCCACACTGATGCCAGTGTGGGATTTAATGAAAAATGCACACAGAGGGCATCTTAGAGATGACCCCCTGAAAAACGACCTACCACTAGTGTCCAGGCTGAGTGGCTGCTTTCAGCTGCCACCACCAGACATGTTTCTGGACCCCTGGGTCGAGAGCCTTCTGCTCTCGGGGGGGGGGGGGCCTGAAACAATGCACATCCTGGGACGAGGTGCCAGGCCTCCTCCCCCAGGATCCAGGATGGGCAGGGTTCACGAAGCAGAATCTTCAAAGGCTTGCCTCCTTTGTGAGCTTCTCCAGGCCACTTGCTGCTTTCAGCAACTGGTCCCCACTGATTCTGACCCCCACTTTGGGCGGGAGAGCCGGCGGGAAAAACAAGTGAGGAAGAGAGGTGTGCCTACCTCTGCCAACTCCATCCCTCAGGTGGGGGAGGCGAGGTGAAGCACAACTCAGTCCCCGCCTTCTTGCAGATGGGAAGACTCGGGCAACCAGGGAAAGGCTAATGCCCCCCTCCCACTGGAGAGTGGCTTAATAGGGGGTGTACCCACCCCAGGGAAGGGACCCATTGGTCCCAACCTTTTTACCTACCTCTAACGCCCCTAAATCTAGTATTTAGGGGCAACCCTGAACCTTGCTTCCTCAGACAAGAGCCTGCAAGAATAAAAGAAGGACCGAACAGCCGAACCTAACAAGAGGAGGACGCCCACAGATTTGGCCCCAGCCCTACCGGCCGGTCCCCACCTCGAACCTGCTCCAGCGAAATTCCGGTGTGTCCTGCAGCCAGCAACCTCAAGAAACCCGGAGGACCTACCTGCCTTCAATCCCAAAGACGGTCTCCCATGAACACCAGATTTGTTCAAACACCAGACTCCAGCTCCGCAAGTTTGCACCACTCTGCACCCAATGCCCACGGCCCGAGTTCGAGTGGCCCAACACCAAGAGGAGGTCTCCCCTGTGATCCTGACCCGAGATCTGGTGACCCCTGACCTGCCTCCAGCCGACGCCTGCAGCCTCAAACCGGAAGGTCCCCCCCAACTGCGACCAGGAGCTAGTACGAAGATCCGACTCTAAAAGGCACCCCTGCACCCGACGCCCCACAGCCTTGGGTGGCCCAACCGACGGTGCCTAACCAACCCCCAAGATCCCAACTTACCTCTCCAAGTGGTGGTCGCACCCAGAAGACCTCCGTCCCTGAGCCTGCAGTGCTTTTGCAAACCGGAGACTCCCCATTGAAAGCTACAGGGCTTCCGACGCCAAAACAGAACTCTGCCCCCGGCTGCCCAGTGCCACTGAGGGTGCACCTTTTGTGTCGACCTAATCCCGCATTTGCCCTGAGCCTAAGTCCAGGAGCTTTGCTCCCACAACCCAGTGGGCCAGTCAGCAGCCACCAACCGGAGGCCCCCTTATCCTCCATTGGATAACATTGGGCCTCAGCACTCTGCATCCGGCCGCCCTAGTGCTGCTGAGGGTGTAACAAGAGTGCATCCTTGACCCTGGGGGACCCCTGATTCTAACCCCAGAATACCAACTCCCACAACAAAGTACTTACCTTTAAACTGATAACACTATTTTCCTCCATAGGATAACATTGACTGTTTTTCTGTGAAAAGTTTCTAAGTGTGTAGTTGGAAAACCTAAAGAAATTCTTTAAAATTGTACTAACAAACAAAAACGCTTTTACTTACCTGTTTACAGGAAATGTTCCAGTGCAGTATCCAGGCATACTGCACTGTGTAAGAAAAGTAATCTCAAAAGTAACTTACCTGTAATTTTACTAAAAATCCCATACAAAGTATATGTACTGTATTCTGAAAAGCATTGCATTCAGTAACACTACTGTAATCAAATCAAAGTACATTTTCAATTGCAATTCAAACTATTTACAAACTGCATTACTACTATAAAGTATTTATTGCTTACCTGTGCCAGGCTTGCTTGGTTCTAGAAAATAAAATAACTAAAAGAATATTTTCATACAAAAACAATTAGTCTGAAGTTCAGTGTGTGAATTCATTTGCTGATTGAGTGTATACAACAAATCCTTAACACTGTCCTCTGATAAAGCCTTACTGCTTGACCACACTACCACAAATGGAGAGTGAGGTGCTATCTACTTTACCTCTGCCTACCTTTTGGGTTCCACTGGACTCTGTGCACACTATACCTCACTTTGGTATAGTATATACAGAGCCAGCTTCCTACACATGCGCTATTAATACCAGCATCCTACTTAGACGTCACGCATGGCTAAGGGTATGAGGATTTAAACCGGAGGTTCAAGCATCCTTTTTAAATCTACCATTTAACAAGGAACATTTATTTGGCCCTGCAGTGGACACTTCATTAGAAAAAATGAAGAAAGACACTGAGGTAGCCAAATCAATAGGAGCACTGCAGGCACCATCCAACCGTGGTTCCTTTCGCCGCTCCTTTTACAGGGGAGGCTCAAAGACCATGCCTACTGACGGGTCCTCTACCTCATATAAAGGCAATAGTCAATCACCCTCTACCAGAGGTTATTTTCGTGTTGGATTTCGGGGAAACGATGGCAAAGGAAGAGGGAAAGGTAATTCACCCCGTACTTCTCCAGCCACAAACAAACATTGACTTGCCTCCCCTTCCCCCGATCATTCAACACCTGTCGCGGGACATCTCACTCAATTTCTCCCAGTCTGGAATACCATCACATCAGACAAATGGGTTTTACAAATTATCCAATCTGGTTATTGTCTGGAGCTTACCAACAACCCTCCAAACATTCCACCACGAAAACACAAACTATCTCCAGAACATATACACCTACTCCAACAAGAGGTCCAATCTCTTCTGTAAAAGGGAGCTATAGAGCCCGTCCCATTACAATATCAAGGGACGGGTGTATACTCTTTACTTTCTAATTCCCAAAAAGGATGGTTCTCTCAGACCTATACTAGACCTCAGAGAATTAAACCTATACATTCATTCAGATCACTTCCATATGGTCACTCTCCAACAGGTGCTTCCTCTGTTACAACAGGGCGACTTTATGTCCACTCTTGACTTAAAGGACGCATACTTCCATATTCCAGTACATCCCGCTCATCGTAAATACCTCAGGTTTGTGGTAGCGGGACAACATTACCAATTCAAAGTGCTCCCATTCGGAGTCACCACTGCTCCCAGAGTATTCACCAAATGTCTGGCAGTAGTTGCTGCACATCTGCAAAGACAACATGTTCATGTCTTCCCATATCTAGACAACTGGCTCATCAAAGCCAGCACTCTCTCAAAGTGCCTACAGCACACTCCGAGAACACTACACTTACTGCACAACCTCGTATTCACAGTAAATCTGTTGAAGTACCATCTTCAACCTTCCAACACGCAAACTTACTTAGTGCCACTCTGGATACACAAAAAGCTCTAGCCTGTCCCAATCCAGCCAATATCCACAATATTCAGGTTCTCATTTCCAAATTTTAACCCAACCATTCATTACCAGCTCGAGTATTCATACAGCTACTAGGAATGATGGCATCCTGCATCATGATAGTACCCTATGCTAGACTTCAAATGCGTCCCCTTCAGGAATGTATAGCACGTCAGTGGAATCCGTCTCGGGGTCAATTAACAGATCTAGTGTTGGTGGACAGCCGCACTCATCGCTCTCTGCAGTGGTGGAATCCACATAACCTTTCCAAAGGGCGGCTTTATCGACCCAGTTCTACAGACGTTGCTAACAGATGCATCACTCAGTGGTTGGGGAGCTCATATCCAAACTCGCACCATTCAGGGATTGTGGAGTCAAAAGGAAAAGCAACTCCACATAAATCATCTAGAGCTGCTAGCAGTGTGTCTAGCGCTCAAAGCCTTCCAAACTCACCTTGAAGGCAAAGCTGTCCTAATACGCACAGACAACATGACAGCTATGTATTACATACAGAAACAGGGGGGACGCACTCTCTCCAACTGTCACACCTTGCACAAGCCATTTGGAGATAAGCCATTTGGAGATGGGCCATTCATCAAAAAATTTGCCTCCTAGAGGAACACCTCCCAGGAGTAAACAATCAGATTGCAGACCTGCTCAGCAGACAGACAACAAATTCACGAGTGGGAACTTCACCCTCAAGTTCTCCTCCCATTTTTTTTTTTTTTTAGATGTGGGGCTTCCCAGACATAGATCTGTTCGCCACACACCAAAACGCAAAATTCCCAAACTTCGCCTCCAGGTGTCCACACCCATTATCCAAAGGCAATGCTCTATGGATGAACTGGTCAGGGATATTTGCCTATGCTTTTCCGCCTCTCCCACTCATTCCACTAGTGGTTCGGAAGCTCAGACAAACATCTTACACTAATCCTGGTAGCTCCTACTTGGGCCCGTCAGCCCTGGTTCACTACCCTGTTGGAACTCTCAGTAGTTCCTCATCAAAAACGACATCACATATCCAGTCTCCTCACGCAGAGCCATGGAGAGATCAGACATCCAGATCCCAAACCTCTCAACCTTGCGATCTGGCTCCTGAAGTCATAGAATTTGGTTATCTGAATCTTCCACCAGACTGTAGGAATATCATTAAAGAAGCCAGAAGACCTACTACAAGAGCGTGTTATGCAGCAAAATGGAAGCGGTTTGTTCTTTATTGTAATAACAACCATATCAACCCATTTGATGCTTCCGTTCAACATATCATTTGCTATTTGCTACATTTACAACGCTCAAATTTAGCGTACACATCTATACGCTTGCATCTCGCTGCAACAGCCGCTTATCTTCAAAATAGACAACATCTGTCCCTTTTCAGAGTGCCTGTTATCAAGGCTTTTATGGAAGGACTTAAGAGTTATTCCTCCCACACTTCCACCTGCCCCAATGTGGAATCTTAATATTGTCCTTACCAGACTAATGGGTCCACCCTTCGAGCTATTGCATAAATGTGAACTGCAATTTCACTTGGAAAGTTGCTTTCCTCATTGCTATCACATCACTGAGGAGAGTGGGTGAGCTTCAGGCATTAACCATAAAAGAACCATTTTTACAAGTACACCAAAACGAAGTGGTTCTTCGCACTAATCCTAAATTTCTACCTAAAGTTGTCTCTGCCTTCCACATCAACCAATCTGTTGAGTACTCTGTGTTCTTTCCTCAACCAGATTCTGTGGCAGAACCTGCTCTACACACCTTGGATGTTAAAAGAGCATTACTCTATTGCATAGAAAGGACAAAACCTTTTCGTAAAACAAAACGACTGTCACTTTTGCTCCACCACACAAAGGCAATCCCATTTCTAAATCGGGTATTGCACGATGGATAGTTAAATGCATTCAAACTTGCTATGCAAAAGCAAAAATAATTTTACCAATTCCCCCTAGGGTGCATTCCACCCCCAAACTAGGGGCTTCTATGGCTTTCTTAAGAAACATTCCCATAGCTGACATCTGTAAAGCTGCAACATGGTCTACACCACACACATTTACAAAACACTATTGTGTAGATGTTAGCTAGACAAGCTAATGTAGGCCAGGCAGTTCTACGTACACTATTTCAAATGACTGCAACAGCTACAGGTTAGCCACCGCTTTGGGAGATTACTGCTGTATAGTCTATGCAAAGCATGTGATCTACAGCTCACATGCCTCGAACGTAAAATGCTACTTACCTAGTATGCATCTGTTCTTGGCATGTAGAGCTGTAGATTCACATGCACCCTCCCACCTCCCCGGGTACCTGTACCTGTTCCAGTACTATCTTACTTAGATACATACACATGGACATCTTGATTCTACTTTTACTAACTCCATTCTCACCCTCGGCGGGAAAACAATCTAACAATGGAGTCGATGCCCATGCGCACTATCACCAAAGGAGGAGTCACCTACCTCGTGACTGGAAAAGACTTCTTCGAACAAAAACAAAGTGCAAACATCCGGACCCAACACTAGATGGCAGACTTATGCAAAGCATGTGAATCTACAGCTCTACATGCCAAGAACAGATGCATACTGGGTAAGTAGCATTTTCCTTTTCTGGTCTCAGATGGAACAGCGCCACTGCATACATCTTCAGGAGCTGCACGGCATCCAGCTGCCCTAAATACCTTTCTGCCTCCTATTGAGAAGGAAAGTAGATTCATATGCTGACAGATATGTTGGCCATCTGATAATGAAACAAGCAAGGTGGATTGCGGTCTTGTGCCCTCTGGAGGCTCTGAGGCTTTGGTTATTTATGGAATATCACAGGATTTGTCTGACCACCAGTCGCCAACCGGGATCTTTCAACATTCGAGCCGAATAATTCAGCAAGTGTCATCTTGCTGATCACAAGTGAGGTCTGCATCTGGAGGTGACACGTGGCAGTCTGTGTATGCCTGTTCGATGATTGAAAATTGTGCAACTATTTGTGCTCCGGAGCTTCCTTCTCCATGGTCTCTAGGAGACTTTTTTCGCCTTCAGAGTCTGACCCTTTATGCATTTCTACATCAGACGTGGCTCTAGATACTCTAACAGAGTTGGGCAGGCCCAAGCACATCTGATTCTGGTAGCCTCAGATTGGGCCAAGAGGGCCTTTTACTTTGAACTGCTGACCGTGTACATCTACCCTCCATTTCAGTTTTCTATTAGGAACGACCTCTTGTTCCAGCAGCAATTCAAGCTCCTGCACCTGAGCTTTCACGGTGGACACTTCATGGCGATTGAGCGGAACCAACCTGAGGGGCTTAGATCTACATCTGAGGAGGGTATTTTGGCTGCTCTCTGCCCTTCATAGCAATTTCTTAATTAGTTTTGCCATGTGATGTGAATCAGTCTGACACCCTGAAGGCTAGATTATTTGATATACTTTTGGTGTAGCAGTGTTTGGTGCGATCATAGTTTATCAGACCTTTTCACCTTCACCCATTTGCTGAATCAACACTTATTCTAATCACCCATTTGCAGTGTATTTTCTAAAAGAACTTTCATGCGTTTCCCCCGCCCCTTAATTATGACGCAGATAGCTTAATGTAGGCTCCTTTTGAGCCTCTTCGTATTTGTGATCTAAGACTCTTAACTCTGAAAAGTATCATTGCCATCAATTCTACGGATCGCTTCAGTGAGCTCTAGTCTTTTTCAGTTTAGCCTCCACATTCATTTTGTTTCCTCATGCGTGTTCTTGGCTTGCATGTATCCTTTCTCCTGAAAGTAATGTCATCTTTTCACTTGCGGCAGTCCATCGTGCTTCCTTTGCCTTTTCTTCCCCATATCCATTTAAAGGGGAGAGGCAAGTTACACCAGTTGACTCCACTGCATGCCTTTAGTTTGTGTTGAAAGGGGTACCAGTGGATTATTAGCTGTTGGGTTCGCTGGTGTGAATAAAGGAAAGGCGATGAAGAAACAGATCTTGTCTTGATGGATTGTCCTCTGCATCAAACATATGCCCTGGCCAAGTAATAGTCTCCAGAGGACCTTCAGGCTTATTCCACCAAGGCAAAGGCATTTGCTCAAGATGTTACTGTTTTAAAAATCTAACAAGTGGGTTTCTGTTCATACTTTTACCAAGCACTGCTGCATCGACTTCCAAGTTCTTAGAGGATCATTTTTGCCTGATCTGTCCTGCACACACTCCTGCTTACAGTGGGTATTGCTTTGGTACCGATTCACAAGGTGAGGAATCTGCAAATTGAAGTGTCCATCAGACTTTTAGTAACTCTTCTGGTGGATACTCTTATTGCAGATTCCTCCCTGAGCATCCACTTCTCCTGTCTGGTGAGTGTACTTTTGTGAATTTAAAAGTTTCCAGATTAGCTCTTGCACACTGCCAGTGAAATATAAGGTTTGTAGCATGTGGCTGTAGCTCACATGCTCTGCATATCCCTGCCATCTTTGGGCGTGGGGTTTTGCAAGCTGTTTCTGTTGGAAGAAGTCTTTGGCCTCGAGGTATCGCATGACCACTCGCTTAGCCCACCATGCACCATATCAGACTCCACCTAAGATTATTTTTTCCACCATCGAGTTTGGATGTTCATCTCAAGCTCCAAGATGATTGAGTTTTTCAACGAAGGGCATTGGAGAACTCTGCATTGCCACTTTTTCCTCAACTCAGTCGCAGGCGAATTGAACCAGAAGAGTTTGCTGAGGACCAGGTCGTAGGAGAAGGACTGGGGGGGGTGGCGAGGGGGGGCTCCAAATCAGCCCTAAATGTAACATTCCTGTAGCTAGAAAATCATTAAGCTGTAGATGAGGAAGCATCTTACTCTGTAAAGCATTTAAAACAAAAAGACCATTTGCCTCAGAGGCACCTTTCACACAGGTCCGTAAAGAATTGTCCTGGGCACAGGTAGGTTCCTCTTTCCATGTTTCTTCCCACACCAGGAGACAGTGGCAGAAAGGGCATTATATGCTTTCAGTGTGAAAAGAATAATAATGTACTACATTGATGGGACAGAATCCATCCGCTACGCACAGCAACAGGTTGGTGATTCTGTCAAACTCCTCCTTCTAAGTGTTGTATAGCCGAGTGGATAGTAATGTGCATTCGGACGTGCTATACTAAAGGTGAGTGCTCACTGCATTCAGTGCTCCGGGAACATTCCACTAGAAAGAAGGGAGTAACTATGACCTTCTTAGGAAACCTGCTAAGAGCAGATATCTGCGAAGCTGCTACATTGTCAATGCCACGCACGTTAAGTGTTTTTAGGACATTTGAGCCCGTCAAAAGGTTTTAGTTGGCCAAATAGTATTGAAAATTGTATTCAAAACAGCATTGTTTTTTTTCTTGCTAGCCACCTGCTAATGGGAGTATACTGCTGTTCATCCTATGCAGAGCATGTGCTCTATAAGAAGCACATGCTGCAATCGGAAAATTATCCTTAGCCCGTAACCATCTGTTTGTAGCTTCTGTAGATTCACATGCCCCTTCACACTTCCCTGTAAGCGAGCAATGAGCAAAGATGTTTTCACATGAGTTAGTCACAATGCACCGTACACCTTCCTTGTTCTGCTTTGCTACACTCCACTTACATTACTTAGCCATTGGGGAAAAACAGTCTGAGGTTGAGTCGTCCTTGTGCATTGTGGGCCAAGGGAGGAGTTATGAGGTACCTTCAGACCAAAAGACGACTTCTACAAAAAAATAAAAAAAAATACCTTGCCCAACACTGGTGGCAGGAGCATGCGACTCTACAACAATACAAGTTACAGATCATTACATGGTAGGTAACGGTGTCCTTCTGTTGGCTATGATCAACATTCTTAGACACGTAATATCTTTTGACTAAACTGACATCTGCACTCGTCGCTGGTACCTTTGTATGTGGCTCTGTTATGTCTGGATGTGGGGTGGTAGAGTCAATATCACTACTTGGCGTGTAAGAGCTGGTGGGTTTCCAGATCCAGGTGAATGTTGTCCACCAGAAAGTTACTTAAGGTAAGTAACTCCTTGGCCCCCCTCCCTTGCCCCCCCTCAGCTGCCACCAATGTCTAGCTGAAAATGGACTTGGCTTCCAAAAATCACCTTCTGCCTCGGATTGTGACCAGATGTTCGGGTATCGTCGGATGATTTACTCCTAAGAGTAGAGTTGCAATCCTAAAGATTCGCCAAGACCGCATCTGTGTATATCTGGGAGCCCTGGCGTGATCTGACCCTACCTTCTGTCCTCTGCTACCAGCGAGCAGAAGATCTGGATTAGGCCACCTGCTTCCTACTGGATAGCTGCATGCAGAAGGACCTGAAGTCCGCTGTCTAGCACATCTTGCATTCTGGAGCGCTACGACAGGGCTTGGACAGCAATGTACAAGCCACTCTCTAGAATAAGTCCCTGGATCTTACTGAGCAGAAGTGTCCAGAAGTTTGCTGACTTGTCAGTGGGCTGAATGTGGTTTAGCATCTCAAATAGTTAGATTCTCACATGGTTTGCGTACTTGTGCCATCTGCTGGTGGGTTGGAAATTTGCATCTTATTTAGTACAAAGTTTGTTTTCCACAATCCCTAGTTGTTGAATTTGCAGTGTCTGCCAGGAGACTTCCATGTTGGTTTTGACCGCAATACTTTATCGTCTGTGCAGTCATTGGCTTGTATTTCTGACGTCGGGTAGGCCATAAGACTAATAATGCCTGGGATCTCCTGATATGATGGACATAAAGATCAGTTAAAAAAAAATAATTGAGAATCCTCTTCAAAATGAATCATTTTTAGACTCCAAACACTGTTTTCTGTTTAGGATAGAAAACACTCAATGAGTTTTGCCCTGGGTTTCACTACTGGCCCTGTTGGTCGAAAGCACCAATATGTATTGTGTGTGTGCATCTGAGCCGTCACGTAAAAGTGGAAGTCTTTCTGTGACCCACAACTAACCCTGGGCGTAGTTTGCGTAGTAGCACTTCACGTAGCTACGTGAAGTACATTTTGAACTACACGTAGCTATGCAAATTGCGTAGCTGTGTTTGACTGCACTGTACAATAATTGCCAAAGGCATCTTGCACAGTGCAAGTTAGGATAAAATAAGTATCTGTCTTTATATGCTAAAATGCATATAGCATTTCACAAAAGTGAAATCAATAAATTAACAAGCAGTGAGAGGTGATGATTTTGGTATCCTCCCTAACCTAGGGAGAGAACCAAGCAGATGCCTTGAAAACAAAAAGCACATCTTTTGAACGATTCAGTGGTGGTCCCATCCTCTTAGGACCACCCCAAGCACAGTTATTGGCAAAAATACAATCCCAACCAAAGGCCCTGCAAAGCATTATGGGACGAGATTAGCAGTGGGCAGTGAATATTATAGTATCCAATATCAAAATAATTCTACAAAGAGCTGCAGTTCCACTAGTCGTTACTAGATGTCCCTCACGAGTCAAATGCAAAAGCTTCATGAAAGGGTTTCAATGCTTTTGCATTTGACTCCTGAGGGACATCTAGTAACGACTAGTGGAACTGCAGCTTGATGTATTAATAATTTCAATGCTTTTGCATTTGACTCGTGAGGGACATCTAGTAACGACTAGTTGAACTGCAGCTCTTTGTAGAATTATTTTGATATTGGACACTATAATATTCACCTCCCACTGCTAATCTCGTCCCATAATGCTTTGCAGGGCCTTTGGTTGGGATTGTATTTTTGCCCATAACTGTGCTTGGGGTGGTCCTAGGAGGAAGGGACCACCACTGAATCGTTCACATGATATGCTTTTTGTGTTCAAGGCATCTGCTTGGTCCTCCCCCTAGGTTAGGGGAACCAAAATCATCACCTCTCTCATTGCTTGATATTTTCATTGTCAAAGTTCACTTTTGTGAATTTGTTATATGCTTTTTAGCATAGAAAATTGCTAGAACAAAGCATTTGTATGTGTTTAATATACTGCTGCTACGCTACGTCAATTAGCACAGTTTTTTACTCTGCTACGTGCAATTTGCGTAGTGCGTAGTAACACAAACTTTGCATGCTCCGTGAGCGTAGCAAAGTATTATGCCCAGGGTTACCCACAACTCCCTACTTGCGAAGCACATGTTATGGCCCCTGTGGCAGAAACTGTGTGTTTTAAATAAATCCAAGCCTCACCTGGCTCTAAAAGAGAAGCAATTTCTCTGGGCTGACATTTTGCGGTTCTTAAAGCAACCTTCACAATCACTAGACAAGATCTAAAAAGCACCGTCTGATATTGGAGAAATTCTGGACAAAGTTATTTTCGTCGAAAGACTAGATGAAAATCCTGGCACAGAAGTTACAATCCTAGAATTTACCACACCACTGCCTAGACACAGCCCACACAAGCAAAAATAGAGACTCCAAATTCTGAGGTGACTGAAACTTCAGTACCTCAGACTCACCCAAAGTGGCAGACAAAAGTTAACCACCGAGCGTTTTGATGGCGAAACCACCCTTGCTAGGACTTGAATTAATCTAACCACAAATAGGAGGCTGAAAAAAAGTTTCATTCTGGAAATGCTTCTGCCATTGAAAATGTTAAGCACACAGTGGTAGATTGGACTACGAAAAGGGCTGGCTAGAGGGCGTGGATGCAAGGGGAAGTCAAAGTTATCTTTGAAGAAACTTCAGAGAAGGCAGCATACATTTTAGAGCTTTAAGGAGGAAACAGTAAAGACACCAGGCCCAGAAGATATGCTATCAAAAAAATGCAAAGCAGTCAATCCGAGTGGTGGACTAAGAAGAACCTTATCTAAGGATAAGCCTAAGGACAGAAGTGAGAAGACTAAAGGCTAGAATCCCTGAGGGAGGCCCTCAAATCTTCCACTGCCTCCTCGCCCACAAGACTTTACAATTAAGTGTGTGGCATAGAGCTGCAGAATGTTTTCAGATCAAGCAGGAATAGGGGAAATGGGTTTTCTACTAGTCAGTATTAAAGCATTTTTATTTAAAAGTATTTCGAAAACCTGCCATCTCTAAATCTGTCAAACCGAGACTTGAAAAGTAACCAAAATCTGCAACTCAAAACCACATTATATAAGGGGTCCAGAAGCAGCCTGTTGGGTATTGCTGGAGCTTGGAAGTGTTTTTTTTTTTTTTTTTTAAATCCCATAAAACCGACCATGATCACCACCTGACACAGCATGAAGTTGGAGGAGATGGGTAGCAAGAGGGAATACCCTCCCAGACCAGGAGATTGGATCATGCAACCATGTTGTTGGCATGGTGTGGGGCACAGCTGATTGGCAGCACTGGAGTTTCTGATGGGTATTTCCCACCGTAGCTTCCTCACCTTGTGAATATATCCGGTTTAGAAATCTGTAGTTGGAATATCTATCATAAAGTGCACTATCGAAGGTAGGTAACTTGCTCACCTGTTTCGGAACAATTTCCAAATGGCAGTGTCAATTTGGCATGGAAGTAAAAAGGTTCCTTTTATCATAACGAATTTGCTAGAGTAGGCATAGACCTCGACACAAGGAATTTTGGCCGGATTTATACTAGAATGCCCCACTCGGATACACGTATCTTGTTTTAAACCAGGGCTACTTTTATAGGTCCACGCTGTGCCTTTCAAAGGATTATTTTAATTTGAGAGGCAAATAAACTAACTCTTTAGAAAATAAACAGCATGTGCTCTGGGCATGTTAATTATGAGGAGCTAGACTCGGTGTGAGCTCTCCTTTTCCAAATATCTGAGACAGCATGGAGGTACCAGTAGAGGCCAGAAGACCCTCCACTGTACACTGCTAGGCACTACCGTGGAGAAAGTTTTGTGATAAGGACTCAAATAACGCCTCACAAGCAGACTGTACAGTGATGGATGTTACATACATGTTGCTTTTGGCAGGAACGAATGTCACTTATGCTTTGATGAAACTTCATGTAGCCGCTCTAAAAGCATCTTGGAGAATTCAGCTTATGGGATAAATTTTCAGTATACCAGTTATCAAAATATTCTAGTTGGGCATAAAGAGAATGTTGTAAGGAATTTAAATGTACTAAAGTTAATGGCATTCCAATGTGGTCGCTTCGCAGGTGTAACCTGGCTCGTGTCGTGCAAGGTAACTTTTTGGATAGCAACTACCACGTAGGTGAATGAGTAATTTGCTAATATTGGTTTTAACTGACCCGTTCCTTCAGATGCACAGAGTAAGTATAGTGTTGCATGCACATCCTACATCCATGTCAAGGAGGATTACCCCCTTCTATGTCATCTACAACTTTTTCAAGCCGCAAACGTCTTACTGGTAAGTAACTGCACACCATCTCTTAACCCAGTCCAAAATCAAAGTGTAAGACTTGGGCTAGAGAGGCACAACTGTGCACTGTGCCAACCCCTTCAAGAGCTGCTCCTGGGCAGTCATACGTGCTGCATGGCTTCAGGAGTCCTCTTATAATCACACTCTACATTGGTCCTCAGTAGAACACTGAGCAGGGTAACCTCACCACCAAACTAAAGGCTCTTTCTCACTTCCCAATGAGAGCGGATTGAAAGTGGAACTTTCCATACTGTAAATGTTTGCAAATGATTTGACTGCATCAAAATCAAAGTGTCTGAATATGAGGGCGTTTAGAGCAATAAAAGGTGAAGTTTGGTGCACTCCACTCCTACAGCCCCAGAGCGCGCAAGTAAGAGTGATTTCTCCATGGAATCAATGTGGTGGTGGTGATCATCGAGGAATTACTTGTGGGAGAATGCGGAGGTCCATGCAGAGGAGTTTTTGTCCAATTTAAAAAAAAAAAAAAACATTTTTTAAGGTGTCTTGGTTAAGTCCCTGTCTTGTTTTTAAGGTGCCCTCTGGGTGTGCATTGTGTTAAACCCGCACTGCAAACTAGAGGAGAAGTCCAGTTGGCTGCGGCAGCTTCGCAAGTGGGGAGACCTGGACGTGTGCCCGCTGGAGGATGGCAACTATGGCAACGAGCTGCCCAACATTACCAATGCGCTTCCACAGAGCTTAAGCCATGCCCAGGGTGAGTGCTTGAACCAGGACTTGTGTTGGCCTTGGACTTCCGGTCTGGTCTGGTGGGCTGGGGCCTGAGAGTGGCTGAAGTGAAGCAGCTGACATGATTGTGCAGTGTTCTGGCTAGGGAGGGCAGCTGGGAGCCTGGGCCCTTGCAGCACATTATCTTATAAAGATAAGGGGAGGGGCAGCGAACCATTTGACTTCGAGCTGCTTCTTCTGGATTTGTTACTGTACAGAAACCCTTTGTGGAATCTCACCTGTTGACAGATCTGTATAGGCGCTGTTTGTGGGGAATAATACAAATCTAGTCCAAAGTACAGACTGTAAAAACACTGTCAATATTTTTTTTATGCAAGGTATTTTAAAATCAGCTTAAATTGTCAAATATCGATAAAATTTACCCAAAATGATGGTTTTTCTGTCCTATTACTCCAGGATGAAGGGTGCATGGGGTGGTGTAGCGTGCCTGAGCAAAATATTTCGAGAACAAAAAATAAAATAAAGCAGTGTCTGGGGTGGGATAAACGGATTATTGACACTGATTGGGTTGGATGGCGATACTGATGGATGGACAGAGGTCTTTGGGGCTTCATTTGTCAGGAAATATAGGTGGGGAGTGCCAAAAACACGTTTGACATCGACCAGTTATGTGATAAGTTCTCTGTTCCTATTTCAAGGGTGACATCCAGAGGTGTTGTGGTAAGTTTATTACAATTAAAAGTATAAACTGAAGAGCCCTGAAACCGGCCGTGTTTAGAGAGAAACATATGTTAGCTTAGGTTTGAGGGCTACAAGGTCATGTGCAAAGGCCTGTAACTACACACATTCTGCGACTAAAGTGCATAATCTCGTTAAACACCTCAAGTGATGCCACCTGATGGAATCACTTGGTTCTCCTAAATGCCTCGTCTATTTCCTAATTGTGTTTGGGCCCAAACTCAAGTGACTGTCTTTGCCAGTGCCATGTGAATGATGCTTGTGGCCTCTGTATTTCTACCCGTGGTGCTGGAGCCAAAAGAGCAACTATGTGCCGGAAGTCGGGGAGTAGTAGAAGTTTTGCAGCGTGAATCTTTTCTGGATTCACATGCTGTGCATTATTCCGCCATCTAGTGGTTGGGTCCGGAATTGTAGTATTTCTTTCCTTTTTAGGTCTCGCCTAGCGAACACAGCGCAGGCCCTGCTTTCGCCTTGGCGAGACTATTGTTGTGGGTTTGGTGCGCGAAGGGAGACAAACCATGTGCGCGCACGGACAGGTGATGTGCACGTGCATGGCGTCTCCGCTCCCATCGCGCGCTCACACTCTCCCACCGCGCGCTTGTTTCTTACTGCTTTGGTAGAGTGGTGGTTGTTTCTGTCCGTCGGCTTATACTTGGAGTAAATGCATCTTTGACTGTCTAATTACAGTCATAATTCAATGTTATTTATAAATTATCTTTTTAAAACAATTGAACTTGAGTTTTCAATGATCTGACCTGGATGTGATGAGGAGGGCCGAATTGTTTCACTTTTTTATAGTTGTTTATATTGACAAATGCAGCTAATTTTTATTGTTAAGTGAGTTATAACAATGGGGCGACCCAAAAGCCACTGGGCCTGGGTAGATAATGGTACAAAAAGATTGTCCCAGTGGAAATCAAATGAAACAGAAAAATCGATAAAGCGTATTAATCAATAGAATCTAATCAAAGTCAAACACCACCATTAATTCCTTCCAAGCAATGGGTCTACTTTAATTGAATCATAATATTTGAATAAATCAATACATACAATGGAAAACCAATCCTAAATGGATATATTCTTTAAAAACAGGTGCACAGAGGAGTGAAGTGATAGGTGTATAGGAAGGATTGTGAAAAAGGACAGTGGTGCATACATATATACATCAATCAGATGATTGTAAACTATCCCGACAGTGTTACTGTCCAATCATTAAATGTCAAGTCATAACATATTTACAGATAAACATTCTCTGTCATATATGCCTGACATAAAAATACAGAAGTGTCGACGTTTCGACCCCTAAACGGAACAGCCAATTTCACGCATTGTGGGCGGGGTCTTCATCAGGACAATGGTGAGGGTGGGGAGGGGTGTTAGCTGATCACCGTTCTTGCCAGCAGCCGGGAGCCACAGGTTACTCATCAACCTGGGCCCTTACTTTTTGAATACCCCGATCATCTTTAAGAAGTCTGAGAGCCTATGAGCCCAGCCTTTCTCAAATACAGCCCGAAGCAATAGAGCTGTCTCTACTGGTGCACCTGTTTTTAAAGAATATATCCATTTAGGATTTGTTTTCCATTGTATGTATTGATTTATTCAAATATTATGATTCAATTAAAGTAGACCCATTGCTTGGAAGGAATTAATGGTGGTGTTTTACTTTGATTAGATTCTATTGATACGCTTTATCGATTTTTCTGTTTCATTTGATTTCCACTGGGACATAATCTTTTTGTACAATTTTTATTGTTAAGCTGAAATAAAATGTTTTTCTCTACAATGACAGTGAGCTGTACACTAACTCTGACTTAGTGAGGTTACGGTTAGTCGTATGTGCCTAATCGTTATTCTTTTCATCAAATAATGCAAAAACGGTCTTAATTTCTTTCCATTCTTAATGTGTATTTTGGATTTATAGGTCGCCCTTTATAGGTAAGGAGACAATGAAATAAAATTAATAAAATGTTCCGTATTTGTGCACACAATCTCTCAGTAGCTTGGTGCTATGGCTACGGGATAGGAAAACGGGCAGAGTAGAACTAGCATAAAACAAATGTTTAAAACGCATTCTTGAAATCTATTTGGTTGCCAATTGTTTGGATGTTAATTGTCGGAGTGTTCCATAGTTTTTGGGGTGGATGAAGAAAGGCCACCTTCTATTACAGAAACTCAAAAAGGTAGGAAGAACAAAGAAATGTTGAATCTCTGAACGGAGTATGAAAGGAGGGCAGAAAGGAATGAGATGATCTCACAGAAAAGAAAGGTCCAACTGAGTAAAGACATTGGTAGGCAAAACAAGGCGCTGTGGGTAGATTCAGAGAGTTTAAATAGCCAGGCTTTACGACAGTAATTGCTATGGCTAAGGTCTAAAGAGTTAAGGAAAGGCATATTTTCCCTGAGAAAATGAGTAGAAGAAGCAAGAGTAGACCATAAAGTTTATTTGGGTTGACCAGTATCGTTAAATTTGACACCCTGGTTCTTAAACGCCTTGGGTGGACCCCCGAGAAGTTTGCCGAACACATGAGGTCACAAGGTAGAATTGCATGTTTGCTTACCATCCACTAACAAAGGGACCTCTGTCGTCATTGAGCTGAAAAAAATCAATCGCTCGAAGTGTGGATAGCTGTGAAGCAGTCTTTGGTCAGACTGATATGACAGGGCATTCTTTTACTGTAATTTTGCATTTCTTTTCTTTTTTTCTATTTCTTTTCTCTTTTCTTTTGAAGGGAACGTTCTGATCTAAACGAAGTAGATTTTGGTATTAATCAATGTACCAACAGCATCAAAACTAAAATTAACCAAGTGAATGAATAACGAGGGCTAGTGCCTGCAAATGAACTTTGTATTTTGTGGAGGGAAAAGTCCCATCTCTAAACGAACCCACAGGTAATGTAAAAAAATGAAGCTAGCAGGTTTGGATAGAAAACAAGCATTGGCATAGCCAGTAGGTCTCACCTTTAGGACCTTATAGGTGTTTAGCCAGAGTTATTGGCTTTGCCAATGTCTTTAAACTTTGCTGTAGAGCATTGTGGCTGCTGTGCAGCATGTTGAAAAGTTATAATAGTGTTATAAGCACTTTTGTTACCTTTTATTTAACCAAGAAGACATTATGTACAACCGAATGACCCTAATAAAAAATAATTAACATACAAAAATGTCTTATAGTTTTTTAGGTCGAGCCTGGGCAGCGCATGCGCTGCTGTGCGAGGCATGCTGTATTCGAGTATGGCGTTGATGCCCCGCTCACTCTTTGCCCATATTTTTCATTGGCTTGTCATTATCCTTTATAAATGCTGGCTTCTGATTCGATAATAGGCTTGTAAGTCCCTCCTTAGTACCGCCTTGTCTTCATTTGTGACCTCCCATGAGGACTGGCCCTTTTACCTCTGTTAGACGGTATGTCTTATTTAGTCTGTAAGCACTATTTTCTTTAATGAGTTTCTCCTACTGCAGGCCCAACGTGCTTTTCCTGCAACATTCAGCATGCCATTGGCACTTTCACTTTCCAAGCAGCCCGGAACAATGGTGGCCCCTTCTTTGAAATAAAATAGGTCTCGCATTTGCAAGAGTTTCAGCTATTAGCATTGTAAATGACAATGCCTTTTATTTATGTGTTAATTATCAAAATCGATAAATAAAAGGCATTGTCATTTACAATGCCAATAGCTTAAACTCTCGCAAATACGAGACCTATTGCATTGCAAATGCTTGTTTTTTTTGTTTTTGGTGGGCGTAGTCATACCACCATTTGGTGTCCTCCTGACACGTCGACAGGCTTCCTCTGGAAGCTCCCACCTTTGGTCGCCATCTTAAGATTCTTTTCTTCCGCCGTTGGGTCTGGATCGATACGGAAGGAGGTCCCAAGATTGGAGAGAAGAATCGACGAAAATAAGGAAAAACCTCAAGGAAAACGCAGGTAGAAAGTTTTCGACTTTCAATTTCAATCCAAAACAACCGGAGATCGACGGAAAAACAGATCTTCGACAAACGGAGAATGCGCATGCAGGGGGCTCCCTGGGCGCGGTAATGGACAACACACCTTTCAAGTTTTGCAAGAACTGTCGCCACAAGTACGCTCAGAAGGATCAGCACCCGGTCTGCAACCTTTGCCTACCGCTGGATCATCGAAGCAACGACGACGTTGAGGGTGAGAGAAAGGCAGCGAAGAGCCAACTACAACATGCAAGGCCAAGGACCTGCGCCATTGCTGCGAGACCTGGGCCTCTCCAGCGAGGAGGAAGATGACGTCGCCGGAGGGCCAGAAGGCGACTAGGACAGGGATATTTCGGTCGTGGAGGTCGAGAAGAAGACTTCGAAGGAGGTAAGAGTCGTCGACCTCAAAGACTAGAAGAGTCTCGAAAATTAGACTCTAGACTTTTAAAGGGAGCCTCGGCTTCAAAGCACTCGGCGACCGCAGCTGCATCCAAACAAAAACACACCATAGGATCCTTGGATAAGGACTCTGTAACAGCAAAGAACCTCGAAGACAAAGACGTCTAAAGACAGTCTCCAAAAGGACGTCTATGCGTCGAAAAAAGAGAGGACCAAGCAATCGTCGACGACCGCAACGGCGTCAACTAGCAAAAAACGAAAAGCCGAAAGTCTCGACGCCGAATCACACGCGGCCGAGATGAAGAAAAGGAAGCGGCTCGAAGCGGAAATGGCTAATATTTTACAACGCAAAAAAGACTTCGACGAAAGCTTGAAACAATTCAAGATACCGCCGAAAACAACTAATACTGAAGGCGAAAAGGTCGTCTAGGAGCTACTACCGCCAACACCTGAGCCGATCGAAGAAGAAGAATCATTCTTCTTCGGAGAAGACGTCGAAGATGACGAACAGACATATGCCGAATCAGCTATCACGGAGAATCAAGACCTCCAATGGCAAGATCTCGACGCCAAATCACCTGAAGAGGCTGTGGAAACCTATCCTTCGAGGCCATCACCCCCAGATGACATTGGCATGTATAACCAGGTGATTAAAAAAGCAGCAGAGACTTATGGAGTTTAGCTGGAGGAAGAAAAACCGCAATCATGTTTTTTATTAGAGACTTTGATGCCTACACAATCAAGAAATCAATTCCTTTCAATGCTGCCAAGTGTACTGGACCAGGGAAAAGAGGCATTCAAGGAGCCCGCAACATGCAAGGCTATCACACCAAGAGCAGAAAAGAAATATAACCACTCCTCTAAGGACCCCATATACATCAGAGGGTCTGTACCAGCTGACTCTATTATTACTTCCACAGCAAGGAAAAGAGCAAATATACCATCAATAGTGGGACCACCTCCGGACAAAAAAAGCAAGAGGATGGACCTGGTAGGGAGGAAGGTAGAAAGAAGTGCAGCAAATCAATGGCGCATAGCAAATTCCAATGCATTGCTAAATATTCATGCTAATCAACATTGGGAGGAGGTAGGAGAATTGTTAAAGAATCTACCTGAACAATTTCAAAGAAAAGCTAGCCACTTGGTAGAAGAGGGTAAAAACATTGCTAATACATGTTTAAAATCAGCCCCAGATGCTGCAGAAACATCAAGCAGACAAATGATGATTGGTATCACAGAAAGAAGGCACGCATGGCTGAGCATATCAGGCTTCAAGCCAGAAGTGCAAGGTAACATCAGTAACTCACCATTCAATGGGGAACAACTGTTTGGAAGTGTGGTTGATGAAAAACTCAATCAATTAAAAAAGGACAAAACTGCTAGATCCATGGGTGCTCTACAATTCAGAGGCATGCGTAGAGGCACACCATCAAGGAGACCAGCAGGCAGAGGTACACACCAACCTGCTACCTCACATCAAAGTTATCAGCAAACGTACCAATCAATCAATGAATCGTGGAATTGTAAGCGCGCTACTCACCCGTGAGGGTCTCAAGGCGCTGAGGGGGGGGTCCGCAGATCTGTTTAGCCGAAGAGCCAGGTCTTGAGGGTCTTCCTAAAGGTGTTCAGTGAGGGGGCGCGTCTGATGTCTGCCGGTAGCTCGTTCCAGGTCTTGGCTGCAATGTGAGAGAAGGATCTTCCGCCTGCTCTGGCTCTGTGGATGCGCGGGGTTTCGGCCAGTGCGAGGTTGGAAGATCGGAGGTTTCTTTTAGGTACGTGGAAGTTGATTGTCGTTGAGGTATTTGGGTCCGTTGTTGTGTAGGCATTTGTAGGCTTGAGTGAGGATTTTGAAAGTGACACTTTTCTCCACGGGGAGCCAGTGGAGACTTCGTAGGTGTTGGCTGATGTGTTCGTGTCGGGGGATGCCGAGGACGAGTCTGGCTGCGGTGTTCTGTATTGTCTGGAGTTTGCGGAGTAGGGACTTGTTGATGCCGGCGTAGAGTGCGTTTCCATAGTCCAGTCTGCTGGTGATGAGTGCGTGGGTGACTGTCTTCCTTGACTCAGGGGGGATCCACTTGAAGGTTTTGCGGAGGATGCGGAGGATGTTTAAGCAGCTGGAGGTGACTGCGTTGACCTGTCGGTTCATGGTGAGTGATGAGTCGAGTACGATGCCGAGGTTCTTGACGTGGTCTGAGGGGGTAGGTGGGATTCCGAGGGCGGTCGGCCACCAGGTGCTGTCCCATGCAGAAGGGGTGGTACCGAGGACTTCTGTCTTCTGTGTTGAGCTTCAGGCAGCTGTTGGTCATCCAGACTGCGACGTCTTGCATCCCTTTCTGGAAGTTGAGTTTAGCAGTGGTGGGGTCTTTGGTGAGGGAGAGGATGAGCTGGGTGTCGTCGGCGTAGGATACGATGTTGAGGCCGTGTTGTCGGACGATGGCTGCGAGGGGGGGGCCATGTAGATGTTGAAGAGGGTGGGGCTGAGTGATGAACCCTGTGGGACTCCGCAGGTGATTTTCGTGGGGTCGGAGAGGAAGGGTGGGAGTCTGATCCTTTGGCTTCTTCCGGTGAGGAATGATCAGATCCAGTCCAGGGCTGTTCCTTGTATGCCTGCGTCGTGTAGTCTGGCGACTAGTGTGCGGTGGGAGACGGTGTCGAAGGCCGCTGATAGGTCGAGTAGGGTGAGGGCTGCGCAGTGGCCTTGGTCCGGGAGGGTGCGAATGTAGTCTGTGGCGGCGAGTAGGCCGGTCTCTGTGCTGTGGTTGCTTCGGAATCCGGATTGGGACGGGTCGAGGACGGCGTTCTCTTCAATGAATCGTGTCAGTTTCCAGCCGACTGTTTTCTCTGCAACTTTGGCTGCGAAGGGGAGGAGCGAGATGGGCCGATAGTTCTTGAGGCCGGTGGGGTCAGCTGTGGGCTTCTTGAGCAGGGGTCTGACTTCTGCGCGCTTCCAGTCATCTGGGAAGGTGCCTGTTTTGAAGGTGGTGTTGATGGTGCGTTGTAGTTCGGGTGCGATGGCGGCCGCGGCTCTGTAGTAGATGTGAGGCGGGAAGGGGTCGGTGGGGGCCCCCCCGAGTGGATGCTTTTCATGGTCGAGGCGGTGTCTTCGCCCGTGATCGGTGTCCAGTTGGAGATGGTGGGCTGGCTGGTGTTTCTGGGGGGGAGGGGAGGCAGTCTGTGGCGCCTAGTGGATGGTCGATGAAGTTGTCGTAGAGGTTTTTGATCTTGAGGTGGAAATAGGTTCCAAGCTTGTCGCAGAGTTCTTGGGATGGGGTGACGTCTGTGGCTTCGCTGCGAGGGTTGGTGAATTCTTTTTTTTTTTTAGATATCTTTTTATTGAACATAAGACAATAACATTTCGGCAATGCAGCTTACACTTACATAATTTCATTTCATATGGCAAGTACTTTTGGACATCATAGATACTTGGGGCACATATCAAACACTGGAATTGGCTTCAAGGAGACAGGTTCATCCTCCGCTGGGGCCGCACATATATCTCCCCGGTAGGTATTCCACTTGCACCATACCGCGGACCACTTCTTAGGACATCCCCGCGCCATGCAGACCGTTTTCTCCCGGGTTGGTGAATTCTTGAATGACACTGAAAAGTTCCTTGGAGTTGGCCAGGATTTTGTTGTGGATGAAGTTCCTCTTGGTGGCTCTGATCTGGTGGTGGTAGTCAGTCATGGCGTCCTTGTAGGTGGTGTGGTTTTCGGTTGTCTTGGTGTTTCTCCAGTTCTTCTCCAGGCGTCTGCAGGTGCGTCTGGCTTCTTGGAGAGCGGTGGTGAACCAGGCCGCTTTCCTGGGGCGTTGTCTGTCGGGGTTGCGTAGTGGGGCGAGCTCGTCTGCGCAAGGGGAAAGCCAGAGTCAGCAGCAGGGACAGCAACAGAATTGGCAATACCAACAAAGAAGGCAATCCTTTTGAGGGTGTCCCCGTGGCAGAGGACAGCTACAAGGAGGTGGACAACAAACCTCTAATAAGTGACTGCACTCCAAAAAAGGTACGCTCACCAAGAACAGCAGTGAGGGTACACACAGAAAAACAACGCATACTAAAACAAAAACCAGTCGATTTACAGTTCCTCCAACATACCACTCCAATAGGAGGCAGACTAAGATTTTTCCTGCAAAAATGGAAGGAAATAACCACAGACAAATGGATCTTAAACATAATACAGTACGGTTACTGCATAGAGCTAACAAAACAACCTCCAAACAGGAGACCAAAGCAAAAGATACATTCAAAATCAGAATCATCTCCTCTAATTAAAGAGGTGCAGGAACTCCAGGGGAAACATGCTATAGAGCACGTACCACACCAGGAAAAGAACTGAGTATATTCAACATACTTCCTAATTCCAAAAGTAGACGGAACATTACGACCAGTATTAGATCTAAGGTTTCTAAACAAGTTCATAAAAACACAAAGATTCAAAATGACTACACTGCAAGAGGTGCTACCTCATTTGCAAGAAGGAGATTACATGGCCACAATAGACTTGAAGGATGCATACTTACACATCCCAATGAACAAAAGACACAAGAGCCTGTTAAGATTTGTGGTGAACAAAAGACACTGCCAATTCAAAGTACTGGCTTTCGGTCTAAAATCTGCACCAAGAGTGTTTACAAAGTGCCTAGCAGCAGTAGCAGCACATCTCAGAAGGCAGGGGATTCATGTTTACCCCTACTTGGACGACTGGTTAGTAAGAGCAAACTCTTACAGTCTATGCAAACAGCATATACAACAGGTGATAGAGACACTAGTTCAACCTGGGTTCTCCATACATTGGGAGAAATAATCACCAGGGCCAGAACTCATAAAGGGGTTCTTGGGTGCAGAGATAAATACAGTGTTAGGGAGAGCATTCCCAAGCGAAAAGAGATCAGCCTTATTGTAGGAGACTCATCTATACCAGAAGGGGCATCATCTGACAGTGGGGACATTACTAGGAATGATGGCCTCATGCATTCATTTAATTCCCAACATTCGTCTACACATGAGACCATTTCAGGAATGGCTCCAGACACAATGGTCACAAGCAACAGGGAGTTGGGAGGATCTAGTGGTTGTCACACAGACAGTTCATCAGGAGATGGCATGGTGGAACAATACAAACATAGCACAGGGGAGACTTTTCACACCACCAACTCCAACAGTGACCATAACAACAGATGCGTCCCTAATAGGATGGGGAGCACAAATGAACAACCTCAAGGTGAGGGGATTGTGGACACAACAGGATGCAGTGAAACACATCAATATCTTGGAGTTGAAAACAGTGTTCTTAGCCTTAAAAGCCTTTCAGAAAGAGCTATACGGGAAAAGGGTATTGATACAAACAGACAACACAACAACAATGTTTTACATAAACAAACAAGGAGGGACTCAGTCTGTTACACTCTCAACCCTAGCTCAAGAGATTTGGAGATGGGCAATCCCAAGGGGAATAGACATATTAGCAATATACCTACCAGGGAAAGACAATATAGAAGCGGACAGACTGAGCAGACAAGCAACATCATCCCACGAGTGGGAACTAAATCAGACAGAACTGCAGAAGATTATCAGGAAATGGGGGACACCGCAAATAGACCTATTTGCAACACCCCACAATGCAAAATGCCAAAACTTCGCATCCAGGTGACCTTGCAAACAGTCCCTAGGGAATGCGCTATGGATAGACTGGTCAGGGATATTTGCTTACGCTTTTCCCCTGTAAGAAACTGGCTCTATATATACTACACCAAAATGAGGTATAGTGTGTATAGAGTCCAAGTGACCCCAGAGGTAGGCCGAGGTTAAAGTTAGATAGAACCTTACTCTCTATTTGTGGTAGAGTGGTCGAGCAGTAAGGCAGTATCAGAGGACAATGTTAAGCATTTGATGTACACACTCAGTCAGCAAATGAATTCACACACTCAAGAACTGAACTCTAGGCCAATTGTTTTTGTATAAAAATATACTGTTTTATTTTAGAACCAAGCAAGCCTGGCACAGGTAAGCATAAAATACTTTGCAATAATAAGTTGCTGAATATAGAACAGTTTGAAAATGCAATAGAAATGGTACTTTGTTTGATTTACAGGGGATGCAGTAGGTTGCAACCCTTAGCAAATACAGTACATTGAAATTAATTGGCTTTTTCAGTAAATTACAGGTAAGTTACTTTTCACGTTACTTTTCTAACTCAGTGCTGGATACCTAGATTCAGCACTGGGACATTTCCTGCAAACAGGTAAGTAAACACGTTTTGGTAATTTGTGCGATTTTTAAAGAATATTTTTAGATTTCAAAACTCCACACTTGAAAACTTTTTGGAGAAAAAGTGTCAATGTTATCCTATGGAGGAAAAACAGGTTATCGGTTTGTAGGTAAGTAATAGACTGTGGGAGTTAAGGTTCTGGGGTTAGACTCTGGGGTCCCCCAGGGTCAGTGATGCACTGTTGTTGCACCCTCTGCGGCACTAGGGCAGCCGGGTGCAGAGTGTTGAGGCCCAATGTTATCCTATGGAGGATAGGGCGTCTCCGGTTGGTGGCTGCTGGCAAGCAGGCCACTGGGTTGTGGGAGCAAAGCTCCTAGGGTTTAGGTCAGGGCAAATTAAGAACCAAATTAGCACAAAAGGTGCACCCTCAGCGGCACTAGGGCGGCCGGGTGCATGGTGCTGTTTTGAGGTCGGGTGCCCTATTTTCAATGGAGCGCCTCCGGTTAGAAGAAACACTGCAGGCTCGGGGACGAGGATCTTCTGACTGCGACCACCACTTCGAGGGGTAAGTTGGGATGTCTTGGGTTGGTTAGGCACCGCTGGTTTGGGCACACAAGGCCGTGGGGCGTCGGCTGCAGGGGTGCCTTGGGACGTCGGAAAGTCTTACCCGCTCTGGTCGCGGTAGAGGGGATCCTCTGGATTGAGTCTGCAGGCGTCGTCTGGAGGCTTGAGGTAGGTCAGGAGTAGCAGGATCGCGGGTCAGGATCGCTGGGGTGACTTCCTCGTGGTGTTTTTCCGCTCAGGCCGGGTTCGGCGGGTGCAGAGTGGGCTGGATTTGCAGTATCTGGCCGGAGCCAGAAGCTGCAGTTTGAACAAGTCCGGTGTTCACGGGAGAAGCAGTCTTGGAAGTGAAGGCAGGCAGGTCCTCCGGGGTTTTTGAGGTTGCTGGCTGCAGGACACACCGGGATTTCGCAGGAGCAGGTTCGAGGGGAGACAGGCCTGTAGGGCTGGGGCCAAGTTAGTGGGCGTCGTCTTCTTGTTAGCTCTGCTCGGCTCTTCGTCCTTCTTTTCTTGTTTGTCAGGCTGGATCTGAGGAAGCAAGGTTCAGGGTGCCCCCTAAATACTAGATTTAGGGGCGTTACAGGTAGGTAGAGGTCAGGGACCAATGGGTCCCTGCCCTGGGGTGGGTACACCCCCTATCGTGCCACCCTCGAGTGGGAGGGGGGCAGGAGCATGTCCCTGGTTGATTGGGTCCCCCCATCCTCAAGATGGAGGGGACTCAGTTGTGCTTCACCTCGCCTCCCCCACCTGAGGGGTGGAGTTGGCCACACCTCTTTCCCTCACTTGTTTTTCCCGCTGGTTCTCCCGCCCAAAGTGGGGGGTAAAACCAATGGGGACCAGTTGCTGAAAGCAGCAAATGGTCTGGGGAGGCTCACAAAGGCGGCATGCCTTTGAAGCTTGCCCTTCGTGAATCCTGCCCATCCTGGGGGAGGAGGCTTGGCACCTCGTTCCAGGATGTGCATTGTTTCAGGCCCCCGAGAGCAGCAGGCTCTCGACCCAGGGGTCCAGAAACATGTCTGGTGGTGGCAGCTGAAGCAGCCACTCAGCCTGGACACTGGAGGTGGGTTAGGTTTCAGGGGGCATCTTCTAAGATGCCCTCTGTCTGCATTTTTCATTAAATCCCACACTGGCATCGGTGTGGGTTAAATGTGCTGAGAAGTTTGATACCAAACTTCCCAGTTTTCAGTGCAGCCATTATGATGCTGTGGAGTTCGTAATGACAAACTCCCAGCACCATATACTCTTAATGGCAGCACTGCACTTACAATGTCTAAGAATGGACTTAGACACTGTAGGGGTACAGGGCTCATGCACCTGTACCCTCACCACTGGTACAGTGCACCCAGCTAGAGGGGTGACTGACCTATGCCAGGGCAGTGGGTTGTAGGCATGGCACACAGGTGTGTGCCATGTCGACTCTTGACTTTGTTCTGCACCAAAACACGCAGCCTGTAAAGGCAGTGTGTGTGTGTAAAGGTGCAGGGCCTCTAAGGGTGGCACAATAAGTGCTGCAACCCTTAGGTCTTCCCTGGTCACAGTGCCCTGGGTACCTGTGGTACCATTTACCAGGGGCTGACCTGTGGCCAGAGATGCCAATTGGGTACAGTTTTGGGGAAAGAACACAGGCCCTGGGAACCTGATTGGCAGGGACTCAGGGCACATCAAGTCAAAGTGCATCAGTCGTCTGGCAAAAAGTGGGGGGGTTACTGCAACAGAAACCCACTTCCTTACAATTCCGCTACTGAACAAGGTGATCAGCAAATGCAGGATCAGCAAAATGACAATGATTCTCATCGTACCACAGTGGGCCAGACAAACCTGGTTCTCAAAAATAATGGAGCTGTCTCGAGGAAAAATGCACAAACTTCCAAAAAAGGATTTGCTAACAGTGCAAAACGGGAAAATACTTCACCCAGAACCAGAGAGCTTAGGCCTAGCGGCATGGCTCCTGAGGACTTAGAATTTGCACATCTCAAACTACCAGAAAGCACAATGGCTGTTCTAAGAGAAGCTAGGAAACCAACAACAAGAAAATGTTATACAGCTAAATGGAAAAGATATACACAATGGTGCCTTAAACGTCTTTCAAAGAAGATTACAAAAGAACTGTGCTAAAGTACTTAACACATTTACTACAGAGTAAGTTATGCTATACGTCACTAAAAGTGCACTTAGCAGCAATTGTAGCGTATACAAGAGGCGAAACCGGGAAAAGTTTCTTCACTTCACATGTAGTCAAAAGGTTCCTAGAGGGGGCAAAAAGGATTGCACCTCCAAAAATGGTGCCAGCACCAACATGGAACCTGAACATAGTGCTAGCACAGATGAATGCAAAAAGAACAATTGATGGACAGAACGCAGAACAATGTCATACATTCACCCCAGTAAAGAGATCTGGGCCTAAATCCATCGTTTTTTTGCTCACCATGCCATTTCAGTTTGTATAGCACAGATGATGAAAGCACCGTTCGAAGCACTACACAAAGCAACGCCACAAATGCTCACTCTTAAGACTGCCTTTTTAGTGGCAATAACATCCCTTCGTAGAGTTAGCGAACTGCAGGCACTAACACTACAGGAACCCTACTTCCAAATACATACTAACGGGATTGTCATGAGAACAGATCCTCAATTCCTACCAAAGGTGGTATCAAAATTCCACATAAATCAGAGTATACAAATACCAAGTTTCTTTCAAAGACCAAAGCGGAAAAGGCTTTGCACACACTTGACGCAAGAAGAGCGGTCATGTACTACATTGAAAGAACTAAAGAATACAGAAAGACAAAACAGTTATTTGTATCCTTTGCAAACAGTTTTATGGGAAGACCAGTAACCAAAAACGCCATCGCAAGATGGATAGCGCAAGCCATACAATTATGCCACAGAAAAGCAGGACAAGCCTTACAAAGTGCCCCGCGGGCACATTCAACAAGAAAGAAAGGAGCAACTATTGCTTTTCTAGCTAACACTCCAATTCAAGACATTTGCATGGCTGCAACATGGTCCTCAGTGCACACATTTACAAAGCATTACTGTGTGGACATTCAAATGAACAAAGAAGCACAAGTAGGACAAAGGGTCTTACAACATCTATTCACAAACCAAAGCTCATCTTCCACCCAGCCACCACAAGACTAGCAAACCGCTACAAAGTCTAAGCACAGCATGTGAATCCAGAAAAGATTCATGCTGCAAAACGAATAGTTTTGCAGCGTGAATCTTTCTGGATTCACTGTGCTGTGCATAATTCCGCCATCTCGTGGTTGGGTCCGGAATTGTCGTATCTTTCCTTTTTTTTTCCCCCCCCCCGTGGCCCAGGTGGGCGTCGACCTACCACCATTTGGTGTCTGTTCGTGACGTCGACGCGCTTCCTGCGGAAGCTCCCACCTTTGGTCGCCATCTTCAGATTCTTTTTTCCGCCGTTGGGTCTGGGTCGTCACCGAAGGAGCTCCAGAACTTTGGGGAGAAGAAGCACCGGAAAATCACAGAGAAATCACCAGGAAATCTACAATTGGCTGCCGGACGCCGGGCCAACAACCAGACCGACTACGAAGGGGGAGAACAACCAAAACTTCGAAGTTCCACAGAGGATGCGCACACAGGGGGCACCCTGGGCGCGGTAATGGACAAGACTCCGTTCAAATTTTGTGAAAATTGCCGACATAAATACGCGCAGAAGGACCATCATCCAGTTTGCAATCTCTGCCTGCCGCTCGACTATCGAAGCGAGGACTGCAGCGCATGCTCGGCGTTCACGCCAAAGACGCTAAGAGTGAGAGAGAGAGAGGCAACGAAGGGCTAACTACACCATGCAGGGGCCACCTCCATCGCTCCGGGACTTGGGCCTCTCCAGTGGAGAGGAGGACAACATCGCCGAAGGCCCAGAAGACGCGACAGACTTCGAGGTCGAAAAGAGGACGAAGGAGGTAAGTCGTCGAACCCCAGGCCCTCGACAGACACTCGAAGGAGTGAGTCAAAATCCTCCCACAAAGGAGCATTGCCGTCGAAGACCTCGACGCTAGCAACTGCCTCCAAAGCTAGCCAGCCCAGCGGATCCTTGGCTAAGGACTCTGTCGGCGAAAGGCCAAGACAAGGCACGGTCGTCTAAGCCCGGTCTCGAAAAGGACCGCTCGACGCCGAGGAAGGAAGGCCTTACACAAAGTGCATCTTCGACGTCGACGACCTCGAAGAAAAAGCACGAAGAGCTCGACGCCGAACAAGCGTCCGAGATGGACAAGAAGAGGAGAAGGCTCGAAAGCCGAGATGGCGAGCATCCTGCAAAGAAAAAGGGACTTCGATGAAAAGATGACAGTTCATAATTCCAACGAAGCCCGCGGTCGAAGCCGAAAAGGGCGCCGAAGAACTTCAGCCGCCGAACATACCAGAACCAGCCGAAGAACAGGAAGAAGACCTGTTTTACTTCGACGCTGAGGGCAAGGAAGAGGAACACTCATACCAAGGCTCGACGCCATCAGAGGCACAAGACTTGCAGTGGCAAGATCTCGACACCGATTCGCCGGAAGAGGGGGTAGAGACATACCCTTCGAGGCCTTCGCCGCCAGACGACATAGGGATCTATAATCCGGTCATAAAAAGGGCGGCAGACACCTATGGAGTGCAGCTGGAGGAGGAGAAGCCTCAGTCTTGTTTCCTGCTGGAAACTTTATTACCAACACAGACGAGGAGTCAGTTTTTACCCATGCTTCCAGGGGTGCTGGAAAAGGGTAAAGAGACCTTCAAGGAACCAGCAATCTGTAGATCAGTTACTCCAAGAGCTGAGAAATAGTACAAACACTCCTCAAAGGACCCCATGTACATTAGGGGATCAGTGCCACCAGATTCCATCATCGCTTCCACGGCTAGAAAAAGGGCCAACATCCCCACAACACAGGACCACCTCCAGACAAGGAGAGCAAGAGGATGGACCTCACGGGGAGAAAGATGGAGAGGAGTGTGGCAATACAGTGGCGTATTGCCAACTCCAATGCCCTCATCAACAGGCACTCCTACCAGCACTGGGAGGAGGTGGGAGAACTCAAACATCTACCTGAACAGTACCAGAAGAGAGCAAACCACCTGGTAGAGGAGGGAAAAACAATGGCCAATACGTGCTTAAAGTCGGCCCTGGACGCAGCGGAGACTTCCAGCCGACAGATGATGATCGGGGTGACGGAGAGAAGGAATGCCTGGCTGAGAATTTCAGGCTTTAAGCCCGAAGTACAAAATAGCATCCTCAATATGCCTTTTATTTCAAATACGTTTTTATTTGCATTTTAGAGAAGAACGTAACGCATTCATTAGTTTTACAGTTGGCAAGCGCCACATAGTGATATAGAAGAGGCCATCCTGCACATTGTGGCCCACATCTTAACTCAAGCTTTGTAAATTCAACACATCTTGTTGGATAAGCTCCAGGATATCGCGCAGTACAGGAAATTACATGGCTAGCCAAAGACGACTTCAATTACACACGTTTCTGGCGCAAGTATCGTACGGCTATGACTATCCTGTGGCGTTTTCCAAATCGCCAAGGTGTCGGGCTGCGCACTATCTCATCAGAGCTCATGCTTGCGAAGCAGTGCCTTAACACTATATATGCGCCGCCAACAGGCTATAAGCAGTGTACTAACAAGGAAAGTGAAAGACCAGTGGAAAGAGAAAAGAGATGAAGAGGGGGCTATAGAAGAAGGGGTAGGATGTGGCGGGGGCGACAAAGGCACTATGACAGTATGCCTGGAGCAGCTCGTCTCGCAGGGGGTGCAGTGGCAGCGCAACTATTTGATGTCTCTTTCGTCTTGTGGGACGGTGTTGATGGCCACAACAGCTGACGGGGCGTCAAGTATCCCCGGGCCTAAGTCGTATGGGGTAGGTGGGGGCGCAGCGCGGGGTGGTCCATCAGGAGGGTTCCAATATCTGTTTGGATCTGCGGTGTGTACCACATCGTCGAAGAGGCGTAAAGCCCGCAGCTTTGGTGGCTGCAGTCTAGCGTTCTCTAGACGTCCCAGATGTTCCACCAGTGGCTTCCATAGTGTCGTAAACTGGATGTCTCGATATTGTAGGCGCGCCGTGAGCAGTTCCATTACCACTGTTTGCCACAGGCGGGTGAACCACACATTCACTGAGGGCGATTCCGCCTTTTTCCAATATAGGGCAATGGTCCGCTTAGCAGTTCCCAGCATATGAAGACTGAGGTGCCAATCACGGCGGGTCATAGCCCGTAGGTTCACCGGCCTGAGGCCCAGTACAATCGTGAGTGGGTTTTCAGGTAGCGGGTAGCCTAGTACTCGTTTAATGTGGCTGAGGACTTCTTTCCAGTAGGTGGTCAAGAGGGGGCACGACCACCATATGTGTATGAAATCTCCCTGTGCCCTATTGCATCGCCAACAGAGAGGTGAAGAGTTGGGGAACATTTTATGCAACCTGAGGGGTGTATAGTACCATTGGGTCATTACCTTGTATGCGGATTCCTGCTGGGGGATGCTATGAAAAGTCTTCGGGATGTCGCGCCAAAGACGTGTCCACTGAGAGTGTGCTATGTCGGCCCCGGGAAGAGACTGCCACTGTTGTTGGTACAGGTGTGGGGTAGGGTGCTGTGAATGTTGGAGGACTTGGTATATGCGAGATATCAATCCCTTAGAGTTGTCAAATGTGCGAGCCAGCTGTTCGAACGGTGTGAAAGGCCGTGTAGCTGCCTGTGTTAGAGAAGACGCCTGTATCCAGTGCCGGAGTTGTATATATTGGAATCTCTCCTTCTCCGAGAGTTGATATTCCTGTTTGCATTGGGCAAAAGTTCTGACGTCACTCCCTAGAAATAGATCTCGCACCGTTTTGCAACCCTTGTCTGTCCATTCTGCAAAAGAGGGCGGGTGAAGAGCAGGGGGAAATTGCGGGTTGCGGGCAATTGGGGTGTGTGGAGACGGAAAAGATGTGAGGCCCTTGCGGACGGCCAGCCTGTCCCAAATCTCGAGTACAGTCTTAGTAGGGGTCGCCATATATGCACTTCGGGAGCGTGCTTCGCGAGGGAGCCATGCATGGTCCCAGAGAGGGCGACAGGTAACCGCCCTGTCCATATGGAACCACACCTTCTCGCTCTCCCAAGCTGTCCACTCCGGTATAAAGCGGAGATGGGATGCCCAATAGTATTCTAATAGGTTAGGGCACGCGAGCCCACCCTTATCGCGAGGGAGCATTAAGATTTTACTGGAGAATCGCGGCCGCTTCCCTCCCCGTATGAATGCGACTAGCTCACGCTGTAGGCTCTGAATTTGGTGTTCCGGGATAGGCGTTGGCAGGGTCTGGAATAAATAAAGTATCTTTGGGAGGATGGACATTTTAACTGTGTTTAAGCGCCCCAGCCAGGAGAGCGGCAGAGATCTCCATGCTCGTAAGTCGGTTACGACTGCATTTTTGCATTCTTGCCAATTAGCTTGGGACCAGCTGGCCAAGTCCGGAGTCAAATTAAGTCCTAGATATCTAATAGAGCTCGTAGCCCATTGGTAGGGGGCAAGGGTTTGCAGGGCCGCAATGTCCTCCGTCGGAATTGTGAGGTTAAGATCCCATGATTTCGTATGGTTAATTTTAAGCCCTGAGATTTGCTCGTAGGACTGTAGCAGAGTGTGTACTGCTGGCAGCGAGCCAGTCTGATTCGACAAGGTGAGGAGGAGATCGTCCGCAAAGAGAGCAATCTTGTGGTCTATGCCCCCAAGGGCGATACCATGTATATCAGGTGAGCGGCGAATCAGAATGGCGAGCGGTTCAACCACGAGGGCGAACAGTAAAGGGGACAAGGGACATCCCTGTCTAGTGCCCCTGAGGATAGAGATAGGGTGCGTGAGTTGGCCATTGACTCGTACCCTGGCGAGCGGTGCAAGGTAGGGGCCATTATGCGCGCTATCATCTGCGGACCTAGTCCTATCTTCTGCAGCACGGCCCGGAGGAACACCCAATCCACTCGATCGAATGCCTTTTCGGCGTCAAGCGAGAGTAGGCACGAGGGTATCTTCCAGTGATGCGCCTTCCCCACCAGGTGCGCAACTCGACGCACATTATCCGCCCCTTGGCGTTGATGTATAAAACCCACCTGGTCTGGTTCGATTAGGCCTGGAAGGTGTGTGCTGAGGCGCTTAGCCAGTATTTTAGTGTAGAGTTTAAGGTCTATGTTTAATAGGGCTATGGGGCGAAAGGATGAGCAAAGTGTGTGGTCCTTCCCAGGCTTTGGGATTAAAGCTATTTCCGCCATAGCCATATCTGTGGAAGGCCCAATCTTATCCGTAAAAGAATTGAAAAGGCGTAACATGTACGATTGGAGTTGTGGTAAGAAGGCACGATAAAACGAGACGGGGAGCCCATCCGGGCCCGGCGTTTTGCCAAGTGGAAGTTCCTTAAGGGCGCTGGTTAGTTCCTCTAGTGTAATTGGTTCTTCCAAGAGTTGGGAATGAGATGGGCTAAGGGGTTCCCAGTCGCAGGCGTCTAATGTAGCCGATATTTGAGCAGGATTGGGCGTGGCTTTCGCGTAAAGAGATGTATAGTAGTTTTGGAATGCTTGAAGCTTGGCGGATTCAGTAGTGGCCCAGGTCCCGTCCCCCAATTTTAGTTTAGAAATGTGTGCTTTAGCTGCCCGTGTTCTCAGGCGACGTGCCAAGATGGTGCCCACCTTGTCCCCTCCATCGTAATAGCGCTGTCGCAATGCAAGGAGAGCGTGTTCCGCCTTGTTGGTTCTATGGGCCCGGAGCTGACCCCTGAGTATAGCTAGGCGCCGCTTGTGAATCGCTAATGGGCGTTCTTGGTCCATTTTCTCGAGCGTTTTGATTTCGCGTGTGAGCTTATCCTCGTATAGGCGGGCCTCTCTGGCCCTGGCAATAGCGATAGATGTGAGGGTGCCGCGTATCGTAGCCTTAAAGGCATCCCATAGAACAGGGAGGGCTGTCTCCGGGAGGTCGTTGGTCGCGAAATAGGAGAGGATGGCAGCCTGTACTTCCGCTGTGTCGACTGGGTCTCTAAGGATGTGAGGAGGAAAACGCCACCTAGTAGGTCGTCTGGGATGAGAGAAGCGTTCATAAAGGAGTAGCTCCACATGCGCGTGGTCAGAGATTGAGATATCTGACATGGTGGTTGAGAGAATGTCCTTGACTAGGGAATGTGAGACGAAGAGGTAGTCGATTCGTGAGTAAGAGCGGTGCGCATGAGAATAGTAGGAGTAATCGCGGATCTCAGGGGAGTGATACCGCCATATGTCTACCAAACCCGAGGCAGTGATACAGCTCTTTGTCGCCGCCGACATAGCCCCCATCCCATGAAATGTGCCCCCGCTGCGATCAATGTCTGCATCCCACACTAAATTAAAGTCCCCCCCCAGGACAAGGTCTGAGTGTACCGGTACTATGTGTTCCCGCAGGAGTTTACGCAAGAAAGAGTCCTGTCCCTGGTTGGGCGCATATGTGTTGCAAAGGGTGAGAGTACGATGCCCCAGCTTGACCACCACCTTAAGGAGTCTGCCCTCCGTGTCACGGACCACTTTGGTGTCTCCCTGCTGGATGCCTGCTCTGCAGAGGATGGCTACCCCCGCTGTCCTAGTACGCGCTGAGCTCCAAAATTGTAGGGGGAAGCGTGAATGTGTCATGCGTGAAGTGTCAGCCCTAAGGAGGTGCGTCTCCTGGAGGAAAACGATGTCTGGGTTTTGTAGTAACCGATACCGCCATATCTGACGCCTCTTATTGGGGGAGTTAAGTCCCTTCACGTTAAGGGTTACGAGCTTCAAACAGGGCACCGAGGTCATGGTCGTCTAGTATCTAGTGTACGCGTGATCCCAGGCAGGTGTCTCTGGGTTTTGAACAGGGTCAAGAAGCAGGGATCTAGTGAGGAGGCTCGAAGCCTCAACAGAGTGGTATTCATTGCAGTGTGGAAAGGAGAAAAGAAGTAGGGCTTCCAGTGTAAGTCCCCCAATTATCCAAGTGGTCCTCCCGCCGGGGAAATAAGCAAGAAATAGAAAGAAGAAAAGAGGAACAAAGATAAACAAGACAACCCGGACGGGTTGATGGCCAACATGGCCAACAGAACCTATTCCAGTCCAGGGAGGAGCCAGGCACAGTGGCACAGGCTGTCCCGGAGATGTCACTCTCCCAGAAATAGGAGTGGGGGTCGGTCATCGTGTTACGCATCCAGTCTTTAGGTCTGGAGTGTGCTCCGGGGCCCCTGTCCTGGCGTAAGATAATCATTGCGTCTCTCGGGTGGTGCAGTAGAGAGTGGAATGCCAGTTAGTCAAGTCAACAAAAACTTTATTCGATTCACAGAATCATTAAAGCATAATTAAAACACGTTAGAAAACATTAATAAATCAAACACCTAAAATGCATTGATCCTGATAATATTTACAATTAGCAGCAGCAAAACCATGTATCAGTATACTTCATATATTTGGGAATTTTTAGTTACTTTAGTCACAAGGATTTTTGTTCGATTCATTATATATAATGTATAGTAAAAACTCTTTGAAATGTCAAGTGCAAGTTTGTTCGACCTTATTAAAAACAGCTATTAAACACATTTCATCATATTATTTACATTATATACACTCTATCATGATACAATTATATAACATACCGCCTATACGCAATTAGGAAACTTTGGTTAACCTTTAAGATGTTTCACTATATATCATGTGCAAACTTGCGTATGCTGCTTATTAATGAGTACAAACTAAAAATATAGACAGTACTTCAGAGATGCTGAGTAATTAGTCGTGATTAAAACTCAACAAAAATGTACATTCGACAAACCACAGTTTAAAATACACATCATAATACCAAAGTCATAGTACCCAAGAGAACCCCTATTTAAAAAGAATAATAAAAGTGTCTTTAAAATTTTAGACCTTCTTTCCTTCTTATAAAATTTGTAGTCAATAAAAATCTGCTAACCGTGAAGACAAAAAGTTTTGAAGAATCAGTTTTTAGTATGCGTAACATGTCATCAAATTTTCTAACATTCAAGGTTCTGCCTATAGGTTTTATCCATTTTCTTCTAGGGTTTATGTATTTAGGACAGAAAAATAACACATGGGCAATATCCTCTCTGGCGCCCAAATGGCACAATGTACATTTAGAATCTTCATCTCTATCTCTATTCTGAACATGCCCCCATTTTGATGTGAAAGCTTTTATCTGAAGAGTACCATACCTGAATTTCAGGTATAAAATTTTTGCTAGTTGGGGTTCGATGTCATCCAAAAATGATTCAAAGTGAGGGTTTGTTTTAAACATCAGGAATTGAGTTGTAAGTGTTCCTGATGTACCATTTAAAGTGACACTGTGCCAAATGAAGTTCCAATAAATAATTTTAATTTCCCGCTTTGAGTCAGGTCTCAACAGGCCTGGGCTTTCCCAAAATCTGCTCAGGCCTAAATTAGAGAGCCACTTACGAATATGTATCAACCATGGAAAAGTAGTATGAGTGTCAAGTGCCAATAGTTCGCTCAATGCTTGTCTGTATATCACTAGTTCATCAGTAGTCCAGATTCTAATCCAGTATGACAAAGTCATCCAGATTGCCTTATATTCAAGCCGTTTAATACCCAGATCATATATTAATGGAATCAGAGGGGTATTTTGGGAAAGTGCCACAAATCTTCTTAGAACCTTATTTTCCCCCACAGTTAAAGCGGAAAGATTTTCCCCACCCCACAACTCTGAACCATATAGGGCTGCGGTTTGTGCTCTGGACTTGTAAACTTCCAAGGCTGGTGTTACTGCCTTATTCATGGTTGCATGCTGTTTTTTTATAATTGGAGCAGAATTTTGCAATAAAATTGATTTTGATTTCATTATCTGGGGGTTCCATGAAAGTTTTGAGTCAATAGTTACCCCGAGATAAATGAAATTAGAGACACGCTCTATAACCACTCCGTTCAGTACTATATTATTTTTAAAACATTTGTGGGGTTTTATAGCCATATATTTTGTTTTAACGGGGTTAATTTCCAGGCCTTTTAATGAACAATATTCATTTAGTGAGTTTAAAAGGTTTTGCAGGCCCTTTGGGGTTTGAGATAAAAGAATAGTATCATCCGCGAAGGTGAGAGCGCAGATGTGGGCCCTTCCCAATTTTGGGGAATCATGTTGTGATTTTTGGAGGAACTGGACCATGTCATTAACATATAAAAGAAACAAGGTTGGCGCCAGGACACATCCTTGGCGCACCCCTCTCTTGACAGGTATCTCCTTCGTAAGTTCCCCCTTTTGCCCCAACGGACTTTTGCAAAATTACCCTCGTGGAGCCTAATCAATTGGGTCAGTATCTCCTTGGGTACTCCCTGCTGCAGCAAATTTGACCATAATAGGTCTCTAGGAATTGAATCAAAAGCGGCCTTTAGGTCGACAAAGGCGACATATAGATGACCAGGTCTCAACTTTGTATATTTCCACGCTATGGTTACAAATCTAAACACTTGATCTATCGTGCTAGTTTTCTTCCTAAAGCCCGCCTGGCAAGGTGAGAGAACCTCATTATCGTTCATCCAATCATTCAATTTTTCCAAAATTTGTTTGGCATAAACTTTTTGTAATATGTCAATCAGACTTATGGGTCTATAATTAGCGGGATCATCTCTGTTGCCCTTCTTAAAAATCGGAACGATTTCCGCACCCTTCCAGGATTCTGGGATTGGTTGACCCCTAGCAATTGCATTACATAGATGATTTATATATGGCACCCACACCTCAGGTTCATGTTTAAAAAGATCCCCTGGTATCTTGTCGGGTCCTGGAGCTTTAGATGGCTTGATAGCCGCTATCGCTAGTGTGGTATCTTCTATACTAAAGTGCAAATGCCCAGCTTCCTTTAGGGTCAACAATCCCTCGGCGCTTGCTACTATTGCTCTATTTACCAGTTTTGGAAGTGCATACAAATTTGCAAAGTGACTTTCCCATGTATAGGGGTCTAGGTAATGATCATGGGCCGGAGTGTTTGTTTTGCTACCATGGGCTATAATCCGCCAAAACATGGCCTGGTCACCAGCCTTTGCTGCTACTATCAAATCCTCCCAGCTAGCATCTTCCCAGTTTCTTCGGGCTATCTTCAATGTTTTATTATATACATTTCTTTCCTGTCTAATCACAGCTATCTCTTTTGATTGGATCGCCTTAATGAGGCGTTGTTTGGCCACTACACATTCTTTATTAAACCAATAATTAGATCGTCTAATTTCAGCCTTACAATTGGTTTGCCCTGATTGTGGTTTAGTTAGATAAGGTCTTATTTCTTCTATCAGCTTTTGATGAATCTGTGTTATAATAACATCTTCAAAACCCAAATCTAAGTAAGGAGCCAAAAGGTCGCTAAAAACATTATATATTTTAGTTAGGGGTTCAACTTGGTCAACTAGGGAAGGCCATTTTACTGTCCTTCTGTTATTGCTTACTAAGGGCGCAATGACCTCATCACATGTTTCAAGTTGAAGCGACAAGTGTTTCAAAAACCATTTTCCCGCCAGGTCTAAGCACAATGGGAAATGGTCACTTTCTCTTCTTTCATCAATTTTAAAATCTTTTGCATAAGCCCAATGAGCTACACTTATCATAATATAGTCTATTCGAGACACCGAGTTACCTCTTGAAAAAGTATTTGCACATTCAAGATCTGAAGAAAATCTTCCATTACAAGATCTTAGGCCTTTCTCTATGGTGAAATGAAATATCTGCATAGCAGAAACAGAACATCCCCCCATTTTTTCCACTTGAAGTGGCGGGATCCCCATAGTAAGGTCTTCTTCTTCAAGAATGGTATCTAAGCCTAATAATGGTTCGTAGCAGCAATTAAAATCTCCCCCAATTATAATGGGCCCATTTAGTGCTATAGAATCGAGAATTTCATCCAATTTTTGGATTATTGGCGATTCCTTCGAACGCTCCCTTGGTCTTATGTATATATTAAAAATAAGCATTTGTGACCTATTTGAAAAACTCAATTTTAGGCCCAGGATATCGTTCGAATTAGTTGGTACCAATTCTATAACTGCATTTATATGATTTTTTACCCAAATTAGTAGCCCGCCTGATGGTCTACCTTTGCCTAGCTGACTTGCTGCAATGCTAAAAGTTCTATAGCCCACTTTATATAATGGCTCCCTCGCCCATGTCTCCTGGAAAAGACAGAAATCAAAATTGTTAATATAATCCTGCCAATCCGGTTCAAAAAGTTTTTTAGGGAGTCCTGCTATATTCCATGAAACCATCCTCACATCTCCTGTTACTGATGTACTTGAGATGTGAGGCGGGGAATTAACAATAGTAACGTGCTCCATCACTTGAGGCCCCGGAAAGTTGATTGCTTTGCTTTCCACATGTTCCTTTATTTCTTGGTGTGAATCCCGGATAGATTGTGCTTCTGGGTTTATTAAATGTCGGTCCCCATGTGTCAAGCTAGAAGACCCCTCCTTTTTAGAGTTCGATCTTGCCAACAAATTCAGTCAATCTACCGCTTCAAGATTTTTTGAGCCCTCCCTTGCTTTTATAGCAAAGTTACAACTACCTGGGCTGGCTCTATTCCGCCTAATATTCATATTAGAAGCAAATAAAGAATGGGTACGAAGATTCATGGTAATTAAATTTTCGGCAATCATTTTTGAATGCAGCGTTAGTTTTATATCGTCCAAATCCCCCTCCTCCTGGTGTAATCGCTCTGCCTTGAATATGTCAGATCTTATAACGGAGAGGCACTGCCGATCATTTCTGATCCAATGAGTTGCCTTATTTATGAGGGAGTCATTGTCTTCCCTAACACCCAGTTTTAATCTTGGAGCATTAGTTAAAAAAACATTATAGCCGGTCATCTCCCCCATTTACACAGCGATTTATTCGATAAGCTTCCTGGTTCCATTGGGGGTCCCCATTCTTCTGCCCATAATTTAGACACCTCTTTAGATTACCTTGCGTGGCTTGTGGCTGCCTCTTATCTGGTTGGACTTCCAAGTAATCGAATTTGTTTTGTGCATGTTGGTGCAATGGGGGAAATCCATGATGATTATCTATGTTTGATATTTGGGGCCTTGGTCTAAGTACGGGGTATGACATACAAGTTGTGTTTTTGATATGGTTTATGTCTTGGTTTGATAAAAATTTCAAATCACCACAAGGTGGGATTCTATCTAGATTACTGCCAATCTGAATGTTATGTAAAGTTCTCCTTGTGTGTTCTTCTACCTCCGGTGCACTAACCTCAACTACTCGATTTTTGGATAAATTCTTTGTTAGCACCTCTAACATACTTTTAATTGTTTTGACCTCTTCCTGGACAGCTTTTAATTTTGCACCAAGATCCAACACAAGCATGTGTATATCTAGATGTTGCATGCGTGTAACAACTACGCTCTCATTACCTATGTGGTTTCCATGGCCCTCTATTTCTGTTTGTTTTACTTGTAATTCCTCCATGTTTTGTGCTAATGGTAAATATCTATTAGAGCACTCTATACTTGGGATCTCCCTACCAATAGGGCTTCCCTGCAGGCTATTTAAATTATCCAGTTCAGATAAAGTTGGTTCAGGGCAACTAGCTATTCTCTTCACTACAGATGTAGGCGTAGATGATTTTTGTGATGGTGTTATACTGTGAGCTCTATTAACAGTAATAGAAGAAGTATTTGTCATTAAATCAATCCCTTTTCCCTTTTTTCTGAAAAAAGATGAAATTTTGCTTTTACCCTTGGAGTTAGGCTCCTTCCCACTGGCCAACATGATTTCCACTTCTTCTATTAGATCATCTATGGCTGCCAAGGTACAGTTGTCCGCTGCGGATTTAGCAGGTTTGTGAACCCTAGCTATCTTTTTCCTCCCCGACATCACCTCTGCTGCTTTCCGCTTACCCATAATTACCCCCAGCTTCTAATAGACCAGATTATATCTGACCCCAATGGGAATTTAAAAATAAATGCTTTTAAGCTACCAAACTTAAATAAACCAATAATAAAAAATAAAAACAATGTTAAAAAAAAAAAAAAAAAAAAAAACTGCTTATCTTATCTTATCTTATCGAAAATGACCCTTAGCGATAAGGCTTAACAAACCTTAGTCCACGGTGCCAGCAAATATGCAATTATGCTGCGGGTCCAAGTCCAGGTTCATTAAGAATCGACTTGAGGTCTTACTGCAGCATCCCACTTGCAACTGGGGAACTCAAAGGAGGTGGCCCTGCCCGGCCTCTTCCGGTCACTGACGGGCAAGGACGGGCCCGCCTTGGCCCGGGCTTCGCCCGGGCGCGGCCCGCGCGCGTCCCGCGCCGCGGTGAGAGAGGCTGGGCTATGAGCGCGATGGAAGCTCACGCGCCTCCCCCTCACTCGCCGCACCTGTAGATGGCACGTTGTACCCTGGGAGATGTAGTCTCCAACCAGGGTACAGCGACAATAGCGAAGATTCCTGCAGGCCCTGGGACTCCTGTCCCACCAGGGTAGAACTACTGGCAGCAAGTGGCAAGTGTCAGGCAGGAGTGCAGGCAACAGACTCGGACTCCCGCGCCGCGGTGAGAGAGGCTGGGCTATGAGCGCGATGGAAGCTCACGCGCCTCCCCCCTCACTCGCCGCACCTGTAGATGGCACGTTGTACCCTGGGAGATGTAGTCTCCAACCAGGGTACAGCGACAATAGCGAAGATTCCTGCAGGCCCTGGGACTCCTGTCCCACCAGGGTAGAACTACTGGCAGCAAGTGGCAAGTGTCAGGCAGGAGTGCAGGCAACAGACTCGGGCTCCCGCGCCGCGGTGAGAGAGGCTGGGCTATGAGCGCGATGGAAGCTCACGCGCCTCCCCCCTCACTCGCCGCACCTGTAGATGGCACGTTGTACCCTGGGAGATGTAGTCTCCAACCAGGGTACAGCGACAATAGCGAAGATTCCTGCAGGCCCTGGGACTCCTGTCCCACCAGGGTAGAACTACTGGCAGCAAGTGGCAAGTGTCAGGCAGGAGTGCAGGCAACAGAATGCCAGTTATGCGAAGGCCGGTGGCTCCCCCAGAGATGAGAAGCGCACTGTGAGTTGAGCAACATCTGCAGTTTACAGTTATTTGGTGACGAGTGTTTGCGAGCCTGAGGGTGACTGACCCCCTTCTAAGGATCGTATGTGCTGGATTATGTCCTGCTTTTCTTTGGATGAATTGCTTCGCTCTCGGAAGGGTGGCTGTCTGGCATGACGGACCGTAGCCCACTGCGGCTTCAGTGGGATTCGAGCTCTCGGTGGCATGCGTGATGGACTTATCGGGGGGGGTGTCAGGGATCTGGAGTAGTTGGGCCGCTTCCCTGTATGACCTCAGTACTCGGCGCTTGGACTCCCATTGAAAGATGAGAGCAAAGGGGTGCCCCCATTGGTAGCGGATGTTGAGCTCCCTGAGTTTGTCCGTGATGGGACGGAAGTCTCTGCGGCGCCGAAGGGTCGTGGGGGCCAAATCTTGAAACAACTGGATGGGTGTGCCCCTGTACAGAATCTCCGGCTTGTCCCGAGCTGCCTTAAGGATAGCCTCCTTCTCAATGAAGAAATGGACCCGCGTCAGGATGTCAGGCACGAGGCCCGGCCTCCCTGGCGGACCAGACACTCGGTGCGAACGGTCCAGAGCGGGCGGCGAGGTGTCATCGTCTCCTCTAATGTCGTGGAGTAGATCGGCCACGAAAGTCATTATGTCTGTACCTTCTGCCCCAAGTGGAATCCCCGCAGGCGTATGTTGTTTCGGCGCCCCCGATTTTCCAGGTACTCCTGCTTGATCTGCAGCTCGATGTGTTGCTCCTCTAGGGTGGCTAGCCGCTGCCATAAGTGTTCCTGGTCCTCCGTACGGGTGTCCAGGGTCTTTTCAAGATCATCCACTCGCCCACCCAGCTCTCCTACATCTTTCCGGAGGTCTTTGACACAAGCTTGTACCTCTGTGCGCAGGGACCCTATTTCCGACTTAAGTTCCTGCATAAAACTGGTCATGAAGGATTGTGTGACCGGCTCTGATGAACATCCGGCCACAAGCGTCGCGTCAGGCGCTGGTACTGCCCCCGGTTTGTTCCACATGGTCAGGACTGTAGTATCCTTAGGAGTTGCTGAGGACTCCTTCCCGGGTTTTGAGCGGGTCATGTTCATGGAGTAGGAGGAGCCGCCTATTCCCACGCGTGGTCGTGTTCACAGCTTCAAGTCCCTGGGGGTGGCGATCAGGGGAAGACCAGGCCCAGTGGCGCAGTGGTGCGGTTGTATGATGTGCTAGCTCAGGGCCCTTCGGTTAAGCGTGGATTGTAAAGGTGCGGAGGAACCAGGTTATCCCACCTGTAATGGCCCCCCACCGTTTACACCAGGCTATGGGTGCCCAGGAGATCAACGGGCAAGGTGTCAGCCACTCGAAGTGTATTGCGGCGTGGTGGCCGCTTCTGGTGATGATGGGAGGATCAGTCGGGTCCGCGGTGGAAGCTGGCGATGCTAAACATTGGAAAGTTAGGCTCTGTACTACCCCAATGGGTAAGCAGATGGTGGTGCCCTCAGTCTCGCTGACAGAGATCTAGGTTCCTCGTGCTGGCCGCCGGCCTGTCGTACCCCACCGTATCCCGGATTTTGTGGCCCGCCGCTCTCCGGCTCTCCACAGACGCCGACGCTAACTGCTAGACCGCCCCGGGTCCCCGCTGAAGGTGTAGGAGGAGGGGAGGCCAGCGCACAGGGGGCCCCCAGCAGGAGCGGTCGGTGAGGATGCTGTGGTCTGGTACAGGATGGTACACTTCCAAGGGCTTTACCGCAGTGTGGTGGGTCCAGAGCCGACGGGGGTCCCGCCCAGCAAGGCAGGGGCGCCGCCGCTGGGGTAGGTCTTAGGCCCAAGAACCCGACTGCGGAGTGCAGTCCCAAGCTGCCCAGACCATCGACTCAGTCCCCCCAGCGGTCGCTCCAACCCCCTCGTTCCCGTACCTGGTCAGGCGCTGTACCCCCGGGCTCCTCTGTTGGCGGCTGTTTGCTAGCTTCTACTTGAGCCCCGGCAGTCTACGAGGCAGCAAGATGGCGGGAGCACCCCCGGCCGCCGAGGCCCGGCGGGCCGGTGCACCGGTCAGTAGCTCCGGGGCGTCTCCGGACCTCACTCACATCCCTGCAGCAGTGGGGGAGCGCGGGGCCAGACCTCGATCGCCCCGAGCGCCTCCAGCGTATTCGCTCAGGGTCCGGGCTATTAAGATGGCGGCCGTCTCTTATGGCTCTTTAAAATCGGGGATCTAGGCCAGGGTGGCGAAGTGTCTGCAGCGTCGGGTCCCCTCCGGACTCTGTACACTCTTCTCAGAGGCCGTGGGGTTTCTCCGGTGCTCCTGGGTACTTCCAGGGGTGATGGTTATTGACACCCGGGGTCTAAGCAGCCAAAATGGCGGGCGGGCCACCGGGTCTCAAGCCTCCCTCAGTCCGAGTCTCCTCTGCCGATCTCCGCCAGCTGAGTTCGAGCCCTGGAGGCACTCGAGTCGCTCCGCTAGCGTGTGCTTCCACCCGTGCTTCTTTTTGGGCCGTGGAAATGCTTATATTCGCTGTAGTTGGCTGTGGCGGCCCGGAGCTCAAATGGCGTACGTCTCACTCCATTTGCAGCGAGACCACGCCCCCCTCAATATGCCTTTTAATGGAGAACAACTTCGGTCCCACAGTGGACGAAAAACTCAACCAGCTCAAAAAAGAAAATGAGACAGCAAGGTCCATGGGGGCCTTGCAGTTCAGAGGATTAAGAAGGGAAACACCCTCAAGAAGACCCGCAGGTAGGGGGAGCCACCAACCAACGACAACGCATCAGGCATTCCAGCAAGGCTACCAGAGGGGGAGCCAAGGACAGCAGCAGGAACAGCAGCAGACTTGGCAGTATCAACCCCAGGGCCAATCCTTTCGAGGGCGCAATAGAGGACGTGGAAACACGCCAAGAGGAGGACAGCAGCCCACCTCCAAGTGACTTCACCACAAGGACAGGACACAACCAGTCAACATCTCCAGGGTTGTGCAAAACATCAGGACAAACAGTAAACATACAGTTCCTCCAACACGCAACACCCGTGGGAGGCAGACTAAAGGACTTCTTCCAGGACTGGGAGAGGAACAGGCCATAGAAATAGTACCATACAAGGTCAGAGGAAAGGGAGTCTACTTTACTTACTTCCTCCTACCAAAGGTGGACGAAACATTACGTCCCATTCTGGACTTAAGGTACTTAAACAAGTACATAAGGACACTAAGATTCAAAATGACATCCCTGCAAGAAGTAATACCCCCAAATACAGGAAGGGGATTACATGGCCACCATAAATCTGAAGGACGCCTACCTTCACATACCAATAAACAAAAGACATAAGCACCTGCTAAGGTTTGTGATCAACGACACACATTACCAGTTCACAGTACTACCATTCGGACTAAAATCCGCACCAAGGGTGTTTACAAAATGCCTAGCAGCAGTAACAGCACACTTAAGGAGGCAGGGGATACACGTATATCCATACCTCGACGACTGGCTGGTAAAAGCAAACTCATACAGCGCCTGCAGGAAGGACATTCAAGTGGTAATACACACACTAGTACAACTAGGGTTCTCAATTCATTGGGAAAAGTCATCCATAGAACCGGAACAGGTGAAGATTTTCTTGGGAGCAGAGATCAACACCATACAGGGCAAGGTGTTTCCAAGCACGAAGAGGACGGTAGCAATTCTGAAGGGGAGACCGCTGTACCGCAAGGGGAAAGCTCTGACAGTGAGGACAGTGGGAAGGATGATGGGAATGATGGCATCATGCATACACTTGATCCCAAATATTCGACTACACATGAGGCCATTCCAGGAATGGATCCAACAGCAGTGGTCACAGGCTACAGGGAGCTGGGAGGACCTCGTGGTTGTCACGCATGCAGTACATCAGTAAATAGCGTGGTGGAACAAGGACAACTTAATAAAGGGAAGACCATTCTCACAGCCAGCTCCAACAGTGACCATCACAACAGATGCATCCCAAATAGGATGGGGAGCACACATGAGTGACCTCAAGGTGAGGGGACTGTGGACACAGCAGGAGGCAGTGAAGCACATCAACTATCTAGAACTAAAAACAGTTTTCCTAGCCTTAAAAGCCTTTCAGAAACAGCTGTACGGAAAGAAGGTATTGATCCAAACAGACAATACCACCACGATGTTCTATATAAACAAAAAAGGAGGCACACACTCAGTGACACTATCAAGACTAGCACAGGATATATGGATATGGGCTATTACAAGACAAATAGACCTACTAGCAATACACCTCCCGGGGAAGGACAAAGTAGAGGCAGACAGGCTCAGCAGACAAACGTCAACATCCCACGAATGGGAGATCAACCAGCAAGAAATCCAAAGGATATTCAGGAAATGGGGAACACCGCAAATAGACCCATTTGCAACACGCCAGAATGCAAAATGCCTACACTTCGCATCGAGGCAACCGTGCAAAGAGTCCCAGGGGAATGCACTATGGATAAATTGGTCAGGGACATTTGCATACGCTTTTCCCCCGATACCACTGCTACACAGGGTACTCAACAAATGCAGAACCAGCAGCATGAAGATTCTAATTGAACCCCAGTGGGCCAGACAATCATGGTTCTCACAAATAATGGAAATGGCACAGGAGCCAGCACACAGCTTCCCCAGAAGAAGGGACATGTTAACTATGCAAAACGGAAGGGTGTTGCACCCAGAGCCAGAGAGCCTCAGCCTAGCTGCATGGCTCCTGAGGACTTAGAATTCGCACACCTAAAATTACCAGAGAGCACAATGGCAGTGTTACGGGAGGCCAGGAGACCTACCACAAGAAAGTGCTACATAGCCAAGTGGAAAAGATTCACACGATGGTGCATTAAGGAAGGGCTACAAAGGAGGATTACAAGGGAGGCAACAGTACTGAAGTACCTAACGCATCTACTGCACAGCAAGCTAAGCTGCACATCCATAAGGGTGCACTTAGCAGCCATAGTAGCCTACACAAGGGGAGAAACGGGGAAAAGTTTCTTCACGTCGCAAGTGGTGAAGAGATTCCTAGAAGGGGCAAGGAGAATTGCCCCCCTTAAGAGGATGCCACCGCCAGCATGGAACCTCAACGTGGTACTGGCTCAATTAATGAAGGCACCATTTGAACCAATGCATAAAGCAACGCTGCACATGCTCACGATTAAAACAGCCTTCCTAGTGGCTATTACGTCACTACGGAGGGTAAGCGAATTGCAAGCAGTGACAATACAAGAGCCCTATCTACAAATACATAGAGACATGATTGTAATGAGAACAGATCCACACTTCCTGCCAAAGGTGGTATCAAGGTTCCACATTAATCAAGCAATCCAGATGCCAAGTTTTTTCCAAAAACCGACCACAAGCGCTGAAAGGGCATTACACACACTGGACGCCAGAAGGGCGGTAATGCACTATATAGAAAGAACAAAGGAGTGCAGAAAGACAAAACCATTCTTTGTGTCCTTCGCCACCAGTTTTCTTGGGCGACCGGTTACCAAGAACAAAATTGCGAGATGGATTGCGCAAACAATACAATACTGCCACAAGCAAGCTGGGGAAGAACTACAAGGAGCGACACGAGCTCACTCAACACGGAAGAAGGGAGCAACAATAGCTTTTCTAGCAAACGCACCTTTTCAGGACATTTGCCAAGCAGCGACATGGGCTTCAGTGCACACGTTCACTAAGCACTACTGCATAGATATTCAAATGAACAAGGAAGCTCAAGTAGGGCAAAAGGTCTTACAACACATATTCAGAAATCAGAGCTCTTCCACCCAGCCACTGCAAATCTAGAAAACCGCTACAAAATCTATGCACAGCATAGTGAATCCAGAAAGATTCACGCTGCAAAACGTATAGTTTCTTACCTGTCTGTGTAGTTTTGCAGCTTGAAGACTTTCTGGATTCACTAGCGATCCCACCCTCCTCCGCCGGAAGAAAGAGCCAGGAGGAAGGGTTTTAAGACAGAGGACAATAAAAACAGGAAGAGAAAAAAGAATCCGAAGATGGCGACCAATGGTGGGAGCTTCCGCAGGAAGCGCGTCGACGTCACGAACAGACACCAAATGGTGGGAGGTCGACGCCCACCTGGGCCACGAAGGAAAAAAAAAAAGCGGAAAGATACGACAATTCCGGACCCAACCACGAGATGGCGGAATAATGCACAGCATAGTGAATCCAGAAAGTCTTCAAGCTGCAAAACTACACCGACAGGTAAACTCTACGTTTCTTACCTGTCGGTGTAGTTTTGCAGCTTGAAGAATTTTCTGGATTCACTAGCGAACCCACCCTCCTCCACCAAGGAAGATGACAATAGGAGGAGGAAAAAAAAAAAAAGAATCCGAAGATGGCGACCAAAGGTGAGAGCTTCCAGAGGAAGCCCGTCGACGTCACAGAAGGACACCAAATGGTGGTATGTCAAAGCCCACCAACAAAAAAAAAAAAAAAAACTTCAGTTCCGGACCCAACCACTAGATGGCGGAATAATGCACAGCGTGTGAATCCAGAAAATTCTTCAAGCTGCAAAACCACCGACAGGTAAACTATTCGATATGGCCTCAACCAAGAGACCGGTCTAGTACAGTACAAATGGACAACCCACAGTAAGTGCTGTTCTTCTCACCGGTGTGCTCTCTATGGGGCACTTCCAGGGTCATGCTTGTTGAGAGATTTTACTAGGCCTACAGCCTAAAAACCACCTTCATGTTCTGCTTGGATTGATAACGTGCAGCATTTTACAGTGTATAGCTTAGCCGCATTGTAACACAAAGACACACATTATTGTTCTCTACACTTTAATAGCACCAAACAAACCCTCTACCAGAACCCCTGATTGTCCGTCCATCAAAGGGAGTGCTTATGACCCACAAGGCACTGCAGACACTGGGCGCAATACATGTATTTTGTGTGACCCCTGTGCTCATTGCATGAAAGTATGGTATGGGCGCCTTCAACTTGGTCCTTTGTGTTGGTTTGAAATGCTGTATGGCTTGACAAGTGTGCTAGGAGTTACGTGACTTTACAGTCGCAAACAAATTCCTTATTACGTTCAAGCGGTCAGATTTGTTACATTGTTAAAGGTAAGTCCTTTTGGCACGTTCTGGCCCTTTCACATGAAGGATGGGGCAGTCAGGGAGACTAACATTTGTTTGGATTCTTTCGATGCTTATTTGTGCAGTGCCTAAACTAGGATTTGAGCACAGGTTTGAATATCGGCAACTTAGCTGCTCTTCTGTTGGTGGGAGGTTATTTCACTGCAAAGCCTAGTTGCAGAAGCGATTGCCATGCAGTGTGCGAGAGGCAGCTGTTTGGTATAGCTGTGAGGAAAACCTACTTTGCAGACACAGAAGCTGCCACTCCTGCATATTTTAGCCACTAGTAGATGTACTTTGGTAGTATTTGAGTGCTTATTGTATCGAGATGTACGTTTTTCCCATGCAAAGCATAAATCACCCATGAGGGTATCTATGAGCTGAGCAGGTGTGCCTAGCCCTGCCTATGGTTGGTTGGGTATTTGAAAATCCACGTCTTCAGCTTTTTGCGGAATTCAAGAACCGAGAATGTGGTGGCTCTGAGACAGAGCGGGAGGCCATTCTACACTTTAGGAGTGATGTAAGGGAACACCCATCCTCTTGAACTGGTTTTGTGTATGCATGGGATGTTGGCGAGTAGGAGCCCAGAGGAGCAGAGGTGTCTGGATGGTTGGCGGAAGCAGATGCGACTGTTCAGGTATGTGGGGCCTGAGTTGTGTAATTTTTTGAATGTGTGTGTGAGGACTTTGAATTGAGTGTGTTTGTGTATCGGGAGCCTGAGGTGTGGTGTGGTGTGGTGTGATGTATGTTTTGTTTGGGAGGTTGAGGAGGAATCTGGCTTCAGAGTTCTGGATGGTTTGTAGTCTTCTAGTGAGTTTTTGGGGTGATACCGGCATAGAGGGTGCTCCCATAGTCCAACTTGCTGGTGAATAGAGGATGAGTAGCAGTTTTTCTAGAGTTGCTTCATGAGTCATTTGAAGATCTTCCTCAGCATCTTCATGGTGTTGAAGCAGGATGCAGCGACTGTGTTGATTTGTGTGATCATGTCCAGTTTGCCGCCTATGATTATACTATGTGTCGATAGAAGTTCGTCCGGCCACCAGTTGGAGCCCCATGGTTCATGGTAGCAGCCTGTGATGGAGATTAATCTGACCATTCCTGTTGGTGAAGGGGCATGGATGCACTGACAACGCACTCTAGTCTCACACTCTGGACTGGTTCAGTACTGTACAAGTTAATGCCAGGTGGTTTACGTATAGTGCATGTAGTTGCCCGTTTGGTGAATGTTCTCTGTTTAGTGTTCCATATTTTAGTTTGCACGTTCACAGTATTGTAATGGGTGTCCTTACTATATGTACCCATAGAGAATACTATAATGGTGGGACCTGTGTGACAGAGTTACCAACCTAGGCACACCCATCAAGTTGCTATACCAATTTATCCAGCCAATGACAAACCTTGGCACATTTTCTAGTAGAAAACGTTCTAAATGGTTGATTGGCTTTAGATAACGATCTTAAGGTTAGCTTAAAATCCAGTGGCTGGGCATGGTGGGTGTTTTCTAGTAAATGGGCCAAGATCCCACGCCTAGAGTTTAGGGTGTATCTCACAGCAGAATTGCAGTGCTTTCCATGCGCCCATGCGCTGGGTATGGGTTGCATCACTGGTGCAGAGGGTCTGCCTCGCATCAGGTTTGCCTTGCTGCATTAGGGTGCTCTTCCCATCCATAGAGTAGAAGAGATGCCATTCCTGCATATGGAAGTGCCTTATTTCTGGTGTGTGAGGGAGGTCTTGCTTTAAGGCAGTGATGCCTTGACTTCCAGCATTGGTCTAGAAGGGGCTGCTTCACATAAAGGACTGCAGTGCCTGCTGGTGCTTGGATCTTACACTGGAATAGAGGGGCTATCTTACGGACACTGCCTCAAACTCAACACCGACAAAACTGAAGTGCTGATCTTCGGGAATAAGAGCTTACCTTGGGACTCCACCAGGTGGCCCGCCGAACTCACACCCACCCCAACTGACCACGCTAGGAACCTAGGCCTCATCCTAGACACTAACCTCATCATGAAGGCCGAGGTCAACGCCTTCACCTCCGCATGCTTCCATATGTTACGTAAAATCTTTGTGACTCCCACTATGCACAAGATGTACCATCACGCAGGCCCTTATCACAAACAGATTGGACTATGACAATGCACTCTATACCTGCATCCCAACCCATTTTCTTCACTCTTCAAACCATCCAAAACACCGCCGTCAGACTCGTCCACCCTCACCGATCCCACACCATTCCTCCGAGAACCCCACAGGCTCCCCATCCAAAAGCACTACCAGTTCAAACTTCTCACACTCATTCAAGTCACTACACAAGGGACTTGCATACCTCAATCACCGGCTTCACTTCCACCAGACAAGTTCGCTCAGCATCACTCACTCGCGCGCACACCCTGCATCCACGGAAGCAGAAAGGGAGGTCGAGCATTCTCCTACCAAGCTGCCAAATCCTGGAACGACCTCCTCATACACATCAGGGCCGCCTCCTCACTTCTTGAATTCCACAAGAAGCTGAAGACTTGGCTTGTCAATTCATTTTCTTGCAGGGCCATCGAGACTGCCCGTACTCAGGCCCAGCCTCACCACACGCCTACTCTGCGTCTGGATACCCTCATGGTGAGAAGCAGCGCTCTACAAATCCACCTTACATTACAAATCCTTACAAGGGTTGAAGGACCTTGCCGGAGCTGAATGCTGACACTATCCCTGAGTGTCCCTCTTGTGGACTGCAGTGCCTTGCCATTGCTGCTTTCAGGCACTACAAGAGTGTTGTCTCCCACAAGGGTTGACGTGCCTTACCCGATCTATGAGCTATTCCAACCCTGGTAAGTAAGGGGTGTCTTGCTTCGGGCGTGCAGTGCTTGCCGCTGTAGGGTACTTGCACTGGAGTAAAGTGCTGTCCTGCTGAAGGGTTGAGGTGCCTTGCGGGACCTGTATTCTGGCCCCATCACTGGGTTTCCGCTTAAGGACTGCGGTGCTCTGCTGATGCTGGATTTCGGCATCATGAGTGCTGCTTCCCACAAGGGTTCAAGTGCCTTGCGGGGCCTGTGTGCGGATTCCTGCACTTGTATGTAAGGGGTGTCTGGCTTCGAGACTGCAGTGCCTTGCCTCTGCAGGTGTCTTGCACTGGAGTAGAATGCTGTCTCGCACAAGGGTTCAAGTGCCTTACCCGAGCTATGTGTTTTTCCAACCCTGGTAAGTAAGGGGTGTCTCGCTTCGGGCGTGCTGTGCTTGCCGCTGTAGGGTACTTGCACTGGAGTTAAGTGCTCTCCTACACAAGAGTTGAAGTGCCTTGCGGGACCTGTTTTCTGGCCCCATCACTGGGTTTCCCGCTTAAGGACTGCGGTGCCCTGCTGACGTTGGGTCCCGGCACTGAGTGCTGTCTCTCTCCCACAAGGGTTCAAGTGCCTGGCCAGAGTTGGATGCTGGTCCCATGCCTGGTATGTAAGGGTGTCTGGCTTCAGAGCGGCTGGGACTTGCGCCCCCTTCCCCCGTGATTGCAGACACGCCTGTGTTTTCTCACCCAGCCATGACTCCGCGCTCGTGTGGCGAGGGTAGGTGGCTGATTCCACCTGCCTTGCTCGGGTCCCCGCCGAGCCTGTGCGCTCCGGGTCTAATTGTGCTCTTGTGTAAAGTGTTTGCCTCGGGAAGGCTGATTGCCAAGCGCGCACGGCTTCCCACGGAGGGACGCGGCCTCGTCAGCCTCGGACCCCTCGGGGGTGAGAAGGGACGCTGCTCCCCCTGCCCCTCTGGAGAGCTCCTGTCTCCGTGTGAGCGGGTAGTGCGGCCCCCGTGCACGGATAATGGCTGTCTTCTCTGAAGCGACGGCCTCCCGAGGCCCCCGGAGCCGGCTCCACGTGGCCATGCAATCCCCATACCTGCGCCTGCCTGCCAAGGTACCAATTACCGGCCGTGGACAGCGGCCCGCTGCCTGTGAGGCAAAGATTTCTGCAGGTGTCATCACTTCGAGGCGCTGTGGGAGCGCGGAGCGGGAGCCTGTCAGGCGCTCCGAGGCCTCAGCTGTTGACTCCACGCGCCGGAAGCGCTCCTGAGCATCCGGCCCTGGTGTGTCTTTGTACGGGTGTTCCTGGCAGGAGGAGTGCTCTACCACAGTCGGTGATCGCCGCTGTACCCCAAAGAAGGCTGTTTCTCCCTCACAAGTCTGCACGTGTTCATGTACAAGAATCTCTTCACATTGTCCAACACATGTATGTTCATTCACAGAGTCTGCACAGACGCAAGCGTAACACGGATCAATGGTTCTGACGCTTCGGGTTAAGGGATACCCAATATGTGGGCCCTACCTGCGTTGTAGTGGGGGCGGAGCAGGGGAGGGGGCAGGCTTCCCTCTAGGATGGCAGTGCGCATGAACCCCTTTACTTTCTGAACCAGGCAGGCTGCGAGGTCACTCGTGCCAAGAAAGATGGCCATGCCTGCTCTGTGCTCCTGTTGGCAGTGCCAAGGACGGCTAAAGGGATATGGTGCAGCAGTTATCCTTCCTTCGTGAGACAGTGTAAGGCAAGGTCTCACACTGCGCCTGTACCCAGCCTTCACCGTGGGCGTCGAGGACAACTAAACGCACCCCCCTGCGCCAGCCGTTGCCAGCAGCAGTGCCAAGTAAGACTACGTGTGACTGCCAGCAGGGCTGCTTAAGAATGCCAGTGATGCGTATGCACGTATCCCTGTACCACACCGGAGCTGCCTGGACGTATGGGCTCACTTCATTTAAAGGCATTGTATGCACTGTGAAGCCTTCATTCCATCAGATCTGTACATTATCCCTGCCTGCGCCAGGTCCGCTGTGGCATTGCCTGCTTCCGCCTTGCACAGGTTGTAGCCGTGCACATTGTGTTGCGCGGTGGTAGCGTCCACTGTTGGTGCGGGGTGGTGGGAGTTTATGGTGCATTGAGATTCCTTCCGACAGAGGGCGCTGCACTGCTTCTAAATATATCCCCTTAACCGCTTGGCAAGCTCGCTGAGCAGCCGCCCTGTGGCCTACTGTGTGAAGAAGCCACGTACTTCATCCACACTCTGAAGGAGCCCCCCCTTGTGTTTGGGGGTACACAGCCACCAAGAGATGCCGAGTGGCCGGCGAAGGCTTTATGTTGTAAGGAGCTGCTCGGTGCAGGATGCAGGGCGCGCGTCGCTGATCCACGTGGTCTTGTCTTCCCTTTGGCTGGCGTTGGGCTGGAAGGAAGAACAGAGGACCTTGGAGGGTCCCCGCAGTGCTGATGGTTGATGCCCTGGGCGTTTTTCGATACACCAGGGGGATTCTTTCATTAAAATAATTGATCTCGATTCGCTGGATCGTCGATTGGGCTTTGTCAACCTGAAGTGTAGGTTAAATCACCCGGGCATCAGCTCTCGACATTCCCTCTTCAGGTTCGCCACGTGCAGGCAGTATCTGTGGCTTCATTTGGTCTCTGAAACTGCTGCCGCCTTTGTATGTGGACGGGTGTGTGATCTGTAGTGCGAAATGTGGGGGCCAGGCTGCTAAGGATGTGCGAGAAGAAACGGGGGGGGGTCTCTCTGGTGCCAATGTCCCCCAGTCCAGCAGTGAGTAAGGATGGGAATGGAAAGCCGAACGGCCGTATATTTTGGTGCTGGGAGTTAGGGTGTAACAGCGCAGTTCGCTACACACGCCCCAGTGTGCGCTGTGTGCGAGGTGGAGTGCGCACCCCCGACAGGAGTTTCCAGACCCAACCACCAGACGGCTTAAAAAGCATAGCTTCAGACTCGACAAGACCTTCGAGCTGCAGAACTGCTCCTGTAGGTTTCGTCTGTAGGAAGAGTGCGTGGTGCAGTGGCTGAGTGACTACTATGGAGCCAAGGCACCGCTCTCTACTTCTCCACTGGACCAAAGCAGAAGTCATTTGCCCACTCCGTGGGCTTCAGTGTCCACATCTACTGAAACAAAGTGCCTAGAAGCAGTTTAGCGGCATGAGCCACACAAGCCACAGAAGCCAATAATAAAATCTCATGTAGAGTGAAGGAAGTGTGGCTCGTCCGAGCAGGCTGTACTTTCAACGCTGCAGGTGTCTGCTCTTGGCACCTTGGTGCAACGCACAGTGTAAGAAGCCCTTGGACTCGACCCCGCTCCGGTGAAGCTGCTCACCCTGCTGATAGATAGAGCGGGGTAGTATTTATGGTCTGCATGAGCTCATGGACTGTGAAGCATTCGGCACCAAGCGCCTTCTGCCATGAGGTATTTCAAGCAAGTTGGTAATAGCTGCACGAATATGCTCCGAGCGACCCATTCGCATAAACTTCTCCCCTCCCCATTTCAAGTCTCATAGCTTGGCAAGAAATGTACCCGCCCCTACCTCTCAAAATCAGTAACTTCACCCCCACTCGGGCACCTCCCCCACACGCTCAGCAGTCAGCCTTAGGGTTCAGCGAGGGGACATGTACTGGAGCCAAATTAAAACGCATTCCACGTGATGGATTTTGGTGTCACTTTGCTAAAATGGCTGCAGTGCACACCCTCTTCTCAACATGTCTCTAATTTTTTTCAGACTCCTTAGCGAGGCCGAGAAGAACAGTGTTCACGCGCGCCATTGAGGGCTGCGACCTGCACTGGCAGGACAGCCATCTCCAGAGGATCATCAGCAGCGACTTCTACATGTCTCCTTCCTACCAGAGGGAGGGCGAGAGCCTGCTCTTCAACTCCCAGGGACAGCCGCTCTGGCTCGGTGAGTGAGGGCCTGCGCTCGCCTGCCCGTGGGCCAAGCTCCTGTCAAACCCATGGGCTGGGTTGTGTGAGGGGGGGAGAGGGGGGCACCCGCGTGGTCTGTGGGCCAAGGTCCCGTCAAACCCATGGGCTGGGGTTGTGGGGGGTACCCGCCTGGTCTGTGGGTGAAGGTCTTGAGCAATCCATGGGCTGGGGTTGTGTGTGTGGGGAGGGGTGGCACCTGCCTGGCCTGTGGGCCAAGGTCTTGTCCAACCCATGGCCTGGGTTTGTGTGAGAGGGAGGCACTCGCCTGGTCTGTGGGCCAAGGTCCTGTCAAACCCATGGGCTGGGGTTGTGGGGGGCACCCGCCTGGTCTGTGGGTGAAGGTCTTGTCTAACCCATGGGCCGGGGTTGTGTGAGTGGGGCACTCGCCTGGTCTGTGGGCGAAGGTCCTGTCAAACCCATGGGCTGGGGTTGTGTGAGGGGGGGGGGCACCCGCCTGGTCTGTGGGCGAAGGTCTTGTCAAACCCATGGGCTGGGGTTGTGTGAGAGTGGGGCACTCGCCTGGTCTGTGGGTGAAGGTCTTGTCTAACCCATGGGCTGGGGTTGTGTGAGGGGGGCACTCGCCTGGTCTGTGGGTGAAGGTCTTGTCTAACCCATGGGCCGGGGTTGTGTGAGAGGGGGGCACCTGCCTGGTCTGTGGGCGAAGGTCCTGTCAAACCCATGGGCTGGGGTTGTGGGGGGCACCCGCCTGGTCTGTGGACGAAGGTCCTGTCAAACCCATGGGCTGGGGAGTGTGAGGGGGGGGGGGGCACCCGCCTGGTCTGTGGGTGAAGGTCTTGTCTAACCCATGGGCTGGGGTTGTGTGAGGGGGGCACTCGCCTGGTCTGTGGGCGAAGGTCCTGTCAAACCCATGTGCTGGGGTGTGTGAGGGGGGGGGCAACCGCTTGGTCTGTGGGCGAAGGACCTGTCAAACCCATGGGCTGGGGTTGTGGGGGGGCACCCGCCTGGTCTGTGGGTGAAGGTCTTGTCAAACCCATGGGCTGGGGTTGTGTGAGAGTGGGGCACTCGCCTGGTCTGTGGGTGAAGGTCTTGTCTAACCCATGGGCTGGGGTTGTGTGAGGGGGGCACTCGCCTGGTCTGTGGGCGAAGGTCTTGTCTAACCCATGGGCTGGGGTTGTGAGAGGGGGGCACCTGCCTGGTCTGTGGGCGAAGGTCTTGTCTAACCCATGGGCCGGGGTTGTGTGAGAGGGGGGCACTCGCCTGGTCTGTGGGTGAAGGTCTTGTCTAACCCATGGGCCGGGGTTGTGTGTGAGGGGGGCACTCGCCTGGTCTGTGGGTGAAGGTCTTGTCTAACCCATGGGCCGGGGTTGTGTGTGAGGGGGGCACTCGCCTGGTCTGTGGGCAAAGGTCTTGACCAATCCATGGGCTGGGGTTGTGTGCATGTGTGTGGGGGGGGCATCTGCCTGGTCTGTGGGCCAAGGTCTTGTCTAACCCATGGGCTTGGTTTGTGTGAGGGGGAGGCACTCGCCTGGTCTGTGGGCAAAGGTCTTGTCTAACCCATGGGCTGGGGTTGTGTGGGAGGGGGGCACTTGTAGCCTGTGGGCGAAGGTCTTGTCCAACCCATGGGCTGGGGGAGGGGGGGGGGGCGCACTCGTAGCCTGTAGGGAAGGTCTTGTCCTACCCATGTCCCCTTCCAAACAGCGAGGGCAAGAATCTTCTCTTCATCTGCCTGGGTTGATTCAGAGGGGGCACACGCCTGGTCTGTGGGCAAAGGTCTTGTCCAGCCCATGTCCCCTTCCTGAACGATGGTCTTGCCCTGCCAACGATGGTCTTACCCTGCCATGCCCCTTCGTACTACAGGCTGTAAGGGTCTGTTCATCGGCTCCCGGGGGGCAGGTGCAGTAGCTGGGTGGCTGTGGGCCCAGTGATGTCTTTGGCTGGATGAGGAAGAGGCCGCTGCTGCCCTCACGTGTGATAGATGGTCTTATTGTCCCCCCTTCAGAGTGAGAGCCTTCACTTCCACTGCCAGTTTCTGGTCTGGATACTAAGGCTGTGCTCTTCATTTTCACTCATGTCCCCTTCTCTCAAGACTGGGTGAAAGCTGGCTGGGTGAAGGGGGACATGGCTCTCTCTTAGGCTGTGAACTCCGCTCTACATGTCACCTTTCTTCAAAGGCGAATGAGCCGACTTTAACACCCAGGGACCGTCGCTCCGGCTGGGTGACCAGCACTTGATTAGTGCACAATGGTTCTATCCCGCCCATGTGCTCATCCTCCTGTAGAGGGGGCGAGAGCCTGCTCTTCACCAAGACGGCTCTAGGAAGCTCTGTATTCCTAGCTACAGGTCGGATTAGGATTGTGAACCATCCTATGGCCTCTATTTCTGACAGTTCCCTATACTGCATGCATCAACAGTTGGTTGTTTGCTTTCAACTGTTTGACATTGTTCACACTTTGGTTGGTGATGAGCTTCGGCACATTAGTTTTAGCTCCAACCAACAAGGAGTGGCACGAAATACAGTGTGGTAAACCAACCTGTTTCCATGCTGCCTTTTGAAGCCGTGCTTCAGTGTATAGGGACATGCCACCGCTTCTGTGGCATGTTCCTGTGCTGTTGCTGTTACTCATGTTGTCATTGTAAAGTTGGCCAACGCCAACATTTAGTAAAACAGCATATGCAGACATCATCTGGGAGGCATCTTCAGGTGTCCTCTCTGCTGCCCCCTGGAGCCGGGGACTGAGGGAGGGGTGGCAGTGTCTCGCATTAACAGATTCTAGTACTATATTTGCTTGGAAGGGTCATTGGAACATGATGGGGTTGTATCTGTTCGTGCCAGAGCAAAATCGACTTGATCAAGGTGTTTAAGTTCATTAGTTTGTGCTTAGCTGAGTGTTTGTGAAGGGTCTTTCTGGCTCAGGCTTCTAACTGTGGTGTTCGCCTTTCTTTTTTTCCGATTTAATACACACACACATTTCAGTGTCAAGAATACTCTGTTTTTTAAGGCATTATTAACTAACTATTTCTTTAACTTTGTAGAACATGTTCCCACTGCTTGTGCCCGGGTTGATGCATTGCGTTCTCATGGCTACCCCAAAGAAGCTCTGCGATTGGCTGTAGCCATCATCAATACACTGAGACTGCAGCAACAAAGGCAGCTGGAAATATATAAACATCAGAAGAAAGGTAACCCTGTCCATGTCGCTTTCTGTAGATGGTATTGGTAGCGCTAGTATTCAGATACCGCCTGTGTCGCCTTCACGACGTGGGATTGGGAACAAGAGCCACTTTAGCTCTGGCGAGTGGGATTGGAGTTAGAGGCGGGACACAAACTTATATATTGTGTTTTGCAGCATGAATCCTTTTCTGGATTCACATGCTGTGCATTATCAATTCAATTTCAGCTTTATTTGATTGTAAAATAGTGCAATCATATAAAAGCAATTCATGCACATTATAATCATCTTAATAGTATTTAAAATCCAATATCAACTTTTAAAATTAATTCATGTAAAATTGTGACCAGAGCTAAGATCAAAGTATCACACTTATTTACATCAAATAACATTTTTAACAATCCACAGCAATTCAATAAGTCTTAAAACGGTAAACTTAAAAAATTCCTCAGAATATTATGCTCTTCCTATAAATGACCACTTTTTTTAGAAACATGACAATTTTCCAGATCATATTAACGTTATCCATGGTTTGTAATGCAATCTACGCTGGTCGGCATCTTCTTATCCCCATAGATTTCAACATTGGAAGAATCCACACTTTCCTAATGTGAGTATAGAATCCTCAAAAGAAAATAACATGGATAGTGGATTGGCTTGAGCAATTATCACAAGGACAAGATATCATAGTAAGGCTCCAATCATTCATAACGGGGAAACTAATGATTCTGTGGACCATTCCAAACCTAAATCTTGTTAATAAGAATCTGTCATATCCTTCTGATACTATCTCTAAATAAGGCTGAATTTTAAAAACACTTAAAATCATTTGATTTTCCAGTACCGTAGGCTTTAATATTTCGGTCGTCAGCCGTGACATTTCCAACATCGCAAGGCCTTCCTTTTTAAATCTTTCCTGCGTACCGCTTGCATAGAATCAGGATCAATAAAATATTCCAAATGACCCAGATTCAATAAAAATTTGCGAACATAGTTGACCCAAGGTATTGTTAAAACTTTTTCCATATTTAGAATATCCTTTAAAATATCCCTATTTAACTTTGTCGCTTCTTTTGTCCACACTCGGTGCCATAAGAGAACCGGCTCCAGTTTAATAAAATCAGACAAGTACGTTAAACCCAGTTCAGCATGGCACACATAGGATGATGTTGTTCTAGGTACTGATAGTAGATATCTCAAAAAATTATTTTCCACTGACTGTAGTGACTGGGTATTTACAAAGCCCCACACCCCTGAACCATAGGTAACAGTTGGAATACTTTTTGCCTGATAGATCCGTAAAAGCTCCACCGGGGGTCTTCTCCCTAGCTTTTTTGAGAACTGGGCAAGTGCCGAAACAGTTCTAATAAAGGTTAATTTTTTGGGATCTAACTGCCTGAGCCCATAAGTCATCTTGGTGGAATGGTATTCCGAGATATGAAAAAAGTTTTGTTACCTCAATTTTTTGGTCACCTATGAACATATCCCGACATTTTTTACTACCCCTGCCACACCTCATAATGTATGTCTTAGAAGTATTCACCATGAGTCCTAGATCATTCATATAGTCATTAAAACCATTTAAAACCTTTTGTAGACCTACTTGTGTTTGTGACAGTAAAACCGCATCATCAGCGTATAAAAGGGCAGGAATAGAACGACCATTTATCTTGGGGTAGTCAACTTGTTCCTTAACCAGTACTTCCTCTAAGTCATTTATGTACAAATTAAAAAGGAATGGGGCCAGGACACATCCTTGCCTGACTCCCCTACGTATTGGAATTGGAGTTGTACACCCGCCCTTAACATCAAAACGAACTCTTGTCTGTGCATTACAATAAAAACGTCTTAAAAAATAAATAATTTGTTGTTTAACGCCTATCTTTTCTAAAATCTAAAATGTCCTACGGAGTCAAAAGCAGCAGTAAGGTCTACAAAAGCTCAAAACAATCTTCCCTTTTTCACGCGTACATACTTTCCTACCAATGGGGCTAAATTTAGAGACTGTTCAATAGTGCCCACTCCTTCACGGAAGCCGTATTGAAGGTCGGAAAGGACATTATTGTCTAGTGCCCAATCCTTAAGTCTTGCTAAGATTATACGACCCACAATTTTGGTCATTGAATCTAACAATGAGATGGGCCTATAACATCTAGGATCCTGGCGATTTCCCTTTTTAAAGATGGGGACAATGGTTGACTCAACCCATGTTACCGGAAAAGGCGCTAAACAACTTGAGTTTATTACTTGCGTTACTTTTGGCCCCCATAAAATTAAATCTGATTTAAACAAATCACATGGGACGCCATCGGGTCCTGGGGCCTTTCCACCTCGAGTAACCGAAATTGCCCTTAACACTTCCTCCAGGGTAAATTGGAGGTCAATATTTTCTGTATTATTAATTGATGGTAGTTCACCTATATTATCAGTATAACCTACCTCCTTAAAGACCTCTGTAAAATGTTGGACCCATTGTTCCTCTGTAATGGCAATTTCAATGGCAGGACCCCCATCTTGCTTCAGGTATGGTGCTTTAACCGCCTTCCAAAAGGCACTGCTGTCCCCTTAAGGCAGCTAGGTGGAGGGACTCCCAAGCTTCCTTTTTCAAAATATCTTTTCTCTGTTTAATGGCTAGATTATAAATTCTCCTAGCCTCCCTTATGGCATCCTGATTTCTAGGATTAGTATGGAGTGCCTTTTTTAAATTCAGGTGTGCTTTGGTACAATTTGAATTAAACCAACCTGTTGGTTTCACTTTCCTATGTTTTTGTACAAAAAGTGCTTCCCTCACAGCACTAGAGATTGATGCAAAGGACTCAAGTATACTACTCGGGGTTGCTAACTCACTCAAACATGTGTCAAATGCAATTTTACATTTATTCACCACGTATTTTATAGCGTGTTCAGGATCAATCCTAGACCATTTCAAGGCAAAACCGTTAGTTCTATCAAGTACTATTGACTCTAAAGGCTGAGGACAGTTATTACCTTTACTTGAGTTACTCGTCCACCCTTTAATTGTAATACACAATGGGAAGTGATCATTCAGATATATCACCAATATGAAACAATCTTATTCTTAAACCATAATTATTTGACGCAAGAAAAAAATCTATGGTCGAGGATAAGCCCCGCCCCTTAAAAGTGGAGCCCATTGGTACAGGCTTTGGGCACATTTCATTTACAAAACCTAAATCCAAAGTGCGCACAACATCTCATTGTACAGCTCCCCCAATTTAGTATGGCAGAAATGCGTACAGTAAAACCCTTCGTTAACATCGTGGCCACACGTATTAATATCCGCATTTTGACATAAAACGCAATTAAAATCCCCTCCTAAAAGTACCATAGTATCTTGAGCAGATTTATGCCATAATGATTGTACATCACTACCTAACTTTTTCATCACTGTTTCTACATCAGGCGGGGGATATTATTATAGAAATTAATCAAGATGACAGATTGCTTACTATCAATTTTGATATTAACTAACTGATAGTAAATATCATCTAAATAAAGATCTGCCTTTTTAAATTTCATAGTGTTCGATATGTAAGTACAGAGGCCACCTTTGGGCCTACCTCCTTTGCTTTCAATTGCCCTGGTGTGCAGAGTTTTAAACCCATTAATATGCAGCGGGTCTCTTGCCCACGTCTCCTGCAAACAAAGGATATCTTGACTTGGTGTAAATTCACACCAGATGGAATTGGTCAACTTTGGGCTTAAACCTGCTACATTCCAGGACACCAATTTACAATAAACTTCCTCCGTATTATTGGACAGGTTATTATACAGCAATTTTGTTGGAGTAAGGTTAGTGACAGACTCCAATGACTGTGAGCGGGAAACTCCCTGCATGTTATTTATCTGGCTAGAGCAAGGCGTATTTATCAATTTATGGTCGGAGTCAAACTCCAATTCCTGGGGGCCTTCCAGAGTCGATGTTACATCATTTATATTCAGGTGTTTACTATTAGTGGTAAATACATCCCAACACTCATTTATTAATATTGGCACATTAGTTGTTAATTCGTTTTCAGAACTTGGCAGAATCTCTAAGTAGGACGTGGTTGACTCTCGAACCGGGAGTCAATCAATATCCTCCATAATCAAAAACTTCGTAGCGGTTACTAGTTGGTACCGAATAAAGATGACAACTATTCCCTGGATATAAATCCCCCTGTCAATAACGCTGACCACCACTCGGGGGTTGATAGAAAAACCCCAAGGGGAGAATGTTAATGCCATTTACATTAATCTGTCCACTTCCTGCTCTGTCCAGAATGAACTGAACGAGATTTGGAGACCCAAAAGATAAAATCACACAATCACCTGATAACCGTTTAATGGTCTTACCAATCCATGATACCCTATGTGCCATTTTAAATTCAGTAAAAAGAGCATTTTTAATCCCCGTTCTTGTACTTAGTAGTTGACATGCTTTGTTACGTAGCTATGACCAATGTTCAAATTCATTTAAAGACAATTGTGGAACGTTTGCTAGGACCACAGTGTAGGGGGTCGCTTCTGGTGGAAGGTTTAAAATCAAATTCGGGGAAGTACCACTAGCCCTCCTCTGGTTAGGAACCAAACTACATGGTTCACTTGGATTCCTATCCAGATCCCCCACCCTAAGAGTTGGGGCAGCTCTTTTTGGAGCCCTATTCTGACTTTGGTCAATCTGGTTATGTGCATGGGGCAATGGTCTATCATTTACATGGGAAGACCTGGATTTCGTTAAATCATGATTAGTAACCGGGCCTGGTTTGGGGTTAAAACATTGTGTACATTGTATACTAGCATTAGTGCCCTTCTCCATATCATGTACTCCCCTCGAGGACATCAAGCCAGCGCCCCTTCTATTGCCTAAGTCAGTATTAGATGGTTGCGTAAAATCACCAGGCTGTTCTAGCACATTTAGCCTTGCTTCAATTTGACATAACTTCTGCAATAAAGGAGCAAGAAGGTTAGATACCAATTGTTCTAATCGATTACAAAAATTATCCTCGCTTGACCATACAGGGGGACTATTTACAGTAGTGGCAAGTGACAATGGTGATGAACAGGCTTTATCCTTCTCCGCCGAAGAGCTAGGTCGGCAAACTGTATTGCGGGTCACTCGTTGCTTTTGCTTCTGGGCCACACCTTTTTTTCTTCCTTGTAATAGGATCATGCCCCTTATTTAAGCCTTTATTTATACTTGCTTGCTGCCCTCTGGTACGAACGCCAAAAATACGTGACCCAGACAACTGCTCAGAGGACTCACTTCCGAGTTATTAGAACTTGGGGCACCATGTATATCCATAACATTATCAGCAGGCAGGTGAACAGGAGAAGTTTCCAGGCCATTGCTAGTGCCAGTAACAGCTTGACAGGACAAAAGAGATTGAGGATCCAAAGACAACCGCCGCTCGGTTAACGCAATCTCATGAATAATTGCAGATTCAGCACGAACAAGAAAAGCATCTAGGGTCCCCACCACCCCACTGCCCACCCCATACCTACGTCTACTCATGATTACAAATAATTAACAGCTGGCTTCAAATAGTCGTTATCCAACCGGGCTAGGATTTAGTCCACACAGCGAATAACCATACAACTTACTATCAGTACATAGATGTTAATAGTGTGGCCCAGCCTCTCGGACTCTGACTGGCGTGGACGGGCCCACCCTTCGCCCGGGCGAGCCAGGGCGCGTCCTGCGCTGCGGGGGCCCTGACCTCCCTTTCAGCGCCTCCTGGCACGTCTGATGACGTCCGCGGTGCGTGCGGCGCACTGAACACTGGGGCTTAAAGTTCCTCACCCCGGTGGCAAAACTGCAGGTACGGCTGGCGGCAAATCTGTGAATACGGGCTCCACTTTAGCTTTGGCGAGTGGGATTGGAGTTAGAGGCGGGACACAAACTTATATATTGTGTTTTGCAGCATGAATCCTTTTCTGGATTCACATGCTGTGCATTATTCCGCCATCTAGTGGTTGGGTCCGGAATTGTGGCGTCAGACTGTATCCTGGAGGTCGACGTGCGTGGTAGCCATCTGCAGATTCTTTTTTTTTTTTTTTTTTTTTTTCTTCTTTTCTTTCCAGATTGACCACAACAGTAGCGCGATTTAGTCAGTTTGTCAGTTAGCATGGTGCGTTCCATGTCCACCTTTTGGTATTTCAGATTGTGTTGAGTAGCGATACTAGACCTTAAGTAACAGGGTTGGGATTCGCAACCAGATGAGAGCAAATAACATGCCTTTAGCAATGCTTTCAGGAAAAAGGGGTGTATTTATTAGAAGGATGAGAAGCCTATGGAATATCATGCCATGAATGGAAAAACAATTAAGGAGAAGAGAATGGTATGGCACCCTACGTCCCTTCATACAACATAACGTAAATGTACGGTGACAGTGATATAAAGAACCGTGTACTCAGTATACCAAAAATTATTGGCTCTGGCGTATGCAGATTGGGCGCAAGTCATTATACTCTACTACCCAACCCATTTCGATTTTTAACCATACCTAGTGTTCCACTAATAAAGGTATATTTTCCCGAAGCACACTAAGGTATTTTTAAATATTCATCTGGATTCCCCTGTTATATGGTGTTGTCCAGTAAGATTTATGCAAGAACTCCCTCCTATCTAGTCAGTCTTCGAGGGGGTTGAGTCCGCCCTGGTGGCATTGTCCTAAACGGGGTGGGGAGAGGACTCCTATGATGAAGCATGACACTAAAAAGTGTGAGGTTTCCTCTTCCATTAAGGATGACTTCTTACAGACGGGAATCTAAGGTTTAAACCCTGTACAATCTGCATACGTGCCAGAGCCAATAATTTTGGGATATTGAGTACACAGTTCTTATCACTGTCACCGTACATTTACGTTGTTAGATCGTGCCATGAAGACATCATTGAATGCTTGAATAAGCCTGCAGTGTAAGGATTGAGTACTGCTATCCATGTCCTTTTCGACAATGACCCTATAGTAATCGGATCCTCCAGTCACTCGGTCTGCGAGTAGTGTCGCAAATCCATGTCCCTCATTAGTGTTCAACATTCCTCAAGCTGTATTCGTCTGAGTACTCCTACCACTGCATCTTCTACGAGCCAGTGCAAGGTCGTTTAGAGCTATTCACTGAGGTGCCCAAGCCCCATTTGCTGATTCTGAGGCCTATGATTGTATTAAGAGACCCTGGGCACCCAAGTTCAGATTGTTTGGAGGTCTCAGAGTTCAAGTTTGCCATTTTATTAAATCTGTTTAGTAGTTGAAGTTCGTATTTGTAGATATGGGTCACTCTGTTAGGCACAAGACAACCGTTTGAACTTGTAGTGTTTCAATCCTTTAAGTTAGGGGTACTATAATTTTTAGGAAGTAACGCAATAGGTTCCGCAGGCAGTGTTATATAAAATGTTTGTTTACATTCAAAACCTGTTTTATTTAAATGAGCCAGTTAAGTAAACAGACCTTTTTTCTCATGGAGCCTTTGGCCTCAATATGAGCATAGTGTGTGGGATTGATTAGAAGTCTCTGATCCCATCAGAGCAGCATAAGACATTGATCGGAGTATGGCATGCAAAGCTCCTTTCATCGCGGCAGCGCGCGTAACGGATCTCGTCGCGGCAGCGCGCGTAACGGATCTCGTCGCGGCAGCGCGCGTAACGGATCTCGTCGCGGCAGCGCACGTTACGGGTCGCGGCAGTGTGCAGCTCTGACCTCAGCAAGCTTAAGAGTAATGCAGATGGAAGGAAGCTCGTACCAGATTCCTCCTGATAGGTTAATTTCTATAGTTGAAAGCATTATCTGAAAGAGACACGTTAGTGACAGATTCCTTACCTTATGTTATGTTATGTTATCTGAGTTTATAAAGCGCACAGCTGCCCCAGCAAAGAGGCGTCCCGGCGCTACCAGCGTCAGAAGGAACAGGGCCAGGAACACAACAAGTAGGCAAAGGGAATAAACAGAACCAAGAAGGACTAGACAGAAGGAAAGAGAAACGTTTTGATTGCTTTCCTGAAGTCCACCATACGATCCAAGCTGCGAATCTGAGGGGGCAGGGAGTTCCACAGCTTAGCAGCTAAATAGCAGAAGGACCGACCTCCCACCCGAATGCGCTTCACATGGGGGACAGTTACCAAATGCTGTCCCAGAGAACGCAGCTGGCGAGTGGGGACATACAAGGTTAGCAAATTAGTCAGGAGACTGGGCGAGGCGAGCTTCAAGACCTTAAAAGAGAGGCAGAGAGCCTTAAATTGGATCTTTTGGCCACTGGAAGCCAATGTAACCTCCTGATGGCCCCACTGGAAGGACAGTTACGTGGGAGCCCCACCAAGGCTCTGGCGGCAGCGTTTGAACGCGCTGCAATCGCAGTATCTCAGCCTGATTAGCTCCCAACAGGAGCGAATTAGCATAGTCCAATCTGGATAGAATGGCTGATTGAACAATCACTTGGCGAGTGGATGAATCGAAGAACTTCAACAAGGGCCTAAGTCCCCGGAGGAGGCCACAACAGGTACCTGCAACTTTTTTGGTATGTTCTTGAAAACTAAGGGTATCGTCCATCCATACCCCCAAATTTTTTACCACCAACTTAGGTGTGGGAGAACTACCAAGTAAGTTGGGCCACCATTGTTCACTCCAGAGGCTTCTGTCCCTCCCCATCAACAATAACTCTGTTTTAGTCGCATTCAATTGAAGACAGTTTAAAGTCATCCACTCTGCCACAGCGGTCAAGCCGCTCCGAAACCTAGAAGCATCTAGAGTGGAACCATCGGACAGGGCCACCACCAGCTGTGTATCATCTGCATACGAGACCATAGTGAGGCCCATGTTCCTAGCCACTCTAGCCAGAGGTTGAACATAAAGATTGAACAATATGGGGCTTAATGCAGAGCCCTGTGGTACCCCCTGCCCGATGGGATGAGCCTGAGAAAGAAACGGGGGGCCGACACTCGAAAAGATCTCTCTTTCAGGAATGATCTAAACCATTCTAGTGCCAGGCCCACAACCCCGGCATCCTCCAGGCGCTGTAACAGAATTCCATGTGAAACCGTGTCAAATGCGGCACTCAGATCAAGTAAAATCAGTGCCGCTGTATGACCGGAATCAAGAAGGGTCCGCAGATGTTCTGTCACAGCCAGAAGAGCCGTCTCTGTACTGTGACCAGGGCGGAAACCATTTTGAGAAGGATCCAGGATGTTATTAGTAGTGAGATATTCCGTTAAAATATTATTAACATGGGCCTCGGCAATCTTGGCTACCCAAGGAAGGAGCGATATAGGCCGAAAGTTTTCCAACTTTGCTGGGTCAAGTGAGGGTTTTTTAAGAATAGGGGACACCCTCGCCTGTTTCCATGGGACGGGTACCACAGCTGTAGTGAAAGAAGTATTAACAACATGGCACAAAGGTATCAGGAAAAGAGACAATGAATCCCTGAACTGGGCAGGTTTTAAAGGATCGGCCGGAGAGCCAGATTTGATTTTCCTGCTCAGTAAAGAAAACTCTTCCTGCGTTATACTGGGAATAGCTGCCAGAGAATGTAAAGGAGAGGACTCCTGCCGAGCGGCTGGAGGGAGAGACCCTTGCGGAAAGGACCGATAGATGGTATTAACTTTATCCACAAAAAACGTCGCCAAGTCTTCACACTGTTGCTCAGAAGTAATCATAGAAACAGAGGAGTTACTCCTTACTCTGAGGTCCTTAAGAATTTTAAAAATACATTTGGCCGGATTAGAGCTAAGCTTTATTTCGTTAGCATAGAAGGCAGCTCGAACCGTACAAATGGTTCTATGATAGTTTTTTATAGCGGACAAATAGCATTTTTTGCCACCGAGTCATAACCTTTCCTCCATGCACGCTCAAGTTTCTTGCAGGCTTTCCGAAGTGCAGTCAAAGTGTCATTGTACCATGGGCTAGGGTTCAGAGTGCGGCCTTTCAGCCATTTCGCTGGAATAAGGGAATCCAACACTTGGATAATCCAGTTACAAAAGGCTCTATAGCCCTCATCTGCATCATTGTGTGGAGCCGGCAAATTGGCAGCAAGAAGCGCATGAAAGTCCTCCAATCTCAATTTCCGCCAAGGGCGTTTAAAAACAGAGGGAAAAACAGTCTTATTAAGGGGCTCAGGGGCCGGGAAAGACATAGAAATCAAAGAGTGGTCAGACCAAGCGACAGGCTTAGGAGTCTCCACCATAGCAAGAGAAATATTGGAGAAAACAGGGTCCAACAGATGGCCAGCTGAGTGGGTGGGGCCAGGGACCAATTGAATTAGTTGGCAGGCTGCCAAGTCCGCAAGCAAACTACTAACTGCGGTATCTTGCACCAGATCAAAATGCAGGTTAAGGTCACCGAAAATGCTAAAGTTAGCTGTATTCATTGCAAGCGTGGAAGTATATTCCAGCAGGGCCGATTTAAATTTTGCAATAGGCCCCGGAGGGCGATATACTAACAGCCCTGAGATGGTCAGATGGGCACTGAGAGTAATACTAAAACGCGCACATTCACAGCCCTCCATAGCTTCTTTAACAAATAGGCACGAGTAGCAAGATTTAAAAATAACCGCAATACCGCCCCCCCTGGACTCTCTGTTGATGGTAAAAATCGAATAGCCAGGAGGTAGCGCTAAGTTAGGTTCAGCTACCATATCATCATTAAGCCAAGTCTCAGTTAAAAAAAACACATCCGGTACTTCCTCCAGTACTAAGTCATAAACTTCCAGATAATGTTTGGCTAGAGACGGCACATTCAAGTGGAGTATTCTTACTGGTGACCCAGACTGAGGGGGAAGGGATAAAGGGAGCTCTGGTATAGGAGAGACGTACCTACAGCAGCGTCAGGCTGGATCCGGAAAGTTTTTTGCGTAGCAGTACCCTTGCGCGTCGGTAGGCGGCGTCGTGCGGCTTCGCGTCCGTCTTCGTGATCACCGGGATTACGTCGCGGGCAGTACTTAGACGCCGCCCCTGCGCGCTGACGTCAGTTCTTCTTTTTCCGCGCCAGTAAGCGCAGATCCGGGAAGAGCAGTGCCCTAGTCACTTTTTGACTATCTTTTTTGTGAATTTTTTCACTGTTTCTTCAACGAGTCTTCACGACTCCTAAGGTGTCGTAGGGATGCCCGGCTTTAAGCCCTGCGAGGAATGTGGTCGCATGATGTCGATCACGGACCCGCATCTCGAGTGTCTCTTCTGTCTCGGCCGAGACCACGACACGAAGTCGTGCCCTGACTGCCGGAAACTTAATCCGAAGGCTTTGCGAGAGCGGTCTCGAAAGCTCCTCGAGGTCCGGCAGTCGGCTCCGCGCCGCACCAAGCCCCGGTCCCGGGAGAGGTCGAGGGGCCGGACGCGGAGTCCCCGCCGTTCGTCGGAATCCAAGTCTTCGCGCTCCTCCGGTAAGTCGAAGCACAAGAAGTCTAAGCGGCATCATCGCTCTAAGACTTCGCCTCGCCGGTCTCGCGACTCGGCTGAGGTCCCTGTCGGCACCGTCCCCGGACATGCCTGTCGAGTTACCCCCGCATTACCCGTCCTTCCCGGGTTCGGGGGCGACTCAGGCCCAAATACAGGAGTTCCTGTCGGCCATGGCCCGCCTCTTTGGGCCTCAAGGTCCCTCCGGTGCGCCTTCGGGCCCCGCGGGCCCTGATGGGGTTGCTCCGGCGTCGCCGTAGACTCCGGTCCCGGCGTCGCCTGTCCCACCGGCCTTCATCCCGGCCTCTGCTCCGGCCTCGATCCCGGCTCCGGTGGTGCCGCAACCCCCATCGACGCCGGTTGACCTAACCACGACTCCGCCGACGCCGATGTCCCCGGTGCCGTTCCTGACGCCGTCCGGGGCTCCGGACGGCGTCGTTCCCCGGCTCTCTCCGGCTCCGGACATGGAGCCGGACCGGCGTCGCCCGACGCCGGTTCCGGCGCCGATGAGACCTTGGGTCCCTAATGTACCTCCTCCTCCATATTATGAACCTGAGGAGGACCAGGAGAGCTGGGAGGGGTCTGAGGACCCTCTCACACAACAGTGCGAGTTTGACCCGGACTGGGTTGAGGAACTTGGGGATGCCAGTGGTCTGGACACCTCCCCTGACTCTGGCATGCTGTCTCCTCCCGTGGCTACGGAGGAGGGGGCTAATTTTGCAACGGTGTTGCGTAGAGCTGCTGGAGCCTTGAATCTCCAGTTGCCTACAGTGGCCGTCAGGACTAACCTCCTGACTGAAGTGCTTCAGCCGGCGGCCTCCTCTTCGGAGACTGTGCTGCCGTTCAATGATGCACTGACTGACGTTCTTTTGGGTGCCTGGTCCAAGCCCACCACAGGGGCTCCTGTGGATAGGAACGTGGCCCGACGCCATCGCCCTGCTCCGGGCGACTCCCTGTTTCTCTCCCAACACCCCACCCCTGAGAGCTTGGTTGTCCAAGCCTCTGCCTCCCAAACCGCCTTCCCTGCCACCCCTCCGGATAGGGAATCCAAGCGCCTGGATCACTTTGGGAAGAAGGCTTTCTCCCTCCAGTGCTGGCTTGCGGTCCGTTAACACCGCTTGCCTCTTGGGCCGATATACCCACTCCCTGTGGGATTCGGTGGAGACTGTTTTGCCGCAGTGTTCTGAGGAGGTCCAGACACTGCTTACCCGCGCCATTGTGGAAGGGCGTGATGCGGCTAAATACACCATACGCTGTGGCCTTGATACCGCCGACTCGCTGGGCAGATCGCTTGCAACGACGGTGGCGCTGCGTCGCCGCGCCTGGCTGAGGACCACTGGTTTTTCAGGGGATGTCCAGAATACACTCATGGACATGCCCTTTGATGGAGTCGGTCTTTTTGGTTCAAAGGCAGACCATGCGCTGGAGCGTTTCAAGGACTCGCGGGCTACTGCCAAGTCCCTGGGCCTTGCTGTTGTGCGCCCTCCGCTCACGTCTGCTTTTCGCCCCTTTCGTGGCCACGGAAGGGGCGCCCAGTCACGTCAACAGCCCGGCCAACGGCCCGCGCAGCAAGCGCCTTCGCGTGGCCGAGGACGTGGATACCGCCGTGGCGGTTCGGGCAACCAGCGTGCGGGTCAGGCCACCACCTCCAACCCGTCCGCGGCCTCCAAGCCCTCCTAGTCCCTCCTTTCAGGTGCACAGCACGCCAGTCGGGGGCAGGGTCCGCCATCACCTTCACCACTGGCGTCCCATCACCTCGGACAGGTGGGTTTTGGACATTGTCCGAAGGGGCTACTCCCTCCCCTTCGAGACCACCCCCCCCAGCCATGCCACCTCAATTCCACCGCATGTCAGGGGATCACTTGGTGCTTCTACAGAAGGAAGTCACGGCCCTCTTGGCCAAGAGGGCCATCGAGCATGTTCCGACCCCAGAAGTAGGGCGTAGTTGCTACTCCCACTACTTTCTGGTGCCCAAAAAGGACAAGGAGGACATGCGTCCTATCTTGGACCTCCGGAACGTCAATCGCTTCCTCCGGAAGGAGAAGTTCAAGATGCTCACCCTAGCTCAGGTCTTGACTGCCCTCGACCCTGGAGACTGGCTGGTAGCGTTGGACTTGCAGGACGCTTATTTCCACATCCCCGTCCTGCCGGCCCACCGGCGTTCCCTACGGTTCACGGTAGGCCTCGAGCACTTTCAGTTCACCGTGCTCCCCTTTGGCCTTACCAGTGCCCCTCGGGTGTTCACGAAAGTGATGGCGGTGGTCGCAGCTCATCTGCGCCGGGCAGGGGTTTCAGTCTTCCCCTACCTCGACGACTGGCTGCTGAAGGCGGGCTCATCCCAGGCAGTCGTCTCCCACCTCCAGACTACGGCCGAACTCCTGCACTCGCTGGGGTTCTCCATCAATGTGCCGAAGTCTCATCTGGTTCCTTCTCCACAGCTCCTTTTCATCGGAGCAGTTCTGGACACGACGCAGTTTCGGGCCTATCCTCCCGAACGGCAGTCCGGGATATTCAGGCTATGATTCCGATCTTTCAGCCTTTATCCTGGGTTTCGGTACGGATGACCCTGAGGCTGCTGGGCCTCATGGCCTCCTGCATCCTGCTGGTCGATCATGCCAGATGGCATATGCGGGCTCTGCAGTGGGACCTGAAGTTCCAGTGGGCGCAGCACCAGGGCAACCTGTCCGATCACGTCCAGATCTCGGTGGGGACTGCAAAACAGTTGCAGTGGTGGCTCTCTAACCGGCAATGGGTCATGGGCAGATCCCTCTCCCTTCCCCAGCCAGAGCACACAGTTGTGACAGACGCGTCCCTTCTGGGATGGGGCGGTCACATGGGAGAGGTGGAGATCAGAGGCCTCTGGTCTCCGGCGGAGTCCCGGCTCCATATCAACCTTCTGGAGCTCCGGGCGATCCGACTTGCACTCGAGGCATTCCTTCCCTCTGTCAAAGGGAAGGTAGTGCAGGTGTTCAGACACCACCGCCATGTGGTACTGCAACAAACAGGGCGGGGTGGGGTCGTGGACCCTCTGTCAGGCGGCTCTGCGCCTCTGGACTTGGCTGGAACATCAGGGCATGTTCCTGATGGTTCAACACCTGGCTGGTTCCCTGAACGCCAGGGCGGACGAACTCAGCCGCAGGTGCATGATGGATCACGAATGGCGTCTTCACACGGAAGTGGCGCAAGGACTCTTTCAACAATGGGGAGAGCCTTGGTTAGATCTATTCGCCACCGAAGAGAACGCGCAATGTCATCAGTTCTGCGCGTTGGAATTTCCAAGGCGGCACTCGCTCAGCGACGCTTTTCGTCGCGAGTGGAGTTGCGGTCTGTTGTACGCCTTTCCGCCTATACCACTTCTACCCAGAGTGTTGAAGAAGATTCGGCACGACCGGGCCCAAGTCATCCTTGTGGCTCCGGACTGGGCTCGAAGAGTTTGGTATCCCGAGCTACTCAGTATGAGCGTAGATCCCCGATCCGTCTGCCTCTTCGGGAGGATCTTCTGTCGCAGCAGCAGGGGACGGTCCTCCACCCGAACCTGTCCAGTCTACACCTGCTTGCGTGGAGATTGAGCGCCGGCAGTTGATTCCTTTCGACTTGCCTCCCGAAGTTTGTGATGTGATTCTGGCAGCCAGGCGTCCCTCCACTAAGGTGGTATACGCCTGCAGGTGGAACAAATTTGTGGCATGGTGCACAGCAAAGGCTGTGAATCCCCTTTCTGCCCCTCTTTCTGAGGTCCTTCTGTTCCTTCTTTCTCTGGCCCAACAGGGTTCTGCCCTGGGTACCATCAAGGGTCATCTTTGTGCTATCTCGGCCTTCCTCAGGCTCCCTGATCAGCCCTCCCTTTTCAAGTCCCCTGTTAACAGGTTCTTAAAAGGCATTACACACCTCTTCCCTCCTGTTCCGTTTGTGATGCCTCAGTGGGACTTGAACTTGGTTCTTACCTTTTTAATGTGCGCTCCCTTTGAGCCTCTACATAACTGTCCTCTTCGTCTTCTAACTCTGAAGACAGCCTTTCTGGTGGCCATCACCTCCGCTCGGCGGGTGAGTGAGCTCCAGGCTCTATCATGCAAACCTCCCTTTCTGTCTGTCTATCCAGACAAGGTTGTTCTTAGGACGCGTCCGTCCTTCTTGCCAAAGGTGGTTACTGCCTTCCACATTGGGCAGACCATCACTTTGCCTACCTTCTTTCCGCCTCCTTCCAGAGAGGAAGAGAGGCTCCACCGTCTGGACCCAAAACGTGCGCTCTCCTTCTATATCGACCGCACAAAACACTTCCAGGTGGATGACCAGCTCTTTGTTGGCTACGTGGGCGCCAAAAAAGGTCAGGCGGTGCACAAACGAACCATCTCCCGCTGGGTTACCTTGTGCATCAAGTCCTGCTATTCTTTGGCTAAGAAGGAGCCTCCTGTTGGGCTGCGTGCCCATTCCACCAGGGCAACGGCTGCTACCACGGCTTTGGGCCGCGGTGTTCCGCTTCCGGTTATCTGTCAGGCAGCTACGTGGGCCTCGCTGCACACGTTTACAAAGCATTACTGCCTTGACAGTCAGGTCCGGAGGGACGGCTTCTTTGGCCGTTCTGTCCTCCAGGACTTCCTTGTCTGATCTTTGTTCGCAGACCCACCACCGGGGTTGGTATTGCTGGGGTATCTATTCTAAGGTAAGGAATCTGTCACTAACGTGTCTCTTTCAGATGCACAAGTTACTAACTTGTGTAACGATATATCTGTAAGAGACAGTAGTTAGTGACAGATTCCTTACCGCCCACCCATCCTCCCCGTTCTGCGAACTGATTTCTAGGGTTAAGGACATCCCTTTCAGGGCCCTAGTATTTTTCAGACACCTATGTCAGCTTCTTGCATGGCTCTGCGTTCCTGGCGCGGAAAGTCGTGTACAGAACTGACGTCAGCGCCGCAGGGGCGGCGTCTAAGTACTGCCCGCGACGTCATCCCGGCGATCACGACGCCGACGACGGACGCGGAGCCGCACGACGCCGCCTACCGACGCGCAAGGGTACTGCTACGCAAAAAACTTTCCGGATCCAGCCTGACGCCTGGGGATATTCTAAGGTAAGGAATCTGTCACCAACTACTGTCTCTTACAGATATATCGTTACACAAGTTAGTAACTTGTGCTTTACTCCCATTTTTGTCCTGGTGTTAGTTATCCTGGCGGGGACACCACATATTTGGACGTTGCTTTCAGTCCACGTTGTAGATAAAGTCCATTTGTACAGATTGCCTTCTGGTAATCTGTGCCATGAATATACTTAAAGCTGATTTTGTAGTTTGTCACTGTCTGCAAATAGAGTTGATTAGTAAAACACCTCCCAATTGAAAATCTTAAACCCATAAACTGTTAAAAATTGTGGTAAATGCTGATTTGGAAATGGTCATTGGTTGAAGACATGATTGTCCTTGTGTGTTTATAACAAAAACAAAAAAAAACTTGTACCCGTCTCGCTCATAGGGGCGTGGAGTGAGGAAAAGGAAAGTGCCACAATGGCTAAGCCATTAAGCTGCTGCTTGGCTGTGTTTTCTTATATTTAGCAGCAAAAATGGCACATTTTAAATCCTGTGCCGTATCATTTGCAAACCTTTTTTTTCGTTTCATATTAAACAGTTTTTTAAAATCTGTTAAGCTGATTTTTGGGAGGAGGAACGATTTGTTTCATAATCACTGTCCAATTCTAAGGGGACATCCATAAAAGAAGCAGTGGGAAGGTACACGAGGTGTGTGGTGCAAAGACCCACAGGACTTTATTCCCTTTGCCTGTCAGGTGCAGCTAGTCCGACACGTAGGCATAACGTTTACCTTGGTGGCAATCAGCAGCTTCCTCAGAGCTTTTTTTCTGTTCTTCCAGAGCTGCTACAGAGGAGTGCCACGACAATTACCAACCTGGAAGGCTGGGTGGGACACCCCCTGGACCCCATGGGCTGCTTGTTTACCACATTGACGGAAGCATGCCGGTTCGACGACGACAACTCCATGGAGGCAGCAGGTGTGGAAGGTTCCTAATCAAACTGTCTGAAGATAGAAGAGCTTTTCTATGTTGGGTGTGATGTTTTATAAATGGGGTTATAGAGCTATGTGGTTCTCAATGGCCAACTCTCCATACTGTTATCACACTGTACTGTGAGTGATTGATCTGATACCAGCTTGTAGGCTGACAAAAACGCAGGTATGGGCCTGCAGTACATTTGAGCTCGGTCTCACTTGATCCAGGTTATGTTTAAAATCTACATGGCTGATCCTCCAAAGTTGTTCCAGTGGATAACGTTATATTTGGCTTAAGTTTCATAGTATCTTAACATATATTTATTTTAATTTGAAACCACTGGTCCTTAAATGATCAGATGAAAATGTACCTTTTTGTTGCTTACATTTAAAAAAAAATATTTGCTTTTGAGTTGTCCATTTGTTTTGTCAGTAAATGAGATACTGGGTGAATTTAGTTTTTGCACCCTGCAGGTTTACTTACACTGTCTTTTTAAGCAGTGTGCAGTCACCTTGTTGTCCCTCCTTCCTTGCAGCCAAAGGCACGACTGAAGAGGGGAAAAACTCCTACAAAAGAACACTCCTAATAGTCTAAGTGGAGCTGCAGTGTACTTCCACATACCCCTTCCCCACACTGCACATCATAAGCAGTTCCCATTTCGTCAGCCTATTGGCAGGTTTCCGCGATTAACTTCTTTGTATTTTCTCTTTTGTCAGTGTATTACTATTTTGATCTCTCTCTACCTGGAAGGCACATTTTTTTGTTTCTCTAATTGCTCCACTTCATCAATAGTCACAAACATTAGACTAAATGTTAGAAAATCTTCACATTCATGCAGGATCCCCAAACACTCATTCAACTGATAGAAGTCCATCACCATAAACACAGTGGCTGTATGGCAGCAATATTTTCTTTTAAGGTCCTGAGCGCAAAATTAAAAAAACAAAATACTCAAGACATCCAAATAGATTTAAAAACTAAAGGAAGTTAAATTGATGTTCCATCTTTTCTATATTCTTTGTTTTAAGAGACAAAATAAATGGGAACTGTTCCAGTAGGCATATCATTTCATATAAATGACACTCTTAGGATGATAAAAGCCACCACAATCCCAGTATGCATCATGCCAACTTCCGGGGCACAGCTACTCCACCTCAACAGCATGGCCAGTGATCAGCTGGATACAATCAACCAAACTTTTCAACTCTTCGACTGAAATAGTTAACAAATGGTAGTTGACTAATGCTAGATCACTAAGCAAAAACAAGAAACACATCTGCCATACTAGCGTATCCAAGCCTGGCTATAAGAAATTAATCTAGTCTACTTCACCCACCAGCTGACCGTGCAAAACCATTTGTATCAACATTCAGTATGAAACTCTCCTAAGAACACATCACAAAGAAAACCAAGACAATCCCGTTCTTTTTCTGGAATTAGAAAAAAAAACAATTCCTAAAACAGTCTTCAGGGCATCAGTGCAAGCTTTTTTCCAGCATAATTTCCTAGATTCACCTGCTTTGTATAATTCCGCCATCTAGTGATGGGGTCCGAGTATTTTTTCCTTTTGAGCATTGACCTGGGTGGAGGAATATTACTCACTATGACATCAACCGTAAGCCCGTACGTGACTTCCAACGTAGATTCTTTTTTTATTCTGCCATTGGGTTTCGAGGTGTACCAGCTGAGCTCTTGCGACAAGGAGAGAGTTTATTGACTAATTCAGTACTGAGTTCAAGGTTCCAGTTGCCATGCATCCCTGGTTCCAGGGATCAGGTTTTTGAGAGGCGACCTTCGACTGGGTTGGAGAATGTGTACGCGAAGGGGTGTTCTCTCTGTGCCTTTTCAGCACCATTTTAGTTTATGGGCATATGCTTAAATTCTGCCCTAACTGTAGCTGAACGTTTGCTATAAACAGTTAGCATCCAGTATGTATGATGTGCCACTCAAGAGACCCTAAGTCAGAGGGTTGTAATGCCTGCTCCTCTTTCAAACCAAAGACTGATTCTTAGAAAAAAAATATTCCTGGCACACTGGGAAAAATGGATACGGCACAATCTGTGTTGGAAAGGTGGGAAAAAAAGGTCCCGTCTATGGGAAAAATGGGTTTCACTGAGGAAATTTCAGAGGATATTCAGGGGGAATACCATGGGGATACGATTACTCGCCTGGCAAGGTCATTAGTTGCGCAAACAATTTGTACCCTTTTGTAAACCCCAAGTTATCATCTGGTCCTCCAAGGAGAGGAAATTGCCACTAACACTCCCAAACTTATGAGGACAAATTGCCCCCAACTTGAACAATAAATATATCTCCTGAGCACTGAAAGGACAGTACTCCGTGTGCGCGAACCGGCGTTCTGATCATGGGGATACTGACCAATATTGTTTCATCGGAAGCCCTCGAGGGAACAAGTGTTATTTTTTAAAGACCTAAAGTCTACAAAGCCACCAATAAGACATTAAGAGGTTTGGTAAACCTATAGAGCAAATGTGGACAAAGTAAAGCTGTTGATGTCTTTTGAACATTGTGCTCAGGATGTTTATAATTTGAGAGACGTGGTCCCTGAGTAAACAATGATTAGAAATCAAATAAATATAGCCCCAATCGGTACTATATTTTTAGCCTTTGATCCAGCCGGAAAAAAGGCAATTTAATATGCAGTTATATTAATTCACATGTTTTGTACATTTAATAAGTGGGACTGCTATCCCGGAAAAACCTACTCCGCATCCTACTTAATACGAGGTTCCGACATCTATGTTAAGGATCGAAACGCCGTCGACAAAGCTGTCAACCTTATACACTGTGATTAATGTGCTACATTATGTGTAAAGGTGACCTCCCACGATTGTTTGTTCCATTGTAATGACTTGATACAGACAACCACATGCTGCCTGAGCCTTCTCTTGTTTTCCCTTGTTATGTGAGTTTACGGATACAGGCTTGTGTCCCACTGTTATTAATTCACATGTTTTGTACATTTAATATAACTGCATATTAAATTGCCTTTTTTCCGGCTGGATCAAAGGCTAAAAATATAGTACCGATTGGGGCTATATTTATTTGATTTCTAATCATTGTTTACTCGGGGACCACTGTCTCTCAAAATAAGTTAGTTCCCAAGGTCCCTGACCGATCTAATTTGGGTTCCCTTGTACTTTATACACACACAGGATGTTTATAAAGCACACCCTTACAGATCCAAACAAAAGGTTTACAGTAAGGAGTCCTCCAAACCACAAGACCTTGTATCTGGGAGAGATGCTGGCCTGAAGTTTGGTGATAAATCTTCAGACTTGACGTCTGAGCATGATTGAATCATAAAACTGTCTCTTCGGACTGTACTTCAGAGTGCAATAGATTTCAAAAACCAAAAGACAAACCTATCGGCTTGACTTCAGAGCATGATCAAGTTCAAAAGACTAGAGAAAAGGATATCCGATTCTGGATCAGAATAAGATTGAGCTCAAGGGAAAAGATCATCCTTTGGGGTTAGTAACTACCCCAGAATCAAAAGGTGTCGATGCCAGGAGAATTAAAAAATACTCTTGATGCTAAGATAGCTGAACTGAAATAAGAGCTTCAAGAAGGCTCTACGTTTCTAGAAAGTTCCCAAACTCTTATGTTTTAAATGATCTAGAGAAGACACTGAGGGTTTAAGGGAAATAAGATACCTCCACCAGCAACACTAAGGTTTCAAGAGTAGAGGCTTAAGAAGGAGGAATGCTTATTGGGGGAAGAATCAGGGCTTGACCCCAGGTATAAATCAATCTGGGATTTGTGAAGAGCACTACTCACCCGTGAGGGTCTCAAGGCGCTGGGGGGGGGCAGGGGGGACATGGGGGAGGGGGAGGGGGGTTTGAGCAGTCTCATCCGAAGAGCCAGGTCTTGAGGCTCTTCCTGATGCTTGGAGTATAGGGGTTAATCTGATGCTGAGGGGGAGCTCGTTCCAGGTCTTGGCTGTGATGTAGGAGAAGACTCGCCCCCGCTCTGGTTCTGCGGATGCGTGGAATTTCAGCCAGGGCAAGATCGGCGAAGCAGAGGGTTCTTTTGGGTGCATAGAAAGAGATTCTTTCATTGAGGTATTGGGGGTCTGATGTGGAGGGATTTGTGAGCGTGGGTGAGGAGCTTTTTTTTCGACCGGGAGCCAGTGGAGTTTTCGTAGGTGCTGGGTGATGTGGTGTTGTCTTGGAATGCCGAGGATGAGTCTGGCTGCGGCGTTCTGGATGGACTGGAGTTTGCGGAGTAGAGATTTGTTTATTCTGGCATAGAGGGCGTTCCCGTAGTCTGGTCTGCTGGTTATTAGTGCGCGGGTGATCTTCCTGGATTCTGGGAGGGATCTATTTGAAGGTCTTAAGGAGGATGCGGAGGGTGTTGAAGCACGCGGAAGATGTGGTGTTGATCTGGCGGTTCATGGTGAGGGAGGAGTCAAGTATGATGCTGAGGTTGCGGGTGTGGGAGGGTTGCCGAGGGCGGTGGGCCACCAGGTATTGTCCCAAGCGGAGGGGGTGGGTCGAGGACGAGGACTTCAGTTTTCTCTGAGTTGAGCTTAAGGCAGCTGCTGCTCATCCATTCGGTGACGTCTTTCATTCCTTCCTGGAAGCTGTCTGGGGCTGTCTGGTTTGTTGGTGAGGGAGAGGATGAGCTGTTTCGTCGGCGTAGGATACTATGCTGAGTCCGTGTTTTCTGATGATGATGGTGGTGAGAGGGGCCATGTATATGTTGAAGAGCGTGGGGCTTAGTGAGGATCCTTGGGGCACTCCGCTGCTGATTTTTGTGGGTTCCGAGAGGCAGGGCGGGAGCCTGATTCTTTGGGTTTGGCCGGTGAGGAAGGAGTGGATCCAGTCAAGGGCGGTTCCCCGTATGCCAGCATCGTGGAGTCTGGTGGTTAGTGTGCGGTGAGGGACGGTGTTGAAGGCTGCTGAGAGGTCTAGTAGGATGAGGGCAGCCGAGTGGCCTTGGTCAAGGAGGGTGCAGATGTCATCCGTGGCCGCTAGGAGGGTGGTCTCGGTGCTGTGGTTGCTGCGGAATCCGGATTGGGATGGGTCGAGGATCGAGTTGAATTCTATGAAGTTGGTGAGCTGGCTGTTGACCATCTTCTCGGTGACTTTCGCAGCAAAGGGGAGGAGAGAGATGGGTCTGTCGTTCTTGAGGTCCGTCGGGTCTGCGGGGGGGTTTCTTGAGGAGGGGCTTGACTTCTGCCCTTTTCCAGTCGAGAAAAATCCCTGTTTCGAGGGAGCAGTTGATGGTGTGTCGTAGTTCGGGTGCTATGGTGGAGGCGGGTCTGTGAAAGTTGTGGGGCGGGCAGGGGGCTCCTGCGTGTATGCTTCTCATGGTCTTGGCGGTGTCTTCTGTGGTGACAGGGGTCCAGGCGGTGAGGGTAGGCTGGGTTGCGTTGCCGGTAGACTGAGTAGAGTCGGTGCCTAGGTTCTGCTTGTCGAAGTTGCCGTAGAGAGTCCTGATCTTGAGATGGAAGTAGGAGCCGAGTTTGTTGCAAAGGTCCTGGGAGGGTGGGACGTCAGAGGATTCGCTGGGGGGTTTGGTGAATTCTTGTATGATACTGAAGAGTTCCTTAGAGTTACAGGAGTTGGAGAGGATTCTGTCCTGGATGAAATAAAAGATCCAAATGTACAATTTAACATGCAGGTGGAGGTAGACCCGATTTGGCAAGATATGGAAGCAAAGTCTCCTCAGGAAAACATTGAACTCTACTCAAGTACACCATGTCCTCGAGAGGACTTCACATTATGTCACAAATATATAAGAAGGGCAGCTGACAAATTTGGGTCGGAGCAAGAGGATGCACTTCTGTGTTAAAAGCAGTTACGTCTCTCCATAGAAGCAATAAGTACTTATCTATGCCTCCTATGATCTTACATACTAGAGGCATTCCCTAACCCAGCAGCCACAGCTAGAATGTTGACCTTAAAATGAAAAACTAATGCAAAGCTGCTATTTGAGACCCAAAGTACAATAAATATCATGTAGAAGCAGACTATTTGGGGCTACAGCTTGAAGTAGAGCTCCGTCTGCAGCCACACATGGTCCCCCACCTGACAAGGGTAGTAAGATTAGAAGATGGTAGATGGGAAAACAGAGACATCAGTTGGAACTCAATGGTGCCTAACCATTTCCAATGCACTTTTGAACAGGTATGCTCACCAGCAGAGGAACGAGAGACCTTTTGAAACATCTGCCAGACGAGTTTCAAAGAAGAGCATAAGTAATTTTCAAGGAGGGGGGAAAAATGCAAATTCATGTTTTAAATTGGCGGTGGACACTGCAGTAAACTAATGTTGGGTTATTTTCTCCATCTGCATTATTCCGCCATCCAGTACCCAATTACAAACTTTTTTTTGTCTGAGGTGAACATCAACATAGTTTGTACAACTCACCGAGGTTGACCATAATCAGATAATGCTCCTTAACGTGACCTCCATTTTAGATTTTTTTTTTTTGAGCTGTTGGGTTTGAAGGTAGTTCGAAAATACGCCTGTCAAGTTCTCAAGCTGAACAAAGTAGTAGCCATCGAGGGTAACCAAGATAGATGCTGGATCGGCGTTTTTTGAAGTTATTTTCGGAGGGGTTTCAAGGGTGTTGTTCCTGAGCTTCCTCAACATCATTTTCTAGTATAAGCACAATCTTCAAATTTTGCCCCAATTGCCATCTGCTCGCCCTGTACGAAGAATATCTAGTATGCAGAGGACCCGCAGGTCTAAAGACTGTTAAGCCTGTTTGCTTTTTATCCAAAATCCCTGTTACATAGGGAGGAGGTTTTATTTGCTCAGTGGACCACTGTGGACGTGTCTCGACAGAGGGAGGACATGTGTTTTTCAGAAGATGACCGAGAACGCTGAAGAAGCACTGGTTGAAGGGGGTGCATCATTCTGGATGATGTTGCTACAGCTCACAAGAGGTTGTATCCAACACCTACAATGCCCCAGAGTAAGATGCTTTTGAAACAGTTGAAAGAACGGGCTTCCAATAAAAACGCTGAAGTCAAACTTAAAGCAATTAAGAACAGTCACAAGCTCCTCCTGATGCCAAAGTCGTTAGTTGAGGAGGTTGTCTGCATTTCCCACCCTACCGGATCCAAAGAATTGTCCACTGTGAAGGGAGTGCCCAAGGCCATTGGCTCGACTTCAGAGAGCGATGGTGCTCGAAGGGAAAGAAAGGCACACAGCCACTAAAGACAAGCCCTATAGGGACAAAAATACCTCTGACACCATCGAGATGAAAAAGAGGCCCCTTCGGTAGAAATTGAGCATGTGATAAAGAAGAAAACGTTCTGTTGAGGAATCCATGGGTAACCATAAATTAAAGCCATTGGGAGTTAAAGGTGATAGAACATCCCAAACAATAGGCTAGTCCAGTGGTTCCCTAACTGTGCACCGTGGCTCCCTGGGGAGCAGTCAAACCTAGCCAGGGGAGCCACGCACCAAGCGCTTTAATGCATTTAATGTGGAAGGGGTTGTTGGCTTCAGTTAAACTAATTAGACTTAATCCCATGATGTCTGATTTGTAAGTGACATGCCTAAAGCGGTAAAAAATGTAGTGCTTAATTGATGGCATGTCGAGGGAGATGGCCTCCATATTTCACTGAATCCCCACATTCCAACACTCCCAAAGTAAGCAGAAGATGCCCGATTAATTTTGTTAGACTCGTTAATAGTTTCGTTTTTCCCCAAATGCATTTTACACCGATGCAAGTTATCAGGAAAGTACAGTTGTCCTATCTGTTAAACACACTTAGTATTAAGTATTGACATTTGTACTTGAATCATAAGTACTTCCAGTACACATTTCTTTCAGTACACACACGTTTCCAGACAGGCCTGCTCTCTCCTTGAGCACAGGGAAGTAAAACACCATATATGGCATAATGCTAACGTTTGGAAGCAAGAAAGATGAACGTTTAAAAAAAATAAAAAAAAATCTGAGGAATTTATTTTACTTGCATTGATTTGGAGGCAATTTTAGGGAGGAGACAGCAAAAATAAAGCTGTATGTGGTTTAGAAAATCGTGAGTAACCCTGCTGAGACAGGTGTGTTGGCACATATGACATGGGTAGAAATGGAAGTGCATGTAAATATTCTTCAAGCGCAGAAACACTTTGGCAATGGGGCCTACATGCATAGGGGTGCTATCTAGCACTGCAAGTGGGATAAAGTTTGAGAGTACTCTAAAAAAGGCATAGGCAAAGAAGTGTAACTAGGAATATTTTATTAGAGCCGCCGCCTTAGTAATATGAAACACCCTGCGTATATGATAATTTATTTATTTATTTTATTTATTGTGTTTTATAGAGCGCAAACTTGACCCGTTAGGGTATCAGAGAGCTTTACAGGGAACCTCGCGTTGTACAAAAAGGCTTAGAATCACCAAGTGAAAAATCGAATAGTGGGGGGCGGGGTGCAGGATACATAGGAAATAAAGGACACGTATTTACACATTACATTTACAATTACTTAGACGTGACAAGTAATGCAGATTACATTTACAATTACTCAAGATAAGATCCCAGGTTTCTTAGTGGGATGACTCTGTAATCCGCGGGGAGGCAATAGACAGAGGTAGCTCAGGGCCGTAGTGGTGGTTGTATGCAAAGTTTAAACGAGGAATTTACCCATAAGGAAGGTTTTGGCCTCCTTTTTGAAGCGAGCCAGAGAAGGGATTCTTCTGATGTCAGGTGGGAGAGAGTTCCATATTCTTGGAGCGGCCCCAGAGAAAGCACGATTGTAAGTTTTTTTTTTCCGGAAGCGGGCAGGTTGGAGCAAGAGGTCTCTGGCAGACCGGGAGTCTCTGATTCCTCCGGAAATCACAAGTTTCTGTGCAAGATATGCAGGGGAGTTTGAGTATAAAGCCTTGTGTGTGATGCATGCTGGTTTGAGCTGTATTCGTGCCTCAAGGGGAAGCCAGTTCAGAGCTTTCAGGTGAGGGGAGATATGGTCGAATTTTCTTGTGCCGGTAAGTAGTCTGGCGGCCGCATTGAGGCAGGCTTTTAAAGGTGCCAGGGAGATCTTGGGTAAGCCTGAGAGGGTAGAACAGCCATATTCCAGTCTAGAGATGACAAGTGCTTGGACTGCCATTTTTAGATCAGGCTGATTTGGCCATCAAATTGATGTGGTCCTGCATGTTCAGGTTGCTGTCAAGGGTAATTCCCAGGGATTTGGCAGAATCCACGATGGTGGGTGGGCAATTTAAGGCTGTGATGGCCTTAATCCATGATTGAATCTCGGGGTTGGAATTAGGAGGGGAAATTAGGAGAAATTGTTTTTCTTGCGTTGAGTTTGAGTTTATTGGAGGCGAGCCATTGGACAGTGAGTTTCAGAGTTTCGTTTAGGGAGAGAATCTCTTCGAGAGATGAGGTTTTGATGTAGATCTGAGTGTCATCCGCATACATATGGTAGGAGATGTTTGCAGTGCGTAGTACTTCGGCAAGCGGATCTAGGTACAGGTTGAAGAGGGTGGGGGACAGGGTTGATCCTTGAGGGACTCCGACCGTGACTGGGGAGGGAGCAGATAGGTTGCCGTTGATTAGGAATCTCTGATCGGTTTTGGAGGAAGGACCTAAACCATTCTAGAAGAGTGCCATCCAATCCCATCCTGAGTTTGAGGCGTTCGAGTAGCTTTTCATGGTTGACCGTGTCGAAGGCCGAGGTTAGATCTAGGAGGATTTGGAAGTCGAGTAAGTGGAAGTTGTTGTGTTGACTTAGCTGCTGTTGCACACACTTCTCCAGCACTTTGGCTAAGAGGGGGATGTTGGAGATGGGTCTGAAGTTGTCAGGGGAAGCTGGATCCAGCGTCTGCTTTTTCAAAATGGGGAGGACTTGGCCGGCTTTCAGAGAGTCGGGCATCTATCCCTGCCGGAGAGAGGTGTTAATTATTGCAGTCCAGCTAGGGATAATGGATTGGGCGACGGCATCTAGGCAGTTGGAAGGGAGCGGGTCATTAAAATGGTTTTTCGGGTTCAAGGTAGATAGGATTTTAGAGACGGAGTCTTCATCATAGACTTTGAAGTTAGTCCAGAGGGCCTGATTTTTGGGTGACGCCTGTGGGGGCGTCGCAGCAGGAGGAGGCAGGTCAGGAAGGGGTTGAGAGTATGTGGCGGAGCCGAGTTCGTTTCCTAGGGCTGTGATTTTGTCAGCGAAGAAAGAGGAGAATTCCTCAGAGGATACGAGCGATTTGGGGGTTTCTTTCGATGTTTTGGCCAGTTTATTAGATTGGTGTTCGACCAGTTCGAAGAGCTTGTGGGGTCTGTTCTTGGCCTTTTCTAGTTCAGATCTGAAGAATTATTTTTTTGAATTGAGGATGTTCCTGTTATAGACATTTCTGGCCTGGCGGAGAAGTTTTAGATGTGCGGCAGAGAGGTGCTGTCTCCAGGTTCTTTCATATTGCCGGAGGATCTCCTCTCCTTTTTGAGGGATCCCGTTAACCAGGGGTTTCTGTCTTTGATTTGGGTTCTCTTCAGTTTTAGTGGGGCTAGATCATCAAGGATGTTCGATATAGTCTTAGAGTAGTGATCGCTGAGGCCACTGACCGTTGTGATGTGGGAGGTCAGATTTGCAGCGAGTCTCAAGTTCCCTGAGGTCCAGGTTCTTGGTGTCTCTGATCCAGCGATTAGGAATCACCGGTTGCGGTGCCCTTATCTTGTGGGTTCCGGGTAGAAGGAAGGTGATGGCGTGGTGGTCAGACCAGTAACATGGGTCTATAGAGAGAAGCTTGACTGATTCTTTAGAGATGATCCAGTCAAGAGTGGCCCCTTTCGCGTGAGTTGGGAGTGAACAGGCTTGGGTCAAGGCTTGATCGGCCAGGAGGTCTTTGATGGCGTTGACATGCGGATCCTTGGGATCGTTCCAGTGTAAGTTAAAATCACCAAGGAAAATATCTTTGGCGTTGGTGGAAATCTTAGCTGTGATAATTTCCATGAGGTGGTCGGTGAAGGAGTCATTCATGCCTGGGGGGTGGTAAAAGATGTGCAGGTTGCACAGTTGGGTGGAGTTGTTGCAAATAGCGAGGGTGAGGTATTCGCAGGATTCGTGGTGTCCGCCAGAAGTTCTGTGACAAGGTTAGAGCGGTAGATGCAGGCGATGCCTCCTCCTTTCTTGTTAGATTGCCTGTCCAGTCTTGCAATGTTGTAGTTGAGAGGGACTAGGAGGTCCAGGCAAGGAGGTGAGGCTTCGTTGAGCCATGATTCTGTAAGGATTGGTAAGTCGAGGTTTTTGTACAAGATGAGGTCAGCAATATCGGCGGCGTGCTTAGCTGCCGAACAGCAGTTGATTAAGAGACCAGACAGAGAAGGGTTGGGGGGAGTTTCGGGATTCTGGGCAGACAGGTGAACAGGCGCTAGATTACTTTTGATCACAATTCTGTTGTGGAGGGTAGCTGGTCTGTTGGGGTTGATAGTCACCGTGCAGATGGCATGTTCGGCATTCCCGTCAAGAGGATAGGTGGTAGCTGGGACAGTTGTAGTCCCGGAGGATGACTAGGATTTCCATTTCAGTGAGGTCTAGTGGGCTTGGACTGGCAAGGGTAGAGTTGTAGGAGAGGACAAGATCAACGGTTTCCTCATGGTTGCTTGCTGGGGCGAAGATGTCTCGGGGATAGCGGAAGAGGGTGTTTAGGGAACTCTATGGTATGCAGGGGAGTGGGGTTTGGCAGGGGCATGAGGTTGGTGAAGGAGAGTTTAGCGAGGTGAAGGAGGTTCATTAGGTCCAGAATGGAAATATGAATGCTCTGGGTTAGTTTGGCAGCTCTGGAGTGCAGAGATTCGAGGTCCATATAAGAGGGAGGCGCAAAAGGGCAGGGGGGTAATGGTTCAGGAGCAGTTCGATCGGCATGTGTGGGTGATGGGGTGGAAGGGTTAGCTCGACCTGTATCGTAGGTGATTGGAGGCGTACCAGTCTCACGGTCCGGGAGGGGAGCTAGCGGGGGGGGGGCGCAACGGTCTCTGGGCGTTTCTGCTGGTAGGGCCGGGAGATGTGGTAGAGGGGTTAGGATGATCTGTGTTGGAACCCCTTAGCAGGTTGGGTTGAGGGCTGGAGGGGTTAGCTAGACCTGTATCATGGGTCTTTGGAGGCGTACCAGTGACAGTCGACTTGGGAGCTAGTTGGGAGGAGACCAAGGATCTAGGGACGATTCTGTTGGTAAGGCCTGGAGACGTGCTGGAGTGGTTAGGATGGTCTGTGTTGGAAACCCTTAGAGGGGTTTGGGAGTGGCTGGTCACGCTAGAAGGGCTGGTCGGAGGCTCGTCGGGGCGGGAGTTAGTTGCCCTGCCAGTGTCGTGCGCATGGGTTCTGAGGAGGGTAAAAGGGTCTGCAAATTTATTCAGGTTTTTAGTTGAGGCTTGGATCAAGACGATGCCGTTTTTGTAGAGCGTGATGGTTAGGTCAGCTCGCAGGGTTGGGGAGGGTGCTATTGAAAGCTTAGTGCCCTATGGAATGTTCTTTGTTGCGCGTACATTGAGGAGGTGAGCAAAGGTTTTTCGCCAAGAGGAGGTTCTTCTAGCATAGAAAATGAGGTCATTAATGACTGTGCCGTTGTCCGCGCTGTAACGCAGGTCAGAGATCAGTGTCTCGGGGTGGCTTTTCAGGGTGGAGTGCTTGAAGGATTTTGTGGCGGTTTTGGAGAGGTTGGGAGGGTAAACCAGAGTGTAAGTATTTTCCCCAGTAGCAGTCAGGCCAGGACTTGCCATGCTGGCTCGGGTGGGGTACTCCAGGAACGATAAGGGACAGTTACGCAGCAGAGTGGACTGCCCAGCGTGCGGGAAACAGAATTGTAATGTGGCAATACCACAGGAGACTGCACCCTTTGTTTAGGAGCCTGGTTAGCGGTTCTCGAGAATTAGCTAGCGGGGATGCGGGTAATCAGGGTGTCTTAGCAGCTCCGCCATTTTGAGGTCAGGCAATGCAATCATAATGTCTTTAGACGTCGCCATTTTAGGGTCAGGCAGTGATCAGTCTGTGAGTCCTATGGCTACTATGAAAGTCATCGACAGTAAATCACAATCTCTAATACTGAAAACAGTGTAGCCTCACAAACGCTAGCTGATCGACTTATTTGATGAATGCTGCCACAAACAACAGGAAGGAACCGTGTTCCACGCATTACCGAGGCGCCGCCATTTTGGGTCCAGGCAAGCCGTTAGTTCCTGCTCTTATTAATATTTAATAGGGAGACGCGGCGCGAAATAGCCAGGCGCTGGCGCGTTACCTATTCACAGAGGGCTTCACGTTCAGTTCATTTTGAGGCATACTCGTGTGCCGGAGGCTCCCAGGTGGCGCTGAGCATGGCGGGAGTCGCCGCCGAACGATGCTGGTTCCCAGGGAGGTCACCGTGATGGAACTGGTAGCCGGGGGTCGTCCACTGGTCCCTCGGGGTCTCGCTTCGGCAGGAAGCGGGCCTTCAAGTGCCACTCTCCCGGGTAGACAGGCTCTCGGCAGGCTTTGAGGTAGGTTGAAACGGCAGCACACAGGGGAAATGGCGCTGGGAGTCTTAGATCGCCAATAGACCAACCAGGCTACCGGGCTCCTATGGCAGAGCTGGCCGGACGTGACAAAGCCAGGTATGTCGCGCCAATGGATACGATCGTCCGCAGGGTTCCAGGCAAGCCAGAGAGGCAGCGTTGACATGAGGCTGTAAGGTGAAGTCCAAGAATATTGGAGCCGAAACAAACACTCCTGCTTAAATCGGGCGAGATGTCGCTCCTCCGAGGACGGAAGGGGAGACTCACCTCTCCGGTGCGGCTGCCGGCTCAGGTCAGTTCCTCCTGCACGGGGATCGTCAGCAGCTGACAAGAACTCCTCGGCCTTTCACTTGGGCATCGCGGGGAGTCCAGAGCAATGACGCCAGCCTGGAGAGCCGAACTTGGCAAGGGGAGACTCACCTCTCCGGTGCGGCTGCCAGCTCAGGTCAGTTCCTCCTGCACGGGGATCGTCGGCAGCTGGCAAGAACTCCTCGGCCTTTCACTTGGGCATCGCGGGGAGTCCTGAGCAATGGCGCCAGCCTAGAGAGCCGAACTTGGCAACGGGCAAACTAGCGCCTCTGTAAGGCAGGCTGTGCCCGAATAGATGAGCCAGCAGCTACAGGAAAACTAAGGGCACGTTGCAGTTCAGATCTGCCCCAAGCAGCGGATCGATCCGGGAGCACGGGATCCGTCGATCAGCACTGGAGTCCGGGCAGTGTAGCTGCGGACCTGCGTCCCCGCGGAGGTCGAACCATCAGGTCGGATGAATGCCCAGATTATCTTTCAAAGGTGTGCATCAGCAGAGTAGCGCAGTCCGATCCAAGTGTAGGCGGGTGGCGGGGCGGTTTAAACGGGGATATCTACCGAAAGGTAATCCCCAAACCGGGAGCTCCTCGGGAGGCTCCTACTCAGCGGCCATCTTGGTTCCTGTTCATACCTTCATCACCATTATTTTCAGGGAGAAAAATGCAAGTACTCCCGAGGCCGGGTTTACATCCCCCCCACCCGCCGAAAAAAGGTAACAGTGGGGAGCAATGGCCAATGGGTGAAGGGAGCCACGGGTCGAAAAAGTTTGGAAACCACAGGGCTAGTCCCAAAACAGTAGAAACAGAGGTTGAGCAAGAGGATATAGGTGGAGAGAAAAATCTTCACATCCAACAGGAGGCATATCCAGAGATTTTTAACATTCAGGCATAGGAATAAACTTTATGCAGGGACCTTAAAGCAAATTCTCAGCAGGAGTAGGAAGACCTGTATCCCTTGAGGGTAGATCTTCCTCATGATATTCACAAACACAAGGAGATGATGGACGGAGCGCTGAAACTTTTCAGGCACTTGCCCCCAGTCACAGATCTGGGTTGAATCCATCGTTCTTTAGCTCACTTCGCCACCCCAGTTCAGACACCGCTATATGCAAATCAATCTTGACCCTGTTCCTCATGGGATTAGTCCAACCCGAACTGCCAAGACAGGTCTTTCCTGGACTGGAAACAAGCATCCTGGGACGGGTTTTGGGGTAACATCCCTTATCAGCCAGGCTAGCTTGAATCCAGTGGCAAAGTGAGCAAGGGACCCACGTCTGGGCATACCCTGCTAACTTAGGGCGAACAAGGCAAACACAAGGAGATGACGATAGAGCACTGAAACTTTTCAGACACTCACCCCCAGTCACAGATCTGGGTTGAATCTATCAGCGTTCTTTAGCTCACTTCGCCACCCCAGTTCAGACCCAGCCATATGGAAATAAGTATTGACCCTGTTCCTCATGGGAACAGTCCAGCCCGAACTGCCAAGCCAGGTCTTCCCTGTACCGGAAACCAGCATTTTGGGACCGGTTTCGGGGTAACACCTCATCAGCAAGGCTAGCTTGAATCCAGTGGCACAGTGAGCAAGGGACCTACGTCTGGACATACCCTGCCATCTTAGGGCGAACAAGGCAAACACATGGAGATATTTCCATGAAGTAGTCCAGAGTAGCAGAGGCCTTTGGAATGCAGATGTAAGTGGAGCAGGAAGACGTATGCTACCTATTGCAGACCATAATTCCGATTTATAGGAAAAATTAGGCTTTACACCATGATTCCTAGTCTTTTGCAACAGGATGCAATGTTCAATAGACTCACAACCTCTTAGGGTGTTTAAACCATGCTTCAGGAAAATGTATAATGCATCAACCCAAGAGTCAAAATACTTTAAGGACATGTAGACCCTGATTCATTCAGTCTCCACATCAAGGAGAAGAGCAAAATACCTTGCTAGGGCTACTGCCAGGCAAGGACAATAAAAGGTTGTAGGCGGTGGGAAGGAAAATGGAGAGGATAGCATCTACACTACAGCAAATTCAACCACTCTCCTAAATAGATGTGCCCATCATCAGTAGGATGGTATAGACAACATTGTGAAACACCTTTGTAATATCAAAAGCAGTGACAGATTAGGGTAAGAACTTCATGCCTGAAATGTACACTGGATTCAGCTGACACAGCAAGTTGACAGTTCTCCACAGGGACTGTACTGCATAGGCATACCAGGTTATACATTTCGGGTTTCAAACCTGATGTACAAGTAAATATCAGAAATGCCTCTCACAGGTATTGACTTATTTAGTCCTGAAGTAGTCCAGTTCCTGAAAAGCAGGAGAGTGGCTAATACAGTAGAGGCAAGGGAAGCATTGCAAATTATGAGTAACTTTTAAAAAAGAGGGACTTTACCACAGTAGAGGTCAAGGAAAATAATTCTACACAACCCAGTCCCGGAAATAAGCCACAGAGTTACAAAACACAAATACGGGCCAGTGGAAGAAATAACGTCAATCTAAAACTACTTTTCGTGGAAGAGGCAAAACCAGCAGTAACACCTCTAAGGGGTTGGTCCCTTCCTCTAAATGGCTCTGCAGGAGCCACCCCAAAACATAAAACACCAGAAGAGGGAGGGTAAATGACCTGAGTGTCCATAAAAAGACCTATGGGTGCTAAAAGTAATCAGACTTGGATATTGTATAGTTTGTTCAGAAACCTCTAAAAATAAAAACAAAACGGGGATCCAAAAAATACCAGTAATAGATACTTCAGAACGAGGTAAACGAGTTGCACCAAAAGAACATAGCAGAGGAGTGCCTCTGCAAGCGATGCACAGTAGTATACTCTGCGTACCTTTTAATTCCAAAACAAGATTGACTGTGCGCAATATTGGACCTGTGGTTTGTAGACCGATTCATCAAAACACAAACATTCCAAAGGAAAACGCTCCAAGACGTTCTACCTTTTTTGTAGCGAAACGACTCCTTGGCAACAGTAGACCTCAGACACCTACTTTCCTATGCCCATGCATCCTTCGTGTCGTAAATATCTCAAGTTTGTGATGGTGGGCATACATTACCAATCAAAGGTCTTACCATTTGGCATAAAGCCTGTGCTAAGACTGTTTATGAAAACATTAGACGTTCTAGCGTACGTCAAAAGGCAAGCCAATTGTGTTAATCATTTCTTGGATAACTGACTGATCAAGGCGAACTCATTCAGACAATGCAAACAGCCTGCAGATAGTGGTGAACCTACTGCATCAGTTAAGATTTATAGTCAATGGGAGAAAAATCACCCCCAATGGCGGAGATGAAAAAGATATTCCTGGGTCCTGAATTAGACATAGTGAGGGCAGTTGCCTATCCAACAGTGAGAATGGTACAAACATTGCATTATCAGATTTGCTTTTACTAGATGTTTATCTCCATCGGTGAGGAAACGGTATTCTGCTGTTGGACATCAGTTTCACGTATTCACTTGATGTTGAATGCAAGTCCAAATATGAGACCCAAGTAGGAATGGGTAATCAACCAGTAGTCACAGACATATGGTACTGGGAGGATCTAGTGCAGGGTTCTCCGACGAGTAGCTTGTAAGCTACTAGTAGCTCTCCATCCACCTGTATGTAGCTCACCCGTGTGCAGCCCAGCCAACTAAATTACATGTTTTTGTTTAGTTGAATGAATGTGTGTACCAAAGTTGAAAAGCATGTATAAGACAAAAATGTGTATTTTCAGAACTCATATGCTGATGTACGGACAAAAACAGATGAATTTGCAAAATAAATGTAAAGCTGATATTTGAGTTATAAATTCTGTGGCACTGGCATTTACGTATGTTTACCTTGGTGCCAGGAACATTGCAGCGCTGGCTGTTCGGTATTCCCTGCACAGAGGCATTCCAAATTGTTCAAGCCTTTTTTTGATATTATAGCTGGTAACCCTCCTGTAATGCAATCTAGTCTGATTCGATCATTATTGCATCAATAATATCAGCAGCTCAAGATGATTTTCATTGAGCATAAGTAGCTCTTGTTACCGAAAAGGTTGGAGACCCCTGATTTAGTGGTTGTAATATGCAGAGTCACCAGGGAGTTAAAATGGTGGAGCAAAATCAATATGTTGAAGGGGAAATTGTTCAAATTACCACTCCCCAGGCTATCCTAACAGATGCATCACATGCAGCAAGGAATGCTCCTATAGGATAGCTCAAAATAACCTCAAGGGGCACTCAAACATAGGGACTAACCTGGGCGCAAAACAAGTTTTACAGCGTGAATCCTTTTCTGGATTCACATGCTGTGCATTATTCCGCCATGTAGTGGTTGGGTCCGGAATTGTCTTTGTTTTTGGTCGCTGTAGACCACCATTTGGTGCCAGGTATGTCCCCTGTGTGACGTCAGGCGGCATCCTGGAGGTCGATGTGCGTGGTGGCCATCTTTAGATTCTTTTTTATTCTGCCATCTAGTGGTTGGGTCCGAAATTGTCTGTTTTTTTGTTTTTGTTGCTGTCGACCACCATTTGGTGCCAGGTACGTACCCTGTGTGACGTCAGACTGTATCCTGGAGGTCGACGTGCGTGGTGGCCATCTTTAGATTCTTTTTTCTGCCGTTGGGTCTGGAAGCGCCGAAGATTTTTCAGATTGTTCCCCAAAAACATCAAGAAAACCGAAAAAAGTTACTGTGAATCTCATCGTTCGTTGCCGTAACCTGGGACAAGATTAGAGCTCCGGCTACAACACCACAGAGGACCTAGTCAGTCCACAGTTGATAGACAACACAAGTGCACTATTTTTTCTGAACAAACTGAAGGGATTGCCTCAGACCACAGTCAAAACCAGTGCCAGTGTAGTTGGACAATTGCAAGAAACATTCAGGTTGTGGTCAGTCATGTACTAGAGTACTAAACATTCACACCGAAGCACTGAGCAAACACAGGCACGTCTCACGAGTAGGAATTAAAGTAATAAACTGCGTGTTTCTCCAATGGGACCAACTTCATGTATATCTGTTTGCAACCGCAGAAAACAAAATGTTGGTACTCTTCAGGTATTACCATCTCCAGTGAGAGGGGAAATCACTGTCAGCCTGGTACAAGAGACTTGTGTATGATTTTCCACCTATACTGCTGATTCCTGTAGTTATGGAGAAGTATAAGAAATCCAACTAGATACTGATTCTTGTGGTGCCAAAGTGGCCACGTTACATATGATATCCACATCCTCGTCAAATGGCTTGACGCAACTTGATCAAAGTTCCGTTACACAATAGCATTCACAATGCGGGTAGGGGGGGTTGGAAGGAGTGAGTCTTTCACCCAAAGGATATGCAGCTAACCACTTGATTCCTGAAAAGGTCGAATTCAGTCATGTATTCTTCCCTGATGAGACTTTAAATATAATGGAGAAGCGCACAAATATTCCACGAGGATGTGCTATGATCTGAATGGGAAGTGATACATTGAGTGTTGTTCAAGCAGCAGTTTTTAGCTAATCATAACTGACAAACCTGTAATAGTAAGTTGCTACTCACCTTCTAGTCTGCAATCTTACCCATCATTCCTTAAGAGTGCACTTGTCAGCTACTGCAGCTTATATTAGGGGAATTAATAAAGGTCAGGCTTTTTCTATCCCAGTAATCTAAAGGTTTTTAGAGGGGGCAAATAGGTTATATTTTCAAGATAGACTCATAAAAACACCTTTTGAGCTCCTGCATAAAGGCTTCAATAGAGTAGAACAGTCAGTACTAAGAAATGTATTTTCACTACCTCTTCAACCACCTGTCAGCAGGGAACCTAATACCCCCTATATTCACATGCTCTGCATCATTTGTGTTGCATAGGAAATCATTTACTTCCCTATAAGAATGATTTTGCAGCTAGGAGCTCTTCTAGATTCACATGCAACCTTCCTACCGCCCCAATGAAGGTGGGGAGTGGTAAAATAAGGAATCTAACATTGAGTTCACATTAGGGGGTGCTGTGGGATTAAGATTGTCTCAGTGAGTGATATAGATTGTTTATATTTAGCCACCTCCTGATTCAGCCCCTGAATGGTGGAATAATGCACAGCTCATGACCTCAAAACAATTGTTATTGGTAAGTAACTGGTTTCTTTAAAAACAGAATCTGAAAGAGACACGTTAGTGACAGATTCCTTACCTTAGAATATCCCCAGGCGTCAGGCTGGATCCGGAAAGTTTTGCGTAGCAGTACCCTTGCGCGTCGGTAGGCGGCGTCGTGCGGCTCCGCGTCCGTCGTCGGCGTCGTGATCGCCGGGATGACGTCGCGGGCAGTACTTAGGCGCCGCCCCTGCGCGCTGACGTCAGTTCTTCTTTTTCCGCGCCAGCAAGCGCAGATCCGGGAAGAGCAGTGCCCTGGTCAATTTTTGACCATACTTTTTGGTGATTTTTTCACTGTTTTTTCCAACTTAAAGGTGTCGTAGGGATGCCCGGCTTCAAGCGATGCGGCGCCTGTGCGCGGATGATGTCCGTCACCGACCCGCATTGGGAGTGTCTCTTCTGCCTCGGCCGAGGCCACGACACCGAGTCTTGTCCCGAATGCCAGGCCCTCAACCCGAAAGCTTTGCGAGAGCGGTCTCGAAAGCTCCTCGAGGCCCGGCATTCGGCTCCACGGAGGCCCCGGTCGCGTGAGAGGTCCAGGGGTCGCCGCGGAGTGCACACCGGTCGTCGGCGTCGAAGTCTTCTTCGTCTGGTAAGTCTAAGCACAAGAAGTCCAAGAAGCATCGTCGCCTCGGACTTCGCCCGCCGGTCTCGCGACTCGGCTGAGGCCCCTCCCGGCACCGTCCCCGCCCCCGCGGCCCCGGACTTGCCTGTGGAGTCGCCCCCGCCATACCCGCCCTTCCCGGGTTCGGGGGCGGATCCGGCCAAGGTACAGGAGTTCCTGTCGGCCATGGCCCGCCTCTTCGGGCCTTCAGGCCCCTCCGGTGCGCCTTCGGGCCCCGCGGGCCCTGATGGGGTTGCTCCGGCGCCGCCGACGGCTCCGGCCCCGGCGTCGCCCGTGCCTCCAGCCTCGATCCCGGCTCCGGCTTCGGCCCCGGCCTCGATCCCGGCTCCACAACCCCCATCGACGCCGGTCGACCTCACGACACCTCCGCCGGCGCCGATGTCTCCGGTGCCGTTCTCGACGCCGCCCTGGGCTCCGGGCGGCGTCGTCCCCCAGTTCCTTCCGGCCCGGACATGGACCCGGAGCGACGCCGCTCGACGCCGGCTCCGGCGCCGATGGGACCTTGGGTCCCAACTGTCCCTCCTCCTCCTTATTTTGAACCTGAGGAGGACCAGTTGGACTGGGAGGGGTCTGATGACCCTCTGACGCGCAACTGTCAGTATGATGAGGACTGGACAGAGAGTCTAGGGGAGGCCAGTGGTCTGGATACTTCCCCTGACACTGGCATGCTGTCTCCTCCCGTGGCTACGGAGGAGGGGGCCAATTTTGGTACGGTGTTGCGTAGGGCAGCTGGGGCCTTACGTCTCCAGCTCCCTACTTTGACGGTCAAGCCTAACATCTTGACAGAGGTGCTTCAGCCGGCAGCCTCCTCTGCGGAGACTGTGCTGCCGCTTAACGACGCCCTCACTGACGTTCTTTTGGGCGCCTGGTCCAAGCCCAACACAGGGGCTCCTGTGGATCGGAACGTGTCACGACGCCATCGCCCTGCTCCGGGCGACCCCCTGTTTCTTTCTGTCCACCCCACTCCTGAGAGCTTGGTTGTCCAAGCCTCCGCTTCCCAAACCGCCTTCCCTACCGCTCCTCCGGATAGGGAATCCAAACGCCTGGATCAGTTTGGGAAGAAAGGTTTTTCTTCCTCCAGTGCTGGCTTGCGGTCCGTTAACACCGCTTGTCTTTTGGGCCGATATACCCACTCCCTGTGGGATTCGGTGGAGGATGTTTTGCCCCAGTGCCCTGAGGAGGTCCAGGCACTGCTTTCCCGCGCCATTGCGGAAGGAAGGATGCGGCCAAGCACACTATCCGTTGTGGCCTTGACACCGCCGACTCGCTGGGCAGGTCGATTGCAACGACGGTGGCGCTCCGACGCCACGCCTGGCTGAGAACCACTGGTTTTTCGGGGATGTCCAGAATACTCTCATGGACATGCCCTTTGATGGAGTCGGTCTTTGGGTCCAAAGCAGACCATGCGTTGGAGCGCTTTAAGGACTCACGGGCTACTGCCAAGTCCCTGGGCCTTTCTGCTACACGCCCTCCGCTGACTTCTGCTTTTCGCCCCTATCGTGGCCACGGTAGGGGCGCCCTTCACGTCAGCAGCCCAGCCACCGGCCAGCGCAGCAGGCGTCTTCGCGTGGCCGAGGACGTGGATTCCGCCGTGGCGGATCGGGCAACCAGCGTGCGGGTCAGGCCACCACCTCCAACCCGTCCGCGGCCTCCAAGCCCTCCTGATCCCTCCTTTCAGGTGCACGGCACGCCAGTAGGGGGCAGGGTCCGCCATCACCTTCCCCACTGGCGCACCATCACCTCGGACAGGTGGGTCTTGGACATTGTCCGAAGGGGCTACTCCCTCCCCTTCGAGACCACCCCCCAGCCATGCCACCTCAATTCCACCGCATGTCAGGGGATCACTTGGTGCTTCTACAGAAGGAAGTCACGGCCCTCTTGACCAAGAGGGCCATCGAGCATGTTCCGACCCCAGAAGTAGGGCGTGGTTGCTACTCCCACTACTTTCTGGTGCCCAAAAAGGACAAGGAGGACATGCGTCCTATCTTGGACCTCCGGAACGTCAATCGCTTCCTCCGGAAGGAGAAGTTCAAGATGCTCACCCTAGCTCAGGTCTTGACTGCCCTCGACCCTGGAGACTGGTTGGTAGCGTTGGACTTGCAGGACGCGTATTTCCACATCCCCGTCCTGCCGGCCCACCGGCGTTACCTTCGGTTCACGGTAGGCCCCGAGCATTTTCAGTTCACCGTGCTCCCCTTGGCCTTACCAGTGCCCCTCGGGTGTTCACGAAAGTGATGGCGGTGGTCGCAGCTCATCTGCGCCGGGCAGGGGTTTCAGTCTTCCCCTACCTCGACGACTGGCTGCTGAAGGCGGGCTCGCCCCAGGCAGTCGTCTCCCACCTCCAGACTACGGCCGAACTCCTGCACTCGCTGGGGTTCTCCATCAATGTGCCGAAGTCGCATCGGATTCCTTCTCCACAGCTCCTTTTCATCGGAGCAGTTCTGGACACGACGCAGTTTCGGGCCTATCCTCCCGAACGGCGAGTCCGGGATATTCAGGCTATGATTCCGATCTTTCGGCCTTTATCCTGGGTTTCGGCACGGATGACCCTGAGGCTGCTGGGCCTCATGGCCTCCTGCATCCTGCTGGTCAATCATGCCAGATGGCATATGCGGGCTCTGCAGTGGGACCTGAAGTTCCAGTGGGCGCAGCACCAGGGCAACCTGTCCGATCACGTCCAGATCTCGGAGGGGACTGCAAAACAGTTGCAGTGGTGGCTCTCGAACCGGCAATGGGTCATGGGCAGATCCCTCTCCCTTCCCCAGCCAGAGCATACAGTTGTGACGGACGCGTCCCTTCTGGGATGGGGCGGTCACATGGGAGAGGCGGAGATCAGAGGCCTCTGGTCTCCGGCGGAGTCCCGGCTCCATATCAACCTTCTGGAGCTCCGGGCGATCCGGCTTGCACTCAAGGCATTCCTTCCCTCTGTCAAAGGGAAGGTAGTGCAGGTGTTCACAGACAACACCACCGCCATGTGGTACTGCAACAAACAGGGCGGGGTGGGGTCTTGGACCTTTGTCAGGAGGCTCTGCGCCTCTGGACATGGCTGGAACATCAGGGCATGTTCCTGATGGTTCAACACCTGGCAGGTTCCCTGAACGCCAGGGCGGACGAACCTGCAGCCGCAGGTGCATGATGGATCACGAATGGCGTCTTCACTCGGAAGTGGCGCAAGGACTCTTTCTACAGTGGGGAGAGCCTTGGTTAGATCTATTCGCCACCGAAGAGAACGCGCAATGTCATCAGTTCTGCGCGTTGGAATTTCCAGGGCGGCACTCGCTCGGCGACGCTTTTCGTCACGAGTGGAGTTGCGGTCTATTGTACGCCTTTCCGCCTATACCACTTCTACCCAGAGTGTTGAAGAAGATTCGGCACGACCGGGCCCAAGTCATTCTTGTGGCTCCGGACTGGGCTCGAAGAGTTTGGTATCCCGAGCTACTCAGTATGAGCGTAGATCCCCCGATCCGTCTGCCTCTTCGGGAGGATCTTCTGTCGCAGCAGCAGGGGACGGTCCTCCACCCGAACCTGTCCAGTCTACACCTGCTTGCGTGGAGATTGAGCGGCGGCAGTTGATTCCTTTCGACTTGCCTCCCGAAGTTTGTGATGTGATTCTGGCAGCCAGGCGTCCCTCCACTAAGGTGGTATACGCCTGCAGGTGGAACAAATTTGTGGCATGGTGCACAGCAAAGGCTGTGAATCCCCTTTCTGCCCCTCTTTCTGAGGTCCTTCTGTTCCTTCTCTCTCTGGCCCAACAGGGTTCTGCCCTGGGTACCATCAAGGGTTATCTTTGTGCTATCTCGGCCTTCCTCAGGCTCCCTGATCAGCCCTCCCTTTTCAAGTCCCCTGTTGTTAACAGGTTCTTAAAAGGCATTACTCACCTCTTCCCTCCTGTTCCGTTTGTAATGCCTCAGTGGGACTTGAACTTGGTTCTTACCTTTTAATGTGCGCTCCTTTGAGCCTCTGCATAACTGTCCTCTTCGTCTTCTGACTCTGAAGACAGCCTTTCTGGTGGCCATCACCTCCGCTCGGCGGGTGAGTGAGCTCCAGGCTCTATCTTGCAAACCTCCCTTTCTGTCTGTTCATCCAGACAAGGTTGTTCTTCGGACGCGTCCGTCCTTCTTGCCAAAGGTGGTTACTGCTTTCCACATTGGGCAGACCATCACTTTGCCCACCTTCTTTCCGCCTCCGCATCCTTCCAGAGAGGAAGAGAGGCTCCACCGTCTGGACCCAAAACGTGCGCTCTCCTTCTATATCGACCGCACAAAACACTTCCGGTTGGATGACCAGCTCTTTGTTGGCTACTTGGGCGCCAAAAAAGGTCGGGCGGTGCACAAGAGGACCATCTCCCGCTGGGTTACCTTGTGCATCATGACCTGCTATTCTTTGGCCAAGAAGGAGCCTCCTGTTGGGCTGCGTGCCCATTCCACCAGGGCAACGGCTGCTACCACGGCATTGGGCCGCGGTGTTCCGCTGCCGGTTATCTGTCAGGCAGCTACGTGGGCCTCGCTGCACACGTTTACAAAGCATTACTGCCTTGACAGTCAGGTCCGGAGGGACGGCTTCTTTGGCCGTTCTGTCCTCCAGGACTTCCTTGTCTGATCTTTGTTCGCAGACCCACCACCGGGGTTGGTATTGCTGGGGTATCTATTCTAAGGTAAGGAATCTGTCACTAACGTGTCTCTTTCAGATGCACAAGTTACTAACTTGTGTAACGATATATCTGTAAGAGACAGTAGTTAGTGACAGATTCCTTACCGCCCCACCCATCCTCCCCGTTCTGCGAACTGATTTCTAGGGTTAAGGACATCCCTTTCAGGGCCCTAGTATTTTTCAGACACCTGTGTCAGCTTCTTGCATGGCTCTGCGTTCCTGGCGCGGAAAGTCGTGTACAGAACTGACGTCAGCGCGCAGGGGCGGCGCCTAAGTACTGCCCGCGACGTCATCCCGGCGATCACGACGCCGACGACGGACGCGGAGCCGCACGACGCGCAAGGGTACTGCTACGCAAAACTTTCCGGATCCAGCCTGACGCCTGGGGATATTCTAAGGTAAGGAATCTGTCACTAACTACTGTCTCTTACAGATATATCGTTACACAAGTTAGTAACTTGTGCGTTACAGACTAATGGTATTGACATGTTCTTCAGTAGAGAAAATCTGTTTGCCACTCAGGTCAATCAATCCCTCGAGAGGAGGAAGGCCGCCAATGACTTGACTAAAGCTGTGGGTGTCTCGCAGACCAGGGGGCTGCTATCAGATATAAGCCAGGGAAGATAACCATATTCATCTGAATTTCAAAGAGTGCAACCACCCACATCTTTTCATACAGGATCTTGGCAGCAGTCTTCCCATCAAAAGCTGATATTTTGAGGAAGGGACAAGGGTAGAGGTCGAGCCTCTTGAGGCTCAACCGCTTCCAGTAAATGACTTGGCAACACATTTATCAAAAATGGAAACCTAGTATATCGGCGAAAGTGGAATTAAACCTAATAAATTATGGCTATTGTATAGAAAATCTAAAGGAGCCCCGAACAATGAAGCCAAAACCTCAAAAATAGCAATCTTGAGATGTAAGATCTAATCTTGAAAGGCACAATAGAATGAGTAACAAGAAAAATTGACACAACTGTGTTCGGTGTATTTTCTTATTCCCAAACATATTTTAACTCTCAAACCTTTTTTGCATCTGCAATTTGTAAACAAATGTTCGAGGCATGTGAGCTGCAGAGCTCACACTGTGCATTAGATCGCCATCTGGTGTTGGGCTCGGATGCTTGCACTTTGTTGTTGTCTTCGAAGAAGTCTTTGTAGTCATGTGATAGGTGACTCCTCCTTTGGACAATAGTGCGCATGGGCATCGACTCCATCCTCCGATTGTTTTTTTCCGCCATCGGGTTCGGATGCAACTTCGACCCTCCGGTTCAAAACTTCATTTTCAGCGTTTTTCACGACTTGATAACATCTCGACGTCCCTTCCTCGATCTCCTTTCCAGCCGTCGACGCGGGCCGTTGGGCCCATCGACGCCGTAAGGCCTACTTCCCATGGAAAGAACGCCCTTCCGGAAATGCCCCCAGTGTGGAGCAAAGTTCCCCCACAGTGACCACCACGAGGTCTGTAACCTGTGCCTCTCACCTGACCATAACGAGGCCGGGCCACCTGTCCAGCCTGCGCTTCCTTCCGCTCCAAAAAGACCATTCGCGATCGTCGATCCCAAAGGCACATCATGGCGCAACGGTCCGCTCCGGAACCCTTCAATATCTTCGATGAGGGTCCCGATGTTCCGGAGGAAGATTCCGAAGACCTCACTATCATCTCGGAGGCAGAGGACTCAGACGGTTCCATCACTCCAGGGCAACGAGTGAGTACTACCGCCCCAGCCCCAACCCCACCTGCAAAAACGAAGGCACCGGTCAACACTTCGCCTGCGGGCCCCAGTCGCGACCGTAAACGTGCTTCGGACGCCCCGCCTTCCGGCTCGGCGCCGAAGAAGAAAATAAAGCCTTCCGGCTCCTCGGCACCGACCAAACCACACGTGTCCGTTCCACAGGCACCTTTGGCGCCGAAACCGAAAGAACACCCAGCGCCGAAATCCGGTTCGGTCCCAAAATCCACCTCCAAGCATGCGGATCACTCGGCGCCGAAACCCAGGCTCCACGACACAGCCCCTAAACCGAAGCTGTTCGAGCCGATAGCTAAGCCGAAGGACTCCCCTACGCCTTCTAAGACAAAAGAACATCCAAAAAAGCCATCACCGCGCTCGGAACCGAAAAAGTCGGCGCCGAAGCCAAATATTCAGGAGGAGGAACCGTTTCGACCGGATCCCATCGATCCTAATCAACAGAAAATACATATTAATCCTAACACTGGACATAGCTCCTCTGTGCCACGCCACAAGCCTGTCCCTCCAAACAAGAAGGACTCTTCTACTTCCCCTATGCCTCCTTCTTCTCCTATACCTCTATCTAACACCCCTCCTCTCCACATCCCTGTTACACCGCCTCAGCCTGTAACTTCTCCGCCACATGAATATCAGGACGACATGGGGTATGGTGATGACCCTGATAATCTACTTCTAGACCCAGATAACCCACCACAGGACGACTGGGGCTACAACGACCCCCTAGATCCTACAGACCTCCCCAGCCCTCCACCTTATCCCACAAAACCATCTCCACCAGATGATCACATTGGTTTTGGACAACTTATCCAAAGGGCTGCTGTCTTTCACGGGGTGCATATAAACACCAACCAACCAGAGGAAGTTTTCCTTCTAGACACCTTTGAACAGTCTCAAAAAACTGTTCAAACTTTACCCATGATCAAAGGTGTCATTAAACATGCCCCTGAAATATTCAACGACCCTGTAAGGGCCAGGATCCTTAACCCTAGAATAGATAAAAAGTATAGACCTGCCCCTGATGACCCCGCCTACATCAAAGGTCAGCTCCCTCTTGACTCCCTGGTCGTCTCTAATGCTCGTAAACGAGCGAATTCCCAAACTTCAAGGGATGCTCCGCCCCCTGACAGAGTCAAAATTATTGGATTCATCTGGCAAACGTGTAGCTGCGCAGGCCACCAACATCTGGCGCATAGCTAACACCCAGGCACTACTAGCTAGGTACGATGGGGCCCACTATGTTCAGCTAGAGACCCTATTGCAACACCTACCTGATCAGTACAAGACACAGGCCAATGACCTCATTCAGGAGGGCAAACTTATTTCAAATGCCTCCATTAAGTGCGCCCTGGATGCAGCCGACACCGCCGCTAGGTCCGTCAACACTAGCGTACTCATCAGACGGCACGCCTGGCTCCGTATTTCAGGTTTTAAGCCAGAAGTCCAAACTACCATCTTAAATCAGCCATTTAACCAAAACCAACTCTTGGTCCTGCTGTTGACACAGCACTGGAAAAAATGAAAAAGGACCCTGACACTGCCAAGTCAATGGGAGCATTGCAGTCCCCACAACAACGTGGCTCCTTTCGCCGCTCCTTCTACAGAGGGGGCTCTAGGAACACCACAGACAATTCCTCTTCATATAAAAGCACCACCCAAACCTCTCCCAATAGAGGATACTTTAGAGGTGGTTACAGAGGCAACAACACTAAGGGCAGAGGTCGAGGTAATAATACCTGTACCTCCACCACTCCTAAACAGTGACTTCCCTCCACTTCCCCCCGACCACACCACCCCTGTCGGGGGACGGCTATCACAGTTCCTACCTGTCTGGAACTCCATTACAACAGACAGGTGGGTAGGACAAATTATCCAACATGGCTACTGCCTGGAACTAACAGCTACCCCCCCAACATACCACCCAAGCAGCGTCCAATGTCCGCAGACCATCTTACGCTTTTACAGCAAGAGGTACTTTCCCTGCTTCAAAAGCACGCCATAGAGCCAGTTCCTCTACTACAGAGGGGCACAGGGGTTTACTCCCTGTATTTCCTAATCCCCAAAAGGATGGCACTCTAAGGCCTATTTTAGACCTCAGACCCCTCAATCAGTATATACATTCAGATCATTTTCACATGATCACTCTCCAGCAAGTGCTTCCCTTACTACAACAACAAGACTTCCTTGCCACATTAGACCTCAAGGACGCCTATTTCCACATTCCCATACATCCTGCTCACAGGAAGTATCTAAGGTTCGTACTCAATGGACAGCACTACCAGTTCAAAGTACTTCCATTCGGAGTCACCACTGCTCCAAGAGTGTTTACCAAATGCCTTGCAGTAGTAGCAGCGCACCTACGAAGACAACAAATACATGTCTTCCCATACCTGGACGACTGGCTCATCAAAGCCACATCATTCAACCAGTGTGTCCAACACACTCACCAAACAATACAAACATTACACAACTTGGGGTTCACAGTGAACTACACCAAGTCGCACCTTCAGCCCTCCCATATACTTCAATATCTGGGAGCCACAATAAACACTTCCACTGCTCTAGCTTACCCCAGCCCAGCCAGGATAGCCAGTATACAAACCCTTATCCCCAGGTTTCAAATACAACACTCTCTCCCAGCCAGAGTGTTTATGCAGCTAATCGGCATGATGGCATCTTGCATTTTCATCGTCCCTTATGCCAAACTTCAAATGCGTCCTCTACAGGAGTGCCTAGCGCACCAATGGAACCAAGCTCACGGACATCTTACAGATCTGGTGTTGGTGGACAGCCGCACACATCGCTCTCTGCAGTGGTGGAACACCAAAAATTTGTCCAAAGGGCGGCCGTTCCTAGAGCCGGTTCCACAAATAGTACTAACCACGGACGCATCACTCACAGGATGGGGAGCACACCTGTTAGATCATGCAACACAAGGCAAGTGGACCACTCAACAGAAGCTGCTCCACATCAACCACCTAGAGTTACTAGCTATATTCCTAGCTCTCAAATCTTTTCAACTCCACGTACAGAACAAGGCTGTCCTGATCCGAACAGACAACATCACAGCCATGTACTATATACAAAAACAGGGGGGGGGGGGGACACTCTCTACAACTGTCCCAACTGGCACAGGACATTTGGAGGTGGGCCATTCCACAAAACATATACCTTCTAGCAGAACACCTACCAGGGGTTCACAATCAGATTGCCGATCTGTTAAGTCGACAGATACAACAGATTCACGAGTGGGAACTACATCCACAAGTTCTTCTACCTTTTTTTCCAGATGTGGGGCCAGCCAGACATGGATCTGTTCGCCACACACCAAAATGCCCAACCTTCGCCGCCAGGTTTCCACACCCGCAGTCCCAGGGCAATGCGATATGGATGAACTGGTCCGGCAGATTTGTGTACGCTTTTCCACCGCTACCACTGATCCCACTTGTAGTACGCAAGCTCCGACAACAGTCTCTAAAAATGATACTAGTAGCTCCCACATGGGCACGCCAACCGTGGTTCACCACACTACTAGAACTATCGGTAGTCCCATACCAAAGACTACACCTCTCCCCATCAATGCTAACGCAGAGCCATGGAGAGATAAGGCACCCAGATCCATCTCAACTGAACCTTGCGATTTGGCTCCTGAAGTCCTAGAGTTCGGTTACCTTAACCTACCGCCAGACTGTATGAACATTATTAAAGAGGCTAGACGCCCAACTACCAGAGCCTGCTATGCAGCAAAATGGAAAAGATTAGCTATTTACTGCACTAACAATCATATCCAACCATTACAGGCCTCCACGCAAAACATCATTTGCTACTTGCTACATTTGCAAAGATGTAATCTTGCATACTCATCCATACGTCTGCACCTCGCAGCCCTTGCTGCTTACTTACAAAACAGGCAACACTTATCACTCTTTAGAGTCCCCGCCATTAAAGCCTTTATGGAAGGCCTTAAGCGGATCATACCTCCCAGATTACCACCTTCCCCAGTGTGGAATCTTAATATAGTACTTACCAGGCTCATGGGACCACCTTTTGAACCCCTACATAAATGTGAACTTCAATTCCTTACATGGAAAGTTGCGTTCCTGATTGCAATCACTTCTCTCAGGAGAGTCAGTGAGATACAGGCTTTAACTATACAAGAGCCCTTCTTACAAATACATCATAATAAAATAGTTCTCAGGACAAACCCAAAATTCCTTCCCAAAGTCATTTCGCCTTTCGACCTTAACAAATCGGTAGAACTACCCGTGTTCTTCCAAAACCCAGATTCCGTGGCAGAAAGAGCTCTCCACACCCTAGATGTCAAGAGAGCCCTTATGCATTACATTGACAGAACCAAGTCTTTTCGCAAAACCAAACAATTGTTTGTAGCTTTCTCTCCACCACACAAGGGTAATCCCATCTCAAAAGCCGGGGTTGCAAGGTGGATTGTTAAATGTATCCAAATCTGCTACCAAAAAGCCAAACGCACATTATCAGTTCCCCCTAGAGCGCACTCAACACGCAAACTAGGGGCTTCCATGGCATTCTTAGGGAACATTCCCCTAGAAGACATATGTAAGGCAGCCACATGGTCTACAACACACACCTTCACTAAACACTATTGTGTTGATGTGCAAGCCAAGCAACAAGCTTCAGTGGGCCAAGCTGTCCTTAAAACCCTTTTTCAAACTACTGCAACACATACAGGTGACCACCGCTAGGGGAGATACTGCTGTACAGTCTATGCACAGTGTGAGCTCTGCAGCTCACATGCCTCGAACGGAAAATGCTACTTACCAGTATGCATCTGTTCTTGGCATGTAGAGCTGCAGATCCTCACACGCCCACCCACCTCCCCGGGACCTGTATGTGTTCCAGTCCTATCTTAATTAGATACACACACATGGACATCTCTTTCCTTTTCTACTAACTCCATCACTCCCCAATATGCCGAAAAACAATCTGAGGATGGAGTCGATGCCCATGCGCACTATTGTCCAAAGGAGGAGTCACCTATCACATGACTACAAAGACTTCTTCGAAGACAACAACAAAGTGCAAGCATCCGAGCCCAACACCAGATGGCGATCTAATGCACAGTGTGAGGATCTGCAGCTCTACATGCCAAGAACAGATGCATACTGGTAAGTAGCATTTTCCTTATAAAGCTGGAGAAATTCCAAATGTCTATTTTTCGAGAGGTGATCCTGCTAGAAGAGAATGATTTTCTTGTGACAGTAGAACCCAAGAATGTGTATTTTCATCCAGTGCAGAGGAAATATCGAAGGTCTGTAATGATCTGGGTACATTACCAAATCGGAGTTCTACCTTTTGGCTTCAAGTCTGCTCCAACAGTGTTCACAAAGACTCTCGCAGTGGCGATTCCATACCTAAGGCATCAGACTATGCATGTATACCCGTGATGAGATGATTGGCTGGTGATTTCATGATTATTATGGTAATCTCGTCAGTCCAAAAGTTAAATGAAATAAGCATTAAGAAAACCTCATGCATATTTTATCACATTTTTCTGCATTCCCTATTTAAATATCTAGATATGTTTTCTCAGCTCCATGATTGTTATATTGACTGACTGGTTATTAGAACTCCTGAATTGTTTCTGAGCCACGCCGTGTAGGTTTCCTCACATACCGAATATCGCCATTAGGTCTGAAGTCTGATATCGGCATTGCGGGATGTTCCCCTTGGCAATCCATCCTTGTGTGTCCTCCCAAAAGCTCTCATACCTTTATACTTCCTCCTATTCTCTGTGGAGAGCAGCTTGTCTCATCATTTCAGCTTTTCATGTCACTGCCTCGGAACATGGAGCAGCTCCCGTTACAGAAGCACATGGAAAACAGGCAGATGTAACCATGTCTTTTTCCTTCCAAATCTGATTTGTAGGAGGCAGGATGGCTTTGTAGCTGTAATTACTGAATGTAGTTCCGCAGCTTTCAGAGAGGGGGAGGTTTTCAGTCCTCTCTTTTGTTAGTTTGACAAATTACAACTTAAAACTCTGAAAATAATATGGAGCTCTTGCACAAACTGTTCCATTCAGAATATTAATTTGCTTGGGTCAGAGCCTGATGCACACATTCTAAAGGGTTTGTGCTTTTAGGGCTCGTACTGCAAAAAAAAGCATTGACTGAGCCAATAAGTCTGGTTCTCTTCCAGGGGATCCTCATCAATAGTCATAAGCACTGAATATTCCCGCCCATGCGCGGGGACCCCAGAAATAATAAAAATATATATGAAAACATATATATATATATATATATATATATATATACAGCTCTATACATTTAAACATATCATTTTTTCACACATCAATGCAGCTCCTATAAGGGAGGCTAAACAATGTAACAAATAACTGCTTTTGCATTAACATACTATAGAATATAGACCACAGGAGGGCAAGTATTACTTGAACTCTTTTTAATGAGTAGACTCAAAATAATCTGCAAAAGAGCAGGCATTGTTAGCCTACAGGCTGCATTGCAAACCAATAGTATAGAAAATGAAAGCAATTGTAACATAAAAACTGGCACCGTGCCTTTAAGGCAGCCATGACCTCCAGCTTCCCATCATGCCTCAGGGGTGACAGGTCAGTTCTTTCGGGCTCCTTCAGTTAGGAGCCTGGAATTCACAGCTCTGACTTTGACTTTTTTGTCAAATAATTCTTCGCTTTATTGCGGTTTTCTACCTTTCACTAGACGTCTTTTAGGTATTAGAGTGAGGTACAACCATTTTTTTGACAGTGATTTATTTTCTGTCATAATGCCATCTCTTTTTGACCCTTGTCCCTCTTGTGGCAAGAAGGCCAGGTCTGACACACATTCTGTGTATTCTCTGCCTTCCTGACTCTCACTCCCCAGAGACCTGTCAGCATTGCAAGAAGCGGTCTAGGAGAACTCTCAAGGAGAGAGAAAGGATTCGCTTCTATGGACTTTGAGAGAGTAAGGACTCCTGTGAGGCAGAAGAAAAAGAGGGCCAGATCGACGTCAAGAAGCAAAATCCCGATCTTTTCCCCTTCGGCGTCTGGATCGGCATCGAATTTAACAACGGCGAAGAAACGGATGTCGTCGTCGAAGCCATCGACTGTGCCGGTGCACCAATTGACACCAAGATCAAAGACTACAGTTTCGACGTTGAGTCGTCAGGTAACGGCCCCTCCATTGGCATCAACCCGGCGACGCTCAACATCGAGGAGTAGGTCTCAGTCAGCGTTGGCTCAACGTTCGATGTCAAGGCATGAGACTCCGTCGGTGTCCTCTCTGACGTTCGACGTCGCGGCACAAGTCTGTCTGCGTCTTCTCGTAGACAATCGACGTCGAGACATAACTCAGTCGACGTCCTCACATAGGCGTTCGACGTCGAGGCACAAGACTTCGTCGCAGAAGCGGTCAACGTCGAGACACAAGACTCCGTCGGCCTAAAGGCGGTCGACGTCTAGACAGGGGACTCCATTGGTGCTACTTCACGGGCGCTCATTGTCGAGACGGGGGACTCCGTCGGCGTCAACTCAAGGACGTTCGACGTCGAGACGTACACATCCTCCGTCGTCGTCAACCAGGCGGCGATCGACGTCGAGGCACAGTTCTACTCCCAGAGAACGGTCGACGCCGAGGACACATCGTTCGACGCCGAGCTCGGTCCTCCTCACGTCCAGTGAGCATTTCTCCATCACCACCACTGACGTCGAGGGCAAAATCACCAGCACTGGTTCAGGGCACAGTGACTCAACGTTCAGCGTCGAGACACTCGCCAGTCGGCGTTGACCCATCACACGGGTTCAAGACGCACTTCGTCATCGTCTTCAAGGTCACCGGAGGTGATTATCTCGACCTCTAGCAGTCCGGCGTCTTCACCTGTATGCCCCCGTTCATGCTCTGAGGCTCCTGCATGAGAAGAGGCAGAAATCTCCATCTGTGCACCTCTCTCCTAGGTGGATGTTACCTCTGCATCACTGGCAGAAATCTGGAACAGTACAAGCACGAGATACTCCGGATTACTCCAGCCCTCTACACAGGTCTCCTCTGGCCCGGCTGGTACAAGCTGTAGATCTCTCTCCCACTGCTCCATCGAGGGGTCGAGATCATACATGTACTCCTGCACCTTCCTCAAGAAGATCTACGTCTCGAGGTCATAGGCGAAGGCTCAGGTCACCCACACGTTCGCCCTCTTCTACACAATCTTCAAAGAGGGACTACTCTCCTACACTTACAGACAGCCCACCGTCGAGGGTCTCTCCGGTGGATGACGTCAGTACTTTTCAGGATGTTCTGGCCAGAGGGGCAACAAAGTTGAACATTGTTATGCCTACCCAGCAGAGTTCATCCTCAGTGATTTTTGAGACTACATCAAAGATCAGCAGCCAGACCATTGTTACCCTTGGTGCCAGGCCTCCTCCAGCCGGTGATGGACACTTTTCTTACACCGGCAAGGATCTTGAAGAAATACAAGCCTCCGGAGGAAGATCCATTATTTCTTAGATCTGACCCACCTCCTGACTGTAAAAATTGCAGCTGCTAAAAAGACTCATGCAGTGGCCTCCTCATCAACAGTCCCCCCTGATAAGGAGAGCAGAGCACCGGATTCGTGGGGGAGAAAAGTCTGCGGCACGTCAGCCTCCATGTTGATGGTCTCCAGGGCCTCGGCGCTATTAGGGCGTTATGATAGGTCCTTGTGGGACTCGCTTCAAAGATATACAGAAAAACTACCCAAAGAAGACCGCAGGGACTTTGAAGAGATATTGCAGGAAGGAAGCTTAGTGGCAAATCAAGTTATCAGCGCCGCAGCTGATGGCGCAACACTGTCTGCGCACTCCTATGCACACGGAATCTGTGCCAGACGGTCATCCTGGCTCCCACTAACCTCGCTAAAACCTGAAGCTCAGTCGCGGATCCTCAACCTCCCTTTCTCAGGGTCCTACTTGTTTGGCACTCACACAGATGAGATGTCGAGGATGAAGACAGAGCTTGATACCCTGAAGGCGGTAGGGCTTGAAAGAAGGAGGGAGTTCAGGCGCAGCGAGGTCGAGGGGTATATTCAAGGTACTTCTTAGTGAAGAAAAAAGGTCAGAAATCAGAATACAGGCCTATCATGGATCTTCGGGCCCTCAACAAGTCCATCAGAAAGGAGAAGTTTTGCATGTTGGCTCTCCATCAAATATATCCCCATCTACAACAAGGGTATTGGATGTGTTCGCTGGATCTGCAGGATGCATAATTTCACGTCCCAGTCAGTCCTCCTCACAAAGTTCCTGCGGTTTCTGCTGGGATCGTCCCATTATCAGTTCAAAGTCCTGCCCTTCGGGTTGAAGTCGGCCCCTCGAGTGTTTACAAAGTGCATGGCAGTAGTAGCAGTCGCTCTACGGCGCAAAGGCATCTTTGTGTATCCTTATCTCGATGACTGGCTTCTGAAAGGTCCTTCTCCCTAGAGCGCGAGGAACCACTACCAGCAATGTCTAGACCTTTGCCAGCGGCTGGGTCTCCACGTCAACTTCAAAAAATCGACTTGGCACCCCACACAGAGAATCCACTATCTGGGGGCTACAATAGACTTTGAAATAGGAAAAGTGTTTCCTTCAGAGGAGAGACTGTCATCTATCACTCTGAAATGCAAGCAGATTCTGCGCAGCAGCTTACCTTCGGTCCGTCAGGTTGCCTCTCTCCTAGGGTCGATGGCATCCTGCATTATTCTTGTCCCCAACGCCAGGCTGAGGATGCGTCCTTTGCAGCAGGATCTGGAGGACAAGTGGGATCAGCGAACGGCTCGGTGGGTCGACAGGATACATCTGTCAAAAGCAGCCAGAGCATCGATTCCATGGTGGATGTGACAGGAAAATCTGTTTGTAGGGGTTCCATTCCATCAGACACCTCCCTCTCAATCATTAATCATGGATGCTTCCCTCCAGGGTTGGGGACCACACATGGGGTCCCTCCAGACTCAAGGTCGATGGTCAACAAAAGAGCAATTGTATCACATCAACATGCTGGAGCTGAGAGCGGTGCATCTAGCCCTCAAGGCCTTCCTCCCTTCGATTCAGACCAACTCCATTCTAGTACAGACAGACAATACGACAACCATGTACTATCTGAACAAGCAGGGAAGGATTCAGTCGAGATTTCTATCTCTGGAAGCCCAAGCTCACTGGCATTGGCTCCTTGCGAGGAATCTGACGATAACAGCAATACACCTACCGGGGGAGCAGATTTCACAAGCAGACGCTCTGTCGTCACTTCGAGGACCAGCAGGGCTGGGTTCTAAACGGCGAAGTGGTCTAAGATATTTTTCGAGAATGGGGTCGCCCAAGCATCAATCTGTTTGCGGACGACACAAACAAAATATGCTGCGACTTCACCAAGATTCTACCGACCAGGGTCGAGAGGAAATGCCCTTTTGATCAACTGGTCAGGAGGATTTGTGTACGCCTTTCCTCCCCTTCCTCTCATCCCGAAGGTCGTAACCAAACTCTCACACACAGAGGCGAGGATGATTCTGATTGCTCCGGACTGGCCACAGCAGTGGTGGTACCCGGACTTTCTGCACCTGTTAGAATGCCCATACAAGAGATTGCCGTGCAGACCGGACCTGCTGCCAAGATGAACGGGAGCATTCATCACCCCAACCTTTCCTCACTGAACTTGGCAGCATGGCTCCGGAGGTCCTCCAATATGGTCATTTAGGTCTCCCTCAGAACTGCATGTCCATCTTGAAAGAAGCTAGAAGACCTTCCACAAGACACTCTTATGCTTGTAAATGGAAGCATTTCTATTTGTGGTGTGTACAAAATGATTACAATCCTACCAAGTGGCAGGAGGAAGTGATTTTACCCTACCTACTTCACTTAGCTAAGGCAGGTCTAAAATTCTCTTCCATAAAAGTACACCTAGCTGCCTGCCATTACGGCATACAGGGCATACAGGCGGTCTCCTTATCAGACTTCTTTCTTTCAACTGCAGGTAGTGAAGGACTTCTTGCAAGGATTAAAGAAGGTTTACCCTCCTATTCGGCCTCCTTCACCTCCCTAGGAGCTGAACCTGGTTCTATCTAAATTGATGGGTCCCCCATTTGAGCCTATCCACAAAGCAACTCTCCAACACCTTACGTGGAAGGTAGCCTTTTTGGTGGCGATTACCTCAGCTCGCAGGGTGAGCGAGATTCAAGCTCTCTGCTCAAAAGAACCATACACAGTGTTTTATCTCAATAGAGTTGTTTTGAGAACCCACCCCTCCTTCCTTCTGAAGGTGGTGTCGGATTTCCATGTCAACCAAGCCATTTCGATACCTACCTTTTTTCCTAATCCCTCTACTCCAGCTGAGAGGTCCCTTCACTCTTTAGACCTGAAAAGGGTTTTGAAATTCTATTTGGACAGGTCTAAGACGATTAGGAAATCTGATCAACTGTTCATTAATTACGGTTCAATCAGAACAGGTTTTCCAGCCTCCAAGTGTTCCATCTCCAGGTGGATAGTGTCATGTATCAAACTGGCTTATCAGTTAGCACAAAAGCCACTTTGGTCTAGGCCCAAGGCTCATTCCACTAGAGGAAAAGCGGCTACAACGGCTTTCCTTAATGTACCGATTTCGGAGATCTGCAAAGCAGCCACTTGGAGATCTATACATAAGTTTACTAGACACTATTGTCTCGACTCAGATACCAGAGCGGACACTCAAGTGGGCCAGACCTCCTTGAGAAATTTGTTCCAATGCTGATAAAAGCTTTGATTGTTTGTTTGCTCATTGTTTCTCATTTGCCCGCAGGCGGAGGAAGGGCTTGCTATTCGATTCATGCTTATAACTATTGATGAGGATCCCCTGGAAGAGAAGGATAAGTTACTTACCTGTAATCCTAGTTCTCTTCCAGGTGTATCCTCATCAGTCATAAGCAACCCACCCGCCTCCCCAGGCAAATGAGACTTCTGTTAAGCTATATCTTTGTGCCCTAACCCTCGGGTCTCCGCAAAGAACTGACCTAACTGTCACCCCTGAGGCATGATGTGAAGCTGGAGGTCATGGCTGCCTTAAAGGCACGGTGCAGGTTTTTATGTTGGAATTGCTTTCATTTTCTATACTATTGGTTTGCAATGCAGCCTGTAGGATAACAATCCCTGCTCTTTTGCAAATTATTTTGAGTCTACTCATTAAAAAGAGTTCAAGTAATACTTGCCCTCCTGTGGTCTATATTCTATAGTATGTTAATGCAAAAGCAGTTATTTGTTACATTGTTTAGCCTCCCTTATAGGGGCTGCATTGATGTGTGAAAAAATTATATACGTTTATATATATATATATATATATATATTGAGCTGTATATATGTTTTCATATATATTTTGTATTATTTCCGGGGTCCCCGCGCATGGGCGGGAATATTCAGTGCTTATGACTGAGTATACCCCCTGGAAGAGAACTAGGATTACAGGTAAGTAACTTATCCTTCTGGCTACCAGCTTTTTGGCTTCGTCAGTGCTTGTTTTGTCATGGTTTTTGTAAAACATTGTTAGGGGGGGACCCTCACTAATTAAAAAAAAAAAAAATGGATTCATGTAAACCTATTTTTGGGCTGAAAGCACACATTTCCATAGCAATACCTGATACTGATGGGAACGCTGTGTGTAGATGTGTTTCTGTGAAAGAGCAGAATGCCATCACTCAGTGAAGCTAAGTAGTGGCTAAAGCGAACCGGCCCCCTGCCCTGTGCTGTAGTGGGCTGATAGAAAGTGAATGACAGAACAGCAGATCTGTGTATGTAGAGGGCTGGAAGAAAGCCTCTATAAGGAAGAATTTTATATATACATAATTTAGTAAATTCAAACGGTCTTGGCTAGCATCAGAGATAACAAGCATTGGCATAGCCAATTGGTCTCGCCTTTGGGACCTTATAAGTATTTAGTTATGCAGCACAATATCATTGGTGCAACAACATTAACTATTGCATTGAGTCATTTAGTATGTGAGAGAGTCAGTAAGTTATTGAGACAGAGTGATAGTGAGAGAGTCAGTCAGTGAGAGTTAGTTAGTCAGTGAGAGAGAGTCAGTGAGAGTTAGTTATTGAGCGAGAGACAGTTAGTCAGTGAGCGAGAGCGTTTTCTATGTTTGTAACTTATAGAGGTGCATTGAGGCACTAGGACTTCCTTCTGGATTATTTAGCTAGAACTTTTGGCTTTGTTGTAGAGCAATTGTACTTATAGTACAACATGCAATTTGCTTGCGGCCTGGACGGTTGGTATTAGCCTGCAGACTTTGCATTGCAGTTTTTACAGCTGGCAGTAAACGCAGAAGATGATCGCAGGAGTATACGTTGTGAATACGTATTAGATAGGTATCCATTAGGTATGCTTTTGCAGGCATTTTCTGTGTTTACCTGGCATTTGTAACGTTGGGGGTCCTTTTAAAATGTTTTAAAAATGCCCTTTTACAAGTTAACTAAGTGCTTTTTTTTGCTGATTTTTAAAATGGTGTTTTGGGAAGCTTTCTGTTTAGATAGAGGCAGAGAGACAGATAGAGGCAGAGAGACAGATAGAGGTAGAGAGACAGATAGGGACACGAATAGATAGAGGGAGTCAGAGATAAAGCCTGGGAGAGGCAGAGATAGATGGAGGCAGAGATAGATGGAGGCAGAGATAGATGGAGGCAGAGATAGATGGAGGCAGAGATAGATGGAGGCAGAGAGAGATGGAGGCAGAGAGAGATGGAGGCAGAGAGAGATGGAGGCAGAGAGAGATGGAGGCAGAGAGAGATGGAGGCAGAGAGAGATGGAGGCAGAGAGAGAGAAAGTGAGAAAGAGGCAGAGATGGGGACAGAGAGAGGGAAAGTGAGAAAGAGGCAGAGATGGGGACAGAGATACAGGGAAAGTGAGAAAGAGGCAGAGATGGGGACAGAGATACAGGGAAAGTGAGGGAGGCAGAGATAGGTAGGGACAGGTAGTGACAGAGACAAATAGACAGGGACAGACAGACAGAGGCAGAGGTAGGTAGTGGCAGAGATGGAATGAGGCAGAGACAGATAGAGAAACAGATAGAGGCTGAGACAGATAGAGGCAAAAACAGATACAGAGAGATGGATAGAAATAGGGAGACTGGCTGAGGCAGAGACCGATCTAGTTAGACAGAGATAGGTAGAGTAAGAGACAAGTTAAGGCAGAGAGAGATCAAGGCAGAGACTGACTGAGATAAATAGACAGATATAGATAAAGACAGATACAGGGAGGGACAGACAGAGGTAAAGACAGAGAGACCGATAGAAACATATAAAAAGACAGCGAGAGATGGAGACAACCAGATACAGCCAGGGAAAGATAGTGACAGACAGAGAAAGAGGCTGAGAGATAGATAGAGGCAGAGACAAATAGAGAGATAGAAATAAACAGAGAGAAAGATAGAGAGAAAGACAGACAGAGAGAGACATGGAGACAGAGAGGGAAATGGACAAATGGAGACACAGGGAGAGAGACAGAGGGTGGAGGGAGATAGAGGGAGGGGGGAGATAGACCGAGGGAGATAGAGGGAGATATAGGGCGATATAGAGAGATAGATGTAGAAAGGGAGATACAGAAAGAGAGAGACAGAGAGTGATAGAGAAAGATGTGTATATGGCGGGTTTGGTGGCTTAGTGGTCGTATGCGGACGCTGTAGGGGCCTGTGTCCAACTTTATGGTTGTTATACGGTCCCAAAGGCGAGACCTATTGGCTATGCCAATGCCTGTATGTGCAGTCGCTGTGTGGCTGCACATTGACTAGGTGATAGTAATTTAAGGCACCATACAGTGCTGTGTTTTGTAGCGGCTGCACACTGGCACTGTATGTGCAGTCGCTGTCTGGCTGCACACTGACTATAAAATAGTAATTTAAGTTAGCATACAGTGCTGTGATTTGTGGCTGCTGCACACTGGCAATGTAACACAGGTGATTTGAGGCCTCATCAGAGTGACTGCCTGAGAAAGGGAGACTTGCAGTGAATAGGGGTTATTTAATGGTGTCCTGAGGCTGCATCACACTGACTGTGAAAGAACTCAACAGGTGCTGCGGTACAGTGACTTGTCACAGAGAAGTTAATTAGTTCTTAATATGAGTAATTGAAGTTGTGTGCGCGATAAGGGTGCTGTCCGCTGGGAAATCAGTGTATGCAGACTGTGCTAGATATAATGGGAGAGCACCTGCAGGCGCTCCACATGTGACTACACGCCCAACCCTTGAGCCCTTGCGATGCCTGTCCCGAGTAATGCGCGGGTGGGGGGTTCTGCCATTGACTGCTTGGGAATGGCGGTACACATGGGAGCTGCCTGGTGCTTCACGTCACAGGCCAGCACGTGGAGTCCGGAATCTGTACACAGGGAGTGCAAGGGACACGGAGGTCTGTTTGAGCGAAATGCTCCCAGTCAGTGTGGGGCAGGACAAAATGGATACCTGGGCTGGTGGGGGAATAAACTGTGGATGCCTGGATCAGTCCTATGAAGCAGCACACAGGGGTTGCCTTGTGCTGTGCAGCTTGCGATAGAGGCGTTAGATAGAACAGACCAATTGTCTGTGCCTGTTATAAGCGTTGAATATTTGTACTAACTGGCTTTTACGGCTGTCTGATCTAAGCATTCCCTGCTTTCAATGTAGCATTGTAGTTGTAAGTTTGAATTTAGACTGGGGGCAGTGCAGCGCTTTCCTTTCAGAGATGGTGTTCATAAGAAAAATATAATATTTTTGGGGCTCACAAGACAGCCTCAAAAGTCGCAACAACTGACTGATCTATTTTGTATTGCCTTAGTGAGGTTGTTTTAACGGAAAACGTTTATATGCGCTTTTCATACAAGACATCAGCGCTGTCATTGCTTTTTGATGCAGCATTTTACTGTTGCTAGCTTACAAGTTAAAACTGTATTCCGGTAAAGTGAAGGAGTGCGGGGAAGAGGGGCCCGACCGGAGCAGTTGGAAGCTGGTGAGCTGCATTTGTGTAAAATGGAGGGCTGCGAGGAGGGCCCCGACCGGAGGAGCTGGATTTGAAGAAAGTGAGGAAGTGCCGGTCGGAGGGACCCAAGCGGAGCCGTTGGAAGCTGATGATCTGTATTTGTGCGAAGTGAAGGAGTGCAGCAAGGAGGGTCCTGACCAGAGGAGCTGGATTTTAAGAAAGTGACGAAGTGCCGGGAGGAGGGACGCAAGCGGACCCGTTGGAAGCTGGTGAGCTGTATTTGGGAGAAGTGAAGGAGTGCTGCGAGGAGGGGCCCAACCGGAGGAGCTGGAATATGGTGAGCTTTATTCCCGCACCCGTGGAAGTTAAGGAGGAGCTTGCGAGACCACGGTAAGTGAGACTGTGTATTCGGGGTATTTTGGAGCCACGACTGCTTTATGTTAATATTTAGGATTAGGGAGCATAGGAAGTATTGTTGGTGCGGAGTGCTGGCACTAGGTGGAGCCCGGTGAATGTGTCCCTTAGGCAGTATTAAGTGCGTGTGTTGATGTGATTGGGGGTATTTGTTCAGTTTTTAGCATTTTCTGGGTTTTGCTGGTGCTTGAATTGGGCATAGTTAGTGCTTTTGCTGTGGGTTGTTAGTTGACATGGTAATAAAATATGAGTTGTACCGCTGTGATAACCTACCTGCTTAACATGTTACAGGTAAAGTTTACCCAGTCACAGTTTCGTTTGTGGTGCATGTAACATTTTGTAGGAGGTGCGTGACATTATAGTTGCACTTACTACCGTTTGGGGGGGATGGGTGCAGAGGTGGTGGAGGCTGGTGTTAAACCGCTAGCAACGTCATTGTATCTAGTTAAGCAGTTCTGTCGAAGTAATTGCTCCCTGCTTTGACCCGTGTACTTTAATTGCTTGCCCAATGAATGCCTGGTGCTGGTGTACAAAGGCGTGTACGAGTGAGCTGTTTTGACCTTTAATTTTTTTAATGTAGGCAGCATATTTGTGTTTCTGGATTTGGGGCTGGGCAGCTAGGAGTGCACCTACTGTTGCAGATTGTTTTGGGGTAACCGAATGAGGGCTGTAGATCCTGGGAAGTAGTAGTGTGTTTAAAAGAAGAGCGCCTTACACATTTACATATTGCATGACCTTACATAATTTCTAAAACTGTGCCTGTTGCACGCTGTGTTGGTTAGGTTAAAGCAGGTGCCTACCCCATATTGCTTTTTTGAAGGCGAAATGATTTGTTGTAAGTTTTTTGCCATGGCCTAGAAGCTAAAGGAAGCTGCCTGACTGTGCGGGGCTGGGAAAAGGAGCGTGACGGCTGGGTAGTAGGAGCGCATTGGAGAAAAGTGTGGGCAGAGAGAGGGAGCCTTGTGTGGGGTGAAATTGTGTGTTTAGAGAGAGAGACTGGGAAAGTGAAGAGGAGTGCCGGGAGGAGGGACACAAGTTGAGGAGCTGGAACGTGGTGAATTGCATTGGGGGAAAGCTAAGGAGTGCCGAAAGGAGGGACGCAACCGGAGGAGCTGTAACCTGGTGAGCTGCATTTGAATAAAGTGAAGGAGTGCCGGGAGGATGGACGCAACTGGAGGTGCTGTAACTTTGTGAGCTGCGGGTAGTAGCAGCGCGGTGGAGAAGGAAGTGTGGGCAAAGTGAGGGAGCCTAGCGTGTGGTGTAAGTGTGTTTAGAGAGAGAGACTATGAAAAGTTAACTGGAGTGCCGCGAGGATGAACGCAACCGTAGGAGCTGGAACCCGGTTAGTTGTATTTGAGTGAAGAAGTGCCGCAAGGAGGGACGCAAGCGGAGCCGTTGGAAGCTGGTGAGCTGTATTTGTGAGAAGTGAAGGAGTGGTACGAGGAGGGGCCCGACCGGAAAAGCTGGATGTGAAGAAAGTTACGAAGTGCCGGTAGGAGGGACTCATGGGAGCCGTTGGAAGCTGGTGAGCTGTATTTGTGAGAAGTGAAGGAGTGCTGCGAGGAGGGGCCCGAACGGAGGAGCTGGATTTGAAGAAAGTGAGGGAGTGCCGGTTGGTGGGACACAAGCGGAGCCGTTGGAAGCTGGTGAGCTGTATTTGTGAGAAGTGAAGGAGTGCTGCGAGGAGGGGCCCGAACGGAGGAGCTGGATTTGAAGAAAGTGATTAAGTGCCGGTCGGAGGGACGCAAGTGGAGCCATTGGAAGCTGGTGATCTGTATCAGTGTACAGTGAAGGAGTGCTGCATGGAAGGTGCAATCAGCAGAATAGAACACGGGCAATACCCTTGCAGAAGGAACAAGAAGCACGAGCAAAAAGGAGACTGAGAGGGCGGAGCGAGTGAGTGGCCGGGACTTGTGGGCGAGGAGAGAGGCGCGCGCTTGGGAGAGCAGTCTGCTCATTTTCAAGCACTGCACTCGTACTTGTGGCACGCCCCTGCTTGCTCCCGCAAGGTGGATGCCGCCACAAGCATGAGTGTGTGCTTGAAAATGAGCAGAGTGACGGCTAAAGGCCCCCCTATGCATCGCATGCGCGCTGCGTAGGCGAGACCTAAAAAACAAGGAATGCACGTGAGAGAGAGGGGGAGCAGGAGTTGAGCCCGGGAGTGGTGCGTGCGTGCGCAGTCTGCTCATTTTCAAGCACAGCACTCGTGCTTGTGGCACGCCCCTGCTCGCTCCCGCAAGGTGGATGCCGCCACAAGCACGAGTGTGTGCTTGAAAATGAGCAGAGCGACGGCTAAAGGCCCTCCTATGCAGTGCATGCACGCTGCGTAGGCGAGACCTAAAAAGGGGTTTATGCTTGCCTTTCTGGGCAAGGTCATTGAAATTAATTTGCAGTGTGGCAACATGGTCAACTAAGTATACTTTTACAAAGCATTGTGTAGATTTTCAGGAAATACATGAAACTGCAGTAGGGCATAGCATTTTATTAAAGTTATTTGCAACAGCTTCCTTATTTGGGCCTCTTCCAGAGGAGAGTGGCAATGCTACTATATAATCTGTGCACAGCTTGTGAATCAGGAAGAGATCGCTCTGTAAAACAAAATCCAGTTGCTTATCTGAGAGAATAATTTTGCAGTTTATGACTTTTTAATTCATAATTCCGCCATCGAGTGACTGGGTCTGGTTCTAAAAGGGATAGTTAGAGCAGTCAGGGTTTTTTTCTGAGCCGGTTACCAGGATTTAAACAGAATACACACCTGCACCTCGGGCCCATTTTATATTCGAGAGTTTGTAGGCGGTTATTGTCTCCAAAGTTAAGAAGAGCTCTTTTCACCAGGTGTCAATATCTGGCCTCCTGCCAGAGCATAGAACTGGAGGTGGTAGAACATAAAATGGCTGACGTTTCATCTTCAAGCATGGGCAGCAGCAAGTGCACAGTATGACAGAGCTGAATGTTTTCGGAGTAAATCTGCTACTTTCATTTTTCATTCTTGTTAGACACAGTAAGCAGTGTCACTCCCAGATTAAGTGTGACCTCAGATCAGATTAGGGGGCCTCTATTTTAAGACTGAATGTCTCTTCATGTGCTGTTGAGTAAGCTGATGTGTGAATGTCATCACCTAGGAGCACTGCCTTTTTTTTCTTTTCAGCTGCACTTCTGTCGCATCTCTTTGCCTCAAACGTTATTCACTAGTGAAATGACTGAATACAGTAACTTTGATAATAAAATGGAAAACAAACTTTTTGCAAATCCATAGGTTTGTAGAGCTTTTCGACCTATTATGCCTGACGTTTTCCTGTGCGTGTCTCAGAACAAAAGGCTGCATCCTTCAGCAGTGACCTGTTATATGCCGATTGGCTAGTGCATAGAAAGCCTCCCAAACTGAATGACTGGTTCACTGAAAGAATTCAGCAGTGATCCATATGAAGGACAGTCCTTCCAATGGAAGAACAAAGGCCTGATTAGAGACCATATGGTGTCTTATTTTCCAGTTATGGGGGTGGGGGTGCATTGGAATCTAAAACAATCTCAGGCTCGCCAGGTGTCAATCTAATACACACTCAGTCTTCACCTGTCATAAGGTTTCTGCACATACACAGAGCTATGCACAGGAAAATGGGACCCTGGAATACAGTGGTTTGCCACCATATACCATAGCACCCAAAAACCCCAACCCAACTAGCTTAGCATCCCATTAGCACCCAAGAACTAATGTTTGGACAACCCAGAACACGGTATCTTTATCTCAGGACTCACTGAAGCAAGAACACTCTTTCGCCACTCACTCGTACTCTGTCCACAAGGTGCGTAGGAAGAGACACTGGATAGGTTAAAATGTTTATTCCAACTTACGTGCTCTAATGTACAGTACACGTGTCAGTACTAATAGCATAATGCATATTACTAATATAAGCAGCATGGTTACAATTCCATAGAATACAAACGGGGAAAGCATCTCAGAGCTCAGTGGATAAACGTATAAATAACATTACCACCCTCCCCTTGCAGTAAGATAGTTTATTATAAAATAGAAGACCTCTGGGCTTTGACTAGCGAACCCCCATACCTCAGTCTCTAGATGCAGAATTACATCAGCAGGACATCATAGCTCTTCTCACTGAAAGGGATTTCTCCAAGTGTGTTTAAGCGCTAGTAAACCACAGTATTAAAAGCATATCAAATTCTTCATGGCAATTGCACATAATGTTATGTCTGGGTGCGCGAGACTGGCCATATCAGGAAGAACCAGAATACATTGTTATGCGACCTTGTACATGTTTGTGCAGACTGAGCCCAAAAAGGTGAACAACAGAAAATGCAGACAGTGCAAAAGAACTTGGCACGAGCAAAGGGCGAGGAAGGCCCGGCTCAGTGTAACGTGCGCAAAGAGAAGCAGCATGGCAGCCAGGCCTAGGCCAACATAACAAGGCAGGTAACAATCCACAAGACACCCTCCCCTGGACAGTCCGGCGGCCAGGACAGAGGCCCATCAGAGGAAAAACAAAGCCGTCGGAGCACAGGGAGTGCCCAAACGGCGAAGGGCAGGTCAATCCATGAAAGTGTAGGTGCAGAAAAAAGCCATACCCTCCAAGAGTTCATCATTGGAATCGTCAAAAAACATAGAAGCCATCCAATCCATGAGATCAAAAGAGCAGGAATGCTCCTCAGCAAAGGGAGCATCCAGAAGCAATGCGGGACAGCTTGCGTGATAATTGAAACAGCTTCGTTGTAGGAGATCCTGGGCAGCCGCCCAGATATCCCATTGCGCCAAAATCCCCAGTGCAGCCGCACGCGCCATACAGCCAGCCACGGAACAGTCCTGCTCATGGGCCTCTAAGGGACCCATCAACTGAACAAAATCCGGAACAGACAATGACGGATTGGAGAGGCAATAATCCAGAGTCCAGGTGAAAGGACAGCGGACACAAGTCATCACAGGTTGCACGCAAGTGAAATACGCAAAGCGAAATGAAAGAGCATATGACACACTTAGTGTCGCCAATGGCAAGACACCAAAACCGGCCAAAAGGCGCTCACGGAGCAGCTGGAGGCGTTCTGGATCGAGCAGGTCCCATCGGGGAGCAGCCATTGCGCAGAAAGCAAATTAAGAGCAAGACACCAGCCGCTAAAGCGAGGATCAATGGGAAACCGCCAAAGACACTGGAAAAAATAGAATGTATGAAAGCCGGTATGACACCAAATATAGTTTGGAAGGAGGACACTAAGCCCGACCCCACGACCTTAAAAAAGTGCACTAGGCCGTCAGTGTTAGATGCGTTAAAAATACGATGTATTAACTCCCCAAAATGTTGGGGGAGATTAGTGTTCAAAAGGGCCTGTATTTCACTGTGGGTACTCGCCACCTGGAGAATGAATGTCTCCCGGGCGGACGTGAGCATAACTTCCTCGTTTAATAATAGTGCCTTTATTCTGCTCAGTCTATTGAAATCTGCTTCCATGGTAGGGATGGAAGGCCAAATAGAGATATCAACCTTGCCATGAGGGGGAGGAAAAAGCACATTTTTGCAGCAGACAACCCTGTGCGAAACTGTTACAATGTAAGGAATGCCAGCCTGCAGGCCACAACAGTTTTCATTATTTAAAAGTAAATAACTACCATTGGAAAGGAGAGTGAAAGTAGGAGAAATAACAGGAGCAGGAATACCTTTCAGCACACAAGCAAGATTAGGAGAGGAAACGCTACATGAGCCATGCAATTTAATGTGTTTACAAATAAGCGAATGACCTATAGTCGAGTCGCAGTACTCCCCCGTGAGAAAGACTTCCTTGCCGTCCCGAAGGCATTTATACATGAAAGGCAAGGACCAGAGTTCATGCAGGAAAGCACTGCCCAATGGCCGGTAACGGCCCACAGGATAATGTTTCATGCACGAGTCAAATTCAAACAAGGAAAATGGTAAAGCTATAACCCCATGGACTAGCCATACAGCAGAATCGAGTTCTGCAACAGAGAACGGCAAAGGATCCACCTTTTCGATATGTAATAGAGTGTAAGTTGCATCCTTCATGGACATAAATTGCTGTTTGTCAGTTAAGTTAAAAGGTAGAAATAAGGCAGAGGTGTTCAAAAAATGCCAAGGAACTTTACCTAACTTGAGCGTTTGTAAAGTCCATGCAAACTGCATAACTGAACGCAATTGATTCTGACCATGATATAACACAGAAACATCATCTTGTACAATATCGACAACAGAGGACACAATATTCTCTAAAGTGTAAATGCGAGAAGACAGGGTATTAATACTATTGTCAACAACAGCAAGCACCTTTTCCATATTTGCTTGATCTATTTCCCGAAGACGGGAAGCAGCTTCCATTTGTGATAGCTTCCAGAGTTCATTATACGTTTCATAAATGAATCTCTTAGGCCGGGGACCACGAGGTCCCAAAACAAAGTCGGACAGATCAATATTGCCTGAAAGGAGGGACAAATGTTGTTTAACAGAATCAAGGGACGAATGTTGCAGCCATTGTTTGCATAATTTACCAACAGAATATGTAGTGACAGTACGAGAAGTAATAAATCTCGGATCAGGCCTATCCTGTGTGTATCTAGTACCCGAGTCGTGAAAACGCATTTGACATGCATTAGATGATATAGGCCATACCAACCAGGGTGACTGATCCAGTCCGGAAATATTAAATGAATTATTCTGTAATAGAGCCTGTAAGGTCGTCAGGGACAGGTTAAAACGTGAGCTATCATTGGGAAAACTCGAAAGGGATGGAATTGAGGGCGAGTTTAATTGTTTAGTGGTAGCTAAGCCCCAACATGTAGTTTGATAGATGGAAGCATTTAGGAACATAATTTGAGTAGGGATGAGACAAGCACGATGCAATGCCTCGGTTCCTTGTACCTGCCATGGCTTGGAGCCCCAAATAGATTTCAAATCCACTGTACTCTCCCAGTACTCATAACCACCCACAGCTAGGGCACTCAAAAAGGAACCCGAATATAGCAATTTTGTGTGTGTTAACATAATTTTCTGAGTTGATGTTGTATTAAGTCTAAAATAATAGGATGCAGGGTTCGACCGATTAAAATCAGTAAAATAGGTAAACTTATTTCGAAGAGCCTGTGAGCTACCTGGCAAGGGGTTTGGACAATGTTCCCATTGGGTGTAGTTAACAGAACTACGCAGGGCACTTGGCTTATGGAGAAAATGATTACCCCAATGTTGGTAACAATACAAATTAGCATAATTCGCAGAATTCATATATAAATCCTCAGCATTAAAAGATGCATAATATTTTAAATCGGCAAACAAAGCTTCAACGGCATGCACATCCCAACCATCAGAATGAATATTATTTTGTACTACATCACCCATTGAAACACGAAGGACATTAGGTACATTGATGATTTCCGTCGGACCATGGATTTGATAGTTCACCGCATCCCATACGATGCCATCAGCAACTGGAAAAGCTGAAATGTTCACAAATGTGTGGTCACGCTTCATGATGTGAGACGAGGAATGAGGAGCCAAAGTTCCAGAAACATAGTCTACAGCAGAGCGTTCAGGTAAATAGTGACCATTGATTAGTAGAAAAAACACGGTGACAAAGCCAATGGACATGAACAGAAAAAGCAAGAAAAGTACCAACCAGAGGTATGTCCAGGGTGGAATCAAAAATTGTCTCTAAACCAGGATACAAAAATACTGAACTTGGATGGGACTTTTGAAGAGGTGGTATCCGAATCAAAGGAATAACGAGTCTGACTTAATGGCATTATTGGTTGATGCGCCACCGATTCAGATGCATGATAAATATACTCGTCCTCGTCGATGTTGGTGGAGAGTTGGGGATCAATTATAGTTTCAGGCAAAGTAGAGGATTCAGGCAAATCAACCATCTCAATTACAGCATCAGCGATCGTTCGCGCAGATGGACTATGAACATATGTCCGATAAATGGCAGGACAAGAGACCGCTGGTGTGACACTATTCAGGATCGGCCAGGCGCTGTAGCTTGACATTTTCAATTGAGATGTATCTGTTCTCTTTGCGACCAGGAAGCGGTGGTAAAATGACTGTACGTGTTCCCTTCAGGCCAAGAACTGGAACCGGTGCACGAAAAGAGGGGCCAAATTCCTTTTTGTTTTCAACCTTCTCTCGAACCAGTTCTCCAATGTTCGGAAGCCAGCCGGCTACCGGAATCTGCAACGCAGGGTCTGTGGCTGAAGGTAAATGTGTAGTTGCAAGTTTGTCTCGGGCTTCTTGTAAGTCCTGTAACATAGCAGAATGGTTATCTACATCAAACTTGGCGGATTGCGCCGCGATGTCTGGACCCTCAAGGTCAGGCACAAACATTCTTATGCCAAAGAGCATTTCGTATGGGGTCCGCCCACCCAGAGGTCTTCTAGGGAGATTATTAAGTGCACGCTGAACGGTATACAAATGGGCCAGCCAGTTCCTGCCAGTACCTATAACCCTAGCTGTTAAGGATTGCTTTAAGTCACGGTTCATTCGTTCAACGATAGAGTTGCCCTCAGGCCTATACGGAGACGAAAATTTCACCCGCACCCCAAGCGAAGCCATTGCATCCTTGTAAGCCCTAGAGGCAAACGCTGGACCTTGGTCCGAATGGAAGGTGCCGCATGCGTAAATTCCCACAAAGACACGCAAATCCCTGATTACATTTCGGGCGTCAGCACTCCGTTGTGGCCAGACCCAGAGAAACCGTGTGCACGAGTCCACTGCCACTAAGATGTATTTATAAGCAGTGTCTGATGAGAATGGACCGCAGTGATCCAAGTAAACACACCCAAAGGGTCTGTTAGCAATGCAGAGCGGTGTTTGTGGTGGACGTGTTACCGTGGAAGGCTTAATCTGTTGACAAACGTCGCAAGAAAGCACAAAAGCACGGGTGTCTTTATATAACCCACGCCACCAATAACGCTGCTGCAAGATGGAAACCGTAGCTGACACACCTGCATGTGCCGAGGCCATGCCTTCGTGTGCAGCTGATATCAAGGCACTCCTGCGGTCCGCGTTGGGGATCAGCCGATCTCCAACGTCAGGTATAGTTACATAAGGAACCTGATCGGGACTTAATTTGTAAGAATACTTGGAAGGGAAACCTGTAGGGTAATTATCACCTTCCTTGGTTGCAGCAATAGCTGCTAAAATAACAGGGTCTATTTTAGACATGGACCTGGTAACCGCTGCTACTGAACACGTGACTACTGCTGAACGGGCAGCTTCATCTGCCAGATCGTTACCAATAGCGTGTGCGCCCACCCGCTGATGGCCTAAGGTGTGAACCACCTGTGTGAGGGGCAGACGTTGTTGCAATTCTGCCACTCGAACCCAAAGCATTTTATGCTTAATTGTGCTCCCTTTTGCGTCTCTTGTAGTCGTTTTTCGACCAGAAAAACAGATTGTCATTGTAAGATTGTACACAGTAGAAGGAATCACATACAATAAGAGTTGTCTCATCCTGAGAAGCAAACTCAAGTGCAAGTAGCAATGCATGCAGCTCGGCCAATTGTGCGGTACTATCTCCAAGTGTGCGAGTATGCATTGCAGAGTATTTGAACGTTCCATTTACAAAGGAACCCGCCACAATAGCACATGCAGCTGAATAAGCGTGCTTGGACCCAGTGGCCGGTTGCGCCGAACCATCGGTGTAGATCACACATTTGTAATCCTCAAGCGGTAGTAAAAACAAAGGAGGAGGATGAACGAATTCATACTGCAAAAACTCCTGAGTCTGAAGAGAAGAATCGAAAACAAAGGTGACGTCTGATGACGTCAAAGATGTAGCCCATTGTATCCAACGGGGATGCATTGCTTTTGAGTTCGGTACACTTGCCTTTGTTACTGCCTCTAGGGCAGGACAGGGTGTTACCACCAGAATCCGCTTTCCTGTGCCAGTGCGCGTTCTTTCAGAATCGCCATTTGCACTGCAGTCAGAACTTTTTCGACAGATGTAAAGCGCAATTCAGCGGAAGTGTACAGATGTGACTTGTATGCGATGGGTACTGTATCACCTTCATTAAAGGTTAAGTATGTGAATCCCACCGCCCCCGGAATTATTCTAATCACCAGGTTTGTGTGGTTATCACGAGTCAAAAGATATTTAGACTCCAAAAGGTCTGTCTGCAAAGACTGCAGTATTGAGGTATGCTCAGGCAGCCAGCAAGACCTTGAATAAGTTGGTTGTATCAAAGCATACAAAGGCTTGATACGCTGGGCATATTCGGGAATATAAGTACGCCCGAAGTTCAAGAACCCCAGCAAAGACTGAAGTTTCTTCAGAGTATTTGGGGGCACAAATGTGCACATTTTTCCAAGAAATGGGGGCTAAGCCCTTACCTTCGTTATTGAGCTCATAGCCCAAGAACAGAACGGTAAATTCAGCAATGTGTGACTTAGCAAAGTTAAATTTGTAACCCTGCTCCGCGAATTCAAGAATAATGCGGTCCACACGGGACAAATGCTGAAATAACTCGTCGTCCGTCAGATAGATGTCATCTACGTACGAACATGCGTCTTGATCAATGTCATTTAACAAAGAAACAACACGGGCGGCGAATATACCCGGACTATTTTTATAGCCCATGGGTAATCGCCGGAACTGGAATAATTTACCACCGGATGTGAATGCGGTCCATTGACCACTCTCCGGGGCTAGGTTGTGCGTGTAGAAACCGTTTGAAAGGTCAAGTGTCGTTTTGTATTTTTTACGAACAAGACTGTCTACAAGCGCAGAACTGTGTGTATTTTGCACCGCAAAGTTCCGACAATGAGTATTTAAATGCCGGTAATCCAAAACTAAGCGGTACGATCCATCGGGTTTAGAAACCACGAAAAGGGGATTGTTCATAGGTGATACGCATGGTTCAATTACTCCCTGATATTCCAACTGTGTCAGAATTTCGGAGACGGGGCCTTTTGCCTGCCGTTTGATGGGATATTGGGGTTGTGGCTGCGGTAGTGACCGCAAAGGTATTGCATGGGGAGGTGATTCTTCATCCCATCCCACATGGTTGCGGTATAACGCTGGTGCCAGGTACACAGCCCACTCAGCTGCAAGTGCTTCAGCTTTGTCTTTTGGGACATGCTTTGAAAAGCTTGGAAGTATTACCTCCTCTCCTTTATGTGCAGCTAAAACGAATGGGGGTGGCCAATCCACCTCTGCTAACAAAATGTCATATGAAGAGGTTAGATTTTCCCAAAAATCCCTTTTATTTCACGCGGTATGTCACCTTCGATTTGTATAACTATATTATATAGTCTGTCAGGGGGTGCCACTCTCGTGTCAGCTGTCTCTACAGTAACGAATGTTTCAGTTGCTGTCGCCTCCATATGAGGACGTAGCGCCTCCCGCACTATGGTAACTTCCGCGGCGCTGTCTAGGAGGGTCACTGCCCACGTCCAATTCTGGAGTCTCGTTCTCACGGTCTGAGGCATATTTCGCTGTAACAGCGGCAACCTTTTTCTTCTGAAATTGCGGTCGAGGAAGATGAAAGTCTTCTGCTTTACCTCTGACTTGTTGTCGAGGTTGGTCTCGCTCCTGGGGAGCCTCTCGGCCCCTTCCTCTATCTTGCCGTCCTCCTCCACCAGCCTGTGACTACGTCTGGGCCTGTGAAGAACGAGGAGAACGCGTATCAGAGCTCTGAAACCTTTCTGGTGATTTAATCCTTGACCTATCACGTAAATCATAAGTAGGTTCAGAAGAAACCGAAACTGGGGAAGCGCCTCTCGACCCCGGCTTCTTTTGTTGCTTACCCTGTTTTTTCTGTCTCCAACTTTTTTTAGTGAAGACCGGTTTATCATCTTTCTCAGATGCACTTTTTGTTTGTATAACTTGTGTTTGCGATTGAGTTTGCATTTTTACAAAAGGCTTGTTGCCTAGGCTATTTCTTCCAATTGTTTTATAAGCCCGGGCTATTATTTTCGGTAATTCGCGAGGCCTGTCCAACTCTGGTACCAAAGCCAAAGCATTCGCTACTTGAAAGTTCATAGCATCGCCCTTGACATTTCCAAGGATCAGCTCAGCTACTACATCAAACACTCCCACTAGTCTCATCCCTAATTCCACAGCCGCTTCAGGGCCATGTTCATCCTGTACTTTTTTAATTACAGAGGGTAGAACCGTCATGGAAGGAGTTCCAAAACATTTTGAATAAACTGCTGCGAATACCTTACCCCAGTTTTCACATGATGTCAAATCGGGGATTATGTCTTTTGGCAAACTTATCGTGAGGATGCGGTGTTTATCTACTGGGGATGTATGTGGAAACACTGCTTCTATCTGATCGAACTTTTCAGCAAGCCAGTAAGGATAGTCGTCCTGATTTTGTGGACGTTTGCCCATCACAGAATTTACCATGACAGGACTTATAGTCACTCCAGCTGCAATAGCTGGTTGGCCTGCGACTACAGGAGCAGCTCCATGGAGGCTACCTGTAACGTATGTCACCAAGGCTCGATGCACTCGCACCAATTCGGTATGCATAGTGCGCAATTCCGCAAGCGGTAATGCCAGATAATTCGGATGTGGGGTATACCCGGCCAATACAGGCCAAGTGGCCCCCTGAATTGACAAGGGGCCTAAACGAACTGCGGTAGTTGGTTGTGGTAGGGCGCCATTGAACCAAACACGGTGCTGCCAAGCCGTGAGAGGCACTTCAAGAGCAGTATAGGGTCGATAGGCAGCAGGAACAGCGGTGGGCTTATATTCATGAAACAGCTTATCACCTGCATCCACCGCTTCAAAAGTGATCCAAGTGTAAAACACTTCAAAGTGATAAGCCGCATCGGCTTGAACCACAAAGACCAACTCGACCCCAGTATCGGGCACTCCATACACAGCTAAGTGGTCTCGGAGTGCTCTCGACTATGTGCAGCTATCGCCACACCAGCCATAACTAAACAATTATATTTGACAACCTAACAGGGAGCACAAAATGGGTTTTTTAACTAACCTTTTTTAATAATATCAAGCTTGAATGAACCTATAAAACATTCAATATAGGAGGTATCACCGTCACATACGCCTCCGGAAGCGTACGCGAGGGGTTTGTGGACAAGCACAAGTACTACTCAAGCGTCTCGCAGATAAGCTGCCCCACGGTGGTCGCGCCATGTCATAAGGTTTCTGCACATACACAGAGCTATGCACAGGAAAATGGGACCCTGGAATACAGTGGTTTGCCACCATATACCATAGCACCCAAAAACCCCAACCCAACTAGCTTAGCATCCCATTAGCACCCAAGAACTAATGTTTGGACAACCCAGAACACGGTATCTTTATCTCAGGACTCACTGAAGCAAGAACACTCTTTCGCCACTCACTCGTACTTGTCCACAAGGTGCGTAGGAAGAGACACTGGATAGGTTAAAATGTTTATTCCAACTTACGTGCTCTAATGTACAGTACACGTGTCAGTACTAATAGCATAATGCATATTACTAATATAAGCAGCATGGTTACAATTCCATAGAATACAAACGGGGAAAGCATCTCAGAGCTCAGTGGATAAACGTATAAATAACATTACCACCCTCCCCTTGCAGTAAGATAGTTTATTATAAAATAGAAGACCTCTGGGCTTTGACTAGCGAACCCCCATACCTCAGTCTCTAGATGCAGAATTACATCAGCAGGACATCATAGCTCTTCTCACTGAAAGGGATTTCTCCAAGTGTGTTTAAGCGCTAGTAAACCACAGTATTAAAAGCATATCAAATTCTTCATGGCAATTGCACATAATGTTATGTCTGGGTGCGCGAGACTGGCCATATCAGGAAGAACCAGAATACATTGTTATGCGACCTTGTACATGTTTGTGCAGACTGAGCCCAAAAAGGTGAACAACAGAAAATGCAGACAGTGCAAAAGAACTTGGCACGAGCAAAGGGCGAGGAAGGCCCGGCTCAGTGTAACGTGCGCAAAGAGAAGCAGCATGGCAGCCAGGCCTAGGCCAACATAACAAGGCAGGTAACAATCCACAAGACACACCACAGTACCTTCCTAGATGGTTGGGCATTAACGAGTGGACCCAGCATCCGGGGGAATTAATTGCCTTGGCTCTGACTGGCATTTTCATGGCCTGCCTAGCATGACTAAAAAGGATACATTTTTTTGGGTCGCTGCCCTTGCCTGTTTTAGTGTTTGTGTGTTTTAGGTCTTCTCTGCAGGCTGCTTTAGCAGTATTTTGTAAGCCCTGTTGTGTACAATACCGAGGGTAGGCTTTGGGTCAGCCCAGTGTTTATCATTGGCTGGATTTCTTGTCCATCTCGTTTTCTTGCTCCTTGTTACCTTGCCTTCCTCTCCATTAGCCATCCATTGGAGCATAGCTGTTGAATCCTTTTGATTCAGTGACTTTTATCCGTCCACTGCCTTCAATCATGGAACTGGTTTTTTAGGTCTCGCCTGGCGTTGCAGCGCATGCGCTGCTCGCTGGGCGAGACCTAAAGTGAGAGAGGAGATTTCAGAAGGGGACTTGAAGCCCCGCCCATCATTTTCATTGGGTCGCGTCAGCGTTTATGCTAAACGCTGGCTTCCCATTGAAAAGGATGCTTTTGGGCCACTGCCCTTTCTCCCTTTTGGACGGCCCATCCGGACTGGGTCGTCTGCTTCACGGCTGTCGTGAAGCAATTCCTTATCTTTATAGGGGGCCATCTGTTGCTCGGGCCATCTGTTTCTAATTAGTGCTTTCTTCTGCTATGAGCAGCCTTGAAACAAAACAAGGCTTTTTCTCACCGTGGCTTCGGTGCCCATCATGTACTCGTGGTCTCCCCTGCAGCATTAGCCCACAAACTTATGGACGACGATTTTGGACATTAGAATAATTTAATGTCACTAAACCAGCAGAATATTCACTCACCCAAAGCAAGACAAAAGGACTCGCACAGAGTTATTTCTACTGAGCAGACCACAAGCACTTAGACTCCACATGAGTGCCTTCCGCCATCTAAGAAAGCAACAGCCCTCGCTAATTTGGGTTGTGTGGCAATTATCTCGCAGCTGCACAAACGAGGCAAAGAGCAAAAGGAAAGGAGAGCGTTGAACCTGCGACGCATGAAATATCAAATGACTAACACGGCCAATTACGGTAACTAATGACACGCAAGGAAAGTTCTATAAAAGAAAGAAAAGGACACAACCTGATTTTCAGCTTTTTATCTCAATACCGTTTTCTTTAACGTGGGCGGCTTTCTCTGGCAAAGCAGCAGAAAACGCGAGTTGAGTGTTTCCTCGCGTTAAGTGCCGCACGAGCCTCCACTGAGGATGTGAAAAAAATGAGTATTTCTATCTCCCGGTGCTGTGTAACAACAATAATAACCATGAATCCACCCCAGCTCGCTGCAGCTATGTATATCGACTTCAGAAGGATTAAAAGCTGAGTTTTCCCGGAAATGAATAAGGCTTCGGACTTGATGATTACACTCAGATTGTCACAACAATAATGCACCCAACTGATTTTTTTTAAAAAAAAAAAAAAAAAAAAAACTGTCTTCCCTTTGTAAGAAATTCAACTCAAATGCTTATTTGTGTCCAGCAAAACTTCCGGAAGTGTACCAGGATGGTTACCCATCAATGAATATAGATGTTCCCCTTACTCGTTTGTAACCCTACTCGACTCTTGGAATGTCCTCAATGGGATCTCCGTGGCTGGTTGCCACTTCTTTTTACATATAGGACTCGATTCTTGTGGCTTCCCACTGCCCCCATGCCTTGACCCTCACCTGACGCCTCTCTGTGATGCATGAAGACTTTGTTCAATAGAGGTCTTCTTGTGCTACAACGAGACTCCGTTCATTTTCTGGGAGCACACAGGAGAGCATTCTCCTACCCTCGTCAACATTTCACTACAGTGTCCAAGCACAGATTTAATGAGGTCAAGCACAGCCCTCCATGTCTCCAATGAAGTCCTTTGTGAGGTTTGCAGATTTAAACACTGCCTTTCTACAGACATTTCCGAGATGCCACACCCTCTCCTATCTGGACGCCCCCCTAATTTGGCCATGTCTACCAGTTTAATTTTGATTGGCAGCTACTTTCATTGATCCAATGGAATCCTAAGGAACTAGCCCTGAACATACTTGTACATGTCAGTCTACTTTTTGCCTCATCGACGCACATTCTCCCCTTTTCCCCATCTCTCTTCCTTCGCCTTTCCTCTGCCCTCGAGTCTCCTTTTCTCGCAGCCGTGCGCGCATTAGCCCTTGCGGCGTCGCCTCCCCCCCGCACACATGCAGCTGAGGGCAGCTCCCTCGGACAGGATTCTGCAGCGTGATGTAATGCTCTCGGCAAAGAAGCTGCTACCAGCCCCCCCCTTTAACCCGCCACCCCCGTGTGGCTGTGCAGCTGGGACAGGGGCCCCCAGCAGAGTGTTTCACGGTGGTGGGGGTGGTCTTTGAAGTGGGAGGGAAGAGGGACAGCACTGAAGGAGCAGTCAAGGGCTGGTGAACATCTATGCACTCTACCACCCACCCCTCCCCCCCACACAACTCCCGAGGTTCACACGAGTTTCAACTCACAGGGGACACCCCCCTTGCCCCGCAGCGGAGCCCTCCATGTACCACTCGCTTCTGCATGAACCCCACCCCGAGGGGCGGGGGCAACTCCTCCCTGCATGGACCGCGCTGCAGCAAAGCACGCGTTTCTAAGAAAGTGACGACATCGAATTCCAACCTGATGTCCTAAAAATTATATCAGAAAATACAAGTGTGCTCCCATGGAGACCTGCAGGGGTGTGTGAAGGGGCGGGGCGAGGGGGTGGGGGGGCTGGGAGGAGAGGGGAGAACCGAGAGTGAGGTTCCCTGGCAAAAGGAGGCATGGGACGTCGAGGGAGAAGGAATGAAAAGTTACCGAGAGGAGAGATGAAGAGAAAAGTCAAAAGGGGAGAGCGGATGAGAATACTGTAGTGAAGGGAGGAGAGAGAAGAGATAAAGACAGGAGGAGAAAGAAAGAGAAAACAAGCATTTGCAATGCAATAGGTCTCGCTTTTACGCGAGTTTAAGCTATTGGCATTGTAAATGACAATGCCTTTTATTTGTTTTAAAAACCAAAACCTAAATAAAAGGCATTGTCATTTACAGTGCCAATAGCTCAGATTCGTGTAAATGCAAGACCTAGTGCATTGCAAATGCTTGACTTTTACTTTCAGCAATCCGTTTCCGTACATTTCATTGCTTTCAGTACATTCCTGTTCTGTGTGCAGCTTCCCTTCTCACAATCCCACACCCTGCTCTGTTTTGCTTCCCCCACCTATCTCCTCCGTTGTTACTCCTGTTGTGCTCTTGATTTTTTCCCTGATGCGTGCACGCAAATAAGTTCTCACAGGCATTGTCCTTTTTAGGTCGTGCCTAGCGCAGCGCGCATGCGCGGCTCTATGGGAGGCTTCTTGTGATCACTTTAAACTTTTTCGTGTGGGCTTGACTCCTCCCACATATAATATTGGCCTTTGCGTGTCTTTCAATAATGAAAGCACGCAAATGGCCAAAGGCGGGTGCATGTCCCACCTCCTTTTCAATGTTCACTCCCACGGCGTTTTGCTGTCGGGAGCGAGCAGCGGCGCGCAGGGTGGCATCTGAATTCCTGGTGGGTCAGGTTACATGCAAGGCGCTGTGGTTTTGTACAGGCCTCTGCAATTAGATCCGGTACTTTTCGCTTTCGATTTCCTTCGTACAGTTTTCAATTGAGGTTTAGTGGAGTGTTTCCTTTTTACAACCGCGCCTATGTTATTTATTTTAAATTACATTTCTCTGATATTTTTCCCTTCCAATTTACTTTCCCCAGGCAGACACCGATTTCATTTGTACAACGCTCCGATATTTTTCCCTTGTGATTTATTTGTCCCTTCCGATTTACTTTGCCCAGTACGGCAGACACAGTTTTCCTTTGTAGAGTTGTCAGTTGATGTTTTAGTGGTGTGTGTGTTTCCTTTTTACAACCGCGCCTATGTTATTTATTTTAAATTACATTTCTCTGATATTTTTCCCTTCCTATTTACTTTCCCCAGGCAGACACCGATTTCATTTGTACATTGCTCCGATATTTTTCCCTTGTGATTTATTTGTCCCTTCCGATTTACTTTGCCCAGTATGGCAGACACCGTTTTCCTTTGTAGAGTTGTCAGTTGATGTTTTAGTGGAGTGTGTGTTTCCTTTTTACAAACGCGCCTATGTTTTTTTAATAAAATTACATAGCTCCGATATTTTTTTCCTTTTAGTCGCTCGGCTTCAGTATGTTCTTAGAGCCCCTGCATCTCCACTCTGCCTATTGCTGGGAGAATTAGCCTCCCCCCCCACCCCCCGAAATTTGTTCTTAGCTCCCCCCCGTATGCAGAGACAGGAGTAGTGAGGCGTTATCCAGTCCTTCCATTGTTGGTGTCTGGGCGCCCCTCCCTTTTCTCCCTATTCACCGGTGCTCCGGAGAAAGCCTCCTCCCAGGGGGAGGTGAGCGAACTGCGAAGAGGGTCATTGTAAGAGGTGTGGAGGAAGGGGGGGGGCTGGTCTTTGGGCGAAGGCATTCCACGCTCGCTCCACAATTAACCGCTCACTTCCCTGACCCCCGAGGACATGTGACCCAGCATCGGGCCCGAATACACAGCTCTGCTGAGGCACCTCAGTCCTCACACTGATACATCACCCGTACCGTTCCAGTACTGAGACTCGCATACAGCTCTCCAATGCTCTTTAGTACTGACCGGCCGACTCGGGATATTGCAGTAACGGGGCATGGGCTCACCTCTGCCAGTGCAAGGCATTTGACCCACAGAAGTTGCTATTCCTGGACTCTCAGTTAATAACCACACAGCATGAGCTCAATGGCTGTAGGGGGCAGAGGGGACGGGTTAAATCAATTTATTTTATTCAGTTCAGGGATGTATACATTGTTGTTAAAATGCCCTGTTCTTTGTACCTCCCAAACCGCAGATGACACAGAGGTGCGCGTTAAACCGCGTGCTGAACATAGTCGTTGATGCATTTCTACCTTTCTTCCGGGCGCCGTCCATTCCCTGTCCCACTCCCTACAGCCCCACCCCTCCCCCCATGTGTTTCTGAGGGATCTCACTATCTAAAGAGCTGTCCTGGGTGTTTGTTTACAACACACAAAGCCTTTGTTTGCCCTCAGTCTCAGGAGGGCAAAGGGGCGGGACAAGTGGGTGCTAAAATAGATCCAATTTCCAGGTCCTTAGCTGTGATCACACCTTCTCCGGGACTATCCCGTGTTTTTTCCGAGCCCACGTCTCCCCGGAACCTCAGACAAAATACCTAGCACAAAAGGCCTGTTTCTCTTATTTTCAGTTCTTCATGAAGCCACTTTAGGAATTGGATCTTGGGTTACCAGGTGACTCAGTGTTACCGGATGCTATGTTTCCAGTGCCCAGTTTCCTTTCCCAAATCATTGCTTTTATGTGTCAGTCACATTTAACTCAACCAACCCTGTAACTCTCTGAATGGAGTCTTTATTGAGGAAAGCGCAGGACGAAAAACAGCCATCAAAGGAACATGGAATCGCTTGCAAGGGAGTAGGCAGAAAAATACAACACCCCCCTTGAGCCATGTTCCAGCCAGCTCTGAGAAAGTAGATGCGGCAAGCGAACCAGGCAGTCGTTCGGGAGATAGCCCCCATTAGGGGTTTCTAAAATTCTTTAATTTCCTTTCTTCTCTGCTGCTTTCTTTCAGTCTCTTTCCATCCTTTTTCTGTCTTTTTTTCATCATGCTTTCTTTCCATCCTTTCTGTACATTTTGCCATTCATCCACCTTTCAGTCTTTTCCATCTACCCTTCCATCTCCATCTTTATTTTTATCCACCTTCCTTCCGGTGCATCCTTCTCCTCCCTTCCTTCCCTTTTCATCCCTTTCATCCACCCATCCATCATTCTTTCCATCCACACATCTCTGCATCCACCCATTCATCCTTCTCTCCATCAGCCAGCCTTCTCCCCAACCATCCTTTTCTCCATCCATCCCTTCATCCTTCTCTCCAGCCACCCATCCCTTCATCCTTCCTTCTCTCCATCCTACCGTCTCTCCAGCCTTCCTCCCTTACACTGCAAGAGATTGTTTCTACGACCTTCCTGGAGACCAGTCTCTCCAATCAGTCAAAGAAGCCATAAAAAAGTACATTTTTCATGTTACACAAAGTGACCCTGTGATGGCCACCTACAGAGACGCCTCTCCACACGCAAGCACACGCTGCTCAACAGAGCACTTCTAGGAAAACTCTCTATTGAAGAGTTCAGCTGCTATGAGGCTTCCTGTTAAGGATCTTGCGGCGCACTTTCACTTTAAATATGGTAGCTGCCCCCATCATAAACAGGTTGCAAAAATATCTTCTCTGAGGCCCGTTTGTTTTTGACCAGGTGTTTTGAGCTGCAGTGTTTCTACAGTGACGAGACTATGTGGGAAAGGCATGCTCTGGCTAAACACTTATAAAAGTCCCAAAGGCGAGACCTATTGGCTATGCCAATGCTTGTTTTCCTTGTGTTTTGCTAATGCTTTTCAGCTTTTCCAAGCAGCATTGTTAAGCCAAAAGGTTGAGTTAACACCTTTCTAAGATGTGACCTGGTGGCTTTGCCGATGCTTGTTTTCTTTAGTACAGTGCCTTGATTTTATATTTTTTATTCCAAATATATTTTTTTATTTTATCCTTTGATTTTGTTGTATGCAAATGTTGTGTTGCTGAATGCAAATAAAAACTTCCGATATCAGTGGGCTGAGCTTTGCTCGCAACTGTGCCAATCACTGATCTCACACAATACTTTGGAAAAATGCCATTAAATGTATCTTCTCAAAATAATTATTTTCATTGTTTTAACTTGACAAATAAAAAGGCTTTAAATAAAGCTTTTCTTTCTCAAAACAAGCAACAACGCTGATACCCTCCAGTAAGTAGTGGCGGGGTGCCTTTGCCCGTTTGTGTGCTGTGAGGATGCTGCTCACCAAATGGTGGTTTTTCTGCAGCAGCTGGTCCTGTGCCTGCAGTAAAGGATATACTTGGGCTACAAAGATAAGCAATGTGCAGCAGTGTGTACCTGTTGAAGTTAAACAGTTGTGGGTATGGGGCAGGGGTTCTTAGTACTCCTTTAGGTGTTTTAAGCAGTCGGGATAGTTGTGTCCTGTGCTCTACATGTCTTGTTCTGTGAACCTGTTTTATAGTCCGCGGTTAGCGCTGCGACTGTAGTTTCTTGGAAGTAGAGGTATCCAGTAATGCTTTCAGTATGTCAGTACTGATCCTAGTGGCTTTTCTTTCATAGATGTGGGAGACTCCAAACCACCGGTCTATCATCATGTCTCGGTGGCTGGCTCCCAGGACAGCGGGGAGTCCTACCTTTCTTTGGCACTGGAGGTAGCACTCATGGGAATGGGTCAGCAGAGAGTCATGCCTGAAGGACTTTACGCCCAGGACAAAGTCTGCCGCAATGAGGAACAAATAATCTTTCGACTGCAGGAATTGGAGCTGGATCCAGTCCTCGTACAGACACTGCGCAAGCAGAGTATTCTGCTGCTGGAAGGTGAGGAGCCAATTTCTGCTGATTGGCCACTGGCAAGGGGAGGGGAAGAGGATTTTTTTTTTAAAAAGTGGCAGTGCAAACTAGTCAGAAATTTAATTGGGTTCCACTCTGTTTGGGATACTGGGTGCGCTGTCTGATAGGCAGTATGTTAGGAGAAGGCTTATTTTGTCAACTAGGCAACACATGCTATTGCTGGGAGATACTCTGGGGAGTACTATTATTGTGTGTATTACAGCTTACTACTGCTGCAAGGTGGGGTGAATGCCGATGCGAGTTGAATAATGTTTTCAGGGGCTTCCGTGTGATACAAGAGTCACTTGATCCTGTGGGGAATGTATAGTTTCAGCAGTTACCATTCTTTGTAACCCCTGTAAATGGAAGTGCCCTTCAAATGTATGTGCCATCTAAAACCGCCTGCTGAAGAGACCAGCCTGGGCTCCAACCCGTTTTGCTTGAATGTTTGATTATGATCCAGTGTCTGGCCTTTGCACAGGACGGATTCTGCTGCTGTTGACGTTGTGCATTATGGAAGCTATCGATGGTAGAGTCTGCAGAAGTCTTTAACTCTTTAATTCACAAGGGTCATTTGGGGCCACTACAAACCAGGCCATGGTGCGTTCCAGACCCTTTCTTGGTGGGATGTAAAGGATAAGACTAACAGCCCCTGCCTCCCTCGACCCCTCCCCCCCCCAACACACACACCCACACACACACACACACACACACACACACACACACACACACACACACACACACACACACACACACACACACACACACACACACACACACACACACACACACACACACACACACACACACACACACACACACACACACACACACACACACACACACACACACACACACACACACACACACACACACACACGTAAACTGTGGCATTTCTTATACCCTAGCAGCACACAGAAGAGGCACTTGTTGACTTGTTGCCTTTCTTCCTTGCTTTCGCTGTGTGCTGTTCTCTCTGCATTCATTTATTTCCCTTCAGTTAGTTTGTTGCTTGGTCACCCTCGAAGTCAAGCGTATATCAAGCAAGGCTTGGATAAATAAGCATACTCTGCTTTATCCCCACTGCTCGTCTCAGTCATATGTACTGTTTAAAAAAAATATATATATAATTGTTTTTTCTGTATAACATGGCCTATACCAAGACTGTAAAGCAAAAATAGTTTTTACATTCATTAAATCTAGTTTGTCCCACCTTCCCTCTTGTATTCGGTGCAAAAATTGGTTGGTTTTCATTTGATTAACGTTGAGTAGACTAAAGACTGCTGGTTTAGTTTGTTTTATCAAGCTCCGATCACTGCTCCTTCATCTTGAACCATGCACCACCTTCATTGCATTTTCACGTCGGTTTAAAGTGTATGTTGAGGCGATAGGACTGTGAGGGCATCAGTTTGGTGTAAAGTGATCAAATTGGGAGTTTAACACTCCTATGGTCCAAGTTAACACGTCATGTTCTTCATCTCAGATCAATGGAACCTGCAGACTAAGCTCCATAACTCCGATACACCATGCTAGGTTGTAGTCGATGTAGCATCTCTGGGAGCGAATGCGATGTTGATAATCAGTATTCAGTTCAATTCAATGAACATCGACCTTCCAAGTCGCTAGGCTAGGTCTTGCTGCAATACCTGGTCAGCTGGCTTGTGCCAGATATTTCAGAAGTGCTCAGATGCCCCCTGACTTTCGCTTTTGTAGATTTGCCACTGGTGTTCCTCTCACTATGGAATCGAAGGAAACTCCTCTTTGTCCATCAAGCTTAAATTACAAATCATCTTTCACAGAGGCTCCATTTAAGTGGTATATTTACTATGTTTCAAGAAAGCTCCCAGAATGCACTTGCGACTCCGCTGTTGCCCCAGATCAACCTCTGTTCCCCCTGTCTGTTCTTAGAATTAATTTGAATGAGCTTATGTGTTATTGAAGTGACATGCACAGTGTGAATCTTAGAGCAAGGCTTGATGAATGGTACTGTACGAAACCCTTTTGCCAAGTAACAAAGTCCCATGCTGAAATTGCTGATTGGTGCAGACGTAGTCAGAGCTGTAGGAATGGGGGGGTGCACATTGAAAATAAAGTTTATGTAATGGTTTTGCATTCATTTTGAATAACCAATGGAAGTGTGTAATTCTTTTTACATGTTAAGCACTGATAATAAGGCTTTACTGATGAGGGGTACAGATGTGCCTCATCCGAACCAAATGCCTGTCACAAGAATACTGAATTCAGTTGAGAACATAGCTTGCTAACCTCTGCTCTTTGCTGTTCAGGAGGACCTTTCAGTGGCTTGGGTGAGGTGATCCATCGAGAAAGTGTTCCAATGCACACATTTGCCAAGTACCTGTTCTCTGCATTACTGCCTCACGACGCGGACTTGTCGTATAAACTGGCACTGCGAGCCATGAGGTATGCAAGTTTGCAGTCTCCTGTTTCTCCTCTTCACTTTGTCCCATTATGCTCACCAGTTTTCTCCTGTTATTTTTGTAATCTCGGATTGTCCACTTGAACAGCCATAGGATCTTAGTTACAAAATCTAAACAGAAGTCTTGTAGCTTTGTGAAGCTACAGGTGTGGTTTGTTTCTACAGCTCTTTAAATGTTCAATACTTCTTCTATGAAAAGAAAGTCAATGACTTACACCTGTAGGAGCCTACGCTTGCCACCCCAATCGTGAGATTCTGATGCTGTTGCAATTTTTAAGGGGGTTTATCACCTCTGTGCATTAGGGAACTTGAACACCGATCTCCGGAGTCTTGAGAGGGAAGTCTTCGGGTATTGTGCCCTACTTTGAGGATCCTTCAAACTCCCATTTGCGCTTGGTGTTTTACACAATTTGGGAAGCTGTATAATTTGCCTTGTACAAGATACATATGATAAGTTTGACTTAAACTGTGCATTTGCCTTAACACTGCACCTTGCATTTCCATCTCAGTGAAGAGCAAGTATACTACCAGTTCCATAAGTGTGAGGAGACTGCCCCCATAAGCTCTCCATTTTATTTGCCTTCATGAGTGTGCTGAATACCTTTATGTCTAACTTGCATTTGTCGGTTAGGCTTCCTGTTCTGGAGACTACTGTTCCAGGTGATGTTTCCCATCCTCATCAAATCGTGTCTTTGGTACCGAGCCGCTATCCACGCTGGTTTACGCTGGGACACTTGGAGTCACAACAGTGTGAGCTGGCATCTACCATGCTGACTGCCGCAAAAGGTTAGTTTGACGCGTCACGTGTTCACAGAAAAAAAGAGTTGTGTTAGCGTGTATGTATAAAGAGGCAGGTGGAAGGGACGTGCCAGCCCCTTATGTTTACGACTGCTGCAGTTTAGGAGACAAATGTACCACAAAAGGGGTAACATTTGGAAAAAGTAAGAAAAATAAGCATGGATTGGTTAACTGCTCACACTGGGTGGTGTGGCAAAATTATCACATCATGGAATGTCATAATTTGATAGCTGATATGTATATTTTTGGAGTGAGAAATCTTTGTAGAGTGGTAAATGACAGTCTGTTACCCGATGTAATGAAAGCAAACTTAAACTGGCCTACATGTCCGATAGAAGCATTAGCTCTTGGGTCAGCTTCTGCTTGCTTGCAGTGGCATGTTCTCTCTAGATCAGTGTTTCCCAAACTGTGGATCGAGTCCCACTAAGTTGTGAAAGTTCTGGTCTATATGTAAGTGATTGAAATGATAAGCCCTATTTGTTGTGCACCAGTGCAAAGGTGCTGAACAATGTATCGAAGTCCATTTTTATTTTTTTTGAAGAACCCCTTGCAAGTATTCCCAGTCAAGACTCCAGGTGACCCTTGCAATATTTGTTGCTGCTGTTGTGTTTTTTACTTCACAAAGCCATTACAACAGAGAATGTGATCATACACAACCATACTACTTGTTTGACTTTCACACACAAATTAAGAATTATGGATGTGGCCAAATGGCCAGAGCTACCGACATTGGTTTGGGGAACCAGATATGACTCGACGTTGGCTCAACATCATTTGATTCTGCCCAAATCACTTAAGCTCCTGTGCTTATAATAAAATGAATCTGACCTTGTGTAATGTAATCAGGAGCTCATGTAAAGTAATCCAGTGCACTTGGGCTGTATCCGTGCTATATAAAACTGATACATATAAAAGGTAGTTTGGGCGTAGAGCAGATCCTTTATATGGAACACTCCACACACCAGACACTCCAAATCTGCTCACCTAAATGTCTGTTTTTCTAGCAGAGTTTTTAAGTATAAGATTACTACAGTGTCAGTGATGTTGTAGAGTGTTCCATCTAAAGGATCTGCTCTTCACCTGAACTTGTACTACCCAGAATTCCCTGCTTCTGTTTTTCCATAACGTATGCTGCACTCTAAGGCTGAAAGGGCATTGTTTTGATTTTACTAGTTGCTCCCTTGTGTCTGGGCAAAGCTATACCTATCTGACAAGCTCTAATAAGAGCAGCAAAACACGTCAGGGGTTACTTTTATTTATTCCAGCTTGGTCTGGATGGTATATTACCAGTTCAAAGCTGTAATACTGTTCTTGGAATGGTAAAATGCTTTGAAATTTTCAGCTCGGCGTGGGTGGCACTAATCCTATGCTTAAAGACTTTGCTGAATAAATGGCAAAAGGCTTTCACTTCCTAGCCTGACATGGATAGCACTATGCTAATTCAATACTTAACAGTTCTGCTAGAAAAACAGACATTTGAGGGGAGCAGATTTGGTGTGTATGTGATATAGAGTGTTCCATATAAAGGATCTGCTCTCCACCTAAACTTGGATACTACCCAGAGTTCCCTGCCCTGCTTCTCTTTTTGCATAATTTATGCAGCACTCTAAGCCTGAAAGGGCATTGCTTTGACACACACATTTGTGTGTGTGTATATATATATATATATATATATATATATATATATATATATATATATATATTCTGAAATGAACCACACTGCCTCATTTTAACACAAAAATAGATTGGCCTTACGTCCGTACTCTGCTGCAGAAAGGTTTTTAAAATTTGCTAATATCATTGGTATCCCCACCAAGACTTTTTTAAGAATCCTTGTGTTTATATTCAACAGATGCTATTAGGCCAGTACCATACTCTAAAAAGTGTTCCATCTCCAGACTCCAGTGCAGTTTACCATCTGTCACCATTATGGGCAGCTCAGTATCTTGGCCACAGTTTGATATCGAAGGCCACGGTCAAGATCTTGAGGTTTACAAACAATTGCTGTTATTACATGGAAAAAACGCCCCACCTTGTGTCTATGAAAGCTAGGTGGGACACAAAAGTTGTAAAACTTATGTGAAGCACCGCTCAAGATGTGCTAGTACGATAACTGATGCACACTCAGATTTCCAGGTGACAATAAGTGCAATATAAATGTTTTGATCAACGCTTGATTCATCGCATAACTGTTTGCTACTGATTTGTATTCTCTCCTTTGTTTAGGGGACATGCTGCGGTTACGCACAGTTCTTGAGGCCATACAAAAGAATATCCACTCCTCCTCCCTTATTTTCAAGCTGGCACAGGATGCTTTTAAAATCGCCACTCCCACCGACAACAACTCTGACACCACCTTACTGAATGTGGCGCTGGAGTTAGGGCTACAGGTAACTTTTACCTCTTACCTCTTAATTTCTTACTGCTGGTGTCCAGCTCTGATCCTTGAACACTGCAAATAAATGCAATATTCATAATATCCAAATTGAGTGTTTGAGATAATTGTACTTGGTCTGTCAAACGTTTTTTGCCTATCCAGCATTTCCAAGTGGCTGCATCAGTTGTGTCAGAGCTTGCCATTCCCACTTCAGAGCATGCCTTTTGATATCATTGTGTAGCTCCATACCTCGTCTGAACTCATATGCCTCCAAGAATAATACTAAGAAGCTCCAAAAGGTCTTGGGCTATGCCTGATTTTGTAGCCTAGATCATGTTGCTTGCACTTCCTCGGGTGGAAACGCATTGACAGATATTAAATGTTGTCTTGCATAAACAAGCCTCTCTAGCATCACTGGTTCATTCTTTCATCTTTCTGAGCTCTGTAAATTGCTTAATAGTAACAGCTGTAATTTATATCTCCTCTACTTAAGATAGGTATTAGGTTAGACTGCTTACCCTGTTCCCTCTTGAATGTGTGCCTCTCCATGTTCTATCTTCTGCAGATTCTCAAGAAGCATGCCACTTGTAAGTCACTAAGACTATTCCATTTGCATGAAGTGTTACCGGTTTCCTTTCCCTTTCTACTAAATATTACATGTATGCCAGCAGCGTCAAGTTCGCCACACCATAATTGGGCCATGTTTCTGATGGATACTTTGAACCACAGATTCCTTACCTTGTGACCTCGGCCTCTTCCCCTCCTATCCAGCTGGTCCAGGCTACTGACTGGATCCAAAAACTTTAAAGCACTACTCTCCGCACCAAAGTTATTCCGCTCTGAAAGTGGCTAGTGAAGCCACATATAAGCACCACCTATGTATGCTGATGTCAGTTCCTTTCTTTCCGCTCCTTCAGAAGCAGATAGGGCTATTCCTTGACCTTTTGTTGGCCAACATCCCTTATAGACATGGCAGTTGATGGTTCCGGGCTTTTCGGATAGAAAGCGAACTCTGCATTGGTGGGCTTTAGAGGCAGTCATGCGGCAGCAAGCTCCTTTGACTTGCTATCGCCAGTTTGCCAGTTTCACCAACTGTAATGAAAATTCAAAGGATGCTTTCTGGGTCCTGCTATTGGCAGAGGCACCCCTCGCAACACTTGTAGTAGTCCTTTCATGGCTCAAGAGGACGTGGTGGTGATAGAGGCCATGGACACCACTAGAGACAAGTCTTAGTCTTCAACATCTGCGGCCAAGCCACTTTGATTTCCCCTTCACGCGTGATGGCTGGGTGGGGGGTGGGGGGGGGGTTATTCCGGTCCAGCTGGTTTGCAATTATTTCAGATCAGTGGGTGCTACAGATCCACTTCTTCTGCAGTCAGTCCTGGCCGTACAAGTAGACGAGAGCATTAAGTATTACTCCCATTAGTTCTTAATGCCCCCAAAAGATCAAGGACTCTGGCAGATTCTGGACCTTTTGTCTTTTGAACACCTTCCCCAAAAAAGGACAAGTTCACATTCCACCCTTGATCGAGGAGACTAGACTGTGTTTTTGGACTGCTGGATGCCTACGTTGATGTGCCCATCCATCAGGCCCACAAACCCTTCGCACGGTTCATGGTGGGGGTCTGTATTTCCAATTTACCATTCTGCCCTTCAGCCTCACCTCTGCCACCCAGGTGCTTGTGAAGATAATCGTGGTGGTCACACCTCATGTTCATGGATACACGTATTTCTGTGCCTCTGACTGGCTTCTGAAGGTGTGCTTGCTGAAGTCTTGCTTTGGGCACCTACAGACAACCATTACCCTTTATGTAATTCCTGGGGTTTTCCATCAACAAGGCAAAATCCCACAGCAACCTACACTTGATTTCCTTCATAAGGGCCATCCTGGATACAGTCCTATGTTTCAGGGTGACTTCAGTGTTCCAACGCAGACAGTTCTGAGGCTTCTTGGCATCCTGCAGGTCCCACATGTGGGCCTTGCAATGGAACCTCTGTCTGCACTGGGCTCAGCACTGGGATGGTCAATCATACGGTATCCACATTCCGGGATCTTCAGTGGTGGCTGATGTGCAGCAGGCCATTCTCTCTATTCTACCCGGAACTCACAGTAGAGAGATGCAGTGTCGTTGGGTTGGGTGGGGTCATTTGGGAGAGGTGGAGATCAGACCCTTTGGTCCTAGACGAAGCAAAAATACCATATTAAACCTGCCGAACCTTTGTGCTAATCAGTTGGCTTTGAAGGCCTTTCATCCGACCATCGAGGGAAAGCCGGTTCAGGTTGCATCGGACAATAAGTTTGGCATGTGATACTGCAGCAAGCACGGCAGTGTAGGGCCTCCGATCCTTTGCCAGGAACCACTTAGTCTCTGAAAATGGCTAGACCTGAAAGGAATCTACGTAACAGTAAATCATTTCATCGGATCACTGAACACCATGGTGGAAAAGTTCAGCAAATGTTAACTGGCGGATGAGCAATGACATCTTCATCCAAAGTTGACTCAAGGTGTCTTTGCTCAGTGGGGCTTGCCTTGGTTGGATCTCTTCACCACTGCTGAGAAGACGCTATGTCAAGCTGGAAGCGCACTGGAGTGTCTCCCAGCAAAGCAGCATTTTGTCTGCTTTGCTGGTGTTCAGAAGAGAAACGCAGTGCAGAAGCAAACCTTGTCCAGGTGGACTGTTCTCTGCATAAAGACATGCTATGCACTGACCAAGAAGCAACCTCCCGAGGTCCCTCTGGCCCATTCCACCAAAGCAAAGGCCACCCTGATTGCATTAGCGAGAGATGTTCCAGTGTCTGACATCTGCCAGGCTGCTACACTGGGTGTCCATATTCAACTTTGTCATTATTTTGTTGACAATCAAGTCTGCAGGGAGGGTCGTTGTGCCGCTTGGTACTGAAGTACATACTTGTGTAAGTCCACTTCCCAGACCCATCACCTTTTTGGGAGGTACTGCTTCAGTATCTATTCAGAACCATTTACTCGCTTTCTGTAATAATCTTTCTGGTGGTGCTCTTATCTACCTATAGATTTTTCACTACCCTCCCTCATCCCCATTCTTTTTGACTTCTAAAATTGTCCCAAGTTACATCTTGTTCACTGTCATTGCTCCAATTTGTCACAAGTGATCTGCCTCTGGGGCACAAAAGAGTTCAAAGATAAACTGGCATAATTGCGCCTGCGTGGGGCATATATATGACTCCGCACCAACCCTTCCAGAGGTGGAGCAAGGTTGCCACTGGGACCAGTATCGCCATCTGCCAGCGTGCTGGAGTTATTGCTTTGAAGAGTTGTGAATCCATTTGTACGTCTGAAGTTAAAAAGGTGAGGAATCTGCCTTAAGAGTATCCACCAGAAAGAGCTTTTCCGAAGTTAAGTAACTTGCTGTTCTAGCATGTGCCTCTAAATATAAAGATCAACAAGTAAACTTATATTTCCAAGTCTCTGCTGTGGTAACATACACAGTGAGATCTCCAGTTTGGCTATTACCAATGTTTGAGTTGGGTTCAGAGAAGTCCTAGGCATGGCATTAAAGATAGTCCAGAAGAACCCCAGAGGAAAATATAGAAGAATTTGTCGCAACACTGATTTTTTTTTTCTTTTCCCCAGGACCTCTGTTTTGTCTTTTTTAGTTTAAAAACTTCACATCGTTTTTACTTAAATATAGATCTACAGGAATTTATATTGACCTGACACTAAGGGGTCAACAAATGCAAGTAGATTCAAAGCAGAATGTTAAATGTGCTTTTGTAAATAAAATGTTTTATTTAATTGTTAATTTTAATCATATTTGCTCAAAATATCCTTGCATAGATAGTCCTGTTAATCTGGAAACTTGTGTTGATTATAGGTAATGCGTATGACGCTGTCTACACTGAATTGGAGGCGGCGAGAGATGGTGAGATGGCTTGTAACCTGTGCCACTGAAGTAGGTAAGTAGCTTCTGCTTTGGTAGGACATTACGCCAGTGTTGTCTGTGGTATATCATAGAGGAGCTATTTGCTGGTATAAATTGATTCCTGTACAATGGCTGCTGGATTCATTGGGTGGATGCTGGCCTGTAACTTGGTAGACGAGTGAATTAGTACTTGGGAGAGTGATGGTTTTGTTCTACTTTGATAGCATTTTGAAAGACCCATAAAGAGCACAGCAGCCAAGCAATGAGCTTAGAAGTAGCAGGTAAGCCTAGCCAAGAAAGGTACTTACCTTGAGTGTGTGTGGCTTCAAAAGGTGTAGAGCAGATTGATATGCACTGAGGTGTATTGAAGGCTTTGGATGAGTGTTTTTGCCTTCCAGAGGTATATAGTTAGCTGCTCAGCTATGGGTATATTGAAGGAATTCCTTGGTTGCTTCTTCAAGAAGCGTATACCTAATGTTAATAGTGCTCAGCGGTGGGGTGTATTTGTGGTTGGAAGAGAGTTATATGACTAAGATTAATGCTACTCTGCACGGAGGAGCATTGTGGAGTGCTTGTGACTTTGAGGTGTACAGCTAGCCACTCAGCACAGTTGTCTTGAAGAGATTGCCTGATTGCTATAGCTAAGATTAATGCTGCTGGCGCTGAGGAGCATTGAAGGAATTGCAAATTTCTTACTCCATTACAGTGAAGATTGCTGTTGCTCGGCATTGAAGATCATGGAAGGGATTCTTCAAGTTGTTGTTCCTTTGAGGCAAATGGTTAAGATTAATGCTACAGAGGATCATTGGAGGGAATGGTAGAGCACCCATGTATAGCTTAAGTTAATACTGCTTTGCATTGAGGTATATTGAAGGGATTGCCCCTAGTGTTTGTGGCTACAACAATCGTATAGCATAGGTTAATGCTGCTTGAAACTAAGGGCATTGAAAGGATACCTTCTTTCTTGTGCTGCATCATGGTTCTGTCACTGCTTGACACTTAAACACACACGGCCCTGCTCAGAAGAATTGCTCGACAAGTTATTGTCTCGTGCCTAAGTTGCACCCAAGTTGTAGTAAAGCGCAACTTCTTGTAGAAAGCTTTGTTTATCTGACCCAAGCTGTGCATGTGCGGAGTAAATATTAGTGCTTCATGCTTTTGCTACTCACTGCAACACTGAGAATATGCTCCGGTCATAGGTATCTTGAAGAAATTCACCTATTCACTGTACTCCTGTGAGTGCAGTCCCTAGGTGCACTGACTATAACTGTCCAAATGAGCTTTCAAAAAACTTTAAGCATTTCATCAATGTAAAGATTCATTATTTTTATTGATCAATTCATTATTTATTCCAGTTTCTTTTTGGGCCATCACTATAGATGCAGTGGTCATACAATTGACTCTTGTTTAATAGTGTTGAAGTTAGTTGGTTTACATCCAATTATTGTAGCACTGCGTCAAATTGCCCCATTCCATTAGTAGCCCAAATGCATTTCGGACCACCCTGGTCCTTCATCCGGGGGACAATTACACTGGTCTACAATGTAAACAAAATCAAGTTAAAATCAATAACAGTTGTCCATGTTTCATTACATCAATCAAATCACAAAGCAGCCTCTAAATACACGGTATTGTAATCCTATTGCACATATTTTCACAAAAGTGTCTTCTATGCCCATCTTCTACTCCAATATCTCCCACATGCAAATAGAAAATGTAATTGAATGGTGAGCCAATTGCATAACTAATCAACTTGTGTTCTTCTGCTACAACTCCTAAATGTACTACACTCTTAAATATTTCAGTACCACGCTACGTGTACCTGATTCCAACTCATTTCTGTTAAAAACTATTAAAGGCTACTTTCGATCTGCTGACAAAGCAACAACGCTAACCACTGTATGTGCATCCCAAATGTATTAGTATGAGCTGACCCACTGATGTACTTTATTCATCCAAGCTCATCGAAGATTGTTTGCGAACAATACAAGATTGTGATTAGTGTACCCTGGATGTGATTTTACCCAGAGCTCCAAACTTAACCTGGCGTGTTAGGTTTTTACAGATCGACCTCCAAATATCTGTTTACATTAAGCACAGGACATGTTTCTACTGAAGATTTATCCCTCTAGAGCAGTGGTCTTCAAACTTTTTAATGCCTCGCCCCCCCATGGAAAAAAAATGAATTGGGTGGGTGGGGGAGGCCCTCAAAATGTTTCTAGTAAACTGGCAATGTTTAAATATGTCTAGACTTACCTAAACATTGCAGTTTAGTTCTGTACCATGTTAAAAATGTAATCAAATACATGATTGCCAAACATACTATTCTGGTTAGACAGGCCTTACAAATATGTAAAGGTATCCAGTAATAGAAATGGAGGTGAGGGTGGGGGTTTGGAACAATATTTGGAGTGCCTTCCTTTTGACACCTTTTCCCAGCCAGTATATAAATGACAAAAGGTGCTAGTGATGGCCAATTACAGAGCGGCTTACTGCCCCTCATTTTTCACCCACTGAAAACAAAGCACTGTTATCAGCATAAAGCTTCTTTTGGCCAGAGCCTGGCACCTCCCCTAGGATCACTTGAGGCCCCCCCCCCCTGTTTGAAGACCCCTGCTCTAGAGTTTCTTACTGGGCCACTAACAGCTTTACGACTGCTCATTGCGTTTGTACACAGTTCTGTATACGCTAGCTTCTCGTCCTGCCAGTCTGAAAGACGGGTGTTTCATATGCTCGCATTTTCTCTAGCACATTTAATGGACTCGTATCCTTGGATGACTTCTATTCTGTGCAGTGCAGTAGTACATTGCAGTCATGTTTTAATGGTACTGTATGCCAACCAAATAATTGGAAAACTAGTTTGTGCTGTACGTTGCAGTTATCCGTTGCGACTATGTTTTAGTGGTACTGAATACCTTTAAAGAAGTTTTCATAGTAAATCATAGTAAAACAGCAGAAAAAAGACCTAGTAAATAGACATTCATATACTTAGAGGGAGGCCTAGCAACAGCATAGTAATGGGTGGACTTTTCAGGAATATGAACAACCTCTGTTAGAGAGCTAAAATGGGGAAGAAGGCACATACAGGAGGTAGAGGCAGACACTGCAATAAGAAATTGACTCCTATCCCTCAAGAATAGCAGACACCTACTGGGAGAAGCTCGAAGGTGGCCAAAGGGAAGCTTGCCTTTTATTGGGAACACTTCTCCCATCACAAAAAAAGCCCCCTGGTATTTTTGCCCAGAGAAAATAAGCCTTTAGAGAGCCTGCTTCTTTGAAGGCAATTTTTGGAAGAATGAAAAACAGTGCTCACATTTAATCCAAGATTGTTTTATTTGTGTGTATATGTATGTGTATATATGTGTATATATGAATATATATGTGTATATGTATGTATATATATATAATTTTTATTTTTTATTTTTTTTCGAGGCTTGTGAGCTGTAGATCACATGCTTATGCATAGTTCGCCATCTAGTGTTGGGCCCGGATGTTTGGACTTTGTTTTTCTTCGAAGAAGTCTTCCTTGTCACGAGGTAGGCGACTCCTCCTTTCGGTGATAGTGCGCATGGTCATCGACTCCATCTTCAGATTGTTTTTTTCCGCCATCGGGTTCGGATGTTACTCGCTGCGCTCCGGTTCGACGCCGATCCTTCGGTCTCCCTCGGTGCGTAGAACACTCACCCTCAACGGTATTGTTTCCGACCGCGTGTTCCATTCTTCGCGTATCGTGTTTATTAAAAAAAAACCTATTTCCATCGGAGAGCTCGTGGTAGGCCGTCGGGCCTAGCCCCCGGTTCGACTTGCAGTCGATGGAACGAACTCCCTTTAAATTCTGTCCTCAGTGCCACGCGAAATACCCGCGCACCGACTTGTTTGTCACCGGAACACAGTGAACAGGACTGAGACGCGTGCCGAGCTTTCCGCTCCAAAAAGACTCTTCGCAACCGTCCGGCTCGACGACGCGACATGCAGAGCCAACACACAGGCTCCATTCCGGACCTCTTCGGACCTGAATCTGATGAAAAAGCCGGTGACGCTATTGGAGCCCAGGAGGAACAGGAACAGATCTCCCTTTCCGACGACTGTTCCGAACAGGATGAAGACATCCCGCATGGACAACGTACTGTAAGTACAGTCCCTACTTCGCCCCGAATCCCAAGCCAACCAAAAAAGAAGGCTCCGGACCAACCCGCGCCCTCGTCCCCCGGTCGGCACCTAGACCACGCTTCTGACGCCCCGCCTTCTGGCTCGGCACCGAAGCCTACCAAAAAGCCTTCCAGCACCGAGAAACACCACGCCAAGTCGGGTACCGAGCCAAAGCCCTCGGGGTCGAAGCCAAAGTCCGGCTCCGAACCTCACCACTCGGCACTGAAAACCACCTCGGATCCGAAAATACCAACCCCGAAGCAGTCTGCACCGAAACCTTCGGCGCCGAAACAGACTGATGCACCAAAGTCACCTAAAAAGCACAGTTTCGATGATCCGCTCCAAAAACCGGGCCCAAAACAGAAAATATTGGTCAGACATCCGAAAACTGGACACATAACCACTAAAGTGACATTAAAAAGAGGGGCTAATACAGAAGAGGAATCTCCTATTCCATTGAAGAAGAGAAATATTGGAACAAACCCTTCCCCTCCTCCTCTTCCATTACCACCTTCGCCTCAATCTCTACATGTGCGAACTTCACCTGAGAACTCACCACCACATACACCTGACAATCAGGGGGATGGGGATGATAATGATGATGTTCAGACAGGACCTATAGATGAGTGGGATGACTACAACATTGACTCGCCCACACACATGATCCTGACCTATATCCTACCAGACCCTCTCCACCAGACGACAGTGTAGGCTACATTGAATTGCTAGGCAGTGCTGCCAATTACCATGGAGTCCAGCTCCATAAAGAATCCCTTGAAGAGGATTTCCTTTTTGAAACATTAAACAGCACACAAAAGTCAACACATGTTACCCGTGCTGAAAGGAATGACAAGGCATGTAGACAACATATTTAAGGATCCTGTCGGGGCACGTATCCTTACCCCTAGGGTGGATAAAAAATACAAGCCTGCACCATCTGATCTAGTCTACATAAAAGGACAATTACCCTTAGACTCATTGGTAGTTTCCAATGCAAGAAAAAGGGCAAACTCCCAAACCACTGGAGACGCTCCACCCCCAGATAAAGAGTCAAAGCTTCTCGATGCCTCAGGGAAAAGGGTAGCCTCCCAAGCAGCTAACTTCTGGTGCATATCTAATACACAATTGTTGCTAGCCAGATATGAACGTGCGCATTGGGATGAAATGGAACAACTCATCCAATTTCTACTCCAAGAACATAAATCTAAAGCGCAAGACCTGGTACGTGAGGGACAGTTAATTTCCAACAACCAAATTCGTTGTTCCCTAGATGCTGCTGACACATCGGCCAGAGTGGTAAACACTAGTGTCCTGTTAAGAAGACACGCATGGCAACGCAAATCAGGGTTCAAACCTGAGGTTCAGGCCTCCATATTGAACACACCTTTTGATAAAGAACACCTTTTTGGGCCAGTGATGGATTCTTCGCTTGAGAAGATGAAAAAAGATACTGAAGTGGCTAAATCTATGGGAGCCCTTCAGTATACACAAGGCCTTGGCTCCTTTCGACGCTCTTTCTATCGGGCAGGGTCCAAAAATACTTCCTCGGAAACTGCATCCACCTATAAGGGGCAATAACCAACCCTACGACTCGAAACATTACTTCAGAGGGGGTTACAGAGGGAACAAAGGTAGAGGTTCTAACTCACGTACCTCCCCCTCTAATACAAAGCAGTGACTTGCCCATCATTCCCCCCCGACCACTCAACACCTGTCGGGGGAAGACTGTCACAATTCCTACCAAAGTGGCAGTCAATAACAGACAAGTGGGCTCTACAAATTATCCGTTCTGTTTACTGCCTGGAGTTCAACAACACTCCCCCAAACATTCCCCCAAAGTCACACAAACTTTCACCAGATCTACACCTCCTCAAACAAGAGGTACAGCCCCTACTATTAAAAGGAGCTATAGAGCCCGTACCACTACAACACCAAGGGTCGGGCGTGTATTCCTTTTACTTCCTAATTCACAAAAAGGACGGCTCTCTCAGACCGATATTAGATCTGAGAACTAAATTTTTACATACAGTCAGACCGCTTCCACATGGTAACACTTCAACAGGTACTACCTCTTTTGCAAAAAGGATTCTTTCTGTCTACTCTAGACTTAAGACGCCTACTTTCATATTCCAATCCACCCAGCTCACCGCAAATTTCTCAGGTTTGTGGTAGCAGGTCAACACTACCAATTCAAAGTACTCCCATTCGGAGTCACCACAGCCCCCAGAGTCTTCACAAAGTGCCTGGCGGTAGTAGCTGCTCAGCTAAGAAGACAAAGCATCCATGTCTTCCCATACTTGGACGACTGGCTCATCAAAGCCAACACGTACCAACAATGCCGCAAGCATACTTCCGTAACCATTCAGTTACTTCACCAACTGGGGTTTACAGTCAATGTGTTAAAATCACATCTTCAGCCAGCCAAAACTCAAAACTACCTAGGAGCCACTTTAGATACTCAAAGGGCTCTGGCGTTTCCCAACGCAGCCAGAATTCGAAACATTCAGGCATTAATTCTCCAGTTTCAAGCCAATCAGTCACTTCCTGCTCGAGTTTTCATGCAACTGTTGGGAATGATGGCGTCTTGCATCATAATCGTTCCCCATGCCAGGCTGCACATGCGTCCACTTCAAGAATGCTTAGCCAGTCAGTGGAACCAGTCTCAAGGTCTATTAACCGATCTAGTGTTGGTAAGCGACCGTACTCATCGCTCTCTGCAGTGGTGGAACACACAATTTGTCAAAAGGACGGCCGTTCATAGACCAAGTTCCACAGACAGTATTAACAGCGGACGCGTCCCTCACTGGCTGGGGAGCTCATCTTCAACACACAGTGCAAGGTCTGTGGAGCCACCAGCAAAGGTTGCTCCACATCAATCATTTAGAGCTCATGGCAATCTTTCTAGCTCTCAAGGCCTTTCAAGATCACCTGTCTGGCAAAGCTGTCTTGGTCCGAACCGACAACATGACAGCTATGTATTACATACAGAAACAAGGGGGGGCACACTCTCTCCAGCTGTCCCACTTGGTCCAAGACATCTGGAGGTGGGCTGTTCACCACAATATCTATCTCCTAGCGGAACACCTCCCAGGAGTCAACAACCAGATTGCGGACCTCCTCAGCAGACAGAGGTATCAAATACACGAATGGGAATTTCACCCTTAAGTTCTCCACCCATACTCCCAAGCTTGGGGAGTCCCTCCCATAGATCTGTTTGCAACACCCCAAAACGCAAAATGCCAAAGCTTCGCCTCCAGGTATCCACACCCGTTATCCAAAGACAATGCTCTATGGATGAACTGGTCAGGGATATTTGCTTACGCTTTTCCGCCTCTCCCACTCATTCCATTAGTGGTTCGGAAACTCAGGCAAACATCTCTCACACTAATCCTAGTAGCTCCAACATGGGCACGTCAACCATGGTTCACAACCCTGTTGGAACTTTCTCTGGTACTGCATCAAAAATTACATTTAACTCCCAGTCTCCTCACACAGAGCCATGGAGAAATCAAATACCCAGATCCCAAACAATTGAACCTTGCGATTTGGCTCCTGAAGTCATAGAGTTTGGTTATCTGAACCTTCCACCAGACTGTATGAACATTATTAAGGAGGCCAGAAGGCCTACCACAAGAGCCTGCTACGCAGCCAAATGGAAGCAATTTATCTATTGCAATAACAATAACATCAACCCTCTTGATGCCTCCATACAAAACATTATCTGCTACCTGTTACATTTGCAGCAGTCCTCATTGGCCTATACATCCATCAGACTGCATCTCGCTGCGATTGCTGCGTATCTTCAAAATAGGCAACATTTATCGCTCTTTAGAGTGCCTGTAATCAAAGCATTTATGGAAGGACTGAAAAGAGTTATACCACCAAGACGTCCTCCTGCCCCAGTGTGGAATCTTAATATAGTCCTCACAAGGTTAATGGGCCCACCATTTGAACCCATGCACAAATGTGAACTACAATTCCTCACTTGGAAAACCGCTTTCCTCATTGCAGTCACTTCATTGAGGAGAGTGGGTGAACTTCAGGTACTAACCATAGAAGAACCTTTTTTCCAGCTACACAAAGATAAAGTGGTTCTTCGTACCAATCCTAAATTCCTACCAAGGGTAGTATCTGCATTTCACATAAATCAGTCGGTTGAATTACCAGTTTTCTTCCCTCAACCGGACTCTGTTGCAGAAAGAGCTCTACACACCTTAGATGTTAGAAGAGCACTGTTGTATTATACTGAAAAACGAAATCTTTTCGTAAGACCAAGCAACTTTGTCGCTTTTGCACCACCTCACAAGGGCAATCCTATATCCAAATCGGGTATTGCTAGGTGGATCGTTAAATGTATTCAGATTTGCTATGCAAAAGCCAAAAGGACTAACAGTACCCCCTAGAGCACATTCCACTCGTAAGCTAGGGGCTACTATGGCTTTCTTAGGTAACATCCCTATTACTGACATCTGCAAAGCTGCAACATGGTCCACACCGCACACATTCACTAAGCATTATTGTGTAGATGTGTTAGCCAGACAACAAGCTTATGTGGGCCAAGCAGTACTTAAAACACTGTTTCAGACAACTCCATCAGTTACAGGATAGCCACCGCTTAGGGAGACTGCTGTATAGTCTATGCATAAGCAATCAATCAATCAATCAATCAATCATGTCACTTATAAAGCGCACTACATACCCGCGAGGGTCTCAAGGCGCTGGGGGAAGAGGGGGGGTGGTGCTGCTACTGATCGAAGAGCCAGGTCTTGAGGAGTCTTCTGAAGGCCAGTAGGTCTTGGGTCTGTCGGAGGTTGGTGGGGAGGGTGTTCCAGGTCTTGGCGGCGAGGTGGGAGAAGGATCTGCCGCCGGCGGTAGTTTTCCGGATGCGGGGGACTGTGGCGAGGGCGAGGCTGGTCGAGCGGAGCTGGCGGGTGGGGGTGTAGAAGCTGAGTCGTCTGAGGTAGGCTGGTCCGGAGTTGTGGAGTGCTTTGTGTGCGTGGGTGAGGAGCTTGAAGGTTATCCTCTTGTTGACAGGGAGCCAGTGCAGGTCTCTCGTGGAGTGTGATGTGGCTGCGTCGGGGGATGTCGAGGATAAGACGTGCAGAGGCGTTCTGGATGCGTTGCAGCCGTCTCAGGAGCTTAGCCGTCGTTCCTGCGTAGAGGGCGTTTCCGTAGTCCAGCCTGCTGGTGACGAGGGCCTGGGTGACTGTTTTTCTTGTTTCGGTGGGGATCCACTTGAAGATCCTGCGGAGCATTCGGAGGATGTTGAAGCAGGATGAGGAAACGGCGTTGACCGGCTTAGTCATGGAGAGGGTGGGGTCGAGGATGACCCCTAGGTTGCGTACGTGGTCGGTGGGTGGCGGGGCTGTTCCCAGTGATGTTGGCCACCAGGAGTCGTCCCAGGCTGAAGGGTTGGAACCAAGGATGAGGACCTACGTCTTGTCCGAGTTCAGCTTCAGGCGGCTGGTCCTCATCCATTCGGCGACGGCCTTCATTCCTTCGTGGAGGTGGGCTTTGGCGGTGTGAGGGTCTTTGGTGAGGGAGAGGATCAGCTGGGTGTCGTCGGCGTAGGAGATGATGTTGAGGTTGTGCTGTCGGGCGACGTGGGCGAGGGGTGCCATGTAGATGTTGAACAGCGTTGGGCTGAGGGAGGAGCCTTGGGGTATGCCGCAGATGATCTTGGTGGCCTTGGATCGGAAGGGGGCGAGGCGGACGCTTTGTGTTCTGCCAGAAAGGAAGGATGTGGTCCAGTCCAGGGCCTTCTCTTGGATCCCGGCGTCGTGAAGGCGTGTTCGTAGTGTGTGGTGGCAGACCGTGTCGCAGGCGGCTGATAGGTCCAGGAGGATGAGGGCTGCTGTTTCTCCGTTGTCTAGCAGGGTCCTGATGTCATCGGTGGCGGCGATGAGGGCGGTTTCGGTGCTGTGGTTGCTGCGGAAGCCGGACTGGGAAGGGTCCAGGATGTTGTTCTCCTCGAGGTAGCGGGTCAGTTGTTTGTTGACGATTTTCTCGGTGACCTTCGCGGGGAACGGGAGCAGAGAGATGGGTCGGAAGTTCTTGAGGTCCTTGGGGTCTGCCTTGGGTTTCTTGAGTAAGGCGGTGATCTCGGCGTGCTTCCAGCTTTCCGGGAAGGTTGCTGTCTCGAAGGAGATGTTGATTATTTTCCGGAGATGGGGCGCGATGGCTGTACTGGCTTTGTTGAAGATGTGGTGAGGGCACGGGTCTAGCGGTGAACCGGAGTGGATGGTGTTCATGATCTCGCTGGTGTCCTTGTCGTTGATGTTGGTCCAGGAGAGCAGGCGGTTGGTGGTTGTGGAGGCAGTGGTCTCGGTGGTTGCCGGGGCGGTCGTGGTGTTGAAGCTAAATGCTACTTACCCAGTATGCATCTGTTCTTGGCATGTGGAGCTGTAGAATCTCATGCGCCCACCCACCTCCCTGGGTACCTGTGCCTGCTGTAGTTCTCTTGTTACTATTCATACATACACATGGACATCTCTATTCTTTACAACTACTCCATTCTCTCACCCTCTGCGGGAAAACAATCTGAAGATGGAGTCGATGACCATGCGCACTATCACTGAAAGGAGGAGTCACCTACCTCGTGACTAGGAAGACTTCTTCGAAGAAAAACAAAGTGCAAACATCCGGGCCCAACACTAGATGGCGATCTATGCATAAGCATGATATTCTACAGCTCTACATGCCAAGAACACATGCATACTGGGTAAGTAGCATTTTCCATATATGTATATGTTTGATGGCATGTATGTCTGTAGATACACATGCTTAGCAGAAGTCCGCCATCTAGTGTTGGGCTCGGAAGTGTGCAAGTTGTTTTTCTTGGAAGAAGTTCTTCGAGTCACGAATCATAGTGACTCCTACTCTTGCTTGATGTGCGCATAGTCATCGAGTCCATTGTTTGATTGTTTTTTCCCGCTGTCTGGTTCGGTCGTTTGTTTTTCTGCTCCGGTCGACAGTCAATGGGATCCTTTTCAATCTTCTTCGGTATTGTTATCGATCGAGATTCATTATATTATACATCTAAAATCTTCTAAGAGATTCCCGGCCTTACCGCCTTCGGCGAAGATTGTCTTCAACGTTTTTTCTTATACAGAAACTACTAAAGGGTTTGGAACATTCTGCCCTCCTGTCATTCAAAATTCTCTCATACCGGTTTACACAATGTGTGTAATTCCTGTCTCTCACCGGATCAAGAACAGAACTGGGAGGCCTGTAAATCCTTTAGGTCAAAGAGGAGTCTGTACACTTCCAAGCCCAACACTAGATGGTGGACTTATGCTAAGATGTAAATCTACAGCACTACATGCCACAAACAGATGCTTACTTGTTAAGTAACATGCACCATATGTATGTATATATATGTATGAGTGTGTGTGTGTATATATATATATGTATATATATATATATATGTATATATATAATATCCCAAACGTTTAAAGTAACGTTATAGTTGGGTGTAATGTTTTTAACTCTAAAAACCACAGAAATTCACCAGTTATGTTTATCTCAAGTAGTTATAACTTGCACCCTCGCCATGTGCAAAGTTTTATTATCAGTTTCATTACAAATGTTGCAGTGATATCTTGCACTAATACCACATTATCAATACAAAGCACATAAATTCAGAGATTCTCGCTGTAGAAGGAGTTCCCTGAACAACAGTTTGTAGCTTAAAGCTATTCTGGATTCACATGAAACCCACCAATGCTTCATGTGAAGTGGTCAGGGATAAGCCAAAAGGTAAAGTTCAAACAAGCAAAACTACACAACCGTTGCATTAGCAAATCTGAAGATGGTGACCATGTAAAGGGGCATTGTGGGCTTATGTTCAACGTTATAGGGGGTTGGCATGACTCTTCCTCTGGTTGATGCACAAAAGACCATATAGGGACTGCCGGACTTAGTGGAAAGCTGCGGACTCGCTTTATTTTCATATGCAGATGACACACACATTTTCTCCCTGTCATCTGCTCAGAATTACAACTCTGAGGCAGTAAACTCCTGTTTGGGCGTGGTCGCGGGGTGGATGAACAACCATTCACTAAAATTGAGCGAAGACGAGACTGAGGTATTGGTACTGGGAAAGAATCCATCAATGTGGGGTCCTCCACATTCGCCAGAAACCCTGGGTCCCTTACCGGAGCCAGTTACCAAGGTTAAGAACCTTGGATTCTTGCTGGACAAGGAGCTATCCATGAGACTGCAGGTGTCAAAGGTGACGGCCACCTGTTTTGCCGTCCTGAAATGACTGCGGAAGATTCTCTGGCTTCTACCATTCTGCGCTCAAAGGACTGTAATCCAGGCACTTACTATGTCAAGACTGGACTACGGTAATGTGTCCTCATATAACGCAACTGGTGCTCATGTAAATCGCTCTGATACCTGATTTCGGGTCAAGTTCGCGCTATATAAAACTTCGAGGGAAAAAAAGTGCATTCTCTGGGGGCGGCTAAAGCATCCATCAGACTGTTACAAGAGGTCCAGAATTCTGCAGCCAGAATGCTATATAGACTCAACCTCACACCTTCTGCCTGAACTCCATTGGCTTAAGGTGGAAAAGCAAATTAATTTCAAAACCTTGTGCTACATGCACAGAGCAAGATCAGAGGCCGGCCGAGATACCTTCACTAATTTGCTAGAACTTATCATCCGGCACGTCCCTTGTGCTCTAGCGGTTTTTCACTCTGCGAGATTCCTAGAGTGAAACGCACTTGCATTTGAGGGCAATCTTTGGCACACCAAGGTCCCAAGTTGTGGAATGCCCTCCCAGATTCGCTGAGAGACTGATCCTTGTTTACGACCTTTCGCAAACAACTGAAGACCTGGCTGTTTTAAGCTAGTGTGGCTTGGATAAGACCCAACCTATCGCGTAAGCTCCGGGAAACCCCCAGTGGGTAGCAGCGCACTATATAAAATGTCTTTTAAAAAAAATAGCGACAGTTTTCAGACCCAGCTACTAGATGGTAGAATAATGCACAGCTTATGTATACGAAACTGCTTGAAGTTGCAAAACCATTTTTCTAATGTTACTCCACCATTTAGCAAGCAGGAACCTCCATTGGAGGAGTCTCCCCTTAATGTGTAAACTTTGCATTGTTTTGCTTGGTCATGTCAGTGCGGGGCGTGGGGAGCACAAAATGTAGTTTGTTGCTGTTGACAATAATGTAAGCTTTTCTTCTTCATTTCAGGTGTTCGAGCCCTCATCAGCATCCTGCAGAGTTGGTATCAGTTATTCACTCCCACAGAGGCCACCAGCATTGTGGCAGCAACAGTGATGTCCCACAACACCATCCTTCGGCTCAGTCTGGACTACCCCCAACGAGAGGAGCTTGCCAGTTGTGCCAGGACCTTAGCGCTCCAGTGTGCCATGAAAGACCCGCAGAACTGCGCCCTCTCTGCCCTTACTCTCTGTGAAAAGGACCACATCGCTTTTGAGACAGCATATCAGATTGTCATTGACGCTGCTTCCACAGGGATGACCTACTCTCAGCTCTTCACCATAGCCCGTTACATGGAGCACCGGGGCTACCCTCTGAGGGCTTTTAAACTTGCATCTCTGGCCATGACACATCTAAACTTGGCATACAACCAAGACACCCACCCCGCCATCAACGATGTGTTGTGGGCATGCGCCCTAAGCCACTCATTGGGCAAGAACGAGCTGGCTGCCATCATACCACTAGTGGTGAAAAGTGTGCATTGTGCTACGGTGCTGTCAGACATTCTCCGGCGTTGTACCATGACTGCTCCAGGACTGGCTGGTATACCAGGGCGCAGGAACTCTGGAAAGCTCATGTCTACAGACAAGGCCCCATTGCGCCAACTTCTGGATGCCACGATTAGTGCTTACATCAACACCACCCACTCACGCCTGACCCACATCAGCCCTCGCCACTATGGGGAGTTCATAGAGTTCCTCAGTAAAGCCAGGGAGACGTTTCTCCTTGCCCAGGATGGACACATACAGTTCGCTCAGTTCATAGACAATCTAAAACAGATATACAAGGGAAAGAAAAAACTTATGATGCTGGTGCGCGAGAGGTTCGGGTGATGTCAGCCCTCCCCCCAACCTCCTTTCCTTCTAAGAGAAACTCTCCGCCTCCAGGCACTTAAAGAATATCCAGATGCAGTCGGATAAAGCAAGATGCATAATAGTGGTTTTGATTTCAACCATTTCACCTCCTGAAGGTATTCCGATCTCTCAAGGCTGATTACGCAAAGAAAGCATGGTGCATAAAGAGATGTCTGTGTATATATGTGAGACGGACAGTCTTCACAAGGAGTATGGTGAACATCTCAACAGGAAGAGGAAACAGTGAGGCCCTCCTGCCGTTCTGTAAGATTAAACCACTTAACTGCAAGTGTGCGGAATCATGGGAGGCGCCTGGGCAATGAGAACACCTGAACATACGAAGGTATCAATGGCAACACTAAACCTCACGCGCCAGTAGAACACACCACCTGTGCGATGGCTTCTGGGGTTCCGACTCTTCCCTGGAAGGCAACAGAACTTCTCTTCCCCATGTTGTGAACGTATTTTAAGGCAAAATGTTGATACAAAAAAATCACCAACTGACTCAGGGAATTGCTTACTTCAAAAGAAAAGTAACAGAAAAGCATTTATCATTGTGTAAATATAATAGTATATGTGTCACTTATGAAATCGTAAAGTTATAATTATTTATAATTCTCCTGTCTTTCATTTGTGGGGGATACTTGAATCCGCATGGGCTGAGGATATGTACATTATCATGGTATCTTAAGGGATGAGAGACTCACTCACTTTTCTCAGGTTTCCCCTTAATGGTTTGTGCTGTTGAGCACAGACGAGTGAACAGTGGGGGATGAATGCTCCAAACTCATGGGAAGTAGAGCTTGAGTCTATGCAGATCCACACCAAATGGGGCTGTATTTGGCAGGACCACGCAGATCCAGATAAAGCTTAATGCTGCGGGCTGGCTGTGCATCCAGATTGTATATAAGACAGTGTCCGTTTCTGGGAGTTAAGTGTTTTTGCAGCTGAGACAATGGGTATTCATGTAACATGGCGGAGGTCTGTTGCAGATTTTAACCACACTCCCCAATAAGAGGGCTGTTTATGCTTTTTGTTAAAAAAAAAAAAAAGACAATGGAATAGCTGTGAAAGGGTAGATGCCTCTTGGTCCACATTTTACTGTCCCTTTTCCCTCTATGCAGTATCTACAACATTACAATCGCCATCCTGGAGCGGCTGTCATATTCAAGTTACAAATCTATTTTAACACTTGCTCATTTTACAAAGAGCTGTAAAATGATCAGGAATTAATTCTCTTTTTACCTCGAAGAAATGTAATGACTTAGCAAATGTTTGGTATTTAGGTGTATGTAGCCAGTTCCTATTCTTCATACAGAATATCAGCTGTACAGCTTCTCACTTTCCTATCATTTTCCACCTTTGTCTTTGGTTTGAGTTTAATTCGTGGAGTATGCAGTGTCGAAGACCATGTCCTGGCATTGGCTTGCAACCCACCAATATGGTACTTGGTAATTATGCGCTTTTGGTTCCTTCAACGGTTTGAAGGTCTTTAAACACATGCTGCAGTTCCGATCTTCCACTTATTGGGAGCCTGCAAACGTTCCGCAAAGCAGTATGGCCAAGTACATTTTGCTGGCGCAAGAGTTTTCTTAACACTGAGTAAAGAAATTGTGTACCAAGCACCATTTTACGTCCTCTACCTGTGCAGGCAGAGCTTTTATTATTCCGAGTACTCTTTATGTAACCTTTGGACAGGCAAGACACACTTGCCATTGAACCCTATGAGAGGTGCTCTGTCTGCTTTGAGGTGAATTGCTAATGGTCTTTAGCGGAAAAACAAAGGTTACTTCTGGCCAAGTGTGCCACATCCTGCAAACCCAATCTTTGGTCAAGTTACAAATGGAGGCACAAACCTATTCTTCTTATGTAGCTCCTGCTCTCTCCCAGAAGTGGGGATCTGACCGTTTATTATTTGTCCGCACATTCAGCCCTCGTCGCTCTTCTCAAGATGATGTTGCATTCCTAGAACTGTTTCTTTTAATCAGGAAAGATCACCAATATCCTCCCCCAGACAGGCATAAATGCAGATTTTAGTTCAGGTAAGCGGATTCCTCTCCTTTGAGGGTTGCTTTGTGTAATAGCCTTAGTCAAGCTGACTTCTGTTCTGCCTTTCCAATGACAGCTGTCATCTTGCACCTCAAAGACCACACCGCTCTTAAAATGGAGACCCTAAGAGCCACTACGTGGAGTAATACGTTCAAAGCATCGAACACATACCCGTGATCACGCTTGAACGCTCCCTGGTGATCAGTATGGTTTACTTTCTCATTTTCAAAGTGGAGACAACAGACTGTGTCTAGTGAGGTTTCCCACAAATATGTTTCATCCCCTTGTATCATTATCATGCTATCACAACGTTTGGTCTGTCTGTGGAGGTGGGAGTGTCAATTTAAGCAATAAATTCATGGCTGTGTGTATTTGTGTCTATAGACTTGACTGCCACTGTGATGCCCATAATAGGGTGCATCAAAATTGCCAGATGATGCTGGACTCGATACTGTCATTGTGACCTCAATGGGTGATCCTGCATCCTCTGCCCTCCTGCGAGATGTAATATCCGTCTCCCAGACCCAGTCTACGGAGGTTCTGTTTCAATTTGCCCTTTCATTGGGTCAGTGAAGCATTAATCGCTTCATTCCTGCACTCAAACCTTTTTAGTGCATCAGGCTTTCTGCAAGAGCTGCTGCTAATTGTAAACAGTTTACAAGTCAAAGTGGTTTCAGGATATCGGGAACAGCAACAGGCGTGCTGTGATAATTCCAGGGCATTTTATGGTCCCATTGAGGCAATGAGTGGTATGGGACATAGAAAACAAAATCTTAAGTTATGAACTGCTATTCTAGTCTCTTTCCTGCTAGGTATCTCTTCCTAAACTGTAAGACTACAGTGCTTTTTTAAATTGGCTGAATATCAAAGGAAAGACCCGTGCTTTGACCCTTTCCATCAAATTTCTCATGACTAATTTGGTGAATATTTTCTTCAGTAAAATTTGGCAGTTTTGATTCCAATAAAATGCTTCGCGAAATCTCAGTTCCTGCTGAATATTTTTTAACAGTTTTTGCTGGTAAGGTTTCATATTTTTGCTTCAGATTTTTCTGTAGCATTTTTGCTTTAGCTATGCAATTTTTTTGTCTGTACCTTCAACAAACATAAAATTAGAACTTTATTAAAAAGTAGATACTTGTTATCTTAAATCGCAATAGTCAGATAGATTGCCTTTCCTAAGCTTTTACCTTGTGCGCTTTTCCTCATTGGCTTGATAGATTGTTAGAACTCCCTTTGCGGAGTGCATGGTGACAGTTTTGTAAGAGATGAACAGTCCTGCCAATGCAGTGATTTTGTATTTAGAAAAATATGAGATCGTTAAAATGATTTCCTTTGAACTGATCAGGTCTTTGCAGCATTTCCAAACTGCTCAGGTCTTCCAGAAGTTTGAAATGGACATCCTGTCTCAGCAAGATACTGACTTGTTCTACAGGATAGAAGACACCAGCAATTATTTAATTCGTTCCCCTTCAAATCATTGACATCCTTTGCAATGATTCAAACTGGTTAATCCGGTAGCCCAGCAAAATTTGGTAACCCTCTTCATTTTACCTCTGGTAGATGGTGATGTTTTTTTGTTCCTGACGCGAGGGCTCATTGAAAATCATGACGACAAGTGACTAAAGAATGCTGCTCTTCACTGCTTAGTTGTTTCTGCTTTGGTGACTCCCTCCTACCAACAGCATTGGCATGCTGAAGTCTTTAGTGTTTAAACTGGGGTCTGTTGCAGTATGCAGTAATTAAATTAGAATCTGCAGTCTTGCTCCTCCGAGTGAAAACTGGTATGTTGTGGATCAGGTCATGCGGTGGACTAGCTTCAAAGTAATTATTTTCTCCTTTTTCCAAAATTCAAGTTAAACCTTTCTTCTAGAAGTCTGTAAGAACCTGGACTTGCTATTATATACACTTATAATAGATGACTGGACTCCTAGAGTGGTCCTGTAAAATAATTATAGCCCGATTCATGAGGTTCTCAAATGGCATCTTGGATCTCTCACTCCTAATGCTGACTTCTTAACTGGTTACTCAGCTGAAATACTGTGTACGGACGGACCGTTTAGAGAAGTCTTATTGTGAGGTACTGCCTCAGGACACTCCTGACTGTACTGGCTGCCATTGTGAAGCACTATGAAATAAACCCCATTCCGGTGTACAACACATACTAAAAGAGACAGACTGGCCAAACATTTCCTCCCTTCGCCACTTTAATATTAGCAATAGGTTATATTCCAGCCTGCATGTCAATCGTTGGGCTGGCGAACGTGTCTGAAAACACTTCATTTGGCTTGTTATACTGTGAAGAAAGGCAGCCAGAATGAACACGCTATCATTGGTTCCCTAGAAAGCCGAGCACTTTCTCCCCTTTAAGGTGTCTTTTGTTACCATACACAGTGAAGACTTATGTCAGGACTTGCCTCTAAATGGAGGTCTCTCCATTTAGACTACTATAGAACTCGTTTATGAAGTGTAGCCTCACCAAAGGGTGAAGATGTTACATGCTGTGACATGTATTCCAACTGCTAAAGTATACAGCATCCTGAACTGTAGTGAGATGGTAATTTAAGTCACTTTTTTGCTCAGTTGGTCAGATGACCTCTGCTGTAAAAGTCTATTCATTTTTCAAGGTAGGGTCGCTCTCTCACTAACGCTAGCTCTGCCTTCTCATGATTTAGAGGTATAGATTGTGGACTGTTATTAAACAATTCATTTAAAAATGCTTCCTTTGTGATCACTTCAAGATTCTGCAAAGGGTGTCCTTCTCTAGGCCAGGCATCCAATTGCTGCTGGTGCGCAGTGGCATGTCTGTGGTGGAGTCCTGGGCGCATGCTGGCCGCCTCCCCTTGCATGAACAAGTCTATACTGCTTCACAGTTGTCGACTTATTGTTCCCATGTGCACTGGTGGGTAGGCATGACTTGCCACGGCACTGGGCTTCATGAGTTTCAGCTTGTTGCTCTCTACATTGCTGTACCTTCAAAGTAGCTTTACACTTTCAGGAGGCTGACGAAAACGTAGGTGGCCCGTTGGTCTAGTTGTGTTGCAGAAGAGAACAAAGTTAAGAGGTTTGGGACACAAATGCAAGTATTTCCCTCTTATCCCTAGTCTCCCAGTCTTAATCTTATTTTTAAAGGGGGAGGGGAAATTATTGGGGATGTTACTCAATAGCTAGGGAACATTGACTAGTCATTTACTGTCTGATTACGTTATTTTTTCCCCGGTATGTGTTGCCTTTCTCTGCATCACAAAAGGACAATTGTACTCTTCAGTATTGCCACTGAAGTATCGTTCTTCAGTACTTTTTTCTTTTTTTTGTGCAGCTTCTTGAGTTAATGTTTATTATTAATGTAATAATGATGGAAAAAGTTGATACTATTTATGTATTGCTACAGCCATTTTATATAAATTGTGTTGAAAATTTCAGTGCTTTTTTATGAATAAAAAAATGTGGAAGGCAGCGGTATCTTGTTTCACTATCCTGTGACATTTTTGCATCTTGCAACACCCGACCCATTAACTTTTTAGGTATGCCCTTTTCAAATTTTTCACTTCAGTTCTAGTTGCTGTAATGTGTATATTGTGGTCTACAGTTATATAGTGTATTTTACATCTAAGTACATGTGCCGAAAATACTAATCTATTGTAAGGATACAGTTTTCCATTTTGTGTGATGTGATGTTGAAGGTTTAAAGTATCCGTTGGTCATCAAAGACTATAGAAGAAACTTTATGTACATTTGTAGCAGTACTCTTGTTCCTAAGTTTACTATTTCTTGAGGTAAATTCCTTCTGGCACAAATAAGTTGTTTTCTACGTATCGCACATCCTTCAGCATTTGGTCTGTCATGGATTCACATACTTGAATCATTCCCTTTAATAAAAAAGGAGCATCCAGTCACATGCAACAATAGCACATATGTATACAAGCCAAAAAACTGTTAAGTTAATAGCCAATCAACATCATCGGAAATGACTCTAACTTCAGTCATTGAGGAGGTGGTACTCTAAACTCCACTTCTCCCAAAGGAAACCAGAGTTCAGATTTCTACTGCACTTTGTATGCGCAGGGAGTCACACCACTCATTCATACTTGTAAGAAAGTGAATTATTAATTGGGGTAGATGGTAGTCCACCACAAGTAATGGTCACTAACTTGTTCATTCCTGACAAAGGTTTCAATTTAAACCGAGTTTAATCCCTGGTAGCTATGGCACAGAGCAGACAGGCTAACTTAGAGAAAATGTGTAAAGCATTTAGAAGTTCCAAAACAGTCATAAACACAAAAAATAAAATCCCAATCCAATTTATAAAAATAGAGTAAAATTTAATGAACAATATGACACCAAAAATCCGACATTGGGAGCTTGAGATAGGACTTTTTATTAATTTCTGACCAGAAGAACTAAGAAACAGTAAAGCACCATTCAGTGATTACTGTTCACGGGTGACCAGGACCTAGGTCCAAATTCAGGCCGACCACAATAGAGCGCTGGTCGTGCATGTCAAGCATGTTGGCTCCAGTCAAAGATTTTACCATATGACTTAGTCTCTAAAATGGAAGTCAAAATGTTTGTGTGGCATGGTTGCAAGCTCTAGCCAAGGAAGTCCTATCGAAGCAGAATAGCTGTTCTGGACCTGCTAAAGCAGTTGGTTGTGGCCGGATAAGTTCAAATCTTGCACTCAGGGAATTCCTCTCGGTTGGAAACTTTTCGAGCCTTCTCCCCGTCAAGTTTTCGTCGTTGGGGCTTAGTCTGTTTTTCATCTGTAGGCTGTATCACATGAGTTTTTTTATTTTTTATTTATTATTGCGGTAGGATCAAGATACATTGCAAATGGGATAAAAGTATCCAGTTTAAAAAAGAAAAGATGCATTATTACAATACTTTGAGCCTACAGAATATCATACGAAAGACCCCCGTAACTAGAGACAATATAGGCTTCTTCTTTAGTCCCCAGGAAAAAGCGGTCCCCAAGTATTACCCTTCGATAACCCCAATGCCCTTCCCTTTCGTTTTTAATGCAGCCAATTCAGGTTCATAATAATGCCTCATAATTAACCATTTATCAAAGGTGGGTGGAAACTTAATTCTCCATTCACGTGTCAAGCAAATCCTGGCGACAGTGATAGAGAAAAGTAGAGCTGGGATACAGCTCAAAGAAGTCTTCTATTCTAAAGAGAGCATGATATTCAGAGTAAAGAATTCTACCCAAATCCAGAGTTTCAGAGTGAGCCATCGGCAAATATCCGTCCAATAGAGTTGAATTTGAGGGCAGATTTCGAACATATTAACAATATTTACTGCCGGCTCCCTGCACCTAGGGCAGCTGACAGCCCCCCCTTGTACACCTGCCAACTTTGCCACTCGCTCAGGAGTGCACTAAAGAAGCACAATAGTCTTGTATTGTTGTAACTTAAGCCTGCCCGATATTAAATAAGTGGAGGATAAAGCAAAGGCCAGGGCTATAATGGTGCCATCAATCACTTGTCCCAGCAAACCAGAACATTTTATTGCCAATATCTCTAATTCATGCTCTCTAGACTGAAGCAAGTATATAACCTCCAGATACTAATCGGATCTGCACTGTTACAGATTAAATCCAATAATTTATGCTCCCCAGACATGCAAATAGTCCTCCAATAAAGTTAATCCTGTATCTGAAGAGACTTGAAAAAGCTTTTGGGCGGGAGAGAGAACTCTTCCCGTAGATCAACAAAGGAGTGAATTGTACCATCTGAGAAAAACTGACCAATTGTTTTAAGACCGAATGAATCCCATAGCCAAAAAACACAATCGTGAAAATGGGCGAGAAACAGTTATTTCTATATACCTGTACATATGAATGGGTTTAGCCAAACTTACATTTTTGGCCCCAATTTGTCCAAATAGACCAGGCATCCTGGATTACCTTGAATTGAACCCTCTGAAAATAGTAAGGATCAAATCTAGACTAACCAACACGAGCTCCGATCCCTAAGCCAATTTCATATAGAAGTAGGATATTATGAGCATCCACATTGGAGACCAGACAACAAATTTGTTCTCTGAAGGTGGCCCCGAAATACTGTTGAAAATCCGGTAGGGACAAACTTCCCTCTTCCAATGGTGTTTTCAACCATTTTAGGGGCACGTCTGGCTCGGTACCCCCAGACGAAACTACTAATAGCAGAATCCAGACGCTATGAAGAAGGAATTGGGGACGTGAAGTGATATAGCACAAAACAAATATAAGAACTTTGTCAATACATTCATTTTGATTATATTGCACCGGCCAATAATAGATACGGGTAACCGATTTCAAAGTCTTACGCAATAGCTTTTGAAAGAAGAGTCTCATAATTGAGTTTAAGGACTTCTTGCATGTTAGCTGATATTTTAATACACAAATAAGTTGCAGAAGGAGTAACACGGAAATCATTAGTGTTTGGATGATTCACTATGTTTTTATTCATCTTGTATGCAGACACCTTGCCAAATTTAAATGCCTCCTGCTCAATTATAGCGATATCAGAAATGACATTGCCTGACTATACAACTGCATCATCTGCATAGGCCTTCACTTGTAACTGGACATTGTTAGCGACAAAGGATGACGGCAGCTCACGATTAAGAATGCAGGATAAGAAAGGCTCCAAATAAAATTTTACAAGTAACAGTGAAAGAGGACAGCCCTGTCGGGTGCCTCATTGGATCTGAATTGCCTGGGAAATTTCTCTGTTAATAATTACCCTTGCATAGGGTTTCTGATACAAAGTACAAACACTATGTAAACATTTGATCCCAAACCCCAGTCTCACCATAGCTTCCCAGAGATAAGGCCAGTAAACCCTATCAAATGCCTTCTCGGCGTCAAGGAGGAGCATACCAGCTGAGCTATGCAGTTTTGCTGCGTCAAAAAGGATATCTCCATATTAATGTGAATAGCAGTATCCCTGCCTGGGACAAATCCATGCAGCTGCATGTTCACCAGATATTTGATAACCCTGCCCAATCTGAGGGCGAGAACTTTGGAGTGTATTTTTGCATTCACGTTAATCAATGAGATGGGCCAGTATGAACCTCACTCCGTGGGGGGGGGCGGGTTCCCTTTTGTTTAAGAAAGACAGCTATGATGGCAGAACCTAGATGATTCAGGAGTTACTTGCCCCAAGTCGACATTAAGGAAAATTAGGACAAGAAGCAGGACCAAAGCCTCTGCGAAGAGTTTATAAAACTCGGCACGAATTTCATCTTAGCCCGCTGCTTTGCCCAAGAGGAGAGAGGCAATCTCGTCTTTGACTTCCTGTGATGTGATTCCTTCTCAAGTATATTGGATTGTGACTATCAAGGCAAGGCATCCTAACAGACACTTAAGTACTTTTTACTTAGTTTACTTTGATATTGATCATCCATGCCTTCTGCACTATAAAGAGATTGATGAAACAAGCAAAATTGCTCTAAAATGGCATGACAGATTTCCTTGCCTAAGCCATCTTGAATGCAGCCAATGCGCTTCTGATTTTTTCTCCTTGATTTTGAAGGCTAGAATCTTGCCAGTCGATTCCCCATACTCCGAATCCTCCCTTTTTCCGCATAAAAACAGCAGCAGCTTTTTCCCACAATATACACCCAATCTTACTTCGCCGCTCTACCATCCGGAAAAACACACTCCCATTTGTCAAGATCTTTGGAAATAATCGAAGCGGCATATGCTCTCTTTCTAGCCTTGCCAATTCATCAAAATCCTGCTCTTCTCTATCCTGTAACCTGCGATTCAGTTTGGCCATGTAATTTAGCGTCATCCCCTGACAAATGCTTTTAGGGGATCCCATACCACTGAAATAGAGATGGAGCCCAAATGATGTCCAATATATTTAGCCAAAGGTTTATGCATCATTCCAATATACTCCGAGTCCCAGAGAAGTAGGCGTTTGACTGATCATTGGGTCGTTTTCGCTGGTCTCTGCCCAGTTTTAAAAGCGAAAAAAATGGGATTATGGTCCGAAATTTAGGACACACTTTTATCTCAAGTATACAAATAAGACCAGGCTGGGCAAGAGCACATAAGTTCCACGAGACCAGATATCTTCTCAGCGAGGGCCCACTGAAACGTATTTGCTGCTGCAGAGAAGCCCCAAGAGGTAGAAACTGAATCTTCAACCCAGCAAAGTCCCACCTTGTCAGATCAGGGTGGTTGGTCCTGGTCCTTGGCTGGAAGTCCATGGAGTCCACTTCTTTGTTAGCAAGGCTAATGGGTTTACAATCTAGAGAAGTAAACCCCAAGTGGCAGTCACTCAAAGCTTCCAACTGCAGATTTTGTGCCTACAAGTATGAATCTTTTAACCACCTGTTATGTTTCTTCCCAGGACTCCTGAATTCACGACATACACTACTAAAACCACTCCTCCTTGCGTATGGAATAAGAACATGCAATGAGTCCACAAGCCTGGTGTTCACCTTAACCGAGCCGATGGAACTGGCGAATTTTGTCAAATCAGTCTCATGCAATGACTCATAAAAGAGGCGCTTAAGGGGTCACACTGCCCACAAACTGGTTGATTACAGATGTGCACGTACAGGCTGTAATTGCAGTAAGTTGGCGAACATGATTATTCAGCCTCCATGTAAGTGCAAGCACTTCAAGCCCTGTTCAGTCTGGCGGTAGAATATCCAGTGGAGTCTGCCAGCAGAACTCCCCGCACTGGTGGCCTTCAACTGCTACTTGGGAGTCAACCCCACTGTGCCGGCCCAAAAGAACTTTCTATATTAGTACAGCCCTGCGAGCACTGGACCACTTCAATCTATACACTGTTGTGATAATGCACGTTATTTCTTAGTTTGCACCTTTTCTTCTTCCTTTTCTCTTATTTAAAGCTATTTTCATCTGTCTCACTTCAGGTCTTCCATCTTAACCCTCCCCGAAAGTGCTTTGGCAACGCAATTTTAATCTCAAAGAAACATGTTATTGCTTTTATGTATGTGTTTTATTGGTCTAATACTTACCAAGTTTTTAAAACTGAAGATTTCAATTAATCATACAATAAAGTACTCTGACACTACTGGTTACAAGTAGTAGCAGGTCCAGCCCATTAGGTCTCAAACAGCAGGTGCAGTCCTTCTGTTCTTCCACAGGTCCAGAAAGTGTTCAAAAGGGGGTGTCTTGGACTGCCACATTTATGGCCGACACTACATAATAGGGGGTGGGGGAGTGTTACTCCTTGTTCCTCCCTAACCAGTCGGGTAAACGTTGTTCCCAGGGGCATCCCTACCCACGTCAGTAGTTCCTGTTTGCCCTACTGCAAACAATCCCACAGTGCTACTTACTCCTAAAATCCAAGATGGGGAAATGTATTCACCCTTGTGCAGAGACCATGTGCCCACCCAGAGCCCAGGCAAATGAGTAGCTCCCTCCTTTGAATTTGACTAAAAGCTGGTTTTAGGTGTAGCTCCCCTCCCACTGGGTTTTCACCCATTCTGGCTGGGGCAACAAAGGATTGCTTTCTCCAGATCTCACCTTACATTTACTTGCAACAGGGCAGCATGTTTGATTTAATGATGTGCCTGGGTCCACCAGAGCACTTCCCCCACACTCGGCCAGTTTTTTCTGCTCTGGAAGCGGTTTTCACACTCTTCAGAGTCTGCCAGACTAATGGAAATTATCCTCCAGGAGCATCAGGCAGGAAAAAAGGTAACTTTCTAAAGGTTACTTTTCTCAATGTTTAAAAAAATAGTGGTTGAACTCTTTTTCTATCGGGTTCCGAGCCCAAAATAGCTGAATATTTTAATCAGTACTCTAGTTGTCCCTCATTGGACAGCCAGAGCCTTCCACAGTGAAAATGGCTTTTGGGGCCTTGTCACTGTAGGGACCTGCTAACATTAAGTTTCTACATGCCACAGTTTTAAATAACTTGCACCCTACCTTGTCGGCCACTAAGTATTACTATTTAAAAGGGAGGTTTTTTACTGTCAAAAATTATTTTGTTAGGTCGGGCTGCATATTTAAACTTGTCACAATAGAGGATGGCCGAATAAGTGCTGCAGTCCACAGGTGACTGTTAACTTTCCATGCCCTGGGTATAAATTCTACATCACATACTCGAGGCCACTGTAATTATGGGATTCTGCAGCTTTTCCCACATAATTATGGATTTGTTGCATTTACCACCTAATACAGCGGCTGTATAATCTGCAGATTTTTACAAACAAATTTTGTTTCTCACTCAAAATGAACAAAAGTTAACTAAAACCGTCCCATGTGTTTCCGTGCAGTGAAAGGCCCTGCGCAAAAGGTGACTAGTCCACTTTCAGTTGCTTATTGCTGTATTTGTTTAATGAGTAAAAATTACAAAATACTAAACTACCACAAAACGCACTGCATTATGTTGCAGAATTTATTTTCTTGACACAATGTCTTAAACCCTGCTGCATTATTTGGCCCTTCCCTGCCACATAATTCCAGTGGCCATGCATATACTGTAGCCTCGCAGGAGAGTAGAATATGCCATTCGGGATTAGCCAATTTATACATGTTTTAGGGGTCAGAGCATTTGCGCTGGACAACAGTGCTCCAGTGTGCAGAGCCTAAAAACCTACAATAGAATTCAGTAAAAAATGGGGATGCATTTTCCTCACACTACAGATCTGTAATCTAACTAGAAAGCTTGATTTAATTGAATTCCTGGGTTCTCAGTCCCTCAGCATTTCCTGTGGTACTGTTGTCTAGGGCTATTTTTGAGCAAAAAGTTAGAATTTTGACGCATGAAATCTCTTCTAGGTTCACATGCTATGCATAATCTTGCCGTCTAGTGAGTAGGTCTGGAAGGGTTTGCATATAAAACTTTTCCTTCTGTTGGTGAGTAAGCTGAACCTAAGAAGGATGTCGACCACCTGCTCACGATGCCTGCTTACATGCTCATAATTTCAGATTCTTTTTCCACGGTTTGGTTCGGAGGTGCATCGAGAGAGCTCCAGAAGAAGTCTTGGAAGTTTATTGTGAGATCTTGAGAACCGAAGCAGTCTAAGGTATGGGAGACCAACCCATGGCTCATTATTGAGGTTTTCAGGAATATTCTAGGGGGCTGTTTCAACGTAGTCCAAGAATAAGGTGAATGTGTGGTCCTGGAGAATCCTTGACACCACTTTGGATTATGAGCGCAATCTTTCAATTTTTCTCAAACTGCCATAGGAAGTTTGCTCTTCAGGACAAAAAGTATATATGTTCGGTCTTCTGTGGGACTGTAAGTCTGAGGATTACTATGCCTGTTCTCTGTTCAGATCCAAGACTTTAGTATACAGGAATACAATGTTCACAGCATGTGTGGCTGTAGGTAATAATGCTGTGTATACTCCTGCCATTTAGTGTTGTGCTCAGATGCTGCAAGTTTTTCTTCGAAGAAGTCTTTTGAGTCTCCAGGTCTCAGTGACTCCTCCTCTAGGTGTCATTGTGCATGATTACCGAATCCATTGTTAAATTGTTTTTCTCCACCATCGCATTTGGATGTGATCCAGTGAGCTCCCGGTTTCAACAATTTTGTAGATTCTCATTGTGGTCTCAAGTTTGCTAACTTCCACCCCGTCGCAAGTATAATCTTAAACGCATCACCATCTACTGGTACGTCGGCTTCAACCATCAGTTTCGTTCAACGGCGAGCGTCCAGGCCTTCAGACCACCGCATGATCCGGCATCCTTTCGGAAAATGAGTACCTCCTTGAGGTGATGAAACGGGTGCATTTTGGAGCTTATTCACCAGCAGAAGATTTCACACTTGTGTACCAGGGTGTGTCGGGTGACCCTTGGAAGGATTATGATGTGGACCCTCCCACAGACTTAGACTTGGAAAACATCCCAGTCAGGGCCTCACCACCCGATGACATGACAGCATATCAGTGTCATTCAGTGTGCCGCCACCTCTCACAAAGTGGCTCTACCCTAGAGTAAGAGGATTTCCTTCTAAGACAGAGCGACCTATGCAGTATCTCTCCATGCTCAAAGGGATCGGTAAGTCGGCTCCTCATATTTTTAAAAAGCCAGTAAAATCTTACGTGGTTATGCCACATATTGAAAACAAAATATCAGGCTGCCTCAAATCCACTCTACATCTGGGGTCATGTCTGTCTCCCTCCCCCCCTCCCCCAGATTCTCAAGTGGTCACCACTGCTAGGAAGCGGGCAGCTGCCCAGGCTACTGGGGGGCAAACCACCACCTGATAAGGTAAGTGCATAGATGAAGGAAAACGAGTAGCAATTGGCACAGCGCTGGTGCATTGCTAACTCAATGGGCCTCCTATCTAGGTATGACAAGGCCCAGTGGGAGGAAATGGAGGGCCTTTTGCAGCAGCTCCCAGATCAGTACCTTAAGAAGGGGGAACAGCTAGTTGAGGAAGGTAAAGCAATATTTAATGCTAGCACTAGATGTGCCCTGGATGAAAGGGGAGTAAACACTTCTATCATCCTGCGGTGCCATTCCTTAGTCCGTGTCAAGTTTCAAACCTGAGGTGCAGCAGCTCTTTGTTAACCGGACATTCGACGGGGAGCACCTCTTCGGACTGCACGTGGATAAAATGCTTCAGTAAATAAAAAAGGACACAGACTGCGAAGGCCATGGGTGCCTTGCAGACTCCTTCTGGCAGAGGGTCCTTTTGCAAGCCCCTCTACAGAGGAGGTTGCAAGACCACCTCCTTGGAACCTTCCGACACATACCAAGGTCGCCAGAAGGTTAATCGGCAACAAGCAGAGGTTTTTCAAGGGGCTCTTTTAGGAGTAACAACTCCAAGGTCTGAGGCAGAGGCACCCCCTCCACCAAGGGAGCCTCTGCTTCTAAAATCTGACTTAACCAGCGTCCCCCCGATCACACATCACCTGTCAGGGAAGACTTCAAGGATTTCTTCCCTGCTGGGAAGAGATCACCACGGACAAGTGGGTTCACTCTATTATAGAGCACAGCTACGGTCTAGAGCTCGAAGCAACTCCATCAAACATTCCCTCTCGCTTTCCCGACCTCAGCCCTAATATCTTGCATACCTACAGGAGTAAGTTCAGGTTTTTCTCTCCAAAGGAGCCATAGAGCCCATCCTCCAGCAACACCAGGAGCAAGGATGTCTATTCCCTATGCTTCCTAATCCCCAAGAAGGGTGGCTTGCCTCAGACCAATCCTTGACCTCCGTTCTCTCACCAGGTACATTCTGCCACAGCTCTTCCACATGGTAACCCTCCAGGTGTCATCCGTCTACTGCAGCTAGGTGACTTCAGTTCCACCCTAGACCTGAAGGACGCCTACTTTCACATCCCAATCCATATAGCTCAACACTGCTACCTCAGATTGGTGGTAAGTGGTCTGCACCATCAGTTAAAGGTTCTACCCTACAGAGTCCCCACCATTCCAAGGGTTTTCACAAAATGTCCAGCAGTGGAAGCTACAAGGAGAGCAGGAATCCCTAAGTTTCCTTATCTCAACGACCTACTGACAAGAATGGCTTGTCCACACTCAGGCCACAGTATCCCTCCTTCACACTAGGGTTCACAGTAAATGCCACAAAATTCCACTTGGAGCCACTTTGAATCCAACCCTTCCTAGGGTCGGTTTTCAACTCGAGAGGGAAAAGCCTTCCCCAGCCACCAAAATAGAAACTTTCCAGCCGTTTCTGCCTCTTTTTTAACCACTCTGTGGCATCCCAGTTTGCACTGTTATGCGCTTCCACTGCATAATAGCATCTTTCATTGCGATAGTGCCCCATGCATGGCTTCATATGGCTCAGCTTTAGGAGTGCCTCTCCAAAAAAAGAAAGAGAGTGCCTCTCCAGTCAATGGCCGCAAGCGCAGGGCCACATGGAAGATAAACTAGTGGTAAGGGCCAGCACCGGTCACACTCTGCAGTGTTGGAACAGCAACAACTTGTTGTGGGTCAGACTTTTTCTAGACCCTATTCCACAAGTGGCCATTACCTCTGATGCATCTCTAACCGGATGGGGTGGCACATCTGAACAGTATGACAGTACAAGGTCTGTGGTACTCATTTCAGGGGGTCTCCACATCATTCACTTGGAGCTATTAGCCATTCATCTAACTTCAAAAGCATTTCTCATACAGAGTCCAATCAAAACAGTTCTGGTACGTACAGACAACATAACTACCATCTTACTTCACAAGCATGGAGGTACCCATTCCCTGCCTCTGTCAACCCTAGCTCAACAGATCTGGCTGTGGGCCAATCAGCAACAATTTAATCTCCTAGTAGCATCTATCCCAGAAGAGGGAAATGACTTTTTAGAACTCCACCTGTGAGTCCTGCTCCCTTATTTTAGCAGGTTGGGCACACCAGACTAAGGCCCAGATGTATCAAACAGTTTTACCCATTCTGTGTCTATGGGAAAATGTGTTCATACATCTGGCCCTAAGATCTGTTTGCCACAGTAAAAAACGCAAATTGCCAAAAGTTTGCTGCCAGGTTTCCACACCTTCAATCCCTGGGGAATGCTCTGTGGATCAATTGATCGTGGATCTTTGCCTATGCTTTTGCCACCACTGTCAATAATTCCACTTGTGGTCAAGAAACTCTGGCAAACTTCCCTCATCTTTGTGGCGCCAACATGGGCCAGACAGCCATGGATCTCTGCCCAACTCTAAATGTCAGTTCCCCACACGAGAAGCTCCCCCATAGTCTGACCTTTTCACCCAAGACCGTGGCCGAGTCAGACACCCGGACCCCAGGCAGCTCAACTTAGCAATTTGCCTCCTGAGGTCATAGTCTTGGTACCTGGGTTTGACGCAAGAGTGTATGGATATACTTAAAGAAGTACGCAGACCTACCACATGCACTTGCTCTGCTGCTAAATGGAAACGCTTTGTGCATTACTGTCCCCAAAATAACATCAATCCAATCATCCCTAATGTGCAGAATTTCATTGCTTATCTCCTTCACTTACAAAGGCCGGCTTAGTGCCTCTTTTGGGTTACCTTTAGCTGCTATTGCAGCATACTTGCAAAAGAACATTCTTTCTTCAAAGTTCTGGTTATCAAAGTTTTCATGGAATGTCTTAAGAGGGTTATCCCACCTACGACACATTCCACCCCTATTTGGAACTTAAATATTGTCCTTATCAGGCTGATGGGTCCACCCTTCGAGACCATACATGAATGTTCCTTCTAATACTCTCATGGAAGGTTGCCTTCCTTATCGCAATTACTTAAGTTAGGCCAATTAGTAAATTGCAAGCCAACAAGCTTAAAGAGTCTTTTTTCCGAATCCACAAGGATGAAGTGGTTCTCGGGACTAATTCCATGTTCTTACCCTAGGTGGTCTCTGCCTTCCTCCTTAATCTACTGAGTTCCCAGTATTCTTCCAAAGCCCTGACTTTGTACCTGAAAGAGCACTCCACGCTCTGGATGTTAAACATGCTCTTATGTATTATATTGATAGAACCAAATGTTTTTGTAAGACACAACAGTTGTTTGTAGCCTTTTCCACATAAAGGACATGCCTTTTGAAAGGCGTGAATAGCCAGGTGGATCATCAAGTGCATTCAGACCTATTTTATTAAAGCTAAAAGAGCCCTCCTGTCCCTCCCCTGACCACATTCACCTGCAAGCTGGGTGCTACTATTGCTTTATTAGCAAACATTCCTATAGCAGACTTTTGTAAAGCTGCCAACAGGTCCACTCCACAAACTTTTATCAAACATTGTGTAGACATTTTATCAAGGGGAACAAGCCAGAGTTGGTCAAACTGTTCTTAGAACTTTGTTTCATATCTCTGCCCCATCCACTGGTTAACAACCGCTTATGGGAGAACTGCTTTTCAGTCTATGCACAGCATGTGTATCTACAGCCACATGTGCTACGAACGCAATATGTTACTTACCCACAGTTCCCGCGTGTAGGCAGAGTTGCGCTGCTCTCTCTGCCTTACTAGCCATTATGGAAGGTTTTAATTGTTTTAACTGTTGGCGTGTGCTGCGTGCAGCAGTATGTTTTAACTATTCCTTTGCACTCTTGTTTAACTTGGTTTTATTGCACTTTTTGCACTTTTCTCTGCGCCTTGCTTCGGGGCGCTTAATTGGGGCTTACCTGCATTCCTGCTTTATTTGCTCTTCTCTTGGTACCCTGCTCAGCTCTTACTTGCAGCGCCCTGCGTTGGGGACTCGTGCTGCTCTCTTGGGCTCTCCGGTCCGCCACAGGTTTCCCGATTGTGCGGAGAGAGTCTTTTCTCCATTTCTGCTCTTCGAGCGGATGCCTTCCGGTGGTTTCAGTGGTTGGCGTTCCAGCTCGCTCTCCACTTCCGGGTTTGGGGGGCATTTAAACCCATGACAACACGAGCGCGCAGCGGGCGCACCGCTGGCACGCCAAAGGCAAGCGCGGCTGCGCCCGTCCGTGCCTGGACGTCGCCAGACGCCAGGATCCCTGGTCTTGTGACTTCCCCAAGGAAAATTTACACACGAGAATGTCTGCTTGCTTTACAATCAAAAGCTCCTTGCAGGCAATACAGATTGCACTATGATGCTCCCCAAGGGCAGTGCAATAAATGCGGGTTCAGGGTAGAGACGGGAGCAGGGTTGCCCCCTCCTGCCTTAGGGCAGGTATACTTTAGCATCCACAGCCTTAACTGCAGATCTCTTGCGAAACACCATGCAGAGATATTTGATCTCCTACAGGATTCCTCCCGGATATATTATTCCTCACGGAGACATGGCTTACCACTGACTCTGTGACCATTCCGGCCCTGGCTCTACCTGCAGGATACATGATGTGCGCCCAGAATAGGACAAGTGGTGGGGGGGGAGAGGCTTAGCTGTTATATTTAAATCAGCACTCTCCTGCACCCTTACACCACAGACTATTCCAGGCTGTGAAAGCGCCTTGTTCAAAATTACTCTGTCCCATAATTTTACCCTTACTGGGCTTCTTATCTACCGTCCCCCAGGCCCTTCAAAAGCCTTTCAAGAAGCCTTAGTTAATATCGCTTCTACTCTCGTGTTAGAAGCAGCCAATCAGAGCATTATAGGAGACAACCTACACCTGGAATGCCCTGACTCCCAGGAGATTACCAACTTCTTGGGAGACATGGATGCCTGTCAACTAACCCAGTTAGTGGAGGGACCACTCACGCTGCAGGTCATCTACTCGATCCGGTATTTTCGAATCTCCGGACCCACACTTGGTATAATGAGACCCTGATGACGGAAAAGAAAAAATGCAGTGTCTTAGAACGGGCCTGGAGAAATGCCTATGACCCCACTGCAAAAATTATTTATAGGAAAGCAATCAAAGTATATCACAGACTAGTTCAAAAGACCACGGCCACGTTCTATGCTAACTTGATCACGTTGAGCCCCAACCCCACTAAAACCATTATCTGAAAGAGACACGTTAGTGATAGATTCCTTACCTTAGAATATCCCCAGGCGTCAGACTGGATCCGGAAAGTTTTGCTAGGAGTACCCCTGCGCGCCAGTAGGTGGCGTCGTGCGGCTCCGCGTCCGTCGCTGGCGTCGTAAGCGCCGAGATGACGTCACGGAGACTACTTGGGCGCCACCCATGCGCACTGACGTCAGTTCTTTCTTTTTCCGCGCCAGGAAGCGCAGATCCGGTTAGAGCACGTACCCTAGTCACTTTTTGACTATCTCTTTTGAGACTTTTGTCTCCCTTTTTTCCAGTTGGTTTCCTGGTGCACGTAGGGATGCCTGGATTCAAGTCTTGTGGGGCCTGCTGTCGCAACATGTCGGTGGCGGACCCCCACGATGTCTGCCTCTACTGCCTGGAGACCGACCACGACTCTCGGTCTTGTCCGGAATGTCGTGCCATGGCCCCGAAGGCCTTGCGGGAGCGGCGCCGGAAACTGCTGGAGGTCCGGCACTCGTCCCCGCGCCGTTCCCGGTCCAGAGGCCGTTCCAGGGAACGCGTGCGGGGCCACAGCCATCGCTCCTTGGCCTCCAGGTCTTCACCCTCGGATTCGGGTAAGAGGCGACACAAAAAGAAGTCGAAGAAGCGTGTTCGCTCTGACGTCCCCCCGCCGGTCCTCGGATGCAGATGAGGGGGACCGGGGCCTTGCCCCTGCGGCTCCTTTGGAGCGCGAGAGTCCCGCGGCCTACCCGCCTTACCCGGGTCCGTCGGCGACTCCCGCACAGTTGCAAGAATTTCTTGCTACCATGGACCGCCTTTTTAGGCCTCGGGCTCCCGCCGGCGCGCCTTCGGGCCCCGCGGTCCAGTGTCTGGATCCTGTTGGACTGCCGGCGCCGCCGGCGGATCCAGCTTCGGCGCCACAGGATCCTGCGCCGCTGGCTCCGGCCACGGCGCCACAAGTTCCAACGCTGCCGGCTCCTGCCCCAGCGCCGCCCTCGGCTCCGCCTCCGGCGCCGCAGTGGGTGCCTTTCGTCCCGCCATTACCCAGGTTCCAGGACCATTTTGTTCCTGCCTGGGATCCGCATTGGGACGCGGCACTGGTTCGGCCCCGACCGGCGCCGTTCTCGGCGCCGTTTCCGATGCCTTTCCCAACGCCGTATGTTCCCTCTCCGGCTCCTGTCCCGCCGCTGCGGTCGGTGCCACCGGCGGCGGAGGTGTAGGACGACTGGGAGGGGTCCGAGGACCCTCTCGCCCGTCAGTGTGACTCCGAGCAGGACTGGGCGGACGACTTGGAGGACGCCGGCGACCTCGACGTCTCTTCTGACCCGGGGTTCGCCTCTCCCCACCTACTATGGAGGAGGGCGCTCCTACACGATGGTGCTCCGTCGGGCAGCTGAGGTCCTCAACCTTGATCTCCCTATGGTGACCCTCAAAACTAACCTCCTTACTGAGGTGCTCCAGACGGCGACCACCTCGTCGGAGCCCCTGCTCCCGCTTAACGACGCCCTTACCGACGTCTTGCTGGGCACTTGGTCGCGGCCATCCACTGGGGCCCCTGTGGATAAGAATGTCGCCAGGCGTCATCGCCCGGCGCCGGGTGACCCCGCTTTTTTGACCACTCATCCTACGCCTGAGAGTCTGGTCATCCAAGCTTCGACGTCGCAGAGTGCCTTTCCCACGGCTCCGCCGGATAAGGACTCTAAGAAGCTGGAACAGTTCGGTAAACGTTTGTTCTCTTCGGCCAGCTTGGGGCTGCGGTCAGTGAATACCGCCTGCCTATTGGGCCGCTATTCCCACGCGGTGTGGGACAGTGTTGCGCAGGTGTTACCTCAGTGCCCTGAGGAGACCCAAGCCATTGCAGAAGGTAAAGATGCGGCTAAGTTTGCCATTCGGTGTGGTTTAGACACCGCGGACTCCTTAGGTAGAGCGATTTCTACGACTGTGGCGCTTCGTCGCCACGCCTGGCTCAGATCTACCGGGTTCTCGCCAGATGTCCAAAACTCACTCATGGACATGCCCTTTGATGGCACTCGCCTATTTGGCGATAAGGCTGACAGTGCGCTGGAGCGTTAAGGACTCGCGGGCCACGGCCAAGTCCTTAGGTCTTTCCACGAAAAGCCCAGCCACTCCTGGGTTTTGTTCCTTTCGTGGCAACGGGAGGGGCGCCCAGGCACGTTCTTTCAACAAGCCGGTGCAGAACCAGCCTCAGCGCGGTCGCGGTTTCCGCAGGGGCGGATCTGGGAATCGGCATGGGGGTCAGTCCACCTCTGCCCCCGCCGCTTCGGCCTCCAAACCTTCCTAATCCGAGCCTTGTGGGGCATTCCACGCCAGTGGGTGGCAGGGTCCGCCTTCATCTCTCCCACTGGCACGCTATCACTTCGGACAAGTGGGTGTTGCAGATCATCCGCAAGGGTTACGCCCTTCCCTTCCAGTCCACCCCTCCAGCCATGCCACCTCCGTTCCACCGCATGTCGGGGGACCACTTGGCACTTCTCCTGCAGGAAGTCGCGGCCCTCTTGGCCAAGGGGGCCATAGACTGTGTTCCTGGGCCAGAAGTAGGGAGTGGTTGTTATTCCCACTACTTTCTGGTCCCCAAGAAGGACAAGGGGAGCTTGCGCCCCATCTTGGACCTCAGGAACGTCAATCGCTTCCTCCGGAAGGAGAAGTTCAAGATGTTGACTCTGGCCCAGGTCTTGGCTGCCCTCGACCCTGGAGACTGGATGGTAGCGTTGGACTTGCAGGACGCCTATTTTCACATCCCCGTCCTGCCGGACCACCGGCGTTACCTGCGGTTCACGGTAGGCCAGGAGCATTTTCAGTTTGCCGTGCTCCCCTTCGGCCTTACCAGCGCCCCCCGTGTGTTCACGAAGGTGATGACGGTGGTCGCAGCTCATCTGCGCAGGTCAGGGGTGTCAGTCTTCCCCTACCTCGACGACTGGTTGTTGAAGGCGGGCTCGCCCCAGGCAGTCGTCACGCACCTTCAGACTACGGCCGACCTCCTGCATTTGCTGGGGTTCTCCATCAACGTGCCGAAGTCGCACCTGAGTCCCTCTCAGAAGCTCCCCTTCATCGGAGCGGTTCTGGATTCGACGCTGTTTCGGGTTTATCCTCCCGAGCAGCGAGTCAGGAATATTCAGGCTATGATTCCGATCTTTCAGCCTCTATCCTGGGTTTCAGTCAGGATGACCCTCCGGCTCCTGGGCCTGATGGCCTCCTGCATCCTGCTGGTGCAACATGCCAGATGGCATATGCGGGCTCTGCAGTGGGACTTGAAGTTCCAGTGGGCACAGCATCAGGGCAACCTGTCCGATCATGTCCAGATCTCGGAGGGCACTGCACGACAATTGCAGTGGTGGCTCACGAATCGCGATTGGGTCAATGGCAGATCCCTCTCCCTTCCCCAACCGGAGCACACAGTGGTGACGGATGCGTCCCTCCTGGGATGGGGTGACCACTTGGGAGAGGCGGAGATCAGAGGCCTCCGGTGGAGTCCCGGCTCCATATCAATCTTTTGGAGCTTCGGGCGATCCGGCTTGCACTGAAGGCATTCCTTCCCTCTGTCCGGGGAAGTGTAGTGCAGGTGTTCACGGACAACACCACCGCCATGTGGTATTGCAACAAGCAGGGCGGGGTGGGGTTGTGGACCCTATGTCAGGAGGCTCTGTGCCTCTGGACTTGGCTGGAACGTCAAAGCATTACCTTGGTGGTTCAACACCAGGGCGGACGAACTCAGCCGCCGGTGCTTGATGGATCACGAATGGCGTCTGAACTCGGACGTGGCGCAAGGTCTCTTTCTGCAGTGGGGAGAGCCTTGGTTAGATCTATTCGCCACCGAAGAGAACGCGCAATGTCATCAGTTCTGCGCATTGGAAGGCGGCACTCGCTCGGCAACGCTTTTCGTCGCGAGTGGAGTTGCGGTCTGTTGTACGCCTTTCCGCCTATACCACTTCTGCCCAGAGTGCTGAAGAAGATTCGGCGCGACCGGGCCCAAGTCATCCTTGTGGCTCCGGATTGGGCACGAAGATACTGGTATCCCGAGCTACTCAGCATGGCGATCGACCCCCCGATCCGACTGCCTCTCCGGGAGGATCTTCTGTTGCAGCAGCAGGGGACGGTCCTCCACCCGAACCTGTCCAGCCTCCACCTCCATGCGTGGAGATTGAGCGGCGGCAGTTGACAGCTTTCGATCTTCCTCCCGAAGTCGGTGATGTCATTCTGGCAGCCAGGCGTCCCTCCACTAAATCGGTATACGCCTGCAGGTGGAACAAGTTTGTGGCATGGTGCACAGCTAAGGCTGTGGATCCCCTTTCTGCCCCTCTTTCCGAGGTCCTTCTGTTCCTTCTTTCTTTGGCCCAGCAGGGCTCTGCTCTGGGCACTATCAAAGGTTATCTTTCGGCCATCTCTGCCTTTCTCCGGCTTCCAGATCAGCCTTCTCTTTTAAGTCCCCGGTTGTTAACCGTTTCCTGAAAGGCATTACGCACACGTTTCCTCCCGTGCCGTTCATTATGCCTCAATGGGACTTAAACCTTGTCTTGACACATCTGATGTGCGCTCCCTTCGAGCCCCTTCATACCTGTCCTTTGCGTCTTCTCACTCTCAAGATGGCTTTCCTGGTAGCTATCACCTCTGCCAGAAGAGTGAGTGAGCTCCAGGCTCTTTCTTCCAAACCTCCTTTCCTTTCTGTTCATCCGGACAAGGTGGTTTTAAGGACCCGTCCTTCTTTCTTGCCACAGGTCGTCACGCCCTTCCACATCGGGCAGACCATCACTTTGCCCACCTTCTTTCCGCCTCTGCATCCTTGAAAAGAGGAGAGGCTCCACCGTCTGGACCCAAAACGTGCGCTCTCGTTCTACCTGAAGCGCACGCAACAGTTCCGGGTGGATGACCAGCTCTTTGTTGGCTACGTGGGCGCCAAAAAAGGTCGGGCCGTGCACAAATGGACCATCTCTCGGTGGGTCGTTCTCTGCCTCAAAGCCTGTTACTCGTTTGCTAAGAAGGAGCCTCCTGTAGGGCTGCGTGCTCATTCCACCAGGGCGACGGCAGCCACTACTGCCTTGGGACGCAGCGTTCCCTTGCAGGACATTTGTCAGGCAGCTACGTGGGCTTCGCTGCACACATTTACCAAGCATTACTGCCTTGACAGTCAAGTCTGGAGAGACGGCTTCTTTGGCCGTTCTGTTCTCCGTGACTTTCTGGTGTAATCTTGTTCGCAGACCCACCACCGGGGTTGGTATTGCTGGGGTATCTATTCTAAGGTAAGGAATCTATCACTAACGTGTCTCTTTCAGATGCACAAGTTACTACTTGTGTAACGATGTATCTGTAAAAGACATTAGTTAGTGATAGATTCCTTACCGCCCCACCCATCCTCCCCGTTCTGCGAACTGATTTCTAGGGTTAAGGTCATCCCTTTTAGGGCCCTAGTTTCATGGCACCAGTGGTCAGTTTCTTGTATGGCTCTGCGTTCCTGGCGCGGAAAGTCGTGTACAGAACTGACGTCAGCGCGCATGGGTGGCGCCTAAGTCTCCGTGACGTCATCTTGGCGCTTACGACGCCACCTACTGGCGCGCAGGGGTACTGCTAGCAAAACTTTCCGGATCCAGTCTGACGCCTGGGGATATTCTAAGGTAAGGAATCTATCACTAACTAATGTCTCTTACAGATATATCGTTACACAAGTAGTAACTTGTGCTTTTCTCTTATGAAAGATATGGTGAAACTCCTGGATGAGATTAATAACATCATATCCTCTAACACACAATGCGAGTCACTGGCTAAGTACTTCATCAATAAGGTGGAACGCATTTATAGTGCACTCGACATGAGGAAGGGTGCCTCAGAATCTCTTGAGAACCCTACAATGACAGTCCTATCCTATTCCTTACAATACCTGCCGCCCATGTCTCTCAAAGACATGGACGTCTTGTCAGACAAGGTAAAATCAGGCTCCCCTGATGATCCTTTAAAACCTGATCTTTTTAGGAAATTTCAAGATTGCCTCCTGACTGAGGGTCGGGAATTGATAAACAGGTCACTTCAAACTGCGTTGATTCCTAAATCGTGGAAACACACTAAAGTTATTCCTTTGCTGAAAAAACCCACACTTGACAAGTCCCTGCCAGAGAACTTTCGTCCAATCTCTCTGCTTCCATACTTGGCTAAGATTATGGAGTCACATGTAAACATCGCTCTGACTAAATAACTGGAAGTAAATGAGATTTTGGATAGGTCACAAAACGGTTTCCGGCCCAGGCACAGTACTGAATCTGCATTACTTGCAGTTACAGAACAGTTATGGGCCACGCTAGATGAGGGTAACACCTCAGCACTGATTTTACTGGACCTCAGTGTGGCCTTTGACACTGTCTCCCATAAGATTCTGCTTCAACGGTTCGAGGAGATCGGGGTCAAGGGCAAGGTCCTGGCCTGGTTTGCGTCTTTCCTGACCGATCGCTCCTTTCAGGTCTCTGCCCCTCCTTTCCGGTCCAGTATCTACCCTCTCGGTTGTGGTGTCCCCCAGGGCTCAGCCTTGAGCCCCACGTTGTTGAACGTATGTCAACCCACTGGCCCTCTTGGCTAAATCACGGAACATCAATATGGTATCATGTGCTGATGATACCAAACTGGTATTTACCTTCACCAATAACCTTAAACGGGACCAAGTGAAATTCCAAGAGGATCTTCTGGCTATCTCGGACTGGGTGGCAGATAATTACCTACAACTTAACTCCACCAAGTCCGAGGTGCTGCTGGTGGGCCGTGATACTGGCCAATGGGACAACCAATGGTGGCCTTTGGCCTTGGGTACCCCTCCCCAACCGAAAACTGCGGTTAAGAACTTAGGAGTTCTGTTGGACAACGCCCTCTCATTTGAGAGTCACGCAAAAAAAGCGGCAGGCACCTGTTTTGGTCTCTTACGTGGCCTGAAACCCGTTTTGGGACTCTTCAACGCACCCATCTGCCAAATGATTGTCCAATCTGCAGTGCAGTCTCGATTAGACTATTGCAACGGGCTCTTACTCGGCGTGAACAAGTCCGTAAGCAAAAGACTCCAACGGGCACAAAATGCGGCAGCACATACCCTCTTTGCCCTTCCCAAGCATTATCATGACTCTAATCTTCTTCACCGTCTCCACTGGCTGCCGATTGAACAGAGTCTCCAGTTTAAGACTCTGCACCACACACAAAATCTTATATGGCCAAGGCCCCCAAATTCTGCAAGGGCTCTGTTCACCATATGTTCCGACTTGAGCCCTGCGCTCCGCCGATATGCACCTGGCCTGTACCCCCCGAGTGCGTAGGCCAAGAGCAGGGGGGGCGCTCCTTTAGGGCGTTGGCCCCCGCCCTACGGAACTCTGCCCACCTTGCTGCCCAGGACACACAAGATCACTGGGCATTTAGGAAACTGATTAAAGCCTGGCTCTTTTCTAACCTCTAGTTATTCCTTCCCTATGGCCGCTTGTCCGTTAGCTGCCCCAGCAACGGGGCGTCCCAGCGCTATGCGCTTTATAAGTCTGCATAACATACCCTGGAAGCATCTGTTTGTTTCATGTAATGTGGTAGATTCACTTGCGCCCACCCTCCTCCCCAAGAACCAGTGGCTGATGCAAACTTTTTTCCCTTTGATATATTAATTCTAGTACATAGTCACTGTTCTGATCTATACACACTACTCCTTTCTTACACCCACCCTTTGGGTGAAAAACAATTTTACAATGGAGTCTGTGATCCTGTACAACAACACCTAGAAGAGATGTTACCATGATCTTGTGACTCGAAGACTAGATGGCAGGAGTATGCACAGCATGTGACTCCAGCACTACATGCAACAAACAGATGTTTCCAGGGTAAGTAACATTGTCTGAACCCCTTTCAGAGGGCCACAGGGCACGCAGGGGCTACTGGGCCCACCTGGTGGTTGAGGCCTTTTACTCCTGATGTCCCAGGGCCCGACCTGCTATGAATCCCGCTCATCTGGGCCAAGTCCCCCTTCTGCACTGGAGTCTCGGTGGTAGCCGTGATCGAGCAGTCAAGGCTCCCTCAGGGGGACAGGGGGATGTAGGTACTGGTCAGTAAACACGACTCAACGTGCAAACAGTATGAACAATAAATCAATGTTCAGCCAAATACTTGCTTTAAGAAGAAAATTATATTTTATTTCGTACTCTGCACAGGCAATGAAATAAGACATTCAAATGCAACGACACAATCCCCTTGAGGTGGGGCTCTAGTAGTTTTCAGGCAAATCTCTGTCCCACCCTCCTTCATGTAACGTGCTTGGGGTTATTCCACATTCACTGGTGACTGCATCAGGAAATGCAAACTATTAGGCTGAACTTACGAGTTCTCCCTTATGACCTTTTAGGAACTTAGTCAAAAGTGTCTATGGTGCCACAGCGCCGTTTGCAGTGAGCTCCCCCCGTGCCCAACTGACCCAGTTCTCGTCTTACTCACTCTGGCAGTACGGAAGAGTTCAGCGATATCTCAGGTGTCTTCAAAGAGGTATCTGCTCAGTTTGGAGAGGCCGAGCTGCTTGCGGTAGAACCCGGTGGTGCAGGCTCTCTCAAGTGGCGTGTTGGAGGTCTCTCAGATGTCAAAGAAGTTCCCTGCTTGTGGAGAAGTGGTAAGTTGACTTTGTTCATCTGGAGTGGAGAATCTTTTTTTCTGCTCCTTACTGGAGCCAGCAAGGATGCGACGTGATCCATGGCATTTCTTACAGTCCTCCACGGTGAGTCGAAGGCATTTCACTCACAGCGCAGGTACCCTGCGAATTATAGCTGCAGTCTCTTCTTCGGGTGGTGGCCCAAACCCTCTGGCACCTTTTTTTTTTTTTTACAAATTATTTTGTTGTCAGAAAAACATGTCGAAGGAGATGGACATCCAACAAAAGTAAATAATACACTGTAGCTCCACAATAACACCATACAGATTTGAATCTCCCGCAGCCCACGAAATCCCCCCTCCTTCCTCCCCTTCATTTCACTAGGCCTCTGATGTTCTTGAAATACTGCATCAAAATCAGTACCATCAATAGGGGTGCATAGCCCTCCCTGATGTTCATTCTATGTACCCCAAATATTGGCCCATTTCCCCATATAAACTACTTTCTCTGCCAACATGCACCAGTCCATTTTCGCCTTTCATTCAGCTGCGGTTCTTGGTCAGCCCTCCACAACCGTGCAATATTACGTTTGGCGACCATGAACCCCAGTGTCATCCATTGTTGGTCCATTCAAGGGAGGTCAGTCTCGTCCCAGATATTCAATAAGCAACATTACGCAGTAGCCTCCATGTCACTCCCACACACCCTATTCATGCATGTAGTCACTTCTAACCAGTATTGTTGGATTATCGGACAGTTCCAGGGCATGTGAAAAAACTTACCAATATGGCCACAGTTCCTATGACACAATGCGTTCGTCTTGCCCATCTCAACCATGGTAGTGCATGAATAGTAACTTCAATACAGGATTTTGAGTTGGACCAGTCGGAACATAGATCTTATAGCTACCTCACAGGGGACGCCAAGGCCCTCCGGCCACTCATCGTCCTCTAGACGGTCTAGATCCCTATCCTCCTGCAGCCGAGTCATAGCACTGGGAGAATTACTGAGTTTACGGTCTGAGAGTGAGATCCCTTTGGCAATGTTCGTACCTGCAGCCCCCCCCTGGAATATGGGCTTGCCACGGTACGTGGTGATATGGATGCGGGCTCTTCCAGCTGCAGTGCCCTGGCAGAGTCTTGGCACTTCTGGAAATTGTTTATTGGTGACCCCTCTGGCATACAGGGTCACTTCAGTGTGATAAGGGTATAACAAGACCTGCATGGTGCTCAACACACCGCTCAGTCTACGGCTGCCTCTTCTAGCATATGGGGGTTGCCAAAAACAGTCCTGCACACGGGCAGCGGCCTGATCGGTGCTCAGAAGAATCCTCGCACTGGAAGTGCTTATGGTAGGTTGCCCCACTGGGCCTTGCTCCCTCCAACGCTCTCTTCTTCCTCATAGGGCACACTGGTCTTGACAAGCAAGCAGGCAGGTGCACTTGGTTTCCTTGTGTGATGCCAACTCACCCAGCAGGGAAACTAGCAGGTCTTGGCTCCCAGTCCTGGTCACGGGCGGAAGTCTTGCAGAGCTTCCCCTTCTCACACAGCCCGTCTGGCTGCTTGGCAGATTACATATTTTTGGGGACTCAACATCCCCTTCTTATAGTCCTTTTCCAGAGACCAAATATAATTTAGATTCTGGGTCTTTGAAGTTTAATTTTGGGGTTCTGCTTCTTTTGGAGTGGGCACTTCTTCTTTTCACCTTCCTTCATGAAAGATGTCTGTCACAGTCGACACTCCTCCGAAGCGGCTTGTCCACAACACAATTCATGGGTGTGACCAGAGTTCTCACTTGGATGTCAGCCACTGTGATATGTGCATCAAAAGATTCATCCCAGAGCCCCAGCCCTACTCTTTATGATCCTCTTAGCCCCATCTCCCTTCATTAGATGTGTCCAGGCCCCTTCCCTGTGATCTATCACTGAATGAAAGCAGTCTTTTGAAATGTAAAGAGTCTGTTCCCTTTTCCTCTAGTGTGTCCACACCCAGCTCACAAGAATGCAGCAATCCACAAATCTGTCTGGGGGTATTCCTCTCCTCCGCATGTCTTTACCAAGCAAGCCTGGAATTACCAAAATGGAACCCAGGGTCCTCCATACAATCTACCATTGGAGGCACAAGTACTCTGTGTACACTTGCTGTCTAACACTAATACATTTATGCATTGTACATTTACCTGTGCACATGCATTCAGTATACATGCTTGATCTGCGTGCACTGTTCAGTACTGAAGCTTTCCTTTATTTAATCAGGGTGTACTTATTTTACAACACATACTCTCACATGCACTCATACTCGCACACATTCTCACACACTCTCCCCTCACCAGACATAATCTCGGCCCTCCCCCCCAAACTTTGCCCTTACGGGGATTAACAGTCCTCACAGAGTAGGCGGCGGCATCGCCATTATTTACAAAAAGGACTACAGATGTAGTATTAAAGATCTTCAAATCCCTAACTGTGAGGCGCTCCATTTTTCTCTTTCGATTTCAACGAAATTTACACTTTCTGGGGCCCTCATTTACCGTCCTCCTGGACCGTCAAGTGCCTGGTGCACAAGCCTAGCTCACTATCTGGCACCTCCCACTTTACAGGCAGCAAATTTCACTTTACTCAGTGATTTTAATTTCACACCTTGAGGATCCCAAAGATAAGTTATCGGGAGCCTTTATAGAGGACATGAGATCTCTCAATCTCCCGCTCTTGAACTCTACAGCCACCCACATTGCAAGCCACCTTTTGGACCCTGTCTTTTCCAATCTTCCACTTATCTCTGCTGACCTTCTGGTCCAAATTACCTGGACCGACCATTTTACAGTTCCTTTTCATATTACAGTTCCTCCCCTGCTGGCAAATTGGTCGCCCCGACAAACCCCTAACAGGCACTGGGCCAAAATGGATATGAGGGAATTAAACAAACTTCTCCTCCATACCCTCCCTGTTCTATCGTCTAGACCGGATTCTGACCAATTGCAGTACATCATTGGCTCAAAAGTACCATGGCCTCAATTCTTCCTCGTTCTTCTAAAATACAGGACAGAGGGTCCCCTCCAGCACCCTGGTTTAACGACCGCCTCCGCTTAGAAAAAAAAGGCATGTAAAGCTCTGGAAAGGGTCTGGAGGAAACACTATGCATCCGTGGCTAAGGCCGCCTATGTGTGGGCCTTGAAAAAATATCATGCCTCCTTTAAAGCTGCACGGGCAGCTTTCTATACTGAAGTAATTTCTAATGCCCACAACTGCCAAAAAACCTTATTCAAAGTAGTAAAAGATTTGTCTGCAGCCTGTTCATTTACACCGGCCCCCTCCCTTTCCCGGCAACAGTGTGACGAACTGGCCTCGTTCTTCCCAAACAAAGTTGAGATTATTCACCGACAATTAGAAGATGACGCACCTAAGCTTGACTCCTTCTCTGGATGCTCAACCACCCAGCCCATCAGTTTCTCACCTCGGGGTTGGTCAGCATATAGTGAAGTCGGACACATCCTTGAGGATTAAGGTGTGGCCTCTTCTGGACCTTGAACGGCTACGAACCTTACTGGCTACTATTAAATCTGGCTCCCCGCTCGACCCCTTTCCACCATCTAAATTCAGCCTACTTGAGGATGCTGTCCTCAGGGTGTAATGCTGGATCGTCTGAATTCCTCCCTGGTCACAGGGGAGGTACCCCAGAATTGGAAGCATGCCTTGATACTCCCTTTGCTTAAGAAGGACCTCGACCCCCAGTGCTGGTCCAACTTTAGGCCAATCTCACTACTTTTGGTTTTTCCCAAAATGTTGGAAAAGCATGTCAACATTCACATTTCCTCATTTGTGACCACCTCCAACGTGCTGCACCCTTCCCAGTCTGGTTTCAGGGCAGGCTTCAGCACGGAATCCGCCCTACTCGGAGTCACTGAGTTTTTGAGGAAAGAATTTGACTCGGGTGGGACAGCCGCCCTTATCTTGGACCCAAGTGCAGCCTTTAACGCGATCTCACACTCTATTCTCTTGAATAGTTTGGAGGCTCTAGGCATTGCAGACACTGCTTTGAAATGGCTATCCTCCTTTTTAAAGGAGCGAACCTTTCAGCGAACACCTCAACTACTCTAACACTTCTACTACTCTAAACTACCCTCGGGGTTCCGCAGGGGTCCATTTTGAGTCCCCATGTTGTTTAACAATTATGTACGCCCCTTGATGGATGTGATCGAAGAGTCTGGTCTCACCGTTTCCTCATATGCGGATGATTCTCCGATTATCTTCTCACTATCCGAGGCTCGTAGTAAAGACCCCTCCCCCCTCAGGCAAGGTTTGGCTAATGTCGCACTGTGGATGAACAAAAACGCCCTTAAACTCAATGGCGATAAAACTGAAGTTCTGATCCTGGGAAATAACCCTGGTCTTTGGGGAGTCAGCCACTGGCCTCCCATTCTGGGGCCACTGCCTGTGCATAAAGTGAAGAATCTCGGTTTCATTATTGACATAAATCTCTCTTTGACACCATAGGTCTCTAAACTCACTGCCTCCTGCTTCTCCATGCTGAAATGGCTGAGCATCGGGGGGAGAGGGGGGATCAGCCAGAGTATTTTCTTCGGAGAACTGTGCTGCAAGCCTTGGTCACATCCAGACTGGATTATGGGAATGTCCTTTACCTGGGTGCAAACAAAGCCGTGATTCGCCGCCTGCAGATCATCCAAAATGTGGCTGCTCGCTTTCTCTTTCGGCTGCCGATATTCTCATCCATCTCTCCCCTGTTGCAGAGACTGCACTGGCTAAGAGTTGACAAAAGGATCAAGTTCAAGGCACTGTGCTACATGTTTTGCACTAGACACGGTCTCGCGCCCTCCTACATCCAAGCTCTGGTGTCTCCATATGTCCCCACCCGTGAGCTGAGATCAGCCAACCTTGCTTTGTTTTTGGTGCCGACAAACACAGACAACAAGGGGGAGCGGGGGAGGATTGAGCCCATGGACAAACTGGAGGCATGATGGGGGGACTGGTATAAACACCACAAGGACATCAAGGAAGGGCGAGTGGGAACAGGCAACGGGGAGGGAGGGACAGGGAGGAGAAAGAAGTACATGAGGGGGTTTGCTGAAAACGCTGCATTCGGTTAGAGTGATTAAGCCCAAGTAAAAAGCAGCGCCTACAAAAATGGACAGTGGAAGGACACAAGTAATGCAGCCATGCTCCAGGGGAGGGACAGGAAGGGAGACTACGCCAGATGACCTATCAGAAGCAAGTAAATGAGTGACAATGAAGCCAACCGATGGTAAGGAGTGGGCAGTCTCCAAGCCCACTGATAGACAGTGTTGTCTCTTCTAGACATTTTGTTTTCTAAGCAAGACCTAAAAAGGTGAGTGAGACTGTAGGCCTCACTCCAGTGACACTGGGTAACAAGGTCCTCTTCACTACTACTGATCACTACACGGTATATTGCCACCACTGCGCTCATGCTGCTTAACTCCTGGTGAAGGCAGTAGCCATCCACTACTATAAGGGTAGTGCTTTGGGCGCCCCTCTCGGTGAGACAGGCCTATGTCGTGCACACACACTATCTGTGTTTGCCTATGACAAAAATCAGCATTAGGGATCCAGATAACAGTACAGTTGGGCACTCCGGGGAGGGGTACACGTCTCTTACAGCGCAGAGGACTTTTCCGTCCCAACAAACATGTTCCTTTATTTGCCTTCTGGGCGGTTGTGGACATGGCTGGGTTCTCAGAGTTGGCAAAGCGAAAAAGTGGTATGTTCAAGCAAGATAGTTTTCTCCAAAGATAAGTTCAAACAGGCTCAGAGTGAACACCAGCACTCGGACCTTGAGGAAATTGCTGTAGAAATCAAAGGTTAAGGACACCAGAGTTGACCATAAGTCTATTGTGCCCCAGAGTAAAAAGTAGTCTGACATCTAAGGACTGCCGACAAAAATGCTGGAGTCTTCGACTGTGAAGACCAAGTCACACAAACTTCAGCCTTCAAAGCCAAAAAGACTGCAGTCAAAGGAGCTCAAGATTCTTCCCATGCAAACAAATTGAAAATAAATCCAATGGTAAGGATTTGCCCAAAGGTGTCCGCTCAACCTATGAAAATGATCTGGCTCAAAAGGGGCCAGCTACGACAACACTAGAGGTTGTATCCAAACAACTCTTAAATAGGAGAAGGCTATGTGAAGAGGCCATGTCTCAACACAATGAGCCAGGCCTATGGGTGTGAAGAAACCAAGGCAGGAGGTATAAACACCTATAACACTAGCCCAACAAGAAAGGTTATATACTTCTCTTGAGTTGGGAGAGTAAGTGTAACATTACTTGGACCCCAAGGCCAGAGGAGTTAGGTTTCAAAACGTACAAGGAAGAGGGGACTCTGGGAGGACATCAGGGCTGATGCTCCTCAAGCGGAGATGGATATGTACCCCTTATATCCACTCTACTCCGGTTTTCTGATTCATGTATCATGGAGTAATCAAGATGGCCGCTGAATCTTGGGGTGCACGTTGAAGTGGTGAAGGAATACACTTGCTCCATGTAGGAGACCTTAAGTCTGTCTACTGCAGGAATCAATTTGTACCCTTGCTTCCCAGTATTCTACAGCAGGGAAAAATGTTTAGTAAGCCTGTTTCATTTAAGGCAGTAATGCCAAGGAAAGATAAGAAATGAAGGGCATCTTTTCAAGACCCTCTATGGAGCCTGACTCGCTAATAGTTTCCAAGGCTAGGAAGATCAATCAAACATTTATAAAGCACGGCAAATCGCCAGTGAGGGTCTCGAGGCGCTGAAGAAGTTGGCTGCTGTGTGGTGGTTAGCTCATTCGAACATCCAGGTCTTGAGTTCTTTCCTGAATGGCTGGAGTGGCCATGTCACCAGCTTCTAAGAGGCCACCACCAGACAATAACAGCAAGAGACTTGAAGCTGTTGATAAGAACACGGAGGGCACTCAATGACGAAGCACCAACTCTTAATGCTCTACTGAATAGCTATGCACATCAGCATGGGGAGGAGGTGAAGGACTTTGGTTCAACTTCCCGAAGAGTACCAAAAAAAGGGCCACAGTAGTGATGAGAGCAAGAATGTCACTGACTTATCTCAAATCAGCAGTAGACTCCGCGGAATACCAGTGGATAAAATAGCTACAGCAGGGGTCTCCAACCTTTCCTGGAATAGGAGCTACTTAAGTTCAATGAAAATCATCCCGAGCTACTAAAACTATTAGTGCTGTAATAGTGACCACATCAGACAAGATTTAATTAGTGGCCACAATATGCAAATTATCAGCAGTGACCGCCTCAGTCCATCAGGCACAGTTCCCAGTAGTAACGCAGCAAAGGTATTGTCAATGTAGAATGGACCATATGCAACAGCCATAGCTTCGGTGCCCCTGGCGCCAAGGGAATGATATTAGTAGTAAGTCTCCCAAACGTTGCATGAATTTTCACTCACATGATCCCTAAATATATTTTGCAGATTCAGCCATTTTGGTCCAAACATCAGCTTATGAGTTCTGAAAATATACAGTTTTGTTTCCAATACACGCTTTTCAGTTAACTCATCCAAGCAAAACTTCCAATTTAAGAGGCTGGACTGCACAGAGGTGAGCAACTGATAAGTAGCTGAAGAGCTACCAGGAGCTCACGAGCTACTCACTGACGAAGCCTGAGCTACAGGCACTGTTTTGAGAAGACATGCATGACTGCACACCTCGGTCCTTAAACTGCAGGTCTGGCAAATATAGTTTTCATGGCCCTCACTGGCAACCACCTGTTAGGGTCATAACGTTTAACAACACAGCCAAGGCCATGGGAGCCTTGCAGGTTTTCAGTGAAAATGGGCAGCATCACTGAGAGGAGGAGGAGGAGGAATGGAAAACCATAATACACCACTGAAATTCGAAGGCAAACAGTGGGGTCCAATTTGCTCACACTACAAAGTGTTTGTAGTCTCAGCAGCCAAAGATATTTTTTGGTGGTAGAGGGAAAGTTCAAGGCGGCACCTCGAGAGGAGCTCGCTTATGCCAATTGGGTATAAGCCAATCAAACATACATAGTTTAGGATCAGGGCACAGGCACTGAGCTCTGGTTAGCGGTCCTCCGTGCACTTTCAGAGTCGAAAAACCAGCAGCATCAGTCCCAAACTTTGGGGGTGACCATACAAAAAGAGGCATTTCTTTACAATTCAACTAACAGGTGCATATGTCCACCACTCCTAATAACAATGTATAGTTTCCCTCTACTGATCCACCATGGGTTCCGGAGTAGCGTCTACTCGCCGCAAAGTGATTCAACGCCTCGCCTGGGGTAATAAGCACTATATATAAATACAATTTACAGATGTCTGACTGTGAGAACGGTGATGAAACGGTTGGGCATGATGGCCTCTTCTATTATCCGGATTCCAATTGTGAGGTCACACATGAGACTCACTCCAGAGTGGCTGAACAGCCAGTGGTTGAATCCATGGGTAACTGGGAAGTGGCTGTACCAGGGTCAGCAAAGAGATTAAATGGTGGAGCAGCGAGAACATGTTGACGGGAAGGCAATTCAGTACACCTCGACCACAGACAATCATAACATGCCTCGTGTGGGCTGTGGGTGCACATGGGGCAGTTGAGAGTAAGGGGCTAGATCCACTCAGGAGGCAACCAAACACATCAGTTATTTGGAACAGAAAATAATTTACCTGGCACAAAAGTTCTTCCAAAGCTAGATTTAGAATACCATAATTATGAGAACAGGAATGTGATGTTCTACATGAACAAGCAAGGGGGAAACTGTTTCTTATCCACTTTAAAAGTTAGCACAGTGCGTCTGCCGGTGGGCCATTGCAAGAAACTTACACCTGGTAGCAAACCAAACGCCAAGGGTAGAAAACATGCAGACACGTTAAGCAGACAAACAGCCTGGTAAACAATATTCCAACACAAAATACCACTTGCAGATGTCTTAGAACCGCAGTAAAAACAATGCAAGTCTTTTGCATCAAGGCGCTACATCCCCGGTCAATAGGGACTACAGTGCCAAAACGCTGGTATGAGATTTTTGCTTAGCTTTCCCCCCCCACTGCCACGGAGTCCTTTACCTTGGTGAAATTCAGGGCATCCAATAGGACCATTGCTCCTGAAAGGTCACAGGTGGCAACATCAAGCCCGGTTCTCTCACCTCATCCAATGTCACAAGGACACTCTCGATGCAGGGGGAAGGTGTTTCACCAACACTCGGAGTGTTAAACATGAAGTGTGGCTTCAGGGAGAGCAGAATTCAGCTACTCACAACTACTGGGAAGAACTAGACCTCAGTAGGGAGGCCCGCAGAACATCCACTAGAAATAGCTTCGCCCTAAATTGGAAAGTTTCCTAATGTCCCAGAGAAACAAGTTGATCATTTATAGTTGGCTACATCACTTATCTGGTTGAGCGCAAGCTAACCTTCATCACTTTAAGAGCACATTCGTCAGCAACTGTGGCTTATATTAGGGGAATAAACGCAAATCAAGTTTTTTCTATTCCAGTCATTAAAAAGATTTTTGGATGGAGCTAAGAGACTCTTCCCCTCAAGTACAAGCCCTGCACCACAACGGAGCCTTAACTTGGTGCTAGCAGGGCTAATGAAACCTCCTTTGAGCCCATGTATAAAGCTTCACTCACATACCTTACACTGCAGGCAGCCTTCTTAGTGGCAGTCACATCTTGGAGAAGGGTAAGCGAGTTACAGGCACTCACAGTACAAGAGCCAAACCTTGGCCATATCCAAGGATAGGGTTAGCACGAGGACACACCCTAAACCATTTCCAAAGGTCATGTTGCCATTTCACCCTACGGTTTTCATTCAAAGACGGCTAACAGCAGAGGGAGCCTTACACACCTTAGATGTAAGGATGACAGTGATCTATTACACTCGGACAACACAGAATGGAAGAAAGACCACAGCTTTTCCATAGGTTGTTCACCACAGGCTTAGGCCACCACAATGGGAAAGAACACCATTGCAGGATGGATAGTGCAAACCCTACAGCACTGCCATCTGATTGTCATAAAATCATGCAAGAAGGCAGCTATGAGATGACCACTCCCTCTTCAAACCCTCCTCCCTAGAGGATGCTGCTGCTATGTGATCTATGCACAGGATGTGAATCTGTAAGATTTCACGATGCAATAGAAACTACTCAACTGTAATAATCGTTTGGTTACTTGAAGCTCTTCTGCATCCTCATGCAATTCCTCCACCGCCTCAATGTAGGAGGATAGTGGAGGAAGAGAAAACATAAAATCGTAAGCTTGTAAGAGGGTATTGTTGGCTTACGATCGACAACATACTCTGGCTTGGTGTATGCCAAAAACGTTTTGTTTACAAACTCTTCCGCATCCAACCACTAGATAGTGTGATTACACACAGCATGTTAATCTAGAAGTGCTTCAAGATGTAAAACTATTATTGTGGGTAACTGGTTTCTTTACTGTGTATTCTATTGTAGTTGTATTTAGACAGTGCTTATTATATCACTAGACGTTGTAGCGCGTTTTGAAGAGAAGCAGCTTCTCCGGAACCGTGGTTAGTCCAATGGTTTTGGGATTAGCCATGTGCTCTCATGGAAAATATGCCATGTGTTTACTCCAGTTTCTTTGTGGAAGGTTAAATTAATAGGAGTTAGCTGGGATCATTAGTGGGGGCTATTATGGGTTAATGCAGATGGTTGGTGAGATGAATAGATAGACTGGTGGAGATTAAGTATTGTTAGGCTGCAGGGACAGAGTTGCCATTTACAGATCTACAATAAAAGAGATTAAGGCAGACAGGCATGTGACGGAGAAGGCTATTCTCAGAAAGAGGAGGCATGCAGAGGATGGAAGGCAAGAAGAGGGTCACTGAAGAAAGGAGAGGAATCAAGAGTTTCATTTCAAGGTCAATCTTTCATGCAGGGTTTTACCCTTGCTGAAAATCTTCAGCTTCGCTAGTTGTAGACTTGCTTTCTCTCTCTTTATATATATATTTATATAGATATATATATATATATATATATATATACATACATATATATATGTTACAGTTTAAAAATGTAGTTTTAACCTGCCTGTGATTGTATATTTTATCACCTGTTTTGTGTGTTAAACTTGTGGTTTTCCTGCCCATGATTGCTTCCATTTAACGTGTTGAATTGTGGGATTTGCAGTCCAAACTCTGTAGTTTGTCCCTCTCATTCCTGGTGACTATTCAGTTTTCCCTCCAAATTTCTCCTTTGCTCTGTGCTAAGACCTGTATGTTAAACAGTGCACCCCCAGCCACCATTTTGTGTTATCAAGCCAGTGAAACCAGCCCCCCTGCCTCCCCTCCAGCAACAGGGATTTTCTACATCAGAGGATGCTTCTGTGAGCTGTTTAAACTGTGTTTAATAGGGACTGTGCACTTCGTTTTTGGCCAGGAGAGGGAGTAAAGTTGTATTCAAACAGTATTGTTAGATTTCAAGTTTGTGAGGCCTTTACCTGCAGAAATCCAAAGTGTGGATTGAGCCTGTCTGTCTCCTAGGAGATTCTGAACAGGAGAAGCAGCCCCCCACCCCCACGCCAGCAGGCATAGGACTGGGGATTGGCTATTCAGCTCCCAGGCAACTCTGAGCCCTCCCCTCACACCTGCCCAGGTCCCTTAAGGCTTTGCTGGGTGCACCCCAAATCATTCTCCTCCATCTTGTGAGTTGCAGCCTACCTGTGCCCCAGATTGCAGTGAGCAGAGTCCAGCAAGTGGTAAGGAGGCAGACTAGTGCTGTCTCTTCCCTCCTCCAAAAAGTTTTTAAAAAAACGATTTTCCCTTTCTGTGATTACTGTCTTTGCCTGTGGTTGTTACAGTTTAAAAATGTAGTTTTAACCTGCCTGTGATTGTATATTTTATCACCTGTTTTGTGTGTTAAACTTGTGGTTTTCCTGCCCATGATTGCTTCCATTTAACGTGTTGAATTGTGGGATTTGCAGTCCAAACTCTGTAGTTTGTCCCTCTCATTCCTGGTGACTATTCAGTTTTCCCTCCAAATTTCTCCTCTGCGCTAAGACCTGTATGTTAAACAGTGCACCCCCAGCCACCATTTTGTGTTATCAAGCCAGTGAAACCAGCCCCCCCCCTGCCTCCCCCTCCAGCAACAGGGATTTTCTACATCAGAGGGTGCTTCTGTGAGCTGTTTAAACTGTGTTTAATAGGGACTGTGCACTTCGTTTTTTGGCCAGGAGAGGGAGTAAAGTTGTATTCAAACAGTATTGTTAGATTTCAAGTTTGTGAGGCCTTTACCTGCAGAAATCCAAAGTGTGGATTGAGCCTGTCTGTCTCCTAGGAGATTCTGAACAGGAGAAGCAGCTTCCAACTCCCTGGGCAGCATACCTTGTCTGAGGTTGCTGGGACCTTATATAGTCTGCTAGTGGCTGCTACATGTATACACTGATTGGTGGTTGTATCTGATGTTTCTATTGGTTTGAGTTAGTGTCCTCATTGGTTGGGTATTTGAGGGTTCTGATTGGTTTCTGGATCTGTGATTCAATCAATGTAGGGTTGGGACTAGGGCTAGGGTTATGATTTCTATTGGAAGCAGGGACTAGGGCTTCCCGTCCCATTGGTTGCTTGGACTAGGGTTGGGACTACTGGTAGGGCTAGGGCCTCTATTGGACGTAGAGATCAGGTTTTTTTTTTAACTGATTGGATGCTTGGAGTAGGGCTAAGATTGGCTGTAAGGTCCTGATCTCCTATTGGTTCTAGCTTTTAGGGCTAGTGTTGTGATTGGATAGTATTAGGGCTAGGGTTCCCATTGGCTGACGGGGTCACCTGATTACTAGGGGTATCAAAGGCCAGGGTTAGGGCGTCTCAGCCCGGGCGTCGAGGACAAGGGCAGAGAGGACAAGGGTGAGTGCCTGTTTGAGCCTGTTCGAGACGGGCCAGGGCCGGGAATGCTGCCCATCTTCCCATTAATTAATGTGTCTATTACTTTTCTCCTGAAAAAGCATATCTAATGCACTACCCTATTTCTCAGCCTATACTTCCCTCAATATATCTTCTAGCCCAACTTTCTGACTCATCTCAAACTTCTTTCTACTACTTTTTCCAATTCACTACCCTATCTCACCCTATACATCTATCACTATATCCTCTACACCCACTCTCTCATTTATCGCAAACGCCATACCACTACTATGTTCCCCAAAATAACCCTTTCTTGACTCTCTCCTACTCTACCCCTCCTTGCATCTTCTGACACCTCCTTTACTGTACCAATGCCCAAGACAAACCTTTCTAAACTCTTCCCTCTGACTCTTCCCCTCCAAAAACCCTTTTTACTCATCAAAAAGCCTCCTCCTACTGCTATGACCTACAAAAAGAAATCCTTCACTCTTCTATCCCACAACTATCCTTTTCAATCAAAATAACAGACTAGCATGTTCACTTCACTAATTCCATATTCCACTATACTAATTCACCACTAATCCTTTATGGGTTTCCGGAGTAGCGTGCTACTCGCCAAAAAAAAGCAATTCAACACCCCATCAGGGGTTAGAAGCGCTATATATATGCAAACCTTTTTCCCTCTTCTATCCCTCCGCTATCCTTCTGAATCCAAATAACTGACTAACATATCCACCACTTAAAATTTACTTGCATGTTTCACTATACTAATTCAACACTAATCCTCTATGGGTCCCGGAGTAGCGTGCTACTCGCCGAAAAAGCGCTTCGACGCCTCGTCAGGGGTAGTAAGCGCTATACAAATGCAATTACAATACAATACAATATATATACATATACATAGTTTGGACCTGTTGGTGGGTTGTTCTTGGGCAATACTGTCAAAGTTTAGGAAAACTTGCCTGACTGAGGGGCAGGTTTACTAAATTTTCACACAACGCAGTGTACCAAGGCAATTTGCTGCGTTGCGTGAATGGGAGACATAAGAAATGCGCAGTATTAATAAAGATATGGCGCATTTCTGCTGCCTCCTTGCACTGGCGCAGTGTGCTGCCTAGCACCAACGGAGACCTCCTTGCGCTGTGGGACAAGGGTGTCTGCATTACAGGCAGGATTGCTTTTGTGCAGGAAGGCACAACTGCATATAAACAATCCTCAAAGGCATTTTATTTTTTATGTGTGTGATGCAGAAGAAAAAGGAAGTAACGAGGAGAAATAAGCATATTTCTCCTCACTACGCCTGGGTGATGCATCATTTTGTCGCATTCCCTGGTTTATAACTCTTTGTAACACAGGAATGCTCCAATATCCATGGGTGGATGCGTGGCAAAGCCCATACTCCTCTCCTCCCCCCTCCCCCATTGAATGCCTCCTTGCCGTAAGGCAATGATATGCGCTGCCTTGCAATACTCTGCATTTATTAAACCTCGCAGAGCCACGCAAGATGGCTTTGCGTGGCTTAGTAAATCCCACTAAAGATCATGCATTGCCTTACGACGACTTACGGGTTCTTAGATTTCCACTGCATGGTGATAGCCCTTCTCGCTATGAGCAGTGCTAGGTTTATGAACCTGTTTTGTGTTTAGAAGAGCCTCTGTGTAGACCCAGAAGGCATACCTCTATAGTGTCAGCTACTTCTCGCTGCATGGTTGTCTGTGTATATCGCCTAACTGAGTCCCAGTACCCCCTTAGGTGCGGGCAAGACCTTAACATGTGTGCAAGGTCAGCTCCCTCCTGCTGGCATCTCGGGCATTGGTGTTGTGTTTGTGGGAACATTCTGTCCAGTCTGTGAGGGGTAAGATCGGCCCTGTGAAGTATCATAGTTTGGATATATTTGAATTTCGCATTTCTAGATACCTTTTTGGGGTGCTCTAGTATTTTCGCCCATTCTTTATCTTCCAGGGCCCGCCCTATGTCGTCCGCCCAAGCAGCGTGGTGAGGTCAACCTCCGCATGGGTACGTATCCCCACGTATAACCACTTGATTAGGTGTCTGCCTCTGCCCATATAGTAAAGCACCTTCACTAATTCGTGTGTAGGGGGTTCCTGTCGTTGCGGGGCCCAGTGTGTTTTGACATACTGGACCAGTGCAGCGTGTAGTATATATAAGTGGTCTGGTGCCCCTGTTTCTCTAACGAAGTTGTCATGGTCCATAAGTAGTCCGTCGTTGAACAAGTCCGTCACCGTACTGATACCTTCTTCTAGCCACGGGGAAATAGCGCGCTTCGTTATTTTACCGGCCATCAGTGGTATTCCCAGTAAGGGGATGTTACCAGCATAGGTGGGATGCAGGCGTGTATATTGCAACGTCGCTTTCCAGCACTGCAATGCTACGCGCAATAGGGGTGGGAGGTGGTGGGGAATTTTTCAGCGCGGTAATAACAGGGTGTGTAGGGCTCCCTTTTCTATACCACGTTCGGTGTAGCCTACTTCCTGTAGATTACGCCCAGCAGTCCAGTAGGACAGCCACTGAAGCTGACAGGCATAATAATATGCTCTGAGATCTGGCACTCCCAGTCCCCCCGATCCGTGCCAAGTTGCAGTTTTTGGAGGCTTATTCTCCGCCTGCCGGACCCCCAGATGAGGTCGATGAGCATGGTGTTTAGTAATTTGAAGGTGGTTTGTGGTATTAGAATCGGCAGGTTGGTAAAGTAATAAATCAATTGTGGGAGGACCACCATTTTCGAGATGGCGGCTCTACCAGTGACCGACAGCAGTAATGTAGTCCAGAAGGCAATACTGGAGCGCATGGCTCTGATCGCTCTTCTAAGGTTGCCCTCTAGCATATCGGTATGGGTCCGATATACGTGGATACCTAGATATTTGATGGTATGCTGCGCCACCTGGAGCCGTATGTTCCCAAACTCAATTACTGTGGGGGAGTCATGCTCACGGAAGAAAAAGGCATGTGACTTTGCTGGGTTAATGGCGAGGCCAGAGAGTTGTTCGAATGTCTCAAAGGTATCCGAACGAGTAGTCATGTTAGACCGGAGGTCATAAGGTAGAGGATAATGTCATCCGCGTAGGCGGAAAAGAGATGCGTGGTGCCCCTATCTGTATGCCTAGCTCCTGGGCGTCGGTACGTAGCTTAATCGCCAGGGGTTCTAACGCCAGTATAAACAGGAGCGGTGATAACGGGCAGCCTTGCCTCGTACCTCTAAATATCGGGTATTCTGTCGATATATGCCCCCCTGTGCGTGCCCGTGCGGTGGGTGCGCATATAATAATCGGAGCCATTTGATGTAATCGCCCGGCAGCCCAAATTTCTCCAGTGCCTTAAACATATATGCCCAGTTAAGCGTGTCGAACGCCTGGCGCAAGTCCAGTGATATACACCCTGCATGTTCGTAACGGTCTGGGGCAGACAACAGGAGATGGTGCAATCTCCTGGTATTCAGGGAGGTGCTACGGGCCGGAAGAAAGCCGGTTTGATCTATATGTATTAGTTTGTTTAAGAGGGGCAGTAGTCTGTTCGCTAGCACTTTACTGAGTATTTTGTACTCAGTTGCTAATAAAGACAGTGGACGGTAACTTGCCATATCAGTGAGATCTCTTCCCGGTTTCGGGAGCGAGACCACCAGTGCCTGTGCTGTAGTGAGGGGCAAAGAGCCCACCTCCAGAGCCGTGTTGTATAAGAGCTCCAGGTGGGGGAGGAGGGAGTCCGCGTAGGCGTCGTAAAATTCCGCTGGCAGTCCGTCCAAGCCCGGAGTTTTATTGCGTGTGAGTCCCTTGATTGCAGCTTTAATTTCAGCTTTAGTAATAGGGCCAGTCAAGTCTTTCGGGGCTGCTGCAGTCAGTTGCAGTACGGTAGGGCATGTAAGAAGTCGTCTATGTGCGTGTCCTCCCTATTATCAGGCTTACTGTATAGTAGAGTGTAGTATTGACAAAAAGCCGCATTAATGTCGCTTTGGGTACGTGCGGTGTCCCCTACTAAGGTATTGACCTCGTTAATGATAATGGCAGGGGGATCGTCTCGCAGTAATTTGGCCAATAACGTCCCCGATTTGTCCGCCTCTGCATGGCGCATTTGCGTGTACTTGCGGTGATCTATGACACGGAGAGATTCCAGCAATTCCGCATGCTGGATTCGCACTTCTTGTAACTGGGCCTGCTTATCGGCGTCATGTATGGCCTCCTGTTCTAGCCGGTCCATTTTGCGCTCGGTTTCTACAAGGGACTGGTGGAGTTCCTGCCTAGCACCCACTACCGTGCTGATTGCCTTGCCTCGTATAACAGCCTTAAAGGCGTCCCATTCTATTAGGCTATTTGAGGCAGTGTTGCTATTTTCTGCAAAGTAATGAGTGATAGTGTCGGCTATCGTGCTGCGGAACACTATCTTCCAACAGTTGTGGCCACAGTCGCCACGTGGGTACCGGGGTAGGGATCCTGCCCCAATTTTTCGTTATTTCCAGGGGATTATGGTCAGAGAATGTTTTCGCTAGATATGTCGCATGGGTTACTTGCATTGCAATTGTGCTCGAACAGTATATTCTGTCTATTCTTGTGTGTAGCAGGTGGACCGGAGAATAGAAGGAATATTCTCTATGGGTTGGGTGTCGCATTCTCCATACGTCGCATAGTGCCCAACCTTCCGCCCAGCCGCAGAGCGCCTTTGCCTGTTTAAGCACTCCCGCACCGTGTAGAGGGGGATGGGACCTATCTAATGTCACGTCCATGATTGTGTTACAGTCCCCGCCTAGTATCCAGGGGTGCATCTCCCAGCCCGCTAATACCAGATTTAGGGTAGTCAGAAATTTTTCTTGTTCGAAATTTGGTGCGTAGGTACTGCCCGGGACTATAGGATGACCATCAAGTGTCCCTCGTATGAAGATGTAGCGTCCCTGCTTGTCCACTCTTTGCTCTAATGGTGTAAAAGGTACCCCATGCCTGACCCATATTGTGACACCACGCGCGTACCCAGAGTAGCTAGTGGAGAAGATCTGGCCCCTCCATTTCTTGCGGAGCTTCACTGCCTCCTGCTCCAAAATGTGGGATTCTTGCATAAGTACTATCTGAGCTTTGCGTCTCAACAGTTGAGCGTGCACCCTGTGCCTTTTCTGCACAGAGCCCAGGCCTCGAACATTCCAGGTGAGTATGTTGTACGCGCTGAGTGTATGTGATGTAACGTTACGGTGTGCCATTGTATGGGTGGTATGGTACCTGTGTGTTAGTGAGCCATGTCAGACCAATGACTATTCCAGGACTGTTGCCCCCCTAAAATTCCCAATACTTGGTCCGGTCGAAGAACTGTACCGGACCACACTGTTTAACTTAACGTGTAAAACTGTAACCAGTACATAAAAAGCATTCGCAGAGCTGGGGGTATCGCCAATGCCGCCCATGGGGTGTGATCAGGTACTCTATGCAGCTGAGCTCTAACTGAACCCAGGGCTAAAGAGGCGTGCATGCATGCACCGCTTTGACACACTTGCATAAAGGATACAATATAGTTATGAGTGCATGGCCCATATACAGCAACGTTCTGCGGCCGTTATCCAAACATATCATCCGCTGTTTGTGGAGTCACAGAGGGAAACGGGGTCACACTTCCTTCGGAATCAGATCTGTTCGCATTGTCATCAGAAGAGGCCGAATCCTCTACCGGTACAGGTTGTCGAAGTGTAGCGGCGGCTTCAAGCGCTTGTTTCCTGCTGTGCTGCATCTGTTGCGGCGTGGGATTGAGCAGTCGAGATTTCCGGCTTGCCCGCCCGTTGCGCTGGCTACCTGTCTGTTCCACTCGTTTAGAGCCGTGGAGTGTGCTTTGAGACGTTTCGCCCATGGGCTTGGTGGGCTCCATCACCTCCAGCCATTCCTCGACATCTTCCGGGCTCTCGAAGAAGTGTGTTTTGTGTTCGTGAATAATTTTTAGTCGGGCCGGGAAGAGTAAGGCATATTTCAGGTTTAGGCTCCTTAATTTCCTTTTGACTGCCATGAAGGAGGATCGCTGTCTTTGCACTATAAGCGTGTAGTCCGGATACAGCGATATGCGGCTGTTTTCGAAGCTGATCTGGGGCATTTCTCTCGTCTTCTGTAGGAGGATATCCCGATCTCTATAATTTAGCATCCGGACTATAAGTGGCCGGGGGGGCTTTGGCCGGCCGGTGGGTATCCTGTGCGCTCGTTCCACACAGTACTGCTGGGAAAGTCCCTCAGAAGTGACATGCTCCCGGAACCATTGTTCCATGTATCGAGGTGCGTCAGTTCCTTCACTTCTTTCTGGCAGACCGATGACGCGGATGTTATTCCTCCGTGCCCTTCCTTCTGCGTCTTCGACTCGGTCCATCAGGGCAGCGACCTGCGTCTGTAGTTGTTGTATGTGGGTCGTGTTTTGGTTCTGTTGCGGTGACAGTTCCGCCAGCGCCACGGTATTCTCTTTCACTTTATCGGCGAGCTTGACATGATCCGCTTTAAGCAGAGTGAGTCCGGTCGCAAGGGTACCAATTTGTTGTTCTATGGCTTTCCTGGAATCCCTCACTTCCTGGAGGATTAAGTCCAATTTGCTCGTGGTCCCTTCCTCGGTGGTAGGCGGTGTGCAGCTTAGTGGTTGTGAGGTGACATCCTGCTCCGCATTATCTGTGGCTGGGTCAGCATTGGAGCCAGCGTCCTGTTTCCCTTTTGCACGCCCCATCTCGGAGCTCCCGGCGGCGTGAACCAAGGTGTAGGCCGCGGTGCGTCCGAGGAGCGTCCACCACAGTAAGTCGCAGAGCTCCGTGGATCCGGGCTGCGTTCAGGTGCCGGTGGGCCACCTCCAGGCGGTGCGCGTGGCTATGGCAACCCCGTGCTCCAGATATCGGCTCGCGCCACGCCCTCGGTCGAGCGCGGGGTCCACTGGGATCTTATCAACCCAATCAGCCTCAGCGGCGGTCAGCCTCGCGCTGGGAGGAACGGTGGGGCAATGTTGACCTTATGGAGTGTTTTCACCGACGTCCCTCAGTCAGGGTTCACTCGCAGAGGGGGGTATCCATGCCAGCTACACCCTCCGGCCAGTCGACCGAAGGCAGTGCCCGCTCTCTACAGCACACAGTCACAACCGGGGCAGCAGGCGTCCCGCGCAGAAGCACAGCGCGCCAGTGCACTTAGTCTCCCTCCCGGAGGCCGCCCTCGGCGTTTCGCCGCTTGTATACATTTATCGCTGGCAAGGCGTTGCGCGGGTGTAGGCGCCTACCCTCGGCTCCAGTTCATGTGGCAAGATCGTTGACGCAGTACTTCATACAGTGCAGCCGTCGAGGATGTGCTTAATTCTTTGGCCCCCGCCCCGAGCAGGGTCCACAGCCAGTCACGCACCGTTTTTAGTTGGGCCCCCACAGCCGGTCCCCGTTCCTTACATGAGCGTATCACCCGGATGTGCACCACTGTCTGCGCGGTGCCTGCGGGCCCGGCGTGGTGTTGGTCTCAGGGCCTACCCCCGGCGGGCGCCGCCTCTCACCTCAGCCCCGACCGGGCCGCGATGGACACCGCAGCCGCTTCCACGGGTCTCTCCGGGAGTGCAGCTCACTCGATCACCCCTCCGTATGCGTTCCACGGCCAGGATCGGCCTCCGGACGTGCTTCGCGCCGGCGCCACGGTCTCGCGGCCTTCCTTGCAGTTCCGCCCCTCCGCCAGCGCCCAAGCTTCAGGCCACGTATTAAACCATGCGGCGACGTTAGCGGACCGATGAGCGGCTCCACCCGTCGGCGCCGGTGTAGATTCCCGTTGCTGCGGGCCTCGCAGTTCTGCGTGTGACGGGCTGTTATCAGGATTTTGACGCCCGGGTCCGGAGCTCATCTAAGAGGCGACCACCATGTATCTGATCTTTAATTGTAGATGAAATACTGTTTTATATTGATTCAAATAAATCAAAGTTCTTTTTCTGCAAGTTTGTATGGTTCTAATCTAACAGAAATTGATTAGAATTGATTGATTCCAACCAAGGAGCAATTATCAATTTTAGTAATTGCACAGTACTTACGAAGGTGTTTATGAGACCAGCTAGGAGTGATTATCTGCAATTGTCATCAATTTGGTAAGTGACATGGCACGTGGACAAGTGTTACTGGGAGCGATTCTCAGGAACTCTGGAAATTGAACAAGACTTAGGAAAGAGTACGAGGGGACCGTGCAGGAGTGGTTCATCAGAGAGAATATAATGGCATGCCCATCTCAAGAGGGAGTGGGTGCCTGCTGGTATATGGGGTTTTGGATGCCAACACAGCGTCCATGCCAACAGTCCTTTCTCTCGCTTAAAGCTTCCTCTACTCACTTCAATTCAAGATGACGGAGAAAACCAATTATACCTTTTTGTCTCTAAATCTCCCACCAAGCTGCCCTCAAATGTTCGAAAGAACATCAGAGGAAGTCATTCTAGACATGCCTACCCTACAGTTGATAGTCTAAAGCTTTATTTAAGAAAACAAAACAAAAAAACTGTACTTTGATAAATATGACCCCTAGTGTTTTGGTTTTCAAATTATCAAGCAGTGCAAGACACCTTGCTGCACTGCATGCTAGGGAAAGGGCAGGAATGTGCCCTATTTAACATTATACGGCGCATTCCTGTCATTTCCCAGTGCTGGCGCACAAGGTGCTGCCTAGCACCAACGCAGGCACCCTTGCACCACGCTGCAAGGATGCCTGCGTTGCAAGCAGGATTGCTTTTGTGCAGGAAAAGACGCCTTTCTGCACAAAACAATCCTGGGAGGCATTTTTCTCTTTCCATGTGTGCTGCAAAATGCAACACACATAGAAAGAGGACGTAAGAAGGAGAAATATAAAGATATTTCTCCTTGTTACGCCTCACCTGGGGAGCCCTAGTATTTTGACGCATTCCCAGGTCTACCACTTATGCTAAATCTGGGAATGTGAAAAAAATCCACAGGTGTGGCGTGGGAACACCCACGCTCCATCCATGGAATGTCTACCTGGAGAGTGGCGCAAGGCCGACGCAGGCCTTTGATGAATATGCTCGTAGATGGCAGAATATGCCCAGGAAAAGGATTTTAAACAGCCAGATGTGAACCATGAGAACAGGGAACATTTTCCCTATTTGACCCGTCATGCTAGACTGCTGTGCGTTTTCAGGCATTACGCACACACCCTGTCGCAGAAACAAGTTATAGAGTAAGACAAGAGCTTCACGTGTTGCAGTAAACATATCACCTGCAATGCTTGCAAACATTACTACCAGTAAATAAATGGGTCTTTTTTTTAAACAATAGCCTGAGGGTTAGTATTAATATGGTCCAGCAACAGCAAGTTCGGCTGGAGCAGCATTTTATAGTCCGAGCACACTGAGAGCCACAGCAGAAAAGTGCTAATGAAATGTATATATATTTTTAACTACTATTAAAAGTCGCTGAAAAGCTCTACTGTTACGAGTCACTCAGAGCTTTGGCACAACGTGCTAAAACTTTTTGCCCAGGATCACACAGTGGCTAATCTGGAGTGCAGCATCAAATGAGAAGTCTGAGCTGAAATGTAAAGCACAGATCAGTGACGTAAATAGAGCATTGGCGGATGCTTCTTATCAGGGGTGGCGGGGTAAATAAAAAAAATAAAATAAAAAAACTTAACTGCAGGCTGGCCGCTGCCTCTCAGTCCTCCTCGGTGGACTCCAGGAGCAGGAACCAGGAAGCACACAGGCTCCCAGACTCCCCTAGCTAATCACAACACTGCGTTACAGCAGCGTTGATTGGTCTGAGCACCGTGGCCTGGCGCTCAGAGAGGGGCTGGGAGGCTGTGCATGTTCTCCATCCAGGCTGTGCAATACATCCGGTGGAGAACATGCAAAGTGCGCATGACTGTTTGGCCGGCCGAAGACGGCCGTCCAAATCTTCATGCTCACTTAAGAGAGTGCCCACCACTCCTCCCCCTGTTCCTGTGTGACAGGAGAGCCCAGCCCCGCCCCACTCCAAACCAGCTGAGCCATGACGGAAAAATGCATTTGATAATTTTGCATTATTATCATTATATTTTTCCTTTTTGAACTGCTCACAGAGCAGTGGGGCGACGCTCCTCCGCCTTAACGGAGGAACCGCCCCTGAAATACAGGTGGGTGAGCCAACAAATTAACAGGGAGAGCCGAGACAAGGGCCTCGCTTGGATCTTAGAGCTCGCGCAGGTGAGCGAGCCCTGAAAACATTTATTATGTAAATCAGACAACAAACAGGACATCAAATATGATAAAGTACCTTCAAAATTCACAAAAGTGTATTTATTTAACATGTGGAAGCTTTGACACTAATGAGGCACATTACAGCACTCCAATGAGAAGCACTTATTGAAAGTGATATTTTGGTACAACTGGAAGTCTGAATTCACATATTTGAAAGTGCTTTCATGCGCAATAATGAAGAAAAAGGAAAATGCTACTTACCACAGTATGCACCTGTTCTTGGCATGTAGAGCTGTAGAATCTCATGCTATGCATAGATCGCCATCTAGTGTTGGGTCCGGATGTCTGCACTTTTTGTTCGAAGAAGTCTTTCCAGTCACAAGGTAGGTGACTCCTCCTTTTGGGGGATAGTGCGCATGGGCATCGACTCCATCCTTAGATTGTTTTGCCGTAAAGGGTGATGATGGAGTTAGTAAGAGTAGTAAAGAGAGCTGTCCATGTATATTGTATCTAAGTAAGTTAGTACTGCAACAGGTATTGGTACCCGGGGAGGCGAGCGCATGAGATTCTACAGCTCTACATGCCCTCTACATGCCAAGAACAGATGCATACTGTGGTAAGTAGCATTTTCCGTTCGAGGCATGTGAGCTGTAGATTACATGCTATGCATAGACTATATAGCAGTTATGTCCCAAAGCGGTGGCTAACCTGTAGCTGTTGCAGCTGTCTGAAATAGTGTACGTAAAACTGCCTGGCCCACACTAGCCTGTTGTCTAGCTAACACATCTATGCAATAGTGTTTTGTAAAGGTGTGTGGTGTAGACCATGTTGCAGCTTTGCAGATGTCATCTATGGGTATATTTCCTAAAAATGCCATAGAGGCTCCTAGTTTGCAAGTGGAATGCACTCTAGGGGGAATTGTTAATGTGCGTTTAGCTTTAATGTAGCATATTTGAATGCACTTAACTATCCACCTTGCAATACCTGATTTTGATATTGGATTGCCTTTGTGGTGGAGCAAAAGCAACAAAAAGTTGCTTTGTTTTCCTGAAAGGTTTTGTTCTTTCAATGTAGTATAGTAATGCTCTTTTGACATCTAATGTGTGAAGAGCACGTTCTGCCACTGAATCTGGTTGAGGGAAGAACACTGGTAACTCAACAGATTGGTTGATATGAAAGGCAGAAATGACTTTAGGAAAAAAGTTGGGGTTAGTCCTAAGAACCACTTTGTTTTGGTGCATTTGTAAAAATGGTTCTTCTATGGTTAGTGCCTGAAGCTCACCCACTCTTCTCAGAGAAGTGATGGCTATGAGGAAGGCTACCTTTCAAGTGAGAAATTGTAGTTCACATTTGTGCAATGGCTCAAAAGGTGGACCCATGAGTCTTGTAAGAACTATGTTGAGATTCCACACTGGAGCAGGTGGAAGTCTGGGGGGAATGATTCTTTTAAGTCCTTCCATAAATGCTTTAATAGCAGGCACTCTAAAAAGAGACCAATGCTGTCTGTTTTGTAGATGTGCAGCTATTGCAGCCAGATGTAAGGGTATGGATGTATATGCTAAATTGGAACGCTGTAGATGTAATAGATAGCAAATGATGTTTTGGATTGAAGCATCTAGCGGATTGATTTGATTGTTGTTACAGTAAGTGACAAACCGCTTCCACTTTGCTGCATAGCAAGCTCTTGTGGTAGGGCGCCTAGCCTCTTTGATAATATTTATGCAGTCTGGCGGAAGATTAAGATAACCAAACTCTAGGACTTCAGGTGCCAGATCGCAAGGTTGAGATGACTGGGATCTGGATGTCTTATCTCTCCATGGTTCTGAGTGAGAAGATTGGGAGTAAGGTGTAGTTTTTGGTGAGGAACTATTGATAACTCCAACAGGGTTGTTAACCAGGGTTGACTGGCCCATATGGGAGCAACTAGGATTAGTGTCCGGGACTGCTGTCTGAGCTTCCGAACCACTCATGGAATGAGTGGGAGAGGCGGAAAAGCATAAGCAAATGTCCCTGACCAATTCATCCATAGCGCATTGCCTTTGGACAATGGGCGTGGATACCTGGATGCGAAGTTTGGGCATTTTGCGTTTAGGTGGGTGGCGAACAGATCTATCTCTGGGAAGCCCCACATTTGGAAGATTGGGAGAAGAACTTGAGGGTGGAGTTCCCATTCGTGGATCTGCTGTCGTTGACGACTGAGCAGATGTGCAATCTGGTGGTTTACTCCTGGAAGGTGTTCTGCAAGGAGATATATTCTTTGAGGTATGGCCCATTTCCAGATGCTCGGGGCTAGCTGTGAGAGCTGGAGAGAGTGTGTGTGTGTGTGTGTGTACCTCCCCCCCCCCCTTTTTTGTATGTAGTACATTGCTGTCATGTTGTCTGGGCGAATCAGGACAGCTTTGTCTACTAGATGAAGTTGAAAGGCTTCCAATGCTAGAAAAATTGCTAGGAGTTCTAGATGTTTTATGTGGAGTTGTTTTTGTTGCAGAGTCCACATGCCCTGAATGGTAAGTTTTTGAAGATGAGCTCCCCAACCAGTGAGCGATGCGTCTGCTGTTAGCACTATCTGTGGAACCGGGTCGATGGCCGCCCCTTGGAAAGGTTTTGTATGTTCCATCACTGCAGAGGGCGATGGTTGCGGCCATCCACCAACACTAGATCTGATAACTGACCTTCAGCCTGGTTCCACTGATGTGCTAAGCATTCCTGTAGTATGGGACGCATTTGGAGTCTTGCATAAGGAACGATTAAAATGCAAGATGCCATCATTCCTAGCAATTGCATGAACACTCGAGCTGGTAATGAGTGTTAAGGCTGAAACTGCGCTATTAGAGTTTGCATGTTGCGGATCCTGACTGGGTTGGGACATGCTAGAGCTTTCTGAGTGTTTATTGTGGCTCCCAGATACACTTGTGTGTTGGATGGTTGGAGATGAGACTTGGAGAGGTTTACAGTGAACCCCAGGTCGTGAAGCAGTTGGACTGTTTTCCGAGTGTGTCGTATGCAGCTCTGTTGCGAGCTGGCTTTTATTAGCCAGTCGTCTAGGTAGGGGAAGACGTGAATGTGCTGTCTTCTTAGATGAGCCGCGACTACTGCCAGACACTTGGTGAAAACCCTGGGTGCTGTAGTTACTCCGAATGGGAGACCTTTGAATTGATAATGTTGTCCGTCCACCACAAACCTGAGGTATTTCCGGTGAGCAGGGTGAATGGGAATATGGAAATAGGCGTTCTTTAAGTCCAAAGTGGACAAAAAGTCGCCTTGCTGAAGGCGTGGGAGCACTTGTTGGAGTGTGACCATGTGAAAGTGGTCCGACTGAATGTACAGATTTAGTTCTCTGAGGCCTAATATAGGCCTGAGAGAGCCGTCCTTTTTGGGAATTAAAAAATACAGGGAGTATACCCCGGTCCCCTGGTATTGTAATGGGACTGGCTCTATAGCGTGTTTTTCCAAGAGAGAGAGAACCTTTTGCTTTAGGAGGGTGAGATGCTCTAGTGACATTGCATGAGATCTTGGAAGAATATTTGGGGGAGTGACTGTAAGCTCCAGGCAGTAACCATACTGGATAATTTGCAGTACCCACTTGTCTGAGGTGATTGAATTCCAGACAGGCAGGAATTGGGAGAGCCGTCCCCCGACAGGAGTGGAATGATCTGGGGATAACAGAAGGAAGTCACTGTTTGTTTGCGGGGGAAGTGCGGGTAGGGTTACCTCTGCTTCTTCCCTTACCATTGTTTCCTCTAAAACCTCCTCTGAAATAACCTCTTGAAGAGGGGCATTGGTTGTTGCCCTTGTAAGAGGAGGAGGGATTTTCAGTGGACAGTTTTTGAACCACCCCTATAAAAGGAGCGGCGAAAGGAACCCCTAGTGGCAGGTAACTGCAAAGCCCCCAATGACTTTGCGACCTCAGTGTCTTTCTTAGGTATCAACAGCTGGGCCAAAGAGATGCTCCTTGACGAATGGTTGGTTAAGGATGGAGGTTTGCACCTCCGGCTTGAAGCCTGATATTCTCAGCCAAGCATGCCTGCGTAAGAGTACACTGGTGTTGACTGCACGAGCTGCTGTATCTGCTGCGTCTAGGGCACACCTAATGGATGTATTGGTGATAAGTTTACCTTCCTGAATAAGGTCATTAGCCTTAGATTTGTATTCATCAGGTAAATGTTGTATGAGTTTTTCTAACTCATCGTAATGAGCCCCATCATAACGAGCCAACAGAGCTTGAGCGTTGGCAATGCACCAGTGATTTTCTGCCTGTGGAGCCACTCTTTTGCCCGAGGCATCAAATAGCTTAGACTCCTTATCAGGAGGAGGGGCCTCACCTGTGGTTTGTGAGTTAGCTCTCTTGCGAGCGTTGGAGACTACAAGAGAGTCTAAGTAAACAGGGTCGGTAGGAGCGGGTTTATATTTTTTGTCCACCTTAGGTGTAATTATCCTTGCCCTTTCAGCGTCTTTAAATACCTCATCCGTGTGTTTTAACATGCCTTTGAGCATTGGTAAGGTGAGTAGCTCTTTGGGAAGAAGTAAGTGTTTCAAAGAGGAAATACTCTTCTAAAGGCTCCCTATGGAGCTCCACCCCATGATATTGAGCGGCCCTGTTAAGGCGCTCAATGTACCCAATGTTGTAGTCAGGTGGGGAGGGTCTGGAGGGATACAAATCAGGGTCATTGCATGTGTTTTTGTCTGTCTGATAATCGTCCCAAGGGTCAGTGTCCTGTAGCCTATCCTGATCCTCATCCCCATCATCCTGTGGGTCAGGTGAAAGTGGTGGTGGTGAATTTGCTGGTGAGATGAGCAAGTTGGGATCAGTGGGAGAAGGAAGTGGAATATAAGGGGGAGAAGGGTTAGTACCCACCCTTTTCCTTTTGAGAGTAATGTGGTAGTCCTCTGATAGGTCAATCTTCAGTTTTTTTGGAAGAATGGCATGAATATCTCCCGTTTCAGGGTTGATCACCAGTTTTTTCTGCTTCGGATCCGAAGGCGGCGCATCGGGCCGAGGCTCTTTAGAGGGAGAGTCTTTTCCTTTATGAGACGGTTTCGGCGTTGAAGGTTTCGGCTCCGAGCCTTTCGGTGTCGAAGACTTGGACTTGTGTTTTGGCGCTGAAGGTGTTGGTCTGGTGCCAGAGTGGGGCTTCTCTGTGTTTCAGAGCCGGGCCCGACGGCGGGGCGTCGGAAACTTTTTGTCGGTGCCGACCTTGGCCCAAGGAGGCACCGGAGCCTTTGTTTTATGTTGAGGGGGTAAAGGGGTATCTTTACTCACGGTACGCTGACAGAGTAACCTGCTCCTCTTCTTCCATGTCTGCCTCCGACACGGATATCAGTTCTTCCTCTTCAGCTCCTTGAGCTTGCTGTTCTGTGTCAGAATCTTCACCGAAGATGTCCGGTGCGGAGCCGCTCTGGTATTGCATCTCGTGTCGTCGAGCCAGATGGTCACGTAGTGTCTTCTTCGATCGAAATGATCGACACGCGTCGCAGTCGTTCTCGTGTTCCGGGGACAAGCAGAGGTTGCACACTTCGTGCAAGTCGGTGCGTGGAAACTTAGCACGAAACCCGGGACAGAGCTTGAAGGGAGTCTGTTCCATCGACTGCTAGCGCGGTCGGCGCGGGTAGGCCCGACGGCCTGCCACGAGTTTCCCAATCGAAGGTTTTCCGAGGTGAGACGATGCGCGTCGAATGGGGAACCGCGATTGATAACAATACCGTCGACGGTAGTGGATTGCGCGTCGAAGGGGTCGGAAAACGGTACCTAACCGGAGCGCAGCAATACACATCCGAACCCGATGGCGGAAAAAAACAATCTAAGGATGGAGTCGGTGCCCATGCGCACTATCACCGAAAGGAGGAGTCACCTACCTCGTGACTTGAAAGACTTCTTCGAACAAAAACAAAGTGCAAACATCCAGACCCAACGCTAGATGGCGATCTATGCATAGCATGTGATCTACAGCTCACATGCCTCGAACAGAGTTTTTTTGTTAAATAAAACATTTGCCTAAGATAACACAATTTAAGCCGGGAAGCCGTGATTCGTACAGGCTTTCCGGTTAGCCATTTATTGGCTGATTTGTACAATGGCAATTTGTCTTTCAGTTTTAAGCAGTTCTTAAAATATAGCACAAACTCGACCCGAAGTTAATTGGATCACTTTACAGGAGAACCAGTTATGTTAGACAAGGTCACATGCACTGCTTATAGGCACAGGGAGATTTAGTGATTTGCCCAGAATCACAAAATTTTCAGCTGAAGCAGAGACTCGAACCCGGTTCCCCAGTTGACAACTCTGACCCCAACGTCGTCTCTTACGCAGACGAAACCTAGCTGATCATCTCCCTCATCAACAAACCCAACATCACCAAACACAACTTATAAGGGATGAAAGCCGTCGCCACCTGGATGAAGAACAGCTGCCTGAAACTCAACTCAGAAAAGACAGAAGTCCTCCTCCTTGGTTCCACCCCCTCCACATTGAATGACTCCTGGTGGCCCTCTGCCCTTGGAAATCCCCCCCGCCCCCTCGACGGACCACGCTCGAAACCTCTGCATCATACTAGACTCATCGCTCACAAAGAACTGCCAGATCAATGCTGTATCCTCAACCTGCTTCAACACCCTCTGCATGCTCCAAAAGACGGTCAGCTGGATCCCAACCGAATCTAGAAAAAACGTCACGCACTCATTAGCAGCAGACTGGACTGCGGCAACGCTCTCTAAGCAGGAATCAATAAAAAACTCCTTTGCAAACTCCAGACTGTCCAGAACGCTGCAGCCAGACTGATCCTCGACATCCCCCGTCGCAGTCACATCACCCAACACTTGCACGACCTCCACTTGCTTCCAGTCGAAAGAAGAATAACCTTCAAACTCCTTACCCATGCATACAAGGCCCTTCACAACATCAGACCCGCATACCTGAACAGTCGACTCTCCTTCCACGCACCCAAAAGACACCTGCAATCAGCCCAGCTCTCTCTGGCCACCGTCCCTCGTACCAACTAGACTAGAACGGGAGGAAAGTCCTTCGCCTACCTCACAGGCAAAGCCTAGAACACCCTTCCCATCCACCTACGGCAATCTTCTACATTGCCCCAGTTCAGGAAGGACCTCAAGACCTGGCTCTTCAGATGACCTTGGCACACTACGGAGTTGCTCCTTGTCCTTCCCCAGTGCCTTGAGACCCTCACAGGTGAGTAGTTGCGCTTTACCAACCGCTGATTGATCGATTGATTGAATGATATCCTTGTAGACAGAGGGAGACAGACAGCCACATGAAAGCTCGGCTCAGTTTGGGCTTGAGATTCCAACAGGACCTTGAGCAGAGCCAGGCCTCAGGCTTGAGCTTTCATTGGCTGGCCCGCCTCTAGACGTAAAGCATCAAAAGAAACAGTAAACAGTGGATGTTAAAACCAGGACCCAGATTTATTATATTATGGTACAGCTCAGAGCAGCAACCGAAGTTTTTGCACAGGGGGAGAAAACAGTGCAGAACCATATTTATTAATAACAATGACCTGCGGCTTCTATTGTTCCCTGCAGGGGTGAACTTATAAGGCTACCTTGTGCGACGCATAGCCTCACACCAAGGTGAGACTGAAGTGTATGCAGTATAACATAGTATTTGAACTGGAATCATGCCCCTCCAGAACACATTCCTATACCTAGACACATTCTGAAGCATCCCACAAACTGGATGTGTGCTGTACACAGCAGAGAAAGCGTTTTAACATAACATGTATTTGTAAAGCGCTCGTTCACCCAAGGGTATCTTGGCGCTGAATAACAGATGTTTATTGTTACCCAACTCAATGGTACTCATCTTGTCGATCTCAAAAGGATGAAAGGCTGAGTGGGCCTGCTGGGATTTGAACCTGTGACCATGAGGTCGAACACAGGCCCTGCAGTGGACGCATTAAGCCACCAGATCCTTTTTAATATCAACTTCACTGTCGGGTTAGCCCTGCCTGCTTACCTTACTAGATCAGGCTTTACATCTAAAGCTAGGGATGTCTACAGTGATCTGCCCAAGTTACACTCCAGTAATGCCCCCATTATGCACAGCAGCGTGGCAACGTGACGCATGCATTAAAAGATAGAAATTCACCTCTTCCATTGTTTGCTGCAGGAGGAAATGTTGGATTCAGTCAGTTTCCCAGGAGCACTGCCTGTGGAAGGCGAAATCAGACTGGCTATGTCGAGCAATGCTCAATCTTAATTTTAGCGTGAGGGCAAACTTCTGCATATTAATAACAAAAGAAATATAATGGCCGTTTTGCATCTCAATAATGGACTTTGATTTACCAAAATACCAGTTAAATCACACGCCCTTTGGCCCCTAACGACAACACCAGTCTACTCCTTTTCCAGCCTTCACCCCCCCCCCCGAATGATTTGGATTACTGGAATAAATGGTTTACACAGGGCTATCCAAAGCGGTGGGTCAGATGTTTTTAGTGTGAGCATCTTATAGAACCTAAATCAGGGTGTAAGATTCAACTGCATTGGAAGAATTCTTGGTCCGCCTTGTGACTGTAAACTGAACCCCTACTGATGAAAAAAGCATGGAGGAAATGCCCAAACATCTCAACCATCTAAGAGACCAACCACAGCAACATCACCAATTCTGCGGACAACAGTTTGTGACAGCTTGTATTATCGTCCTATGACTGAAAAAGTTGCAGTACCATATTCACATCCCACAAGGTAGAGTATCTAGGCTTAGCTGGGTTGGAAAACCTAATACCTTTCAATAGCCTGTAAACTAACAGAGGTTCCCCAACCGGTTTGCCTTCAATTGTCTGATGTTCTCAGAATATATCTGTCCTCTAACCATTAATAGTCCTACAGACCTTCTGACTAGCTGCCAGGGAGGCCACAAAATGTAGAACAAGTGTGGCATTCGACAGAACGTGATCAACACCTCGTCCCACACACCAGCTATTCCAGACATCCCATGCTGACCTATATGCCCTTGTCGCACCTTTTGTCCAGAATGCCCTAATATAACTGGAAGCTGACTCTGCAGACATGCCAGGGCATTAAAACACCCTGAAATGTTCATGCTACCAGAGCGTGCTTGCCTTCTAGTATAGGGTTGTGACAGTCCTGGCATGTCTGCAAACATCCTGAAAGGTCCCATGCTACCAGACTGGGCTTGCCTTCAAGTACAGGGTTGTGACAGTCTGGGAATGTCTGCAAACACCCTGAAAGGTTCATGCTACCAGAGCGAGCTTGCCTTCAAGTACAGTGTTGTGACAATCCAGGCCAGTCTGCAAACACCCTGAAAGGTTCCATGCTAAGAGAGCGAGCTTGCATTCTAGTACAGGGTTGTGACAGTCCTGGAATGCCTGCAAACACCCTAAAAGGTTCCATGCTACCAGAGCGAGCTTGCCTTCAAGTACCGGGTTGTGACAGTGCCCGAGAGGATCCTTCAATAACAGAAAAAAATAGAATTGGGTTATCCCACCAAAATTCTAGGAGGGATTCCAAGCTTGTGCCCTCCATAGTAGATTTATGAAAGTGACCCTTGTTAATTCTGCGGGACTGACATATGCATCTTGGTATCATTACTGTAAGAAAATGCCTTTTTGTGCATGATCACCCCCATTTGTTTTAACTGATGCTGTTGGTTTTTGGACCCTGTTCACTGTGAGTCTGCTAACCAGACCCATTGTATGTGCTCTGATCTCTTAAAACTTGTTGAATTGGTTAAAAATCTTTAAGGGTCACATTTTACTTACCTATAAGTCCCTACTATATGGTACCCAGTGCCTGTAAGTTAAATGTCACTAGTTGACTGCAGCACCTATGGTGTCCCCACTCAAATCGGTGCAAAGCATGTCTTCAAACCTGCCCCTGCAACCTGCGTGTGCAGTTCTAAAACTGCAAATTCGACCTGCCCAAATAAACAGTTTGCCAGGCCTACACCTGCCTTTTTAATACTTTCAAGTAACCACTAAGGCAGGCCCTAAATACCCACAGGGCAGAGTGCATGGTATTTAAGAAGTAGGACAGATGTACATGTTTTACATGTCCTGACAGTGAAAAAATCTCCAAAGTCGTTTTTCACTGTGGCAAAGCTGGCTCTTCCATAGAAAAGCAAAGGCTTACATTATAATAACTTATAATGCACACCTTTAGTTTGAGAATAGATGAAACCATAATTAAAGGACTCCGATTAATAGTAATTTAAAATCCAATCTATTGGTCAAGTCGGATTTTAAATTAGTATTTTGAAAATGCCACTTTTATAAAGATGGCATTTTCCGGTTTAAAGCCTACAGTAGCCTTTTCAGAGTTAATCCTCATCACCTGGCAGCCTGCTGGGAGGTGTAAAAGGCTACCACGAAAGGGAAGAAAAGAGTCTTGGCTGTGAGACCTTCTCCTGACAGGTTGGCCTGGGTGATGTGCCTACCGAAGGGTACACCCTGTCACAGGCAAATGTAACTCACACCAAGGCCTGCCCCTGCCATTTTCCAAGTAGCCAGAGTGGCACCAATTCCAACGAGGAGAAAAGCTGTTCCAAAACTGGATTGCAGGGGGAGTTTCTAATTTTCCTAAAATACACCAGTGTGTGGGTCCAGGGAGCTCGGCACAGGGTAAGAAAGGTTCTTCCATATTGGTTTTTGTTGGAGAGGGGCACTGTGGGATAGTGTACAGTAAAACACAGAAGAAGTGCTACAAATGTGGGTAGGAGCACCCCTGGGAACTTTTAACCCATTCGTTAGGGAGTGGCCAAGAGTTTCCCTACCCAGAGGCTGGCATTGGACATAAAAGTGGCACCCTCAGTACCCTCATCAAAACACCTCTGGACCTGTGGAAAACTGAAGAAAGACTGCATTTGCTGATAGAAATCTCAAGGGCTGGATCTGCTCCCCACTTGTACACAGGACAGAAGAGTGGACTCCAAGAGCTAGTTTGCGAAAGTACTCAAAAGCTGCAAGAAGCTCAAATCTCTGCTGATCCCAGCTGACCGGTTTCAACTAGACTTGCCCTGCACCCTGCTGGTGGCTTTTGGGAAATTGAGTCCTAACCCCCCAAAAGCTGTCCAAACGTTCCTGGAACATTGGCTGTTTCCATGTTCTCTCCCCCCTCTAAAATTCCAAGACTGGACACTTAGAAACTTTTAGCAAAAAGAAGCAGGGGCTACCACCAGATCGCCAACGTCGAACTGCCAGTCGGACTCAACTTGCTGGTTTGCCCCACTGAAAGGATCCTGACTTCCAGAAAAGTTTTAAAGTCCGAATGTAGAGGGCTTCACCGGGACCAACGCCATGCATCACCCAAATGATGATGACTCCTTCCTGGGCCGCGACTTTAAACTTCACCTGCTCAGTTTTCCCACTTTCCACGTTGAGAGCCTCAAACTTCCCGCCGGAGACTAGGATACCATTGAGGTCCTGCGCTTCAGCTGGCTGATGTTGACAAGCCCTTCTTCGGATCCAGCCTTAACCCAACCAGTCAATGTTGACTTTTCTCCTGAAAAACAGCTAAGTCAGAAGGTAAACTTTCCACTGGGACAAACTTGGTCCTGGTTTCTGACCCACGTTCCATCGCAGTCGGCCTTGAATGTCGACTTTGACGCAGTCTAGCGTGACCAGATACCTGCGGTGGGCACTAGAAACATCTAAAACTTTGATAATTTCTTCAGTTCCCTACATCAGATTTTGGCGTTTTGGTATACATTAAAATTTTCTCTATTTTTATAAATTGGAGTGGGAGTTCCATTGTGTTCTACTTTTTACCTGTTTTGGTAGTGATAAATGCTTTATGAATTTCTTCTAAGTTAAGCATGTGTGTTCTGTGCTACAGCTACCAGGGGTTAAGCTCATGTTTAAATTATTGAGAGCTAAATGGGCCTGGTGAGGAACAGTGTCATTATTACTTGAAGAGGACTACCATCCATTTCAACTAATAATCTACTTTCTCACAATGACAAAAGGTGGAAAAGCATACAGATTTCGACCAGACCATTTCTGAAGAAAGGTATTCGGTCTCCCACTGAAGTATTTCCTTAGCTGAGCTGTTAACCGTGAAATGAAAATATCTATGTTAAAAGGACTCCACTCCTTGTTAAGGGTATTGAATATCTGAGGGTTCAGGCACCACTCACTGTTGTTGTATAGGTTCTTCGAATACCATTCTGCAACTATTTTGCATGTACCCAGCAGGCATTCTGCTACCAAGGAAATCCTCGGCGGAACTGAAGTTTTGCATTCAGCAAACATCCTTGATCTTGTTCCTCCCAGTCTATGTGCCTGACCGCTGTAAGGACCACACCCTTAACTGATTTTTTTTTTTTTTCTTTTAAACCTTACTTCGAATTCCAAAGGAACCTGCTAGAAGCTCTGATCAGTTTATGTGCAATGACAACCTGGAACATCCTCCTCCAGTAGAGTGACTGCCACATCTGGCGCCCTTGCCCCAAAGACTTGCATCTGATTCTAAGACAAGTTCTAGGGGCAGATTTACAAATGTTTCAGCCAACGCAAGCCAGCAATCAAAGTTGCTGTGCTGCATGGCATGAACTCGGGACAGCAGAAATGAACCATATCAACTAAGATAGTGCATTTCTGCTGTCTTCTAGCACTGGCACAGTTGAGGCTGCCTAGAACCAACACAGGCACCCTTGTACCTGCAGGTGCCTATGTTATAGGCAGGATTGTTTTTGTGCAAGAAGGGACATCTTCCTTTACAAAAAAGATATTTATAGGCATATTCCTCTTATGTGTGTTGCAAAATTCAGCATGCATAGAAAGAGGAAGGAACAAGGAGAACTAAATATTTCTCTCCTCATTACACCTGCTTCAGGGAGGCGTTGCTTTTTGACGAATTCCCAGGTTTACAAGCTTTTCTAAATCTGGGAATGCGCTAAAATCCATGGTTAGATGCATGGTGATGTTGCGAGAAACTGAGTTACTGGTTGACTGGGATGTGATGCCTTGTCAAGCAGAAACCACAATCCTTGTCCGGGTGAGGCCCAAGCCAACCCCAAATTAACCTGTGCTCAACAGTCTGGTAGCTTGGCACAGAACAGTCAGGCCTAACTTGGAGGCAATGTGTAAAGTATCTGTGCAACACTTCAAACAGTGAAACGGTGTAAACAGTACACAAAAAAGCTCCCACACCAAGTTAGAAAAATAAGGTCAACTTTAATCAATAAAACAAGGCCAAAACAACAAGAATTCAATCAGTAGAACCGGAGTTATGAATTTTTGAAGAATTTAGTGAAAATAGCACAAAAAAATACAAAGTGCTGACTCGAATATCTGGTAGTGCTTGACCGAGTCAAAGTCACACTTTCAGGCTGACCGCGATGGAGCGCAGGTCGCATACAGTCACCAAGTTAGGCCCACTGAAGTTTACCTTCTCAAGTCTGTGCCAAGAGTCCCGTTCACGCTGAAGAGGGCCGCGAAGAGCAAGCAGAGCGTCACAGTAGGCTGTCACCATAGAGTGAAGAGTCAGTCGGTGTTGCGGGAGCTTTGCGCTGGCGGGCCCCACATGCGGTCAATGCTGGGGCGCGAACAGTCGGGATGACGGAGCTTTCGCTGGATTGCTGTGTGAGCAACGTGGTCTCAGTGAGAATGGGCCCGGGCGCGAAGAGCCCAAATGATTGATTTCAGCTCATTGAACCACACCAGGACCTGAGAGGAAACACTTAGGGGGCAAGAACTCACTGTAGCTGGGTCCAAAGGCTAGAGCAGGATGTTGGGGAGCCTTGCATGTCCCAGAGGCTCAGATCAGTAGGCCAGCAGACTAACCCATGGAGTCACTCTGGTGTCCTCGGTTCAAGGATGAAGTTGCATGTCCAGTTCTCTGTTCACACAGACCAGAGGGCAGCAGTCCTTTCAGTAGCACAGAGGTCCTTCTTCCTGGCAGAGTAGCCAAAGGTCCAAAAGTGTAATGAAGAGTTGGTGCCTGAGGCCCAGCATTCATACACATTTGTGCCTTTGAAGTGGGGAGAAGCTTCTAGAGGCCTGCCTTTGAAGTGCACAGGTGCCTTGCCTTCCTGGCCCTGGCTCCAGACTAACTACAAGGTGTATGCAGTCCTTCGTGTGGAAACAGGACAGAGCCTATTCAAGTGTAAGTGGGGCTGGGCCCAGCTCCTCCCTCCCTTCCTGCCAGGGACACATCCAGTCACACCTAAGCTCCCCATTGTATGTGGCTTTCTAGAAGGAATAGACAGAGCCCAACTATCACCCACACCAAGTAATGTGACCCAGAAACAGGCTGCAGGGACCAGATGGCGAAGGCAAAAAAAAAAATGGCAACTTTTTAAAAGTGGCATTTTCAGAACTGTGATTTAAAATCTGACTTCACCGTCAGTTAGGATTTTAAATTAGGATTCCAGACACCAAACGTGAACTGGTTACCTTTTCCCAATTGGAAATTACACAAATAAAAGGTAATTCCAATGTTATCCTATGGGAGAAGTAGGCCTTGAAGTAGTGAAAAACGAATTTAAGATTTTTACACAACAGGACATGTAAAACTTTAAAGCACATGTCCACCTTTTTAAATACATTGTACCCTGCCCTCCAGGGTGACTTATACCTAATAAAAAGCAAGGTTTGTACCTGGGAAAAGGTTTACTTTGTCAGGTCAAAATGGCAGTTTAAAACAGCACACACAGGCTGCAATGGCAGGCATGAGATGTTTAAAGGGCTACTTAAGTGGGCGGTACAACCAGTGCTGCAGGCCCACTAGTAGCATTTCATTTACAGGCTTGGGCACAGGGAGTGCTACCCTACTCTGGACTTACACATAAATTAAATATGCCAATTGGGTGTAAGCCAATTCTACCATGTTTTAAAGAGAGAGAGCACAAGCACTTTAGCACTGGTCAGCACTGGCAAAGGGCACAGAGTTCTAAGGCCAACAAAAACAAATTCAGCTAACCGAATGGGAGAAGGCAAAAAGTTTTGCGATATCCCTGCAGAAAGGGCCACAGCCAACAGATGCCCATGCTCCACCCATGGAACGCCTACTAACGCAAAGTAACATGTTACTTTTTGGGAAAAATCCCATGAAAATGCAACTATACCATATCAAGTTATCAAATCACAGATTATAAGATAGCCTGGAGAAAGAGTAGTGTTCTCTCTGTGCATCGTTTCGATTAAATATATGAATAGACATCCTACAGGACCTCAAGGCCCACCAGCTTTGCCAACCGATGAAGAGAAATCAGCTACTGAGCCAGCGTCAACCTTAAATTCCTTGATTACCCTTAGCTTTGATTCTGGTAACTACAGCATCTCCTCCTCTGAATCCACCAGAGTCCCTGCCTCAATTTTCTATGGGAGGTACCTGCCAGTGGCCAAGTGTAGTGTTGACTTATTCCAAGGCTAGGCTCTGGTACTTTTACTACTATTTTGTCACCTTTTAAGTTGTAGGACCTTTAGAAGCGTCGTTTGTGAACACCAATGGGCTTACTGTTTTGTCAGTGGGTGTTTGTAGTAGCTTGTCCGTTCCTGAGCTCCTCCTTACTTTTCCCAAAATCGCTCCCATTTTGTAGTATTTATTCTTCATTTTCTAGACACTCACTTGTCTCTCCCACACTTCTACTAAAACATAGGCTTACGAGTGCACAAATCTCCGTACAGAAAAGATAGGGGAAGTGGAGGCCTCCGCACACAGGTTAGTGAATGGTATTTAGTATGTGAAAAGTATTGCTTCATACAGTACAAAATGCAGTTTGTGAACAGGTCCCAGCTTAGTTTTATTAAAGCTGAAACATAGTGCCTATATATACTATTCTATTATCAAGGCCAGCAAGCAAAGTGCGAAATTCCATTGTGCCGCACGATCTCCCACACAAACATAAGTAAATCTACCCCATACAGTCGGCTTTTCAACCATTGGCTTTCATTGAACAGAATTTTTGTGACTTTATCAATCACATTTTGACTCAATCCAGTGCAGTATCCATCTCTCACCTAATGCTAATGGCTTTTAGGGTGAATCTTTTTGCCTCCAATTGAGTGCTTGCTTTGAACAGGCTCTCTCCCAAGTGTCTAATTTTGTTGCCTGTCCCCTCCTCTCCTACACGCAGCTTCTTAGAAGTGACACCTAGACCAAGTGTAAATTCTTTTTTACAGAAGCTAAAGCTAGACTATACAGAAGGCTTGCTGCATTCAATACCATCCTCTTTTGTTTCTGTCAACAGGTAGGCGGGCAAAGGCACCTTCATTACAGTCTTTCCTTAGAAATAACAGAAAACCAGACTGTATCGAAAGCAAGAGCCTTCAATAGTCTGCCTTTCCTTTTTATGTCTGCTTTAATAAGCTTAAAAGCATTAAACTCGGACACAATTGGGTTTCCTAGTACTTGTGCAACCTGTCTTCATTCACTGAACCTGTCTCATTTGGCAGACTCACATTTGTCACACTATTCCCCCAAAATGCTATTTATGACTTTTTATCTGTTGACATAATGACACAGGCTCACAGAAAACGAATCAATATTTTAGCAGGACCCATCTTATTAGGCCAAGCAGAAACTATAGACTGACAGAAGTTGTGGTGGTGGGGGGGAGAGGGGGAAACACCTGAAAGAATGCCTCAGCAGCCTTGCTTATAAGGTTATGTTATTATGTGTGGGAGATGCACATGGTGCAGTTTTCAGGACCAGGTTTGAGTCCAATGTGCAAAGCCATTAACAGGTAACCAGCTCTCTAGTGTCACCTGTGATGTCTAGATGAAGTACTAGGAGGTGTAGCCTGATGGGCCACGAGGAAAACAAGGTCACACTTCCTCTTTGTTCACCCCATCGTTGGTGGCGGGCATCCTCATTTGTCAGAACTGTGCATTCTTCCCTGAAAATAACCCACATGCAGACCTAGAACAAGGTAAACAGCAAGGCCTTAGTACTTTTTCCTTCTAAGGAATGTCTTAGGACTTGAGAGAGGAAAAGAAACAGAATGGCATACATCAGAAACAATGTTGTGGTACAGTTCGTGGCGCACAAAACAGCCCCTATTCCACATCACCCTGCTGATAATAAATCATGCCACTTGAAAATCAAATTAAACCCTTTATTTCTAGCACAGCATGATCAAGTTATTCCCAGGTTACAGGGTCTCGTTAGTGGGGGCCTGTCCCTCCTATCGAGCCATCCCCATCCTAGCAGCCAGATACCTCCGTGCCTGCCCAGTGGGTGTGGATCAGCTGATCGGATTGAGATTTTTGGAATGTTTGTGGACAGCTTCGACAAATGCCCCCACGTGCTCTGGGTCCATGTCAGGGTAGAGCCCGTGGCCAAGGTTTGCAATGTAGCGCTGTGTGCCGAAGCCCTCGATCATCTGCTTCACAATCTCTCCAATCCTCTCCTGCAAATGGAAATATTACAGAGAGTGAGAGGCACGGCCAGATGGTTGACACAACCACAAGAAACACACAACAAACCGCTCAGGACAGTAGAGACATCACGGCTATTCCAGCTTACAAAAGGATGTTTGGGGCGCTCTAAACAATGTAGTTTAATGAAGAAATCCAGAGAGCCTATCACGAAGCACAGCTGAATGAAAAGTTATGATGAATGACCCCTCTGTATAGTGCTGTATTCACCAATTACTTGGCCTCTTGGGTGATGTTGGCAGATGTTGCTTGCAGCAGTTTTCTGCAAGTCTGGTGTTTTGCCCCTGGAAAGGGCTGCGTAGAGATTATGCTCCACATTTACTAAAGCACTGCACTGGGTTTGCGTCACAAACGGGACTTAAACCTGCCACAGAGAGCTGGGGTGGGATTTTACTATCCAACGCACATGTGAATGCATCTAGTATGATTGGTGAAGTGAAGCATAGGGAGGAAGGCTGCAGGAGGACTTGGGAGCAACGGTTCTAGACCTTGGCCCTGCCAAGCCCAAGGAAGACACCCTTAACCTGTCCACCCTTCACCTGAATTGGATGCCCTGGAAAGAGGGGCTTGTAGGAGCCTGTGGGAAACAGGAATCATGGCCACTCGAAGGAAGAGTTAAGGGTGAGGAAGGTCTTACGGTCATCTAACCCAGATGTGGCGGTCTAGGCCCAGATTTAATAAAATGTTGCCGTGGGGTTGCGTCACTTTTTTTTGCGCAGCTCCAAACAAAAAACTATGCTGAGATTTACAGTCCGGAAAATCCTGATTTGGCTTTGCGTCTGTTAAGCCTTACATCTGTATTTCTCCTCGCTTTTTCCTCTTTAGATGAAGTACAGCGAAATAGCCTCAAAGGATAGTTTTTGTGCAGGAAGGTATGGTGATCACAATGCAGGCACCTTTGCGATATGACACAAGGGTGCCCGAGTTGGCGCTAGGCAGTCACATGAGTGCAAGCGCTAGTTGAGAGCACAAATACACCATATCTTTGTAAATATGGCATAGTTCTGCTCTCTCAATATCTTGCAACACAACAACTTCACTTGCTGTGCTGCGTTGCATGAAATGTTAGTAAATATGCCACCTAGTTTCACACAAAGCAAAGCACTCATCTGTAGCAAGCAAAAGTTGAAAAATCACAAACACAGAAACATCACGAAGTACAAAACGGTTTCAATCAGGCATTATTCAGAGGGTACGAGCTGCTAGAACAGACAATGTTGTATGGATGAAGAAACTTACCTGAGGGTGTCTTCTAACCAAAGTTGCTGAAAGAGCAGGCTGGTAGCAGGTCTCAACATGTACCCTCTAGCTATCAAACTGGGAAAGCTACAGATTTTGGCAGGAGGTCTTACATCGGCCAGAGCCTTGGGTTACTCACTGCTCAACTCTAACCATTCTGAGTTGGTGCATCTATTTGGACATTTTCTTTACAATCCAGTAAGCTATAGCAAAGATGTTTTCATTGGGATGTAACCTGTAACATAATGATCAATAGTGTAGTACCTGCCTCTAGAACTTTGGAATGGTAAAATTGCTTAAAAAGTGCACTCCCCTCATCACTAAAGCAAGTGCTTTTTATTGTTCAAACAATTTTTCCTTGCACTGAGATTTACTAAGACTTTGAGCCATCGCACAGTAATGCACAGTCACACATGGTTATTTACTTTCCAACGCAAAAATTGCTTTGCTCTCCTTTGCACCAAGGGGGCGTTACTAGAGAGAGGGGAATCAGCACAAACACCCATAGATGTTGAGTAGATGTGTTGCATGAAAAAATAATAAATCAGGCCTTACTAATCAAATAATTTATTTCTAACTTTTAAATACTGAGTTCTGTCTTAGCCAAGTTGGTTTACATTTCAGACTAGCGAAGAGACAAGCCTCACTGATATACTTAAAACGTTCACTCCATAAAAGTGAAGGAGTGAGGCCAATGGCAGTAGATAACGGTTGACAGCAAGTATAAGTGGGAGAACACACACAACTTTTTCTCTGAGGTATTCAATTTGTTCAGTTTGCAGCGTGCTCGCGGGGTATCACTCTCTGACCAGAGTGTGATGTCCGAATACCAGCAATAGCGTTTCCTAGGAGGGTCCGTCCCCCTTAGCACTGCTAAATCCCCATTAACCGGGGTTGAATAAAATTCAAATGTAGAACATGAATGAAACACAAGAAAGTTTTCAGTAAGTAGACGATGTTTTAATCGTTTTCTGTTTTTATGATTCAATTCCACTCATTGCTTAGGTTCAGCAATGGTACGCAAATCCATTATATTAACAAATACAATCATCTTTCCTTTTTCTCCATCCCGATGCATTTTGGGCAAGGAGCCCTTCACCATCTTAATCAGGATTTATCGATCATTACACCCGGTGGCGCCGGATGACTACGTATTATTTGATAGGTTTGTTTTCCTCACTGTTGTACCATATGTATTCCTCTAGAGCTATCCCCTGACGAAGGGCTCGTTGCCCGAAATGCATCGGGATGGAGAAAAAGGAAAGATGATTGTATTTGTTAATATAATGGATTTACGTACCATTGCTGAACCTAAGCATTGAGTGGAATTGAATCATTAAAACAGAAAACGATTAAAACATAGTCTACTTACTGAAAACGTTGTGTTTCATTCATGTTCTACATTTTAATATTATGCAACCCCGGTTAATGGGGATTTAGCAGTGCTAATGGAACGCTATTGCTAGTAGATGAAGGTTGAACACAAGTGGGAGGGAACGAAGCTGTGGGGACTACCCAGCGGGTGGGCTTGAGGAGAGATTCAAAAGCGGAAACATCAAGAGTAAGATGGAAAGAGATATTTGGCCCATGTCAATAAAGACCATCTTAGCAGGTAGTCCTGTCAGGTATCCGCTTCATTAAGCCTGCAGGAGAACACCATTCTTTACCATTCCAGAAAGATTCTTAGGTCCTCAAATCTCAGTGCTCAGTTAGCCTTTCAGCATGCAACTATAGGTTGTCCTGGCATAGGAAGCTGGCCAAGGACATCCTTGAACAGAAGACATTGCTCAAGATTCCTCTGTTCTAGATTTTTCTAGAAGATATCCTTTCAGACCTGTACCTTCAATCAACTGTTGTTACAGTATCTGCATATCTTCTGAAAACAGTGGTCATCTCTCGCGTTTGCATGTTAATTATCTAATTCTGCATGTTGTGATCCCTATGTGCGATTTCATCTTTTCCGTCAACATTTCTCTCTGGCATGAATTGCGCTTCATTTACCTTTTCTTCTGCTCCCTCAGGGGTACTTCCCTAAGTGGGAAGCAGACTGTGAAAGGGGCAGGACATTGGGATAATGGGCTTAGGGGTGGAGGAACATGCCAGGACTGGTGGTGGGGAGGAGGGGCGATGAGGTGTCTGGTGTAGATAGGAATATGGGCTGAAGTGGTATGAAGGATGTGGGCTGGCGGGATGCGGTGGTATGAAGGACAAGAGCCAGGTGGATCTGGCACATAGATGGAAAAGTGGGTTTCAAAGCTCTAAATCGACTCCGATAAGGTCGAACTGCATGTGTGGCCAGCACTCGGATCTAGATAACCTATACTGGGCCTGCAAAGGCCGGAAAGCACTGTTCTTTCTGCAACAGTTTCTCCTAGCATGCTGGTTCCCGAACAGATCAATTTTCATTGCATACATGAAAAATCAAACCCAACCCATTTCGTCAATCACTTTAGTCCCAATTTTGTTTGGGTCTGTGATTTCTGTACCAGCTTACTTTTCTTTCATCCGCACTCACACAAAGTTCCCGGTATTCCAAGTGGAAGTATGTTAGCTGCTGCTATTTTCTTGATGTTATATAACTTTATTTGGTAGTTTGTAAAGCGATGCACATCACCTTTGAAGCTCTATTGTGTCTAAAAGACACATGAGAGGACACAAGGGAAGGACCAAAGGGTCCAATCTTGTGTAGTGTGAAGCCACATACCCTTGGTCTCCCAGAGATCTGCCTTAGTATTTCATCTGCCTGCTTGAAGACTCTTTGTTCGATTAGATGTGCAGTCACAGAAAGTATGTTCACACGCGTCACATTGCGGGGTGCCCATTTCTGCAAATATCTTGGTCCTTTAACCCAGCAGGCTTTGTATACTACACATGAGCTCTGTACGTGATCCATGCATGTATACTGGGTTCAGGGCCCATTTTTCATGGTTATGCTTACATAGGTTCAGACAGTCATGAAACCTGGACACAGATTAACCAAAACTCAAGCAGCAGAGAATGAAAATCAACGGCATAGTGTTGCGTAATTTTTTTTTTTTTTTTTTAAATGCACAGCGCCATATCTGCAGCCAAGGGTGTCAATAGTGTTTGTGGAAAAAAGCCTTTTTACACAATGCTCATCATTGTGCAAAGGTGAGCCAGCAGTGTCTTCTGGGAGATTTGTACTCAAGGGACACATTAGCTCAAATTTCTAAGCACAGGGATAGATCGCATAATATGTAGTTACGTTGACAGTACATGTTTTGCACCTAGAAGAAACAATTATTTACCTACCACACAAATTAAAAGTCTGAGGTTGTACCTTTGAATAATTATTTGGGCCTCATTAAAGCTTGCTGTTTACTGACTCTAGCTGAGCAAGCGAAACACATGCCAGATGTCAAAGGGGTATGGTAAAACTAAGCAAATGGTAGGTCTAAAATTGCAACTATAATTCGGGTGGATAAAGTGCTGGATAAAATTCTGCTTCTGGTTTGATTAGTGAACATTGCACCATACAAATATCAACCTCATCATGCTGACATACAGGACGGAGCGATTCTTTGATGGTTGAACATCTTTGAGGCAGATGTTTTTGGCTGACCATGTTACGTCTAAAGCGACAAGAATTTACCTTTAACTTTTTCTTGTGATCATTTAAGCATCAGTGAAACTGCGGATACTCAAAGCATCCTATACTTTGTTTACGGACATTAAATCCTTAATAAAAAGTCAATAAATGAACATAGGATTTTTTGGTCATCTCACTTGATCCTGGTGTGTTCCTCCCTTTTCAAACAAATATGGGATAAAGCCCCTCCCCGGACCATTATTAGGGCACTGCACGCCTCCTTTATAAAGTTGTGGATCATAGTGAATGGCAGAATCCTACATTCAAGAGAGGATATTTTATTACTCATAATGCGCATTCTTACTATCTACCTACCACCAATTCTATTTTAAATTGTTGCTCTTTCTTGAGGAAGGTGTCGCAGGTATATGGAATAAATGTGAAGTTTATACTGTAAAAAGAACCACATCTATAGATCAAAAGAACTGACCAAAAATATATATTTATGCAGTTTAATGTAAATCAATTGTAAAAGGGACTGGGGTTTGTACTATGTGCTTAAAACGCGTTGTCTTTCTTGTAAAGAATTTAAGCTGTGAACGAATTAAATGATGTGATACGTCTATGTCGCCCATCAAGTAGTGACTGAAAATATCAATATTAAAGGTCTGAAAACTACTTTTCTCTTTCATTTTAGGCCTGTGCTTCGTCAGCACAGCTACCAAAAAGATGTATATATTCACATACACACAACATTACACTGAGAATTCCACACACAATAATGATTACTTTGCTTCTTTTGTTATTTCTTTTATTCCTTCCTCACATTGGTCTATAATCATCATTTTTGAACATTGGGAAGATTGAATTGTGGTGACAAGAAGCAAAACACATTAGAAAGAGTGACTGATATTAATCCAAACGAAAAAGAAGTTAAAAGAAGTTGGGCAATAAAGAAAGACCAGTATGACCTTAAAGATACTGAATTAAGAGCCCTGAAGAAGCGTAATTGGGCGCGAAACACGTGTTGGATGTATCGCTGTACTGAAGGAAGCATCTAAAGAAGGAATAAAAGAAAAAGGAAACAAAGCGTAAAGAAATTGTGTGTTGAATTCTCAGTGTAATGTTGTATATATGATAAAAAAAATACTATACCGGTGGGGACCAGTAACTGAGACACTTAGCGCCGGTCAATATTCTTATCACCCAAAAGAATTGTTTTATAATATCTATCTATATATCTATATATATCTATATATCTATCTATCGGTCCACCCCTTTCCAACCACTTGCTTTCTTTGACCATCCTCTTTAAACAATTTTCCATAGTTCTTTATTAATTTTCGTAAGACAGCACACAAAGCATAAGGACCACTCGTTAACAATTGTAAGCAATTCCTGCCCTTTTGGTTTCCAGGTGACCACAGCAGTACAGATATAAAAGTAACAGGAATACTGCTTGCAATATTTACAGCTGCAAAACAACTACACCACTGCCTTAGATCTAAAAGTAACGAGTAGTTGGGCATGTAACTCAAAGATATACAAAAAAAAAAAAAGGTTTTAGAGTCCAGCCACCAGTAATCAATTGCACCTACAAACATTACATGCCATAAAGCCCCCCCTCAACCCTCCGGCATCACAGGAGAACCGTATCCTCTGGCTTTGACATGGCCTGTCCCCATCAACAGGATGGGAGATGTGGTTACTCTCGTGTCCCCCGCTCCCCCAGCAGAAACTACATACACACACTACCATATATGTCGCGCCAGGGGACTCAATTAAATTGATGTGTGGTATCCAGCATCATGCTGCGGCCTGCTTCGTGGTGCCATCCCCCCTCATACAACAGTCCCCATCCGAGCCCCCACCCTCGTCTCCTACACAGACCTGTGCCCTAACTACCACTACGATGTGCCCACTGCTCATGGAGGATGCTAGTCAGGTCTAGGTCCCAGGTTTTCAAGGTAAATATCCCATTCAGCATAACGCACGCCCCTAAGCCCCCGACCACAGGGCCCTGACTGCACGTCAATCTTGGCTTGGGCCCATTTCCGTAGATCTGTCACCCAGTCTCCGAGTGTCGGTGCCATTGCAGACTTCCATGACATTGCAATGTGCAGCTTAGCAAGCACCGATGCCAGATCAATAAACCGTGACACGTTTATGCTTTCTCTTTCGGGTCATTAACCCCAACAGGCACAGCGAGGCATCAGTCTGCCCATTAGATCAGTTATGTATTTCAATATTGCGTCCCAAAATCCCATTATAACTGTACAGTGTCATACAATATGCGGGAAGTACGCATTCTCTTTTACACATCTGGGGCATGCTGTGTCGGCTCCCAGGAACAAGCAGCATATTTTATGGATGGGTTAAATAGGTGTGATGAAGGTAATTCAATTTAACATATCTCATTCTGGCATTCCTGGAGACCCCTTTGACCACCGCCAAGCTTTTCTCCCATTGTTTGCCCGATAAATCCACGCTTAGTACACGCTCCCACCAGTCCTTAAGATGTCCTAATGGCTGTGCAGTGTAAGGCAGCAGTGCAGTATACAGTGCCATGATACCATGCCTACTGAAGCCATGTGTCAATAAGACTTGTAATGATTTTGGGACTACCAGTTCAGAGTTTCCCCTCTCACAGAGCAGGTCGCTTATTGCTGCGTAGAGCAGGAAAGCACCCAGTCCCAGGTTAGTGTTCTCTTGTAGGACATGAAAAGGGTTGCCAAGTTCCAACGTGGAACTCTTCCACCCACCCCCCCACACCGTGACATCCGACTCTGTCCTGAAGCATGCATCATGTATAGCAGCCAGAGACACACTCTCTGGTATGGACCAAACGGGCACCTCTGACCCGTACGCCGGTTTTCCGGGAGCACCCTGTATGTACTTTTTCCAGCACCAGCAAGCTGTCCTGAACAGCAAGTTGGCGGTAGATCGCTTTTCCTCTGTACCCCATAGTCCCAGCAGCAGCGGTAAGCCATCTAATTGATCCTGTATAATCTGGGCCTCCGATTTAGCAGACTCCATTAGCTGTTGCATTGACCACTACAGTTGCGCTGCTGCATAGCATAATTCATGGTCCGGAGCAGCCGAAAACCACAGGCCAGCCTGGCAACAAGGATCAGGGTTCCGTCTGCTGAGCTGATACTCTAGTCTTTTCTGATAGGGCCTGCTGCGGTCCACCCAGTGCCCCCGTCGGACCCCCAGATAGCAGCCAGCCAGCAGTCCCCGGGGTCTCTGGCTTTCAGTTCAGGTGCTGGAGAGCGCGGCAAGGGAGAATCAAAAGATGTCAGCAGGGAAGAAACAGCAGGATCAAAGAGCCGAGCGACTTACTCGGTCGCCATCTTGGCCATGCCTACTACTAATTTACAACTAACACCCTCGGTCTACTTCACCTCGAGTGTCTTGCTCTAATGTTAGTCTAGTTCCGTTACCACATCAAACCCAGACCAACTGGCTTTGCAAATGCTTGTTTAAAAAGCAGTCATAATGAGTTCAGTCCCCTGCTTTTCACACTGTCATCAGGCTCGGACAATGGCACTGTGACTCACATCTCAACTGTAACAACATATTTTAGTACAGTAGCTATGCTATTTTCATATAGATGAGCAATGGCACAACTAGATTGTAAAAAGAACATTACACACAGTTTTTTATAGTATTATTAAAAACTTCCATGTTAAAATTCATTGATCTCACCTTAGGTGCGTAGAGTGCACATGGATCCATGTTGCCTTGTAGCGTCACATGATTCCCAGTGCGCTCCCTGAAATACAAACGTAAGTTCTTGGGTGTGGTAGAAGGGGCAGAGAACTTTCTTCATATGATCTTGTCTGACAAAGACGGTGAGACCCTAGTTTGCTCGCACACCGCTGGAAAAATAGCTATTGACAGGTACAAAGTGTGAATATTGTCACTGCTGTTATCTTCAGAACAGCGAAAAACTAAAAACGTGATGGGTGGAATGCTTGAATCAATTTCAGCCACTGGTATGGTAATTATACTGTGCCACAGTCCAATCCATCCTTTTTTTGTGCCCACAACGCTACCTCAGAAGGGAATCTCTCACATGCCAGCCTTCCACCTGTGCCAATAGCAACAGTCCAGCTCAAACTGACAAGCCATGTACCCTCTGAACTGGAACTCCGTCAACCCCAGAACAGTTTTAACCTATTTTGGCCTCATCAGCGTTCCAGAGACCACCTCAATCCCTGCCCAGTTACCTACCAAATGCTCCCCAAAACCCATTTCTGTCCTGGAGCATCCATTATGTGAGAGGTGTGGTGCAGCGACCAGAGCGGCTGACTCCAGATCACAGGGCTCACGGTTGGATCCCCAGTGCCGGCAGCAGCTCAGCATCATGTGACTCTGGGCAGTAGCTCACTTAATCTCCACGACGGCCCCCAGCGCCTTGAGACCCTTAGGGGTGAGTAGTTTGCGCTTTACAAATACCAGATTATTATTCCTGGCTACGAGGCAGTGGGGATGAAGCAGAATCAACATCTGAAGACTTAGACCCCCAGCCCACCCCCAAAGAGCTCACAGAAGGAATTAGTTGATGAATTGGCAATGTTCCAATTCATGTTAAAAACGAACAGTCCCACTCATATCAAGGGACATCTGTTGGACCCTATTTTCTCCAACATAAATCATCTTTTGGTAAAGGATGCTGTTCCTATTCCATGGTCAGACCACTTCCTACTCCCTTTTAATTGGACACTACCAGACGCTAACATACCAACTGTCAGAGCTACTAAAATTGCTCGCAAATGGTCGAAACTCCCCTTAGACACCTTTATTAGCAATCTAAAGGACACTGTTCCCCCCCTCTCATCCTAACCCTATTGTTGCCAACGACAATTTTAATAATTGGCTTCATCTTGCACTTAATTGTGTCCTTCCGAAAAAGGAAATCTCAGAAAAGGTGGGGGGGGGGGGGGGGGGGGAAAAAACCCCTTGGTATTCCCAAAAACTACGCCAGCTTAAACAGATATGTAAAAGGCACGAAAGAAGTTGGAAGGATTTCTCCGTTGCCAGTAGAATTAAATACCGAGAGGTTATTAAAATATATAAAAATGAAATTAAAAATACTCAAGCCCTCTATTAGCAAGGAATCATTCTATCTGCAAACTCCTCAAGGGAGATATTTAAAATCGCCAACTCTCTTCTTACCCCCCCTACCCCTCCTACTGATACCAATAATGTTCAATTGCGGTGTGAGCAAATTGCCGATTTCTTTTCAGAAAAGATACAAACTATTTACAACTCTTTCCCTCCTATGACCGTTCCACAAATGTGCGGATCAAGTGATATAATCACTCCTGACGTCCCTTTTTTGTTGGAGGAATTCTTCTCTTTGGATCTTAACACCCTGCAAAGATTCCTTAAAGAACTTAAATCGGGTTCCCCCCTAGATGCTGCCCCCCCACTATTCTCCACAAAATTTCGGAGGTGGTGTCACCAGTTATACTTGATTGTATAAATTCATCACTTAAAACCGGGATTGTGCCACCGCAATGGAAACATGCTAGGGTGAAATCGCTTTTGGAAAAAATCAAACCTTGACCCAGAGAACTGGGGAAATTATCGTCCAATTTCTTTACTGCCAGGAGTCCGTAAACTTGCCGAAAAATATATTCATTTGATTTTATCAGCCTTCTTGGAAGACAACAATCATCTACATCCTACGCAAACTGGTTTTAGACCCCTACAAGGTACAGAGACTGCCATTTTAGTTGCAGTAGAAGAAATTAGGAAGACTCTTGACAACAGAGGCTGCGCTGCGCTTATCCTGTTGGACCTCAGCGCGGCCTTTGATACTGTCAATCACCAACTTTTGATACAAAGACTGAGGGACGCCGGAGTGACTGGGTTGGCACTAAAGTGGTTACAGTCTTTCCTTCACAACAGGGTTTATTCGGTTTTCGAAGGGGAATGCTCTTCAAAATCCATTCCTTTGACTTGTGGGGTTCCGCAGGGATCTTCCCTAAGCCCCACGATGTTCAACGTTTACATGAGTTCGTTGGCTGAATTAGTACTCCCATTTGGGGTACAGATCATTACTTATGCCGACGACACACAACTAATTGTCTCCTTGAAGCAAACCAACCAGACCATGATCTATCCACCTGTCTTCAAAAAGTTTTTAATTGGATGAGCAATTCTTTTTTGAAACTTAACGGATCCAAGACTGAACTTCTGCTTCTGGGGAAGTCTGCTCCCCTAAATGTGGATCACCTGTGGCCCAAATGCCTAGGCTCCCCTCCTGCCCCTAAAAAACAAGTAAAGAGTCTAGGAGTATGGATTGACTGCAATCTCGATTTTAGAGAGCAATCACGTATAGTGGCTGCAAGCTGCTATGGCCTATTAAGAAGGTTTAGAAAGATACTCCCCATGCTCCCGCCTTCGGCGAGACGACTGCTGGTGCAGGCTCTCGTTCTCTCATGGCTCGATTACGCCAATGCCCTATACTTGGGAGCCCCCCCAGGCTACCATTAAAAGACTACAAACAGTACAGAACTGTGCGGCCCGTATGCTCCTGAACATACCCAAACGTTCCTCTGCAAGGCCTGCTCTCGCTACCCTGCATTGGTTGCCCGTCCAGGAAAGAGTGCAATTTAAGGCCCTGTGTATCACCCATAAGTCATTTTCAGGAAAGGGCCCGCCCTTGATCCGTCCCTGGAGTAAACCTTATGTACCCAACAGAGCCCTTAGATCGGGGAAAAAAGGATTAATCTGTGTACCGAAGATTAAACGTGCACGTAGCGGAGGTCGACTATTCACATATAACGCATCTAGACACTGGAATAGCATTCCCCTACACATACGCTCCGAACCTGAACATCTCAAGTTCAGAAAACTTCTGAAAACTTTTCTTTTTCATTAATCTTCTCATAGCCTACTTTCCTCGTAGCTTACTGGACGTCTTAGCGCTGGGATGCCCCTGGGTAACCACGCGCTTTATAAATGTTCCTTCATTCATTCAAGGCCACTACAACAGATCACTGCCTCTCCGGGAGTGCCAACACAGAGGTCAGCTGGCTCGGGTTATCAAATGGCCCCAGCTCCCACCCACCCAGGATCTGCAGCAGTTCTGGAAATGTCTCGGTGTCAGTCTTCTCCAACAGTACATTTGAATCTCTAGTTCTGTCTCTCTTGTACTGACTTCCCTCAGCGTCTCACCTTGTTTTACTCTAACCGCCCACTGTCTCCAATCCGCTCTAAGACATTCCCATCCAACACTTCTGGAACAGAGTGCGAGCCTGCCTCATTCTGCTTCTGGCAGATACTCCAGGCTGGCCGTCACTAAATTCTCTGGTGCACTTCACCGGGACAGACTTAGTGATGTCGCTCTGCACAATCAGAGTGTCTGTCTTGGAGCAGCAGAAGCAAAGGAACACAATTTATCTGTCCCTTGACAAACTGCTTAGAGATGGGCAGGGTTGATCTTACTTTTTCATACCCTGTACCTAAATCAAATCGATAGGAGTAAGAGTCCTGTAAGAGCATGTGTAAATCACACTACCCATTCCTTTTTAAGTAACACACAATGAATAAGGATTACTGCTTCTCAAACAAACCCATTTTATCAACCTAATAATAATGAAACCCTGACATGAGGATTCACACATAGGCCCCCCTATGGTCTTCTTCCTGAATCAACTCAATCCCAGCAGGAAGCACTGAGCTGAACACAGACCAGCGACAACAACTCGCTGCCAACCTCCACGACTAACAGATGCACAAAATAAGCCGACAGCTTGAAGCCCGCTGTGCTGTCCAGAAACATTACAATCACAGAGTCTTTCCTGTAACTTTAATCAGGGAACCAGCATGCAGCAGTGTGTGCAGAGCCGAGAGCACGGCAGGAAGGGCAACGCATGAGCTCACGCTAGAAGGCTTCATTTGCTTGCCTAAATATACACATATTGCACAGCTTGGCTGTTTACAGTATTTCCATTGTATATTCTTGATATACTGAAAGACAGACAGCTGACATTTTATGCTACTTTGTTCCAAATCTTCGTTATCAAGGAAGTAGTGCCTCTGTTCTGGAAGCACAATACAAGACCTTGCAGAGGGGCCATGAGTTTTTGCTTAAACAGCGACTTAGAAAGTATGGGGCAGATTTACTAAGCCTTTGTGTCGCCCTTGCATCATGCAAGGTGACGCAACGCAAACGCTTATTCTGACTTTACAAAGCCCTGCAAGGCCTGGTTTCCATGGCTTTGTACAGCTGCTTGTGCTGCATTACATATCAGGCTCGGAGGCGTTCTGTGGGAGGAGCGTGGGTGTCCCATGCATCCACCCATGGATTTTGGAGGATTCCCAGATTTGCGAAAGCTAGTAAATCTAGGAATGAGTTAAAATGCTACGCCTTCCCCAGTGAGGCGTAATGATGAGAAATATCTTTATTTCTCCTCGTGATTTCCACGTGTGCTGTATTCTGCCGTACATACAGAAAGAGGAAAATGCCTCTAGGCACTAAAGTGCAAAGGGTGCCTGCGTTGGTGGCAGGATTGTTTTTGTGCAGGGACACCTTCCTGCAGAAAAACAATCCTCAGAGGCATTTTCCTCTTTCACGAAGGTGCAAGGGTGCCTGTGTTGGTTCTAGGCTGCTCAGTGTGCCAGCACAACGAGACAGCAGAAATCTTCGTAAATATGGAGTGTTTCTGCTCTCTCCCTTCTGCGCGACGCAGTAACTTTGCTTACTGCCCTGCACTGCGCATGAAGTGCTTGCACGAGTTAGCACGTTAAGGTTACACCTTTAGGCTTTGCTGGTATCGGTTTTCAGTTTGTACCTGGCAAGGTCCTCACTGTTCGATTTGTAACATTACATCTTATGTTGATTCATACAGAAGGTGAAGAAGCCACATTGGGGGGGGGGGCCACATCTCTGACATAAGGATGGCTCTGGTGGGATAGACTGCCAGGAAATCAATTAATGGCAAAAATGTGCGCGTAAAGGCCACATGCTCGGGAAATGCAGCCACAGCCCATAGGCTGTGGCACCCAAGAAAGCATATGAACACACCACAAGCCCACCCTCACCAAAAAATGAGAGCATATCAGTGCTTAATTTGTAAGAGAATAAGAGCAGGGCACAAAGTTTTGCTCTGAAGCGCATGCTCAGCCCTATTGAAAGTCGGTGTGCACAATAAAAAGGCTGTCTCGTCTTAATTTCACATCATGCCTCTTTAAGCCACCACCAGTCACTCCCTGCTCCGTTATCTCACTGTTTCAGGTTCCTGCTTTCTCGATTGTCACTTTTTTCTGTCTCTCTCTTCCCCGTTCTTACCACCTTGTGTGTTTTCCCTCTCTCACTCTGAGTCAAAGTCTGATGAGGAAGAATAAGTGCCGGTCCCCGAAAAGGAGTGTTTGTGGTCCCCACCTGCAACCACCGGCTTAAATTAAGCACTGGACCATATCCTGAAAACAAAGAGGTGGTAGAGATGTAGCAGTTCCCAAGCCGTAGTGCAAGGGCAAACCACCCAACACTCAGTGGAAGGCTACAGACAAGAGTGCGTTTGAGGGTGGCACTTGTACGGTTTCTGTTTAGTGCACTTGCACGAAAAAGCCTGTACTGTATGTTGTCTGTGACGGAAGCTTGTTTTGCTACGGCCCCCACAGGTTCCATCTTTGTAAAGGCATGCTGGACTACTGCGGACTGTGCTGTAAGAGCGGCTTCGGCTAGGGCCAAGTATGACTTAAAAGTTGGCACATTTCCTATGCTTTAGTAGAAGCTTGGACTGCTGCGGACTGTGCTGTAAGAGAGGCATGAACTGCTGCGGACTGCTACAAGAGGCATGAACTGCTGCGGACTGCTACAAGAGGCATAAACTGCTGCGGACTGCTACAAGAGGCATAAACTGCTGCTGACTGCTACAAGAGGCATAAACTGCTGCTGACTGCTACAAGAGAAGCATGGACTGCCGCTGACTGTGCTGTAAGAGAAGCATGGACTGCCGCTGACTGTGCTGTAAGAGAAGCATGGACTGGTGCTGACTGCTGTAAGAGGAGCATGGACTGCTGCTGACTGCTGTAAGAGAAGCATGGACTGCTGCTGACTGCTACTGCTATAAGAGGCATGGACTGCCGCTGACTGTGCTGTAAGAGAAGCATGGACCGGTGCTGACTGCTGTAAGAGAAGCATGGACTGCTGCTGCTATAAGAGAAGCATGGACTGCTGCTGCTCTAAGAGAAGCATGGACTGCTGCTGCTCTAAGAGAAGCATGGACTGCTGCTGCTCTAAGAGAAGCATGGACTGCTGCTGCTCTAAGAGAAGCATGGACTGCTGCTGCTATAAGAGAAGCATGGACTGCTGCTGCTATAAGAGAAGCATGGACTGCTGCTGCTATAAGAGAAGCATGGACTGCTGCTGACTGCTCTAAGATAAGCATGGACTGCCGCTGCTATAAGAGAAGCATGGACTGCTGCTGACTGCTGTAAGTGGAGCATGGACTTCTGCCGCTGAAGGAGAAGCATGGACTGCTGCTGCTGTAAGAGAAGCATGGACTGCTGCTGCTATAAGAGAAGCATGGACTGCTGCTGCTATAAGAGAAGCATGGACTGCTGCTGCTATAAGAGAAGCATGGACTGCTGCTATAAGAGAAGCATGGACTGCTGCTGCTATAAGAGAAGCATGGACTGCTGCTGCTATAAGAGAAGCATGGACTGCTGCTGCTATAAGAGAAGCATGGACTGCTGCTGACTGCTGTAAGAGAAGCATGGACTGCCGCTGACTGCTATAAGAGAAGCATGGACTGCCACTGACTGTGCTGTAAGAGAAGCATGGAGCGGTGCTGACTGCTGTAAGAGGAGCATGGACTGCTGCTGACTGCTGTAAGAGAAGCATGGACTGCTGCTGCTATAAGAGAAGCATGGACTGCTGCTGCTATAAGAGAAGCATGGACTGCTGCTGCTATAAGAGAAGCATGGACTGCTGATGACTGCTACTGCTCCAAGAGAAGCATGACTGCCGCTGAGTGTTCTGTAAGAGAAGCATGGACTGCTGCAGACTGTGCTGTAAGAAAAGCATGGACTGCTGCTGACTGCTATAAGAGAAGCATGGACTGCTGCTGACTGTGAAGGGGAGAGGTGCATAATGCGGGCATTTGGATTTGTTCATTATTTTACCAGTCGACGTTTTTGAGCCTTTATTTTTGAAGATTGGACTCCGACGTCCTCCAGTTTGCAGCCTATCTCACTGCTCTTGCAGTGCTCTGTAGCTACTCACCTGTGCATAACATTTCAATCTCCAACTGCCTCGATGTGCAGTCTGGCTTTCACCCTCATTAAGAGACTGAATCAGTGATGGTCTCTCGATACTGGATGGCGCAATAGTGGGTGTCAATGGTGAAGTGTCTTTGCCTATGAACTTTCAAAATATTTCCAGGCGGCCAGCCACAAGATGGCTTCTTACAGGAGGTTGGTCAGGTTCACCTTAAATGCTTTCACTCCTTTTTAACCGTAGGCCTCGGGTTCCTTTCGCTTCTTTCATAGCGGACTAAGCTCAAAGCAGATATGGGGATCCCTCACAGGCAGCCCACTGTTGGCTTGTCCTTTTGTATAGATGAGGACCCCTACATTCAAATGAATTCTGTGAGGGATCTAAAAGTCACGGCTGCAGGGTCCCCACGCTGCATGGCGGGGAGCTGGGACAGAACAGGAAACACGTGATGGGAAGTGAACAGCAAGAGTGGAGGGGGCAGCTGGAGGAGCCTGTGAGGGACTTGCAAAGTTTATACTTAGGGATCAACAAAGACCACTTAAAACAAATAAATTTGGATTGCAACTTCCGGCCTTTTACACAACAGGCTGCTACGCCAAATTATGCCCAGGCTGACATTTAAAGGCTCAAGACTCTGGCCATAATTGGATCCAGACTAACAGATCAACAGACTTTATATCCGAGGGGGAAGCATCAGGTGAGGAAAAGTGCCGCTACATGCTAATATTTTAGTTGGCACGACCGCTGCCATTTCATCGTTGAAGGTCGCTTGCATGGGCCCATAATGCAATTTATGGCTAAAGCCCATCTTCTAGAGCATATATTGGTACTTCACCATCCAGAAAAACTCTGTTGCATCTGCCACCGAGCTGCTCGTTGGTAATAACAAAAGGAGAGCTCGGGGGAGGGGATGGTGGGGGCCGGACCTTCTCTGCCATGGTCTCTCCCTCCCACTTGACCCAAACGTGCTTTAATTTAGAGAAAAATGTAAGGATGTTCTATTCTCTGTCACAACAGGTTTTTCAATTTGTTTGTAACCTTTGTCCACAATAGGAAACTGTATGGTGGCACAGGGCTGAATAAAAGCTATACCAAGTGTTAACATTGACTAGAGCGGAAGTCATGATTAAACTTCTAGTGCACAGCCATCCACCTAGCCACCCAAAGGCCTCCTTACCGAGCCTCCTTCGGACAGATAGTCCAGTCCAGTCCCACCACTTCATAGCCAGACTGCGAGAGATCTTCCAGGGCGTAGTGTGCATCCTTGGCAAAGACTATCTGTAAGAAAAAGGAAATTCGTAAACATGTGAGCACCCCCGAGGATACCCCGACAGATGGAACACTTCTAGAGCTGCAGTATTACTCTGGTCTGTATAGAAGATTTTTAATAAGGAGTGACCTGAGCTCAAGTCCGGTTGACAACTTACTTGTGTCAGAAAATTCATTACCATCTAGTGACCAATCACATAAAAGGCAAGGACAGGGGGCTTGAACTAACCTATGCCCCCCACAGTACAGTGGTGAGTAATGACTGAGAATCCTTCAACAGGACAGAGAACACCACCCTGCAGCACCTTCCACAAGGGCCAAGTAGTGACTGTGGTGCTCCAGTTCTGCCACTGAAAACCAGTTATACCAGAGAGGGAGGAGGTGCAAGAATGGGGCCTTTTCATCAGTTCGCGTGGCAGCTAATCGGCAACGTCCTCAGGGTGTTGGCACACATCACGAGCGCTGCACGGCCTCGTGTGCTGTTGCACAGAGTACCGTCAGCCAAGACTTAGTTTATCCACTCGTGTCTTCGAGGTAGCACAGTGGAGCACTCTAGGTTTTTTCAAGAGGGGGAGAGAGGTTTGTATCTTGGGTCCAGGATGACAGTGATGAGAGCTGTACTTTAGAAAACTGATAGGTATTTATACACAGTAAGGAAATGTAGAACATCTAAAATAATGTCCAAATGAAACCACTGCTTCTAGCACTTCTGTTACAGTAACAAACTGATGTAAGCCTGTTGTAGTTGGACCTTGTGGATATACCTATCAATCTTTCACAAAAGGGCATCTAGCCAAAGTGCAGATAGCAATAAAGACACTGTGTATCAAGCTCATGATACCTTAAACCAAGCTGCGATGGCTGAAGCGGAGAACCATTAAGACAACTCGGGTAGCAAGGCCTGGTTAGTCACTATGATGTTCTTAAACAAACAAAAGGGAAGGGTCCCCGGTAAAGACTGGGGCTACTGTTGGCAGGGAGCTGTGACTCCTGGTGCCAAGCTGACGTTAATGGAAGGATGGGGGAGGAGGGTGGGATGGACTGAAAGAGTACCGGTGGCTACTGTTCAGAAAGTCCATCGACCTGTCATAATAGGATTTGTTTGCGAAGACACCCAAGTATAATGGACGTCAGCAGAAGATAGCACCCAAGTAACAGGAAATCCTCCGTTGCCCAGATTTAGTTTATTGAATTCTTAGACCGCTTTTACAAAAAGAATTACGTTACATAAGAGAAGGAAGGACAAAAAAAAACATGACTTGTGAGAAAAAGACAGATGAGAGGAGATGGTTTTTAGAGAGAAAAAAAGAAGGCCCAGTCAATGCCTCACTCCAATTGTGCATCAGTGATCCTGCTGTCTGCCTCTCATGCAACGAGCGTTGCATTGTGTCACATGTTAGACATACAGGCAGGAGCAGAGATGCGCCTCCCAAGGCACTTGGAACGGACCCCAAAGAGGGCCTACACATGCCCTGGGAGACATCTGGCACTAGAAACCATGGTACACGCAACAGACTACACGGATTGGAGAGTGTCTCACTAGGATCAACAAATCCAAAGCAGAGACAACAGCAACTACTGATTGAGAGACCACATGATGGAAATGGACGGGGACAGACAGATCAAACCACAAGCATAAAGAAGACAGTCTGCCAGCAGCGAGAACGCTCCGAGGTTAATATCCAATTTCTTCCTACCCTGCCCCACTTAGATAAGTGTTCAGGAAACTGATTCCCTGGAACCATGAGGCGAAAAGCTTTCGGTATTGAAACTCCCAAAAATCTGCCTCATCCTATGAGATCTGCTAGACACAGTGAAGCAGACAATAAAATAGATCTATGATTGTTACAATAAGAAACACTATGCATAAAAAAGGGCTTCAAAATGATAATTAAACAGGAAATACAATTAAAAATCGAGATTTAAATATTTTATGTATTCCACTCATTTACTTTGGCAGTATTTGGCTGAGTTGCAGAGCAATAATGTACCGGCCTCTTACTAATTTTCATTATGGGTAGGCATAATAAGGGTCCTCCTGCCTCAGCAGTACAAGGATGCAATACCATAGATCGTCACTAGGTGTCACCATAGATCAAGAGCCCAAGGATGCAGTACCATAGATCGTCACTAGATGTCCTCACAGCGCAACAGCCTATGGCTGCAATTCAATAGGATGTAACTAACTGTCCAATGTACACCCAGGGCACACACCACAAGCTAGATTTTCTATGGTAAAACAGTTCGGATGGAGTTTCACCACTTGTGTGTGTAATCCTCGGACCCCTGCCTAAAGTGCAAGTGTGTGACAGTCCTCATCTGTGTCCTGAAGACCAGAAACATTTCAGTAAATGCCAATGTCAAACACCCGTTCATTGTCTCTTACATGCTTCATTAATTTGACATGCATATTACCAGAGGCTAAAATTTGACCCCTAGAACTGTTTACACCATCACTGGTGTCCTCCAAGCATGTTTGAAAGCAAACACATAGTATCCCAAAAAGAGCTGTTCTAGGGGTGGGTGGTTCTATCCACAGTGCAGTGATGCCTCCTGTGGCTTGTTTAGCTCTATACATCTGGAAATAAATAAATGAATAAAAAGCAAAAAGTGTGGCGCTCTGAGGTTTCACAATTGCCTCAGGATGTTCTAGTAATGTGCAAAGTGCCTTGCTGTGCAATATGTATGTAGGGTACCTTCAATAACGGCAATTCCTTTCAGGAAAAGAGGCTGAATTTCTAGGATATAAAACAGCAGTGATTTGCACCATTGCAGATCTCCTAAAAAGACAGCCTGCTGAAGGTAGGTCTTTCAGAACATTTCCTGCACAGCTGAAACATGTTAACTCCTATTTAGTAGGTAGAGCCTGCACTGAAGGCACACTATACAATGTGGTTTTAAGGGTTTATGCTTTCACTCATACCTACGCTTGAAGGCAGTTTTGTCACTCTCCTACCTTTTACTAACACAATCGCCAGACAGCTGGGCAAAAATTATGATTTCTTGTAACAAAAAGCTACTGACGTAACTTCCCTCCTTGTATATTGTTTTGATGAAACTTGGGGCAATCAAATCATTTGGTCTTCTCCCCGTGAATGAAAAAGAAGTGCTCATCAGAGGATCTTATCAGGATAAGTGTAGTTTATATAACACAGATCCGGCTCTTGGCCTTAGGTGCTAAAATATCAAAGCAGACATTATGTAAAAAAACAAAAATAAAATGTTGGAAAAAGGGCAATCATGTCACGGTTCACAAAAGATAATAGAACAAAACCGAGAGCAGTTCTCAGTGGTGAAGGGTTTTTGAGGAAATAATTGGGGATGCTCTTTGGGCGGGACGGACAGTAAGTGCAGGGTCTATGAGAATTTGTCCATCAGGTATCAGCAACCAAAGGGTGAATTTGGGAGGCTTTGAGTAAAAAAACGTAACTTTTTCATTCAGTTAAATCGTAAATAATCAGGGATAGAGGAATGAAGGTGGATTGGGAAGAAATGCAGATAGGAGGGCATTATTTTTAAATATGAGCATCTGCATTTCAGACCCATGCTGCTCTGCAAAGTTTTTAGTGGCTTTACCCCTTCTTGGACAACTCTGAATAAGTAATTTCTTGGCTCCTACTACATGATTCTGACTCTTTTTCACTTTTGCATCACTTTACTGGCCCACACCAGGTCAGCCTTGTCCTTCAAAAAGACTACAGTTTAGATATGGAGGTACAGAGGATTTAAGTACATTTGTTATCATGTTTTGCATAACGTTCAAGAGCCGACAATCTCTCAATGGTATGGCTAGTATTGGACTCATAACGTTCCCTTTTGTACCAGCTGACAAGCACATGATACAAATACAGAACAAGGTGGTGATAAAGTCAATGTTCTATAATTTCTAGTGGCTACATTTTAGTAAAATAATGGAAGGGATTATTGAATATATTGATTTTTAGTACTCGTATTTTGGGGCGGTGCCTTGCTTCACTCTAGTCTGCGACAGGAGAGTAGAAGTTTGAGGACATTCAGAGACTAGTCATTTCACAAAGTTCCTTCCAGAGTTGGCTCTCTTTCATTGGGAGTTCAATCGAGGTGGTCAGAGCATCATTAAATGGATGTGGTACAGAACGGCAGGTTATCCTCTCATTCAAGAGTTCAGGGTACCTCCCATCCACTATTCCTTGTGCAGCTCATGCTTGAGAGGAGTCAACTAAGGGGACCGCCGGGTCTTCATCGAAGGGGTAGATATTGGTGCAGCTGGTGAGGTGCCCCTTTATCCCTTGGGACCCAACTGGCACACCAGGATCTTCTCCGCACCCCAGCCTGAGACAGCTTGGCAGGGCAAGCAAAGAGGTTGTCTGGGCAGGTTTGATTGGCCACCAGTCTCTTCAGGTTCTTTTGTTCCTCACTTCCCGCTTACTTTTATGCAACAGGCACTACATTTTCTGCTTGCTTCTATCTAAAGTCTTCCATTTTCCTTCCCATTTTTGACTTTGTGCACAAAGCAAGAGTGGGAGTGCAAGAAATTGGCTATGTAGAAGGTGTTGTTTGTCAGCACATATTGTTTGGCTTTTGTTATTGTCAATTTGTTTAGCTTGTTAGAGGAAACATGGTTTTTAATGGTTTAGAAGGATGTAGGGGGATATCTGTTTTTGAACTGCATGTTGCCAATCAGATTTTTTATCTATAGACTACCAGACAATAGCCTTCTAGCCCAGCAGTCAGGTCATGGAGGGCAGATCGAGGTATATGACTTACCTGGGTGGAGTCTTGGGCTGTGTATATGGTAATAAAATGCTGGGTTACATTTAGCGAACTATAATATTTAATTGGTTACATATCGATAGGTGAAGAGGGTGTGGGGAGGGGGCAGTATGGATTCTTCCTGAAAGAACATTATTTGCACCTAGTAGCTTAAAAATGGCAGCTGCAGTTTCCCAAAGGCAGCACTTTATTGAAGGTGTCAAATAAAACACGATGAGAAGGGCTTGACAGCTACTCTGACAGATGCTCAATGCTGCTTTCCCCATTTATCTCATCTTGCGTGCGGATCAGGCGTCTCACACTTTTACTACTAGTGCCTTACTCAAGTCAGATTTTTTTAGTGCTGCTGTCTTCCAATGCCAACTACATGTCCAGATCACCTCTCTTGGTATGGTGCCCCCTGCTGCCTACCTCCTACTGTAACAAGCCACAGGCTGGCACCGGAGATTCTTGCCAGCCAAAGCTGATGAAATCGGAGGCTGAGAAAACAAGAAAACAACTGAAGTGAAGGAGTAGCTCAAAAATGCTGTGTTGTCTACTCCTGGAAGCCAGGAGCTAATCTATAAAAGATCATCAGCGAGATTTGCCACAAGTCCAGCATCCCCAGAGTGTCTCGGGTTTCTGGCATAAGCAGGCACAGGAAACATAGCAGGATAGCAAACACCATGACTGTTAATAATGTACACACTGTGCAGATGTTTAGACACAATGTAGCTCTTTCCACTGGCCAGCTCTTTAACTTCAACAAGCCTAGACTTTCTACCCTCTTCAGCACTCACTAGTCAGCTGTCCACCCAGTGGTAAGGCAGAAGCTCTGTCATGTCCCAGGCTTGAAAAATTCCACACTTGGAAGCCTCTTTTAGCGACAAAATTGCATCAATGTCTCTCATACAGAAACATATTTAAACCAAATCTTCCTGAAATTGTGATAAGTATCAGACATATAAGCGCATATTGTTTTCCTGTGTTTTATAATGTTTGTCATCATTTACAAGGATGTCTCCCAAAATCGCACACAAAAACAGTGTTTCTCCTGTGTTTACAAAAATGTAGTGTTTTTTTTTTTTTAATCACACAGTGTGTATAGCACCTAACAAACCACAATGGGTAAGTGGAAAAAAATCCTACATTTATTAATTACCTTGCTGAACATCAAATGCAAGCAGACTCATCCTAGAACATTCTTCCTTGCTGCTGCCTTCTAAAATAATACCACGCTGTCTTCACCTCTACAGTAAGAGATAACAATACAATTCTCTCCCTCACTGCATTTTCTTTGGAAGGCACTTTAGATTGTGGAAGTATAGGGCAATCTGCATTTATCAGTGTTCATCCGTTTACAGTGATCCAGGCAAATCCCCTTTTGGTAGGGTTTTACCTGTATTTAAAGGTTTAAAACAAAAACAGGAAAGCCTAGGTTCAGTTCAGTGGTTATTATGTTCACTGTAGAATAAGATCTTACTTCTAGTCCCTGCTTCCACATTTAATCATATTGAGTGATTCTGGATAAACTAATGCCTACTTAAGCCACTGCTCATTTACTTGCCATCATTGTAAGCACTCTGAAGTAAGAACGTTCATATTTTTGGTCTGCAACTGTATGAATTCGTAGGTGTTCTAGTTTCAATAGCATTCTTGCTCATTAGCATTTTTGCAATTCTGGGCTAGGGCCTCGGTTATTGGTTTAACGGGGCTTTTTAGATTAACCTGTTGGAGGTGGGGATTAGTGTTTAACTGTAACTGAGCGGGAGCATTGTTTCTTTGGTTGGTGCTCTGTTATCACGAAACCACCAATTTTTCCTATTGTTTGCACACTAGAGCGGCCATTTTGGTTCTGCACGCTCTAGTGTTTCTCTTCTCTCCTGAAGCCATGCGCAGGCCGTGCTACATTAGGACAGCTGATCGCGGGCGAGCCAAATGCAAGCTCGTCTGGGTCCAATCCAGGCCCAGGAAGCTGTCCCATTTGCTTTAGAGGACTGCCGACATTTCACATGCGAGTTCCTCTGATATGTAAGGTTCTCTCCACCAAGTACTGTTTGTCCAGTGGTCGTTCAAAACCTCAACTCCGCCTTACAATGCTTCCAGCACTTCGTGGTAGCTAAAGGTGTGAGTAAACCTAAAATAGAGTCAGTCACTGAGGTAGGGAAACAACTATCAAAGTCTGAGGCGGTCTCCTCCTGGGACTCTTTGGAACAAACTGAGATCAAGTCTTTCCACAATATTAAATGCGCTTTAATTAATGCAAGATCAATGGTAATACATGCAGCTGATGTTCGCATGCTGTTAAAAGATAACAAGCTGAATTGTCTGTTTATAACAGAAACCTGGATCAGGGAGGACTCTGGCCCTGATGTACCGGCTGGTTATGTTATGCACAATGTGAACCGGCCTGATAAGGTAGGCGAGGGGCAGCCTTTAGCTGCAAAGAGAAATGTGTGTGCTCCCCTTGGCTTGAAAATGTGCAAGACGCAGAATAATTTGTTATATTAACAATAAATCATAAATGCTCAGTAAATTTCTTAATAATTTACACACCACTGAATCCGGTAATGACATTTATTAGTTCATTTCAAGAGGTAGTATCGACCACATTTTTGGAGACTGAGTCTGTAGTAGTATTGGGGGATTTAAACATTAATTTTGATAATATTTTGGACACTACCACCTCTCAGATAGCCAATATCTGCTAGGTATTGGAGTTGCAGCAGCTTGTCCAACAGCCAACTCACCAGGCAGGGCTTATATTGGATCACATGTATGCCAGAGCAGGATTGATCACTGTGGATGATATTGAGGAGGTGTTATGGTCTGACCATGAGACGATTTTTCCACCTGCATATGTACCTGAGCAAAAAATTGGACAACACAAGACTGAGGGATTGTTTAGAACGCTCCAAACCGGATAGTCAGTCAAATACTAATGTTGACAATGCTATAAACAAGGTCAATACCTGGATTTTAGGAACCCTAGGTGATGTGCTGCCTCTTAAACCCAATATTTCACAGCTTAAAACAACGTCCACTCCCTGATATTCTGAAGAATCGACTCAGGCAAAACGGAAGTGTAAAAGGCTAGAGAGGGTCTGGATACAAGATTATTCTGAGGCAGGGAAAAAAGCTTATAAATCAGAACTTAAAATATATAAAGGTATTGTGAAAGCCTCTAGGTGTAATTATTATCATAATAAAATTCTTTGCGCAAACAATCCTGCCAGAGAACGTTTCGCGGTCTAGGACTCTCTAAGTACGCAGCACTTACTCAAGGCTACCCCAGCGCAAATGCTTTGCTCAAAACTGGCAGATTCCTTTCAGAAACAATTTCTAGTTTTTTTTATGATCAGTCACCCTAACAGCAGAATCTGAAGATAAAATGATGAGCACCTTTATCCAATCTAATTACTGGTCATATTTTGGCCTGGTGACAGAGCCAATATCTAAAATGTCAATAATTAAGTCGGGCTCTCCTCTCGACTTATGTCTTATTAGGATTTTTAAAGAGTTAGATTCCTTTTTCTCTCCTTTGATAACTATTCTGTGCAATAACTCCTTAGATAGGGGTGTGGTACCTGCTTTTTGTAAATCAGCACTAGGTACTCCGCTCTTTAAAAAGGAAATTCTAGACCCGAGCATTTCTTCTAGCTATCAACCTGTCTCTCTCCTTCCATTTTTTGCGAAAACCTTGGAACGTTTGGTAAATACACAGCAGCTTATTACAGTGAGGAAACTGGTGTGTTTAATCAGCACCTATCTGGATTCAGATCCTGCTTTAGCATTGAAATTGTACTCAAGGCAGCTACCAATGACAATCGTATCATCGTGGATGGACGAAGCTCAATTGTACTCATCCTCCTAGATTTGTCAACCGCCTTCAATACAGTTGCTCATGCTATTTTACTGAATAGAGACAAGCCACTCAGATGGTTTGAATCCTTCATGGAAAACACAACTCAGGCAGCCCAGGTGACAACTTTTCACTCAGATTTTGAAAATATTGAACGTGGTGTTCCTCAAGGGTCTGCTCTAAGTCCCACTCTTAAAAAAAAAAAATTATATACATTTATTTTTTTAAATATTGCTCCCTTGGTTTATTGAATTGCCTCTTTTGGCTTTTAATTGTATGGTTATGCAGGTGACACCCAATTAATGATCCGCATGGAGGACAACATCTCTCAACACCGGGAGAAATTCATAGGATGTTTGATCAAGGTAGCTAGCTGGATGAAAGCCAACTCTCTCCGACTAAATTCAGAGAAAACTGAGGTTCTGATATTTGGTAATCCCTCGATCTAGTCCTCTATGTGGTGGCCCCAATCGTTGGGAGAATGTCTGGAACCAGCATCCACTACCCATAATATAGTTGTGTTATTTGATAGCAAACTCTCATCTGAGTATTGGATTAATAAATTAATGTCTACATATTTCATGCTAATGAAACAATTAAAGAAAATCCTGCTTTTTTTTCCATCAACATTCGACAGCTGCTGGTGTAAGCCCTGTTTTTAAGCAGACTGGACTATTGCAATTCTCTCTATGTTGGGCTTCCACATTACCTCATAAAAGAGGTTACAAATTATACACAATGTGGCAACTAGGTTGATTTTTGGGAGGAGTAAGTTTGACAGTGTCTCATCTTTACTTGGCCAGTTGTAATGGCTGCCTGTTCATATTAGATGCCCGTTGAAGGCCCTTTGTATGGCACATAAAGCCCTTTAGCCAGTGGAATGGTCCTCATTCATCTCGGATATGTTTAAAACATACTTTCCTCCCAGACTGCTATGTTCGACCTCCACCTATTTAATCACCGTACCTAAATACTGGAGAGCAAGACTGGGAAGACAGGCTTCTCTGAGGTTACAGCTCAGGCACGGAAAAGACTGCCGCCAGAGTTACGCCAAGAGCCAATTTTAATTTTTTAAATTGTGCAAGGATCTAAATACCCATTTATTTACATAGGCTTTGCCTGGAGCCACTTGGTATGCGAGTTGGTTTATAAAGTGTATTCGTTTGCCAGCTCCATGATACCCTTTGGTAATTGTGCACTCTATAAAACTAATAAATACATTAATAAATGAAGCAGAGTGGGAAATCCCACAAGTTAATTTAGATAGAGTTTCAAAGGAAGTTGAGCTCCTTTTAAAAAGATGGCAGAACATACCACTCTCTCATTTTGGCCGGGTTAATTTGATAAAAATGTGTGTCCTCCCGAAATACACTTATCTTTTTAATAATATACCAATAGAATTTCCAAAAGCTGAGATTCTTAAAATTCAAGGCAAAATTTCCTCTTTTATCTGGGCAGGCAAAGGGATTAGGTTGTCCTGGAAAAAACTTAGGCGCAAATTAATCCAAGGAGGTATGGGTTTACCAGATCTTCAGCTCTATTGTTGGGCTTACCAATTAAAAAATGCCAGGATGTTACTGCTTACCCCAGATAATTCACTGATTGTCAGCATGTTCAAAGCCATGTTGGATGGGGTAGGGGAGTATGGCTGTATGTATAAATTTGGCTCTCCTAAATTTTTTTTAAAAGTTCGCCTGAAGACGCTGGGTATGGCGGCCAAGTTATGGTCGGACTGTCAAGACTGCTTGGGGCTTAACTATTATAGCGAATGGGCACCGGTGTGGGACTCTCCTGGAACGCCGGAGTGCCTTTTGGACGCTCTAGCTCAGCCACTAAAAGAGGCAGGAGTTTCACATTGGGGAGAGGTGGTAGTGGGTAACAAATGTCATCCTTGGGAATTCTGGAGCCATACCACGAATGTCTAGATTTAAATTCTACCAGCTTACATCATGGTGTAAGAGTCAAAGCTGGTCGATTTTGGAGGACAATCATATGGAAAATAATTTACAAAATCTGGCCCCAAGGAAGAAAGAAGTTGCTCTATGGTATAACTATCTTCTGGCTGCAGCAGAAAGAAGGATGGATAAGCCATACCGGGTCTGGGAGAATTACTTGCCGAGTGAAGAGCGGAAAGAGTTATGGCAAGTGTCTATAGACATGCTTTACCCTGTGATTAAATCTGCTGCACTCAGAAGAAACCACTTTTTCACACTCCATAGGATATACTGGACCCCGCTTAAAATTTCCAGAATGAAGGGTGGAGGAGAAGCTAGATGCTGGAGGTGTGGATTCCAGAACGCGGATGGCGTTCATGTATTCACTTCTTGCCCCAAGATACAAGAATTTTGGACTGATGTTGGTAAGACTATCTCCAGGGTTATGGGTGCCAATGTGGAGGTAAGCTCAACTCTCATTTTATTTGGCACTGTACCTATGTTGGGTGGGGTACGAGACCAGACTGGGCCACAATATAAATTGGTGCTTTATCTGATTTTGTTGGCAAGGAGAGAGATTTGTAAGCTGTGGCGCCAGGAAGCTCCTCCCAGTTGGAATGCCTGGTGGAATTCAGTCAAGTATTTTAGAGCTGTTGATCAGAGGGTAAATGTTTCTAGAGAGAGGCCTGATACTGGGTTGTTTTGGAATTGGTTGGATGACCCTCTGAGATTATTTGAGGTTACCTTATAATAGATCAGGGTACAGGATAAGTTCCTATGATTAAAACCTCTGGGTCAGCTCAAGTTGAGTATAAACGGGCATTCCCCGTAAAGAAAATACCAGCTGAGACTAAGAACTATCAAAGTTATCTGCGCCAGAGGTGGACCGACCTCTCGACCAGAGGCGGCAGTAGCTACGGAGGTCATACGAGGAAAAAAAGAAATAAAAAAGAAATGAAGCAGAGTACATTTAGTGTTGCTAGGCTGACATCAGTTGCAATAGGTACTGGATCGCAGGAAACACTCATCTAAACAATTAAGAATTGGTCAATTATTTTAAAATTTGTCTTTGTATGAAAAGTACAAATTGGTTCTAAATAATGTATTTTAATAAAAGCAATAACGAGACAATTGCAGACATACGTTGTCATAGAAAGCGTTAAACCTCGTCTTGTTGAATTCATTCTCATAATGCACGGCTGCTTTTCCAACATAGATGCTACTTAGATTACAGAGAACTAATACATGCTGTCCAGACCCGTTCCCCGCTGCCCCATGGACACACCATCGTCTCCTTACCATAGGAACGACCTCCAGGGCCGCCTCTTGCAGCTTGGCCTTCACTCGTGTGGCAATATCGCGCATGTACGGCAGAGAGAACTCAGTAAATTGGTTGGGTCCAAGACATCCGGCATGGGATTCGAACACCTGAAGGGCCTATTGGAGGAAAATGGTAAAGAAGAAACAATATGACAAAAGCAACAATAAAAACTATTGAGATACAAGATTGTAATCTGGTCCTAATGGATGTTTTATTTACTTTAGTTGTAGCCCACAAGCCAGGATCATGCAACTGGGTCGCTGCGTCAACGAGTAGGGAAATTGGCAACATCATAATCTCCATGAAAGGCATGACTTTCCATGAGGAAACAATTCACAGGGGATGAAACATCTTTGCAAGTTTAGGGCAACAAGGGCCACTCACACTTCGTATGAAGCGCAAAAATGTAAAAAACAGGTTGTTCAGTTCGATCTGATCAGGACTGTCTTTTTAGCATGTTGTCTGGTTCTGTAATTAGGAGCGAAACCTTAGCGCTGGGACACTTTGTCAGAAGTAACTAGGCGCTGTATAAGGATTATGTTACTTACTCTGTAAGCATCTGTTCTTGGCAGGTAGAGCTGTAGATTCACATGCTTTGCATACTCCTGCCATCTAGTGTTTGGTCCGTATGTCTGCAATTTGTTTTTCTTCGAAGAAGTCTTTTCCAGTCACGAGGTAAAGTGACTCCTCCTTTCGGTGATAATGCGCATAGACTTCATTGTTATATTGTTTTCCCCGCAAGAGTGTGAGAATGGAGTAAGTGTAGTATAAAGAAGACCATGCGTATGGAAGGTGAATAATAAGGACTGCAACAACCAGAGGTGTCCAGGGAGGATGGATGGCGCATGTGAATCTACAGCTCTACATGCCAAGAACAGATGCTTACAGGGTAATATATTCTGTTCGAGGCATGTGTGCTGTAGATACAGATGCTTTGCATAGACTCTATAGCAGTATTCTCCCAAAGGGGTGCCTAACCAGTGGGTGTTGTAGTTGTTTGAAAAAGTGTTTTTAGCACTGCTTGTCCTACATTAGCCTGTTGACGTGCTAATACATCCACACAATAATGTTTGGTAAATGTGTGTGGTGGAGACCATGTAGCTGCCTTACATATGTCAGCTATGGGAATGTTGCCTAAAAAAGCCATAGATGCTCCTATTTTGCGAGTAGAATGTGCTCTAGGAGGTAGAGTTAAAGTTCTTTTGGCTTTAACATAGCAAGTTTGAATACATTTAACAATCCATCTAGAAATACTGGATTTAGAGATAGGATTTCCTTTATGAGTTGGAGCAAAGGTAACAAAAAGTTGTTTTGTGAAAATCTTTTGTCCTATCAATATAATAGTGCTCTTTTGACATCAAGTGTATGTAGAGCTCTTTCTGCTACTGAATCAGGTTGAGGGAAGAACACAGGTAACTCAACTGATTGGTTAATATGAATAACAGATACCACTTTTGGAAGAAATTTGGGGTTTGTACGAAGAACCACTCTTTCTTTATGAAGTTGAAAAAAGGGTTCTTCTAAGGTTAATGCCTGTAGCTCACCAACACGTTTTAGTGAAGTGATTAGAAAGGCAACTTTCCATGAAAGCAATTGTAATGAACGATTGTGTAAAGGTTCATAAGGTGGACCCATAAGCATTGTGAGAACAATGTTAAGGTTCCAAACAGGTGCAGGTGGTACCCTGGGCGGTATTATTTTTAAGGCCTTACATAAAGGCTTTAATTACTGGACCTTTGAATAGGTATAAATATGGTCTGTTTTGAAAATATGCAGCTACTGCTGCAAGGTGTAATCGAATGTATGTGCAGACAAGACTTGCACGTTGTGGATGCAAAAGATAAATAATATCTTGTATAGATGCATCTAGTGGATCAATTGAATTATTATTACAATAGATCACAAACTGTTTCCACTTTGCTGCATAACATATCCTAGTGGTAGGTTTTTGTAACATTTAAAAGATGTAAAGTGACTCTTTAGTTGCTGTGTCCAAGGGGTAGATTTATTGATTAAAATGAAGTTACAAGGTGGACAGGTACAGCATGTAATATAGATGGTAAGTTCCAGCAAAGGCCCCACTGGAGCAGCCACCCTGCTGCTCAGCCTCAGGAATAACTGACAGTACACTTAAACATACCCAACTAGAACAGTGGATGACCTCACAGAGACTGGCTGAGCAGCAGAGTAAAAGACACTAAGAAAGGACAAGGAAGGATGAAGAGCAGGATGCAACACACCTTCCCCCTTTAAACGAAGAGATGAAGAACATAAAATAGAGAGCAGAAAAGCAGAAGAAGGAAAGAACATAAAACGCACAAAAATAAACACCCTCTTCACAATGGTGGAGAGAAAAGGTAAACACCAAAAGGCGAGGGTACCAAGGTTGTACCAACACCATGAGCTAACAAAAGAATGCAAGCATGACTAAACGTGGTAAAGTCCACAAGGTGACAATTCCACAAAATGAGAACTGAATACCTCAAAACCAATAGAGCAATAATGGTGCAGTACCTCCAATAATAAATTTGAACACCTCTAACGAATAGAGTACCTAAGTAGTTCATAATAGATAAGCAAGTGCAAGAATGACTAAAAGTGGTTGTGGTACACAACTTGACAAAAACCATATTAGAATGAAAATGGGAGGAAAACCCATTCTTTTTTACAACAGATTTTATTGGGTTTTCAGCGTACCAGAAGGGCAAAGCCCAGTAGACAAAGTACAGTTGAAATGCAGTATGACAGGCCTTCAGGTACTGTAAACGCCCACCCCAAAGGTCTGCAGAACATCAGACCACGAGAACCCCCAGACCCCCTCCCCCCCTGCGCACGTACCACATAGTTGTAAGCAATATACACTGTATATACAAAAGGAATGTCCAACTACGTCTCAGTAGCGCTAGAATTTTACACCGGTAGGTCATTTACCACTAGTCGTTCTATGGGGTCTCTGATGGCAGGCGGTAACACCAGGGATAGATCTATACCTTTAAACTTGGCCCAACTGGACCAGATCTTTCCATGTTTCTGTGGGCATCTCCGCGCCCGAAACACAGCAACTTCTGCCGACATACATCTGTCCAGGGCTTTTTTCCAGTTGGATACAGAAGGCGGGGACGTATTTTTCCAATGTTGTGCTATGTCCCGCTTGGCTAGGGTGAGGCCCAAAAATAGCAAGTGCTGTTTATACTCCTGCTTCAACACCCTCCGCATGCTTCGCAAGATCTACAGGTGGATCCCGACAGACACAAGAAGAACAGTCACCCAGGCCCTCGTCAGTAGCAGACTTGACTATGGGAACGCCCTCTACGCGGGAGCCCCGGCCAAGCTCATCAAGCGACTGCAACGCATACAAAACGCCTCCGCACGCCTGATGCTCGACGTACCACGCCACAGCCACATCACCCCCCACTTGAGGAACCTGCACTGGCTCCCCGTCGACAGGAGGATCACCTTCAAACTCCTCATCCAAGCACACAAGGCACTCCACAAAACTGGCCCAGCCTACCTCAACAGACGACTCTTCTTCTACGTCCCCAACCGCCAGCTCCGCTCCGCCGACCTCTCCCTCGCCACCGTCCCTCGCATTCGAAGAACAACCACCGGCGGCAGATCCTTCTCACACCTCGCCGCCAAGACCTGGAACACCCTTCCACTAAGCCTACGACAGACCCAAGACCTGCTGACCTTCAGGAGGCGACTCAAGACCTGGCTGTTCGACCAGTAGCAGCACCCCACCCCTTCCCTCTCCCCAGCGCCTTGAGACCCTCGCGGGTAAGTAGTGCGCTCTGCAAATTCTGTGATTGATTGATACTTGTTCCCCCCAATGTCTTCAGTGCTATGTAAGAGTACCAATCTAGGGTCAGACGGGATATCCCATGCCAGAACACGCCCCATGCAAGAAAGTACACCAGACCAGAAGGACTAATGCTCCACACCGTATGCAAAAACGACCCCTCATCAATGCCGCAGCGGAGACAGGCAGGAGACGGGATTGCTCCCATTTTTCATAGGCGAAGACGTGTATAATATACCCTGTGGAGGTATTTGAATTGGATGAGCCGATATCTAGTGGAGACGGCGGCGTATCGGGGACTAGCTAGCGCCTCGGCCCAATCGTCATCTGTCAAGCTGGGTAGATCTGCCTCCCAGGCTGCCCGGGTGCGTTGAATGGTGGTCTTGGAGTGTGTCGTGAGAGTTTGGTAAATTTGTCTAATTTTATGGGCCCCAAGGTCCCCCATCAGCAAACGCCCTCCAGTGGGTGGAACTCAGGTAATGACTCTAATTGTCGTATCAGAGGGGTCAATGCGTGTCTGAGCTGCAGGAAACGGTGGAACTGTGATTTGTGAAGGTCAAACTCCGTCTGTAGTGTTTGAAAGGATTTAAGGGTGGTCCCCTGCATCACGTCCCCCAGCGTTGAAATGCCAATATCATCCCATCTGCGAAACCCCATCAGTGACGCAACTGGCCGGAGAAATGTGCCTTGCCATAGGGGAGTGGCGCCAGTTAGCGTGCCCCACCAGCCCATGGTCTTAACCGCTCGCCTCCATATCTGAATGACTGCTCTGCAGGCAGGAGGAAACGCCGTCAGGGGGGGAACTGCTGTACAAGAGGTGGAGCAGGGGGGTGCCCTCCATAGCGGACCGTTCCACGGCGTAGGCTGGATCTGCATGGGAGCCATACCACCACTCGATTACCAAGAGATGCGAGGCCCAGTAGTACGCACGGACATCCGCCGCCGCAATGCCCCTGCAGTACGTGGACTGTATGCAGGTTGCAAGCGACACTCGAATCGCGCCCCCTTGCCATAGGAATCTATTCAGTAGAGCATTAACCTGGAGGAACCACGACGGGAGAATAGGGTACGGATAATTCTGGAGTCGGTAGAGTAGGCGTGGAGAGATACCATTTTAAAAATTGCGGACCTGCCATAGAGTGATAGGGGCAACTGAGACCAGATCGTTGTCTCATCTCGGACGGCGGAGAGCAGCGGGGCAATGTTGTGCGGCCAGGCATCATCGGGGCAGCGAGTTACAATGACCCCTAGATACTGAAGGCCTGTATCCGCGATAAGCAGTTGCGATGCCCATGCCTGGCTTCGCTGGTCCCCGTGTATGGGGAACAGTGTAGATTTAGATGGGTTAGTACAGAGACCGGAGGTCTCTCCGAAAATGCGAAGGATCTGGAGGACACGGGGCCCAAAGAACAACGGATCGGACATAAAAAACAGGACATCGTCGGCGTAAAGCGCAATCTTGTCTGAGTATTCCGGCGTTCAGTCTAGTCCCCTGACAACAGAGTCAAAGCGCACCCATGCGGCCAAAGGTTCGATTGCTAAGGCAAATAAGAGTGGGGACAGGGGACACCCCTGTCGAGTGCCCCTGCGAATCGGAAAGGGGGCAGAGCAGCCGCCGGCCGTCCGGACCGAGGCCGTGAGGTCTGTGTATAAAAGCTTCACATACGCCAGGAACCGGGGCCCCATATTGATGGCTGTTAGGAGTTTAAAAAGGTACGTCCAACTCAGGGAGTCGAATGCTTTGTCTATGTCCCCTAATAGGAGTGCCGCAGGGCGACCTAGGCGCGGGGCTTCCGCGATGGCGTTATGTACCCGTCTAATGTTGTGTCTGGTAGAGCGCTATGGCATGAAACCGGATTGGTCTGGATGCACCAAATCCTGAATATAGGTGCGGAGGCGATCGGCCAAGACCTTGCCCAGCAGTTTAGGCTCAATGTTTAATAGAGAGATAGGGCGGTATGGGCCCGGGTCGTCCGGGGGACGACCGGGTTTGAGAAAGACCACGATCTCGGCGTGCCGCCAATCAGGGGGTAGAATGTGCTGCTCTAGGGCTTCATGAAGCGTCCCCAACAGATGTGGACCCAGGATGGCAGTATGTCGGCTCAGGAATTCACTTGGAAACCCATTCGGGCCCGGGGAGCGGCCCGGATGCAGATTGGACAGAGCCGCCTGCAGCTCATCCAAAGTGATGGGCTTATCTAGTGTATCGCGTACATCATCTGGAAGACGGCGGGGTGGAATGTCTGTTAAAAAGGCATCTATCAGGGGTGCGGCTATCACCTCACGCTCTTCATATAGAGCAGTGTAGTACCGGGCGAATGCCTGGACCACAGCCTTGGGAGAGGAGCATACACTGCCGTCAGGGGACTTCAGGATTGGAACCGGGGCTGGGGACATCCGAGCCTGACACAGTCTATGGAGCATTTGGCTGGACTTATCGCCCCACTGGTAAATTCTATATTGAGTCGCTAGCCACGCCTCCTTGGCGGCGTCAGTATGTAGTTGATGAAGCGGTTGTTGGGCATGGAGATTACGGCGGGCGACGGGGTCAGATCCCTCCACTAGTTGAGCCTGCAGGCGAACCTGCCGGTCCTCCAGTTCCTCTACCTGTTCCAAGCGCCGGCGTTTCTCCCCGGAGCGAAAGCTGATGTCCGTCCCCCTAACCGTAGGTTTAAGGGCCTCCCAGAGGGAGACCAGGGACGACATGGACCCTACATTGAAACTGAGGTAGTCCTGTATTGCCCGCTGGAGCATCTCCTGATAGTCCACGCTGCGGAGAGACCAAGGAGACATGCGCCATCTACGGGGGGCCCGATGTGTCTGAAGACGCAGCTTGAGTTGGATCGGGGACTGATCAGATAGGCCCCGGGGCATAATGGAGGTGTGAGATACCCGGTGTATGTAGCTATGGGGGAGGAACAAATAGTTTAGGCGTGAAAGGGTGGGATGCACTGATGAGGCATATGTGAACCCTGCTTCTGAGGGGTGGAAAGCCCGCCAAGAGTCTGCCCAGCCCAGTGTATGTGCCAAAGTCTGTAGTTTGGATCGAGGAAGGGGTGTATCTTGCGGGAGTGCACGCCATCTGTCCCGAGGGGTCATAATGTCATTCCAATCCCCGCCCAAGATCGTCAAGCCCCCTGGAAGGTCCCCCCAGAGTTGTGTTAATTTGTCTACAAAGGTCTGACCCAGTGGAGGAGGAGCGTATATACTCCCAATGGTGATCTGTTCACCCGCTAGGGTGCCGGTGATGATCGTGTAGCGTCCACCTGGATCTAACCAATGGCTCGTTACCTGGAGCGGCACTCGACGATGAATAAGTATCGCCGTGCCGCGGGCGCCCCTTACGAAGCCTGAGTGGTACACCGTGGCAAACCCGAATCTGGACAGGCAGGGGGCTTTAGTGCCCAGGATATGAGTCTCTTGTAATAGTAGGATGTCAGCAGAGTGCCGCTTTGCCAGTTGAAGCACCGCCCCCCGTTTGACTTTGTTTAGGAGTCCCCGTACATTCCACGCCAGAATATTGAGTTCCCCCGTTGGAGTTTTACGTGAGTCATGTGCCATTCCTAATTTCTTTAGTGTGTAATGGCCTACAATGTAGTGGTGTCATAGTTGGTAGTCCTGTGGCTAGTGCGCAGAGCAAAGTATAACAATAACAGCAACAAAACTGAAACCCCTCATTCCCTCCCCCGCTTTCCCCACCCCAATACTTCCATTAACGTGAAGCATCTGTCGCGGTGAAATCCTGACCTAAGCCCTCAACAGGATGACTCAAGTGGTTTCCCCAATGGATCCCCCCCCACCCAACATTGCCCAACATTTCCTACACGTCCGGAGCAGACTATGGCAAATACCCCTCAGAGCGTGTATATTTGGCCCAGACACCTTGAAATCTAACATCGCCCTCTATGGAGCACCTGCTACAAGGCCTTGATCACAAGATGTGGATAGAAGACGGATGTTTCATGGCCAATGCAAGATCAGTCGGCTGTCTCTGGGTGGCCCTTGGTACGCCAGTTGGAGCGGGACCGGTGGCGTCTCGCTGTAGCGTGGTTGTCCGGCCGGCCGCTCTGGTGAGAGCCCCGTGAAGAATCCGAGTACAGCGGCGGCGGCGAGTGAGGCTTAAGTGTATGTCTCTCGTCCGTCCAGGCGAAGATCTCCTCCGGTGAATTGAAGAAAAGAGTCTTGGCGTTGTAGATTATCTTCATACGGGCGGGAAACAGCAGTGCATATGGGATGTTCAGGTCGCGTAGTCGTCGTTTGGCCTCGACAAAAGATTGCCGCTGCTGCTGCACCAGCCGGGTATAGTCTGGAAAGACCATTATGGGATGTGAGTCGAAGACCATTTTGTCCTTGTGGAGCCGGGCATAGCGGAGGATCGCATCCCGGTCGGCGTAATTGAGAAGCCTGGCGATCACCGGCCTCGGGCGTTCTCCGGGAGGAGGCTTCTTAGTCAGAGCCCGATGGGCCCGCTCGACCACAAAGCAGGAGGACCTGACCTCTGGCGGTAAGAGGGTCTTGAGCCAACCCGAGAGGAAAGCGTCCATGGATGTGCCTTCACATCCCTCCGGGAAGCCCACCAGGCAGATGTTATTGCGCCGGGTCCTTTCTTCTGCGTCTTCGACCCTGGATGCGAGCTCCCGTGAGACCGTTGTGAGTCTGTCCACCTGCTTCTGGAGGGCGGATACTGTATCTTCCACTGTGGAGACCCGGGTCTCCGCCTCCGTGATCCGGTCCACCGCCCGTCGAAGATCTTGGCGGAAGAGTGACACCTCCGAGCCGACGGCCCGATCTGGGCCTCTAGGGCCGTCCGCGACTGGTTGATGGCCGTGAGAAGCGTCGCGGTGTCAGATGACACGGTCTCAGCGTCCTCCTTCCCGGTGGCCGTAGTGGTCCATAGTGTTCTGTTTGGGGGCCGCTGCACCAAGTTTGTCTTTTCCCATCGTGGCGCGGGGGGAGGCCGGGGGAACGCACCCAGGCCATCCGCAGCAGGAGATGGACGTAGGAAGGTGGGCCTCACAGGAGAACAGAGGTTGGTGACCGATGGGAGCGGCCACGCAGCGTCGGGGGCAGCCCCGGAGGATGTCGCCGGCGCCCTCCAATGGGCACAGCGCGGACGGGTCTGCAGCCGGTCCAAGCCCCAGGCCCTACGATTCTCCACTCTGGACCGGAGAAGGAAGCCCCCCAAGGTGCCAAAGGGTCACGGGGAGCCGCACACCGCCAACCCAGGAGCCATTGGCCGTGGGGCCCCCGGCAGGGTCTCAGCGGGGGTCGTCAGCAAAAGGCTCCACGTCGAGTGCCAGCCGCCAGCGGAGTCTCAGCGGGGGTCAACAGCACCGGCACCACCCCGAGTGCCGGCTCCCAGCGGACGCCGCGCGCCAAAGGTCTCCCCGGGGCAGAGTATAGTGGCACGGTCTCTTTCACGCGGAGAGTGCGGTCTCTCCAGGGCCCACCGTGCGCGTCTTCTTCGTGGCTCAGGCCTCTCCGCGTTACTCTTCAGCAGCCTCGGCTCCCAACCAGGGCGCAGCAGCAGACTGGTCGCCCCACGCGGCACTCCAGGATGGCGCCGAGCGCCGCGGGCCTCGCCGGACCCCCGACCCCTCCGGTAGTCCTGCCGGCCCCGGGCTCTCCCACCACCAGTAGCGCTCAGGAGGCGGCCGCAGCAGCGCCAGAGGTATGGTCCGGGCGAGGCGTCGGGCCGTATGCAGGCAGACCCCCTCCACACCCCAGGTCTCAACACAGCACTGACCTGGGGTTCTGCTGGTCTAGGGCAGCCGCCGGGCGATATATCCGTCAACGGCCTTCAGAGGATCACGGGCCGGCTCCGCTCCCGCCGCGCGCCGTCTCGCAGCCGCCAGGCAGGCCGCCGTCACAGCGAGGCCGGATCTGGATCACCTGCACACACCTCCGGCCCCGGATTTCGCCCAGGAGGTCTCGGTGTGCTCTGTCGCTGATGCCCTGCGTCGTCTGGGACCAGGATTTTAGTAGGATCGGGGCTCCGAGAAGGTACGGGCCGGCGGAGCTCTACAGAGCCGTGTCCGCCATGTTTTGCTCCAAGCCACGCCCCCGGAAAACCCATTCTTCACCGAACAAATGGAACTGAACACCTCAATGGATATTGAGCAATAAAGGTTCAGTACTGTCAATCATAAATAAAATTTGAACACCTCTACAAATATAGAGCACCGAAGTGGTTCAGCATACATAAGCACCAACAGAATTAAGCCCCAGGCTCATCATCAGTAAATATAAATAGAACTGAGTATCTAAATAAGAATAGAACACCTCTAGCGAAGTAGAGCACCTAAGTGGTTCACAACATGTAAGCATAAATGAAACTGAGCACATCTACGGCGCCTCACAGCAAGCATAAATAACACTGAGCACCCCTTTGGCTCATCATCATGAAATATAAGCAAAACGGAGCACCTCTATCGCTCATCACCATAAAGCATGAAAAGAATGGAGCATCTCAACAAAGTTGAGCACAAATGTGGCTCCGCACAAGTACGCATAAATAAAATCGAACACTTGAAAAACTCATCACCAGAGAATCCAAATAGAAACGAACACCTCAAAAGAATTGAGCACAAAAGTGGTTCAGGTGTAGTAAACATATCGGAATAGAATACATCTATAAATCAACACCAGAAAGACAAATGTTGAGCATAAAGAAACACCATAACTAACACACACACTATAACTCTCAAAGTATCACAAAGCAAATCCCACACCAAAATTGTGGCGCAAACAGCACACTGCATAACTAGTAAATATGCAACAGAGCAGATCACAAAAATTTCCAAACATAAGTTAAAATAATAAAAGTGGTCACCGTAGTCCAATCTTCGGAGGCAGCCAAAACGATCGGTGAGCAACCTCTCACCCGTGGCACCGCCAGAATAGTACCAGTATATTCCTCAGTTCGTGACTCATTCCTTTTAAACGAAATGCTGCCCTCCGGCTTCACCAACTATCCTTCCAGCTTAGATACGCAGCCAACACGACGAAATGTTCCTCGTTGCCAGGGCAACGACCTCCAAACTCACGCAAACGTGGTTGCGAGACACTGACGTAGCATGCCCGCGAGCAGGAAAAAAAACAAAGGGGGAATCCTTAGAATGCACAGCGCTTGCGATGAACTCCTACGTCAGAATGCCTCCACTACGGTAAGGGACGCGCAGCACGAATATAAAGTACAAACTGGCTGCTTGCACACGCGCTACCGAGGCTTGCTCCTGATTTCCGAACCATAGCACACCAGCCCATTGAGGTGTAATCAGGCGTCCACGTCACAACAGGATTTTCGCCTACAGTGCAGTCTTTAACTCCGCTGACACGTCACAGCCGATGTTGATGCTGCCGTTGAAGGGCGCGCGGGTGAGTCCTTTAAAATTTCAAAAGTCCACAAGGATTAGTTACTTACCTGTAATCCTAGTTCTCTTCCAGGGGTATACTCATCAAAGTCATAAGCACTGAATTATCCCCGCCCATCTGCGGGATCCCGGAGCATATAGAAATATACATATATATATATGAGTATGTTGGGGGATCACAAGTGCATAGCACTTCCGCGACATACATATATACATGTATATAAATACATAAATATGCAGCCTAACAAATTCCAATAAGGCAAAATGCCAAAATTACAAAGGTTTTCCCTGTACAGACAATCTCCTATATACACTCTGTAATAGAGAACATACACTGTAATAGTGTTATGCAAGAAAAACCTTTATTTTCAGAAAAGAAAACATGTAATAGCAGGCAGTTGGCCCATAGGCTGCATAGCTGAATAAATATCACCGTACAGTAAAACACTGGCACCTTGCCTTTAAGGCTTCCAAGAACTTGGACACTTTGCCTTTAAGGCCTCCAGGAGACCCTCTGCTCCCATCATGCACCACAGGTGACAGTTAGGTCAGTTCTTTTTGCACGGTGTACTAACTTGTAACAATTACTAAAAAATGCTCGTCCGGGGAGGCGGGAGGGTTGCTTATGACTTTGATGAGTATACCCCTGGAAGAGAACTAGGATTACAGGTAAGTAACTAATCCTTCTCTTCCAGGGGATACTCATCAATAGTCATAAGCACTGAATAGAGTAGCAAGCCCATACCCACTACCTCGCGGACGAGCAAATAGTATTATAAAACATATTATCTTAACATGACATTAAGCAAATAAATTCCTCAGTGAGGCTTGTCCCACTTGGGCATCCTCCTGAGCATCTGAATCTAAACAGTAATGGCGAGAGAAAGTATGAACAGACCGCCATGTAGCTGCTTTGCAGATTTCTGCTATAGGGACGTTCCTGAGGAGGGCCGTAGTAGAGGCCTTTCCTCTGGTTGAATGCGCTTTAGGCCTTCCCTGAAGAGACTTATTAGCTAATTGATAGGCTAGAGATATGCAGGAGACTATCCATCTTGAAATAGACCTTTTAGAGGATGCCAATCCTGTATTAATGGGGCCGTAGTTGACAAACAAGCGGTCCGTCTTTCTTATTACCTTGGTCATATCCAGATAAAACTTCAACACCCTCTTAAGGTCTAACGAGTGTAAGGCCCTTTCAGGAGGTGTAGAAGGATTAGAGAAGAAGGTAGGCAAAGTGATAACCTGATTAATGTGGAAATCTGAAACCACTTTTGGCAGAAAACTTGGATGAGTTCTGAGAACTACCCTATTTGAGTGAAAAACAGTGTAGGGTTCCTTACAACATAATGCTTGTATCTCGCTGACTCTACGAGCCGACGTGATAGCAACCAAAAAAGCCACTTTCCAAGACAAGTGCTGCAAAGAGGACTTGTGTATTGGTTCAAAAGGTGCGCCCATCAGTTTGGTAAGGACCACATTGAGCTCCCAAGGAGGAGAAGGGGCTCGTACTGGTGGGTATACCTTTTTAACCCTTCAAGAAAATCTTTCACCACTGGCATTTTGAAAAAGAAACCTGTGAAGGTGATTTTCTATATGCCGTTATTGCTGCTAAGTGTACCTTGATAGATGTAAACTGCAGGCCCGACTTAGCCAGGTGTAAGAGATACGGCAAAATGACCTGTTCCTGCCCTCTAACTGGGTCATGACCATTATTCAAACACCATAAGTAAAAACGTTTCCACTTGAAAGCGTAGGAAACCCTGGTAGAAGGTCTTTTCGCTTCCTTAAGTATGTTCATACAGTCCGCTGGCAAGTCTAAGTGACCATACTGCAAGACTTCAGGAGCCATGCTGTCAGCCTGAGGGAAGGAAGGTTGGGGTGAAACACTCTCCCCTGGCTCTTGGATAGTAGGTCCGGACGACAAGGCAATCTCTGTTGCGGAACTTCGGAAAGTTGTAGAAGATCCGGATACCACCACTGGCGTGGCCACTCCGGAGCGATCAGAATCATCCTGGAGTTGGACTTGTAGAACTTCGTGATCACTGCTGGAATGAGAGGCAGTGGAGGAAAAGCGTAGAGTAAGCTCTGAGACCATTTTATCAACAGAGCATTCCCGCTTGAACCTGGTTGGTGATACCTGGACGCGTAGACGGGGCATTTGGCGTTTGTTGCATCTGCGAACAAGTCTATGTCCGGCACACCCCATCTTTGAAAGATATCCTGAGCCACTTCGGTGTTTAGCACCCAGTCGTGCGCTTCTACGAATTCTCTGCTTAGGAAGTCCGCCTGTACATTTAGGACGCCCGGCACATGGACAGCCGTGATGGTGAGATGCCGTGCCAGAAGCCACTTCCAAATGGCTTGTGCCTCCTGAGACAGAATTCTGGACCTGGTGCCTCCCTGCTTGTTCAGATAAAACATCGTCGTGGTGTTGTCTGTCTGAATCAAGAGGGAGTTGGACTGAAGAGAAGGAAAGAAGGATTTTAGGGCTAGTTGGACAGCCCTCAACTCCAGAAAATTGATATGGTATCCCTTTTCTTTGTCCGACCATAGCCCTTGCACTTGAAGGTGATTCATATGAGAGCCCCAACCTTGCAGGGAGGCGTCTGTCACTATAGTTTGAGTCGGAGTCTCTTGATGGAAGGGAACACCTTTCATTAGATGTGATCGCCTTGTCCACCACACAATGGAGTCCCTGGCAGACTGGGGTAGAGTGATCCGATCCTCCCAGCTGCCCGAAGCTTGCACCCACTGGTCCTCCAGAGCTTGCTGCAGGGGACGCATGTGCAATCTGGCATTGGGAACTATGAAGATGCAGGAAGCCATCGAACCCAGGAGAGAGGACACTTGTCGGACTGTTGGGTGGCGAATCCGCAGGAGTTCTCTGCATTTGATCCTGATTGATGAAAACCTCTCCGCCGAAGGACACACGCTTGCTTCCGCGGTGTCCAGCGACGACCCTAGGTAGTGAATGTTCTGGGTCGGATTGAGAATCGATTTTTGAAATTGACTCGTAGACCCAACTTGTTCATTAACTGGAGACTGTAGGAGAGATGAGACTGAAGCAGGGAAGGAGTTGCACTCTTCAGAAGCCAGTCGTCCAGATACGGGTAAACAAATATTTTGTGTCTGCGGAGAAAAGCTGCCACCACTGCCATGCACTTTGAAAAAGTCTGTGGGGCTGACTTCAGTCCGAAAGGTAGGACTCGGAACTGGAAGTGACGTAGAGCAACCTGAAAACGGAGAAATTTTCGATGTTTTCTGGACACTGGAATGTGGAAATAAGCGTCCTGCAGATCTATGGAGCACATCCAGTCTCCTTGATGTAGATGGGGAAAGATCTGGTGAAGGGCAAGCATTCGAAATTTCTCTTTGCGGATGTATTTGTTCAAGATGCGCAAGTCCAGAATTGGTCTGAATTCTACTGTCGGACCTTTTTTTCTGACCAGGAAATATCGAGAGTATATTCCCGGACGCCTCTGATGAACAGGGACGTATTCTATGGCTTTTTCTGTAGAAGACCGTTTACCTCCTCGTGTAAAATGTGATGACACAAGCGGACTCGTCCTTCTGGAGGAACCGAAGGAGGTGGGATCTTGAACCGTAGCAAGTATCCATCTTGAACAATGTTCAACACCCATTTGTCGATGGTTATGTTTCTCCACTCCTCCAGATGTAATGCGATACTTCCTCCTACCGGAGTGGAACACGTGTCTAGAGGAAGCACTCCCTCATTGTTTTGATGGTTGCTTTGAGGTAGAGGCCTGCTGTCTATTGGTCCCTCTTCCTCTTCCTGGTCTCCGTTGGTGGAAGTGAGACCTCTGCTGCTGCTGACCCTGAGCCGACCATTGAGGGGTTTGAACCCTCTGTTGGAACGGGCGTTTATCATAGGGACGGGAGCGCCTACGGAATTCCTTCCGTTTTCGAGACCCACAGCTTTCACCGTGTCCAGCTCTGCTTTCATCTTTGCCATTTCTTTGTCCGCATGCGGCCCGAAGAGAGAAGACCCGTTGAAAGGCAGGTTGGTTATCTTCCGCTGGACATCGGGTTTGAGGCCAGTCAAGCGTAACCAAGCAGAACGCCTCGAACAGATACCATGGGAGTATCCGTGGGCAGCCAGATCAGATGAGTCAGCGGAAGCACTAATCACCTGATTAGCCACTAGACCTCCCTCTTGTAGAATTTCTCTAAAGTCTTGCTGGTCCTCTTTTGGGAGTTTGTCTGCAAAACGTCCCAGTGAATCCCACAAGGATCTATCATACCTCCCCAGCAGAGCGGAGGAACTGGAGACCTTCATGATAGAAGCTGAAGTGTTGCACATCCTTCTACCTAAAGAATCCATCAGTTTACTATCCTTATCCGGAGGCGCTGAGGAGGAAGACATAGCTGAGTGCGTCTTTCTAGCCGCCGCCACAATGATGGAATCCGGAGGAGGATCCGATCTAAGGAACAACGGATCTTGGTCTGGAGCCTTGTACGTTTTGGCTATTCGGGAAGGAACAGCTCCCACCGTTGCCGGTGTCAAAAAATTTTGCATAGCAGGTTCGAGAAGGCCTGGGACAAGAGGAAGCAAAGGCCGAGTCGAGGAGCGATGATGAAGAGTCTCAAAAATCACTGAGGAGGTAACAGTCGGGACATACATAGAAATGTTCAGCTTATTCGCTCCTCTACAGAGAACTTCACTAAAAGTGCTGAGGTCATCGATTGGAGAAACTCTTGACGGAGGTGTAGCTGTCAAAGTTGGAGAATAGTCTCTGATAGAGGACCTGGTGGAAGAAGACCGGGTGGGAGACCTATGCCGCCTTCTCTTCGGAGAAGAATGATAAGAGCGAGATCTGTCCCTTGATCTAGCATGGAGAGCATGTGAAGATCGTGATCTGCTTGGAGTCCTCCTTCTGGAAGAAACCACAGTCGGTGATCTTGATCTTCTAGGCGTTTTAGGGGATGGAGAATCCCTGGACAAGCGTGAAGGAGAATAGGTACGGGAAAAATCAGACCCCGGGCTACTGAGGGCTCTAGGCTTCCTGCGCCGTGCATCTTCACCAACCACCGGAGAGCCTTCCGGGGAGATCTGGACAATATGCAGTCCTGGAGAAGATCCCGATTTTGACGATAGAGATGCAGCTCTAACCTCATCCGAGGCAACAGCAGGCTCTTTAGCTCTCGACGTCGAGCGCCTCGACGTCGACCTTTGTTTTTCCCTCGACGTCGACTTCTCCCTTGACGTGGGATGATGTCTAGGAGGAGTTAAGGACTTCGCTGCCCTCGACGGCGACCTCACCTCCCTCAAAGGTGTGCTCGACGTCGACCGTCTACTCAGGGACTTCGACGTCGAACGCACTCGCCTCCTCGACGTCAATAGCCTCGCCGTCTTCGACGCCGACTGGTCTCGCGGCACCCTTGCCGTCGGCAAACTTCTCGACGTAGACCTACGGGGAGGTGACGGAGAGTGCCTTGACGTCGACGGATGTCTCGACGTCGATGGATGTTTTGACGTCGATCGGTCTTTGCCATGGCTATACCTCGAGCCCGAGGTAGCATGCTTCGACGTCAATACCTTTCTCGACGACGGAGACTCACGCCGTCTCGACGTCGGAGATTGTGTCGGTCGCTTCTTCGACGGCGGCAACGACGTCGACGGTGAACAGTCCGGAATCTGCCGTTTCCTCGATGTTGAAGAGGCAGAATGATGCTGGCGTCGATGTTCTTGAAGAGAGGAGGGCTCTTGACACGCAAGGCCACTTCCCAGCCGGGTTTTTCCTCTCTCGATCACAGCCTGAAGGCGAATCCTCTCCCTGTCGCGAAGAGTCCTCGTAGAAAACTTACTACAATGGTAACAAGTGTCAGGCTTGTGACTGGAAGGAAGTCAGGCGATACACACAGAGTGTGGATCAGAGATGGCCATCTTCTTTCCACAGGATGGACATTTTCGAAAAAGAGCTGGCATTCTGACAGAAAAAGTTTGAAATTTTGTCAGAGAATGATAATAAAACACTGCCAGCACAGGAAAATCGCAAAAAACCAAAGAAGAAAACAATTCCTGACAGAAAAGTCAGAAAAACTGTCGAGCTCAAGCTCCAGGATCCTCATAGAAGGAGCCGGAAAAAAGAACTGACCTAACTGTCACCTGTGGTGCATGATGGGAGCAGAGGGTCTCCTGGAGGCCTTAAAGGCAAAGTGTCCAAGTTCTTGGAAGCCTTAAAGGCAAGGTGCCAGTGTTTTACTGTACGGTGATATTTATTCAGCTATGCAGCCTATGGGCCAACTGCCTGCTATTACATGTTTTCTTTTCTGAAAATAAAGGTTTTTCTTGCATAACACTATTACAGTGTATGTTCTCTATTACAGAGTGTATATAGGAGATTGTCTGTACAGGGAAAACCTTTGTAATTTTGGCATTTTGCCTTATTGGAATTTGTTAGGCTGCATATTTATGTATTTATATACATGTATATATGTATGTCGCGGAAGTGCTATGCACTTGTGATCCCCCAACATACTCATATATATATGTATATTTCTATATGCTCCGGGATCCCGCAGATGGGCGGGGATAATTCAGTGCTTATGACTTTGATGAGTATCCCCTGGAAGAGAATATGGTTTACACCAGCGCTGTGAATCCCACATTCGGCCAAACACTTCCCCGGGCCTAACTATGCCTCCGAATACATTGTTGTTGTTAACGCAAAAGCAGACAATGTCCCACATTGGTGCACAATTTACACGCTGCTCAAATTACAGGTTCGTCTCTTGAGTTGCATTGCCGCATGCATTCCCAATTATCCATGGCCAAAATATGAAGGTAATTGAACATGAGTCTTTGTCAGCTGTGCCAAAGATCAAAATTCGCAAAAATAATTCACAGAACAAGTTCCTTCACAACTTGCAGTGCCAGTTGTATGTTAGCATTTCTGGTTGGCTTTAAATATACTTTCAATTCCGAGTTGCCGGTTGGTTTTACAAGCTATCAATTCATTTCACTACTGTAAGCTGTCCGTTTTCAAACATCATAGTTTAAACGTCCGGGAGGCCTTTTCATGGGTATTGACAGGTTCCCCTCAGTTGCACTCCCAAACAGCCGAATTCCCAACAGTTTACAGTTTTACAGGTCTAATGGCAGCAGCTTCCAAATAGAATAACAATCTTACATCCGATGCGAAGGCAGACTTTTGACATGTCCCAAACAACATACCAACGCTCCACTTACTTCTGTAGGCTGTCTGATGTTATAGACACCGGTGGGGCTTTGAAAGCATTGGGTGCAACTCAGTTCCTCTTAGTTTCGCAAGTAGTTCCTTTTTTTGTAGTCTTGTCACGCGTAGTTCCGTTTCTCCAATCGTCGCCAATGTAACATTTAAAAGATGTAAAGTGACTCTTTAGTTGCTGTGTCCAAGGGGTAGATTTATTGATTAAATGAAGTTACAAGGTGGACAGGTACAGCATGTAATATAGATGGTAAGTTCCAGCAAAGGCCCCACCGGGAGCAGCCACCCTGCTGCTCAGCCTCAGGAATAACTGACAGTACACTTAAACATACCCAACTAGAACAGTGGATGACCTCACAGAGACTGGCTGAGCAGCAGAGTACAAGACACTAAGAAAGGACAAGGAAGGATGAAGAGCAGGATGCAACAGTTTTCTTGTGCTTCCTTAAGAATTGTCATAGAGTTTGGATACTTAAACCTACCACCAGATTCTATGAGTTCAGGATCCAAATCGCTAGGTTGAGTTCCTTGGATCTATGATTTCTCCATGGTCCTGTGTGAGAAAGTTTGAAGTTATATGAAGCATCTGGTGTGGAACTATTGAGAGTTCCAATAGTGTGGTGGACCATGGTTGACGAGCCCATGTGGGAGCCACCAGAATCAGTGTGAGAGATGTCTGCCTGAGTTTCCGAACCACAAATGGAAGGAGAGGGAGAGGAGGGAACAGCGTAAGCAAATATCCCTGACCAGTTGATCCGTAGGGCATTGCCTTTGGATAGAGGGTGTGGGAACCTGGAGGCGAAGTCTGGGCATTTTGAGTTCTCTGCTGTGGCAAAGAGGTCTATTTGTGATAATCCCCATTTTTGGAAGTATGGAAGGAGAACTTGTGGGTGAAGTTCCCATTCATGTATTTGTTGCCTCATTCTGCTGAGGCGATCGGCAAAGATGTTGTTTGTCCCTGGAAGGTGTTCTGCCAGTAGTTGGATTTTGTGATGAATTGCCCAGCGCCAAATAGTCTGAGAGAGTGTGTGTCCCCCCCGGTTTTTGTACATAGTACATTGTTGTCATATTGTCTGTCCGGACTTGGGCAACTTTCCCTATCAGATGAGGTAGAAATGCTTTTAACGCTAACTGAACTGTTTGTAGTTCTAGGTAGTTGATGTGATGGTTCTGTTGGGTGGTATCCCAAAGACTCTGAACTGTCAAATGTTGCAAATGTGCCGCCCACCCTGTGAGAGATGCGTCTGCTGTAAGCACAACTTGTGGAACAGGGTTGATAAAGGGCTGCTGTTTTGATACATTTTCTGTGTTCCACCAGTGCAGAGAGCGATGAGTGCGGCTGTCTACCAACACTAGATCTGTTAGCTGACCCTGTGATTGATTCCACTGACGTGCTAAGCATTCTTGTAGAGGAAGCATATTTAGTCTTGCATGAGACACTATGGCAATGCATGACGCCATCATCCCCAGTAGCTGCATGAAAGTTCTGACTGGTAGATCCTGGTTGTTTTGAAACTGGAGGAACAATGTTTGAAAATTGTGAATCCTGGCTGCATTGGGATATGATAGAGCCATTTGAGTGTTTAGGATGGCTCCTAGATATGGTTGTATTTGAGTGGGTTCAAGATGGGGTTTTTGTGCATGGACTGCAAATCCTAACTGATGTAGAAGGTTTATGGTGATTTGTGTGTTGCACACACTTGGGATGTGTGTTGGCTTTTATGAGCCAATTGTCTAGGTATGGGAAGACGTGTGTTTGTGGTCTTCGCAGATGTGCTGCTACCACTGCAAGGCATTTGGTGAAAACTCTGGGTGCAGTTGTTACTGCCAATGGAAGTACTTTGAACTGGTAATGATTTTTTCCTATCACAAATCTGAGGTATTTGCGATGTGGTGGGTGAATGGGTATATGAAAATATGCGTCCTTTAAGTCTAGTGTTGACATAAAGTCGCCTTGCTGCAAAAGTGTAAGTGTGACCATATGGAAGTTTCTGATAATATGTATAGGTTTGATGGCCTGAGATCCAAGATTGGCCTTAATGAACTGTCCTTTTTGGGAATTAGGAAGTATAGTAAATATACCCCTGATCCTTGTTGTTGTAATGGGACAGGTTCTATATCTTCTTTTGTTAGAAGAGCTTGTACTTTTTGTTTGAGCAGATGTTGGTGTTCTAAAGACAGTTTGTGTATAGGAGGTGGAATGCTCGGAGGGTTGCTTGCGAGCTCCAGGCAATAACCTCCAACACCCATTCATCTGTTATTGATTGCCAAATGGGAAGAAACTGTTGCAATCCTCCCACGACAGGCGATGAATGATCGGGGGGGAAGTGATACCAAGTCACTGTTTGTTAGTGGATCGAGAGGTGCGTGTTGGTGTACCTCTACCTTTAAAGTTGTTACCACTATATCCACCCTTATAGAATCCTCAAGAGGGGGAAGATTGTGTTTTGTATGAAGATGTGTTGGCATCTGTGGTATTAGTCTTGGAGCCCCCTCTGTAGAAGACGCAACGAAAGGAACCTCTAGTAGAAGGAGACTGAAGTGCTCCCATTGATTTTGCCACTTCTGTATCCTTTTTTTTTTTCTTCAAGCGATTGGTCTATCTGAGGCCCAAAGAGGTGTTCCTTATCAAACTGTGCATTAAGAATAGTTTGTTGAACTTCTTTTACTACTGCTGTGGTCCCTGTGCCGTGGAAACAGGCGAGGGTATCTCCTATTCTTAAAAAACCCTCGCTTGACCCGGCAAAGCTGGAAAACGTTCGGCCAATATCACTCCTTCCTTGGGTAGCTAAGATTGCAGAGGCCCATGTCAACAACACTTTAATGAAATACCTTAACACCAATAACATCTTGGATCCTTCTCAAAATGGTTTCGGCTCTGGTCACAGTACAGAGACGGCTCTTCTGGCGGTGACAGAACATCTGCGGACCATTCTCGATTCCGGTCATACAGCGGCACTGATTCTACTTGATCCGAGTGCAGCATTTGACACGGTTTCGCATGAGATTCTGCTACAGCGTTTGGAGGATGCCGGGGTTGTGGGCCTAGCACTAGAATGGTTCAGATCATTCCTGAGAGAGAGATCTTTTCGAGTGTCGGCCCCCCGTTTCTTTCCCAGGCTCATTCCATCGGTCAGGGGGTACCCCAGGGCTCTGCACTGAGCCCCGTACTGTTCAATCTATATGTTCAGCCTCTTGCAACGGTGGCTAGGAATATGGGCCTCACCATGGTCTCGTATGCAGATGATACACAGCTGGTGGTGGCCCTTTCCGATGGTTCCACTCAGGATGCTTCTAGGTTTAGGAGCGGCCTGGCCGCCGTTGCAGAGTGGATGACCTTAAACTGTCTCCAGTTGAACGCTACTAAAACAGAGTTACTGTTGGTGGGGAAGGACAGGAGCCTCTGGAGTGAGCAATGGTGGCCTAACGTACTTGGTAGTACCCCCACCCCTAAGTTGGTGGTCAAGAACCTGGGCGTATGGATAGATTCTACCCTTAGCTTTCAAGAGCATACCAAAAAAGTTGCGGGTACTTGCTTTGGCCTCCTGCGGGGACTTAGGCCTCTGTTGAGGTTCTTTGATCCACCTACGCGCCAGCTGATTGTTCAATCAGCCATTCTATCCAGACTAGACTATGCTAGTTCGCTCCTTTTGGGGGCTAATCAGGCTGAGGTAATGCGACTTCAACGTGTTCAAAACGCTGCCGCCAGAGCCCTGTTAGGGCTCCCACGTAACTGTCCCTCTACTGGTGCCATCCGGAGGTTACACTGGCTTCCAGTGGCCAAGCGGATCCAATTTAAGGCTCTCTGCTTATCTTTTAAGATCTTGAAACTTGCTTCGCCCAGCCTCCTGGCTAACTTACTAGCCCCGTGCGCCCCCACTCGCCAGCTGCGCTCCCTGGGGCAGCATTTGGTAATTGTCCCCAGTGTGAAGCGCCTTCTGGCCGGGGGTCGATCCTTCCGTTACTTGGCTGCCAAGCTATGGAATTCTTTGCCTCCTCAGACCCGCAGCCTGGATCGCATGCTGGACTTTAGGAAAGCAATCAAAACTTTCCTCTTTCCCTCTGCTTAGTCCTTCTTGTCCTTCTGCATATTCCTTACGCCTACCTGTTCTGTTCTTAGCCCCGTTCCTTCTGACGCTGGCAGCGCCGGGACGCCTCTTTGCTGGGGCAGCTGTGCGCTATATAAACTCAGATAACATAAACATAACTTCTGGTTTGAAACCAGAAATTCTGAGCCATGCACGTCTCCTGAGTAGAATGCTGGCATGGACTCCTGTAGCTGCAGTGTCTGCAGCATCTAATGCTCATCTGATAGAGGAATTAGAGATAAGCTTGCTTTCCTGCACTTTTCCCTGCCCTTTTTTCTTGTGTTCTTCTGGGACATATTGTAATAGTTCTTCCATCTCATCCCAGTGTGCCCTATCATACCTAGCCAATAGGTCTTGTGTATTGGCTATGCGCCAATGATTGGCTGATTGAACAGCTACTCTTCCTGCCCCCCCCGAGGCATCTATTAATTTTGATTTTTTTTTCAGGAGGTGGTGGTGTGAATTTGCCCTTTTACAGGCATTAGAAACTACTAAAGAATCTGAAGGCAACTGGCCCTTAATAAAAGCTAGGTCAGATGGTGGGGCGGGGGGGTTTATATTTTTTGTCCACCCTAGGTGTTAGGATACGTGCTCTAACTGGATCCTTAAAAATATCGTCAGCATGCCTCATCATACCTTTTAACATAGGCAAAGATTGTGATGTTCTGTGTGTTTCCTAAGATTTTAAATAGGAAATCCTCTTATAGGGCTTCATTATGTAAAGTCACCCCATAGTAAGTGGCTGCCCTAGCAATTAACTCCCGATATGCAGTATTATCATCAGGAGGGGGAAGGTTTAGCCGGATATAGATCCAGGTCTGTGTCTACAGGTGGATCTATATTGTAGTCATACAATGGATCAGGTGGTGTCTGATCATAGGTGTCATCATCATCTACTATATCAGGATTTGTATTTGGAGAGCCTGGTGGTGTGATGTGTAAAGGGTCTAAGCTGGTATAATAGGTACTGCTGAAGAAGGTGGAGGGGGTTTGAGGAATGTTAATAGGACTAGTAGCCATGTCCTTTTTCTTCTTGAGGGGAATTTTATATTCAGGGTCTATTTTCCTTTTGGAAGATGGTATTACTGGCTCAGTTGTAATGTGGAAAGAGTCAGGATTTATATGAATTTTCATTTGCTTTGGATACAGCTTTTGCTTTATTGTCTCTAAAATAGGCTCCAGTGGCTTTAAAGGAGCTTATTTATGTTTTGGTGCCGAGCTGGATTTGTCTTTTTAGGTCGAGCCTAGCGCAGCGCGCATGCGCTGCTCTAGAAAATGACCTCTTGGAATCACTTCAGCTTTTCAGCAAACTTGTGCGTGTGGCTAAAAAAAGCCACACGCACGAGTTTGCTGAAAAGCTGAAGTGATTGGCCATTGCGTATGGCTTTCAAGAATTGAAAGCCCGCAATTGGCCAAAGGCGGGTGCATGTCCCGCCTTCTCTCGAAAAACGTTAACTCCCCTGGCCTAGGGAGCTCGGGAGCGAGCAGCAGCGCGGCCGGATGCCAGCTGCATTCCTGACATTCCTTGTCTAATTAGCGCGGTCGCTTTAACTTTCGCGGCCGCGCTTGTTGCAAGTTAGGCTTGTGTTAAATTGCTGTGTAAACTCCTATCAAAAACGTTCGGTAACAGTACCACCTACTGGCAAATATCGGGAGAAAAGGCTGAAAACATGGAAAGAAAGCCAGGCTGTCTGCTTGCTGCACGCCTGCGGCGGAATTCAAAATTTCCCTCTGTGTAGGGCACAAATTATTTCATATACACGCCAAACGGGTAGAGGATATGGCGTTACGCCTAGAGCTGCCAATTTGCGAGCTGGGGAACCAGGTGCGAGTCTCGGCGTCGGCTCAACACCCTGTGATTCTGGGGAAATCCCTTAACAAATGAATGCGTCCTTGTGTAATGTAACTGCCGCTCATGTACCGCGCTCCAATACCTTGGGGTTTTCAAGCGCCTAATTTTCAAAAAGAACGTCAGTGGTGAAGCAGCGTTCATGGACTAGTTCTTACAGACCACGTGTGGTTCACCAGTGGCTTTCCAAATATGCCACCAACCCGAAACAACTGGTTCATGTTCCCTGCCTCTCTTGTAGATGCCCATTCACAACCGGGTAACATTTGCTTCTGTAAACATGCATAGCTTTGTCTCAAAAAGGAGAGGGGTTTTAGATACCTGGATGCCATGCTTTTCCCTTTTTACGAAGAAGAGCAATGCCACGGTACGCTGCACAGAGGGCCTGGGTACAGCAAGGCAACCTCATCTAGGGAAGGTAAAAATTAAAAATAAGTTAATCGCCTCCAAGGCCAAAGATTATACGTTCCAACTGACACGGGTGCACTCTAGTATCATTGTGACATATATCCTTACTAGACGTCCTACTTAAATTCAGGTTTTTGTCCGCAGATGCGGAAGACATGCAAAGGACACTTTATTCAAAATCTTTTCCATGAAACCTGCATCTTTTGCCCTGACAAGAGATGCAAATATTCAGGCTCCACATCAGATCTGTCTGGAGCGGAACAGACATAGGGAGAAACATTCCCTGTACTCATGTAGATCAGTGAAACAGGAAGAGTAGTTATAAAGTTTTCCAGGGCCCTGCCATGCGTCCTTACAAATTTTAATTTCATGGGCTCCCTATCAATGCTATGAATTGTGCACCACAGTGTTTCTTCTGGTGGAAGGCAAATTACGACGGGCTGCGTGACATTCCTAGAAGTGGTAACAAGGCATTGTATAGTTCGAAATGCCCCACAGAGCAGGTTACTAGGACTGGTCATGGAAAATGATTAACAGTCAGGACTCAAGGAGGAGGAAAAGCAGCCATTCTCCAGGGACCTTGGGACAACTTAGGGACCAGCAAGATGCATGATTATTTAAGGCCCAGTGATCCCCTATCCATAATTATTTATGATAGAGTGGTGGGTGCCTCTTTGTATATTCCAGTCATTACCCCCCATGAGGACTGGCCCTTTTATTTCTGTTGTTACACAGTATGTCTTATTTAGTCTGTAAGCACTATTTTTTTAATGAGTTTCTCCTACTGCAGGCACAACATACTTTCCTGCAACATTCAGTGCCATGTGCGCCTTTACTTTCCAAGCAGCCGGGGACAATGGCGGCCGCTTCTTTGAAATGAAATAGGTCTTGCATTTACAAGAGTTTAAGCTATTGGCTTTGTAAATGACAATGCCTTTTATTTATGTGTTAAGTATCAAAACGGATAAATAAAAGGCATTGTCATTTACAATGCCAATAGCTTAAACTCTTGCAAATGCGAGACCTATTGCATTGCAAATGCTTGTTTGTTTTTGGATCCGGAATGTTTCAGACCGGAAGGGGTATCATCTTGGCTTGAGCCGGAAGGCTTGACTTGCTGTTTGGTGCCGAGCCGGAAGGCGGGGCGTTGGAATCAGAGTCTCGGTGCTTACCATGGCCTGGTGGCAGTGGTGGCCCAATAGCCTTTTGTTTAGTTTGAGCGGATTTGGTGGGCAAAGGGGCTTTGTTACTCACGGCACCCTGTTCAGATGGAACGTCGTGGTACTCTAGTTCGATGGCTAACTTGGAATCGGAGTCCTGGATGGAGAAGACCTCTTTCTCTTCTGACACTCCCATCTCTTCCTGCTCAATATCTTCTCCAAAGATATCAGGGGTGTCCTTGATACTCTGCCACTGCATGTCTCTTCATCGAGACAGACCGTCCCACAGAGACTTTTTGGATTGGAACGATCAACAAGCATCGCAGTCTTCCTCTTTATGCTCCAGGGAGAGACAGAGGTTACAGACCTTATGAAGGTCGGTGCGCGGTTATTTGGAATGGCACCGAGGACAGAATTTAAATGGAGTCCGTTCCATCGGCAGAAGACACGATGATGGATCTTCAAGTGGAAGTAGTTAGAGGAAAACGAGCTAGGCCTGAAGGCCGCAGTTGGAGTTCCCGATTGGATAATGAAAGTTTTCCTAAATTTTCGACACGCAGAAGGTGGAAACGCGATCGAAAACAATACCGACGAGGGTAAGTGAATTGCGTACCGAAGGGATCCCGATTGAGGAAATAAAACAATCTAACAATGGAGTCGATGCCCATTCGCATTACCACCGAAAAGAGGAGTCACTTTACCTAGTTTCACATACAGAAGTTTTTTTATAGAAGTGGACGCTGTGAATCTTCCGTGAAGAGCTGTGCTATTAAAGTTCTTTGCACACGTAGGATAGTAGAGAGCAGTAATCAGCATTAGTTATGTTAGAACCGTGTCAGGTTCCGGCAGCAGCATAACGAGGGTTTTAATTGGCCACAGCTCTTCACGGAAGATTCACAGCATCCACTACTATAAAAACTTCTGTATGTGGAACACTTCATTAACCATACAGCTCCATGGTCTCTGAAAAGATAACACACTGGGACCAGCCATGAGATCGAGGAGTTTGTCTTCTTGGATGCCCTGAAGAAGCCCAGATACGGGCGAAACACGTTGGCTGTATTCACAGTTCTTCACGAAACATGAAATAAAGGATTTAATTGAGAAATACAAACCTCTCGTTTCATCTGCTTTGTTTGGCAATTTTTGTTTTGCTATACACTATTTTTGTTGCCTCTAAGATTCTTGTGCTTTTAGTTGATTAAATATGTGAAGGAAATATTTAAGTTGTGGGAACCTGAGGCTGAAACAATTCTGCCGGTAAACAGCGTTTTGTTCGCATGCTAAACAACGCATGCCATAACAACGCGGTTGTTACAACGACTGCGTTGTTATTTCGCATACCGTTACAACGCAAGTCGGAAGAACGACTTGCGTTAGGGGGGAGAAGGTGTTGGATTTAAAATCCAACACCTTCCCTAGTGTCCCCACAGACTGGAGTTGGAATAGTAAATTATACTATTCCAACATCCAGCGCACCCTAAAAGCAAGTCGTTGTTCCGACTTGCGTTGTAACGGTATGCGAAATAACGCGGTCGTTGTAACGACCGCGTTGTTATGGCATGCGCTGTAAACGCATGCGAAAAAAAGGCCTATATTCAATTCTGCCACTTCTAGCATATACAACAAGCATTTACAATGCAATAGGTCTCACAACTGCAAGTTTTAGAGCTATTGGTATTGTAAATGGCAATGCCTTTTGAAAAATTAACAGGTATTGTAATTTATAATAGTAATTTTCCACCAGTACCATAACTACCACTATTATTATTACTATCACCACAGAGTAGTAATAGTAATAATTGTAGTGGTGGTTATGGTACTTGTGGTGGTTGTAGCGGTGGTGGTAGTAGCGGTGGTGGTAGTGGTGGTATTGGTACTGGTGGTGGTGGTGGTACTGGTGGTGTTAGTGGTGGTGGTACTGGTGGTCTACGTGGATTTTATTTCATTACTTATGCTACTGCTGGAATATTTTTTTACAAAAACTAACAAACATTATCATTTGCAACGCCAATAGCTCAAACTTTTAGTAATGCCAGCCCAATTGCATTGCAAATGCTTGTTTTATGTTGCAGGCATGAGGTGCATCATCTGCTTCCCAAAATACAATCTTAGATTTGTAGAGACACTCGTAACAGTCCTATGGTAGGAGGCAGTTGTTCAGCCAGTGTAAGGCTAATAGCTCACAACTTTGCATTTTGATACCTGAAGTTTTAAATTACAATAAATGTAGTAGACCTCAGGCAGGAGACTTGAGTTACCAGTAACTGTGGAAAGAGCAATAACTTTAGAAACTGGTGCTTTATTTCACCTTTTCTGTGGTGTGAAGGTTACGTAACTGTTTTATTGCGTTCGAATGGGCACAATGGGGCTTATTTACAAGTCCCTTGCACCGCCGGTGCTTCAATTTTTGTGTGGGGAAAAAGTGACGCAGCGGCGGCGCAAGGGGCTTGTAAATAAGCCCCAATGTCCTGTTTCTCTGGCTCTAAAGCAGCTTTGCTGACCTGGTTCTCTGGCTCTACAACGGCTCTGCTGACCTGGTTCTCTGGCTCTAAAGCAGCTCTGCTGACCTGGTTCTCTGGCTCTAAAGCAGCTCTGTTGACCTGGTTCTCTGGCTCTAAAGCAGCTCTGCTGACCTAGTTCTCTGGCTCTAGAGCAGCTCTGCTGACCTGGTTCTGTGGCTCTAGAGCGGCTCTGCTGATCTGGCTCTAGAGCAGCTCTGCTGACCTGGTTCTGTGGCTCTAAAGCAGCTCTGCTGACCTGGTTCTCTGGCTCTAAAGCAGCTCTGCTGACCCGGTTCTCTCCCTCTAAAGCAGCTCTGCTGACCTGGTTCTTAGGCTCTAGAGAAGCTCTGATGACCTAGTTCCCTGGCTGTGAAGCAGCTCTGCTGACCTGGTTCTCTGGCTCTACAGCAGCTCTGCTGACCTGATTCTATGGCTCTAAAGCAGCTCTGCTGACCTGGTTTCTCTGGCTCTACAGCAGCTCTGCTGACCTGGTTTCTCTGGCTCTACAGCAGCTCAGCTGACCTTGTTCTCTGGCTCTAGAGCAGCTCTGCTGACCTGGTTCTCTGGCTCTAGAGCAGCTCTGCTGACCTGGTTCTCTGGCTCTAGAGCAGCTCTGCTGACCTGGTTCTCTGGCTCTAGAGCAGCTCTGCTGACCTGGTTCTCTGGCTCTAGAGCAGCTCTGCTGACCTGGTTCTCTGGCTCTAGAGCAGCTCTGCTGACCTGGTTCTTAGGCTCTAGAGCAGCTCTGCTGACCTGGTTCTCTGGCTCTAAAGCAGCTCTGCTGACCTGGTTCTATGGCTCTAAAGCAGCTCTGCTGACCTGGTTCTCTGGCTCTAAAGCAGCTCTGCTGACCTGGTTCTCTGGCTCTAAAGCAGCTCTGCGGACCTGGTTCTCTGGATCTAAAGCAGCTCTGCTGACCTGGTTCTCTGGATCTAGAGCAGCTCTGATGACCTGGTTCTTAGGCTCTAGAGCAGCTCTGCTGGCTTGGTTCTCTGGCTCTACAACGGCTCTGCTGACCTGGTTCTCTGGCTCTAAAGCAGCTCTGCTGACCTGGTTCTATGGCTCTTAAGCAGGTCTGCTGACCTGGTTCTCTGGCTCTACAGCAGCTCTGCTGACCTCGTTCTCTGGCTCTACAGCAGCTCTGCTGACCTGGTTCTCTGGCTCTACAGCAGCTCTGCTGACCTGGTTCTTTGGCTCTAAAGCAGCTCTGCTGACCTGGTTCTCTGGCTCTACAACGGCTCTGCTGACCTGGTTCTCTCCCTCTAAAGCAGCTCTGCTGACCTGAAGCGCAGCCGCTAAAGTTAGCGACCGCGCTCCAAAATAATTAAATAAATAAACAAATGCAAATGCAACAATACAAGCCCGGTGTAAGAAATGGCTGCGGAGAGAAATAAGCATAAAGATACATAGAACTATTAGGAAACAACAAAACGTAATACTAGAAAGCAAGCACCCATGTAACTGGTATTGAACCCTTCCAGTGCCACCCTTCCTCATCGCTCCCCAGAATCGTTTTAAACATCAAAGTACATCATACGGACTTACAACATACAGATTTGGATCGTGCTAAGTGAAAGTGAAGACTGAAGAGACGCCGTGGGCGTGCCCATCTGCTGTCGGGGACAAGCTGATAGAGACGCCGTGAGCTCGAGCGCGCAAAAGTGAAAGCGTGCGGTGGGAGCGCTCGAAAGTGAAGAGACGCCTTGCGCGTGCCCATCTGCTGTCCGGGCGCGCACATGTTTTGTCTCCCTTCGCGCACCAAACCCACAACAATAGTCTCGCCAAGGCGAAGCAGCGCATGCGCTAGGCGAGACCTAACAAGGCGAAGCAGCGCATGCGCTGCGTTCGCTAGGCGAGACCTAAAAAGGGGGTCCAGCGTATGTCCAGGTGCGCTGAATCCTGTTAGAATTCCTAGATCTGCACATAAAATGCGTTTACAGACAATGAATCTAAGTGGACCTTGTTCACATACTGGGCCTACTTTGGCCTGAAACACTATGCATGCACAATCCTTCATGAAGCGCTTGCTTTAGAGACACGACAGAATAATGCCCAGCTTAGCTCCGCTTTGAGGTCTGACACCTACAACCAGCCAGGGCACAAATGTGACGGAAGCCTTTTAAGCCTCACCTTGCCTCGTCTTCTTTTCCAGAGAAGCACAAACAAACATGCGCTACTCAGGTGCAAATTAAACGGCCTGCCTCTTGAAATTAGCCTTTTACATCTGGCTACCATCCTTGGAACCAGATTAACACTTACTGCTTCGAAACCTGCTAAGCCTAAACTGCATTTATCCACCGAAGCTATGATGCTGTCAAAGGAAAGGGTTCAATCATGAAGTAAGAGACAAGCAAAGACAGACAGAACGACAGAAAAAGAAAGTAAGACAGAAAAGGCAGAACACTCCTGAAGAGCCAAATATAATGAAGAAGATGGACAAATAAGTCTTCAATGTCGCTCCTGCTACCAAAACGCAATATTTTGTACTAAGCAAGATGACTTTTTAACAGAACTTATAATTGCGGAAACATACAAAATTAGGTATTGAAAGTATTTCAGGAAATGACAGGTAGAGGTTTCAATAATGTTAAGTAATTATCAGTCACCATTTTTTTATTTTTTTTATTTACAATCAGTTGAATATGAAATTATACCCATAAGGCTTTACAGTTTTAGTTCCAAGTTATTTCCATTGTACAATCCTTTCGACTCCTGATCAGGATAATGAGTTAGTACGGAAGTTGGGTTAACTAATAACGGTATTATGGTAACAAGCGTGATTTTCGGTTTTATTATCTTGAGAAATAGCTTGAGTAACAAAATTAAAAAAAAAAGAAGAAAAAGATAGATAAAATTATGGGATGGTATAAGAAAGCGGGCCCTGGGATACAAGGAGTAAATAGATAGAGTGAGTTGAGAAAATGTTAAGGTCTGTTTCCCCTACAATAAAATATATTTAATAAAAAAAATAAAAAAAGGAGGCGGGGGCTGTCTAAATAAGGAAAGACAATAAATATCTACAGATAACACAACACTGCCATCTACAGGCAGAAACAAAATACATCGCATGAAGACGATTTAATTCGTGGCATGTAATTGTAAAAATATGATACAAATAGAAAATAGGGGCGCAATTAGTTACCCTGCAATTAAGTAGTTAATGGACCCGAAATAAAAACATAGCTCTTGTGCTACGGTAATGGTGCTCACGACTAACTCACACAGACATTATGAGTGGATTGCATCAATGTGTTCACGTTTAGAGAGGTTGACAACGCGCCTCCTTGGAAACCAAATATGTGGACAAATATTGTTGGTTGGCAGACAGGACTTCGAGCTCATACTCTGCCTCTAACGTGGCACTGGCCAGATTTCTCATTTCATACACAAGTATATTAACCTTCAATATGGAAAAGGCGCAGACAAACCACTGGAAATATGGGAAAATCATGTTTTTCAAACATTTTGCCACCATACAAAAACCTGGGTTTCAGCAGATCAATGAGGGACATTGGGCGCTGGGAGACACCATGGTGAATTGACAGAGGCCCTTGCTGCCCGTGAACTCTGACCCCCGGAAACAGATGGCCGCGCTCTCCCCAGCTACTTCAAGGAAAGGTGCGGGGGAGCTGGCCACTGGCCAGAGAATAGAACAGGAGAGTTTACTAGGCCCTACCTGAAGTTTTTATGGAGATGTTCTATGTTCACATTCCTAATGCTAATGCTTCACATATTAACACAACAGTACTTGCCTGTTCTTTTTTTGCTTTGGTTCAACATACAAAAAAAACTTTTAATTATCTCATTGTGGTATTTCTTGAGTTGTCCGGCTCTTAAGTGGGGATCCCCTGGTACACAAATAACTCTTCAAGGGTTCCTGACAGGTCTGAAGTTCTCTCACTACAGAGCCAGCCCCTGTGGCTTAGCCCATGAAGAGCCAGCGAGACCCACCTGCTGCCCCAGCCCTGCCGGCTCACAGGATCCACATATGAGGACAAGCGCCTACTCTAACCCTACAAGAGGAGTTACCCTGGAATGCCATCATTTGCTTATTGCAAGTTAAGCAGGCACCCTGACCAACCAGAATACAAGCATAGAGACTGGAACCCATACTGCATAATATTATACATCCCTGCCAACCTATCCAACGCTTTCAACCTTCAGCAAGGCACAAGACAAGGTTGTCCCCTCTCCCCTCTCCTTTTCCTTCTAACTCTGGAAGTCCTTCTGATACAAATCAGAGAGGACTCCTCCCTTCCAGGCATCCCCATCAAAGCAGGGACACAGACGCAGCTAATGCGGACGACGTTCTCCTATTTACCTCCCAGGCGGAGATTGCCCTACTCAACCTCATATCCACTATGAACTACTATGGCCAAACCTCAGGCTACTGTCTCAATAAAGAAAGAACAGAGGTGCTACCTCTTAATATACACTGCAACAGCAGCATTATAAAAGACCTTGGCCTTAAATGGGCCCCTGACAAAATAAAAAACCTAGGTCTGTGGTTCACCCAAAACTTAAAGGAATTCACAGACCACAACGAGAAAATTATCTTACCCCAAATCATTGCTCCTCTAGATACATTACCTGGTGGGGACAAAATGAATTGGTCAAAATGATGATCTCTCCACTCATTAACTTTCCAATTAGCATGTCACCGATCCGCCTCTCCGACTTCCTTCTTTTCAAAAATTGACGAAATTGTCTCAGAATTCTTATGGCAATCAAAAAAACCCAGAGTTGCCTTATAGAAGTTAAGAAGGCCTAAAACACTAAGTGGCCTAAACGTACCAGACTACAGGAGATACCAACATGCATTTCTAGCTACTCAGGGCAGTCTCAGGTATATCCCTCAAACAACTCCCCCCGCGCCTTGAAATAGAAAAGGTGCCAGCGGATCCCTTATCACTCATCTCCCTCATCACTACTTGGAAACTAACAGCGGAACACTCTATGGATATACTCGCATGCACAGCACGAGCCCTCTGTAAAATTGGCAAACTTCTAAATAACATACGATACTCCACTCTGTCCTCGCTATGGCACAATGAGCACCTCAAAATAAATAGAACACTATTCTGTGAAAACTGGGTGCGTAAGGGCATACTATACATAGGTGACCTAGGTTCCCCCCACGATCCAATACCCTTCTCTCAAATTAAAGCTAAATTTCACTTAAATGACTTAGATTTCAAAAATTAAAGTAATTATTGCCAGGCGTAAAACCCCGACAGCTGACCTGACTGACACGCTACGTTCATACTCCAAAGGGGGCCACTTAGACTCGAAGCTTTACTCCCTCCTATGTCCTACCAAGTCAGCTCTAACGAAACCAATAGAAAAGAAATGGGAAGCACTACTTTATGACACTAATAACCTTACGCACTGAACTGGTCTCATATCTTGACGAACCTTACCGCCAACAAAATCACACCTGCTCTAGCTCAAAGCAGCTGTTGTGTGATGCGTATGACTCACTGGCTAAACTATTTAGACTAGGCTTATAACAAACAAACTAAAGCGCAAAGGTGCACCACTTCGTAACAAGAAACAACAGACACATTACAAATCATCAGATCCGTGTCCATAATATTTTCCATATATTTTCTTCTTTTATTTTTCGAAATATTCTTGATACGTAAAAAATCCACAGCCGACGCGTTTCGTCCAATAATGGACTTCTTCAGGGCATTGAAGCCAAAAGGGCGGACACTCCTGGAGATAAATCAACATCAAAGTTCCACCCCCTGGGTGTATATTGGTTCCTATCCTCCGTATGTCAACAAAATCAGAATAACTATTCCTTAATCAAGAAAAAAGCAGTATTTATTTATAGGAATAGTACCCTCCACACAACTCCTTCCGGCGTGCGCCTCACTGTAATATAGTGGGCCAACAGTTGAAGCGGGCAATCTCCCAAAACAGCCTTGATATGGCCAAAGAAATATATACGGCGACCTCGAACGATCTCCTCCGAGGACGTAGACGGTGCCGTCCTCGGAGGAGGCTGTTTTGGGAGATTGCCCGCTTCAACTGTTGGCCCACTATATTACAGTGAGGCGCACGCCGGAAGGAGTTGTGTGGAGGGTACTATTCCTATAAATAAATCCTGCTTTTTTCTTGATTAAGGAATAGTTATTCTGATTTTGTTGACATACGGAGGATAGGAACCAATATACACCCAGGGGGTGGAACTTGGATGTTGATTTATCTCCAGGAGTGTCCGCCCTTCTGGCTTCAATGCCCTGAAGAAGTCCATTATTGGACGAAACGCGTCGGCTGTGGTTTTTTTACGTATCAAGAATATTTCGAAAAATAAAAGAAGAATATATGGAAAATATTATGGACACGGATCTGATGATTTGTAATGTGTCTGTTGTTTCTTGTTACGAAGTGGTGCACCTTTGCGCTTTAGTTTGTTTGTTATAATCCTGTTTTGGATTGCACCGCGGCAGTGGGTGTGTTAACGGTGTGCACACACGATCACTGGAGAAATCCTATTATACTAATTAGGGATAGTGGGTCAGGTGCTAGGTCTTTACGGGGTACACTGCCAAACCTGTGTGTTTCTCATAATATTTAGACTAGGCCTTCGGGATACGGACGCATGCTGGAGCTGCAAGAAGGGACAAGGTGACCTTGCACACATGCTTCTAGATTGCAAATACTCTAAAAAAAGATTCTGGGCTGAAACGAGCAAAACCATATCTCAATTTCTAAATCTAACTTGGACACCAACTTTAGCCTCCATCTCCCTCGGTATCCTTTCCTCTGACATGCAATATAAGCTAAAAAGGGAAAACCGACTTCTTTGGGATATCCTCGTATCAATCGGACTCAAAGTGCTTCTCTCAGAATGCAAAGACCTCTGCAAACTAAGTCCACATACCTGGTGGGAATGGGTACAATTCACGAGAAGGGTGGACAACTCTTTGAACGCATTCCTTTAAAACTAATTCAAAGAAAAAAATCTGGTCCAAGCTAGGCTCCTATATCCAGGATACACGCCCATAGATCACGCCATCCTCTCCCCCGAACACATTCCCTAACATCCCTTCCTACTCCTCTCACTCCTTTTTACCCAGTCTGGCCTATCCTCTCTCTCTATCCTTCCACCTTTCATTTCCTTCTCTTTTTACTAACATAATCCATACAATTAACAGGGGTACCTTCCTTTGTATAGCCACCTCCTGGTCAGCCTCTTTGATTACCCCGGATGCATTGCTTCAAAATACCACTCACATATTCTTACTGAATACAAACCTACACATCATACACAACTCCAGCTGCTTCTTCACACCACGTACCACGTGCTATAGAGGAGATGGGCTGTGGACTACCCCTTCGGCCGTCGCCTACCCAGCCGGACATTGGGCAGACCTTACTTCGTCTCTCCGTCGTACTCTCCCTCCTACCCCTTTACTCCACCCACTTTCTCCTTTATGCTCCATTTATCCCTCCTCTTTGCTCTCTAATTGTTTTCTCATTGAGACCTAGCCGCTTGACTGATGCCCGATGGAGCTACCTGATAGCTATAGAGGACATGGGCTGTGGACTTCCCCCCCTCGGCCGTCACCTACCCAGCCGGACTTTGGGCAGACTCTCCTTCGTCTCTCCATCCATCCTATCTCCATCCTTTCTCCCTCCTACACCTTTACCCCACCCCCTTTCCCTTCTAAGCTCCATTTATTTCATCTTCCGACGCTCTTGAAATGTTTCCTTGTAACTGATGTAATTTTGTGGAACCTTATGTAAAGCACTCTGATACCTCCGGGTCTAGCCAGCGCTAAATAAAACTCAAATAAATAAAGTACTATAGTATCAACCTGAATTCCACATTTGTTGCCCGCACAAGAACTCACTTATTCTTTCCTCAGTATATCTTTACTGTATTTGTACTTTTTCCCTGTAAAACCTCAATAACATTTATCCTGAAATTAAAAAAAAATAATTCATAAACATAATGACGCACAACCTTTCCTGCGGAGTCCTGATTGGCCTCAACCAATTCCTTCACACAACACCGCATCACATTCCTGCACTTTTTCACCACACTTTTTGCAAAGTTTACTTTTTTTTTACAGAATTGCAGTTGGAGGGCGAGGCTGGCTAAGCACCCTTTCAGATTGTTTCTGCTGCCGAAGGCAGAATGTTGGGGCAGCTGACTTTGCTTTTTGAGGTGTAGACTTCCTAGATGCTAAACCTTGCAATGGTGCAGTATGAAGACTGAATTCTCATGTGGCTCTGTTCTCCTCTGAGCAGAAACATTCAGACCTGCACCTACCTGGGCCAGTGGCGGCTCCATGCTATGGCGGAGGAGCGTCGCCCCCCGCCAGCCTCAAAACGATTATAAAACGGGTTTATTATTGTTTTATTTTTCAGGTTCTAAGAGCTGGCGAGTCTTGGGGGCAGGGTCATCGCGGGGGCAAGGCAGTCACGAAAAGGAGTGGTGCGCATATCGGTTTGGTAGGCCGTCCCAGGACGGGCAAACCGACATGCGCACTGAGCTGTCTCCAATCCAGCTGCGTTGCTGGGTTGAAGACAGCAAGCACAGGCTCCCAGTCTCTATGGGGGTGCAAATTCGCAGAGCTCAGGCCAATCCAGCGCTGCTTTCAAGGGAGGACCTGGCTTGGCAGTTCGGGCTGGACTGTTCCCATGAGGCACAGGGTCAAGACTGATTTGCGTATGGCTGGGTTCAAACTGGAATGGCATGGTGAGCAAAAAAACGATGGATTTAGGCCCAGATCTCTGTACTGGGGTGAATGTATGACATTGTTCTGCATTCTGTCCATCAACTGTTGTTTTTGCATTCTTCAAGCATGAGAGCAGCATCAGGATTGGCCGCAGGGGACACTGCTGCGAGGACACAGACTGAGCAGAAGAGAGTCAGAGGCACAGAAGTTTTTTTTTCCTCCATTTTTAAAAAAATGTTTTATTTGTTGTCGTTCCCCCCCACACCCACCTCCCTGTCGTTAAACCTCAACCCCCTCGTCACTTCGCCCACAGACCAGCTGCTACTGACCTGGGCCCCGGCTGCCACCTGCCCCACCAGGTACTCCACAATGACATCTGTCAGCAGCTTCAACAGCCGGTGGCTGGCCTCCGGGTACTGGTAAAGCCAGCGCTTGGCTTTGGACATGGTGTTTGAACCACCACCTTCAATCATGTACGTCATCAGGGTCCACTGCGGGGAAAGAGACGAGCATTAGAACATACGACAGGCAGATTTCATTACAAGACGGAAGGCTCACATTATGGTTCCTTTCCTGTGCTTTATAAACATAACAAATCAAGGCTTTCATTCACAAAAGTTAGGAAAATCTACATCACAACTCAAACCCCTTGGAAAACTCCTCCTAATAAAAAATGTGCCTGTGAGTATAAGAGGCGCACAAGCAGAGCCTAATTTAGAGGCTTGGATTAAACATTAGTATAAAAAAAATTTAATTCTGTGGGGAGCAGTATTGTGTTTTGTTACTATTATGGCCACGTTGCACAGTGGCACCAAGTAACCGCCTGCAGTAATGTAAATATGTTTTCGCTGGGTCTATACACCATCATCACCAGAAGTGCAGACTTGGAACTGGGGAACCAGGTTCGAGTCTCGGCGTCGGCTCAACATTATATGATTCTGGGCAAATTACTTAAGGCTAGATGTAAAACAGTTTTTAGCTGTCGCAAACAGAAAATCGGGCCGTTTGCGAACGCTACAAAGGGTTGTAGGATGTACAAACCCTATTTTGCAAGTCGGTAACCTATTACAGATTGGCAAAATAGGGTTTGCGAGTCGCTATTAGGAAGGGGCGTGCCAAGGGCGTCCCTTCCTAACAGCGAGTCGCAGTGGGATGTTCAATTGTTTTGCGACTGCAATTGCGGTCGCAAAACAATCACAGTTACCATCAATTTCAAATTGGTGGTCAGTCGCAAACAGGAAGGGGGGCCCACCTTTGTATTTGGCAGCGAAAATATTTTTAAGAGCAGGCAGTGGTCCCACAAACCACTGCCTCCCCTTAAAAAAATGACAAAAAACCCTTCATTTTTTTCTTTTAAACGTATCCCGTTTTCCTTTAAGGAAAACGGGCTGCATTTGGGGGGAAAAAAAAGAAACCTTTACTTTATTTAAAAAACAAACAGACATGCTGGTCTGCTGTCCTAGCCTTCCACCATCCCTGTGATTGTAGCCCATTCACAATGGGTCGCAAATTGTGACCTGAATATTGATGAGGCAGCTCATTTGCGACCCCATTGGGAATTGTTAAATGTGTCGGAGACACATTAGTACATTCCATTTTGCGAGTCGCAAATTGCTAGTCGCAAAGAAATCACAAATTGTGACCCGCAAATCAGAATGGTCGTATATCTGGCTACTAACCTCTCCGGGCCTACAAAAAATTAATGCGTCCTTGGGTAATGTAACTGGTGCTCATGTAAAGCGCTCGAATACCTTCAGGTCGAGTTCGCGCTACATAAAACTGCACAAAAAAATTTTTATAATTCACTACGACCACGTGCAAATTCCAATATGCCCATACCATAAGCATCCTTGCTACCTTACTCTGATCCTTAGTGTTCTCTTGAGTCACAGCGCCATCTAGGAGCAGCCTGTGGTACTGCATGCTGGTTCCTAGCTGCCCGATGCCATCTTTAGATGACTACGACTGGTAATCATTTTTTAGCATACATACTCTCTTAAGATATATTCCGTAATGCTGTTAGATGTTTTCCAAACACTAGTTACCCCTCTCCTCCCAATAACTGAAAGCAGTAGGACCTCGAGTTTGCAGCATCTGAACTGATTAATGCATTTTTACAAATTTTCATGACCCACTATTCCTGTGACATTATTCATTGTATTAATTTCTTAAATCACTATTCACATCAATTTATTGTTGACATTCTTTGCTTGCACGCTTTGCTGTACCAAAGTTTCCAAACGTGCCTTCGAGTATAATACAGTCAGGATGTGTTTCGCGCAAACTCTGGTTTCAAAGTGCTTTGCTTAAGTGTCACCAATTTTACGGAGAGCGCAGCAAGACACTACCAATCTCAGTGTCCCCCACATTTAACACCACGCGGATAGATCCACTTTTTGCCAACTACCAAAGTAATGGCATCACACGAGATTCCTGATAATCAAAACATGCAGCGCACCAACCACAGAGGCACAACGCACAAGAGACACACACACCAACGGGCTTTAAGTGGGATGAAAAAACTGGGGGGGTGGGGGGGGTCTCTCAAAGGGGCGTGGCCGATATAATTAAGGATGTGGCTAAAAACACTTAAGCTAAAAATCTGTGCTTCGCATAGTGCGCCTCCCGACTCGAATTTTGCTGCTTTTGTCATTGAATCCAGACATATAATACAAGTAACATTACACCTACAACAGGACTATTGGCTTTGTCAATGGTTGTTAGTTGCATAAGCCCTTAAGCAACAACTACGGCTTTGTTGTATAGAACATTGAAAATGCTTCCGTTCTGAAATGATGAGACTGTGAAAGAACTAAAACCAGTCTCTTTGAAGTTACATCAAAGGCAGTGAAGGGTGCATAATTACGATTTTTTTTTCACCCGGAGGGTGAGGGCAAAATTGGAGAGCCCAATAGGGACTAGTCTCAGGACCCAGACCACTTAAAGCCCTGGACACCAATAACCTTGAAATATCTTTGATATAAGCGAATCCCCACCTACAGATGCCAAGTCGCGTGCTCACCCAGTCAGACATCAACACGGCCATGGTTCACCAGTTTCTCATAGTAAGCACTTTTTATACGGCTATTGTATAATACTGATCACTGCACAAACAGTAACCCTGCAAGCTCAAAACAGAGGTGCCATTTGAGCACAAATAAAGTAGCACTTTCTGAGCTACTACATTGACACATCTGCGCAAACTCATACTTATGAGTTCCAGAGTAGCATGCTACTTGCGCTTCAAAACCCCATCAGGGGTAGCAAGTGCTATATAAATACAAACCTCTTTCCCTCTTCTATCCCGCCACCTACTCTTCTCTACCCAAATAACTGAATAACATATCCACTACTCAAATTACTTCATATTTTACTATACTAATTTTCAACACTAATCCTTAATGGGTTCCGGAGTGGCGTGCTACTCGCCAGAAAAGCGCTTCAACACCCATCAGGGGTAGCAAGTGCTATATGAATGCAAACCTTTCTTCCCTTTTATCCCTCCGCTATCCTTCTCACTCCAAATAACTGACTAATATCCACCACTGAAACTACTTTCATATTTCACCATATTAATTCACCACTAATCCTTTATGAGCTTCCGGAGTAGCGTGCTTCAACACCCCATCAGGGGTAACAAGCGCTATATAAATACAAACCTTTTTTCCTCCTCTATCCTTCTGCTATCATTCCAAATCCAAATAACTGACTAACCTATCCACCACTTAAAATGTACTTGCATGTTTCACTATACTAATTCAACACTAATCATCTATGGGTCCCGGAGTAGCGTGCTACTCGCCGAAAAAGCGCTTCAACGCCTAGTCAGGGGTAGTAAGCGCTATATAAATGCAATTACAATACAATGATGGATTTAAGACAATCCCCAAGGATCTAACGCGCTCTTTTGTGGTAGTGTGGGCGAGCAGTTAGACTTATATCAGTGTAGTACTAAGCATTTGTTGTACTCACAGTGGCAATATATGAGACACACAATCAAAGAATAAATCCGAGACCCGGTTAGAAAAATAACACTTATTTCTATATACATTTCAAAACCAAGAACTTTGTTCAAAGGTACGTACTTTTTGCGTTATCAATTTTTACAAGTAACACTTTTAAAGTTGTGTGCCTTTATGCATAATGCAATCCTATGGGAGGAAAAGTCAAAAATGCAATGAAGGTAAGTACAGTCTGTTTCAGGGGATCACCTTCTGGGGTTAGAATTGTGGAAGGCCAAGGTCCAAAGTTCTACCAGCAGTTCTTCGGGAACTGCCCGGGTTTCACCGGGAGCAGGGTGCTGGGGAGGTTGTAGCCGGGCGTGCTACTGTGAAGGGGGGGGGGGGTCACCTGGAAACAGGCTGCACAGGGGGACTTGGGGACAAGTCGGAGAGCTCCCAATCAAGGGCTTGGGTTGCAAGGGGTCTTGGAGCAAGGGGGCATAGCAGGTTCCTTGGTATCTGGGCCGGGCGGCTCGGTGCACAGTGGTTAGGGCGGCTGGGCTGATGCTCAAAGAGGCTCCTTGTGGTTAGGGACAAACAGCTGGCAGGGGCAAAATCAGGACAGCTGGGCCACTCACGAAGTGGGTCTCAGTGATGCTGATGTCCCTCAACAGCTGCTTGGTCGTGGTGGAGTCAGAATCCAGACTGGACTCTCACTGTTGGTGTCTGGTGTAGGGCGACCGGTACTCCGGGTATGGTCTCCGGTTGGTCCCAGTGTCTTCACACTCGGAGATGAGGCAGATCTGTCCATCCAGAGCAAGATTACCTTCTCTTAGTAGGTCTACAGCGTCGGTCGGGCCGGGGAGCTTCAAGGCGGTGGACCGGACTCTGCTTGTTGGTGCCTGCGGGCTGCAGGGGAGTAGCTCCTCCACTCCCAGGGAGACTGTAGCTGATTTTCAAAGTGCTGGCAGGCTACCCAAGGCTTTGGCAGTTCTTCCGTGCTGGAAGGACGAGTCACTCTGTCGCGATTGTCGAGAGAGTTTGCGAGCAGGCAGGGTTTTGCACCAAAAGTTCCTCTGCTGGTCTAGCTGGGCAGTGACTCTTCTTAGTCTTTCTTCTCGTGATCCATCGAATCTTAGTTCTTGGGTTCAAGGGTGCCACCTAAATACTCAATTTTGGAGCGTTATAGGGATGCAACAGGTAGCAGTCAATGGGCTAGCTACCTTTAAGTGTCTACACAAGTGCTTAATTTGAGCCGGGGCTTTCCGGTGCTCGGCACCAGCACCTAATTGTCAACAACATACTTGTAACAGTCCACCACATGGTGGCGCTGCTCAAGAGCAGAACAGTAGTTTAGGAATACAATATACATTAAAATTGCTAATACCCGCCTCCCCAGTCATTTCTTTAGCTTTGGGGACGTGGAATAATCTGAACTGTCGCATTTACATGTGAGAGAGATGGTTAGTAGTTGTTTTGGCAGTGATGACAAGGGCGATGGGTGGTGCAAGCTGCAGTGGCCGCCTGGTCAGAGCCCTGGCACTTCATATTTTACAAATTAAGCACTGGTCTACACCCTCTATATGACCACTCCCTGTGGGAAGGGGGCATAACCCTGACCCTAGAATACTAATCCCGCCCAAATCAAGATGGGGGAAATTTGGAAAGTGGGGTCCACATCGGCTGGCCCACTTTAGGGTTGGTGCCGGCTGAAAGTGGGCACATCTCCTAATCTTACTAATTTTTTGCCTGTCTTGCTGTCAAAAAGTGAGGTCAGGACAGGGGGGTTAGCATCTCCACTATCTGGAGAGGCATGGGTCGCATATCAAAAGTGGCAGGGCATTTGAAGCTTCCTGCCCTGGAAAGGCTCATCCTGCAGGGAGGAGGTGTAAACCCCTCCACCCAGAGCAGGCTTTGTTCCTGACCTGCTAGAGCGAAGGCTCTCACCTCATGGCGTCAGAAACTTGTCCATTGTGACTGGCTGGACGGGACCAGTAAGTGAACACACTAGTACTCAGTAGGTTTTCAGGCTCACCTTAAAAGTGCCCTCTGGGTGAATTTCTTAATAAATCCAACACTGGGAACAGTGTGGGATTATTAAGACGAGATGTTTGGTACCAAACATCTGGGGGTACAGTGAAGCCATCATGTAGCTGGGGAACTCGTAATCACAGGTGTCCAGCCCGTGTACTAAGTATGGCTTCCCTATGCACTTTTGTGGTATCCTAGGGTGAACTTAGATATCACAGGGGCACATCCACTTGTGCTAATATGCCTACACATGGGTATAGTGCACCCTTCTTTAGGGCTGTTAGGCCTGCTGTAGGGGTGACTTACCTATACTACATGCATCGCTGGGTAGGCATGGCACACAGGAATGTGTGCCATGTCAACTGTTTTTCTCTACACCAAGACAAGCAGGTTGCAATGGCAGTTTGCATGAGCTTGATGAGTGGTCCCTTGGGGTGGCACAATTCATGCTACAGCCCTTAGGAACCCTTATTAGTTCCAATGCCGTAGGTACCAGTAGTACCACTAACAAGGGACTTACATGGAGCCTAAAGTAGTGCCAATTGTGGAACAATGGTACAGTTTAGGGAAAGAACACTGGTACTGGGGGCCTGGTTAGCAGGAACCCAGTACACTTTCAGTCAACGTTGCACCAGATACCAGGCAAAAAGTGGGAGTAACTATGCCAAAAAGGGGCACTTTCCTACAACCAGCCTTTGTATTTGGTGCACCGATATTTAATTGCACCATCTGTGGGCTTGGAAGCAGAGCTTCGGCATTCATTCTTTTACATATGAAGCTTGCGCTTTACAAATATACATAACACTGCAGCACAGTGTGCCCATCGTAGGCAGAAATGTAGTTATTACCTCGATGTGAACATCACAGTGGGACGGTGTTTGTGCCGGAGTTGGGGACTAGGTTTATCAAAGAGGTTACATCATCCGTATCCATTTCTAACGTAGAAAGGTCATGCTCAACTGCATAGCTCCTAGATTCACCTAGTAAGAGCCTGTGGCATGGCACCATGATGCTGCCAGGCTTCACAGTGCTAGTGATCAGAGGATACATAAGGCAGGTAGTGAAATATGAGGACTACATGCGGTGAACAATGCATTTCAATGATCCAAAAACTCAACAGTGAAATTTCATGGATGCAGCGCCATTTGGAACTATACCGCCTTCTTCTCCATGGTAATTTCTAAGTTGTGCCAAACTTCCTTTGGCTCAGAGTGGGGGTGTTTGGTCCGTTTGGGACAGGACCGGTTAGAATCGGTGCCACAATCCCCTCTTTGGTGGTGCTGCCGCCATTTCTCATGAAGGAACACACAGGCAATGAAAGAGAGGCTATTTGTCCCGCAATATTGACATGCTTGTCTCCATCTTGGCCAGAACCTGCTCTCCCATTGACATCCTTGTCTCAAGAGTGGTTACACTACACACATGCAAGCACAGTGAACTGTCGGTACCCTGGGGGTATTCCTGGTCAGCAGGTGACACCCAAATGTCAGTGAGGCTGGGACGGAGTCAGTCAAACTCCGGCAGTGATCGCACCCTAACTTTACCCAACAAGGACTGGTTTATTGGGAATACTCACAGATTACTGTATACTTCACTATGCCAATATGCAAGAGATTCCCCCATTTGTGAGCAAGCTGCTTACAACTGGGAAGTGGGGTGCAGCTAAAGGTGGTCACAGACCCACCACTGCAAGGAAGGCCCTGGGTGAGAAGATACAGCTAGATCAGAGGAAGAGGATGGGAAGATAACATCCGAAACAGGTCGCTCTGTTTTATCATTTAAAGCAAACTTAGCTTTTCTATAGGTAATTGCATAGTATCCCACTGACCAAAGGCACTATTACCTGGTGATCTGCATTGTGCAATGATCTGGTAAACCGGGTATTTTTTAGACAAATTGTTTTAAATACCTGCAAATCTTCAAATCGGCGAAACTATGCATCCACACATGGTGTCCTTCTTCTAGCCTTCCATGGGCTTTTTGCAGGTAAAAGTTGTTCCTGCTTAAAGTTACCATGAACCAAATTATACAAAGTATGGCTGGAGAGTAAAGTGGGAGTTAGCACAAACAGGGCATTATCAGGGCCCATCTGCTTCATTATTTAAAATATGGCACAACAAGACACTATGGCCCGATTTACAAGTCCTGCGGAACAAAATGAACACATTCTTATGCATTAATTTGATTCTGAGTGAATATGAGATGTTTGCGCTCTCGCACCCGGCAAAATTGGGTTAGGAAAACAAACATTTTTCTGGCCGGAAATTCCTCCAGAAAATAAACTCAAGAGGCTTTGAGGGCGGCAGCAGCCAAGTCCCTCCCCCTCCCCCAAGAAGGCGAACGCTTGCTACAAAAAAAGCTTCCTCTTCTATCCCCCCACAGCCCTCCCTCACCCTGCCACCCTACCAACAGGCTTGCGCATAGATTTACCACTTGCTCAGAGTCGGTGTTCAATATGTGTAGTACAACCACATGGAATTAGGGATTCTATGTGATATGAGGACTGCACAAATTGGTCCCACATGGTAATTCCCCATTCCATGGGATGTTACTCAAAATTGCACTGTATTGTGTTGATTTTACCATGTGGTAATAGAAAAGAAAAAAGTTTAAAAATAAATAAAATCGCATGCGATTTTACTGCACTCCCAGTACCGTGCAAACTCCGAAATTCAGAATCAAGGCCTTTGTCTAGTCTGAAGCCACATGGCCACTGCTATTTTCCATAAGGAGAGCGTTCCCACTAAAGCGGAGTGGTAGTACTGCTCCTTCTGTGGCACCAATATTGTCCACAAGACCCGTCTGGCCTCTCAACACGACCACCTTCCCACCCCACCAATCCAGCTCGGACTATCGATGTTTGAAGGAGCTGAAAAGGGCCCTCATGTGTGCCTGATGCGAGGGCCCGACTCATTCCATAATGGGAAGTGTGTTGGCACATTGAGTAAGACTTCATTAGCAGGAGCTTAGCCTCTGCGCAGTAACTGTGCAGGTATGTCCAGTATCACGAAAAGACTGAAATCAACACAGTACAACGTGCACAAAATATTCACAATTTGAGCCTGTGCACTCAGTGCAGCAGAGGCCTTACGGGTCCTACTGCAGCATGCAAAGCACGCTCTCGAACACACCAACCATGTACCCAAAAGTGGGAGTTCTCACTTGAATGTTGGGTGCTGACCAATGGGTGGGTCTTTGCCCCTTTCAAGGGGAGGATGGAAAGGGGTCTGCAAAAACACAGTTAGGACTCTGCTGTCCCCATCTGTGTATGCACCTCCTGCCCTGGATGGCACAAAGGGGGGCTGCAGCGACTCCCATTGAGGTCATCCTGGTAATCCTTAAGGGTAGGTGAGAAGGCCCGAGCACACATGTGGCTCCATACCTTATTGCTGCATTTCCCCTTGCACGTGCAGCATGTCTGTAAACACTACTGCAAGAGAATGCGCAAACTGCTTTCCACCCGGTGTAAGCATTTTTAAAGGAAGTGAATACTCAAGAAGTAATTTACACAAACTACTGCTGCTCTCTGCCGTGCGCCCCTCGGTTGGTCCTTACACATTTGAAATCACGGATGTGGAGCTGGCTGTGGAGCATCCACCCAAACCAGTGGCAGTCGAGGACAACACATGCTGCATCGGTGGGTTATGTTTGTATCTTATGCGGGTGCTCTCCCTTAAAAATGCTTAACTGTTTTTTCCCCCCAGGAAAACACTAACAAACAAGCATTTGCAATGCAATAGGTCTCACATTTGCGAGAATTTAAGCTATTGGCATTGTAAATGAAAATGCCTTTTATTTATCCGTTTTGATAATTAACACAAATAAAAGGCATTGTCATTTATAATGCCGATAACTCAGACTCTTGTAAATGCGAGACCTATTTCACTTCAAAGAAGCAGCCGCCATTGTCCCGGGCTGCTTGGAAAGTGAAAGCGCAAATGGCGCGCTGAATGCTGCAGGAAAGCATGTTTTGCCAGCAGTAGGAGAAACTCATTTGAGAAAATAGTGCTTACAGTGGAAGCTACATCCCTGACTGACACCTGTCAATGCAAGCATCTTCCGCTCTGTTGTCGGGGACTTGTAATACGACACCCAGAGGAGTTGTGATAAAGAAGTCGCAGGCATAGCCTGCCTGATGACAGTCAATCAGTCCCCTGGCTGACGCTCCCGCAGAAAAAGGTGACACGCCCTAGATCTTTTTCCGGGGCAAGCGCCCAACTCCAGATTCTCAGGGATAGGCCAGCAGCAGGCAAAACTGATATAGGGTTCCTTGTGATGTTACAAAAAGTCTGATTTTTGCTGCGGAGAACTCCACTAATTAAATAGATTTGCCTATAATATCCGCCTCCGTGTCTTTAATAAAATCTTGATTTTCTCTGCCTATTTTAGGAAAGGCTTCATAGCCTAAAGACACAAATAAGAGTTGTCGGCATTACTCAGCTCAGTGATGACCAGGTTATCGACTACAGAAGGATGAAAAGCTAAGTCAAATCTACTGGTCGTTGAAAATGTCGACACCGAACATGTCCCTAAACCCCTGCACCAGAAATGAAACTGTCCAATAGTCCTGAATGTGACAGCCAAATGCAATGGACAGTCTGTGGGGTGAAAGGCCAAGCTGAGCACATGACAGTTCCTCTTGTGTTACACCACCATACAAATGCCCCAGCATTCTGAAAGGTGTGTGAGGTGAAGGGTCGCACTCCATGAGCCCAATTGGGTAACATCAGTCTGTGACCAGGGTGCTACGGATCTTTGAGGTGAAAGGTCACCGTCCAACAGACAATTGCTGAGGGCAATCACATTATCACACCGACCCCCTCCTCGAACAAAAACGCGTTCAATGGTCTCTATAAAGGGAGGCTGCCTAAGACTGCTTTGTTCTCTGAAGTCGTCACAGACCTCTCCCGCTCCCACAGAACCATCGTAGAGCACCACCTCCACATATACGGACAAAAGATGCGACGGGTCTGGTCAAGTTTGTGCCGAATTTGCTCTGAGTGCAGAAACTTTCCCTGATATAAGGTACAGTTCATGCATGCCTCCTAGAATGTACGCCACACCGTGTCACTAATATGCGCATCCTTGTAAAGACGTCTGAGAGAGAGAAGCACACCCACCGCACAGCCCTGCTAGCAGTGTTGGCGGAGACCTCTTTATCAGTGGTGTGGATTCCACCCCCAGATCCAATAAAATGTTTGAATACCCCACCCCCGGGGACAGTGTGGTGCAGCGTGCGTATGTGCAAATCACCGTCGCATATTAGCGCAAATATGCACCCACCCCCCCCCAACTACCTGGCTGGGAAGTAAGTGTAGATGCTGGCTTCACCGGCGCATTTTGTGAAATCCATTTAGTAATGACTCAGTGCCCCCACGCCGAGTCTGTAGATGTTCCCTCAGTAGTGCAACGCCACCTCTGACAGTGCTGTGGGCCCACGCCCACTTCCCCCAGTAGTGCAGTGCAGTAGAACAGTGTCCTTACACTGGGTCTGTGAAGGACCCTTCAGTAGTGCAAAGCACCACCACCCGGACTCTCCTATGAACCCTGCCCCACTTCCCCTTCGAGTGCAGTATCTCAGCGCCCTCACACTGGGTCCGTGGATGCCCCAACCGTGGTGCACTGCACTGGCACTAGACAACAGTGCTGTGTCTGCGGACCTCCACGCCCGGCAGTGTTTGAATGCGGAGAGACGCCCCCGGCAGCCCCTGCCCCCTTACTGTAGATCATGGCCAGGCCGGTCTCGTGCAGGAAGCGCGCCCGGCGGTGCTTGAAGAGTCAGATGGTGAGGATGAGCAGCAGGGTGAAGGTCAGCAAGCTGACACTGTCCTGCCGCTGGCTCTACTCCATGGCGCTAATGCTTTCCTCCTGTCCCAGCAGCCCGGGCACTCCCAAGGCCAGGGCGAGCAGAAGCCGCCGCAGGGCCGGGGCCAGCATGGTCGGGAGAGGGAACAGGGTCGCCGCCTCCTAACCAGCCGCCGCGGATAATAACTGCAGCGTCCGATTCCCCTATCCCAAGAGCTTACCAGGGACAGCGCCAGAACAGCCAGCCCCCTCTCTCTCCCGGCCTCTCAGAACACCCGAGTCTGGGGCTTCCTCCTCCTCACTGGGCCGTCCCTTTGCGGAGCTTGGTGCCGCCCCCTGCTCGCAGTCCGCTCCTCGCAGTGCTTTCTTAAATCTCACAGTAAAGACATCCCAGGTCGGAAATGCAGCAGCCATTCCAGAGGGCCACACCAGCCAAATAAATACATAAAAACAAGTTGTCGCCATTGCGCAAAGGCAGCCACTTGTTTATATTTGCGTCGCGCTTTCACTTTAACAATAGCTGCAGTCCCACACAGCACTCGAGGGGTGGGGCGGCAGTTATTGTTAAAGTGAAAGCGCAATGCTAAAATAAACACGCGGCCGCCAAAGCCGAATGAAAAAAAGAAAAAAAAAAAAAAAAAGTGTGCTTACCGACTAGTGAAGGAGACAGTGTAACGCCGCAAGTAAAAGATCCAGTCCTGATGGGCGGTCACAAAAGGAGACAGGGCAGTATCAAGGAGGGGCTAAGAAGCCTCATTATCAATCAGAAGCCAGGATTTACCATAGACACCAGCAATGAAAAATATGGGCGGGGCTTCCACAGCACTTCCACAACATACCCTACTACAGCATGCCTCGCAGAGCGAGCAGCACATGCGCTGCAACGCTAGGCTCGACCTAAAACCATTCAGTGGAGCTTCCATGACTCATCCTCAATCCGTTTAGTCGGATTTGCCAAAAGGGCCTCACCACTGTCCATTTGTTTCTATTTCTTGGACAAGATCTCGAAAAAGACCATGAAAAAGGAGGAGCTACCCGCCACATGAGGCATTTGACACAGATCACTGCGTTACTTTACTTTTAACACACTTCGACCAGACGGTTGTATAGCATCACTCCTAAAGACAGAAATCAGAGTATACGCTTAATGAATGCACAAGAAAACATAATTTAGCAGTGTTATTTTCGAAAACAGAAAGAGGGCCAGCCAGCACATCGTCACTGATAATTAGAGTCTGTCCTCTATTTTTATGGGTCTGTGTGAATGTGTTTCCAGTGACCACTTGAGCCTGTGAGGAGATCTATACATGCAAATTAGAAAGTGAGTAAGTGTCCAGGATACTTACTGGGGCGCCAGTGAACCCGATGAGTGGAACTTTCCCCTCGAGCTTGTGTCGCGTCAGTGTAATGGCCTGAAAGACGTAGCCGAGCTCTGCCGTCACATCCACTTTCTGCCGCAGCTTGAGAAGGTCCTCCACACCCTTCAGGGGTTCAGGGAAGGTTGGCCCTTTGCCCGCTACCATGGTCACTTCCATGCCAAGAGCCTAAAAAAAAATACAACTCATATTTTAGAAGAGTATATATGTACCCATAAAATGCCTAAAGCACCCTAACTAGGAAGCGCTGTTCTCAGTTAAATCCTAAATCTTCTGAAGCATTAATGCAAACAAACAGGATTTCAGGTAACAAAAGGAGGGCCTTGCTAGAGTTCTTCTAGTGGTGCAATCACTGCATGCCATGGGTGGCAAGCTGAGAAGACCAGAGCAATGGAGGGAAGCTAGGACCCCGATCTCTCACCATCAAGCTCTGCCATCCTAGCCATATCCGGAGGACTGTGTCCAAATATGAAAGCCAAGACTCCAGAGTGCAGGCCACAGACAGGCAACAAAAATTGAACAGGATTTTAGCAGCAAGAAAATGGTGGTAGATGGAGGGTGTAGGGGGCACATGACCATGGAATCTCTCCAGGATAACTGGTATGAGTTAGCATAATGAATGTTTGAGGGTCATAATAATGGACAGAGTTGGATGCTTCAGACTGGTTACCCACCGAGTGATCTCAAACGCTGCAGTTTGGCGAGTTGTACACAAGCTGTACTTCACAGGGCAGTTTTCACTCATTCCAAGCATACACTACCACAGCTCAGACCCCACGACTTCCCAGCTTTGCCTTTCCCTAGACTGGCAGCGCTCCTCTCTTACGCAACAGTGAATTTTCCTCCTCTGGTGTGCATTCTCGAAGGGTGAGACTCGTCCTACGTGTCCACCTCTATCCGTGAGTGGCGCATCACCAGCTCTAACAAAATCCCTTATTCTAGTTCCAGAGACCACCGGCGTGTTGAGAGTGGAGGAAACAGCATTTCAGGAGGAGCTAATCTTGAGTAATGAAGATGGCCAGCTTGCTGAAGGGCGACCCACTTTGCCTTCTCCTATGATGGTGCGGTTTCCACAAACTGAAGTCATCTTCCTTTTGGTGGAATATTTTCATTACTTTGTATTTTCCAGTCTCAAGGCAGGGCTCGTAAGTGATCAAACGCCTCTGAGTTTAATTTTGTTGCTCCTGCATGGTAGGCTCCAAAAGCCCAGGCGTGGCGCTACAAGTAGCATGTGTCCCTCATATGCGGTGTAGAAATTAAGATTCAGCTTTTAATCCATATTCTATAATCCACTTCAGTTGATCTTTTCATTTTGTATCAGGGCTAGACATGATGGGTAATAGTAAGTAACCACCATTGAAGAAAAGTATTAAGGAGTGAAATGATTTGGAGACAAGATGGATGTGGTTTCATTTGTTAATACAGATTAAGACGTGCCCTGCGCTGTGTTCTTAAACATCAAAGGCCGCAAGCGAACAGGCTGAAATGAGAAGTTCAAAGTTATGTAAAGTTTTGAAATAAGTACACTTGCCAGAGATTTGGGTAACATTGCCTGTGCTACTGACCAAAGAGAAGGAATTCAGGAAACCCGTGCAAAGGGTTTAAACTAAAGCTGTTATGGAACAGCTTGTCATCAACGTGATCTTGCATTACTGCTCTCTTTGGGGGTTCTGCCAGGCTAAAGATTACCACACTGAGCATGCGGTGTAAACTGATACTCTAAGAATGCTTTATAACCAATTACGTAATTGCTAAATGTAAATTTCCCAAGAGATCTCCACCAGATGGACGATCTAATCCATCTTTGATGGCTCAAGCAAGGAGAGGAGCCCATATACTGGTACTCATGTTTTCAGCAGTACCATTCCAAGGCTGTCCTCCCACACTTGGAGGTGAAGAAATCTCGCGTCCTGCCTCTAAGCAGGGCAGCACACACACAGTACTCTAATGATCAACTCTTGCCAATGTTGTGCGCTCCTGCTGCAATAGTATCTAAAATACATCTGATCCAGGTAACAGCCAGGGAAAACCATTACAGCATTATTCCAAAAACTTAAACTGTACTGCACAATGACTTGTAGACAATACACAATGTTATAGTATAGACCAGTGTTCTCCAAAGTCGCTCCTGGAGGGCCGGATCCATGCCAGATTTGTTAAGGCAACTATTTTGATCTAAATGGGGATATTCTAACTTCGGAGAACCCCGGTATAGAGTAAACTACAATGTCTCATCAGTTCATTAATTCAAGTACCTGTCACAGCACTTGTGCATTTGTCGATTTAGCAACATCTTTTGTAAAGACTAGACACTCCCTGCTGTGGTCGGGTTGTCAGCGAGCTCCTCGCTCGGCAGAGCTTCATACCGACAAGCTGTACCATTATACTTGGGCTATGCTGAGGAAAGGACTGGGAAGTTGTAAGGAATGCTCGTCCCACTGGGGTTACCCAGGGCAGTGTGCTGCCCTCATGGTTTCCTGAGCAGGGGCATCTTCTGTGCATATAACATGGCAGTGTGACTACAGGCAAGGTCTTGGGCTTGGACTCAAGAGTGTTCCTGCAGGCCAGGGTCAGCCCTAAATCGGATTGATCAGGACAGCGCCCTGGGTCGAAAGAAAATGTGTGTTCGTTGGGGGTGGGGGGTTGGCGGGGGTAGGAGGACACAACACAGTCTCTGCGGTGTGACGGGAGGAGGTGTGAGGAAGATGGGCTGAGGGCAGGGGGTTGATGGGGGGCTGACAATTACACCGAGGTACATTAAGGGCTGGTTACAAAGTCTCTAACGGAACCTGACTGAGACCAAGTGGGATGGACGAGCTGCTGTTTGCATGACATCAAGTCAGGCAGCTCCTTGCTATGCACCTCGGAATATTAGCACCCCGGACCTGGGTCCAGCTCGCCCATGGCCGGCCCTGCCACAGGCCCGTCAGGTGGAGGCACAGCTGAGCTGAGGTGCCTTTACACAATAAGAGACATCACTGGCTCAGGGACAGGAAGAGTGTCCACTGTGTGCAGGAGTCAAGTCCAGTGTGAATGATAGTGCCTGAAGGGGACTTCTTGCTTGTGTGCCTTGCGGGAAACATCCTAAACAACGAAGTGTGAACAACGACTTACCTGAACAACGAAGTGTGAACAACGAAGCATCACATACAACGAAGTCCTGTAACCACGAAGTCCTGAACCACGAAGTCCTGAACCATTCATTTTAATTACGCTGTCGTTATAATAGACTATATATAAATTTAAAATGTTAGGCCAGTAGATGGCACTGTAGGTTTGTTTTTCAATGAGGGGAATTAGAACTGTGCTCGATGCGACTGGTACTATCTGGTTTTCACAGTTGAAATGGTCACAAAAGGGTGGTTGGACGTTAATTAAATGTTTTATATGAGTCAATTCTTTTAAAAAATGAAAATATGTTTTGGAATACGTTTTTTAATAATTTTAATTTGTGTGAGAAAAAAGATGAAGGAATTATATTTTATAGTTTTTGGCAGGACATAACTGTATCTTTGTAAGTTCGTCTGTATTTAAAAAAAAATGAATATTTGATTGTAAATTGAAAGTATCATTAAAAAAATAGTTTAAATAAGAAGTGTTGTTTAATTAAAATACATTTTTATCATGTTTCAATCTAGAGTAGATTTGAACGTAGTGGTAGATTCGAGTAACATGGCAATTAATTAATTTTCGTGGATTAGTAAGTCGTTGTTAAAAAAGTAGTGGTTTGGCTTTGGTTGTGGTTTCAATATATTTCAGGCTTACGAGTCTACTGTCCTTGATAGTGTTTGCGCAGAGGGGCACAGCTTGATGTGTTTGTGTTAGTCACTTGTTAGGTGCTTAAGAAGATAAGCACTATCTATATAAACAAAGATTGGTAGGGAGGGATTAATTTCATATTTTTTATTTTTGAGTAGAGCACATTTAATTACCCTCTCACAGTTTTTTTCCAAACACGTCTGATTTCATTAATACAAACATATATATATATATATATATATATATACACACAATGGCACCTAGTCAATTAACAACAAATAATTCAACATAAAAAAACCTGTGAAACAAAAATACCCAAAAATATATTATAAACTACACACAACTAACTTTGCCAATACCCAAAACGATTATTCTTTGTGTCCACCGTTTACTCTAGGTGATCCACTCAGAGATCTAAGAGCATCGAAGGCTGAAACGCGTCCGCGTCGACATCTATTTAGGAGGAGTCTGGAGTATATTAAGAGTGATTTAAATATTGTTTGTTGACATAATAAGAGCGATAGGAAAATAACCTCCCCCTTTTTTGCCTTGCATGTCAACTTAGACTATCTCTGAGTGGATCGCCTAGAGTAAACGGTGGACACAAAGAATAATTGTTTTGGGTATTGGCAACGTTAGTTGTGTGTAGTTTATAATATATTTTTTGGTATTTTTGTTTCACAGGTTTTTTATGTTGAATTATTTGTTGTTAATTGACTAGGTGCCATTGTATATATATATATGTGTGTTTGTATTAATGAAATCAGACGTGTTTGAAAAAAAACTGTGAGAGGGTAATTAAATGTGCTCTACTCAAAAATAAAAAATATTAAATTAATCCCTCCCTACCAGTCTTTGTTTATATAGATATTGTTTTATACCCAGGTAAGAGGAGGGTCATTTGGGTATACCCCGCTTATACATACCTAAGAAGATAAGCACAGCCTTTCATCTCACTCTGCTTGATTGTGCTCGCTGATGGGCACAGCTTGAACATGTTTATTTAAGAGAACATACTGGCGTAAATTAGTAATGGGCAATTTAAAGTATTTTCGTTGTTTAGGAAGTCGTTGTAAAAAAACTAGTGGTTAAGCATTGTTCGTTGTTTAGCTTTCGTGGTTTAGGAAGTCGTGGTTTAGGCAGTAGTTGTTTAGTCATACAATCGTGCCTTGCTGGGGGGCCTTGTTGGTGGGTGGAGAGCCTGTTTGGGGGGAGGTGGGGTCAAGTGGTTGAGTAGTATAGATATGAGAATTTCCCAACACAAGTGGACAAAACATTTCTGAGCAGCCATCAAACAGAGTGGACCTGAGGGGTTGACCTTAGAGTGGTGGGTGAGGGAGAACTGGGAGGGTGTGATTCGTCTTGAAGGGCTTAGCGTAGGTTGAAGCTCTGCAACCTCAGTCAGGATTCCCAGGGATTGAAGGATTGGACAGGGAGCTGACTCGAGCTAGACATCGGAGTTTGCCAGGGGTGGGGACATGCTGCATTTTGCAGCCAAATTCTAAGCCACACCTTTCACCACAGGATAACAGTCCTCTCCAATTATTTGGTAGAAAAGGGGGATGCATGGGCCTCTTACACCAGCTCATGTATATCACCCTGTACCTCAAATACTTACTGTCCCCACCTTAAAAAATAACAGCCACCCTTTTAACCAGACACACTGAAGGACGCCCAGGAACAAGATACAGATATCGGAGCTCTCAACACCTAGCATGACGCATTAAATTCTATCAAAATAATAGAGTCGGCTTAGCTGCGGACAGGAATGGCCGCACCATAGTTGAGCTCCGACTTCTTTGGAGCATAACCCCAGCATCTGTCCCAATATCCGTATGAGAGGCTGGGTGTGAGACACTTCACACCACTGTGGAGGTCACCCAGAGGCGTCAGACCAGTTAGAGAGGCGATTGGAGGCTCCGTTCAAGGGAACGGCCGCGGAGCCCGGGGTTGGACTGATAGACGCCATTTTCAGAAGCCGAGAAGGGGCGCCGGCTCCAATCTGGCTGAGACCTGCTTCGCCGAGTGAGGGGTGGCGAGCCGCGAACCGGAGCCCGGGGGCGGACTGGTCTCCCCCTGGGAATACAACAACCGAGCCTAGGCAGACCACGGGGCGGTGAAAGCCCCCCCCCGGAGGGATCAGAGGAGGAGCTCTGAGACGGACTGACTGATATCCAGGCCGGAGCAGCATGAGAGACGTGCTGACGAGGCCTTGAGTGGCAATGAAGCTAGAACAGGACCTCCCCCGGAGAGGCAGGTGAGAGAAGCGCAGGGGGTCCTGCAGTGCTCGCTGGTGAGCATCTTGGTCCGCGGAGTGGAGCCGTGGCGAGTAACAACGTCGCGGCCCGGAGCAGCCCATGGGGCATAGTCGGAGCCGGCGGGCCCTCAGGGTGTGAAGTCTCGAGGTGAACGCTGCCCCCCCCCCCAGCTCATCAAGGAAACCAATCGCGGGCGGAGCAGCGCTAAGGCCAGGACCACGAGCACCGGTTCTGCCAAATTACTGTGTGGAAGGCCTTGAATTGTGCATTGTGCATGGAGGAGGGAAAGGGGCGAAGGCCCGGACTCTGGGGTGCCAAGGGCCCACTGCCTACATTCGCTGAAGGTATATTCACCGCTGAGGCGGGACTCGGATCTGACGGACGGCTCCCCTGGGGAGTCTGTCAGGGGTCCTTGTCCAGCGTGAGGAGGGCCCCGAAGTAAAAGCGCCGGCCCGGCACAACAAAGGAAAAGGGAAAGCAAGCGGAGCCGCATCCGAGTGTCGTTGGAGGGCTCATTTTAGTGTACAGCAGCTCCCAAATTTCCTGGCCGCCAGTACACACGTGCATCACTATACACCGGGAGTGGCATATTGGAGGGACATCACGGTTGTGGGGGAGTGTTGCCCCCCTAATGGTCCAGCTGTGGAGGGCATTCTACAAAATTATAACGCTTCACTGTGCGCCGGTAAAATGGTGAAGCCCAAAAGTGCTTTGATCCCTCAAACGAATAAAATGGATTGTTACACCATCCCAAAACACTCCCGAGTGGCAGAGCCGAAGGAGTCATCACTGGGAGCCATAATGGAAGCCATCAGAGACTTGAAGGGCATGCTGGAACCCAAAATAGATACGGTGACCCTGGAGGTTAACCTGATACGAGCAGATCTGTCTAAATTAAGAGAGTAGGTTACAGTGACCGAAACACATATCACCCAACTCCAGACTACAACAAAACGACTGGATTATCAGGTGCAGTCTAACTCAGCGAACTACAATCATGGCGTCTAGGCTTGAACACCAGGAGGGAAGGGCGAGGAGGAATAACAGAGTGGTGGGGGTCCCGGAGGGAGCGGAGGGCCCCATCGTGGACCTGTTCCTAGAGGACTTATTTTGAATACACTGAAACCTACAAGACGGTCTACTTTCTTCTCAGTGGAGTGCGCCCACAGGGCGCCGATCACTCCGCCCAGGCCAGGGGCACCACCGAGGACGATAATTGCAAGGATCTTAAACTACCGGGATCGCGATGCGATACTGCAGGCAGCCCGAGTGAAAGGCGACATTCAGTACCAAAACGCACAGATCCGCTTCTTCCTGGACTTCACTTTGCTAGTACAGAGAGAAGGAGCTTTGAGCCGGTAAAAAGACCTTCGTGATCGAAACATTAAGTACATGATGTTGTTCCCAGCAAAACTCAGGATAATGGCAGAGGGCACATCCTGGTACTGGCTGGACGGATGGCACACCAAGGGCCGGGGCGAGAGGAGAGGCGCCAGTTCCGCTCCGATACAGGCAGAACACAACAGGAGAAACGGAGAGTGATCGGATGGAGAGCGGTCTGACAGCCCAGAGACAGAGGAACCAGAGGCAGGCAGTAGGAAACGGCCTGAAAGCCGAGTGACTCAATAGAAATTAACTGTAAGGCCAAGGAAGGACATATTATTGAGACATAGCCAGTAGACAAAGGAGGGAGGTAGAGGATAATGGGCATTGACACTTGTCCTACTAGCTTCTCTATACCAAAATTATTCAGCAAGGGGTTGCAAATGAGCGCGGGGCGAAGGGCTTCCTGCCCGTGGCCGAGCACCTTTCATCAGTGTTTGGAAAGTTGAGTAAGGGGCGAAAGGCACTCTGCAAGTAGACCAGTTGGGGTATGTTTTGCCTATTTAGCAGGGTGGGGCCCCAAAGTTGGGGGTTGGGAAAGGGGTATTATAAGAAATGTAGTTTATTGTTAGTTGCTCAGGGGTGGAACCAGAATTATAAATGTCTTGCGAGTATTGATGAGTCAAACGGGGATGGGTATGTCAAATGCATCGGGTGGGCGAGTGGGAGGAAACTACTTTACAAGCACAATGGGGAACCCTGAGACAGTACAGAAGACGATGAGGATTTGGTCCTGGAATGTCAATGGCCTCAATAATAGCATAAAAAGAACCACAGTATTCCAATTCCTCAAGTGGCACTCCCCCGATATTGTCCTTTTACAGGAGACTCATTTAATGGGGAACCAATGTAAAGCCCTGAATAGATATGGTTATTCCTTACTGGCACATGCGGGATATACATCTGGGTCCAGAGGTACTGGAATTCTGGGCAAGAACTCCCTCCCCTTCATCCCGGACGGCTCATGGACAGACCCCTTGGGGAGATTTACAGTTATAAGTGGGCTGTGGGAAGGCAAGAGGTTAAATTTATGTTCCTTATATCCCTATATGCCCCCCCGGGACTGCAGCCGGTGGCACTGGATGCCATAGGATCGATGTTGGTCGACCTGCAAGAGGGGAGATGGATAATTGGAGGTGACATGAACGATGTCACGTCGCTTGACCATGATGTCCTGGGAGGATAGGCGACGGGGCGACGATTGGGACCACTGCGGGAGTTCCTCCGTACTATGGGCCTGGGGGACATATGGCGGCATTACCACCCATACACTAGACAGTTCACATATAGTGCAACCTCCTGCAAAAGTATCTCTAGGCTTGATTACATACTTACCCAGAGGCACAACTTGGGGGAATTCCAAGGTGCAAAGCATATTGCAAGGGGGGTGTCGGACCATTCCCCGGTGGAGGTGGTTCTAAAGGGCCCGCAGGGGGAAAGAACGCAACCCTCAAGAATCGACCCCTGGCATCTTAAAGATCCCAAAACCAAAAAAGCAGTGAAGACAGGGACCAGACAATTCTTCGAGGAAAATAAGGGCTCGGTGACATCGCCACTGAATCTTTGGGAAGCCTATAAGGTTGTAATCAGAGGCCAAACCCAAGCATTCATTGGGGTAAAGAAAAAGGAAAATAAACTGCAATGTCTAGCCCTGGAAGATACTATCTCTAAGCTGGAGGCACAAGTGGTGGAGGAAGGGGTCGAAGATGTAGAGCTACAACATAGGTTGGGGCTCCAGCAGAGAGAACTAAGGGACCTGGTGGAAGATAAAGCTAGAATACAGGCAAGGGCAACACAGTATAGATCAGTGATACTCAAAGTACAGCCCAGGGCCCGCATGTGGCCGTCCTGACCACTACATGCGGCCCCCTAGGCTGTAGCAGCACTGGGCTGCTGTTTACTAGACAGCACTAACATGGAAATAAACGTTAAATATACAACAAGCACTTATTTAAAGGTTAATTGCAGTTAGGGAAAGGAAGTAACTAGGCCCTTAACTTTAGGAACACCTTCATTTTTAAAGACAGCCACTAGATATACATGCTTTTCTTACTCTACACCCACTTTACACCCCCAATGGCATCAGTGCGGTCCTCGGTCACACCATAGACCAAACTTTGTGGCCCCCAGGAAAATGTTTGTGAGTACCCATGGTATAGATTATATTAAATAGGCGATAAAGCATCCAAACTCCTCGCCTGGTTAGATAAAAGGAGAACTAACCATAACTGTGTACCGAGCATAACAGACGGACAGGTCCGGAATCACACTACAGGCAGTGAGATAGCTGAGGCCTTTGCCTCATATCATGAATTCCCTATACTCCTCGGTAGATCGAAAGTCGGAGGAAGAATGCACAGAGTTTCTCCGAGACATACAACGGTCATCACTGTCTTCGGAGCAGAGTGAGATGCTGGAAGAGGACCTCTCGATAGAGGAAATCAAAAATGCGACTCGCTTACTGCAGTCGGGAAAGGCAGGGGTGCCCAACGGCCTACCATTAGAATTATATAAATGTACACTAGACCACATGGTGGAGCACCTCCATGACAAGTTAGTTGAGGTACGGGAGGGGGGGGGGGGGTCGGGGCGCTCACACCGGACAAGAACGGCCCTGATCATGGTAATACCCAAGGAGGGTAAACCCCCGACAAGGTGCGAGTTATACCGCCCGATCTCGCTCCTAAATTACGAGCCCAAAGTCCTAGCTAAAGCTCTTTCACTCCGACTCAGTAGTGTTGTGACTTCCCTCATCCACCCAGATCAGACAGGGTTTGTGCCCCACAGAAGCATCAGGCTCAATTTGAGACTATTGTTTGGGGTCCTCCACATAACGTCAAATCGAACCTCGAAACCGGCGGCCTTATTTTCACTAGATGCCAGAATGGCTTTCGATAGTGTGAAATGGGAGTATTTATACAGAGTCTTGGGCCACCTCGGCTTTGGACCTAATTTTGTGAGCTGGGTGAAGCTCCTTTATTATAAGCCACTGGCGAGAGTGAGGATCAACTCCTCGACATCTCGACTCTTCGAGCTACAAAGGGGGACGAGGCAGGGCTGCCCTCTCTCCCCACTCCTGTTCGCTTTGGCTCTTGAGTCATTAGATGCGTGGATACGGCAGGATCCCCCGATATGGTGTATCCCAATTGGGGAGGAATGGGAGGAACGTATATCCGTCTATGCCGATGACGCCATCCTGTATGTGGAGAGACCCAGACAGTCAATCGATCGATCGAATCCTCCAGATCTTTGGGGACTATTCAGGTTACTGCATAAACTGGGAAAAGTCGCTATTGTTTCCACTGGCGGGGGGAGTGCCTGCCCTCACCTCCAGATGCAAACTTCCGGTGGAAAAGTCCTGTTTTAAATATCTAAGGATATATATAACTAGAGACCCAAGCGAGTTCTACCAGAAAAATGCAGAGTCCCAGTTAGCAAGATTTGTCATAGACGCCAAACGCTGGTGCTCGCTACCTCTTACACTTATGGGCCGTGCGGCATTATTTAAGAGGATGACACTCCCACGGTGGCTTTACACAATTCAAAATACGCCCTATGAAATCCCTAAGGTATTTTTTCAGAAAATAGACGCAGAACTGAGGATACTCATTAGGAATGGAAAGGCAAAATGCATAGCTCTACGTAAACTGAACACAGGAGTCTATGAGGGAGGACTGGCCGTACCGGACATTAAGGCCTATTACTGGGCCTCTCAATTGGTGTGCGTTAACGACTGGGTATTTACTGACAGATCGGACCCAGCATTCCGGGTTGATAGAGAGGTGATGGGAGCCAGGGGTTATCCCCTTCTCATGTATAATAAACCAAAACAGAGAGATCTATCCCCTCACACACTGGCAGTGTTAAAAACATGGCAGGCCTCTGCCAGGTTCTTGGGTTGGGACAGGAAGCGGACCGGGATGACCCCACTTTGGGATAGTGACCAACTGACAGAGGTGGGCCAACTCAGGGAGTTCGAAAAGTGGAAACTTCTGGGTCTCGACAGTTTGAGGGACGTCTGGAGAGTCCAGGCATTTATCACATTCCAAACGCTACAAACTGAATTCTAAATGGGGCAAGGGAAGTGGCTGAGGTACATTCAATTGGGACATGCCCTAAAGCATCATATAAGGGAAGGGGAGACATTGGTGGACGCCTCGCCACTGGAGGATCGACTACTCACTGACCTCCTACATACTAAGGCCATCTCACTAATTTACAAAAAAATCCTCAATGACTCCCCCCGACCCTTACCCAACACTAAAGACCGCCTGGGAGGGAGACATAGGGCAGCTTGGCGATGAGGAATGGATGGACGCCCTTCAAGGTCCGCGGGAAGTAGCAATCCGTTCCAGATTCTGCCTAATCCAATTGAAGGTCCTACACCGAGTTTACTATCCCAGATCATTACTTCACAAGATTGGCCGTGCAGACAATGGCCTCTGCCAGAGGGGCTGCGGACAGGAGGGGTCCTTCATACACATAATATGGGAATGCCTAGAGATACAAAACTATTGGGTAAAAGTACGAGATAGTATGGCGGGAGTGACAGGAGTAGAGGTCCCATTGGAGCCTAAATGGTTCTTATTGTCGATTGCTGGAGAGGAGGATTGGCCCAAGTACACGAGAATGTGGTTGACCATGGCGTCTATGATCGCCAAATGTAACATCGCAAAACACTGGGGAGCAGTACACCCTCCCAAAATAGCGGAGTGGAAAGCCGACTTAGATTGGTGCCAGCAGGCAGAACAGACTATATACAAAGCCAGAGGTTGCCCGCGAAAATGGGGAAAAATATGGGGTCCATGGAAGGTATTTAGGGGACTGTAACATGGGACAGTGAGGAAGGGTTTCCATTTCAGGTATTGTACTTACCTATCCAATCTGTTATCCGTCATGTTCAAATGCTTATTTGTAACCAAAGAATGACTCACATTGCAGATTGTGTATAATGTATTCTACCCATTTTTATTGCTGAGCATAAAAATAAAAAAAATAATAGAGTCAGACAACCCCGAATGCACTTTAGGTTGTGCAAGGGATACATACAGAAAGCGCTATACAAATATCAATCTAAAACACTGAGAAGGGTGCAGAAAAGGGAGGGAGCTGCACAAGGAGAATCGTATGAGTCAATGAAGGCCTCCTGAGACCCTTTACGCCACACTTGTAAAAGGAGTGATCTCTGTGACCACATCTAGGGCAAGACACTGTGGAAAATCTTGTCCTAGTTCTACAATCGCTTCCAGATGATGCAGACTACTTTGAGGCGTGGAACATATGCAAGTTGTTGACTCGAGCACACTGAGGCCTGAAGTCCATTAAAGCAGAAAAGCCGCTTCATTAAGGCATCAGGTCTGCACAGAAATGTAGGCATCGTGCGGTCCCGTCCTCTCTGGACATACTTCCAACAAAGCAATAATGTGGGTAGTTTGTGGGAAATAGGGTGTTGATGACAGGTAGGAGGAATCAAGGTACTCAGTGTGACTGGGAGCCACGGTGAAGCAAGGATAGATATAAGCTGTATTTTTAAGGACATTTTGGAGAAGAACTGAGATATCATGTCCCATCCTCTTTGTGAAGAACTTCCCTTGACAAATTTTCGATCTGGACTTCTTTTACTTGAGGCACACACCCTCTGAACATGTCCCACTATTTTCGCACACTTGAGCTGTTTGTAGATTTTAACCTTGGCTCTCTTTAGCTTTTTTTAATTTGTATTTTTAAACTATGCATATCTATGTGCTTCCATCTCTTTAGATTATTTTTTCCCCACAGGATTTCCATCACCTGGTCATGGTTTTTATAAATTGATTCCAGTAATTTGGTCCTTTTAGGACTGGATTGAAAGTGCACAGTTACTAATTCTATACAATATAGAGTGGACAAAGGCTTTGCCCATAGCAGTATTTCTCACACCTCATGCTACTGGGTACATGGTGTATTATTCGGCCTCCAAAGGTGTGCTTCCATTGCAATGCAAGAAGGACTATTTTACATCTCAAAAGTACTTACATTTTCTTATCTCAGGGATGCCCTGTATACAGAAAGTAAAATGTTTTTTTTTTTCACTGCACCAGGCTTTTACAATATTTAACTTGGGACTTAAAATGCAAGCCTGATGTGTTAGCTTTGCTAGTGCTTGCTAAGATGTATAGTCCCCAAACCCAATTGAGAAATGCCTCCAAACTCAAGACGGTGCTTACGGTTACATGACCCATGAGCCGGAGCACTTCGTAAACTAGTCGGGCGGTCACCTTCCAGGGCTCATTTTCAGGGCGAGTTTGGGTACAGATTTTAAATGCTGGTCCAGCAGGTGTGAGGGCTCGAAACAGCTCCATGTCACCATGTGAACAAAGCTCTACTGCTGAGGTTTCCTTTTGCAAACCACCGGGATTTGGTATTTACATCCAATGCCTTCAACTGACATGAGATACGACCACAAATCCCAGAAAGTATTTGATTATTTTATCAAAGCTCCAAGCAGTGTGCCCTGCGGTATTTGATTCCCAACTACAGCTGGGGGAAACAGGCCAGGGTGGAAAGGGAGGAAAGTAAGTGAAAGAAGAGCAGTGGTACAAGTGGGCAGGATTCGAGGGGCCCGACGTGCCCATACTTTTTTTAATTTAAGAAAAACTGTTCCCCTACTTTTTGTGAAAAGGCAACCATCCCGGGACAGTTAATTCCGAGAGTTGAAATGCTTCAGCTATGAAACTGAGGGAGAGGCAAACAGGTATACAAACCTTGTCAGGGTGCCTACTTGCCTGAAAGAAATTAAAATGTGCACAACTGGTCAATCTGCAAATGTAAACAGTGCTTGGAAGCAGATATTGGCTTTAATTGATGGAACCACTTGTAGCTTACGGATGAAGCAGATTTATTATTTTAGAGTGGCGTTACAAGGGAGTTACCAGGTGAGCTGTGAAGTGTATGCTTTTAAAGGACAGTTATAAAAATAAAATTGCACTATGTACAGTCTGGGTATTACTACAATCTATATTTTGGAAGTACTTTATCATAAACCTTTTTGCTTTCTGTCACATACTGGGAACTCGTAGCACTAAAACATACACAAAAGTCACTATTCTCCACTGCACCAACCAATATTTAATTCTATGGCGCTCTGGTTACCACCACAGACCTCTGCAGTGCATTAACTAATAAAGCTTTCATATTGTACAATAGTGCATTTCCCACTGATTAACTTAACTTGCATTTATTTTTCATCTAAGCTGTGCCTTATTTTATATGTAGTTACCGGAAGGTGAAAGACCGAAAAAACCATACAGAATATTAATTTTTTTAGCTACGCCTTTTGACCCCACTCCCATTGTGCACAGCATCACAGTTCCCATACTTTTTGTTAATGCGCTTCAACAGAAGAAAGTAACTGAATAATAAACCTAAAACCCACAAGACCCCCCCCACCCACCATAGGCCATGGCCGGAGGCATGTATTACGCACCTGTGGGATCACAAGGATGTCTGAGAAAATAATGGCGGCATCGAATGGGAACCTCCTCAGCGGCTGTAGGGAAGAAAGATTCAAAATGAAAATGTGTGTGTGTATATATATATATATATATCAATTAAAAATACACAGAGAGCTAGCAAACTTGATCCTCCATTTCGGGAGGACCTGGCACAATGCATTACTCAGTACTTTGTACTCAACAAGAGGTCAACTCAGTCCCGAGTGATTGAATGGGACGCGCACAAAGTGGTTCTATTGGGTCTCTGCATGACAACCACATGTGAGATACGCAGGCACCTGCAAGAGGAAACGTCTCTTGAACGGGAGTTGCGCCCTGTGTAGGGGGGGTGATTTGGTGGGGGGAGGTGGCAAATCCTACAGCGGTGGTCAAGCAGCTTTAGCAACTGCGTAAACAGCGCAATGACGCTGAGGCACGTCTGGGAAAGCATGACTATAAACGGCGCCTAACCATGTTGCACACCAAAAGGGATCGTTCGGGAGACTGCTAGCCTGGCTAGTAAAAGAGGAGCAATGGCGATCCCAGATAGGAGCGATTAAGACAGCCGCTGAAACATTGTCCACGTCACAACCCGCCATCAACGCAGTGTTCCGGGACTATTACCAATCGATGTATGGCGCAGCAGATCTTTCAACTATGGATAGAACGTGTGGCTACTTCTGTGTCCTACTGCTGACTAAGCTGTCCCCACTGCAGCGGGCCGACCTGGACGAGCCCTTCCAACTAGAAGAAATACAGGCGGCCAAAACACCCACCACGGATGGGCTACAAATTGAGTATTACTCTACTTTTTCCATCCAAGTTACCCAGCATTTACTAGAGATGTTCAACAAAGCCAGACGGGCTATCTCCCGGACTCGCTTCGGGATGCTCGGATTGTGGTCTCAACTGAAACCTGGCAGAGACCTACTTGATGTCTGCTCGTATCGACCACTATCACTCCTGAACCTCGTTTACAAAATCCTAGGCAGGGTACTGGCGAACAGACTGCTCCCTGTTGTTGGCAGCATCGTGCATGCGAATCAATCAAGGTTTATTCCCGGACGCTTATTACTCCTCATACACGACCCTCCCTCCCCCGAGGCTTTTGACTGGGTGGCTGTGTCCCTGGACATTGAAAAGGCGTTTGATAGCTTGAGCTGGGATGTCTTACTGCTGACCTGCAAAAGCATGGGGTTTGGCCCAGGTTATCTAGGCTGGATCCGCACCTGGCAGATAAAAAGTAAAAAAAAAAAAGGGGGGGGGGGAGGGATTGTTGCACCTTCTAGACGAATTTAGGGACATCTCCGGGCTTAAAGTAAATTGGTCCAGATCATGTGTGTCCCCTCTAGTCCCTGCCCCTGAAACAGACAGGATCACCCCAACGGGCTGCTGGCTTCGGTGGTGCTACAACACGTGTAAATATCTAGGTGTCAAGATCTACCACTCGGATAAGGACACTCAGGAAGGTAATGTGGACAAAGCAGTGGCCTCCATCCGTAACTCTCTGCCCTTTTGCCAATCGCTGCCTCTCACCTTGCTAGGCCGGGAAGAGATATCCAAAATGCTGGTAATACCCCACGTTCTGTACTTTTTTGCCGCACTCCTGATCACGCTCCCGCAGAGTTTTTTTTTTGCGAACTCCACAACCTACTACTGGAATGGATATGGGGCGAAGGCGGACGGCTCGTCACCCACCAATGGCCTTTCCTTGAGGGCGGCCTCAGGAACTTTTTGAATTGTACTGCGCAGCAGCGCAGCTGCAGTGGCTGATGGGTTGGGTGCAACCAACCCTATCTCCCGAATGGGAAACTATTCAAGGGATCCTAGGGACGACGAGCATTTACGGACCCGAGCTGTCGCCCACAGCGGGAGCCATGCCAGAGGACGGTGGCTGGACTGTGCTGGAACAGATCTGTACATGATAAAGGCACCCACTTCCCGTATTCCCCATCCATAGTGATATGGCCGCACCAGGATTTCAGAGTGAAGTGTGGAGGTATGAACCAGATCCGTGGAAGGAGGCTGGGTTCTCTACCACGAAGGCACCCTCATGAAATTTCAGGACATTATGGACACTAATGGCATAGGAGCCGGCCACTTCCTGACACACCATGCCACACAGAATACATTGCGTGCCACATGGGCAGTAGGAGATGCAGAACCACCTGCATTCTCCACATTGCACACACTACTCACTCATGAGACCACACACCATGCTGTCTCCATATTATACACGTCTCTGAACACTCCACCAATGGGATATGCTGACAGTGCGCGAACTTAATAAAACGGCGTCCTCCTACAACCATTATCTGGCAAGACTTGGTCTAAAGTGCTCCAGCTGGTGAAAGAGGTGTCTCGCAACCTGAGGTTCCGCTTTAAGCAATTCAACTATGTCCACCATGCCTATCTCTCCCCACAGTGCATTAAGCAACTGTTTCCCGTACTGGCCTCCGAATGCCCCAGTTGCAGACTACTGGATGCTAGCATTTATCATATGGTGTGGGAGTGCCCGATGTTAGAGGTGGTAAAGCATGAGATCATACACACAGCTGTCGAAGTCACAGATCATAACCTTGACCCAACGCCTGAGTCCTGCCTACTGGGCCTACACCCCAGAGCCAAAGGGGACAAACACTTACACAGGTTCATTGATCTTTCATTTGTGTTATTTAAAAGGCAGGTAGCGATGTCGAAGGAAGGCACCCACGGCCCCGGACCCCCTGACTACACTACTGACATGGGCGTGTGGGTAGGAAAACACTCTCAAGCTGGTTAGGCCGGGGGGAGAGGGAGACAATAGAACAAGCGGCGAGTGCTGGAAAATCTAGATTATCAATATGGAGGCAAAAAAATGGCACACGCCCGCCTTGACGTGTACCCTGTGGCTCACTGGAACGGCTTCTGCTTACGCATTATGCTGCGGGCTCCTTCCTGTGCAAGCTTACCACACGTCCACATGACCCGACCACAACAGACCTTCCTCACATAGATCTAACCACACAGGAGACCGGCGACCACTAGAGAAGGAGGGTGACACCCTATATGGACGCACGCCACTACCTGTTGACAGTCAAACGTGGTACTCCTCTACACCATTGCCCTGCACTGCCTTGTCCCCACCATAACTCCCCTGCCTATGTTGGAGGCACTGCACCTGGGACCCACCCTACCTCTCTAACCCACAACTGGACGACAGCCCCATGGGATGTCATATGAATCGTCCTGGCCATACCTTCAGGAGACTCTACAGCTGCAATTGTTATAGTTTGAAATATATTACCTTTACTTCCCATTATGTGTTAGAGATTGACTAATGCAGCTACTGTATTGAAATTTGTGGTCACTTATTTTTTGTGCCATGGAAGATCATACTATCTTGACTGTGTAATGCGATGGCTCAATCTCATGTGAAAACTCAAAAACATTTTTAAAAAAGTATGCCAGAGTAGAACAGAAAAAGAAATTACTGACCATGAGTTATGCATTCTGGAGCTAGAGGCAAAGTATCAATCGATCCCCGACCCAGTACAAAATTAGCAAAACCCTGCATTGGCTCTGAACCAACAGCGATCAGCACGAACACAGCACTCAAAATCTAGATGACCAAGGGCATACCAACAGTGGCGAATAACCCATAGCATGTAGATTTGTGGCCTATTATGCAAACCTATACTCGCGGCCTGACTACTCTAAACATATGGAATTGTCCTCTTTTTTTGGCTGATCTTCCTGCTAAGAAATTTACTGCAGAGGAAAGGGCACTTCTTGAGGGTCCGATCAGGTTTGAAGAGCTGGTGCGAGGTCTTGGCCCAATTAAAGTCTGGTAAAACTCCAGGCCCAATGGGTTCCCTGTGGAACTCTTTAAGGCCTCCTGGTCGCATATAGGAGCACCCCTTCTGGACGTTTTCTAGGAGGCCTCAGAAACTGGGATGCTTCAGTCTGATCTGCATATGACCGACAGTCATTCTACCCAAACCTGGTCAACCTGTGACTCAAAGCGCATCTTATCGCACAATTTTCATCCTAAATGTGGAATTTAAGATCTAGGCAAAGGCTCTCACGAACAGGCTGCTGAAGGTGGTGGGCTCCCAAATACACCCGAACCAAGCGGGCTTCATGCCCCCTGGGCCACCGGACAACATTTACTGTCTGCATTGCCCTGGCGCTTCTGCAATGCCCTGGCGCCATCTATCAATTTACCCAGTACACAAGCCATGTTGTTGATCGGTTTTCATAAAGCCTTTGACTCAGTGAAGTGGAACTATCTGTACTCCCTGCTCCTTAAAATGAACTTTTGGCCCAGGTATATTAATAGTTTCAAATGGCTTTATACAGCACCAATGGCAAGGATTCAGATAGGACTCACTTTGCTGCATTAGTTTCCCAAACAGAGTGGCACTTAACAGGGTTGCCCGCTGTTCCCTCATCTTTTTGCGCTCGCCATAGAGCTGCTTGCAGAATGGCTTAGGATAGACACACAGATAAAAGGATTTGAAAGGGCAGCAGGCCTTGCGGAAATGGTGATGTTGTAAGCGGACAACCTCCTAGTCTTCCACAATGAACCAACGTGGTCTGGTCCTGTTGTTCTTCAGATACAACAGAACTTCGGCAATTTCACAGCACTCCGCCTCAACGCACCAAAATCATCTCTATACCGGACCGATATATCTCATTCTTCAATGACTTGGGCAGGTGACATCCAGGTGTTGAGGGAAGGATTCAAATACATTGGAGTGTTTATTTACAGGAACTCCCATAGAGCATGGGACAGATCCTGGAACTCCAACATGTCAGATTGACCAGGGGTGTTGGGTTTTGGTCTGGACTCCCCCCTTTCCTTCATGGGCAGATCAGTGATCTTTAAGATGGTGGTGCTACTGTGCCTTCTCTACCAACTTAACAACTTTCCATATCCCATCCTTCTTTACTCAGCTCAATGCATTTGTGTGCGGTTTTCTGTAGGATTACCAGTCCCCCAAGGACTGACTTGACAAAATGCTCCCTTAAGTCTGCCTTTGATGGAGAGGAATCATCTTCCCAGATATGAACTACTACAAGGCCTCACATTTAGGGGGTTCTCAACGAATAGTGGTTTAACAGGTTTAAAGAGTCAGCATATGCCTCCGAAATATGGGCGATGTGGGACACTCAGATTTCCCATTTGCTATATGGAGGCTCGACTACCCTTCCTCTCCCCACTATCAAAGTGGTGCTCACAATCAAGACCATGACACTCCGAGCCGTGGGTTGGGCAAACGTTTGACACGTGAAACACCTCTGTAGACTGGGTGTCACCTTAAACAGGTAGCAGAACTATGAGGATTTAGGCAAAGGGACCTCAGAGTGGTTTCACCATTGGGGGATGTTATAACGGGAACTACGTACAAATCATTTATCGACTGTCAGGCAAAATATGGTCTACACCATAGCCAATTTTATCGCATTCACGCTCTTACACTGTACATCTCTTACCACGACATGCTCCCAGGTTGGAGCCCACTGGAAGCCAAAATTCTTCTCTAGGCCTCAACATAGCATAAAATGTCACGCATATATAAACCACTGGTGATTAACACACCAGACTCCTTTGCATGCCTGCAAGAGGCCTAGGAACATGATCTGGGTTCACCAACAGATGACAACTGACAGGAGGCACTGGAATCCCCTAGTGAATCTGCTATCGCGATTACACTTTGCGCTGTTCAGTTAAAATGTCTATACCAAGTCTACTTTACGAGAGGCAGGCTGTGGACGATGGGTGCTGTGGCCACCCCACTGAGTGCGAGCTGCTCTACTCAGCGAGGTGGCATCTTTCACACTATTAAGCAAAGTTGTGGTCTCACTGCATGAGAGGGGGGGGCGGCGCATTCTTGAAAGGAATCTCCCTAGAGACCCCTAACTTGCTCTGCTGCACATCACAACTGACATATTCTGAGATAGACATAAAAGAGCTATGTTGTGGCTTGGTTTAGTAGTCACTAAACGTGACATTGCACAAGCACAGAAGGACACATAAAGCCCACTTTTGGAGAGGTAGAAGATGGGTATGGATCATTGGTTGAGCCTGGAACAGCCCGTATACAGTGCCAGGGGTTGTCCGTGTTAATGGCCAATGGATTGCCGGTTGAGAACAGTGTACATGAACTGGACTGAGACAGAATTGACGATGCAATGTCAATACTGGAGTGGGACAGCGGTAGTGGGCAGGCGCTAATGTATGTGCTTGAGTGGAATGGCTGTGGCTTCTATTACTCCAACTGATCACATGCCTTTGTTTGTAAACCACGGCTTTGTTGTTTTTAAATTACAAAAGCAAATAGAATGTTTTATTTAAAAATAAAAAATAAAAAAAAAATACCAAAAAGCAGTCAGTAATTTGTTGCAAAACGTTATTAAAATGAGTTTAATGCAAGTGAGATTAAAACACATTATGAAGCTCAGACTGAGTAGAAACATGCAAAGAATATATCTTTACTGTAATTACCTATGTAATGCCAAAACATTATATACATGTCTAATGCTGATCTCTGGTCATTAAGTAGAAGAAAAAAAAATAGATCAGAAAAACAAAAAGCCGGTCTCAATTTCGTTGTAGAAACTATTCAAACTAAAGCTGCAATGATGGCCTGCATTTCACCTTCGGTGTAGCATGCATTACGACGTCACAACTCAACTGTAATGAGGAAATTAGAGATGGGCTTTTACAGCGGCATTGCAGGCTCCCAAAAGATGCCATCACATAAACAAGCACTCAGGCAACCCATTAGCAATATACACATTGTAGGTCATAATTATCAGCTACATCACAGACTAACACAAAGCAGATGGGACAGCTGGATGAAGTCACACACCCTCTGCATTCAGAGTGTAACGGGGTCCATACCAAGCCCCACTCATACCTGCAGGGTCAGTTCGCAGCACTTTGCAGGTGTTCGGCAAGTGGTGAAGAAGTCCTGTTCGGCCCTTAACTCTCGAAATTCTGTGAAATACAGACGTGAGGTCAAACATCCACAAAGGAGGCATACAAACTCAAAAAGCAGATGAACATGCAGGAATCTCTGAACAGAATTTTAAAAAACGATTGTATATGATCCACCTTAAAAATAGTACAGAGGTCTATTTCAAGGTACTTAACTTGTCTGAGGAAGTGTCAGAATGTAAGAGTACATGCTCGCCATTTACTTCCCACACAACTAGAAACTGGAACAAACCTCCTAGCCATTTGGTTCACTGCAGAAGCCTGTGGAGCAGTTTCTTAAGCACCAATGAGAAGACATTTTCTATTCACTATTCTGCCTCAAACATAAGCGGACTGCCCCTCCCCCATAAATGCTGCATTTGCGTGCCATGCCCTGGGCTTTCATGCAACATGTGGAAGGCAGAAAATAAAAATAACAACACTAAAAGATCTGTTCTTTAGTTGAATCTGGCAAAAATATAGCTGTTGCTGTGCTTTTACGGATGGGCTCTGAGGTTTTTCTTTGTATTTTATTTTTTCTTTGTAACAATATAGAACCACCAGTACTAGCCACAGAACAAATTGACATATTCGTCAATGCACATTACAGTCTCACACTTTAGCAGTTTATACCTAGATCAGGGAACACCGGCTCCGCCCCCCAGAAGACGCATACGGCCACTTCCCATAAGCAGCGTATACCAGCAGTTCAGTCTATATTTCATTTTAACTACTTCGCTTCGTCTTGTGAGTGTGATGGCATGGGCTGGCAAGATTCGCCCATCTTGACAATATTGGGATCAGATATATTGTGAGTGAGTAGGCACAAGTGTAATGGGCCCAAATGTCTCTAGATCCACTGGCTGGCAATGGAGTAGTATTTTTCATTTAGATATGATAAATCACGCAGCCATGCTGCAATAGTAGAATATCAGTTACTGCCCCACACGCAACACGCCATTTTGCTAGCAACAATGCCAATGACGTATATTTTCCAGACAGCCCTATAGATGGTATTAGTGCACCCTAGTAGTGCCATTTTTGGGATTGGATCCATGCTAACGTCTCTAATGCCCGATAGAATTCAGAATACTTTTTACCAGTAGTCCTCCACCAAATGGCACAGCCATGTTGTGTGTATGAAATCTGCAGCAGCGCACCTCAGGCAGCGGGGATGCATCCGTACTATCCAATTGTGGAGCTTAATGGGGGTGTGATAGCTGCGGTGTAAGAACTTAAAGTGTATGAGCGGCAAGCGGCGTTTGGTGTTAGGGCTCTCAGCAGCCACATGGCCACTTCTTGTCCAACAATGGCGCGTCCAGATCTTCCTCCCGCTTTGCCCTCGCCATGGGTTTCACAACAGGGGTTTCCTTCCTCTTGCATTGTCAGATATAGTCTGGCTGCCAGATGTCTACAAGTTGGTGCAGTGAGGAATGCCGTCAATGTTTTAGATGCAGTGGGTTCTTGCGGGAATATAGGGTATGTCGCTTTGCACAATGCCCATATTCCATAACAATGGAACGTGTTGAGTGCAGTAGTGTTCGGTTTGTTTATGACCAGTGCAGCTGATATAAAGTTAGAGGTCCATAACAGGTCACCGACACACGAAAAAGCAAGGAAATGAATGCAACAAGGAAGCCAACTAATGATAAGCAATTGGTTTATCCAAAGCCTATTGGAAATATTGGTATTTAACAACAGAAAAGCTAAATGCTGACTGTAGGCAAGACCTATAGAGGACACTTAGCCAAACATATTTCCACAGACTTCTGCCACCCTGGACAGTGCTTTGTGCCCCCACAGGAATGGCTGAAGAATTAGGCCTAGCAATACTTCCTAGCATCATTTTCTACGTGTCTATGTGCAATCATGCTTTTGAATGTGTAGTAACTATTGAAAAGTTGCAACCCTACATATTAGAATGACAAAACACCAACTCTTTACACCTTTGGTAAACATGAAAGGTGTAACGTGAAAACATAACATGGACATTTTAGGCAAATCCTTTTACACACTTCTTTCGTACATGCATGTATACATATGCATATTTATAGGCTTATATTCACAAATGCTTAGTGACATTCCCCTCCAACATTTAACTAAAGCTTTCATCAACCTGACCCTACAGGCTGAAAAGTAAGCTTCAAAAACACAACAGGTGATGAACACAAGCCAACATCTCACAGAACAGCCTCGACACCCAGACATGCTGGAAAACAGGATTTGAAGACACCTTTTTTTCAAAGTTTCTTTGCCCTATATTAGGAACATACATATAATCTGCCTCTTGTAAATGATCATGTATCTCATAACCCCTACTTCGCACCCACGGTTCAGCACTTCGTTGCTCGCCAGGCTGGGCTATACAAACAACACTGCATAGATACGCTACAGACACTGCAGTACCTGGCAGGTAGCGCCCAGCTTGTCTCATGCACCACACAGGGACATAGGTGGTCCCTTCGCCTCTTGCAGCACGGAGGAAGGTGTCATTCTTCAGCTCAGGGAAGTCTGTGGGGTTACTAAGACAAAGAGAAAATGATTTAGAGCAGCAAAAGGTGGGGGACACAACCAACTGGCTAGGGGTGTTGTGTCTCTTATTCTCTCTACAAGGCTGTTTTATTGCATTATTAAGGTAATTCTTCACTGACAACCATATATCCTCCCAATTAACTCTTCCAGAGAAAGCATAAAAATAAAAAACGGTTACATAGAAGAATTGTAAATCACAACAGTCCTGGCGCAAAAAGAAAATAAGGGGGAATGGGGCTTGAGTGGCAAGTGAAATTGGACAGCTGTTTGCTGGGTTTTTCGGGCATGTGATTCAGTCCAAGCACTGTTTGGGCTGGAATTGGATAGGGGTCAGCAGGAGAGGGCCTCGTAGGTTAATAGGTGATGGTCAAGGTGTTAGGCTATTCTTTGTGGCAAATGAGACACGTCCGCCACCAGGAGAGTAGGAGTTATTTAGTTTTTTCTAGGCCTTGGGTGTTAAATGGGAATGGTAGGCTATGCAGCATGGCTAGTGAGCACAGCAAAGTGATCGTGGACACATTGCTAGCTCTTAGAAACACCGGTAGGAAAGACTTGCTGATCCCTGGGGTACATGAACTAGCATGGTGTCCAAGTTGAGTGTAGCCCCCAAGAACATCTGCAGAGGGCACAGTGACGGTGGTTTGTTGTTTGCTCACTACCCATGTCAAAACATAATAAACCTGTACGGGTAGTGGGCTGCGCCCCAAAAGGGCAAGGCACAGGTCGGTCCTTCATGGGCCAAAAAGGCCCACCAGCAGACTTTATGGGTAGGAGTTAGTAGTAGCAAGGGTGCAGGGACTGTGGGCCGTGCAGACTCACCTGTGTGGTCTGGTCTGAGGGATGGAGGGGGGGGAGGAAAGAGTACTGTAGTGTTGGGGCAGGACTGCAATGAGGTATTTGTACGCTAGGAGCGCTTGCTGAGTGCAGTGTCAGGATGCAGGAGCCAGGGGACGTTGTTCAGTAGCTCTAGGGTGGACGCACCTCACTCAGTGTAAGCAAGCAGCTTGACATCAGCATGGGGCTAAAAACACCACCACAGGAGAGTGTGTTTTTTGGGTTGGAAACAGTAGTTCTTGTGCTTTAGTTGAAGAGCATTCTAGAGCTTTTTCCAATATTTCAGAGGGATAACCTCTATCCCTGAATCTTTCGACCATGTCTGCCGTGTTGATTTCGAGTTTGTTAGATTTGGATACAATTCTTTTGACTTGCAATAGCGGAGAACAAAGCAAACGATTTTTTAAGGAATATTGATGAAAGCTGTTGTAATGTAACAAATTGTTGCAGTCAGTCTCTTTTCTGTATGTCAGTCTCAAATCTGTTTCCAATTTTAATTGATACATCCAGGAAACTGCTGTTGACATCGCTGATGTTGTGCGTAAATTCGATACGGTCATTAATGGAATTCAAGTGCTCGACAGCTAATGATAGTTCCTGCCTGCACCCTTTCCATAAAATGAAAATGTCATCAATATACCTCACGAACATCATGAGATTGTCCATGGAAGTGTCCGCGAGTTGCAAAAAAATACTTGTTTTCCCAGCGAAAATAGCTGCGATAGTTGGAATAGTGTAGTAATTAGAGTAAAAAAAATAAATGTGAAGACTTCATCAAGCTCAGTCTTGGTCCAAAAATATTCAACTGCCTCCAAACCTAAATCATGAGGAATTGAGGTGTAGAGTGTCTTATCATCAGTGGTACACAACAGTATGTTATTGTTAGCTTCAAGGTCAATGGTTGCAATTTTCAATAAGAAAATCAGTAGTGTCCTTAATGTAAGTTGTAATTTGTTGTACAAGGGGTTTCCGGTAACGATCCAAGTATTTACCTATCAGTTCATGAACTGATCCTCGTGTGGACAAGATTGGTCTAAAAGGAGGTTTGGTCTGATTCTTATGTATTTTTGGTAGCATATAGATACTCGGGCTCCATGGACTATCCTGTATAAGATAAGGTCTGTCTTCTTCTGTGATAATCCCTTTCATAGCAGCTATGTCTAGGATGATTTTCAATGTCTTAACAAATTCACCTATCGGATTGTTGTCTAGTCTCCAATAAGTCGAAGGATCTAGCACATGCTCATTCACATTTTGTCGGTAAAAAGATGAATTCATAATCACTAGTGCTCCTCCTTTGTCTGCTTTACTGCATGTGATTTCCGGGTTGCTAGCGATATTATCAAGAATTCCATGTTCTTTGGCAGTGAGATCGGAATGTTTTGTCTTCTTCCCTTTGTATAAATTCTGAATTCCATGTTTGATGATGACCTTGAATGAATCCAAACTTTTATGGCTCACTGGGCCCATATATGTACTCTTAGGTTTTAATCCTTTTAGGGTACCTTCATTTCAGGACGGTTGTTCGTCATTTATGTTCTCAAAAAATGTTTGAGGCGGAGGGTACGCATGAATTTGAAAAAACTCACTTCTAATTTCAAAGGGTTGGAATGGTAAGTGGGAACAAATGATGTTCCCTTTTGTAGAGTGTTAATTTCCATTTCACTCAATCGATAGAGGAAATATTAATCACTAAGTCCCTCTTAGTTAGGTTTTGTGACTTCTAGTCACTCTTTTCATGGTAGTTAATTCTGTTTCTGTCTGTCCCACTCCTGGTTCGTCGTTTGTAGGTGGGCCTTGTTATAAAAAAAAAAAAAAAAGGAACCTCAGATGCAGTTTCATCATGTTTTCCAGACGTTGAAGGAACGGTTTGACTAGTTGTTGGCTGGGCGGATATATTTCGCCAATTAGTTCTCTTGTTTGTCTGACTCATTTCGCCATCTGCAGATGACGTTTAAGTATCTGATGTTTTGTAAGATGGTTTGTTTGGTCGTCGTTTAGCGTAAAGTTCAGTCCAATTATATACCTCACCAAGTTTATAGTCTACGGTGTCGCGTCTGAATTTCCTTACCTTACACTCATTGATTTCTTGAGTAGGTCTTTCAAGTTGATTATTAATGTCGCTTAAAATTTTGGGCCAATCATCAGCATTCATTTTGGTTGATAATTCTTGTTTGAGTTGGTTGATCTCACATGGTAATTCATCTAGTAGTTTAGAGAGCTCTTCAACAATTAGCAAGATTAAGTCCAGTGAGCATTAAGAAAAGCGTACCACTTTTCGATGAACTTAGAGTTATTTTTACATAAAGATGGTTCAAGTGGAATTCTCAATCCCCTAGGTATGTGTTGTACTCTGTGATATTTGATAAGTGTACTAGTGTGTAGTCGTTGGCCGATTTCTCTTTTAGTTCAATATAGCAGATGTTTTATGGTGCTTTAAATACTGCCTGTGCTTGAACCGGTAGTTTCCACTTCATTAATCTGAGAATAGATTCTTTGTGCTTTATTATCCGAAAATGCAAATGAGCATCTTCGTACGACATTTTCTTGGTTGGGTGCTGTGTTCCTTGAACAGAAAAGTAAATCTAGAGAAGGTGGTTCACGCACTCCGAAGTAACCAAACGGTAAGAAGAAGCTCAAATAGTTAATCAAGTTCATGCATGCAACAGGGTATAGCTTTCTGATCAAAAGGCGTAAATGAAAAAATAAGAAGGCGCGTCACCCCAGGGGTAACGTCCCCTGAATGCACAGCAAGATATCCAATAAGGAGTAGTCCAGTGTTATTCAAATTCAACACATGTAAAACGCCGGTCAGTTAACTGCAGCAAGATTTAACTAAGATCAATTGAAGCAATGATCATATTTTCGTGGAATGTCATTAATTCTCATGCTTGATGATCTGAGAACTGAAACATTGATGATTTAATAAATGTAAACTGGAAACTGACCAGCGTTTTACATCTGTTTAATTTGAATAACACTGGATTACTCCTTATTGGATAGCTTGCTGTACATTCAGGGGATGCTACCCCTTGGGTGACGCTCCTTCTTATTTTTTCATTTACGCTTTTTGATCAGAAAGCTATACTCTGTTGCATGCATGAACTTGATTAACTAATTGAGCTTCTTCTTACCGTTGGGTTACTTCGGAGCGTGTGAACCACCTTCTCTGCAGATGGGTGGAAGCCATAAGGTCAGGAGACCAAGAAGGTTGGCATTGCGGCGGACTTTACTCGCTCACTCATATGTAGGAATGGTAAGGAAGTAGTGTTGTTTTCAGTGGCTATGGTGATTTTTTTAGGGGCATTTAGAGTTTCGGGGCTTATGGGGACAGGGTGAGGGGAAGGTTTGTCCTGGAATAAGGTAAAAAAATAAATTTAAAAAAGGATGGTTGTTGAAGGTTTTGTGAGAAAATTAAAGACTAACCAAAGGTGAAGATTGCTCGGTGTTGTGGAGGAATTACTCTGTGGTGAGTTTATGCCCAAGGCATTAGTGGCAAAGTTTTTTTTTTTTTTAACAACAAATTGGCATTGACATGACGTACAGTAATATACCGTTGGTATCACTGGCGACACAGGTACAGAGGGCCGCCTACGGGGAAGAAAAGACGTAATGGGGGACAATATTCGTGAGGAAACAGGCTACAATGCAAAAAAGGAAAAACTGAGGACAAGCACAGTGCACAATATGCAGCACACCGAGGGCAGCCCCCGGCCCCACAATTCAATTAGGTGTTTCATCGCCCTCGGACCCGCTCCCCCCACCATCAGTGCTGTCCGGAGAGGAGGGCCCTCTCTCCGCCAACCCAGAAGTACACATTTCGCGCCAGATCAAGAGGTCGTCCTCCAGCTGCACATCCCTTCGGGTAAGTTTCATGTGAGCTTCTTCCGCTAAAGACCACTCCCTAACATCCCTGAGCCAGATAGGGACCTCTGGGCTCAACTGCCCCATCCAAGTAATTGCTATCCTGCGCCTAGCAAGCACCAGCATTAATTGCAGGAGCTTATAGGGGAGTTTCTTTTTTAGGTTTCCGGACAGACGCCAGCAAGCAACTCAAGGGTGCTATTTCCACCTGGATACCTGTCACAGTGGTAATCTTGCTCACCACCGCTACCCAGAACTGTTGAACCCTGGGACAATCCCATGCCATATGTAAAAAACCTGCTTTCTCCGCAGCGCATCTAGGGCAGCGGTCTCCCCTGTCACCTGGAAGACGGCTCAAAGATACCGGGGTGAGGTAGGTGCGGTGCAGAAAGTTAAAGTGCGTCAATTTAAATCTGGCGTTACAGGAGACTGTTCGTGTGATGGAGCCTATGTGTGCCCATTGTTTCTCGCCCAGGTGGACCCCCAGGTCTGCCTCCCAGGCCGCCCGCGACGGTGGAACCGGGGGGTGGAGTCCTGCTTCATAGCCACGTAGAGAAGAGAGATCAATTTGCGACCCGAACCACACGTAAGCAGAATATCAAGGGTGTGGGTCGGGGTAGGAATCTCTGGGTACTGAGGCCAAGTGGTTTTCACCACATCTTGGAGTCCGCGATAGTGAAGAAACTGTCCTTGGCCTAGGCCAAAGCTCTCCTCCGCCTGTTCAAAAGTAAGGAAAGTCTCACTGGGGAAGAGGTCTGCCAGTACCTCGCATCCACCCTCCCTCCAAGAGTGAAAGGACATGTATTGTCCCATGTCTATAAAGGAGCCAATATCCAAATCGAAAGCTCCCTGTGGAAGGGAGCCCTTCGTAAGATCCTCTCCGCAAATCGTTGCCACATACCTGCAGTGTGTCGTACGAGGTAGGGAAGAGATGCCCCTGACCCCCTGCCCCGCATCAACGCCTCTTGTAATGCCGGGGTATCTGCTCTGCCAGAGAAGAGGCGCTTCTCCCAATTGTCTTCATCCGTGAGCCACCGCGCCGCAGGCTGTAATTGGGCCGCGTAGTAGTATAGGTCGAAGCGTGGCGCTTCCAGCCCACCCTCCTCATAACTGCGTGTGATAGTCTTGAGAGCTACCCTGCTGCGGCGGCCCGCCCACAGGAGGGACGTAAGTAACGTGTCCAAAGTTTTAAAAATGCGCGAAGGCAATGGGCATAAAGAGTTCTGAAGGACGTAGAGTATCCTAGGGAGCATCACCATCTTAGAGATGGCCAACCTGCCCATTAAGGACAGGGGAGAGTATTCCAAAAGGTCACCGATTGCCGCAAAGAGGCAAGGGTGCGGTCGACATTCCGGGTCAACGCCTGCGCGTCCGTCGGGGCCACCTGGATCCCCAAGTAACGAAAGCCCGCCGGTTCCCAGCGCAATCCCAAGTCCGGTAGCTCTTCCAAGGGCACCGAGGCCAATCCCGCCAGCGGGAAGACCAGGGACTTGCCGCGGTTAAGCCGCAGGCCTGAGACCTCTCCAAACCGGTCCAACTGGTGCAGTAATATCGGCAACGCGTCCCGGGGAGAAGCCAAGTAAAAGAGGGCATCGTCAGCATAAAGGGAGATAACGTGGCTCGTGTCGCCTACCCTGATCCCCCATTTGTCCATCTCGGCCCTGATCCGGACCGCAAAAGGTTCAATAGCCAGGGCGAACAACAAGGGCGAGAGGGGGCACCCCTGACGAGTGCCCCGACCCAGTTGCCAATCCTCCGAGCGCGCGCCCGCAATTTTAACCCTCGCGCGGGGTGCCGTATAAAGGATACGAATCCAACGACAGAAGTTGGGACCCAAACCCGCAGCGTGGAGAACCTCAAGGAGATATCCCCAGTCCACCGTGTCGAACGCCTTGGCGAGGTCAATGGAGACCAGGACCAACTGGTCCTCCCGGTCACGTACCTCATGGAGGACATGATTGAGCCGGCGTAGATTCATGGCCGTATTGCGTCCTGGAATGAACCCACACTGGTCCTCGTGGACCAAGTGAGGCATGTAGGGCGCCAAACGGGTAGCTAAAAGTTTGGATAAGATTTTGACATCTGTATTGATCATGGTAATCGGTCGGTACGATGAGGGCTCATGAACATCCCCTCCTGGCTTCGGGATCATACAAATTTCCCCTGTAACATACTAGGTGGGAGTTGTCCCTTCTCAAAGGCCTCAAGATAGACCTGCAGCAAGAGACGGGGGAGAGTAGCCGCAAATGCCTGATAAAATTCCGGTGGAAACCCATCACTACCCGGGGACTTAGCACGTGGAAGGTGCTGCAGAGCGGACTGTACCTCCCCCAATGTTAGGGGTACATCCAGTTCCTTCCGCGTAGGTTCAGGGATAAATCGTAGGGTCAAGTCCTGAAGATAAGGGAGATAAGCGGCCTCGGTGATGGCAGGGTCCGCCGCATACACTGCCTGCAAATGTGATCGTAGGACTCGCAGCAGCCCCACTTCTGAGTGGACAAGGCCGCCCGCGGGCTCCCTCAAAGCCACAATCGCCGCCGGGCGTGCTCCTGCCGCAGCACCCATGCCAAGAGACGGCTCGATTTGTCCCCCTCTCTATGAAGGCGCTGTCTATAGTTCGTGAGTGTATATTTGTCGAGTCTATCCCAAATGTCGTGTATGCGCTCCCGGATGCCATGTTCCCCATCCACCCCTCCGTGTCTAGGGTCGCGGACGTCTGTACCTCCAAGAGGCGACGTTCCTCTCCCTGGAGCTCGCGTTGGAGCTGCTTCCGCACCCCACATGTGAGGCTCATACATGCCCCTCTCACCACAGCTTTCAGGGCGTCCCATTTCGTAGCTAGTGACAGTCCCGACTCGTTCCAATTGAGGTCAATATAATCCGTTATGGCGGTTGCTAGATGGTGTTTCCCCACAGGGTCCTCGAGGACCTCTGCCGGGAGCCTCCAGACTCGTGGACGATTACCCGGGCGGCCCCAACCAACCACACATGCGACCGGGGAATGATCAGATAGGAATCGCGCGTGGTAAGTCACCTCGAGGGACATGGCCACGCTCGGGTTTGCGATTAAAAACCGGTCTAAGCGACTGTGCGTATTGTGGGTGGGTGAGAAGCAAGTGTAGACTTTCTGAGTGGGGTGCCCATGGCGCCATATATCCTGAGCCCCAATATTTTCCATGACCTCACGGAGTTTCACCGTCATCCTTGGTTTTGTTCCAGTACGGGGTGGGGACCTATCTAGATTGGCGTCCAGGACGCATTTAAAGTCTCCCATCCAGATCAACGGGACCTCTAATTCGGACACCAGGACCTCCTGCAGGGATTGAAAAAAGTCTGGGTCGTCGGTGTTGGGTGCATAGATATTCATGATCGCAATGTCTCTCCCGTCAAGCTTAGCTCTGAGGAGCAAATATCTCCCATGAATATCAGCTTCTACATACTGGAGGGCAAACGGGGTCCCCGGGGCCACCCAAACAAGGACTCCCCTGGCGTAGGAAGAGAAGGAGGAGTGAAAAACCTGACCCCGCCATTTCTTCGCTAATTTCTGAGCCCCTTCATCAGTGAGATGGGTCTCCTGAAGGCACGCTATCGAGACTTGGTGTCTGCGGAGGAAGGATAAAACTCTGTATCTCTTAGTGCACGTGCCCAGTCCCCTCACATTCCAGCTTAAAAATTTAAATCCCCTGGATGTTAAGGTGGCCATACGTCATGCGTTCTCTGCCCCGTGCTGCCCTGCACCCCCGAGCCTCCGGATCTGTACATACAATGCCTAAAAAAGAACCCCAACACTCCCACCTAGAAGAACCCACCCCCTCCCCGAGCAATTTGCTGACAACAGGCGCAGAAATGCCCTTCCCACGCTGGCGCCAGGACGTGCACAGCTGCCCCAATAGCCCAACCGGGGCCAAAATTACAAAGCAAAGAAAAAACCACATAAGAAACATCCCCCCCCAATTCGGACTCCCGACACAGGTCAGCCACCGCTTAACCTACGGTCATGACCGTTCCGCCCCAACTAGCATGCAAAGCCACAGGATCAAATTAAGTGGCAGCGCCCACAAGGCTCAGCCGCCATATTCTCAGCTGAACGTTCCCGCCCCAGCCCCCAGGAAGGGAGAAGAGAAAAAAAAAAACAGGCCAACAAGGGGGTAAAGGAAAGAGGTGAAGAGGAAAGAGAGAAAATGAGGTCAGACAGAGACTTCAGCACCGCAGGCATGTCCTCAAGGGCTCCGCGATACCATAAGCATTGGGCCCCTGAAGTCCGGCCCTCTGCCGCCCCGGCCTCATGAGCGAGAAACCAGGAAAGAAAGAATAGGGTACCATCTTCAGGCCGGGTCTGTCAATGACGTGGGTGGGTCCATAACAGTCTCTGGGACCTCATGACTAGGCGACGGGAGAGTCTCTGGCACCAGTTTCCCATCAAATGTTACCATCGCCGGCTGTGAGGGAGAGCCCTCCGAATCCGAAGAGTCCACACGCAGGGCTCCATCGTCTCCCACCGTGATCCGCCGATGCTCCAGTTGGGCATCGCCCGCCGAGCGATGTCTGCGCCTGGACCTGCGGCTTCTCGGGGGTCTAGTCCCCCAGTTGCTCCGGGAACCTCTTTGTTCATGCTGCGGGAGGGCCTCTCCTCTGACCTCAAGCCACTCCCACACCGCCTCCGGGGAATCAAAGAAATGAGCCCTGCCCAGGGTTATCACCTTAAGCTTCGCAGGGTACAGTAACATGTACTGGAGGTGAAGTTCCCGTAGGCGCTGTTTAATACCCAGGAAAGATTTCCGTTGTTCTTGGACTTGGCGGGTGTAGTCCGGATAGATGGAGACTTTAGCATTATCAAATGTGAGGTCTTTCGATTCTCTTGCCGCTTTCAAAATACAGTCTCTATCTCGATAGTTCAGTATTTTGGCAATGAGTGCCCGAGGAGGCGCCCCGGGGCGGCGGCGGGACCAGCGCCCGATGGGCTCGCTCTATCACGAATACCTCGGAGAGGCCCACGGGGCATAATTTAGTGCGTACCCAGTTCTCTAGGAATCGCTCCGCATTTCCCTGTTCCGCGCGTTCTGGAATACCTAGGACCCTGATGTTGCTTCGACGGGCCCTACCTTCCGCCTCCTCCGCTCGGCGCTCCAACGCCCCGGCAGTCTGGGTGAGCTGAGAGACCTGCTGTTTCAGGGAGGCCACATCCCCACGAAGCTGAACAATGTCACCCTCCGCCGTTGAGACCTTATCCGCCACCTTTCGAAGATCAGCTCGCAACAGGTTCACATCGATGGAGACTGTCTCTATTTGTTTCTCTAGGGCAGTACGGGATCCCTGTATCGCCTCCAGGAGTTCAGCCCGAGACGGCTCGTCCCCGTCTCCATCCAGTCCCGACTGGCGCGTGATGCGCTGCGTGGGAATGCGTTGCGTGGTATACTGCGTAATAGTATTGGGGTTAGAGGCACGGGGCACCTTGTCCTTACCCATGTCGCAGTCAACTAAGGATCCTGCTGAGGTCCGTAGGCGCCGCAGTCCCCAGGCCCAGATTCACCTCGGAAGGCCTCGGTCACCACGCACACGCCCGTCTCACAGGCGGATCATCCGGCCGCGTGGAGGCTCGTAATTCCCAGCGCACCAGGACCAGCCGACCCGAAGGGCCAACCACGTGCCCAGGACCACAGGGAGGCACGTGTGGTCAATGTTCCAGGGATCCAGTTGGTGGTCCCCGCCCCAGGGCAGGGAGGGCTCTTCCCCCACACAGCAGTCGCCTCCAGACAAAGGTTAGAAAAGGCCTGCTAGGGCCGCGAGTACTGGCAGGGCAGGCCAGCCAGGTGCCACAAGAAGGGGGCCCACAAGTCGGTCCGTCACACCTCGCCACCAGCTCACCGATCCACCGGGGGGCCACCTGTAGGTGTCACCTCACGGAGTCACCGGTGCTCCACCCCGTCAGGAGGATAAGCGACCACCCGATCTCCCAGGGCGGCCGCCACCAGCCGTCAGGCCCCCGGCTCCCCAGGGCCGTCACGGAGGTGCAGGGCCAGAGTGCGATACTCAACTGACGCAGAGTCCACAAGGTCATGCAGGGGTAAATCCGGACCCTCAACTCATCTCCGGCAGGGACGGCACCCTCCGCTGGGCCCCCGTCGCGATGTCCGGCGCGGTGCAGACGGGTGGAGGCCGGATCCCGGGCCGGTAGTGCGGCGGGCGCCGAAGGCACAGCTCCGACCCAGGCTGGCACCCAATCTCCTTCTCCCCCAAGGGGGCTCAGCCGCCGATAGGATCCTCGCTGGGATCTATCCAGAGACAGTGCGCCAGGGCCCGACTCCCCCCACCGATGCCGGCGCCACCAGGGCAGGCAGAGGCCGGTCCGGGCCTCCGACGGTATGTTCACGGGGCGGAACGTCCCGCAGGGCCCCCGCCGCGATGTCCGGCGCAGATCAGGTAGGTGCAGGCCGCAGCCCCGGCCTCGCGTAGAATCAGGTCACGAGCGCGGCGGACTCAGAACGCACCGCGCCGCCCCAGCTTCGGTCTCCGGCCCCGCTCCTCCTCCAATGGGCACCAGCCGCGATCGGGGTCTCCGCCGCAGAAAATCTACACGCGTGGGCAGCGGTAGAAAGGATAGTGCAGGATTAATTGGGCTGGCCGGTCGGGAGCCGAAGGAGCTCACGTCCTGTCGGCCATGCTGCTTGGCCACGCCCCTATTAGTGGCAAAGTTATGTTCAATGTGGATTAAGTGGAGAGAATTGAATATTAGTAGGGCTTCCTGTTTTCCGTTTTTACTGATTTTTACAGATAAATCCAGACAGAAAATTATTTATTTTCCTATCTGTATTTATTTTTAAATACAGAAAAATGCGGAAAATAGGCTGCCTTTGGATGATTTTTCTACAGTTAATCATGAGTGACAGGTCAGTAGGAGTACAGATTGAGAGGTAGGAGAGATGAAAAAAGACAATAGATTTCCCAATTAAGTGCAGATCTACAGTTATTGATGCTATTCTACCATGCAAGTTTTTCAGATAACGCTATTACACTGTATACTGCTGAAACCTTTTGGACATTCAAATGTGAGTATACATTTATCAGTCAAATACATGTGGAAAAATACCCATTGCAGCTTCATTTATATAGAAAACATAAAATAAAAATGAATACAGAAAAAATGAGCAAAAAATAAATATGGATAAATACAGAAGGAAATGTCGAAAAAATAAATACCATAAAACCGGGAGCCCTAGTTATTAGGCACGAGGATGGTTCTGAGCTGTCTAGTTTTCAACTGCTGATGGAGTTGTGAAGACTGCATTTTCTGAACGTACAGAGTGGGGATTTTGACATTCATTCATTAACGACAGGTGCGGCAGCTGAAGCAGGAATGAGGGGGTGTTCAGCAGGGTAGAAGGTAGTTAGGGAGCTGAAGATCGGATTGTTATAAACATTATGTATGCCCTGATTGGGTTATTCTCGTTTTAGTTCTTATTGTTGCTAGTGGTGTTAAATGTTGCGTTCCATGACCAAGAAGGGTTATTACACAGCACTATGGATATGAGGTATTCTTTAATCAAACAGGCAGTGGAACAAAGGCGCCTCAGGAAACAATTGGGGTTTGACAAATCGAAAGTTAAAATCAAAGAGCAGGGGACCACGTGTATTCGATGGGGCACATTCATGCGGACTCTGGTGAGTTTATTCAATACTTGGGGTTTCCCCTAACATCATAATTGTCCACCTGTGTCAAACCAATGTAGTGTAGCTGAAGGGTTAATCTTTGCTGAAAAATATAATTAAACCTCAGGGAGTTAATAGGCTATGATCAGGCATGACCATCGTGTTGGCGGACTGGATTCCTAGTAGGGAATGACGAGGTGGGAGGAAGGCGGCCATATTGATAAGGCCAAAAGGAAGATAAAAAGAGAGAAATGAGGCATTTTGTAGGGACTGAGGATTAAGTAGGATTACGCACCCTGATATTAGATTTGAACAGAGTCAGGTTCTTTCATGGGGGGGGAGGTGGGTGGGCAACACTGGATGTCTCTCTCCTGGGCAGGTGGTGCACTCCGGGGACTACTAGGCCTGGCTTTGGCCATGGGTAAGGCGGGGTAGTAATTTGAGTTTATAGGTGAAGGTCAGGGTATTGGGGTCCTCTTTGTGGCAAGTGCAACAGATCAGCTATCAGGGAATAGGGACTCATTTTTTTGATCCCCACTCTCCCTACCCAGTAGAAGGGTTTAGGACAGGTTTTTTTATTGGCTGATGGTAGGTAGTTTTAGTATTGAAGGCCGAGGTGTGCAGTGTTTGTGGACTATAAAGGAGTCGTTCCTGATGAGCACGTGCAGCAGGGCGCTGGTTTACAATTTGTTAAAGGAGTTAACAATGGTTTGTTACGCTACTAGGCTGGCGGACCAGCGGGTCACCTTGGGGGCGGGGGAAGGGGGTGGGATAGTGGACAATGTGGCGATTAGAAGAGTTCAGGGTTCACTGGCAAAGAAACAGAACGTCTGGGTCTGTTAATTGAGTTATGCAGAGAGTTAAACGGGAAATACAATTGACGAGTGGTTACTTAGAGGTGGGGGCATTAACTGGTTAGATTTTGAATTATGTTCAGGGAGTGCTTAATGTTAGTCTGTATGGTGATGTGATAAGAGGCTTTGATTATATAAGCACACCAGTCTCATTTAAAGCACCCTTTTATGTGCAAAGTGGTTTCTGGACTGCACTGTCATGCCTAAAAGGACCTCCTCTATTTTACCTGCATCAGTCCCGTCTTCGCCGTGCAAAGAGGAGGAGCAGGAAGTCCAGCCATGGGTATAATTGACAATAATGGAGGTGAGAAGATGAAGGAGGTGTAACAGAAAAAGTGAGCTAGAGAGCTCATGTGGACACAAACGATCTGAAACAAGCCTTGGCAAAGCCAAAAGGTCTGGTGCACATTTAGAGTCCAGAATAAAATATTTTTAAAAAGCCAGCTGCAGTGAAAAAAAAAGTTTTCTGTATACAATGCATCTATAAAATAAATAATTTAATGTGCGAAGATTCAGTGTACTTTTGAGACTCAAAATAGTCTCACATGCATGGCAATTAAAGCACTGATTGGAGGCACAACGAACCACTCGGAGAGACAAGCAGCCAGGTTAGAGAGTAATACTCCTCTAAATGGCGCCGTAGCCCACTCTATGTAAAGTTAACAGCTAAAAGGAGCATAGCCAGCTGCACTATCAAGCCAGACCTAAAAACTCTCAACACCCGAGTAGAGGGCTTAAGAATTCTGGATTGAAGAATGACACAGCTGTTACCAGGAGGTTATCCTACAAAGACGTACTGGTTACTCGGTTAGTCGGCACACGAAAGCGGGTTGTCCTCCTCTCGTCCCAAACATTGTAAGCAGGGTCACCTTTATCTTTCCGTCTGCTACGTGAATAAAACATACTATAAAGTCATCTTTTGGACCATATCACTATAAGCCATCTGTCACGATTGATTTGAATCTTATAATTATCCACAGCTTTTATCAGACTGTCTTTATCTGTGTATAAGACAATTTGTGTCCATATGTACACGTATTTCTCGCTCAGGATTCCGTGACACATTCCTTTTGATTTGGGTCCATTTTTGATCTTTTTCTTTTGCGGATCCCGCTACATGACCATTGGCGAGATATTTTGTGGCTTTCCTGATGAAGGCGCAGTGTACACCGAAACGCGCGTAGAAGATCCATCTATTAGCCACTTTTTGTGTATTATTGATGTGTATGTTTTTTCAGATTTGTATTAATCAGAAAATATTTGTTGTTTGTACCTATTGTGTATGTATAAACTTCTTGTATTACGTCCATATGCATTTGCTGTATGGTGTCTTTTTCGTATTATGATTAGATTAGAACAGGTCTACAATCAATCATCTCTATGATACATGTCTTGAAATGTTTTTTAATTAATATGAATTAAAGAAATTAATTTTTAAACATTATTGTTGTACACTGAGTTTACTACATCATGTTGCTAGCCCACATGGTCTGTTAACTGCCATAGACCTTTAGTAGCCTAGGGTTTTTCTTCAATTGTATATTTGCCCTGACCTAGGAATTTCAACTTATTGCAGGGGGTGCTTGTTATTGACACTGGGTTATCCTACAAACACGGCCATTAATAAACATATAAAAATGCATTTTGCTAGTATAATGTCTCTTTTGGGGTAGCACACCTGCAAGTTTTTTTAATGACTTTTTATTGTGTTTGGGGTGGGGCAGGTGCCCAGAGCCTGGCACTGTCCGAGAAGACTTCTCGTCCCCAAAAAAAAAAAAAGACATTTATTGAGGCTTCTTAGATTTCCTGACGTCCTGGGGAGGTTGTGCAAACCCTGATGGACTTCAGTTGCATAAAGGAACCCCACAATGACCTGGAAACCTGCTCTCTGCAGGCATTATCAGCTCACTGTGTTCACATAGTGTGAAGGTGGCAGGTCTGGGGTGGCATTCCACAGACACTTAATTGAACAGGTAGGGGTACAGCACCTTCCTTGGCCTTCCCGCATCCAGAGAGTGCAAGACACACATCTAATCTTTGCAATATGTACAAATGCAAACATTTGTTTAGATAGATTATTAAGCTAGGCACGGTGTGTGTATGTAGTGTGCAACAGTGCCTGTATAGGTTGGCAGAGTAAGACTCAAGGCGTATTCAGTGAGGGTTACATTAGTGTCAACGAGGTGTATGGGGAGCAGCAAGAAGCACTGAGGAGAGGAAAGGAGGGAGAAGAGACCTAGAAAATTACACAGCAGGTAGAAAACCACTTCTAAGAAAAAACAGGATAACATTTCTAACTTGTGGGCCCAAAAGTATCTGCAGCGGCGGCTCCTCCGCTAAGGCGGAGGAGCGCTGCCTCACCGGATAAAAAAGGAAAAATAAAATGATAATAACAACGTTCTAATCATTGTATTTTTCCACTGAGGGAGGTTTACGGGCGGGGCTGGGCTGTCGTCACAGCCAGCAGGGAAGGAGTGGTTGGGGCACTTAAGTGCACATGAGCATTTGGCCGGCCTTCTTGGGCCTACTTGTGTAATGCACATCCTGGTGAGGAACATGCACAGGCTCATAGTCCCCATCTGGGCACCGAACCACGGAGCTCAGACCAATCACCACACTGCTGTCATGGTGACAGCAGCGTCGTGATTGGCTTTGGGGAACCTCTGTGTGCTTCCTGCTGGAACAGAAGAGGACGGAGGCTAGGCGGCCGACAGTCAGGTAAGTCAATTTATCCCCCCCCCCCTCGCCCCTGCCCATTTTAATAATTTTTCTACCCGCCCCCACCCCGCGGTAATTTTTGCTGCCAGACGATACTGATTTCAAGGGGTCCGAAGGGTCTGAAAAGAGATTCAGGAAGTGAGAGTCTGAACCAATCATGTTGCGATGCTTTTAATTACCTAAGGGAATATAGTGTTCCTCAACGAACACTGAATGAAGACTATTAGGATCATAGAAAGTGTGGAAGGACTACTTACTTCTTTGCTACCCTTTCCTAAGGCAATATAATGTCAGAACTTGGGTGACCACCTCCTCACGCTCATTATGCACACTGTCCAGAACTGCATTCTGAGTGTTGTAGTCTTGTTTTGCTTCCATGGAATTAATTGGACTGACACCTGAAATCAATGATTTGTAAGTAAAAAAAAGGTCAGGATTGGAGACAATGTCCGTAATGACCTTGTGTGAGGTGCAAGAACACCACCGGCTCCTTGTTGCCCTGGAAGGATTGCTGTGGGACCTTCACAGGGTTTGCAGCAGAAGGAAAAGCCATACTGGGCCACAACCTCACACTGACGACCCTGCAGTAATGCCATTAGCATGCAGCATAATGCATGGTATGACAATGCTGAGCAGAGACATCGACCTTCTAAGTAGGCAGAGGAAGAACTGCATTACAATGTTAGGAACAGGCCTCATGTCTCACACAATGCAAGTGGGACTCAGAACTAGAGTATGGGTTAAGCTCTTGCTCATAACAGGCTTAAGGTCACACCTGATCGCAACGGCTAGAAATCCAATGCTTCTTATGGCTCCACAATGTGCAGAGCCGGTCGGGGAGTAGTAGAGGCTTCAGGAAGCAATCAGACTACAGGAACAGCCCTCCTACTGGTATCCTCAGCAGAAAAGAGTGGCCGCTTTGGACACATCAGAATACAGCTCCACTACTTTTGGCAGCCGGGAGTCCCTTTTAGTGAAGTTTTGGGGCTGGTGTAATTTATTTTGGATTTTTTTCATCAATGCCTTGATATTTTATGTGCTGTCATTTCTGTTAACGTTTATGCAAAATCACTTCTTGTGAGGTCATCAAATAGGTCAATTAGTTCCCTCTTGATGCTGATAAACCTTGAGATTGGTCTCAGGGCTTCAGTAATTAAGACTCCTGAAAGACTTGAAGGCGTGAAAGTTTATGTTGCAAATGCATTCTAGGTGGAGACTGCGATTGTGTTGGGAAGAGGCCGACTGCAAGTAGGAGGCGAAAACCTCATTGCTCTCAAATGAGGAGTGCTGAGGGAAGACACCACAGACACATTGGTGGCTGAGCCCTGAAGAAGAGAGACCCAGAGTGAAGATAGGACATAGGTCCTCCATGCACCTAGACATGTCTCAATGAGCACGAGATATCGGCCCTCCAGCTGTCCTGTTCCCAGACTTTCAGTGAGCCAATATCTGCCCCTCGCTCGATAAGACCTGAAGCAAAGCGCTTGCAAGAGCAAGACCCGGATGGAAACCACGTGCTGATCAAAGGGCAACGATAGCCCGGGCCCAATATCAAGTCTTTGCTAGCCAGGGCCTACTAAGAAGCCATACCAGTAGCCAGAGCCCAGCAAAGGGCCATGCTTCTAGCTAGGGCCCACATATGTGCCATGTCACCCATTCAAAAACCACCCAAACACTGAGGTGTTCAATGCTGGGTTTCTCCAGGGCCAAACCAGACAATGCTGCTTAATTCCACTAACAGTTGTTGCTTTACGATCCCTGATCAGTAGGTTTCTGCCCGTGTGGTGAAGGACTTGGACATTGCACCAATTGCCATTTCACCCTGCACCTGCTAACTCTGAGCTCCAGCTATGCTGTCATAACTGTGTGCCCTTCCAAAAATGTCCTCCTCGCTCTGAAAACCTGGGTGATGGGTAAGGTGACCCGATCTGCCTTTTGGATGCTCCTATACGCAGAGTGCGAGAGGGATACAATTTATTACAGGACAGCCTACTTATATCGCTATACATTAAAAGTTGTGAACACTATCCACTTAACATAGCAGGTAGGTTGGGTAATATTACACATACGCTGGGGCATAGTGCTACACATTAGTAAAACTCCACTTATCTCAGGGTTCCAGAAAATGCTTTTTTCTTGGTTGCAAATAGATTACTGTGTAATGTAATAAAATCCGATCAGAATCAAAAACTGCTTCCAAATCATAATTTCTCTAAAGTACTTGTGAAGTGATGAGCTGTGTGTCTTTGTTCCCTTTTGTTGCATTGGCATCTAGGTGTTAGGCTCCAGAAGGCTCCCAGCGCAAAAGAAGGGTTATGGCCCTTTAAATCATACCTTTGTTTTAGACCCGGTGCAAGTGAAAAGAAGGAAGCCCTCTCGTCACCTGCTTGCTGCTGCTCCAAAAAAGAAAGCAGTCAACATGTGGCTGCAGCCGAATTGTGCTCGTGTGTTGGAAAATGATCCCAGGAAAAATTCTGTATATTTCACTGGGTCGGTCAGATCCCAGATCTGCCTCAGAAATAGCTGCTGGAACAGGGATCCAGCAGGTCCCCTCATTTCTTGTACTGATGAACAGTAAAGCCTGTGAAGCCTAATTACTCATACATAATGTCCACAGAGACTATGATGATGAATGGAAATAAACATTTCAGGACCACCTATATAAGAAGGCACTGAAAACATCACATTCACCAACGCATGTAAAAAGCGTACTGCTGACATGCAGGAGTAACTATTTAAAACAAACATTCAAAAAGCTAAAAGGTAAAAAGGTATAGAGCTGGCTGGCAGCCCTTTAGCTTTTTCAATGCTTGTTTGTCATGGGTTTTGTAAAATGTTATTGTTGGATGAGTAGTAGTCCCTCATCAATATATAAAACAAGCATTGGTAAAGCTAATACGTCTCACCTATGCAACAACTATAGGCATTGGCAATGTGTTTTAGCCATGTTGTACACCAGCGTGGCTGTTCAGCATGGCTAAAGGTTAGTGGCGTAGAGGAGAATAACATGGAGTGTCGTAGAGTGGAATGGTGAAGAGTGGAGTAGAGTGTTGTAGCATAGAGTTTTGACTATTGAAGTTGCATAAAGTGGAGTTGCGTAGAGTGGCGTATAGTGAAGTGGTGTAGAGTAGAGTGGAATGTGCAGAGTGCATTGGTGTACTGTGTTGCAGAGCATAGTGGTGTAGAGTGTAGTGGCATGGAATTCAACAGAGTACAATGTGGCGGCGAATAATGCAGTGGCATAGATTAGAGTGTTGCATAGTAGAATCCAGTGGCGTAGAATGCAGTGGTGCAGGGTGGAGTGGCACAGAGTAGAGTGGCAGAGTACAGTGGCAAGTGGTGCAGAGTAAAGTGACGAAGAGTGCAATGGCATAGAGTGAAGTGGCGAGGAGTGTTGTAGAGTAGCGTGGCATAGAGAGCATTTGCATAGAATGCAGTAGTGCAGAGTAGAGGGGTGTAGCGTTCGGTTGCATGGAGTGCAGTGTTGTAGAGTAGAGTGGCATAGAATGCATTACTGCAGAGTGCAGTGGTGCAGAGTAGAGTGATGTGGCAGAGGGCAGTGGTGTAGAGGTAACTGAAGTAGAGTGCACTGGCATAGAGTGCACTGGCATAGAGTGTTGCAGAGCATAGTGACGTAGAGTGCAGCGCATAGAATTTAACGGCATACAATTTAGCATCGTAGAATGCAGTGGCATAGATTAGAGTGCAGTGGTGTAGAGTGGAGCAGATTGTGCAGTGGCCTAGAGTGGAGTGATGCAGAGTCCAGTGGGGTATAGTGCAATGATGCAGAGTAGAGTGGCAGAGTGCATTGGCATAGAATGCAGTAGTGCAGTGGTGTAGAGTAAAGTGGCATAGAGTACAATGGTGCAGATTAGAGTGAAGTGGCGCACAGTGCAATGGCATAGAGTGCAGTGTTTCAGAGTAGTGTCGCAGAGTGCATTGGCATAGAGTGCAGTAGTTTAGAGTATATTGAGTACAGTGCAGTGTCATGAGTGGAGCAGAATAGAGTAGATTGGCATAGAGCGCAGTGGCATAGAGTAGATTGTTTCAGAAGAATGAAGTGGCGTAGTGCAGGATAGAGTGCAACGGTGTAGCGTGTGATGGCGTAGAGTAAAGTGGTGTAGAGTGCTGTGGCAGAAAGTAGCGTGGCGCAGAGTAGATTAATGTGGCATACAGTGCACTGGTGTAGAGTACAGGAGCGTAGAGTTGAGTATTACAGAGTAAAGTGCATTGGCATAGAGTGAAGGGGCGTAGAATAGATTGGAGTGGCCTAGACTGGAGTGGTCGTGAATCAGGCAGTGGTGTAGAGTGGCATAGAGTGCATTGGCATAGAGTAGAGTGGTACAGAGGTGACAAGAAGGGTGGGACTCCTAGTCATTGAGAAAAATAAGGAAAGAAAATCATTTCAGATGCTACATTGTGTACACACGAGATACTCTGAAGGTAAATGTGAGAAGGTACTGCACGTCTGAGCAGTGTCACTCACCTGAGAGCACACGGCATAACGGGTGCAACTGGAGTGTCCTACAACTGTGAGAAAGAGCTACAGATGTGAACATCGTCACTTGTCGGAGAGCACAAGGCGGGTGCTACCGGTTTGTATGGAGGGAAAATATTTCACAAAGGCAGTAAAATGTGCTTTCATCCGGGTCTAAGGCACGGCCGCCTTCAGGATACCTGCCCTCGGGCCAGAGCAAAGGCAGCATGAAGGGGTGTAATAGTCACGGTGGGCATTCGCCTTCTAGGCACCTCAATACATTTGCCTTTCACATGTACCCGCTCTCAAGCGCCTAGAGACGACGTTGATCATCTCTGGCACCAAGTGGAAGTCACACTGCTGCCTTCTTTACTCTTCCTTGTGACATGTTCCAGCGGCGCCATAATTATTATTTCACAAGAACCAAAACACAACTCAGCGAAGAATGAAATGAGAAACCATGAAAATAGAGGGGTCGGTAGGATGTCCGTCTGCCAGGCCTGGCCAGTAGTGCAAGATTTCCAAGAAAATCAATCTTTCTGCTTTTTCGAAATACACATTTTACGCCTCGCGAGTTATTTATTCTATTCATTAACTTTTTTTCCCCTTATAAGATCACATAACGTGTCACGGAGAGGGGGCACGGTGTCTCGAGGGGGCAGGCTGCGGCCTCTCATAGTTTCCCTTATCTGCGGCCCTGGCTTCCTGGCGGGCGCTATCACTCTCAAAAACACAGGGAGACTCCCTGCCAGAGGCCAGGCCCACCCTCATTCAGAGAAAGGCCCAAAACTGCCAAGTCACACCCTGGCATCCCCTCCGGCACTCATACACCAAGGAAGGGCACCCCCACCCACTGACCTCGACCAGCCCCACTGACCCAGACACTGCAGACCAGCCCCGCTAGCAGAGGCCTGGGGCTGACAAACATCTGAGTGGTTTCAAACGGATAATGTTTTCTATTAGAGGTGCGAGTACCAAGGGTAAGAGTGCCTAAAAAATATTATTTCTTGATTTAAAAGAGTTTAATAAAAAAAATAAAAAAAATTGTATGCGAGCACTTTACCCGCTGGAGTACATGGTGGGTGGCCACGCGGGAGGCTGCCCTCTAAGAGCGAGGCTTTCAGGCTGACCAAGAGAGACTGCCATCCAAGTGAGACTGCACTGCAGTGCAGAGAGGCAGGTTAGAAACTGTCTTCCATTGGTGAGACTCTCTTGCCGTCGCGGTGCTTTATTGCTGTCGCCTGGCCTATTGAGTCTGGCCAGGGATGAGACTGCCTTCTCGGGTTGCCGAGTCACATTCAATGAGTGCGACGGTGGATGTTGAACAGGGCCACCATAAAAACCCTCCTCCAAAACGTACCAGTGCCACTGAATAAACTTATAAAGAGCATGTGCCACGCTCCTAGACGAAGGCGTCTGCGCCACTTGCCCTCAGCTACTATGCTGGAAATTATTGGGAGGTAAAGGCTTGTACTCTGCACTATCAAAAAAACCTTAGCTAGGGCTCCAAAGTTATGGTCATACAAGTTTCCTTTAACAACATACACACACACTTATTGTGTGCACACTTAAGCTTACTCGCATGCAACAAGCCGAGTTTTACACACTTCTTGCTAACAGCCTTCACAAATAAGCTGCAAAAAAAATGGACACTGCAGCAAAGTAGCTGAGATCTACAGAGCAATCACAAGCCATAGAGTTGCCTCCAGATCGACTAACTCGGTTTTTTATCCTTCCAAGCTCGGCAAAAGGTTGATTCCGACAACTCTGAATTGATTTGGCAAACCAACCTACTTGCAATAGGTTAGTTTGTAAAATCCTTTTTGGTCGGAAATTGTCACCAGTTTTGTTGCGCCCAAAAGTCTTTCCACTCCTGACTACCAAGAGTACACCCAAGATCAGCAGCTGTGAACCTTCTTGCAATTCGCCCGTCAAAGCTGAAAAAAATTCATAGGAAAATCTCTACTCGTCCAACACTATATTCTCTAGAACGCTCTGATATCCCCTTCCTACTGCAAAATAAAATTACTTTTCAGAGTTTAGAAGAGGCGTTAAAACACACCTCTTCCGATCAGCATTTGGCCCATTTTCCTCAGGCATAGGCCAGAGACCATATCTCGAAGTTCTTGGCCCTACCAATTTACCCAGTCAATGAAACACAAGACAGACTCTTACCTCTTTGAATCTTACTTCAAGACTTTACCACAGAGGGAGACATTTGATGCATCGCCACTAACGTTTTCACATATGAACACCGACCGCAAGTTTAGGGTATATAACCTGAATCCTCCCCTTCACTACTCTGCCTAGCGCTCAGCACCAGCAATTCTGCAATTTGTAGCACTTACCAAAACCTCAAACAAATTAAATATTATTACTTATGATAGATATTCAAGACAGTATAAAAGTGGGAACTTCTTAGGATAACTGATTAAGGATATAAAACGAAACAGTGAAGGGCAAACAGACTAAGAGTTCGTAATGCAAAAAAGAAATCAGATAATCAAATCTTGCCTAATAAGAGGAGATAAACGTTTACGAGCTCAAGCAACACCAATATAATCAGGAAATGTGTGCGATTGCCAAGCATATTTTTTTACATGTTTTAACAAAATAGGGTAATTATTCTTGGAGTAGGAGGAAGTTGAAAACAGCAAAACCAATTAAAGCTGGTGTTTTTAGCTGAAGGGATCAGATCAATAAAACAAGAGTTTCTTTCAGAATATGCAGCTTGATCTAGCTATATGTTAAAAGCTTGAATATTTTTCTAAATGTTTAAATTGTTCAATGCAGCTAAGAAATAATATTTACCAATATTTCTATTCATGTTTTTGTGAAAACACTCTAAACCAAGCAAATCATAACCTGTCACACCTTTCACATAGGTAAAGACGATGAGCACAGAAGCACACAAAAGAAGCGCATGAGTGAGACGGAGAGTATGGAAATGTCCAAACGCACAAAAGAGGCAACTGTGGGCAGGACATTTTGTCGCGGTTCGCATATAGGACTTTAAGCGGGCCGGGTCCTTCTAGGTTTCAGACCCGGTAGTAGTAAAACAAAAAATAGACATTGAATCAGGTCCCTATTGAGCCCTATATTCAAGATAATGCACGTCAGCAATTTAGTTCCCGTTTATATTTCACGTTTTACTTAATGTTGAAAAACATAAGTGTGTTAGCTGTTTCCAGGATGTTGTGTGTCTGTATTTTCTGCACCGTTCAATGGTCAAGTATTCCAGTTGTAATTGTGACTCTGCACAAATGTGTGTGAAGGAGGTACACAGTGGTCAAAATACTGACAATGGGAAAATAAAAGGAAGTGCAGTATTACAGGTGAGTAGATGCGTTGTGTTTCGGGGTGGTGAAGTGCAGTGAAGGAGATGCAAGGAAGTGCAGTCAGGAGAGAGCGAAAAGAGGGTGCTGAATAGGAAAGATAAGAGGTGTAAGATATGCAGATCAATAAGATGTGAAGAGAAAAAGGGCGTAGATGTCTAGGAGAGATTGAGACACTGAAGACCACTGCCCCAAGCCTTAGTAATGATTAAGTTCACAGTCCCACAATTTCAGAACTGAAGCATTTTCATTAATTATTTACAATAAAATAGTTGCTGTTATTTATTATACACTGTAACAACCACTGACAAAGCCAATAGTTCTGGCTGGTTTTAGGCGTGTCAGTTGTTATGTTATAAATATGGATGCAATAACAGAAAGCTCAAAGAGGCATCAACATATCAAACGGGTTGCACACTATAGGAATCACAAAAGTTACGTTTACGTGTTTAAGCCACACCCGTAATTATATAGTCCTCGCCCCTTTTAGAGACACCCTCCGACCCCCCACTTTTTTCATCCCTATCAAAACCCTGTGCGCAAAATCATATGAGGTATTTCTAAGTACATCAAAGGTGATAATGCTGTTTAGAGTCCACATTGCAACTCCGGTCAGCACACAGACAGTGAGGTGTGTGAAAACAAAAGATGACCATGAGAAGAACAAGGAGCCTGGAGGTGCTTCAGAAGGAAAATACCAACCAACTCTGTATGTTTGGAGAGGTCAGGAGATGGTACTTAAATAACAGACTGGGAGTCCTATGTATTTTTTTCCCCCCCAACAACACAGGGGCATATTAGCAAGACCCACGTTAAAATTATCGCCGTTTTAGCGGCAGGAAACTGCCGCTAAAACGGCGATAATGGGCTTGCTAATATGCGTTATGGAATTCCAATTGAAGCCCAGGTTAGACGTCCTGCACATCTAACCTGGGCTTCTATTGGAATTCTATAACGCATATTAGCAAGCCCATTATCGCCATTTTAGCGGCAGTTTCCTGCCGCTAAAACGGCGATAATTTTAACGTGGGTCTTGCTAATATGCCCCACAGTTTTACCTCTGTTTGTTTTAAGAATCATTTACAAACTCTGGTGCACTTTGGATGTTAGTTTATCATGACGTTTTACATTCTTTTTTTAACCAGCCCTGACATTAAGGCAACAGCCAGGCCTGTAAAATTCTTACTGGCGGTACCTATACTGCACATGCAAAGTATATCAGCAGGCCTGCAGTGTTTCTACGAGCCCAGTGTCCTGTGAATGTAATGGCAAGTCCAACAAGCATTGGCATAGCCAATAGGTCTCGCTTTTGGGACCTTATAAGTATTTAGTTATGCAGCACAATATCCTTGGTGCAATAACATCAACTGTTGCATGGCTAAAAACTTATAAGGTTCCAAAGGCGAGACCTATTGGCTATGCCAATGCTTGTTTTAATTGTTTGAGAGAATATTTGTGCTGGTCATGTTTATGTGTGTGTTCGTTTTTTATTTTGCCTAACAGTGTCTTTTTGCAGTAATTTAAACTTCAGCGGGGGGCGGCTCAGGCCCGAGGTACATCTTTTAAGAGTCTTAGCGGGATTGGATCCTGGGCCGGCCATTGTGTCAAGGATCACACGGCTCGACTTAAGTCCGCCGTACAAAAGTAGTGATAAGGAGGTGAACTCGGAGCTGACTGGCGAGATTACAGGCCCTGGAGACGGCGGTATCAGCAGCAAAGCTCCCGCGGGGTCCCAGTCACAGAGAGGGGCTGATCAGACAGCTAAGGTTCAAGAAAGGGAGGCCCATGGAATGGAATGTGAGAGCAGCGCCGAGGAGACGGAGAGCAGAGCGGTGTGTGCTGAAGAACACAAGCAGAGCAGAGTGTGCCCCCGAGCTAGACGGTTCTGAGACAGTGACCGGCATGGCACTGAGGCCTGGAAAGTAACTTCAGTAACGGAGCAGAGAGGCGGAGAAAGCGTGACGTAGACTCGTGGAAGAGAGAGCGGAGGCCCCTTCTAACACTAACGTGACAGCAAAGAGAGGGGGCTGCCGCGTGTCACTGAAGGAGGGGCCACCTCCTGAGTAGGATTAAACTACGTACACTGGGCATGGGGGAGGGAGTGGGAGAAGGGAGGGGTGTGTGAGAGCAGAGAGAAACCATTAACAGCGCGGCGCTCGTAAAGGGCGCTGTGCTGATTATGTTACAACAAGCCAGGACTATTGTCTTTGTCAATGGCTGTTAGATGCATAAGATAAAAAAACAAGCCAGCGAAGGTCTGGTGTAACAAGCACGGAGGAGCGGGGGCGAGCGAGGCGCGGCAGCCTGCAAAGCAGTCCCAAAACGCTCGTGCGTCGTGGCTGGCCTTTGGATGAGTACGCGCGGCAGACATGTGTTTCCACTTATCGCGCCCGCGTCTGGGCACGATAATTGGAAACACATGTTTGCCGCGCGTACCCATCTCAAAAAGGCCAGCCACGACGCACGAGCGTTTCTTGGACTGCTTTGAAAACTCACTTACAATAAGTCTTCGCCTCTAAGCAGCGCTTGCGCGCTACTCGAGGCTCGACCTAAAAACGACCTCTAAAATCTGCACAAAGCCAGTATGAATTACTGCGATTTAAAAAAAATCGGATACCAAGTATTTGCGTCTTGGAATTTCAAAACACAAGGGGCCTCTCTCACTTATCTCTTCAAAATGCCTTGGATCTCGGTGGGACAGGGGATGCGGGAAATGCGGTGGCTCCAGCAAATGCTTTGCAACTTCTCAGGATTTGGGAAATAAATGCTTTCTTCCCGTAGCGAAAATTACATTTAGACGGCGCCTTCTCTTGACATCCCGAAAGTTTCTATGCCGTTTGAATATGTTGACGAACAAACGGGTGTACATGTCACAAAAAAGTAAAGGTATTGAGAGCACTCTAATTCGCCATCTGTGCAACATCCTACACAGAAATAAAGCTAAAGCAGGTCTTTGCTGTACTGTGTTTGCGCGCAGACTCGAACACTCGTCTATCTAGTTTCCTGCTAACGCGCAAACAACACAAACTTGACCCTTCTGGCTTGCCCTCAGTACGGAAACGGTGACTAGAGGAACGCGTTTCTCTGTGGTGGGATCAATATGAGCGCTTTCTGTCAGACCCGTACTCACTGCTGGAGCTGCTCCATGCTGCGCTGCTTCTGTCCTGCCACTTGTGCTCCTGGCTGCCCCTCTGAGCGTTCTTCTACAGTAACGCCCATTCCTCATGGGCCCGGCCATGCTGATGACGTAGTGAGATGAGTGGGCGTGGCAAAAATGTGTAATGCTTAAGCCGCGTTTAAGACTGGAGCACGTGCGTATCTGTCTTCTTTAACAGTGTATTTTTCACTTGGAAGATGGAACGTAGCGGATCGCTTAAGCCACCCGCGTTTTAATTTAGAACTAGAATGCCAACTTTCTAATTTCATTACTGAAAGGCGAGGGCACTGTGGGCGACATGTTGCTGTGCTATACGGAGAGAGGGCTTCATTACATTCCTATTGAACAAGCATCATCTGCAATTCAATAGGTCTCGCATTTATGCGAGTTTGAGTTATTGGCATTGTAAATGGCAATGCCTTTTATTTAGGTTTTGGTTTTTAAAACATAAATAAAAGGCATTGTCATTTTCAATGTCAATAGCTTAAACTCTCGCAAATGCGAGACCCATTGCATTCCAAATGCTTGTTTAAAAGTGTGTGTGGAGGGGGGTTGCAAACAGAAGGTGGCATAAGGAACTCAGACAGGGAGGGTGTGTGAAAGCAAAACTGAAGGTGCGGGTGTGGGGAAGGGGCACGGAGGGCATAGGCCAGGGCACGAGTCGGGGGTCCACGCGGGTGGACGGAGTCCCCCCACTTATTTCACAGGGGGGACGCCGTCCACCCTGCCAAGAAGTTGGGCCCCACTGATAAAGATGCTGAATTCGTCCCAGTGTAATATCTAAACACCGGGACACTTTCAGCAGCGCCTGCACGTTGTTATCTGCTTTCGATCGGCAACAACGTGCAGGCGGGGACGGGGCTCTCTTATTTCTAACTCCTGCTGGTTCTTAACAAAGGCCGAGTCTGAGGGGTCATCAGGCCTCCTTTTGTTCGAGACCCCTGGCTGGCAGCAGTCAGGAGCCTCACACCCAGAAGCAAATGCAGCAGAGGAGAAACAAAGGCTCACACCTTGTTAGCACTTCACACATACTTAAGAGAGGCAGCTTTTCACTTTGTTCAGGCTCTGTTTAGGAGATATGCATACACTAAGAATATCAGATGTGTTGGTCTTTCCCAGTATTTGCACAAAATAAATAGCATTTATATAGGGCTTACTACCCCTGAGGAGGCATTGTAATAATTTAAATATCACTATTTTTTCTTTTAAAGCACTATGGCTAGAAGAAGCTTTACGCTGACAAAAGGCAACATTGTTTTATGTGTATATGTGTAGCGTACAAAAGTGTGAATCTGCTGCCTAATTCAGGAGAAGTATACTCGAAATGTGCTCCAATGTACTCATGATACACCTGCTAAATATGTATGTGAGGGCTTAAGATCTGATGTCACTTCTTGTGATGCCACTTCCTGTGATGTCACGCGCCGTGATGTCACGCGGCGTGATGTCACTTGCTTACTGATTAACTAGGTTAGTCCCCCCACTTCTTTTTTTAGGACTTGTGCCCTGGCATAGGCAAGCAAACAATAGACAGAGCAATGCGGCGGGCATGGGGGAGAAAAGCAAATGAGCGAGAGCAATGTTAAGCTGGGTGTAAAAGCACACCCTTTACAGGTAATCTGAGCCGAGGAGCAAAGCGCAGCGAGCTGACACTTTGGAACTGGAGAACTGCTCAGTAAAGCACTCCAATACCTTATGGTCGAGTTCGCGCTTGCGGGAAAGTGTGTCCAAAGAGACATTTGCTGCCAAAGAGTTTCTTTCTTTTTTGGATCCATTTCACAGAGGAACAACTTGAGAAAACTAAGAAAAGAGGAAATGATCCAGCGCGATATTAGCAAACTGCATTCATACACCATATACTCACTTGGGCCCATACATTCACACTACGCTAATACTTACGCTGGGTTTATCAGTTGTTACTCTTATCAAAAATCCCTGCTACCAATTACCTTCTGATTGAAGAGTAATGACTTACCAATGAATCCTTTGCTAATTGGGAAGTTTAAAATGAGTGACATTCATTATAGTACATAATCCTGAAATAACCACTGAGTCAGGAAGTTTTAAAATGTTTATCTAAAGATTTAGCAGAGTAAAATACAGAGCCACATGGTACTTAATCGTAATACCCAAGATTAAGCATAGAAATGATTATTGCTAATCAAATGACGGTGTTTAAGGAAGAGGAGAAGATAGAGACAGCAGCGCAACTAAAGGCTGCATTATATTTACCTAAGTGCGAGAACCAAACCCCTTAGCCAAGGAGTTGAAAGAATAAGACCCAGGAAGGATGAAGAGCAAAGACTTCTTACAGGATCAGGACCGGACCGGTGACCTCTCTACAACGACGCCTGCGTCGTTCCCCTCTCTGATACTCGACTTCTCTCGATTCTCCCGTGCCTTCCTTCTAATGGACTCCGCCGCCCCTCCTCAGGACCTCTTCTGGACAGGGATTCAGTCAGCAACCGATCAGCATGGCAGTCTGGGGCTCTTCTGTGTGTTCTGAGAGTCAGCTCTAGCTAATTAGCTAATTCTATATCTGTTATACCCTTCTACGCCCATGTACCTCCCCTTAATGTTGCTAAAATATGGGGCCACTACTTCTGATTGGACAGGGACATGGGGTGGATTCTCGCACCATATCGATTTGGCCTAAATTGTAAAGCCTATTGTCTTTACGTTCCCTCTCCTTCAAATTAATACATTCGCTTTATTTCCCACTCGTCTCACGACAAATGTTATACATTTTACAGGGGAAAAGTATCAATTTGTCCACAGGAAACATAAAGTACAGCATCTTCGGCCAATGGGTCATGGCCTTGGGAGACGTCGAAGTTGACTTCACTTGGCAGGCACACAGGATACATGCGCAGAACCATCGTCTCTCGAGTTACAAGTCACCAACCCAGGCCCAAGTTTACGAATTACTAAAAGTGCAAGAAGAAAATATTAAAATCACAAATAAAATGTTTCACTGTATGCCCACTTTTCCTACTCTATTCCCAATTAATTATAATACTATCCTGCATTAGTAGCATTAAGAAAACGACAATTTAATAATGACATGAGAGCAAGCTTAAGCATGTAAAAAAATTTAGCGGCCATTTTAGCGCACACTGCGCAGAAGCAGAAGTTTCCCACCAAGCAAAGAAAAACGTCACACCATGTGATCAGGTTGCGACATGCGCAATGAAGTTCCCGCGCTTTAGCGGACATTTTGGATTACAGACAAGCGTTATTCATTAGTAAAACACATAGGCAAGCTTCTGTCCCTCTTGTGTTTGTGAATGCAAAGGTTAGTATTGACAATACAAATTTAATAAATTAATACTATGAGGAGGATTGCGTACAAGCAAGTTTCATTTTTGAAACCTTGCTCCATCAGAAACTAGGTCCTACCTTTAACTGTCAGCAGGTAATATATATATATATATATATATATATATATATCCTGCTGACAGTTAAAGCAGGACCTGTCAGTAGGTAATATATATATATATATATATATATATTACCTACTGACAGTTAAAATAGGACCTGTCAGTAGGTAATATATATTTATTTATATATATATTACCTACTGACAGTTAAAGGTAGGACCTAGTTTCCATAGGAAAAGCATTTTTGGTTTGCTAATAACTTTTTGGCACTATTTGACGAATCATCACAAAATGTTCAAAACTAGTGTGCCAGTCACATCAGCTGCCGTCTGGAAAGTTTTGGGGTGATTCGTCAAGCAGGAGCAGAGAAAAGGGGGGTCCCAAAACACGTTTTCACTATGCTATTTTCCCTGGAGATTTTAAACATGACTACATCCGAACTGCTGAAATGATTTACCCAAATTTGACAGAAAGCTAGATCCTGGTCCAGAAAGAGTGCTTTTTATAATTTGGTGATCTATTCAGTAGTTTTGGAGTTATTAAAGGAAAAAAAGATTTATTTATATCTAGAGACGCGGATTCACAGTGGAGGATCCGCAGATCCATGCATCAACAGCAGTGCCGTGATTGTCTGACCGCAACCTGAGAGAAAAGTTGTGGCTGCCATTTTGTGAATTTGAGACACTGATCCCAGGGGCAATTAAGTAGAAATAGGATATAAGGGGGTCAGAGGTATCCTGATCCCATGGAACTGATGTGAGGGGACTTCTCATGGGGTAGAAAATGAGGAAAAAGTTTTTTGTTCCGCACGCTAGGATCCACAGATTCACTGTATCGTGATCCCATGCGAATCAGCGGCAGCTCTGCGGATCCAGACCCCAATTAAAAAACACATACACCCACCACTCACAGACCTACACAGCCCTCACACACCCACTCACACACTCATACACCCCCTTGCACACCCACACAGCCACTCATTCACACACCCATACAGCCACTCACACACCCACTCACAGACCTGCAAAATCACTACCATACCCACTCACAGGCCCATAGTCACTCACACATCCATACAGCCACTCACACACCCACTCACACACCCATTCACACACCCACACAACCACTCACACAGCAACTCACGTACCCACATCACTACCACACCCACTCACAGATGCACAGTCACTCCCACTCACACACCCACTCACACATTGCACACACTCACACACCCATGCAGCCGCTCACACACCCACTCTCAGACCCACAAATGTCTCAGACTCACACAGCCACTTATACACCCACTCACACATTCACACACCCTCTTACACAGCCACACAACCACTCACACACTTATACAGCCACCCACTCACAGACCCACAAAACCCCTACCACTCCCACTCACAAACCAACACAGCCACTCATACCCACTTACAGCACTCATCCACCTACTCACAGACCTACAAAACCACTCACACACCCACTAACAGTCCCACAAACCCACTCACACATTCACACACCGGCTTACACAACCACTCAGACACCCACATAGCCTCTCATACACCCATTCACAGACCCACAAAACCACACCCACATCCACGCAGACCCACGCAACCACTCACACATCCGTTCACACACTCACACACCCACTTGTACACCCACACAGCCACTTACACACCTACTCACACACACACACACAAAACCAAAGGCATGAAAAAACATAAAAATCACTGAAAAAAACAAAGGTTACATAGATGTTATAGTTAGGAAATAGAATTTAAAAAACCTTAGAAATTCATTGGAAAAACCAAAGTTACAGGGACGTTATAGTTAGGTTCAGAATTTACACACACAAAACCATAGAAATTCAGCAGTTATAGTTCTAATTATCTCGAGTAACTATAACTCGTGCCCTAAAGTAACTATAACCCATGCCCTTGCCATGCACTGCTAATTACCTCAAATATTACGTCACTCTTGACGTCTATCAAATCATTGAAAATGTCACTGAAGCATTTGCAGTGAAATTATTGATGAGTAAACTGTGCATGGCAGGGGCGCGAGGTATAGTTGTCTTAGGGCACGAGTTATCGTTACTTGAGAAAATCGTGCCCTTAGGTAACTATAACTTGCACCCCGGGGAGGCTATGCACAGTTTTGTCAACAATAATTTCACTGTTATTGTTGCAATGATATTATCAATGATGTGATAGAAGATGTCATGAGTGATGTAATATTTGAGGTAATTAACAGTGCATGTGGAGGGCGCGAGTTATCTGTACCTTAGGGCATGAGTTATAGTTACTTGAGATAACTATAGCTATAAAAGCTGAATTTCTATGGTTTTGTGTGTGTAAAAACTGACCCTAACTATAACATCCCTGCAAGCTTTGGGTTATTGTTTAAGAATTATGTGCTCAAAGTCCACTCAAATCCGATTCAAACTTAACAGCGAGCAATGTGAGGAACTGGAGAGCTTATGCAAGAATAGAATGACTGAAGCAGTCAAAGCTACACAGTGGGGTGTTCCCATTGTAGTAGTGAAGACTCCCAGGGGAGTGGGTTACAGTTGTGCATGGCTTGGAAAGAAAGAAATACGTTTGGTGGTTGATAGGTTCCCCCACCCGAACACAGAAGAAATGGTCTCTATGCCACAACCTGACATCAGCTTAGCATCAAGTAGGATTACATGATAAATCAAAAGATGTATCATAATGTATTATATCAATGGAGCATTTAGATTTGTCATTTGGTTTAGTATCTGCAGCATCTTTTTTTTACAGAAAGGGATGTTAAAAATGTTAGGAATCTTGGAAGGTGTACAGTCCTGGGCTATGGAAGTAACTGGAAGGAACACAAAGATAAAGTGAGAAAAGTGCTTAGATATACTTAAAGTAATGGGTTATCTCTCAAAGTGGAAAAGTTCAGATTTTGCGGTTTAGAGGCAAATTATTTTGGGGCATTTGATCAATGGAGATGGTGCCAGTCCTAAGGAAGTGTTGATAAAAGTTATCGCACAGGTTTCAACACCCAAAAACAAGAAATATTCTAATGTTTCCAATTGGCAGAGATTTATGCAAAGTTCATATGTGATTTTTGCCAGCAAAATATCAAGCATGCAATCATTTTTGAAGAAAAATACTAATTTTCTTACAATTGCAGAATGTTATGAGGTGTCACAGATGGGGCCATGGCTGACTAGAAGCCGTCCACGGATTGAGGAAGGCTATGGTGCTGGGTGCAGCTCCCAGTAACTTCAAAGTTACTGGGCACTGCACCCAGCACATTGCTGGGAGTCCTTCCAGCCTGTACCATGCTGGGGATTCTGTGAACGTGGTCACCAGGATAGGTGTTTTTCACTCATTTGGAGGCATTTGCCAGCCAGTTGGTGGTGGACCTGGAAAATCCAGCAAAGGTTAAAAAAAATGTCAATCTTGGTCATCTTCATGTGCCTTGCCAACGCCATGATTTTGAAAGAAGAGGTGTGTCAAGTCTAAAAGCTAACTTTCCCAAGATGGAAGATTTACCAGAAGTTCCAAATTGATGGTGAAGTATGAGAGCTTACTGTGATGTCAATTCTTGTTTGAATCATTTAGAAGGCAGGCTAACAAAAGAAGATCAGTTGCAATGCATTTGTTCCATATTTTTCATTGTGCCATAGAGTTTTTCCAACTATGTAAAATATGCAAATATTGTGGGAAAATTGTGTTTGGAATGCTTTAGTTTTAATGATGCTTAGAGTTGTAACTGAAGAATTGATGAGATTGCTCCTGAAATTAAATGTTTAGGTCATACAAAAGTCTAGATTATGCCATGAATAGTTAGGCCACATTTTCGTGTGATACGCCTTCAATTGTAAACTGGATGCTGTCTTTTTGTGCTCTATTCAACTTGCTCCTACTCATTCCATCTCCCAATTACTGCCCCACTGCCAAGCCATCTCTCCTTTTGTGTTGCGGAAAATCAAGCGGATGATGTCAATGAATTTGGATTGTATGATATCATGTTAGATAGGGTGTATTGTGAATGAGGCTTCCATGATGTACTCAAAGTATAATTTTCAAGGACTTCCACTGGTAGTTCGGCCGAAGACTTGTGAGTTCTATGAGCTATTGCTCAAGAAATGTTTCATTTGTGTTATACATCTCTGGAGTGCAGTTGCTGAGGAAGCAATGGAAGATTTCCCTTACCATAAGAAATGGGTTAGTGCTTGAATAATTGCGTAGCTTTAATTATTACGTTGTTATTTCTGATTTGCCAGATGCGACCCTAACCATGATCATGCAATGATGAATTTGCAGAATCTATTAATAAAATGTGTGGTTTTGCTATAAAACCCTCTATGTTCTTGTATTTAGGGGGAAATGATTATTATTTTGGCCACGCTCTTTCCGTGAGCTTCATTCTCTTTTGCCATAGACAGGGATACTTTACCATTTTCAGATGTCCTTGTGGGCTGTCAGCACTCTTCATTAGTTAGCCACTTAGAATTTTTGGTTACAGTATGGCTAAGTTTTATGATTTTGCATTATTTTCCTGTACCTCTGCTCTGACCATTTATGGCGACTTTTGCTTATTCTCCTTTGTACATACTTTTGATTTTTCTCTAATAAAAATCTCTTTTTGCCTATTTTTGATCTAGAACTCATTTTTTTATGTGTCTAATAGTGTATTCTGTTTAACTCTGCGAAACTACTATTTCCCTGATAGGGAGTACTGCTAGATCAATTGAGTATTTCTGGAGTTGAAATATTTTGGTAAATATCGGGCTGATAAATTATTGGGATCCAGATAATTATTGGGGTTCGGCTCCTACAATTGCGTTAATCACTTACTTTAGCTCTTCTTTTGTCCCTGAATTTCACTCTTGCAGCTGGATTCCATCTGAAGCCTTTTACTCTCTATTTTATGACTGGCTACTTTCTCCTCTTGATGTTCCTAAGAGCTTAATGCATGGCTTATCTTCTGCAATAAAAGTCCTCATCTTCAACCAGGCATTATCGGATTTCCAAGACGTTTTTTTTTTTTTACCATAATGTGTGTTCCTCCTAAATTACACAACCTTAAGGAGACACCAGGTACCATTCAAGTGTTATGCTTTGCAGTATGACACTATGGCTACTAGGAGGCGTTGTCATGATCTGTAACTCACTCTCCAGTGCTCAATTGGCACTTGAGCTTCCTATTCAAAGCTCACTCGCACTGGGCGAATTCAAGGGAAAGAAAGGCTGGAAGTGGTCCCAGGTGCTCCATATTTACGCACATCATAAGAGGTTTGTGCAGAAATCTAGGTCGTATTTGCCAATTAGTTGTGCATCACTAGTCCTCCCAAGGCACCAATTGAATCATACTGCAGTATATTTCCTTGACTTCCTCGGTCTTGAGGAGGCCTGAAATCATTGTAGTCTGAAACGCGTCGACATTGATTGAAGGAGTCCGACAACATTTATCAGCAATAGACTAGGGCATAGTTAGGAGTATTAGCAGGCTTTGGGCCATGCTTCCTCGTCTGGCGAAGGACTACCTTCAGGTCCAATCGAGAGTCTAGAATGTACACATTTTTAGAATGAATATCAGTTGCATAGAAAGTGAGATAGTTGCACTTTAGTGGTCAGATGCTAAAATATTCCTTTTGTATTTAGTTATCAACTACTATCCCAAAAAAGTCATTGTCCAGCAGAGTGACAGGTGAAAGTGACAATATCCAGTATCTATTGTTTATTTTATTCCATTGCCCGTTTCCCGGATTTATGGCTAACTCACATCTGTATATAGTAAGCTGTGAATGTGGAGAAATGCATAAACATGCGTTGCTAATGTTGCATCCGGACTAGAAGGCTAGAGTTTTCTGAGAATAGTCACCCTTTCCCTGGGCAGTCAAGAAAGAAACTAGAAAGACCTTAACAGCATAGAGTCCTTGATATGAGAAGATAACAAGTTTAACAGAAGACCAGACTATGGCTCCACGGCTGCATTGTTTTGATCAAGGTATTGGTGTTGTAAAATTATTGATGTGAATAGCAAGGGCCTGGGTGCAGTGCTGACACAGAAGTTTAACAGAGAGGAGAAAACTCTAGCATTTGCTTCAAGAGTTTTGAAGAATGCCTATAAAAGATACTCAGTGATAGTAAAAGAAGCTTTGGGGGTTCTGTGGGCACTTTGCATAATAAAACATAATTTATAGTTAAAAATTACCAGAAACCCCTCAGTGAGAGATTTACAAAAAAGTAATAGAATACTGCATCTTCTTGGGTTTGTAAATGGATTATTAGTCTACAGTAGCATGCGTTCCAGGTAGTTTATATTCCAGGTGTAGAAAACAAAGCAGCCCATTGCTAATCAATTTTGGTAATGTTAGATGGAGGACAGGATGAAGGGGAGTGTGAGAATACTGAGTTATGGACCCTTTTGGAAGTTTATATTATTACTGATGGAATAGTGTCAGAAGGGGAGTGGAAAGAAGATCTGTTGAAAGATGAAACGTTGCAAAAAGATAGCAAGTTTGCAGAGGGGAACATAAAAGGAAGAGGAAGTGTCAGACATTGATTGAATGATGATTTTCATGGGTAACAGACTGATTACACCTTTTGAAGACAAGATGTAAACTGATGTTGCTTTCTGAGCACATCAAGGTATTGTGAAGTCACAAGAAAACTGAGATTAAATTATTTTTGGCCTTCACTGGATTTGCATATTGAAAGACTTATTTTTAATCGTATTGAGGGTTGACCTAATGAAATGGTGCATACAGGTATGACTCCACCCATGGTATTTAGACAGTTACCTCAAGCAAAATGGGATTAACGGGTGGGCTATATGATTGATCCACTCACAGGTGAGAATAAATCACCTTATATTCTGGTTTTAGATTTGTTCTCTAGATGGCCTGAGATTGAATGCGTGGGTAAAAATACCAGAAGAAGTGTTGTTTTTCGATAATATTTTTCAGACAGAAGGTTATCATAACGTGATACTCACTGATAATTGGGTGCCAACTAAATCTAATGAAACAAGGGTTTCCTAGACAGAGTGGAATCAAACGTAAGAGGTGTGCGTGATATCATCCAGAGTCCAAGGGAATGGAAGACAGATTCAATGGAGCTTTTAAGGAAGGAATCCAAATAGCAAGAAGTAAAGGTTTAAATTAGAAGAAAGAGTTAAGTGACACGATTATTGCATACAGGCTAACCCCACATTCTACAACTAGAAGACGTTTCACCCGTATGCAGGACCACCACACAAGATATGAGCCTTCCACCATTGATCAAAACTGACGAACATAGCATGTAATCTAACCCGCCTAAAGTACCACCCTGTACGTATTTTATATGGATTCACTTTGTACTGTAGATATATTGGGTCTTTGGCTGTTCTTGACCATATATGCAACCAGTTGTCTTCCTGAAACTCTGTTCCTAAATCTTGATCCCATTTTAGCATATATTTAGGTTTCCTTGATTGTGGCATGTTCACAAGGTGGTACAAAGTCCAAAAGTACCCCGCCTCCGAGTACCCAAGAAAACAAATGTTCCATAGATGTTTTTTTCTCGACTACCACCATTGTTTGGCCTACCTGAGTTTGTCCATGGTAGAAGTTGGTTCAATCTAAAGGTGTCTAGTTGTGTTAAACTCAAGGCCTGCATATAATTCCTGTCCAGGATTCCCCCATTTTGATATAGTTCCCCCAGTACAGGTGGATCCCCTGAACGCCAGGCCCCCAAACCCCAGTCATCCATGCCAGGCTGGAAGTGTTGGTTATTTGTGATTGTGGTCAACAAGAAGGAGAATGTAGTTATGTTTTGCCGTTTCGTAGGTGTGTCCCAGTTTTGCAGCAAGATCAATAAGTATAAAGATGTTCTCCATTTTCTAGGGTAGCAGCCACAATATATGGTGGAGGGGAAGCAGCAAACTGTCTTGTCCTAGCTTCAGCCAGAGTTTGGAAAGAGGCAGACCAATGCAGGACATAGCTGTGTCATGTGTATATATATATATATATATATATATATATATATATATATATATATATATATATTGATGAATTTTGGATAGATCCAATGCACCCTTCGTTGGTCGGTCGTTTGCATAACATACCCTTAGGTACTCTCTGAGAATGATTATTCCAAATAAATTCAACATTTGTGTCTGGATTTGTGATGTAAAATCGTTGGGAAATCACAGGGGTTATTGTCTGAGCTGTATACAGTAGACTGGCCAGAAAATTAATTTTCTATCCTACTTCTCAAGTTTGGTACTCAAACAGAATTGCAATGTACAATGGCAATGATGAGAACTCTGGAGAGCATACTTTGAAGAATATTAGACACTCTGCAGGCAAAGCATTTGGAGCAGATGAAAGATCTCAGAGACCTGTGCGAAAGAGAGAACTGAATAAACCAGAACATCTTAATGATTTAGTAAAGGATTAAATGTATATGTTTACACGGTTGTCTCTGGTTGTTTCAATTATTTATTGACATTAGTATTACACTTTTATTTTAAAAACAATGGCTATGTGTGTCAGAATGGGACATCATGGAATGTGTATAGATCAACAATCTGGCAGTGAGGTCAGGGAGGGATTTTGGGGAGTCAAGCTGTACAACATGCAGGTTGGACATCTGCCTTCTTGCTGAAATGTGATGTTAGAGGGGGAAATGAGCTGATGCTTGATCTGTTGGATAAGTAGGAGTAGGTCCAATCCCAACTGAATTATGTTTTGCGAAGGCCTTGCAGTCTATCTCGGAGAGTATGGTGGTCACCTGGGTCAAAGGTGGCTGTTGATACAATAAAAGAAGTGCTCCAATGCCATTTCTATCCTCTGTTGTCAGTAGGTCATAGATAAATCGATGGCTGAATATTATAAGGGTGTTCTTGGAAGACGGGGTAGAGTCTGTAGGGGGACCCACTGGCTTACCAGCCTTGACCAGCTCATTGAATTTCGAGGATGTGATTTCCTTAAAGAAAGCAAGTGTCAGGTGTCTTTTGGGGTGCGTATTTCTTGCTTCTTAGCTTTGGTCACAAAGTTCTAGCATATTACCTTTGGCGACAATGCGATTTGCAATGGATGCATAGAATTCTTCTGACTGAGGAGCCCAGGCAGTCTTACATTCTGGGCTATAGAATCATGTGGAGTTCTTACATGAGACTTGGAATGGGATTTGGAGATCCTGGTTGAGCAGTGGAGCCTTTTTGCTTTTTAATGGCAGCTTTGTAGATCTGTTGATTCTCTGGAGATAGGCTTAGTTGCATATGTTTCTACATGTCTTCCATTGGCATGGAGTTGCAGCCATTTGTGACTTGATTTTCTTAAGTACATCATTGATACAAGATGTTTTATGGCATTGCTTAGGGTATGTTGATGTTTTAAGAGGTAAGAGTTTGTTAAGAGTGTGGGAGAACCAGCTGTAGATCTGGCTGACATTTTTTATTTGGTCGCAAGTTGAGATTCTTGAGAGTTGAGTTTCAAGTTGTAGTTTGTTCCAGTGCCTGTAAGTCATTAATGTGTCAGTTTGTGGCGACTTCTTGTCTGGAGGTAAGATTTAGGTTATAAACGATTAGGTGTTGGTCACTCCAAATAAATTGCATGAAGATTGTGTGTGTGTGCGTATGTGGGTGTGGGGTGGAGTAGGAGGTGGGATTGAGAAAGGGTCTAGTCTGGTGCCCCCACAAGAAACATTCGCCGCCTCTGGCACCAAAACCTGCCTCAGCCTTCGGATCTTTCTGAGAGCGTCTATGGTGGCACTTCTTGTGCCACCTAGTTGTACTCTGGGAGCACTGAACTCTTCCACCAGACCTCTGCAAAACCAGCAAGGTTCCAAAAACCTGGGGTACAGCCTTCAGAGTTGGGTTCTCTGGGTGTGTGGAGTAGGGCTTTTGCCAACCTTGCTATGCCACTGCAACTACGCCAGCAATGTAAAAGTTATTTAATATTCAATTTATTGTTGCCTAGCAATAATTCTGAGTTAATTATTCACTCCCTGATATCCCACAGAGTGTGTCAATGCTACTAAGTTAATTGGATTTATACTCCTACATGTTTTGAGCACCATGGTGCTGGACAAGCACAAATCTTCCAAATGCTAACATACCATCACTACCACACAAGCTGCAAGTGACTACAGACTTCAGCTCATAATGAGTACAAAACATCTGAGACGCCAGTAATAGGGGAAACGTAATTCGCTATACTAGTCTTTTGAAAAAAGGCAGCATTTTGTGGAGTATAACTCTGGAGTGTAACTTTTTTCTGAGTATAACATTTTTGGAGTAACTTTCAAGCCTGGATTACACCTGAGTGCTTCTGTATATGATTCAGCAGTTACACTCCAATAACTGGGTGAAGGTTGATTTAAATGGGAAAAGTATTTTATCTAGAAAATTCACTATTGAAAATGGTTTATGCCATGGCTGTGCACTCGCACCAGTCTTGTTCAGTTTATTTTTGGCAGACTTTTCTGAAGGTATTACCATAGGGGCTCGAAATAGGGGTGCTGTAGAACCCTGAAAATAAGCATGCTGGAGTTCAGGAGGTGAATGAGCAATAAAGACGCCTTTAATCTTTGTTTTTATCTCGCCACTTTTGCTATGCATTCAAAAACTAAGATCAAATGTCAGGCTAGGTCTTCTGATGAACTGGTTCTTATTCTTTTAACATGAAGATTGGTGTTTACTTTGTTTTCTCAGGCTGCAAAGTGAGAGTATTTTGTAAAGTGAACTCACTGACAATCTTGCTATGGTACCGGGAGTGTCAAAGGAAAGTATGGAGGATGTCACTTTTTTCTAACACATAACAATATTTAAATACCTGTAAATGAACTGCAGAAATATTTCAAAACATAGCAGTTAGGAAAGCACAAATGAAGCACATTTTTTAAAATAATGAAGTGTGAGGGGAAACAAAGATTTTAATAGGTCCAAAACAGATCGAGACACTTTACTTGGTGACGTCACGTGCAAGTGAGAAAAATTTGTTGAAACCCGATTTCCACAAATCAATCAATCAGGGTTTCATAAAGCGCGGTCCTCACGCGTGAGGGTCTCAAGGCGCTGGGGGGAGGGACGGGGGGGGGGGGGGGAGTGCAGCTCCGGTTCAGTCGAAGAGCCAGGTCTTGAGGTTCTTCCTGAAGGTGTGCAGGGTAGGGGAGCGTCTGATGTTGACCGGGAGCTCGTTCCAGGCCTTGGCTACGACGTAGGAGAAGGCTCTTCTGCCTGCTCTGTTTCTGCGAATGCGTGGGGTTTCTGCCAGGGCGAGGTCAGCGGAGCGGAGGTTCCTTTTGGGTACGTGGAAGGAGACTCTCTCGCTGAGGTATTTGGGTCCGATGTTGTGGAGGGATTTGTAGGCGTGGGTGAGTAATCTGAAGGTTACTCTCTTCTCGACGGGTAGCCAATGGAGGTCTCGTAGGTGTTGGGTCATGTGTTCGTGCCGTGGGGTTCCGAGGACGAGTCTGGCTGCGGTGTTCTGGATGGTTTGGAGTTTGTGTAGGAGAGTTTTGTTGATTCCGGCGTAGAGGGCGTTGCCGTAGTCCAGTCTGCTTGTTAGGAGTGTGTGGGTGATGGTCTTTCTGCATTCTGGGGGGATCCATTTGAAGGTCTTGGGAGGATGCGGAGGCAGTTGAAGCTGGTGGAGGCGACGGAGTTGATCTGGCGGGTCATGGTGAGGGAGGAGTCGAGGATGATGCCGAGGTTTTGCGCATGGTCTGAAGGAGTGGGTGGGCTCCCAAGGGCGGAGGGCTACCAGGTATTGTCCCAAGCGGAGGTGGAGGGACCGAGGACAAGGACCTCAGTCTTCTCCGAGTTGAGCTTGAGGCAGCTGTTGTTCATCCAGACTGCGACGTCCTTCTTTCCTTCCTGGAAGCAGAGTCTGGTGTCTTCGGGGTTCTTAGTGAGGGAGAGGATGAGCTGGGTGTCGTCTGCGTAGGATACTATGCTGAGCCCATGTTGTCTAATGATGGCGGCGAGGGGGGCCATGTAGATGTTGAAGAGCGTGGGGCTGAGCGAGGATCCTTGGGGTACTCCGCAGTTGATCTCTGTGGGTTTGGAGAGGAAGGGTGGGAGTCTAACCCTCTGGGTTCTGCCGGAGAGAAAGGATCGGATCCAGTTGAGGGCGGTTCCTCGTACCCTGGCGTCGTGGAGTCTGGCTCAGAGAGTGCGATGTGAGACGGTGTCGAAGGCTGCGGAGAGGTCTAGAAGGATGAGGGCCGCAGTGTGGCCCTGGTCGAGTAGCATGCGGATGTCATCGGTGGCGGCGAGGAGGGCGGTCTCGGTGCTGTGGTTGCTGCAGAATCCGGACTGGGAGGGGTCTAGGATGGCGTTCTCTTCAATGAAGGTGGTCAGCTGGGCGTTTACGAGTCTCTCGGTGACTTTGGCAGCGAAGGGGAGAAGAGAGATGGGCCGATAGTTTTTCAGGTCCATCGGGTCGGCCGAGGGCTTCTTGAGGAGGGGTTTGACCTCTCCCCGCTTCCAGTCGTCGGGTAAGATGCCGGATTTGAAGGAGGCGTTGATGGTCCGGCCTAGTTCGGGTGCTATGGCGGCGGTGGCTCTGTGGTAGATGTGCGGTGGGCAGGGGTCCGTGGGAGCTCCTGAGTGGGTGTTCTTCATGGTCGTGGCGGTGTCCTCAGTGGTGGCAGGATTCCAGGTGGTGATGGACGGCTGGTTGTCGGTGGTGGGGAGGGGGGTGGTGTCCGGGGTCTGTTCGCTGAAGTTGTCGTAGAGGGCCTTGATTTTCTGGTGGAAGTAGGAGCTGAGCTTGTTGCAGAGGTCCTGGGATGGTGTGACATCCGTGGCTTCGCTTGGGGGTTTGGTGAGCTGCTGTATGACGTTGAAGAGTTCTTTGGCGTTGGTAGTGTTGGTGTGGATTTTGTTCTTGATGAAGGTTCGCTTGGTGGATCTTATGCGCTGGTGGTATTCATTCAGGGTGTTCCTGTAGTTGTTCTGGTCTTCAGTGGTTTTCCTGTTCCGCTAGATTTTCTCAAGACGTCTGCAGGAGCGCCTGGCTTCTTGGAGGTCGGTGGTAACCCAGGTCGCCCTTCAGGGGGCGTTGTTTGCCGGGGTGGCAGAGGGGTGCGAGCTTGTCTGCGCAGCTGGAGATCCAGCGGTGAAGTTCTTTGGCTGCGGAGTTGGCGTCGGTCGTGGCTGAGGGGGGTCGTGGAGGAGGGTGGTGTTGAGGTGTTCCTCTGTGATCTTGCTCCAGTTCCTTCGTGGCGGGCGTGGGGCAGTTTGGGTGCGGTGGTGGTGTTGAAGGTGAAGTGTACGCAGTGGTGGTCTGTCCAGAGGGGCTGCGTGGTGTGGCTGAAGTGGATGTTTGTCCCTCCTGCGAAGATGGGGTCGAGGGTGTGTCCGGCTCTGTGGGTGGGGGAGGTGATGAGCTGCTTCAGTCCGAGGATTGCGAGGTTGTCGAGGACGGCGGCGGAGTCGGGGTTGCTGCGGTTGTCGAGGTGGAAGTTCAGGTCCCCGATGAGGATGTAGTCCGTTGAGGTGATGGCGTGGGGTGCGACGAGGTCGGCAATAGTGGTTGCGGAGGGGGTGCGAGGTCCGGGGGGGTCTGTAGGTGAGTGTGCCGCGCAGTGTGGTCCTGGGGCTGGTCTGGATCTGGAAGTGGAGGTGTTCTGTGTTGGAGAGGGGGTCGCTCGTGCTGGAGGTGGAGAGTCAGAGGGAGCTCTTGTGTGCGATGGCGAGTCCTCCTCCTGGGCGGTCCTTTCTCTGGATCTTGTATCCGTCAGGGATGTCGGAGGCGATGTCGGAGGCGGCGTTGGTCCACGTTTCTGTGAAGAAAGCGACGTCGGGTGAGAGGGTGTCGAGCAGGTCCCAGATCTCTACGGCATGTCTGTGTAGGGAGCGCACGTTGAGGAGGATGCATGTCAGTGCTTCGGGAGTGCGGGCGTCCGGCGAGGCTTAGGCGGTGGTGGGGGCACTGTCGATGGTGAAGGATTGTCGGCAGTGTCAGTAGGAGAACTGGCCATGGGTGGTGTTCGGTGTAGATCTTTGGCAGTCGTTGTTTCTTCCGGGGTTGAGTGCGTGGAGAGCGGCGGAGTTGTAGCGGTGGAAGCTCGTAGATCCAGGGTTCCTGGTGTGGCCGCGGTCGCGAACGGGCGCAGACGGGCTTGCCATAGGCGTGCCAGCGGCGCGACCTCGCAGCGGCCGCCATTAAGTAGGGGAGGGGTGCAGCTGGGAGGCGGGAGCGGGTACGGTCAGGGGGGAGGGGTCACGGGGACAGAGGCAGTGGCGGGAACGGCAACCAAAGAGTGAAGAAAAAAACCAAATAAAGCAGTAGGGGATGGACACACTGTACAGAAGAGAACGAAGTGACAACAACAATGGGCAGAATGCAGAAAACGGAAGGCAACAAGTGGGGGCAATGCAAGAGGGAAAAAATAAACGATAGCGGAATGAGGATAATGCAGAAATAACCAACAGGCTGGGCACGAGGCACAATGGGCACAAAGCAGACACGGATGACAACAAGTGGGGGCAAAGCAAAGGAAAACGATAGCAGAAGTGAGGATAACAATTACCAACAGGCTGGGCACGAGGCACAGCGCGGAGAGGACTCAAACCCTGCTTGAGGGGAGGAGAGGTTCTGCGGCGGAGCAGAGCACAGCGGAGCTGCTGGGGAGGGTGCAGGCCTCAGACCGAGGGTCAGAAGTCTTGCTCGCGCTCCCCGCAGCGGCCGCCAATAAGTAGGGGAGGGGAGGGACGTGCAGCTGGGAGGCGGGAGTGGGGGCGGTCAGGGGGGAGGGGTCACGGGGACAGAGGCAGCGGCGGGAACGGCAACCAAAGAGTTAAGAAAAAAACCAAATAAAACAGTAGGGGATGGACACACTGTACAGAAGAGAACGAAGTGACAACAACAATGGGCACAATGCAGAAAACGGAAGGCAACAAGTGGGGGCAATGCAAGAGGGGAAAAAAAACGATAGCGGAATGAGGAGAATGCAGAAATAACCAACAGGCTGGGCACGAGGCACAATGGGCACAAAGCAGACACGGATGACAACAAGTGGGGGCAATGCAAAGGAAAACGATAGCAGAAGTGAGGATAACAATTACCAACAGGCTGGGCACGAGGCACAGCGCGGAGAGGACTCGAACCCTGCTCGAGGGGGAGGAGAGGTTCTGCGGCGGAGCAGAGCACAGCGGAGCTACTGGGGAGGGTGCAGGCCTCAGAGCGAGGGACACAAATGATCATTTGTGCGCAATACAGTTTTAACAGTAAAGTTGCAAGTCAATACGAATTTTGTTGCTATTGCAATAGAAAATGTGTTATGTAATTTACAATGTGCTACCACACAATGCTTTCGTAATGTATTTATGACGGTATGCTACAAAATGCACCACCAGCTACATACCACACCCATATTGCTCTCCTGTTGAATGGGCGTGGCTCATTTGCTATACTTGTTCTTTGGGTGAGGCTTTGATTTTTCACAATCCTAATGGCTTCAGTTATGTTACACTGATGGCAGCACCCTCTCTTAGAAAATTGTTCCAGATCTGCTGAGTATTATGGGCCTAACTTAAATGTTGGCAGAATGGGTACTCTGTTGCGACAGAGTACCCTTTACACCAGCCTGAAGGTCTGCCCCTTCTTTTAGAATTAGGAGGACCTTCAGTGTATAGACGGCAGAGACTACCCAGTCTCTGCCAACTACACACAACTCAGATGGCCGGATGGAGTGAGGGCCATCTCAGGGTTGGCCTTGTGTCCATCCACCGTATTTAGATTGGGCTGACATGGCCAGTTTTCACTTCCCGTTACAGAAATTAAAAACGTTGCAGTAAAAACTTTTAAATCTCCCCCACGCCATAGGAGAGTGCTCCCATGGTGAAGGGGGTCATTGCTTTTTTATTTTCAAAAAGAAAATCCCGCTTTGGGATTTTCTTTTTGAAAGTAAAAAAAAGTTGTAAGTTTGATGTACAGCCAAACTTAAAATGCATTTCCAAGAAGCGCCGTGATGGAGGCGTCAAAGTTGCAGACGACAAAGATGCCGTTGACCCTCTCGACGTCTAAGAGATCGACATTGAAACAACCATCGAAGTCTCCAGGGTCGGTGTCAAGACATTCGCCAACGGTCCACCAGTAGACATCGAAACCAGCAAGACATTCGTTGACGTTGAGACATTCCTCGACGTCCATGCCAGATAAATCTCGATCGACGTCAAGGAAAAGGAGATCAACGTCGAGAACAAAGCGACTGATGTCTACAACTAGGCGATCAATGTCGAGAATAAGTAGATCGACGTCGAAAACAAGGAGGTCGACACCAAGAAGCCCTTCTTCATCTGCAGACGTCAGCATTTTGCAGAGGGACCGTACATCTTCAGAAAAATCCATCAATCTCCACGGTGGTTGCAGAGTGTAAAACATTGGCGTGTTCCACCTCAGAGTCTGGCTTCAGACTACTCTCAAACGTACTCTCCAGGGGCTCTAAACATACACCCCTCCAAGGAGTACCCTTCCTGGTACTTTCCTCCTGAGTCTCCATCACCATTGCCTACAGCAAGATTTCCTCAAAGATCTCTATCTCCGCAGATGAGAAAATCACCATCAAGGGCCCTACAAAGACACCGATCAAGATCTAGGACCCCCCCCTACAGATGGGCATAGTCCACATCTTGACGATCTCTTGTCTCTAGAGTGAGACACAGAGTCAGACACAGAACTCCTTCATGGTCCTCCTCCACTTCTCGCTCTTCAGTGAGGGATTATTCACCGACCTTATTTGATTCTCCTCTGGCAAAGATTTCGCCTGAGGATGACCTCATTACGCTTAATGATGTCTTAATCAGAGGGGCTTAATATCGATATACCTGCAACACGTCTGCATCACTGATATTTGAAGCTCTTCGACACAGAGCAGCATCTAGACCCCTATTACCTCTCGTTTGGCTTGTTGGAACCAGCATTACACATTTTTCTCATTCCAGCGTCTGTAGGTTCTGCACCGCCACATATCATGAAAACATTCAAGGCACCTGACGAAGAACCTCTTTTCCTCCTGTCGGAACCACCACCTGACTCTGTAATCATTGCTGCTGCCAGAAGTAAACATCCAAGGTCATCCTCTTCCACAGTACCTGTGGATAAAGACACAAACAAATAGACTCGCTGGGTAAAAAGATGTATAACACCTCTGCATCTTTTATGAAAGTGGCCAGTGCCACTGACTTATTGAGGAGGTATGACAGATCTCTCTGGGACTCACTATCCAGGTTCATCAAGAAGTTGCCTAAAGAGGACAGACAAGATTTTCAAGAGATTCTTCAAGAGGGTGGTCTGGTGGCTAATCAGGTCATTAGTGCAGCCGCTGATGCCTCTGATCTCGCGCCCCATGGTTATTCTCATGGCAACTGCACACGACAATCCTCCTGGTTTAGCTTTACAGGTCTCAAGCCTGAGGCTCAACACCGTATACTAAATTTGCCGTTCAATGGCAACTCATTATCCGGTACGCATGCAGATGATGAGATGGCAAAAATGAAAACGGACCTGGACACCCTCAAAGCTGTGGGTCTTGAAAAACGCAAAGAATTCCACAGCAGGTACCGTCCCTACGACCGTCACTCCTATCAGCAGAGGGTTCAAACCCCTCACCTGTCAACTCAACAACAATTCCAAGCAAGGTTGCATTAACACTCCTGCAGACCTGCTCGAGAGACAGGAGCTCCTCGTCCATCGGCTTCAACCTCAAAAACACCTGCAAAGCAATGAGCACTTGCTTTCCCTTTCTCCGTGTCCCACTCTGGGGGGGGGTAGGACTGTTACGCACCTGGACAAGTGGCACAAGATTACAAATGACAAGTGGGTTTTGAATATTGTGCAAAATGGTTACTCCATCAGGTTCAAGACCACTCTCCCTGCCATTCCACTGAGGAAAATGTCAAGCTATCAACAGGTCTTGCTACAAAAAGAATTCAACACACTGCTCCAGAAAGAAGCCATAGAAGAAGTCCCAGACTCCCAACAAAAGCTAGGAATTTACTCACGCTATTTTCTGGATCATAAAAAAAGGTCCGAATTGGGAGTACAGACCTATTCTACACTTACGACTTTTGAACAAGTTTATCCACAAGGAAAAGTTCAGGATGCTTGCTCTCCACCAGATCTAACCCCAGCTCCACCAAAGGGACTGGATGTGCGCAATCGATCTGCAGGATGCCTACTTCCACATTCCCATCATGAAGAAACACCGGAATTTCCTGCGCTTCAAAGAAGCATCCAGGCAATACCAATGCAAGATCCTGCTTTTTAGGCTCAAGTCAGCACCTCGCATGTTCTCCAAGTGCATTGCGGTGGTAGCTGCATACCAGCTTAGAAGAAAAATCTTGGTCTACCCATACAGACGACTGGCTAATCAAAAAATCTTCTCCTCTCTTAACTCAGGATCATCTACAGATTTGCATCCAGGCTCTGCAACAGGCCTACAAGTCAATTTCAAGAAATCCATATTAATTCCTACCCTAACCATACATTACCTGGGAGCCCTCCTGGATACAAAAAAACACGAGTGTATCCTTCGGAGGAGAAGTTATCCTCAATCAACAAGAAATGCCTCACTCTCCTTCAGACTCTTTATTCATCGACCAGGCAAGTAGCCTCGCTCCTGGGTTCCATGGCATCTTGCATCTACATTGTTCCCAATGCCAGTCTACACATGCAACTGCTCCAGCAATCGCAGGAAGACCAGTGGTCTCAGTTCTCTGACTTCTGGGAAGACAGAGTGCCTCTATCACAGATGGCCAGGGTATCGCTCCAGTGGTGAATAAAAAGTTGTCATCATGCAATAGGAGTTCCTTTTCATCAAGAGCTTCCCACACACACGCTAATTATGGACGCTTCCCTCCAAGGTTGGGGAGCTCACATGGGTTCCTTACAAGTTTAAGGTTTGTGGTCAGACAAGGAGAAACTGTACCACATCAACATGTGTGAACTTAGGGCAGTCCATCTCCCTCTCAAGTCCTTCTATTCCTCCATACAAACACGCTCCCTCCTAATGCAGACAGACAATACAACCACAATGCGCTATTTGAACAAGCAGGGAGGAACCCGGTCATGTCTCCTGTCTCTGGAGGCACCAGCCATATGGAAGTGGTTACTGCCAGAGACCTGACCATCTCAGTTATCCACCTACAAGGCACACTAAATGTTCAGGCAGACTCTCTCAGTCGCAACTTTGCCGAAGCTCACGACAGGATACTAAACGAAGAAGTCACACAAGACATTTTCCAACAATGGGGAACACCGCAAATTGACCTGTTTGCAGACGAAGAAGACAAAAAATGCTCCGACTTCTCATCCAGGTTTTACCGACCAGGATCGAGAAGTAATGCGCTTTTGATCAACTGCTCATTTCTATACACATTTCCTCCCATCCCACTGATCCCAATGGTCATCAACAAATTCTACAGAGCCAGGACATCGATGATCTTGATCGCTCCGGAATGGTCGCGCCAGTGGTGGGACACGGATTTCTTGCACCTGTCCGAAACACCACAGAGGATGTTGCCATGTAGACCGGATCTCCTCCACAAGCTAGGAGGGAAGATTTTCCATCCCAACCTTCCCTCGCTGAGCTTGACGGCATGGCTCCTGAATTGCTGCAATAAGGACACTTAGGTCTTTCACAAGACTGTATGGACATCTTGAAAGTCTAAAAGATCTTCTACCAGGAAATCATACGCTTTCAAATGGAAGCTCTTCCACTTATGGTGTGCTCAGAATAGGCATCATCCTAACCTAGGTCAAGAAAGTGTGATCTTACCTTACTTGTTGAACCTAGCAAAGTCTGGCCTGCAGTTTACATCCATTAAGGTACATCTTGCGGCAATTACTGCCTACAGAAAGTCTCCCACACAGGTTTTCGCCTTCTCCCTCATGGGAGCTTAATGTGGTTCTCTCACAGCTAATGGGTCACCTTTTTGAACCCATACACAAAGCATCTTTACACCTTACTTGGAAGACGTCTTTCCTAGTTGCTATCATGTCAGCGCGCAGAGTCAGTGAAATCCAGACTCTTTGCGTTAAAGAACCTTATCTGATGTTTCATGCAAGCAGGGTGGTCATGAGAACACATCCTAGTTTTCTACCAAAGGTCATCTCTGATTTCCATATCAATTAGACCCTTACTCTTCCAAAGTTTTTTCCAACCCTTCACACCACCAGATGGGACTTTACACTCTTTAGATCGAAACTAAGGAGATCAGACAATCTGACCACTTGTTTATTAATTATGGTCCAATGCGCACTGGTTTAGCTTCTTCCAAACAATCTATCTCTAGGTGGATAGTCTCTTGCATACTTCTCGCTTTCCAGTTAGCCAATAAGCGCCTTCCTTCTAGAAGTAGAACTCATTCTACAAGGGGTAAGGCAGCCACTGCTACTCTACTCAGAAATGTACCCATCGCAGAGATTTGCAAGGCTGTAACATGGCATTCGGTACATACATTTGCTCACCATTATTGTCTGGACTCAGACACTCGGGCAGATGCTCAAGTAGGGCAGGCCTCACTAAGAAACCTTTTTGGTTAGCTGTCCTCTTAGCTGCTAGAAACTGTCCTGTATTTTCCCGCAGGATTATGGGATGGGCTACCTATTCTATTCAGTGCTTATAACTATTGATAAGTATCCCCTTTAAGAGAAGGATAAGTTACTTACCTGTAATCCTAGTTCTCTTCCAGGGGAATACTCATTAAAGTCATAAGCAACACTCCCTCCTTCCCGGACGAATACGTAACACAGCAGTTTGGTTATGGTTCATACTCTATATTCTTGTCACCGGAAAAAAAACTGACCTACTGTTACCTCTGGGGCATGATGGGAGTCAGGAGGTCTTGGATGTCTTAAAGGCACAATGCAAGTTTTTCTCTGTTATGGTTTTCAATGCAGCCTATTGGCCAACAATACTTTTAATTCCTTTGCCTTTTCCCTTTCAAATAAAGGCTATGTTTTGACATTTTAAAGTTAGCATTTTCTGTTTTGCAGAAATATTGAATGTGTATGGTTCATTTTAAATGAAAAATTCAATGTAATTTTAGCATTTCTTAGCCTGTTTATTTCTTTAGGCTGCATTTATGTGTATATATATATAGTTCAACAAACAGTCCATCAACGGCGGGTGCACTTCTCAGCTAGTGCATTCGGCAAGGTAGGACAACCCTTGCCAATATATTTGTCATCAAAAATAAAGATATCGCAGCACTCTCCTTGGGATATTATTCATTTATTTAATCCTCCATCTCTCTCCTCCTACGCGTTTCGACCATCTCGGTCTTGATCACGGTAAATAGCGTAGTCCCACTTCGCTTTTACATTTATATACCTGTCTCCCACTCCACCCATTATGAGGCATTGTGGGATCGGTAGTTCCTACACACATATATATTTATATATATGTATTGCGGCACTACGCGCATTAAGGGTTATACATACATATATATTGTATACGTTATGTGCGCCAGGGTCCCCATGCTTGGGAGGGATTATTCAGTGTTTATGACTTTGATGAGTATTCCCCTGGAAGAGAACTAGGATTACAAGTAAGTAACTTATCCTTACTTTGTCTCCCTACATTTAAATCAGCCCCAAAATGTAGTCATTCCTTTCCACCTAAAATAGACAACTACCATATTTCAAGCTTAATGTAATCAGATGATCTAATTTTTAGATTATACCTTAATTCACCTCAAAGAAAGATGGTGTTTTTGGGGGATTATTGTCGACAGAATAAATTGATTACTAATGTTGACAAAACCTAAACGCTGATCTTTTCAGTAAACAACCAACCACTCGAACAGGTGTAGCCATGTAAATATTTGGCACTCAACTTCCACTACAAGTTGAACTGGCTAACCCATTTTTCCCTTTGGAGAAGATTCCTATTGGATACTGTTAATGCCCTCAGAAGACTTAATGCTACCTCTAGGAGCTATTTCCATGAACCGCTCTTAAGAACTGCTATGGGGAAATTAGTACCTCAAGAGTAGTATAAGGAGATACCATTCATCCCCATTCATGCCCTTAAAAGTGACAGGTCCCCCTCCGGTCCCCCCGCCCCTCGCTGTGTCCTTAAAAGTGACGCGTGTCCTTAAAAGTGACAGGCCTCAAACCCCTCACTGTGTCCTTAAAAGTGACGTGTGCCCTTAAAAGTGACAGGCCTCAAACCTCTCTGTGTCCTTAAAAGTGACATGTGGCCAGCTTGTCCAAGGGGCGGTGCTAGGGGCGGGGCTGTTTCGGGAGCCACCAGCGAGCCAGAGCCCTATGACGCCTCTAAGGCCTTGTTGATGTATAGATGGTACGCCCCCTTTTAGAAGCTGTTTAGGATACATATAAGGCATCCTTAAGAGCGTTGTACAGCAAGCAGCCGCCGGAAGACAAGAAGGTTCCCATAGCAAAATGAAGAGATACAACCCTCTTGTGAAGAGCCCTATGTGGGTTTGCTCCAACCCCCTATCAGTAGATATTACCGCAGCTTACCAACGCTGGTAATGGACGAGAATGCTCAGCAAGAAACACCTAAGGATAGGGGCTGCGACCTTACTGGTTTTAGTAATAGCATGTGTCGGGGGGTGCAAAACCTCAATCTCAAGGATTGCGTATGCCTGCTGTCTCCGGTTAAGGGCACCCCCAGCAAGAGTGAGGGCTCTGGTAGCGGCAGCTTGTTTGCCGGCCCCAGTTTCGTGGATATGGAGGAATCTGAAGAGGCTGTAGCACCAGCTAACACAACCGTCTATGAAACCAAGGCCCTTCAGGAGGACCCGGATGCTGATGATGTTGTGCTGCAACCGTCGGGTACAGTCGCCGAAGATGTTGGGGCAACGCGGGACACTAGCGACTCTCAAGATTTCAGAACCGCCGCAGAGGCCGGTGAAAATGCAGAGGTTAGTAAAAAAATAAAAATGTTATGCTCGGTAATTACAAAAAAAAAAATGCGGTATTTTATTTCTTCAGCTATTGGCATATCAATCTTTCTTTTTTGTCCCTAGAGCGTAACACCAGCAGGATGCACCTACTTCATAATGCACTATGGTAAAGAGCCTGTAGCACCTCCTAACACCTCTGTCTACGAAGACATGGACCTTCAGGAGGATGCGGCTGCTGCGGAGGGCGTGTTGCAACAGCCCGGTACAAGCGTCGAAGATGACGGGGCATCGCAGGACATTAGCGACTCTCAGGATTTCAGAGCTGCCGCAGAGGGTTGTGAAAATATGGAGGTTAGTATGAAAATGTTATGCCCTTGTATCTATATAACGATGTATTTTATTTCTTCAACTAATGGGCTGTCAATCTTTTTTTTTTTGAACCCTAGATAGAAGCCCCAAAAAGAACGGCTGGAGCCTGGCGACCTGCAAAAGCGAACAATGTAATCTTTAATTGTCTGTGGTGTTCAAAACAGGCTGAAAGCTCAACGTGCCAAAACAGCGAGGGCTGCGACAAATGCGTATGCGGTTCTAAGAGCGCCGCGTGTGAAAAAGATGAAGATGTCGGATTGTCCTTCTTTGAACGGCGTGAAGTTAAGGGTTTCGCAGCGGCGGTAGTACTAAACTGTGTCAAACGTGACTATTACAGTCTTTGTCAAGGCCACCAAATAAGCGATCCAGAGCAGGCGGCTCACGAATGTTTGTGCGAATCATACAGAGCAAGAACAATACGCTATATTTGTGGCTTGTTAAACCCGTACAAGGTGTATAAGCTGCTAAAGGTGGTGTACGGCCTGAACCCTGAAAATAAACCTGTACACCCCGATATGTTGAGGATCTTAACAGCTGCACTCAATGAGATCCAATACGCCTATGACCCGAGCGTAAAACTACCTGAAATGCAGGAGATGTGCCCGACTCTTGATAGAAAGCTGCTACAAAGACTCGTAGAAAGGCGTATGTGTAACATGTATAAAAAAATAATCTCAGGGGGCTTTGGCCCCCGAAGACTATTTACCTAAGTTCTTATGTAATGTTACAGGATAGTGTGTATTTAGAACAAACAAGCGGAATGTTACAACGCAAGGTGGTTATGTGTTAATACGTACTTATCACGTTTCCTATGAAAATGTAAAGTATCTTTTGCTCAGGTTTTTGTAGTATTGTTTATCTGTTTTTTAATAAAACGCCCTTACACAAAACAATCGTCTTTCATTTCATTAATTGTACCGGATGCTATCATGTCGGGGGCTATGTTAAGAAAACTTTATTATGATACAAGAGGGGTTGGTAGCTTTGGAAGTGTCGAAGCCCTATACAGAAGGGCTGCAGATGAAAACGAGCCCGTGAGCAGAGACCTGGTCAAGACATGGCTATCAGGAGAGGAGGCGTATTCGCTCCACAAGCCGGCCAGAAGCCGTTTTAAGAGACGTCCTACAATCGTTAATGCTCAAATAGATTATCAGTGGCAAGCTGACATAATCAGCCTTCAAGATATAGCAGAACATAACAACGGCGTTTGTTATATATTAACAGTCATAGACGTACTGTCCAAGTACGCCTACGCAGAACCGTTAAGCGATAAAAGAGGGGCCAGCGCCACGGCCGCTTTTAAAGCCATCTTCGCGAAGGGCAGGGTTCCTCAAAAACTACAAACAGACGCCGGTAAAGAATTCTTAAACAAGACATTTCAGAAATTATTAAACAACCACGGTGTTCAACATTTTGTAACACACACGGAGGTGAAAGCAGCGGTTGTAGAACGGTTTAACAGAACTTTAAAGTCTAAGATGTGGCGGTATTTTACGGCCAACAACACCTACAGATACGTGGATGTTCTACAGGCTTTTTTAGATGTGTATAATGCCAGTTATCACCGGACCATCAAAACATCACCCGCAGAGGTGACTCCTAGTAATTCTTTAGATGTTTGGCGAACGGTGTACGGGCATAATTTTGCTACAAAGGTGAAGAAACCTGTTTTTAAAAAAGGCACGCATGTGAGGATTTCAAAATTGAAAGGGGTCTTCACGAAGGGCTACCGCCAGACTTTTAGCGACGAGATATTTATAGTGGATAATGTGGAGCTTAAAGAAGGGCTGTATATTTACAGCTTAAAGGACTACGCTGGGGAAGCTGTATCGGGGGTGTTTTACAAGGAAGAGTTACAAATGGTACCTGATGATCCGAACAGGGTGTATAGGGTTGAAAAGGTTCTGAAAAGGAAAGGTAGGGGGCTAGCAGCCAGGCATATGTCAAATGGAGGGGATGGCCGGAGAAATTTAACAGTTGGGTGTTGGCCAGCTCCCTGAAGGGTGTGTGAGCTAAGGACCGTCTAAAATCCTCTAATAAGATGGAGACAGCCCCCTTTTATATCACCTTACCATCCAACGCTTCTAAGGGCATGTTCCCCGACAACCAGATTTCTAATTACACCGTGAAACTGGCTAAGCCTGTGGACCTGAAAGGGGATTGGGAGGTGGCCCTAACAGAAATTCAATACCCTAGAACATGGAATACATTCACACAGGCCGAGGCAAAGTTTTACATAAAGCGTGAGCAGGATCCAGTGAGCATGCACGAGAGCATTCCATACGGTTACTACCCAACCGTTATAAGTGTTGTCGATGCTGTCAACAAAGCCATAGCCAACCTCGAAGCATATCCGAATACGCATCTGTCATTAGATAACGTCAGAAGGAAGGTATTTCTTAAAGCACCAAGCCGTACCACGACGTTTAACTGCTCCGGTAAATTAAGAAGGGTTTTAGGCACCGTGCTGCATGCGAAAAGTCCGATGGAGCAGGATCACACATGCCCCGATATTAACGGTGGGTTCTATACGCTCTATGTGTATAGCGACATTGTAGAGGCCCAGAGGATCGGTGATACTTATTCACCGCTGTTAAGATGGGTCCATGTACAGGGTGAAAATAATACGATGGTTAATATTCAATTTAACAAGCCCGACTACGTCGCAGTTTCTAAAAACCATTTTGACACTATTTCAATTATGATCTACGATGATCAGTCTGAGCCGGTGGCCTTTAAATACGGGAAAGTTATTGTTAAGCTTCATTTAAGACCGAGACACGACAGCGGTTATTAACCAGGCATCATGGTGGTCGTGAAAACATACGGGGACCCGTCTATGTACAGGGACTATTACAGAAACCAAGCCGGATATGGAGGTCCGCCGTACTTTCAAGGGTCGCCGGTTATGTATGGGGCTGGTTTAGGGGGTTTCTTCAGGAGCCTGTTTAGAAGAGCTATGCCGTTCTTGAGAAGAGGCTATGAAATTGTAAAACCGCATGTTAAGACGGCTGCTACGAACATTGCCCATGATGTTGTTGGGTCTGTTACTTCGGCGGTTGCAGAGCGCATGAACAAACAGCCGCAAGAAGGAGCGGGTCTGTTGTACAAGCCGCGCGCGAGTGTTAAAAGGAAGCGCAGGCCTTCGAGACGCAGGGGTCCACCGGTCCCCTATAAAAAAGGAGGAGTTCTTCAAAACGCCCTCAGAAAAGAAGAACTCCAAGACGGAAGAGAGCTGCGAAGAAGAGAAAGGGTTCTAAAGTCAATATTTTTTAAAGCCTCGTAAACTAAACCATGGCCTTCGTACACTGTGCATCTGGCGAGTGCGCCAAATCCGAGTTAGACTTGTTTACTCTAAAACCAACGCAGACAAGCATCGAAAACAGCTTCTTCATGGAGGTATCGCCTTTAGCCGCCTTGACACCGCTGGCCCCTATAGAGTTTTTTGTGTCAGGGTCCACGGATATGTATTTGGATCTCAACAACACGCTGCTGCATCTTATGTGTAAAATCGTAAAAGCGGATGGGTCCGACATAGCAGCAGACGCTCGAGTGGCAACGATCGCTTACCCCTAGCGGCCATGTTTAATCAGGTGGACATCACCCTGGGCGATCGACTCATCACACAGAACGATAACATGTACGCCTACAGAGCCTACCTCGAGAGTATTCTAAATTACAGTAGCGACGCCCTTGACACGCAGCTTTCAGCTGGTCTCTTCTACAAGGATACATACGGCCAGTTTGAAACCACGGCTCTGGACGGTGCCAATCATGGTTTTGTAAAAAGAGCAAGGTTTGCAGCAGGCAGTCGCAACTTTGACCTCCTGGGTCGCATACATTCAGATCTCTTCTTCCAAGATAAACTGCTTATCAATGGTATTGACCTTAAGATCAAGCTCACACGCAACAAGGACTCATTCTGTCTCATCAGCGGGGATGCGGACCAGTACAAGCTGGACATCCTGGCAGCGAGCCTGTTTGTAAAGAGAGTGAAAGTGTCCCCGAGCGTCAGATTAGCGCACGCCGACGCTTTGCAAATATCAAACGCCAAGTACGCTGTGGAAAGAGTAGCTCTGAAGGTGTTCAGCATCCCAGCCGGTACCCGTTTAACCCAGCAGCAGAATTTATTTCTAGGGCAACTACCCAAACTCATCATCATCGGTTTTGTGGACAATACAGCCTTTAGCGGCACCTACGCCTTAAACCCCTTCAATTTTAGACACTACAACATCAACTACGCGGCGCTGGTCCACGAGGGCACTGTGATTCCTGCAAAACCCTACACCCCTAGTTTTATAACCTCCAACTACATCAGGGAATATCAGGGGTTGGTTTCAATAACCGGGAAGCATCTAAGGGACTGCGGTGTAGCTGTGTCAAGAGAAGGCTATGGGGACGGGTACACGCTGTTCGCATTCGACCTGACCCCCGACATGGAAGACGGCGATCACTACAACCTTGTCAAAAACGGGAATCTAAAAGCTGAAATACGATTCAGTAATCCGCTACCGACGAATGTGAACATGGTCGTATTCTCTGTATTCGACAGCATCATTCAGATCAACCACGCAAGACAGATTTTGTTTGACTATCTTTAAAACATTTTGTGAAATGGACACTGTGCAGATACGCTCGTTCTTAAGCAGGCATAAAGACGCTAGGAAATACTTTTTAGGTGTTTTCCCTAGCGACGGGTTACCACCTGAAATAGGGTTAGAAAGGCCCCGCACTCTAGTCTTTAACACAGACCCGCATGACAAGAGCGGAACACACTGGGTGGGCCTGTTTATAGACAGTGACAAGGTTATATTGTTTGACAGTGCCGGTGAATTCCCAGAACATCGTATCTATACAACCCCTATATTCAAGTTTGTGAAAAAAGCCGCGGCGCGGTTGGAGTATAACAAGCTGAGGCTCCAGGATTCCATAGCCATCACATGTGGGGAGCATTGTATTTATTTTATCAGTAAAATGTCTGAGGGTATGTCGTTTAGAAATTTCTTAAATCTATATTCGCGTGACCTTGTTAACAATGACAATATAGTTGTGAAATATGTAAAAGAAAACACAGTGGTCTCGGTCAGACCTGTGAAACCCGAATATGTCGCTTGTCAAAATTGTAAGTCCGTGGGACATGTGTATGTTTAATGATGAGCGCCTAAAATAAAAGACCATTATTTTTTTAAAAATACGGTATTCAGACTTTGTATTTCTATGCTACCACATACAACATAATTAAAACCTTTTAAAAGACAACAGAGGCAGGTTGTAAAGTTATAAAAAAGTGTTTTATTACAAACATCTATTTGTAAGTCCGTGGGACATGTGTATGTTTAATGATGAACGCCTAAAATAAAAGACATTATTTTAAAAAAAAATACGGTATTCAGACTTTGTATTTCTATGCTACCACATACAACATAATTAAAACATTTTAAAAGACAACAGTGGTAGGTTGTAAAGTTATTAAAAAAAAAAAGTGTTTTATTACAAACATCTATGCAGGGGTGTATTACAGCAACACCCAAAGCTCAAGAAACATAAGAAGAAGAAAAATCCGACGCGGCTATACGCGTAATAGTCACATTTTATTAAAAAACAATAAAAAGTCTGAAGAAGCATCAGGGTGTAAGCCAGGTACTTGGTTTGAAAATTGCCCTTTTTCGAGGTACAACCATCGTTGTAGGGGTACTCCAGGAGGGGGATAGCAGGGGTGTGTCAGAGCCTGTTGGTGATGGGTGTACGGGGGCTTTCAAATTTTCAAGCAAACGACGGTGCTCGTTATTACCCACGAGCGTGGAAGGGATGTTGAGTTCAGCAGCGGCTCGTAGAAACGCATCCCAACCACGCGGTGCGTTTTGAGGCGTTATGATTTTGGGGTGCGTGAGACCTTTGACTAGATCGTACATGTGTGACCCTGCAACCGGCTGTCCCTTGTAGAGAAATTCGCCTCGTTCATTCCAGGATGTCAGGTCTTTAGAAGTTGCAAGTTTACTCATCAGCATTTGCGCGGCCCCCTGTGTCTTTGACTTATATTTTTTAAGAGATCGGTAACAAAGTCATCTGAGGGTGCTGCATGGGCCTGTGATGGTTGCAGGGGCTGAGGGCCATTTGGAGGCACGGCTGGTTGTTCAGAGTCCGGGGTGTATAGAGTCAGCTTATTTTTCTCGGTATTCCATTGGTTGTAGTAACTTAAAAAGTTTTTAAGGGTGCTGGTGTAAAGGTTTGCCTTGTCATAGGGGTTTAGATCGGTTCTGTTCAAAATGTCTTTAATTTCAGCATCCAGACGCAGAGTCTCATTTCGGCGTATATCCCAAGTGTTGTCCTTTGAAGAGCCCAGCTGGTCCATTTGCTGCCTCGGAACCAAATACATCTTGGTGGCATGATCCATTACTGTCCCGAGAGGAGGCTCGTAATGATGGGTATAGCGATGCCCAGCAAAGAGCCTATAAAACCTCCAGACTGTTTCACCAGTTTCTTCTTGGTAATGAGTGAGGCCCTTTTATTACTGAGCTTCTTGATAAGAGACCTCTTCTTCTTCAGAACCTGTAACTGACTCTTTGATATAGGGACGTTGCCTTTTAGGGTATTTAGGGCAATTTCAGAAATGGCAGACACTAAGTCGTCAGAAGCAGCGCACAGGATGGCCTTTCGGTGCTGGGGACTGGCTGTAACAAGCATTTTCAGGAGAGCTAAATTGCGACGTAGGCGGGCCGACATGGTCAACACCTTGTATTATAAGGGGTCGGATTGTAAATGTCTCTAAAAGTCATCAGCGCTGCTTTTTATAGGCACGGTCCTTGGGCTTAGGGGTGTAAGCGACTGGTAGATCTGGGGCAAATATATCAGCCCTCAGTCTATAGTCTTCTAGAGTTTCATTTTTTAAGTCGACCAGCAGGTAGCCGTGGGGTTTTGCTGTAGCATCGTTAAAGGCCTCCATGAAGAAGTGTGTGTTTCCTGGGTACATCTGTTTAGCTATGACTGATATTTGTTGTTTGTCCCGGGGGTTTTTAAATAAAACAAGGTATGAAGCGTTGAGAGCTATAGACCTGCTGTTCTTGCCCTTGTAAAACAAGTTCTGCACAATGTAGCAGATGCTTAGATTACGATGATGCGAATATTGAGTAAAAGCTCTCTCTAACTCCGGATGATCCCCACCTTCACGCATAAGGTCATCGACAATTATCAGGTTTACAAGGGACGGGGGCAGTAACTCATCATCGTTGAGATTATCTGGTATGCCTTCTATAAATCTGATATGGGGGAAACGACTGGCCATGTCTGTATAAAGAGCTTGCCAGCATGAATAAAGCCATACAATGTTGTTAGGGGTTTGGGATAAAACAGAGGCAGCATTTTCTAAGAGCTTTTTTATAAAGTAGCTCTTACCACAGTTTGAGGGCCCTGCTAACACGCATGCGAATGGATGCTGTAATCTGGTGTCCATGGTGTGGGGTCTGTATCTCTAATGAGGCTAATAACCATACGGCAGTGTTTTATAGTCGGCAGTCAGGACCCTTTTATCAAAAACAACCCGTAATGTCTTATGTAAGGGCTGGGTTGTAATTTCCCACTTCTTTTTGGACCTGACTATACACGGCTGGTTCACAACTATGGTTTTAGCATTTTCACATTTGTCGGAGGCCGCGTATTCGTGCACCAGATTCTTCAGACTATCAAAATTGATTTTTAGGGTGTTGCTGACATTTAAGGTTATGCCTTTGACCTTCATACACACTTTGTTCTTGTTTGTGCGGTAGGAGTATGTTTTAGGCCCGGATGACGTGTATTCTATGATATGCTCATCCTTATCTAGTTCGCTGGTCAAATTACCCAGATAATCCCCAAGAGGAGGGTCTTCATCCCCTGGTTTACTCAGAAAAATCACTGAGTCGGTATCGTGATACAAGCAACGGTCCTGGAGTTTGTCCATAACCTTGTAAAGTTCTAGACGGGCATGGGCTGTGGTGAAGCACGCTATGAAGATGTTGATGTTGTTACACGTTGTGGGGTACGCTTTTGTGTATTTCCAACACACAGCTGCGGTCTCGTCATCGATAAACCCGCAGCTGGCCACCTCGTAACATGGGGCAAACAGGTACTTAAACAGCTCATCAGGATCGGTTATTAAGGTCGTATTTGACAGGTTTGTACGCTGTGCGAATTTTCCCCATAAGGAGTTGAGGCAGAGCTTGGCTAACTGTCGGCGGGCAGGGTTGACCTCTATCAAATGGGGTCGTAAACGGATACCTTCGTGAGCGTAGTAGTCAGCGATGTATTTCTGCTTTGCATCCTGACTAGTACACCATTCGGGATACCCTGAGGCCTCCTGCTTGTCTCTGAGAAACATATTAATGTATGGGGCAAAGAGACGTGTCGTGGTCCTCTGAAAATGCCATACCTCGTGTATCCTACCGAGCCTGTAACCTTTCTCTAAGGCCGCTTCTACCTCGATGCTGCACCAGGTCCCTGTGAGCATCCTTTGTTCATCGGTGTGTCTACAAGCGTCAACCTCTTTAAGCACCGCACATGTGCGACAGAGGGGGAACATCAGTTTACCATCGACTCGGTATGGTAACACCGGAAAGTAAAGCTGTCGTGGAGGATAGATTTCACATTTGACTAGCCCAAAGTATTCGGATATGTGTTTAAAATCTCTATATATGATGGTGGGGTGTCCTAATGGGTATACCTTCATTTTGTTCACAAATGGGTACAGACTGGTGAAATCATAGTAGTGTATTTTCTCACCCTCACCCACGGCCCTGTACAGTTGTATGGCATTTGTACGACCCCCGAATAAGGCATCGCGGGGTTCCAGAGGTTCTGGTAAATCATGACTCTGAAGGAAAGAGCAGAGCGCTGTGTCGGTTGTTAACATCTCTAGCCACTCATGCTCCCAAAGAACCCTCATAGCAAAGCCACATTTTTCAACATACTGCGCCTTCAACAGTGTACGTCTGTGTAAGTGTTCAAATTTGACACCCATCAGTCTGTTAAACTCATGGGGTTTGTAACACTGGGGACAGCCGTGGTAAAAGCAGCCATTGTATTCAAAGGCCGTCGGCACCCCCTTAATTACAGCGTACCCATCCAGGTAGTAGGGACCCACACGGTATTCACCACCCTGTAAGGCGTGTTGAATATGTACGTCTTCCTTCTCAGAAATGTACATGAGCCACCGGATCGAGGGGGTTGAATAGCGTTTCTGTTTGCCATTATAGAGGTCTACAGGCACTAGTGCAATACTTTTTGGTCTTAAAAACATGTGTTTGTAGATGGACATACACATGGAGGCCAATGTGATGTTTTGAAAAGGGTCTATGTATTCGACAGCCTCCGGCATTTCAGGCGTATTGGGTTTCAAGACCCTGACTTTCTTTGTCATTTGAGGCTTCTTGGGTTTCATGATCCTGACTTTCTTTGTCATTTGAGACTTCTTGGGTTTCAGGATACTGACTTTCTTAGTCATTTCCACCACAACATCTCTGAAGAGGTTGCACGCTTGTCGTAGGATCATCACATCAGCCTGACAATAAGCTTTCAACTCTGTTTGAAAATGAAACTCCTTTTCACGGTTTTCAGAGTACCATTCTAGAAAGCTCTCCTTCTCGGATGGCATCATATATTCAACCCCGTAGCTGTCAGGAGGTGGCATGGGACCCACATAATTCTGGTTCGCCCAGGTGTTAAAAAAGTGTGGAAAATAACCTTTACAACCGGGGAATCCAAAGGCTTTTGGTAGCTTGCTCAATTTCATAGGCAGGAAATTCAGGGTGTCTATAAACCTTATTTGTAACCGAACTGCTGTTAACAACATCAGCTTGGACCCCTGAGTGATGAGTTCTACTTGGACCTTTTCACGAATCATATTTTGTAAAATAAAGAATGAGTCGTATGCTTTTGAGTTGTGGGCCAGCATGGTATACCCTTTGAATTTGGTTTGAATGAAAGTGTTAAGGAAATCACCAACGCACGTTCTGCCTTCAAACTCCCAGCTGGCGTCGGAAGTTAGATGGTGTGCGTAAATATAGTTAGGTTGGTGTACTCCCGTCTCTTGTGTGCACTCTATATCAAACACTATGTATGCTTCGGTTTTTGTCTGGGGTCTACCTTTAACCATGTAGCACTGATGGTTGGTACCAGCCTCAAAAGACGTCTGACACCTGGGGCATTTCATACCTTGGCATTTGTGATCTGTCGCCACATACCGACCACACTCAAAGCAATCCATTTTAGGGATGCATTTAACAGTTTTCTTATGGTTGCTCAAACAGTCTTGAGAGCGACAAAACATCTTACAGGTGCGACACCTCACCTTCAGGGCAGCGTCTACGACGCAGCCGTCCCTCCGACACATCTTACAATGCATTTCACACTGATGACGGTCCTTACTGCTGTATATGTGGTCACAATGTGTGCACACGTACTTGACACCCAGAAAACTTTTGAGGTTCAAGATACCGTAAAAGTGATTTTCGTGGTGAAGGACATATACGGTCTTGTTTCTCACACGGTCCCCTGTTGTAAAGTACTTCCAAGAGCCGCTGTGATAAAGAACTTTCACAGTCACAGAGAAATAGTTCTCAAAAAGACCTATGTCACCAAAGCCGACCATGCGTTGTGGTGGTATTTCAAGAACGGCGTGGGCTTCAGCCGCTCTAGACAGGATGGCAGCGTCGGTGGTGTTGCGCCCCATCAACAATCCTACGATGCTGGCCGCCAGACAGATATTGGTTGTGTCGTTGTTAAAGTCGAGCAGCCACCGCTGTTTCTTACCAATTATCTGACTGTATAGCACACTCTTTAAAGGTCTTGAAACACCACCCTCACGACCCCTTACAATGAGGGCTATGACACGGAAAGTACCGTAGGCTACTAGTTCAGCCTTGCTCTGTAAAAGCCTCGAAAGGTTTTCTAAAAATTCCACGGCGTCAAACACATCTCGGGACCTCCGTTTGGTGAACAAAGGACTGTCAAAACCCTGCCCCTGGAAGCGTAGTTGGAAAAAATCATTAGGACCCACATCGCGTAACAACCTTTCTATGAGCGTTTGCACAGCCTGGTGTATAGCTAAAACACCGTGATCGGAGGACCTTATCTGGTGGAGGTTGGTAAACCTAAACTCCTCGTAGTGCTCGGTGGCATTAAATCTCTCTACATCACGCCTGTAGCTTCTAATGCTCTCTAAATAGACGACCTCTGAATCCTCATCTTGAGGGATTTGACTTGTTGGGGAGCTTACTGCCGTATCATTTTGGGGGTTCTGGTTTAGTAGGGTCTCTGGGGGCCTTTTAAGCACACGTGTAGCACATATTCGGGCTTTTTTTAATTTACTTATTAAAAGGCGGCGCTGCTTGGCGCTATTAGCCCACTTTTGTTTTTTACGTGACCATGCTTTTCTAGGTAACCTGCCCCCGCCTATCTGAACAGTATGGGGTGTGTCTATGTGCGCTGTACTCATGGAGGCCTCTGCTACATACCCACCCCTCAGCACCTCTATGTGTTCCGGGTGGCGTAGTGTTGGCGCTCTACCGCCAACATCATTCAGTTGCCCTCCCCAGGACCCATCCCTCCTACACTTACGTATTGGGGGATGGATGGCATCGGGGTATGACTCTGACTGCATGGTTCCATGTACTTTTTACGCTGGAGTATGCGTAAGAAGCGCAGGGACTTTGTCAGTACTGCTTGGACCTTGCTGCTATATTTTGATGTGTGTGCTTTTTTATTAGAACCGTTGGCATGGGGTTTCTTTAGGGTATGGCGCTGCCCTAGTCACGCATGTATACGCCCTATGTCTGAGCCAGCTTCCTGGCACGTATTGAGGATCAGCCTTTTACACAGGCCAACTCTTTGCAGTATCCTCTGCTGTGCCGCCACCATGGACCTGTCGCCGCTACCCCCCAACCCCATTTTTAAGTTTGCGGTTTTCGCCTGGCGCTTTAGCTTTCTGACAGCCATTTGTATATCCTTTACATGCGCATCTAGTACCGGATTTGGGTCTACAGCATCGTATTGTGGTGGGTTAGGTATGAATACGGTGTTTGGCTGTATAACAGCCTTTAACACCACAGGGGCCTCTAATGGTCCTTCATCCCCAACGCCATTCTGTAACTGAGGGCCTGGGGGGATCATAGAAATAGGATCCCAGTGCGAACACCCCGGGGCATTTGGGAAAGGCGCCTCACTAAATGTCACCCCCGTACTATGAATTGCCCAGTCGTCCCACCCTGTACTGTCAGTGTTGTATGTTGTCGGGGGTGTTGCGGAGCTTACACTGGACGCGGGGCTGGTTGGGTCGTAAGCTCCCTGTGGGGTAATAGGGGACATAAGGTCCGGGGAGTTTAAATGACTGTCGAAATAATCGAGGGTGGTAACGGCTAAGTTATTGTCGGGGCCGGGGATGGGTGAATGTGTAACAGGGGTCTGCAAAACCCCCTGTATGTGCTAGAAGACCCCTCGGGCGCTGCTTCTGAGGGTTTATCAAGTTTGTCTACCATACTTGCCAGTGTATTGAGACAGCTTTTGTTGGTGTTATACGCTCCTCCTAGGGGCTGCCCTTTTCCAGACCCGGGGCCCCTAAACCCTTCAGTAACGCCTCTAGAAGGTTTTGAGGTCTGTTCTACGGGGCATTCCTCTACAGACGGTGCTAATTTATTTGAAACTATAGAGGGCGTCATAGGATGGGAAGGGGCCTGTGGTGTAGCCGGTTTGTTTAAGGATCCTGCCAATGTTTCTACTTGTAACGCCTGTACCCCTTGCTTATTCTTAAGATAACTTCTTGAAAGCTTGTTGACTTTAGGGGTTTGAGTTTGTAACATAGCTTCCACAACAGGCTTCACAGCCGGGAGGCCCAAAGAGAGCGCGGGGGTAGATGGATCGTTCCCCTGCTTAGCAACATTTGTTAATGCTAGATCTAAAGGTGTCGCTAGGGTCTCCGGGACCACCCGTTTCATGCGGAGGTCTAAAGGGGCTGCTTGGGGTTCCAGGCCCAAAGACGGCTTCTTGAGGTTTAAAGGGCATGTCTGTGGTTCTGCGACCATTTGCTTCTTCTTAAGTTTGGGCTTGTTTGAGCTTAGAGTTCCTTTTGAGGCTTTGAGAGGGTTCAGATACACATCGGCCACGTCGGTTCCCTGTTGCATGTGGGTGTAGTATGTGTAGATCTTATTCTGGCGTACACGCCTACTCACTCCTTTTGCCGCAGACCCGGTGTTCAGAACGGTCTTTGTTATATCCCTCAACGGTTTTGTAGACCTCTTAGACTTAGGCGTATCTTCGCCGTGGCTCTTTTGAACGGTTCCTAGAATGTAACATAAAAAAAATATATATATTAGAAACAATAAGGAACATAAGATGCTTACAATACCCATAGTAGTACATCTGGTACTACATGGCGGTGCACCCCTTTGTTTGAGAGAATACAACCCAGAGAGTTCTTTTTTCACACCCTTTTTGTATAAAACACACCTTTTAGATGTCTTTTCACAGATCGTTTCTTTGCCGCAGGGCCTTCTTTAGATGTTGAAGATTTCCTTTTCACAGGCTTTTCTTTTGGTCGCTGCGCCGGCTCTTGCACAATCACTGCTTCCGTGTGTGACGCCATGGACCCTGTAAAGAAAAATAATCAGATTTACAGTATATACCAGGCCTTAGTAGCCCCCTCTACGGCGCGTTCCTGTAGTTCACAACTACGTCTTTTGGGATCTAGACAACCCATGGTTTAGACCTTTTAAAGAAGCAACGCCTTTCTGATTTACCTGTAAGAACGGTGCTATCCTGTACACATGGCGATGCGTCTTGACCACCCTTGGGACATTCTATAGCATCAAGAATCCGTTGTAGTTCGGGATCCAGACCTATAAAATTACACATACACGAGAACACCATTAGAAACACCTAACTTCTAAGATATATGTGAACAAAACTACACGGACCTATACACCTCAAAACACATGTACCTGTCTGTAGGGCTAGCATTTCAGAGGCGGTTAGGATTAATTCCGGCATGTCCTGCGTCTGGATAAATAGAAACGGTTGATTTAAAACTACACTTCATAAACATAATATTACAGTTTCATACATCTTAGAAAATACAAATAATAAATTGAAAATTGAAAAAACACCACATATACACTCACGTTTACTTTTTTTTAAATAAGAACCGTACCCTGATTCCAACCCCACAAGCCACAACGCATGTACAAACAACACCTATACACATATTTATATAATGCATTGTGTAAGCTGCTCTTGGGAGCCCTTTAACAAGGATGGTTTTATATTAGGATTTTAACTTATAAACTGTAAGTAACAAATGGTCATAGTGCTAATACCCAGAGGCTTTGTGCCGCACTTACCTTATATACACGCAGGGCGATAAAAAAAATATATATATATATATATATATATATACACACGTTTATTTATTTAGTTATTTTTTTTTTTTGCATGAAATGTTTCGAACCTTGTATCCAGATATATGATACAATAAGTATCAGCATCAGGACTACTGGCTTTGGTAGTGGTTGCTAGTTGCATAAGATAAATAAACAGCACCTAAGGCATGTATATAATATTGAAAAAGCTTCCCATTAAAGCCCCTGGTGACACCACGGCAGTGCTGCTGTTTAATGCCCTGGTGCACCCTCTTAGGAGGCACTTCCCATGGGGGAATACCTACCGGGAGCTCCCCTCCAGGTTTCACGAAGGAAGACCCGCCCCATCCGTGATGTCATCACAGAGGGGAGGAGCTTCCCTCGTGAAACCTGGAGGGGAAGCTCCTGGCAGCCATGATACTGCCACCCTTGTAACCACCCTGGGGGCCCCTGAAACGGCGCCACCAACCTCCCCAGAGCAACACCGGCGGTACGAGGACTCAGGGGCCTTATTTTTATTTTATTTTTTAAACGAGGGTCTCGCGGCCCGAGCACCCATGCGCCATCGGAACCCCAGCCACCCGGAGCACCGCGTGGAGCTCAGCGGGCTCCGGGTCTTTAATTTAAAAAATGGGGCGAGCACCACACACGGAGCCCTAGACCTCAGGGCCCCCACCCTTCCGCACAAAACCCCGGAGCCCCACATGGCTCACAGCGGGCTCCGGGGACTTTATTTTATAAACAGGGCTGTGCGCCCACACGGCGCCCAAGCACGCCGGACCCACACCCCCTCCCACCCCAGAGCCCCGGAGCAGCGCCCTTGGGAAGCGGACTCCGGGGCCTTTATTTTTAAAACAACGGCCTAACGCCTACCGACGCCATCCTTGCCCCCGCCAGCAGCACCAACAAACCCCCGGAGCTCCGCCTAGAGCACCGCGGTCTCCGGGGTCTTTATTTTTAAAAACGCGGCATCGCGCACAACGGCGCCATCTGCGACCCCATCCCATCCCCCAACAACACCAGCACCCCCGGAGCCCCGCATGGCTCACAGCGGGCTCCGGGGACTTTATTTTTTAAAAAGGGGCCTCGCGCCCCTCACTGGACCCCAGGGACACCGGAGCCCCAGCCACAACGGCCGCAGCAACGCCGGAGCACCGCATGGCGCACAGCGGGCTCCGGGGCCTTTAATTTTAAAACAACGGGGCCGAGCGCCCCACATGGAGCCCACAGGTGCCGGACCCCCACCACAGCCGCACAGACACCCGGAGCGCCGCATGGAGCACAGCGGGCTCCGGGGTCTTTAATTTTTAAAAACGGGGCCGAACGCCCCACAAGGAGCCCCCAGGTGCCGGACCCCCACCACAGCCTCACAGACACCCGGAGCGCCGCACGGAGCACAGCGGGCTCCGGGGTCTTTAATTTTTAAAAACGGGGCCGAACGCCCCACAAGGAGCCCCCAGGTGCCGGACCCCCACCACAGCCTCACAGACACCCGGAGCGCCGCACGGAGCACAGCGGGCTCCGGGGTCTTTAATTTTAAAAACGGTATCAAGCCCCCAAGGAGCCCACAGACGCCGGACCCCCACCACCGCCTCACAGACACCCGGAGCGCCGCATGGAGCACAGCGGGCTCCGGGGTCTTTAATTTTAAAAAGCGGGGCATCAAGACCCTGCGCACCCAGGCGCCATCCCTACCCCCAACATCGAGCGCACAACAGCATAAGCAACCCCGGAGCACCGCATGGACCACCGTGGACGGCCTCACCATGGCGCAGCTGGGAAATCACACGTTTGACCCATGCCTCTACAGAGCCTCAACCCCTGGGTGGTGAGTACAAAGTGGTATTATTTATTTTATTTGTGAAACGTATACTATAAATGAAGGTCGTTAAAACTACAGTTCATGTAAAATGCTTCGATACCAGGTTAAAGTGTTAAGGCTGTTTCAATGTGTATACGCCAAACCCTTAGTGGTATTCACTCTTAAATACACGTATAAAACGTTCTACACTGTATTTAAAATGGCAGGTTTGTTCACATTAAGCACCCTACCAATTCTCCTTAAGCATTAATTAAAACAGCGTCAGCAACATCATGCCTTGCGTTAAACACCTTTTAAAATGCAACGCTGTTCATTTATATACAGGCATCATCATATTAAATAAGCCCATACACTCTTAAGCCCTACACACTCTTAACCCTGTAACACAGCCCCTTATTTACGTACCTCCATTAATGTGTAGCAGGCTGCGTCGATCTGGGAGAAGCTGGGCTGGTCCATTGATGGCTTTAAACTTCAGGGATGATGGGTCTGTGCAGCAAAGGTCGCTCCTAATGGGTTTTTGAATGGCTGTTTGTGTCGGGGCTCTAAAGTATGGTTTTTATACCTGGTAGGGCATGAGAATTGGAAGGAGGACCCTTTACGGAGGGGAGTGTTTAGAAGCTTGTAGTACGTGTCATTATTGGTAATAGAGCATTGTAGTGAGGGTCAATATTGGGACCGTTTTCTGACCATCCCACGACTTTGTTAGATGGCCCTTTGACCTGTGACATCTGATAATTAAACCTAGGACCTGTTGGGGGTTGCGCTCCTGGGAAAGATGGTCGTATGTTTATAAAGAAACCCTGTACTATACAATTTAAGACGCGTGGGAAGCTTAGGACAGGCTGATTAGTTCTGCCTGTTCTCAACGGTGCTCTGGCAGGGTAACTGGCCTTTTGTTCTTGTGTTTTCACGTTGTCACTTGGGAGCCTAATGGATAGTTTTCTGACCCCAGCTACGACAGGGATGCATTTCAAACTGCAGCATCTGCTTCTAAAGAAAAGACCCTTTTTAAAAACTCTGCACCGTAAACCCATGTGTTAGACAACACCAGATATCCCCGGGGGCTGGTGGGGGCTTAGGTATGCCTGCTCAGACGCCAACTGCCAACACAGCAGCCCTCGGTTTTAAATACCCACACGCACATGTCACTTTTAAGGACACTGCAAAGGGATGGGGGACCTGTCACTTTTAAGGCCACGCTTCACTTTTAAGGACACAGCGAGGGGGTTGAGGCCTGTCACTTTTAAGGACACAGAGAGGTTTGAGGCCTGTCACTTTTAAGGGCACACGTCACTTTTAAGGACACAGTGAGGGGTTTGAGGCCTGTCACTTTTAAGGACACGCGTCACTTTTAAGGACACAGCGAGGGGCGGGGGACCGGAGGGGGACCTGTCACTTTTAAGGGCATGAATGGGGATGAATGGTATCTCCTTATACTACTCTCAAGCCTTATATGGAGCAGAAGTGTTTGCACTTGATCAAATATTAACTGGGGGTGGGGAGTCTCGTGATGACTTGGGCTTAAAAGACTTGGCAATGCCTCCAAATACAGCGATCAAGGCCATTAGTTTAGAATGCCACCTAGTTGCATGGAGATTACTTGCCAATCCGTGAGCTGTCCACTATTTTTTCCAACTGGAGCACACCCCAAACATGGCCAGATTATTGTATTTAGCTAGGGAGCCTTTTTTAGGGCACAAAGGGGGAATTTAATTATAACATGTTCGCTAGCCACTGGACTTGACATTGATTCACCCTTAACAGTTGCATGCTGGCCTCTAAGCTTATATAAACTGCAACAGTTGCTAAAAGACAAGGTTCAAATAGCAAGTTTTAATCATGATACTGCATATCTAGCTACTATTAGCATGGCAAAAAAAATGCAGAGTGGATAGGGTCAAAAGATATACACCATTACTTGTTCGAGGTCTCTCGACTGCCTGATAATGGATATGGTTTTTAGATTGCGGACTACAGTGGATTTCCCCCTGCGCTTTAGGAATTTTCACCTTCAAATTTTTAGTTTTTTTAAAAAGGCCTACACCCATGCAATTTAAATGACAAGTACTCCATGGTCCAACTTCTGTTTGACTGCCTTTTCATTTTGGAAGCGAGGAAGAAGATCCTGCACCCCTTCTGTTTTTAAAAAAATGGATCTCAGGATCATAAATGTAATTTTTTCTCTTCTTTTGGCCTAAATAGCATTTGCAAATTTTAGAGGTTTTCAAGGTGTCTCTTAAGAAACTTTCCTTGTTGAAAGTTAACCTTACTTCAGTTTTTTGTATTTTTTTCAATATGAATTACTTTTAATACTTTTTATATTAGATTTTTTCAGTAACATGCTGCTCGTAATATAATTATTCATCTTATCTCCTACTAGTAACTCACTTTATTGTAATTGCTTTGAATATCTGATACTGCTGAGGCATTTTACTATTTCTGGCTTGTTTTTATGAGAAAGCAATGACTCACATTCTAATTGTGTTAATATATGGCGGGGTCTCTAATGCTATTGGGATATCTGACTTAGGTTGTGGTATATTGTTTAAATATGATCTTTGCGTGTTTTGCAATGTATTTCTACGTTATTATATCTTAGAAATAAATAAATGGCAACAGAATCTGAAAACCTTATGTATTGCTATATTTTCTTAAAGAATATTTTTTTTTAGTGTTAATAAAAAAAGTGTGATTTTGCCCCAGCTTTTAGGTATGCAAATATTCTTAAAAGAATTATGGGTATGTAGATATGGCAGAGAGGAGTATGGGTATGCAGACAAATGACTGCCACTCCCTCCTTTCATTATCTTCACAAACTGCTGATCCTGTGAGGGTCTCTGTGCTGCATGGGAACTCCAGAGAGAAATGAGCCAGACGTCTGTTTCCTGATCTTTTTGTCCGGGGATAGTGTTAGAACAGAACATGGGCCTCTACATCCTGGTGTTTCATTTGTCTGCACTCCCCATCTGTTTATATTTCCTGGAAGTGGAAGGGAAGAATAGAAATTCTGCTGCACCCAGTATGTTTGCCTCCACAAAACACATATCATTAGGGCACAAGTCCTAAAAAAGGAAGTTGGGGAACTCCCCAATGTCTGTAATAGGCATGTGACATCACAGGAAGTAACATCTACACATCAGATCTTAAGCCCTCAAGAATATGTTTAGCAGGCCCATCATGAATAGATTTGAGGAGAGCATTTATTTAAAAAGTGAAAGCTGATCAGTTTCTTGACTTAAGGAATTAACAGCCCAAATATGCCTGAAGCTCAGTGTCTGACTAACCACTAGGCATACTAAACCTGGCATCAAGAAGATAGCAGGTTTCGCACATTGCATTAAAAATGCCAGCAACGCAACATCGAATTTCAAAACTATAACATTTATTATCCTAGCATACCATCATTATATACAGACAATTTAGCACACTTAACCATTATCAGATAATGCAAGTTCCATACTTTGCATTTGGTATTCTGAACATGACAATGAACAATATTTCCTATGAAAGATACAGTTGTAATTGGATATTCTGCTCATATATAAATTCAGACATTAGGGGCCAGGGTCCGGTGGCTCAATGGACTAATGCATCCACTGCAGGGGCCTGTGTTAGACCTCATGGCCACAGGTTCAAATCCCTATGGGTCCACTCAGCCTTTCATTCATCTGAGGTCGATAAAATGAGTACCATTGAGTTGGGTAACAATAAACATCTGTTATTCAGCACCAAGATGCCTCCGGGTGAACGTGCGCTTTACAAATACATGTTATGTTATAATAACACAGGATGTTTAACCATGAGTAATTAGTGAGACCTTTTACATCACTGAGCACATACCACAACAGTTTTGTAAGGGTGACATTATCAAGCTCACTGGGCTGAAACCCCTTTCACAGTTACCCGAGGCCGCTGGTAGAGTATTTGTTGCCATCAGAACAGGATGCAGTTGTTCTGGAATCTCATTCTTGCCATTGTCAATATAGTCTCTGAGTCCTTCCAATATGAGTTTATAATTAAGAGGGAATCTTTTGCACAGGGTTTGCAGCTTCACTTTCTCACATTCATACCATGGCTCTAAATGTTATGTGGCCACTTGTGTGGATTGATAACATCTGTCTTCTAAGCAAATTCATCTTTCCAAGTTGACGTGGAAGATCTATTGCTTTACCACTGTGCATACAATGAGCACAAGTTATATTTCAGATTTTAGTAAAATTGGTTGAGGTTAATTTTTAACAGGCTGCATGATTCTTAACGCAGATTGCAACTCTTTTAAATGAGACATTTGCAATGGCTTCCTTTATGTGTTTTCCTGGAAAGTCATTAAATTTCTTAATTGCCGTCACAGCAAACCTGATTAGCTGGTAATCTTGTGGCAGTGTAATATCATCCCTTTGCAGTGCCTCTGATAGTGTCCCAATTTCACATCTGCAACACCAGCTTTATTCATAAGATAATCTGCAAATGGACTTTAATAAGCCCACTGAAAGTAGAACGATGTTTCACTGACAAAATGTTTGGGAAGGGCTGGGAAAGACTCCCACACTGCTCGATTTGCCCTTTTCCTAGACGCAATCAACTGAATTGAAAATACTCTAACAAATTTTGAGAATTACAGTTTTGCAACTCTTTGGCACATGCAGAGAGTTCCTGCTGATTTATGAGAAAGTGGTGGTACGCGGCATACAGTTTTTCAAAAAACGATGTGAGGTGCATATGGTCTGGCACACAATCTGGTTGCATAGGCAGTGCCATTTTACAAGGTGGGGTATTTTGTACATAAACTCTCCATAACCCCAGAGTTTCTTCCAAGTATTATATTGGCATCATCCCTGCACATCTCGATTCAATTTTCTGCATAAATCGAGGTTACAAAAGTGAGGCCTCAATGCACTCTTCATCCCCCACCCCCTCCTGAGTTAACTCCTTCAAGTCAAGGAAAAAGCTAAGAACTATTTTCCAATGATTGCAGCCCAAAATAAAAAATGACAACTGACATAGAAGAAAAGGATGTTGACTCATTGATGTAAAAAGAGCTTTTTGGAGCCTTTTCAATGCTACCCATGCAAAGCTTCCTCTGTGATGCAATCTGTTATCTGTGCTGCAATATATTCGCTGTGTAGAATCAAGCCCATTTCTGCCTCATCAGCAAACTGCAAGCCTATTAGACTTGGCAAGTCTGAAAATAAATAATTACTTTTGCCACAAAAAGAGTGCAAACCGTTAACTGTTGAGGCATGTTAATGTCTCTGCTGCTCTTCTAGTTGACCACAGTGCATCCTTCTTAGATGAAGCTTGGTTATCATTCTGAAATGTGCTTTGTAAAGTTTATTTTTGTGAATTTATTTTGCAAGATGCAGAAATGCTCTCAGTGATCCATTCTTTAATATACTCACACCCTGTGATACTGACAGTCCAAGAAGCTTAACCTCACTGCATATTTTGCACCCAATGTGGTAATTTTCATTGCTTAGCCTTGGATACTTTTCTTTTGAAATGAGCCCAGTGATTGCGGTCCCAATTTTATGGCATCTTGGTCCTCGGATGTAGTGTCTTTCAGTCGTTAGCTTCCACTAACCGTCCAGACACCTACGAAACGTTTTCCTCCTCCTTGCACACACACCCTGGATCCTCCGAGGCAACATTGTGGGACGCTCCACCTCACACCTGGCGGCCAAAGCTTGGAACAACCCCTTCCCCTGCACCTCAGGACCGCCTCATTGCTCCGGGAATTCAGGCAAGGACTCAAGACCTGGCTGTTCGAATGAACAGACCACCACAAAGCAGCTTGCAATTCCAGCACCTTCAGACCCTCATGAGTGCAGCGCTCTATAAATCCCGATTGATTGATTGAGATACATTATTTGGTTGATACCATCCTCTCTGAATCTGGTGCAGGTACATCTTGACAGGAAGAACTGGGTCGTACCACTCTCCTTTCTGAATCAGACCTCGGCATCTTGTTGGCATTTGCAGAGAAATCCATGATACTGGATTTGTGCTTCATATTTCTGTAGAAATAATAAGACGGGGTATATTTTGTAGCATTTGCATTCCAATATAGACATTTAACATTGGTTTTTGAGAAGAAAAAGATTGCACAGTTGTATGAGAAAAATATGGGACTATGTTACTTTAAAATATATTTAGAACAACTTTGATGAATAATTTGCCATGTTTTCCATTCATTCAGGTTTGTGGCAGTATTAAAATTACTCAAGAGGAAGTCACAAAATGCCCCTTATTATTGAAAATTCCCCTCTGGTAGCATGTAATTGTCTCCAAAATTACCCTTTTGATCATTTATCCTTCCATGTACTGCAAGAACATTAAATTAAGAGGCTTAGTGGTCGCAAATGTACCAAAAAGTTAGAGGCAGGGGGCACCAGTGTTTTTACCTCTGTTGGCTACCACTGAGCCGCCTCAAGTCTATGGAGCGGAGGCAAGGTTTTCTGTCTGTAGAGGATTGGCTTTCTGGCAATCTGAGTTGTCTCCTGAGTGTACATGAGACCTGACAGCGGCCCTGCTGAGGTGGTGGATGGACAATGGCAGGTGTGAGGAGGGCAAGGCTATGGGTTTTCAGGCTTGTACATAAGGAAGGGGGCATTGTTGAACAGGGTGGCTCCGGAGATAATGGGCCTGATTCACAAAGAAGCTCCGCACTCGTACTGGGGGCCCCGCAGTCGTGGGGGTGTCTTTGCACTCAGGGTGGATTTTCTGCACTGAGAATTCGCATTGCGGAGATTCTGCCCAGAGTGTGGAGACTCCCCCACGACTGCAGGGCCTCCACCTAGAGTGTGGAGTCCCTTTGTGAATCGGGCCCAATGTCTGTAAGCCGTGTCACATCATCATATCCCGGATCTATTTTATAAAATTGATATTTCCTAGCGGTGTTTCTGAACTTTATCAACATTTTCCATTATTTTAGCAAACAAAATGAGTGCCCCCTCTGATACATATTAATGCCTTGCATCTATTCCTGTGTACTTTATTTTCTGTCAAAAAGAGGGGAGGGACAATGAACAAAGAAGCTCACGTCCTTGGCCTAATATTCTGGTTCATTGATCGGAGTGATGCAGGGGAGAATAATAAAGGCAGTGCATTCTTTTTATACCACTGAGGTGCATCCCTTAGTGGTAGATACATGCCACAATTTGCATAATCTGCACTAAGTTGCAAACATGTTTGATGTTCTCGGAGGCTGTACTCTCAGGTTCAGAGCCTAGGGAAGGTGAACGTTTACAAGTACACAACTTATTAACACTACTTCTCCAAATACCAAACTCCCAACCTAACTTCTGCCAGAATGTTTGCAGAAACTGAAGAAAAAGCTCCCTTGACTATCACAGTCAACATCAAATAAAAGAAAAACAGATGTGGATTCAAATCAGCACAAACAATAGGTATGTTACTTATTACTCCAACTAAAGGCAGATAAGGAGAACGCAGGCAAACACAAAGGGCTAAGAAAACAGAACAGAGAGGACAGCTCAGATGGTAGAGCAAGAAGAGCGACTCAGACAAGAGACAGCAAAAAGACAACTAAGGTTAAAGAGGGACATTTCAGACAGGAAAGAACAAAGGGCATATCAGGACGGGGAAACAGCGTTTACATCGCATGCGCTACAACGCGTGCGATTACAGCGCGGTCATTACAACGACCGCGTTGTTACAACGCAAGCCATTACATCGAAAGTCGTTTCTCCGACTTGCTGTAGGGGGCGCGCTAAACTAAGGAATAGTATAATTTACTATTCCAACACCTTCCCCACTGTTGCACAAGCTGGAGTTGGAATAGTAAATTATACTATTCCTAAGTCCAGCGCCCCCCCCCCCTACAGCAAGTCATAGAAACGACTTGCGATGTAATGGCTTGCGTTGTAACAACGCAGTCGTTGTAATGACTGCGTTGTAATTGCATGCGTTGTAGCGCATGCGATGTAACATCGCATATTCCTAAGGACGTAGCCGAGGGGCAGGTGAGGCAAATCCAGTCTGTTCATACAACAAGCACTATGGGGCAACTCCAGTGAAAGGGATAGTGTCATACCGCAGGCAACATGGCGAGTGCTGCTCTGGAAACAGGGGTGGCGGCATACTCAAGAGGGAGCAGCTAACGAGAGGGGGCAGCTGAAGAGACCAAGATGGGCATCTTGGTCAACAGAAAGGCCAGTGACAATGAGGCAACAGGGAAATCCCAAGTCTGGCCATATCAAACACATGGATAACAACTATTTGTCTGTGGGACTGGGATGTGTGCGGTGCCAGTAGTAACACTCTGGGGCCGATTCCGATCTCGCTCGGAAGGGCACCGAACGGGATCTGTAGCGAGCGAGTCCGATTCGTAGCCCCAGTTTCCGGACGACCCGTACCGCTGTACGAGCGAGCAAGTACGATGCGAGGATAGCCTCACGCTCTGACCGACTCGTACCCGTCAGCGACGCCGTCCGGACGACTCCAACTTCTTCGACGCGCACCGCGCAATGGGTCCGATTCCCGAGCGACCAAGTACGATGAGAGTGTCGAGCAGCCAGATCGAGTAGGAGCCTCCGACTCGAAGAAGCTCCGGGAAGCGGACTTCGGGGGTCTGTAGCGGACCTCTCTTCACCCGCAGCCCTACGACTCGACCCCCGCGGGGGGGTCCCAAGGGTCCCCCCTATACATGCCTGCACGGTGCGGGCAGGACCGAAGCGTCCCCGCGAAAGGGGGCACCCTTGTCCGAGACGTGCGTTTTGGTTCTATTGGAGCCCATGTACGCAACGTACACCAGGCTCCCATTGACTTCAATGGTGCTCCGAGCTACCCGAGTCCGTCAGCGCTGCTGTGCATCGTACTCTGTCGCTCGGAGCCCGAGTCGCACGGAAAGCTCTACGGGCGCCAGTCGGCCGTAGGGCTTTACCAGCGAGATGGGAATCGGGCCCTCTGTAGAGGGTGTTTGTAGCTTGCAGGCAGTACTGGTAAAGATATCGAGCCAAGCAACACACTTAAGAAACAGAACAGACGGGGCAACTGAGAACAAGGGAAACTAATATAAATTATTACTTTTTTTTTTTAAACCTCTGCCCAAACTAAATTACCAAAGAGGACAAATATCATTGTAAACCTATTCTGGTTTACCTGATTGGTCACAAATAGCATGCATCTCAAGATATTTTACAGGTTAAGGCACCTCTGTGTAGCCAGCAATTTTCAGAGTATAATAACAGTAAGATAACTCTGGTGATTAATGTAGTTGTTGGAGAAATATGTGTCGTCTAGTGATAGGTTTGACACATTATTAAATTGCATAGGGTTAATGTGTTTGCTGCAAAGCACAATGTGTCACAGATTTATTGTAGGTTATGTAGGCTGCTCAGTGGGTTACTGCTTTTGCTGCAGAGATCCTTGTGTTACATGTGGGTCATAAGCTACAATTCTTGTAATATAGCTTATTGAGTTATGAGTGGACTCAAAGGAGCTGCATGCCAACAGCAAGGCATGAGTGTAGAAATTTTTTTTCTCAATTGTTTGTTACTCCTATCAACAGATATATCTGGTCTTCTTAAAGTAATGTTTTATTGATGACTACAGAAAGTAATATATGGCATGCTTGAATTAATCTCAGCTGCTGGTTAATTGCTTGGGGTACACCCCAGTCCATCACTTTTTTGCCCAGCATGCAACCTCAGATCAGCCCTAACCATATGCAAATCAGCCTTGATCCTGCTCCAATAGGAACAGTCTAGCCCATACTGTCATGCCAGGTCCTTTCTGAACCTGAACAAAAGCAACGTAAAACCATTTTCAGGCCTCTTCAATCGGGTGTAGCTAGGCTCTACTAGCACAGTGAACATGGGACAATGCCTGGACATACTCATAGCCACTTAGGGCATTGTACTGAGGAATACAAAAAAGTGATGGATGGAATGCTTGAATTAATCTTAGCCACTGGTAATTACTCGGGCCACATCACAGTCCCTCATATTTCTGCTCAGCTTAACACCTTAGATCAGACCCAGCCATATGCAAACCAGTTTTGGTTCTGCTCCAATAGGAACAATTCAGCACAACCTGCCAAGCTAGTTCTTCTCTGGGCCAGAACACAAGCAACCAAGACCAGCCGGGCCCTAGTTGAGGCTCTTCTATCAAATGCAGCTTGCTTCCAGTGGCATAGTGAGCACAGGACTCACGTCTGGACATTTCTGTCATACTTAGGGTGTTGCACTAAAGTAAAGAAAAATGTGATGGGTGGAACGCTTGAATGAACCTCAACACTGGTAAGTACTTGGGGCCGCATCCCGGTCCATCGTTATTTTACACTCCCACCTCAATTTGGACCTAGCCATATGTAAATCAGTCTTGACCTTATTTCAGTAGGAACAAGCCAGCTCCTCTCTGACCCGAAACACAAGCAACCCAAGACCAATTTCACCCTAATTGGGGCTTGCTAGTTGGATACACTCAGTTTCCGTGGCAATGTGTGCCTAGCACCCATGCCTCAATCTATCAATCAATCGGGGAATTGTGAAGCGCGCTACTCACCCGTGAGGGTCTCAAGGCGCTGGGGGGGGGGGGGAGGTGTATGTGCAGCTCCGGGTCAGCCGAAGAGCCAGGTCTTGAGGCTCTTCACTCTTCCTGAAGGTGTGCAGAGTAGGGGAACGTCTGATGTTGACCGCCTGGGCAAATCCATCGCACTTAGGGTGTTGCAATGAAGTTTACAAGAAAGTGATGGATGGGATGTGTGAATTAATCAGATTAGACCCAGTCATACAAAAATCAGTCTTGGTCTGGCCCCATTAGGAACAGACCAGCCCGACCTGTAAAGCCAGGTGTTCTCTGTTTCGCTAATGGCACTGGCATCAAGGTGGTAGCGCTCCAGTTAGCCCCCACTCAGGTAGACCCCACTCAGTAATACATTTGTCTGTGGAAAATACATGTTTCTTAATTCCCTACAGAATGTGGACATTTTCTAAATTTCCTGCATATATTTACAATTTGCACATTTATTGGAGACTGTCTATTCCTGCTTGAGTTTCAAGGCGGAAACGAAGTGAGCAGGGTCATCAGACCGGCTAGGATGTATTGACGAACCAAGGAGGTGAGGCTGCGGCAGCATCTATCAGAGTTGCAATGATGACGGAGTCTAGTTTATTGACTGTTAAAGCAGCTCATCTGAGCTACAAGGAGTGCCAGGACAGTGAGTCTCTGCAGGGAAGAAGCCTAGTAGCAACCAATCACTACATGCACCCTCCCAACATTCAATTCGCACAATGTGCAGAGGGGTGCTAGAAGACGTCCTGGCTTAAAGAGTGGGAAGGCACAAGCTGTTCCCTGTCCACTCGAGGACTTGCTGCCGCAGTACCCAGTCTGGGGCGGGACTATGTCCCCCGACTGCATCCAGGCAAAAGACGGGGCTAAGGAGAGACCAGGTGCTGGATGAACTTTTAAGAGCTGGATTAGTCCCACATCACGGGACGCGCCCGGTCGTGTACCCGGGTGAAGATCGGGTCAAGACAAGTCTGTCATAGCCCGGAAGAGGCTGGGCTGGGCCACCTCCCTTGGCTTCACCACTAAAGAGGTACACCATTTAACCTTTGCTAGCGACTCAGTCATTATTTAATAAGGAACCAAGAATTAACATTGCGCACTCTAGTGTTTAACTGTAGAGGATGGAGAGGATAAAGCCAGCAGAGGGGGCCCTGCCCAACACCCCTACTTAGAGATTTACCTCAATAGATCACCTGCTTGAGAGTGCAATAGGCATAGTTAGGACTGAGATTGCACTCTCAGAGAGGAGGTTGTGGCTAAACTCAGGTTCCCCCCCTTTGGCCCTACATCCCTCTCCAGAAGCACACCTGGACCTTGATTTAGATGCCAACCCATCCCACGGTTTGGCGCTTAGCCCTCCCCAGAATTGTTATCAAAGACGCAGTTAACAGCTTCTAGTGTAGAGATTGATAACAATTCTCTGGGCCATATTACCACCCCCAGCCCCTAATAAAAAAATCTAAGAGAGTAACCGCTCCAAAACAAACCAGTATGAGAGTGAAAGCTTCAGACTCTGACCCTCCCAAACAATCAACTCTCCTACTAGATCAATCCTCACAGTGCAGCGATTTGTACTTCCAGCCACAGCCCCATACGGCGAACGAGGGTCCACTCCTCATGAGTTATCATCACAGCTTATGTCTAAACTACTGGAAAGCTGCACAGATAGATTTAGGGATATAACAAGGACAGAGCTAGCACCCTTAGTGGCTCCCCTAAATGTGTTGGATACTAAACCAGAGGCCCTAAAGGTCTCCCTCCCCCAATCACAGGTAATGGACCTCTCTCCATCACCGAGCCAATACACCAAACTGTGCAGCAGCCTCGGGTTAGGTCCAATTCACCTCCACAAATGCCCAGCTCGACTGAAACTGGCCAGGGCTTAGCAGGTAAACCAGAGTGGCAAGCTCGAAGTGTCACCAGGGTGCAGCAGATGGATGAAGAGGTAGGCTCAACTCATCTACGTAGAACCCCGACAAAATACCCCCAATTGCCTCCAGAATGCACGCCCTACTTGATAGTCCTTAAGGATGCCCCAGAAATATTTCCCGGTGCAAACGAAGATTTCCAAGCATTGAAAAATAAAACTGTCCACTGGATAAATACAAATGCGAGATGGTCCCAGGATCTGGCCCAGGAAGTTATATCAGAAAGAAGAGTCCCTTGGCTAGGCATACACCCCAAAGATTGCCCTGGAGATTGTGTACTAGTCAATTTCAAGACACCGTCACAAGTTGAACTGCTCCTGCGACAACTAGGCACAATGACTCCATCTCTAGCTAGAATTAAAGCACTTCTATTAAGGTACTTCTACAGACCGCCTACATTCCTTACCTCCAACAGGGATGCACCCCAATCAGACATTTTTCAACGTAGTTACCAAAAATTATTTCAAACCCCTTTCATTCTTGGATGCCCAAGACTGACGGTGCATGAACTCGACATTTGGGGGCATCAGAACTTTATCAAAAGTGGGCGACCAGCAGGATGATTTTGAAGGTGCCACTACCCTAAATTTGGTCCGAAAAAAAGTGTGTACTATCATCTAGTGGATCCTCGTTCCCCCACGAACCTGGTTACTTCTGCACCCAGAACCATGCTAAAACCAGGATGTCAACAGAGTGATTTTACCACTATTGTAACAACTACCAAATATATGACCCCTTTGTTAGAGCCAAGTTAGCTTGGCTCTAACAAAGGGGTCATACAGTGATCACCCAGCTTCGTTGCCCCCAACAAATACATACCAAACCCAGGTAGAACTGGTTGTTGAACCTTCTCACACTGGTCAAAATCACACTTCCACTGAAGTAATTAGAATTCTTTCGTGGAATATTGCGGGCATCAAGTCCAAAGAGTCTGCACCCGATTGGAGGGAATACATAGATCAATTTGACGTATGTTTGTTTCAAGGGACTTGGGCAACTGAACCCCCGTATAAATCTGGCTGTATTACCTATTATGTTAACACCTTGCCATCTGTTCGCGGTAGGGCATCGGGGGTCTAATGATTTGGGTTAAAATAGACCAAAAACTACGAAGTAAAATTTTAAGCATTGACTCTGGACATTCTGGAGCTTAAAATCCATCTTGTTGGGGGACCTTGCATCTATCTGTTCAATGTTTATTGTAGGCCCAGAAGCAGGAGTGTGGAATTGCCTACCCTATCTTGCAACATTCTGTTAGCTTTATTAACTCAAAGGACTAAGAGCATCATTTACAAGAAAATTACGCCGGGTGGCTCTGCAAGCCATTTTGCTGCGCTGAACGGTGACATTTTCAAACCAGAGGGATGCGTTGTATTAACAATACAACGCATCCATATGCTTTCTCTTGTGCTGGGGCACAATTGGCTGCCAAGCACCAGCGCAGGCACCCTTGCGTCATTTTGCAAGGGGGCCTGCGTCGTGGGGATGATTGTTTTTGTGCTGGAAGGGACACCTTCCTGCACAAAACAACCATGGATGGCATTTTCCTTTCTATGCATGCTGCATTCTGCAGCATGCATAGAAAGAGGAAAAAACAAGGAGAAAAAAAAGTATTTCTCCTCGTTGCGCCACTCCTACGCCTCCCCTGGTTTGCAAAATTGGGCCTCGGTCCATTTTAATCGGACCCTACATCGTGGACTCTTGCCTCAAAGAACCAGTTAAAACTTGTTATTAAGCTAGTCTCTCTCATACCTCTAGCCAAGGGAGACTGACAAACCAATTCCTGCTCCTCAAAGACACCCCTTCATATGAAATTTTTTTAGACATTCCCCAACAGCAATTGGCAAAACCTTGTATGTGGTTTCGCTATGACACGCTTGAAATAGGGACCTTCACATCAACGTGGAAAGCTGCCAGGAGCGATGGTCTTACTGACCAGTGCACAGTGTGCTCTCCGACAGCTAGAGAAAGCAGAAGCCACGGTTTGTTTTTTTGCCCTGCATATAATAAGCCCAGATTCGCCCACTGTGTAAGTATTTAGGCATTAGGAGTCATACGGAGGGTTTAAGGGTACTGAAGTGCGATACTTCTAAATATATAGTGTCTATTCTAAGCAAATACTTCCTCTCTGTAGGGATGGCAAGGCAAAGGTCAAATATATTTTAGTGGTGACATAGCAGCATTTTGGTAAAGCACGCTGGGCTTCATTAACTATATTGGTACTCCCCTCCCACCCCCCATGACTAATTAATGAAATAAGGAATTATCTAGTCACTCAGGAAACATGGGCTAGCCTCAGGTGCTTTACATTTACCTTGAAATGAAATTGATTTTTGTATTTTATTTGTGTCTATAACTGTCCCGTAGGGAAATGTAAATAGAATAACAGTCTCGATTGATGTATCGAATCGATGCAGCACTTGGTAGTAATTGTTATGATTTAAAAAAATATATAACTTAATACCCCATCAGTATTTGAAAGAGAGTGACAGATTGGATAAGAAATGTTATTAACTGTCACGTTGCACTTTCCCGTTGGTTTTAGATTTTAAAGTACTATTTAAGTGTTGTATTATTCTACGGAATTAAATGTTTTATTGACTGTATGTTTTATGGAATGTAATTTGCGAAATAAACATTTACAATACATAAAAAAGTGAGCAGGGTCATCAGACCGGCGAGGACGTACTGACAAACCACGGAGTCTAACAACAGAGTTGCAACGATGAAGGAGTCTAGTTTATTGCCTGTAAAAGCAGCTCATCTGAGCTACCAGGAGTGCCGGGATAGTGAGTCTCTGCAGGGAAGATGACTAGTAGCAACCAGTCACTAGAGGCTCCCTCCCAACACTCAATTCGCACAATGTGCAGAGGGGGGCGAGAAGAAGTCCTGGCTTAAAGAGTGAGAGGCCACCAAGAGGGAAGGGCTGAGTAGGGATGCAGATGGGTGGACAGACAACCACAAGATTTCATTTAGCAAGATGCTTTTCGAAACCTTGCTTCCACTCAACTTACCTTGTGCCGAGTTCAACCAATGGCAGCAAGAGAGGCGGAGCATGGAGGAAGTAGGAGGGCTGGCTCACCCGTAGGCAGGCTGCAAAATGGATAATGCAGGGTGCAGGTGATGGGGCTGGGCCTGGGCCAAAGGGAACAGCTGACTCTGCCCCTTTGTTGGCATAGTCCCATTATTGGCAACACACCCCACCCACACCACAACAGAATATGCATGCATAAATAAATACACAACACAACTTTTGTTTGGGAAAATATTGCTGCAGGTTTATTCCATACAAAAGTATGCAAATATGGTGGGTTATCTTACGGGCGATCCAAGGGCAGGCAGCTGTACCACTCTACGCTGCCCTGCCCGCCTGATGAGCCAAGCACTGTGGAGAATCCAATCAGCGCTACCCTTATGGGGGTGATCCCTTACTGGATCACGTGACACATTGGTCCCTTATTACTCACGCCCCTTTCGGGGCAGAGCGTAGCAAGGCAAGCCCCCGGTTGTTCAGGCCCACAACCGCCTGAAGGACTAACGGGCGCCGACGTAATTGTTCCAGGACCCTCCCATGAGGCTCCTGGGATTTGGCTCTGGCACCCCTATTGTGCCCACGCAGAGGTACCCTTCTGTACCCATCTGCTTCCAGATCGCCCTGTAACTCCGCCTGCAACGACAAAAGAAAAACATTACAACGTTCTATGTACTTCGCCTGCCAACCCCACGCCGGGTAAGCGGTAGGGTGGGAGACGGCGTGTCCGGCGCAAAGAGGACGCCAAGATGGCCAGGGGAGGCATAAATACCTCCCCACCTGCTCTGCGTCCCGGAAGTAACGCGTCTGGAAGGGGACTCCTCCGAGCCCCGCGTTCTTAGTGGGGGTGGGGAAGTGCCCAAATGGCACTAAAGGGGCCGCCCGTTTAGGGTGGCCCCCTGCGGGGGCCGCGGGCAGCCGCATAGTCCCATTATTGGCAACACACCCCACCCACACCACAACAGAGTATGCATGCATAAATAAATACACAACACAACTTTTGTTTGGGAAAATATTGCTGCAGGTTTATTCCATACAAAAGTATGCAAATATGGTGGGTTATCTTACGGGCGATCCAAGGGCAGGCAGCTGTACCACTCTACGCTGCCCTGCCCGCCTGATGAGCCAAGCACTGTGGAGAATCCAATCAGCGCTACCCTTATGGGGGTGATCCCCTTACTGGATCACGTGACACATTGGTCCCTTATTACTCACGCCCCTTTCGGGGCGGAGCGTAGCAAGACAAGCCCCCGGTTGTTCAGGCCCACAACCGCCTGAAGGACTAACGGGGCGCCGACGTAATTGTTCCAGGACCCTCCCATGAGGCTTCTGGGATTTGGCTCTGGCACCCCTATTGTGCCCACGCAGAGGTACCCTTCTGTACCCATCTGCTTCCAGATCGCCCTGTAACTCCGCCAAAGCTCTGGAGGCGGCCCCCGTCGCCTACAGAGCCCCCACCAAAACAGTTCCTTTCTCACTGCAACCTGCAATTTCCCGGGCCTCCTTCATGTCCAGCAGGAACAGATCCAAGCCCACCTGTGCCAAGTGCACCCCACTTTGTCACAATAACTTTTGGTGTTCACCCGGCCTAGCCCATGCCTGATGAAGCCAAAGCCCCTTGCTCTGCGAACTTGCGCATGGAGCAGTTTATCCTTCTCTGGGAATGTACCAGTGCCTCGCATTACCTGCAAGAATGTGATGGCCTCCCACGATGGGGCTCTACTTTTAAACATCGCTATATTACCCTTCAAGCTGATGTGGCTCCCACCTCCTGCAACCTGTAGTTGCAGTCGTTCTAGCATTTCGTGCTCCCTAACACCTGTTTCGCCAATTTATGGAACAGCAGCACACTTGCTTAGAAGACCGCTTCCACAACCAGCCTATATACTCTGGCTATGCGGACGGGGCATTTCATGCATCACTGAAGCAACCCTTAACCTGCCCCGGGAGCAGCGTGCACCTATTTTGTTGAAGTTGACCAGATATGTGCCCAGACCTTTGCGATTAATAAACCCTGGCGAACAAGACTGTTCGCATAGCGCACACCATTGCAGTCACAGCAACCGTTTGGAGTGACAACTTACGCCACCTACCAGGCTTGCTTATCCAAAGCTCGATCACAGATACACACATACCTGATAACCAGCTGTGACCCTTAATGCTCAACCCAGCTAAAGACCTAGTACTTTGCTTTTCCAGGGAAAATTGGCCTCCACCGGATCAAGCCGCAATGAGTATATGGCCTTCACCTACTGGGCCGAGGCGCAGTGTGTGGTCTGGAATTGTCAGCAATGGTGCTCCAAACACATTTCAAGGCGCTATTGGAGCCACGTCACACCTTCTGGCCTAACCAACTGACGCATGCCAACTGGCTAACTTGCCGCTGCAAGATTTTGATCTTAACACCACGCTCTTGCGGTTACTGGTGCACATCCGCTATAGGTCTTGCCCCCCACTCTATTAAAGCAGATTCCCGCAATGTACCCTTCTGCCCCAGTACGGGCGGGAAAATACCAGTAACATTGCAAATCCCATTGCACTCACATACTCTGGCAGTACAGTGGGGGAGAGGGGTCCTTAGAATAGGTTCTGCTACATAGCCTGGCCTCCTAGCCCGCAAACACCCTCGTCTGACAGCAGACTATCTGCCGTGTCGCCCGTGCAATGTCCGCACCCTGGCGCAAGACGTCCCGTTTTATACCTCAACTAACAGACTACCTTCAGTGAGGCTGGAGTGAACCGATGTATGTTGTGCCTCTGACCATCAGAACCTTGGTTTGCTTTGGCAGGGATAAAATTGTTGCATCTGTCTCACTCAAAATAGTGTCAACGTGCAGTTCTTTTGCATTATACCTGCACGGTGTGCCTGGTACAATCCTAGACACCCCCTGTGTGCCAACCCGCTTTGACCCAAGATGCCAAGCACAGACCCGGTACACTTGGTTACCCCGGACGGACTTACTTGCCCTCCACCGAAATCCATGTGTAAGGTAGCTGGTCCCTGATTTAATTCCTAGTACTCTATGTGTTATGCCATACACCGTTTATGCCTTTTATAAAGCAGTTAACCCGCTCACACACGAGACCCACTGGTAGCAAGACCAGTATAACCTGTACATGGAATTTAAATTTTCCTACCAACTGCACTGAGGGCAAGCCACACTCACTGCTACTGGTGTCTGACTAATCGGCCCATGGAGGGTGTAGCAATACTGCCCGGTTAGCAAGTATGCCCACTGTACAGTTGTAATTTAGTAACTCCTGGTGCTGACAACCGCAGGTGCCTAATACCGGGCTGTGTGTATGCGGCCCAGGCACCTAGGCAATAGGCTTGGTGTGGATGGGTTGTTAACAATGCCTGGCAATAAGTGTAATACCTTTGACAAACCTCTCCTGACCAGCATCTATATCATTCTTAAACATATTTACTGTTTTTTTGCCACATGGCACTCTTCTGGTTGGTGATACGGAACCACCTACCCAGCATAAGCTGACAGTCCCGCGTTGCCGTCACACCACCTGTGTCCCTTGAATCACCCTCCATCCTCCTGTGTCACCTAACCTCGGTTCTAGAGTACACTTACTTCGCACTGTTGACCAGACAATTCCGCAGCCTCTTTGCTTGCTAGACCCTGGTGAACACATTAGTGGTGTCAAATCTGGTTTGAAACAATATATGTATGGTGCCCACTATTGGAGACAACTCACCCCTTTGTGGAGTGACAACTACACAGGTGCCTACTCAAGTCACCCAACAGACAAGTTGGCCCGGACTACCTTGCGTTCTGGTGCCAGCTTTGGAAAGAGCCTTGCCTTCACTTGCTGATCCCTGGGAAGCACACAATGCCTGTGCTCTGGCCGCAACGCGGCGATGCCCCCGTGTAGCACCGAATCCCTGGTCAAATAAGAGTGCCAACTCCAACTACTTAAACATACACCTTAACCATGGGTGGAGTCTGGCTCTCCCCAAACATCTGCTGGTGTAACCCACGGTCACGCCTCCTGTTCACTTCAATTTAGTAATTCATGGCACTGACAACCACAAGGGGCCTAATACTGGGCTGTGTAAATGCGGACAAGGGTAACCTTACGCAATCGGCTTGGTGTGGGTGGGTGCGAACCATACCTGGCTGAAGTGCAAACTCTTTGACACTCACTCCTGACAAGATGTGCCCACGCAGGTAGAAGAAAGAGTTATCCAGCCCGCCTTACTTCCTGTCCCAGTTATCTGAGTAAATTAGTGAAAGATGCACGTTTGAACTGGTAGCTGTCACCGTTACTTACGCCTGCAAATGCTCTGCTCAGAGCAGCCCGCTAGACAATGGCTTCCATTGAAAAGCGGTGCCAACAGACCTCGAAGCACTTGAGGCAGCCCTCTGAGTAGGGCTCCAATGTAACAGATGCCCCTTGCTTCGGATACCACATCTGGCAGAAAAGCCTCTCAGTGCTACTGATGCCTTGGCGCTTCCTGCCCCACAGCCAGCTCACCCTGCTACAATCCGCTCGTGACTGGGACTCAACCGATCGGCGAAAGCACGAGGCATCCTAGCCTGACCTTAGCTCTTCACCAGGCTCCCACACAAGAGCCCTCCACAAACCTTGTGCCCTAAAACATTCGCCCTGTGGGGCAGTTGCGAACGGACTGCAAACAACTCCTAGGCATTCTCTACCAATGTTGTAACTGGAGTTTCTGTTTGGCTAGGGTATGCACCTAAGCCTGTCCGAACCCACCTCGCTAGTCAGAAGGGAGTACACTTAAGCTGCCACCTGCCCACCCCCTAGGGGGCTAGGCAGAGACTTTGGCTTATCTCAGAGGTAGTGTAAAATTACTGTGCCAACCGCACTCCCACAGTGGCACATTACAGAAGAGACTCCATACCAGGTTATTTTGATTACCCTTCGTATCGTCCATACAAGAGAAACTTAGTTCCATCTGCCCCTATTACCCTGTGCTACCAAACCTCATCATGACATCACAGGGATTACATAACTCACTAGGTCAATCGGGCCACCGTCCTACAACTCAGTTAGCACAACCCCGTAGCTGCCGGAAGGAGCTGCCCCGAGCATAACACAGCACAGAGTAAATATAAATCTGTACTTTCCCCACCAATGGGCTGGTAACCGACGGCCAAAAAAGACAGAACCTGGGCATGAGATCCCAGTTTCCTAGAGTAAAACAATAATTATCCTGCACCATTAAAAATGTGAGAAAAGTATTTCTAACGCAGTTACCGACGGTTTATACGTAAGTGACTGGCCCCCATTATGGTACGACCAAGGCTGGAGCAGTAGGAGCATGAGGTCCTAAGCAACGGTTGTCTTTGTGTACTGGACACATTACTTAGCCATGCAAAGAACCATGGACATCCCCTTAACTGCGAGACACCAGCTCGTCAATGAAACAGTATTGGAATTGAAACATAGGCGCCGCCCAAAACTACTGAATTAAAATTCAGCGAAAATAGTTCTATGAAAGAAAAGCATTGAACGAATCGCTCAAAGTCAAAAGACATATCAAACCAATTGGTCTACCGTGCTGAAAAGGATAGAGCGATGCCCATTATCGCTATTAGTGAATGAAGACATTATTCATTCATTTCCAGCCAAAGTGAGAAGCACTGCCCCCAAGTGGCTCCCCACTTTAGGGCACCGTAGCAGTACAAATAGGTTTAATGCACCAATAATCAACCCCAAACTGATATACTGTTTAGCCCCACCCAGGGCACCCTGTCCGGTTACTGCCAAGGCAGACGCACCGCAGCGCCAACTGAAGGCGGAGTCACACAAGATCTGACCTAGAGCTGTTCACGGCGACACATACATAGAGACGCCCAATATTGCGCAAAACTAGAATCAGCATTCGCCCGCGCTACACTACAGCAAGGCCATTCTACAGAAAACTTGACACTTGTGCCACTAAATGCCAGGTGAGGCCCGAACTCACACCTCGACATTGCTTTGCTTTGTACTGCTGTATACGTACCGCGCGCTAACCGATTGCGCCACTGGAGCTTTAACCACACGACAAACCACACAAACAGCGCCACCCTTATGAATTTTAAAGAGACTATCACACTTTACACATTACTGCACAATGTCTTTAAAATTAAAGATATTCCTAAAGTAGGGCAGAGCAGTAAACATCAGCCAGAGCTGTCCAACGGACATAGTTGGGCTTTGACGGAGGAACACAAGGTAAGCTTGGGTGTCCTACTGATGTTGCAACAGTAAACACCACCCCTTGACCACCTAACACATGCATTGAAACCTGCGCCAAAATCTACCTCCCCCTGTACCAGACTGGGAACATTTTGTCCCGAAGAACAAACCCTCCGCCTGTGAAACTCGGGGTGAGCTCAGCTGGCTGAAGCTCCGACTGAAATAATACAATAGTTTGCCTGCGAAAGTGAATTATATCCCATTCTTCAGGGCTAGGGTGGGATGGAGGTGGTTGGGGGGACTCACACCTGCCTTTGGAAACAGACTAGTTGTCTATCAACTTATTTGGGACACAGGTCGCTAAGCCCCCCGCCAACAAAAAGGGGGGGGCGCCCCCGCAACGACAACGGACCGCCCTCCATGCGGAGGGGAGCCCTGTGAAACTCCCGGCCCCCCCAGGGAAGGGGGGGGCACTCACCACGTCAGAGACAAGCCACAGCATCTGGAGGGAATCACCCGCAAACGGCGTGGTGGAGACGGCGTCTAATCCCTGGGCGTGAGCGAGAATGTATGGGCGACTGCTGCAACAAGCACCCTTGCAACACCACCCTCCATGTAATCTCCTCCTTTCCAATCGGTCCGCGATGGAGAGCACAAAGCCCCTGCTGCCCAAGCCCAGGGATGCAAAGTGGCGGAGCCAGGGCTGCAAGATTAACAGTACCTGTGACATGCACCCGTGGAAGGGGACAACATTGCAAACAAGGTGTGGAACCTCCACCAAACATCCCAGCCGTGGCCTGTGGAGCACCCCCAAGAGGCACGCACAACTTCACATTTGTGAGTGAAACACAATAAATAACCCCCCACACAAAATCAATTCCATAGCTCCTCTCACACCACACCCTCTCACTGTGCCAGAATCCCTCAAACTCTGCCAAAGATTCCAAGAGGCCTGTGCGATCAGCTGGGGGGGATGGTAGGAACAAACCGACATTCAGACTTGGCTGGGCACATAGCAGTCGCCGCAGCACAAGGTCAAACAAAACATCGGCATCATCTCAATGCCATGTTATATTACTTCTAGGGAGCGCAACGAGTCCGCAAGTAACGTGCCTTTCACCGGGGAATGTAAACGAAAATGCGGCTGCCCGCGGCGCAACGACCAGAGGTCCAGGGACCTGCAGGGCGGCCCAATTGCCAACACACCGTGGAATCCGGTGGGCCTCTGAGCCACACAGTATGTGTGTGTGTGTGGGGGGGGGGCAGGAGTGAACACGAGCCCGGGACTGAAAATGGGCTGGGCACTCAGAGATTGAAACCCGTCAATACAAGGATGACGTCCCCAGGAATGGTGTCGCTCAACCTTCGTTCCACTGATGACATGATGCCAAATCATACCATGTGAAATGTGACCCGGATCCGGGACAAAGACGCGGTCTCTGGACCAATCCAAGACAACGCACAACGAGCTTGCCGAAATAATCGACCCTCGATTGCAGCTCTACCAGCAGCATGCAAGACCCACTGTGCTGCCTCCAGAGACCTGCCACAAATCCTTCCGCTCAGGGCCCAGTCGTTCACCCCCGACAGACCCAACCCACACTCTGCCCCACGGTTCCTTGAGCCCGAGAGCCACGCTGTGTGCTCGCTCACCTTCACACTTCTGGCCCGGGCTCACCCTCATCGATAAATAAAGAGTCCTCCTCTCCCACACAAGTGGACACATTCCGATTTAGGTACCGGGAGATAGGTGATTTGTCCAGAATCACCGACCGGACCAACCTCTAACACAAATCGGCCCCCCACCGGAACCGGGAACTCGACTGTAGCACCCACTACGATAGAGCAGTGAAGCGGGCTATAAGCAGCCAGCCGGGAGGCAGCAACCCTGCACACGGATCCAGGATAGTTGCAGTATTTATTTCAAGCCATAAAATGCCTATATGGAATTATTTTTTCATTACCTCTTTATATATTTCAAGTGACTACAATGTAAGTCTGAAGGTTGGCCATGGAGAAAGTACAGATGCAGTGCAGGACCACGTCTTTACACCTATGATGCTGCTAGCAGGAGCAGCGTACCGTGGTTGGGGTCTGGGGGTGCTTGACCCCCTCGATGACTCACCTCCCAGACAATGCAGGCTCCCGACCAGCGGAACCCGATGCGAGTCTTGGACAATTTACACACGACAAACTTTTTGATGGGCACATGCCCATGTGCGACCTGAAAAGCTCTGTGACTCCGTTATTTCTGTTGATGTTTTCAGAGGCATCGATGTGCTCCGATGCATATGTATTAGGTGACTTAAAGAAGGAGCGGGAAAAGTTACAATACGTAGTAACCAGTCCACGACACCACAACCATATCTACAGTACAAGGAACAATGAATGCCCTTTTGTCCTACGTGCCTGATACATCGCTCGATCATAGATGTCCCAATATAAATCTGTTTGCGTTTAACGCCTATCAGCCCTATGAACACGTGCCATCTTTGCGAAAAATGCTTATTTTGTTCCTCAACTTCCTCATGACAGTCTCTGCATCTTGGTTGCTTTTGTTTTGGAAGCACTTAAATTACGGCCACGCCCTCCGCCCAGCTCACCTCCATTAAAGACATACTCAGTATGTCTCCAACTTTGGCACAATTAACAAGACATTAGTGAGAAGAGAGAAAACGCAGCCATTTCTCAACCACTTCAAGTACAGAGGAAGCACCGATGTGCCAAACGAGAAGTGCCGGACTATGTAAACGTTTTAAGCAGCACAAACATCGCCACGAACAACGCGGCACAACCCACGCTGCCAATACTCCGCCCCCCCTTCACAAAACACACCGGTACCCGGGCACCCAGGACCGCCGCAGGCTCCCAGACAGGTAAACATTTTCAGTGCGGACGCGCTTACAAGGCCAGGGTGCCACAACACCAGGAGGTCGGAGCCACCACGGCCCCATGGCACACAAAGGTCGTGGGACCCTATCGCGGGCCCTCTCCATGCCGTCCCCCCACACGACCCAACACACCTTCCGGCCTCGGGGAGAAATATATATTTTTAACGCAGTAAGACTGCACCTACTGCAAGCCTTTTTGATAAGTTTCCATTGGAAGGCTGCATCCCAAAACGCAGCTGGTAAACCCTTACACTGCCTGGGGGGGAGGGGACACGACTCACCGCCAAACCCACTGAAGGACAATACGAAACCGACACATGAGCGGCACGAAAAGGCCCGACCAGCGTCCACCATGGGGGGGGGGGGGCAACGCTACACTGCCCCAGATCACAGGGCGTTGCGGACACCAAGACCGGAAACCCAGCTTCAAGTCGGCAACTCAGGCCGCACTACCAAGCCCCCCCCCCGCACAAACACAGGCCGCGCGTCTCAACACTGGCCTCCAATTGCAAACACGCAAACCTGTACGAAGTGTGCATTGGGCGGGGGAATGAAACCGATGTTCCGCACTGTTACAAAACTTCTGGAATGCATGTTGACACCGCACTACGGCTTTAAACTACGGCAAGACCAGAGTTTAAACTACGGCAAGACCAGAGGTGTTGATTGGTATGCCCGGCGCCAACGCTGCGTGCGGCCGAGCAATATATCTCACCCACCCATGCCCCGACCCTGACCCCCGCCACTACCCCTCCTTGTGGGGCCCGCGCGTGCCATCTGTGGTGGCCGGGCAGAATATTAACTGGCGGGGGGAAGTCAACACCGGTAGTGCATAAAGCGGGGTGAGACCCGAGGGTAAGGGGGGGGCCCAGGCTCGGTGGGGCTCAGGCCGCACTCACCTCAGTCACGACGAACCCGACGACAGCGCTTCACGACGGCGTGTCCGGCGCAAAGAGGACGCCAAGATGGCCAGGGGAGGCATAAATACCTCCCCACCTCCTCTGCGTCCCGGAAGTGACGCGTCTGGAAGGGGACTCCTCCGAGCCCCGCGTTCTTAGTGGGGGTGGGGAAGTGCCCAAATGGCACTAAAGGGGCCGCCCGTATAGGGTGGCCCCCTGCGGGGGCCGTGGGCAGCCGCAGTTCTCGTAGTCACAGCAGACCTGCGGGAACAAGTAAGCTAGGCAGGCCAGGCAGCAAGCGAAGAGAGGAACACGCATGGTACCACTGGTGGCTGGCACGAATATATCCGGACCCGGGTGACAGAAGAAATGTAGTTGGAGAGGGTGAGCCTGAAAAACATAGGGCAAAACAGCATGAGGGCGGATCCGCAAAGGCATGTACACGCACCCATCCGGTGACGCGATATGTGACTGATTGGTCATAGTTACTGGGAGGCAGGCGGGCATGGTCATGATTCATTTTAGAGGGCATGGCAGGGCCATCATAGGGAGCAATATTGCCTGCAACAGAAGTTTGAAAGCCTTTTGGTGCCACAGTGGGCAGGCCAAGCACCCCACTGGAAAGAAGGGGGCGTGGTAACAGGCTTTCTGGGAAGCGTGGCTTCACAATTTCCAGATTCACTCAAATGTGTTCAACATGACCTGTGCATGCACATTAGAGAGGCCAGCTTTTTAGCAGGGTGGATGGCATCCATCTTGTAAAAATAGTGGCTGGGTCCACCCACCCTTGTGTGATATTGCAATATTGCATATGCACATATTGTTCTCAGTCTTCTTTTAAACTCCATTGTGCATCTTTGAAGCACATCAAAGGCATAGAACTGTAAGGGCACGTTTTCACTACGAGAAAGTGACATTTGAAGAATTAAAAAAAAATTAGTGCTATGAAAGAACCCCAGGTATTACAGTATTATTAGAATTGGGGTACAGTGCCAACTGCACCTGCTGCACTAATGGCAATGAATGGCCTTTAAAAATGAGCCCCAATACCACCCACCGTCCTAAGGGCATCCCTCTGAGGAAGCTGCCTCTGTCTATTTGTAAATGAAAAAATTAGTCCTCACATAGCGTTCCCGCCTCTGTGGCATCTCTTTAATGCTATCTCCAGCTATATTACCGTTAGGCCCCGGGGGTCCACAGTATCAGGGCTCTGGGTCTGAATGCGAGCCTGCTGGTTTCCTCCCTTCTATCGCCCCCTTGGACCCACCTAAAAGGACATCAGGACAGAGCTCGAGGTGGGCAGCCTCTATGGGGACCGATATGCCCATGCTTTTTTAATTTTACAAAAACAGTTCCCATACGTTTTGCTAAAAAACACCTTCCCGCAGTGGATAATATGGCCTTAAGATGCCTCTGGGTAAAGGTGAAGGGAGGGAGGGCGGGAGAGGGTTTGGGGATCTCCTGTACTGTAAAGCGGAAGAAGGGACAGAGAGCTAAAGAAGAAACAGACCTTCTCATCAGGGAGTCTGCTACCTGAAAGAAATTTAAATGTATTCATTTGGTTAACCACCAAATGGAAAGGCTGCTAGGGAGCCAGTCTAGGCTTTAATCAATGAAGTGACAGAATTTTTATGTTGACAAAGGTTTATTCTCTTTGAGAATTAATGTAAGGGTGGTATCAGCCGAGTTCTCGAAAGCATACTTTCAGTGGACAAAAAAACCAATTTTTGCACTATGTGCAGCTTACCTATATCTAAAATATATACTTTGAAAGTACTTGTTTTATCTTAAACATTAAATCATTTTGCGTCAGCCTATCTTATACTGTGTGCAATACAATTTTAAAATAATGACCTACATATTCATAGTACTTTTTGTTACAGGGTGGGGCCTCGCAGCACTATACATACACAAGTCACTATTCCCCACTGCGCCAATCAAGATTCAGGGGCAGATTTACAAGCCCCTTGCGCCACTTTTTCGTCACTTTTCTCATGTTAAAAGTGACGCAAAAGTGGCGCAAGGGCCTTGTAAATAAGCCCCTCAGTTCTTTAGCTCTCTGATCAAACATACAGACTCTGCAGTGATCACATTAACCAACTGAGGTTTTATAATGTAAAAGACTGGATTTCCCACTGATTATTTTGACTTGCATTTAATGCTTGTGTGTTTTTACCTGCAGTTACCTACCTGAAGGTGACAAAAACAAGAAGACACAGAATATTTGGTTCTTTTTAGTTAAGTCTTTGACCCCCACCACCATAGCACAGATTACAGTTCCCGCTTTTTTGTAAGCATTTCAATCCTGCATGTACATGAAGGCAGACTGGATTTGTGCCGAATACACAAAGTCGCACTTCCAGGCCATCTTCATTTACAAGTACTTAGAAAGTCATTTGTGCCCAACTAGAAATGCAAAAGACACACAATTGATGGACGGAATGCAGAACAAATCAAAACATTCACCCCCAGTCAAGAGATCTGGGTTAAATCCATCATTCTTTTGCTCACCATGCCACCCCAGTTTAGACCTGGCCATATGCAAATCAGTCTTGACCCTGTGCCTCATGGGAACAGTCCAGCCCGAACTGCCAAGCCAGGTCCTCCCTGGACCGGAAACAAGCATCCTAGGACCGGTTTCGGGGTTTCCACTGGAGTCAAGCTGTCCTGGCTGATGAGGGCTGAAAGCCCGAAACCGGTCCTAGGATGCTTGTTTCCTGTCCAGGGAGGACCTGGCCTAGCAGTTCGGGCTGGACTGTTCCCAATGGGCGCAGGGTCAAGACTGATTTGCATATGGCTGGGTCCAAACTGGAATGGCATGGTGAGCAAAAAAACGATGGATTTAGGCCCAGATCTGAATAAATGACATTGTTCTGCATTCTGTCCATCAATTGTTCTTTTTGCAACTAGAAATGCAGCCATGAACCCCCTGGGGGCGCACCCCACAGTTTGCAGACTTCTGGTCTAAAGATAGGTGGTAAGAAATGCAATTTATTTATGTATTTAATTTGATTGCCAGTTTTTTTTAATGGAAACTTAAGTTAGAATTAAAAAAGTTCACTTAAAAGGAGTGAAAGCTAGAGAAGCTTAATTCGAGTTGTGTCCAAATCCTTCCGGCGGATTTGTCACTACTTGACAGAGAACGTCTCTATGGTGGTTAACAATAACATGGTTAAATTACGTTTTCAAACAACACCCCACTCCTACACACACAACATTAATGACATTGGATATATTGTTTCTCCTCTGAAAGCATTCTTACCGGGACATGTGGCAGATTCCTCAATGGTTGTGAATTCTGAAAAATACAGTATGAAGGTTATGTCGGTTTTGCTACATGGATTTAGATGCTCCTATATTGCAATCTCCATTAAAGAAACATTTACTCTTAAAATGGTTTGCCCTCCAAGCATACCCTTTGCTGCTTACTGCTGCTGCTACACTTGTGAGGGCTCAGAATTTCAACATTGTATGTTCTGCATAAAGCTATGTTGCTAGTTTTCGAAAACGTTCTGAGAGGGCATACAATCCAGTAAATGTGCTCGAATACCCACCGTTCCTTGCACTTCTACTGTTTTTAGGAGTACACATCGTTCTTCTGCTAAGGAAAAAGGTTTACATTCTTTTTAAACTCTTTTTTTGAACTTCTCTTTTTGCTTCTCTTGGGCTATCGCAATATTCTGAGTTGTCTGTTTCTGCATTTCTGCTCTATTAATTTTCCTTTCTTCAATAATGTTTAAATAGCCTGAACTGGTGGGCAACAAAAACTCAAGCTATGAAGGAAATATGAAAGGTAGTTAATATTGTTCTTGGAAAATAATGGTAGTCAAGATATTACAATGATTGGAAAATTCAAATACTGTAATGTAGGTTGAAAAATACACAAAATGAAAATAGAAAAGAAAAAGCAATCTCAACAACTTATATTTATATTAAACTTAAAACACTGACATAAGAACAACTGATTTCATACATAAATGTTATGTAAACACTAGTGACTGCAAGAATCACAATCTTCTAATTGACAAAAGCACAATACTGCCTCAAATAATGATCTCAATGCTTGCAGAGATATGTGCAATTTTTAAGACGCAAGATGCGTAGTGTAGTAGTGGCAGAGAACAGTACATAAAATATGTAACAATTCATTTAAGGAAGTGCACATTTGACTTGGATTAATATTTTCCTACCAGAGCTTCTGTAACCTCATTTAGATATCTAGCTTCCCTGCTATACATTAGTTGAAACAGAGAAAAGTTTGTTGTGCTACGCAGCTTTGATCTTAACCAGAACAATGCATGATCCAAAAGCGTCCCATTTGATATGATGTTTATTCACATACATGGAAAGGTTGCTGCTGTAAATTAGAGAAAAGTAATTACTTAACAGGATTTGTAATTGAATTTTATTTTTCAAAATCTGATGCATTAAATTAGGAACCATCAAGCACTATAATCTCAAACACACATTATGGTTTAACATTAGTCAATAATCTTTATTTTGCTAACAAGCCATAAAAGTTTAAAACAAAAAAATCAATAAAGTTCATAAAAGCACAAGTAATTAGTATAGTAATCATCCAAATACATTAAGGTTTGCTTCCCTAAATCACATGATTACAGCACAAAATACGTAGCGGATAACGGCAATACCCTAATAACATTATTAAAACATGTCAAGACGGATTAAAGGAATACGTTAACAAATTAAAATATAATACATTCCTCATATAATCCAATTGATTTGTACTTCAGGGGCTTCACAGCGTTTCCTAATTTTAAGGCCACTTCTGACAAAACTGATTTTAGCATAACCGGTACGGGGCGATTCCAAGTACTGTAAAAAGGCTATTCCGAATCTGATCTCGTCTAATATTGGCTTCACGTAAGATCGGGACCAAGAAAGAGGCCCACGGGGCAGAATATAAAGTGCAAAAGAGCATAAAATACATAGTGCTTTGAATTGAAACTTTGTCACATGGGCATTTAGGAAGGTCCGCAGACCAAATTCCCCTTAAATGGAAAAGCAACATCAAAGTGCAATTTGATAGATATTAGAACCAGATAAGGTTCCATCCCCGTCGAAGTGGACATAGCAACATAATCTTCTACAGTCTTCATGGGTTGAGCTCTTACCAACAGAACCCTGGAGCAATAGTCGTAATACAGAAGTTTAGCTTTCTCTTTCCAAATTGGGAGCAAACATGTCGGAATCAAAAAAAGTTCTAGGGTGCCCAGCAAACAAAATTCTTTCTTCACATAAGCCAACCAGGGAATCCAACCCATATTATCAAGGGCTAAGCAATCCTTTAAAGATAACCTCACCAGGCCCGTTTTAAGATTGCACCAGCTATTCATCCATGCCAACAAATGCTCCAGACCAATATGGTCTTCCACATGGCTTAATCCTACCTCAGCATGATATAACTGAGGCAGTGCTCCAAGAGACTGATAAGAGTCTACAATGAAAACCATTTTCTGCCTGTTGGAAAATACCTGAATTACTATACTCCCCCCACATACGCAGGGGCGTAGCTTCAGGGGTGGTGTTTGGGGTGTTAACACCCCCCCAATACATTTATTTTCTGGTAAATAGTTGATTACAGGTGCTTACAGTTGGGTATGGTGAGGGGTCTGTCGGATTTCACCACAGTTTTACATAAACACAGACAAAAAGGCACACACACTCACCCATCCTCTGTTTGGAAAGCCTTCAAAAATGTTGGTAAGTTCACAAAATAATGTGTGTTCCCTCACTTTTCCACTGCTCCTTAAGCCCCTCTCATGCTCCTGTATAATGTATTTTTACATTATATGCCAGGTTGATTGTTTGAAAATCTGAAGCTCACTCCCCTCCGCCAATCTTGCTGACCAAGCTGTGCCCGTACCCATGTGCCCGCTCCGTAAAGCCCCACCGATAAGCATTTACTCTTCGAAATCGGAATCATTTCTCTCACTGGTTCATGGCCTAGCCTGTGAGAGAACCGAAAGACAGCCTCAATTGCTCTGAGAAATTGTTGTGATCTTGATTAAAATGGGGGCCCAATTTAATGATACATTAAAAGGAATTCCCAGGCAATTGAAAGGCTTAACTGGACCCAGCTGGATATCGCCATATGATAAGACTTGCTCTTGCTGTTCTAGCAATGAGGACTGCATCATCCACATATAGCAAAACTGGGCGATTCCCCATATGGGGCAAATCCTTACCTCTAAAGTCCACCCCAATGATGTACAATAAAATAAACAAGCATTTGCAAAGCCAACAGGTCTCCACTATGCGAGAGCTATTGGCTTTGCCAATGTGTTTTAGCCATGTTGCACACCAGCGTGGCTGCTGTTCAGATTGGCTAAAAGTTAGGAGAGTGGGGTGGAGTAACGTAGAGTGTAATGGCGATGAGTGGAGTAGAGTGTCAGAGTGGCGTGGCGTGTATTGGAGTGGCACAGAGTGGAGTTGCATAGAGTGGCGTACAGTGGAGTGGCGTAGAGTAGGGTCGACTGGTCTAGAGTGCATTGGTGTAGAGTGCAGCGGCATAGAATTAAGCGGCGTAGAATGCAGCTTTGTAAAATGAAGTGGCATAGATTAGCGTTGCATAGTAGAGCACAGTGGCGTAGAGTGCAGTGGTGCAGAGTAAATTAGAGTGGCATAGAGTAGAGTGGCATAGAGTGCAGTGGTGCAGAGTAGAGTGGCCTGGAGTGGTGCAGAGTAGAGTATAGTGCTATAGAGTACAATGGCATAGCGCAGTGGCACAGCGTGAAGCAATAGAGAGTAGAGTAGCATAGAGTGCAGTGGCATAGAGTGCACTAGCACAGAATGCAGTAGTGCAGAGTAGAAAGGCATAGAGTGCAGTGTTCGGGGTAGAGTGTGGTAGAGTGCTTGGCGAAGAGTAGAGTGGTGTTGAGTAAAGTGGCTTTGAGTGCAGTGGTGTGGAGTAGAGTGGACTGGTGTAGAGTGCTTTGGCATAGAGTGTTGCAGAGTATTGTGGCGGAGAGTGCAACAGCATAGAATTCAGTGGTGTACAATGCAGCATTATAGAATATAGTGGCATAGATTAGAGTGGTGCATAATAGAGTGGAGTGGTGAAGAATAGAGTGCAGTGGTGTAGAGTGCAGTTGCGCAGAGTAGAATGGAGTAGAGTGGCCTAGAGGGCAGTGGCGTAGAGTGGTGCAGAGTGGCGTGGAGTAGACTGGAGTGATGCAGAGTGCAGTGATGCAGAGTAGAGTGGAGCAGAGTGCATTGGCATAGAGTGCAGAAGTGCAGAGTAGAGTGGAGGAGAGTGCAGTGTTGCAGAGTAATGTGTCGTAGAGTGCAGTGGTGTAGAGAGCAGTGGCACAGAGTGGCATGGCACAGAGTGGAGTAGAATGCAGTGGTGTAGAGTAGATTATTTCAGAACAGAGTGGAGTGGTTTAAAGTAGAGTGGTGTAGAGTGTAGTGGCATAGAGTGCAGTGGCACAGAGTGGTGTGGAGCAGAGTGGTGTGGAGCAGAGTGGTGTGGAGCAGAGTGGAGTAGAGTGCAGTGGCATAGAGTAGATTATTTTTGAGTAGAGTGAAGTTGCAGAGAGTGGAGTGGTGCAGTGGTGTAAAGTGTAATGAGTAGAGTAAAGTGGTGCAAGTGCAGTGGCATAGAGTGCAGTGGTTCAGAGTACATTAGAGTGGCATACAGTGAATTGACGTAGAGTGCAGGGGCATAGAGTACAGTGGTACAGAGTAAAGTGCATCAGCATAGAGCGCAGTGGCATAGAGTACAGTGTTGAAGCGTGGTGCAGAGTGGGGTTATGCCAAGTGGAGTGGCCGAAACTGGAGTGGTGTAGAGTGCAGTTGCGAAGAGTGCAGTGATTTAGAGTGGCATAGAGTGCATTGGCACAGAGTAGAGTGGTGCAGATAGATCTAGAGTGAAGTGGCGTGGAGTAGTACAGAGCAGAGTGCAGTGGTGTAGAGTGGAGTATGCATTGTGTGGTAGCAGAGTGCCATTACAGATGAACATTTTCCATTGAAATGACCATTACATTTGCGCAGACATACAATTGTACTAATAAAACTATACAGCGCACAAACGATAATGTGTGGAAATGGCTTCACCTAATATATTGATTTGTTTTGATCATATTAAAGAGTTTGTTTCCAACACACTAGAATTAACAAAAAATGTGTTTCATTTGTGCTTTCCTAATTCTGATATATTCTAAAATACTTGCACAGTTCATTTAATTCTTGTTGTGTGCTAGAAAAAACCCTTTCCTAACCCCACTATCCAGCAAGATTTTCACATAAATCCTCTCACTCTCACTTTGAAGTCTGAGAAAGAAAAGTAAACACCAAGCTGCCTCGGAAGACCAAACCTGACATTTGACCTCTGTATTTGAATGCTCAGCAAATGTGACAAGATAACAACAAGATTTAACGGCCTGTTTAGAGAAAGAAGGACTCGTGGAAGAATACAAGGAATGGTAGTGTGAAAAGGCTCTGCTCCTTGCGAGGGATGAACTCACGCTAGACAGCCTAAAACAAATAAAGCCAGCAAATAGAGAGCCATAAAATGTGATTTACAAACCACAAAGCCAATGGTAAGCAACGGGCGGAATGCGTTCCCAGGGAAGCTTTCTGAATGTCCCCAAGATATCTTTAGCAAACCAGACAGCTGCCCTGTATGGTAGGCTTTGACCTAAAAAGGGGCTAAAATGAAGCCCTTTGGCACGCCATGATTTCATCTAATAGGAGTGGTGCATTCTACCTGTGGACCATAGCGAACCTTAAGAGAAGTATCACAATGAAGATGACTTAGCAAGGTAACTAATTATTTTTCCACCCGCATATTTTCCATTAGGGACCAGAACTTGGAGTGATTAGCCAAGCCAAAGTCACTGGAGAGGTCCATAAAAGGTAAGTGTAAGGCACCTTCCCTGCCCTTGATATATTTCCCAATAATGAGATAAAGATTAAAACACTGCTCAACTGTGCCAACTCTTGAGTGAAACCCAAACTGTGTTGTGTTATTTGGCTCAATTTTCTAACCTAGATAGAAGGACCCCACCCAAGATCTTACTAGTGGACTCCGGTAAGGAGATAGGATGATAACAACTAGGGAGGTTCCTGTCCCCTTTCTTAAAAATAGATACTATAACGGCTACCTTGCAGGAATCTAAAGTTGGGCCTACAACTGTTTTAACATAAAATTTAACATACAAAAATTGAAAGCATAACTAATAACAAAATTGCTAGATTATACGCACATAAAAATCATATTTTGATTTCTTTAACTTTTTATTCAGCATTTGTGAGCTCATCTGAACCATTAGCCTGTGAATATGTGGCACTGACAGACTATTCTATTTGTAGCATTTTACTTGTCATATTTCAACTGTAAAATATATATATATTCACTGAAAAAAACCATAGGTTTCAGACATGTTATAGTTAGGAATTAGCATTTAAAAAACCTTTGAAATTCACTGAAAAAACCATAGGTTTCAGGCACGTTATAGTTAGAAATTAGCATTTAAAAAACCTTACAAATTCACTGAAAAAACCATAGGTTTTAGGGACAGTTATAGTTCGTTGGACATTGCACTCGTACAAAACCCGTGGAAATTCCCCCGTTATAGTTAGTTCAGCTAACTATAACTCGCGCCCCGCAATGCACTGCTGATGACGTCACATATTACATCACTCATGACATGGTCAGTGACATCACTGATGACATCTCAAATGACATCACTGATGACATCATCCAGTGACTGTTTCTGTAAAGTTTAAATATGTTTAATATATATAGGGAAAGGCGTATTGAAGAATGAGTGGGTGTATAAGTGTCTGAATGGATGATTTACTAGGTGGGTGACTAACTCTATAAGTGAGTGATTAGACGTATCTTACTGAATGCATGGGTTAGTGACTAAACTGTGTGAATGTCTGTATCCGTCTGTCTGTTGCTGTGTAAGCGGCTGCATGGGTTTGTGAATAGCTACATGAGTGTCTATATGAGTTATTGATTGGTTGTCTGAGTATCTGTATGGGTGCCTGAGTGTTTGTGTGGGTGGGGTGTGTGTGACTCTGTGCATAGATGTGTGAGTGGGTGATTCTCTGGGTGCATGGTTTCAAGAGTGCATCTGTGATGGACTGTATGGGTGGGTGAGTGTGTGTATGGGTGTGTTAGTGAGTGAATGTATATCTCAGTGGTACATGTGTGAGTAACTACATATGTGAAAGGCAGTATATATGTGTGTTGGAGTATATAAATGGCTATAAGTGAGAGTGTGTGATTGTGAGAGTGGCTGTATGGATGAGTGTGTACTTGTATCAGTGATCTTATAAGAGTGTAAGAATGTGCTAGTATTTGTATGAGTAAGTGAGCTGGTGTGTGTATAACTGTATAGGTGAGTAAATGGCAGTGTGATTAATTATTTGCATGACTGACTAGGTGTGTGAGTACCTCTATGGATGAGTGGCGGTGTGTGAGTGCATATGATAGTCCTGTACTGAGTGACTATAAGTATGAGTGACTGTACGGGTGAGTGAGTGGATGTGTGTGTAGACCTAAGAATCAGTGAGTGGGTATGTAGTTATTGGTGTTGGAGTGTCTATGGTTTTGCGAATGGCAGTCTGTAATTTAGAGTGGGTGTATCAAAGGTTATATTAGGGTGTGAGGAGGTGCATCAGATTATCACGTGGATGATGTCATCAGTTATGTCATTTGAGATGTCATCAGTGATGTCATCAGTGATGTCACTGACCATGTCATGAGTGATGTAATATGTGACGTCATCAGCAGTGCATTGCGGGGCGCGAGTTATAGTTAGCTGAACTAACTATAACGGGGGAATTTCACGGGTTTTGTACGAGTGCAATGTCCAACTAACTATAACTGTCCCTAAAACCTATGGTTTTTTCAGTGAATTTGTAAGGTTTTTTCAAATGCTAATTTCTAACTATAACGTGCTTGAAACCTATGGTTTTTTCAGTGAATTTCAAAGGTTTTGTAAATGACAATTTTTAAATGTATTAATTCTTATATTTATTTTTTTGATACTGATTTACTACATTTTTTAAACTATTTATTTTTAGATATTTTATTTTTTAAATTACATTGTAATTACATTATACATTACATTACAAAATATACTTTCTCAGAATGAATTACTTTAGTTTAAATACTTTGCAAATAGGCAATAGACTTTTAAGTACAGTAGTTACAGTTGTTGCAATGGGCAACACAATTTCAAACACAATGTAACATTGAGGTCAATGTGAATTTCTAGTTAAATGCAATTAGTTACTTTATGGATTACTTTTCTAACCACAGGACTGGATCCTAGATTCAGTCCTGGGACATCTCCTGTAAACAGTTGAGTAAAAGCGTTTTGGTTACAGTAGTGATTTTTAAGGAATATTATTGTATTTTAAAAGTTGACACTTCGAAACTTTTTCACATAGAATCACCAATGTTATCCTATGGGAGGAAATTCACTTAGCAGGTAAGTAGTGTTATTGTTACTTTTTCTTACTCAGTGGTGGATCCTGGATCCAGCACTGGTGCATCTCCTGTAAACAGTTGAAAGAATGCGTTTAAGTCATACAGGCGATTTTTAAGAAATATTTGTAGTTTGTGAAAATTGACACAAATTTTTCTGCTGAAAACCAGACAATGGATTCCTATGGAAGGAAATACAAGTTACTGGTAAGTACGGTTAGAAATACTTTTCAGGGTCAGTGCTGGGCTAAAAGATGCAGCACTGGGTTCTCTCCTGATAACAGGTGAGTAAATCGGAATTCGTAGTTCGGCTGATTTTAGAGGAATATTATAAAGTTCCAAAACTCCACACTTAGAAGAATTTCCAAGTGAAACCAGTCAATGTTAGCCTATGGAAGGAAATTCAAGTTACATGTAAGTACGGTTAGAATTACTTTTCAGGATCAGTACTGGGCTCAAAGATGCAGCACAGAGGTCTCTCCTGATAACAGGTGAGTAAATCGGAATTCGTAGTTCGGCTGATTTTAGAGGAATATTATAAAGTTCCAAAACTCCACACAAGAATTTCCAAGTGAAACCAGTCAATGTTAGCCTATGGAAGGAAATTCAAGTTACTGGTAAGTACGGTTAAAATTACTTTTCAGGATCAGTACTGGGCTCAAAGATGCAGCACTGAGGTCTCTCCTGATAACAGGTGAGTAAATCGGAATTCGTAGTTCGGCTGATTTTAGAGGAATATTTGCACAGTGGTGAAGGAAGGGGGTGGGGCCTGAGGTGACATGTCTGCAAACACGCCCTGTGGCGCGTTTTAAGTTGGAGAATTAATTCCTCCTCAATCCAGAGGGTCCCTAGGGGTCAACTAGCCCACCAGATACCTCCAGTATGCGCCAGAGAGCTGCGTTGCAGAGAGGTGTTCAGAAGCCACGCCCCTTTTTACACCTCTCTGCAACGCAGCTCTGTGGCGTTTTCTGGACGTACCTGGTGGGCTAGTTGGCCCCCAGGGACCCTCAGGATTGAAGGGGATTTAATTCCCCATCTTAAAACGCGCCACGGGGCCTGTTTGCACACATGTCACCTTTAGCCCCGCCCCCTCCCTTCACCACTGTGCAAACGCTCCCCGTGGCGCGTTTTAAGTTGGGGGATTAAGTCCCTTGAATCCTGAGGGTCCCTGGGGTCCAACTATCCCACCAGGTACCTCCAGTAAGCGCCACAGAGCTGCGTTGCAGAGAGGTGTAAAAGGGGCGTGGCCTGGACCACCTCTCTGCAACCCAGCCCTGTGGCGCTTACTGGAGGTACCTGGTGGGCTAGTTGGCCCCCAGGGACCCCCAGTATTGAATGGGAATTATTTCCCCAATTTAAAACGCGCCACAGGGCGCGTTTGCAGAGTGGTTAAGGGAGGGGGCGGGGCCTGACGCTCGATCGCGTCTTTCTTTCTTTTTTGTTTTTTTGAAGGGGGGCCACTACTTGCCCCGGGGACCCCATCCCCCGGGGCTGGCCCTATCCTTTGGGGTCCGTGGGGGAACCCCAACTCCCCCACGGACCATGCCGGCTCCCCGCCTCCTGCGGGAGCCGGCATTGCTTTTCCACATGGGGAGCTGCTAACATGCAGCTCCCCGTGTGGAAAATCAATGTGCTTAGGATATTGGAGCGAGAGCAGGTTTCCCTGCTCTCGCCTCAATATCCAAAGCAGTTTGCAATGACAGGGCGGGAGCCGCGAGGCTCCCGTCCTGTCATAGCAAACTACAGTGTCCCAGGGTAGGCACCCCGGGACACTGCAGGAGCCGGCCCTGGCGGTCCCCAGGGCCACCACAGGCTCCAGGAGGGGGCCGCGCGGCCCCCTCCCCACATCTACATAGCCCCGGGGAGGTGGTGGTCCCCGGGCTTCGGGGTCCGAAACGGACCCCCACATGTATTTTCTTAGTGCCCCGAGGAGGTGGCGGTCCTCAGGGCGTGTGGGGGCTGGAGCCCCCCACACAGGTCATGTATGTTGTTTTTTTTTTAAATAAGCCCCGGGGGTGGCGGTCCCCGGGGCTGCGGGGGGCCGTGTGCCCTCCGCCAACATTATTTATTTAAAGCCCCGGGGGGTGGTGGTCCCCGGGGCTTGGGGGGCCTTAGAGGCCCCCCACATTAAATATAAATAAACCCCCGCATGACCCCGGGACTTGGCCCACCCGGGGGCAAAATAGCATTGAAGCGCGGGAGACCGCGCTTCGATTTTTTTTATTTTTTATTAAAATCGGCAGGATCCGCGCACCTAGCGCGTTTTTGCCGATTTTTTCCCAGGGGGTCAGGGTGTTTCTACCCTGCCCCCTTTTTGCGTTTTGCGCAGTTGTTTTACTGCTTTCTTGTTCCTCGGTTCTACCGAGGAACAAGATGGCTGCCAACACTTCCTGATTTGGAGTGTTGACAGCCAATTACCATACAGCTCGTGATCGGGAGGGTACGCGGACCCTACGCGGCCATAGATATATATGTGATTTTCCTTTTGATTTTCTCAGGAGCTACTGAACGGATTTACACCATTTAAGCAAAAGGCACGACTCTGAACCAAGGGCTACCTTTTTGCTAAATTTGGTGTAATTCCGTTCAGCAGTTCGAGCTGTAGCTGCGATGAAAGGATCCTATGGAAAAATGAATGGGGAAAACACGTTTTGGGACCCCCCCCTTTTTTCTCGGCCCCCGCTTGACGAATCACCCCGAGACTTTCAGGGTAGGAGCGGAGCGGGCCACAAAGTTTGAACATTCGTCAACCGGCGCAAGAGTTATTTCAAATAGAATGTTGCGGATTTCCTATGGAAAATAGGTCCTAACTATAACTATCTACTGGCGACCGCCAGTAGATAATATATATATATATATATATATACACATACATACGTACATACATACATACATACACACACACACAGATATATACATACACATACCAAGTGAAACTCACCTTTTGGTAGTTATAGTCAGGACTAAGTTTCAATAGAAAAAGCATTTTTTGTTTTGCTTATAACTAAAACCATTTGACGAATCTTCACAAAACTTTTTTCAAAAGTTAATCTACCTCAGTTCCTTCCTGGAAAGTTTTTGGGGTGATCCGTCAAGCCAAAGCGAGAAAAAGAGGGGTCCAAAATGTGTTTTACCCATTAATGTTTCTACAGGAAAAATTAGACACAGCTACCGTGAAAATGACTGAATGAAATTACACAAAATTTGGCACAAAGATAGATCTTGGTCCTGAAAGTGTGCTTTTGTGATTTGGTGTAAATCTGTTCAGTAGTTTTGAGAAACTAAGGTTCAAAAATAATTATATTCGTATGATGCTGCGGAGGATCTGTGGATCCAACAGATCAAAAGATTTGATCTGATTGGCTGTCACCACATCAACAAAGATGTGGCAGGAGCAATTCTAGGACTCGGGGACCCAATCCTCTGTCCTGCAAAAAGTTAAAAAAATAAAAAACATATAGGGGGTAGGGATAAATTGCCCCCCCTGGGCGTGGTGGTGGGGGTCCCGTTTTAAATCTTAACCCCCCCAGGGTGCGCCAGGCCCGTCAGGGTATGCAGTTGTAATTTTTATAGGGTAGAAGCGGGCAGCCCCCCTCTCTGAGCCTTCTTCAGTCCCTGGGGGCCCCATCCCCCAAGACCGCTTTTTATTAAGTGGGGTAAGGGCGCGCGGCCTCGCATCCCAGGGCCTTTTTCAGGTACTCCATCGCCTAGCACAGCTTTTATTAAATTGGGAGGGGGTGTGCGGTCCCCGTCCCTGAGCCTTTTTAGGGCCTGGGAACCCCATGTCCTGGGGCTGAGTTTACAATTTTGGAGCAGGGGTGTGCAACCCCTCTCCCCGAGCCACTTTCAGTAAAGAGGACGTTTAACCCCAGGCCGTAGATTGGCCCTGAGTACCAGGGGCCCAATACTGATTCTGAGGGACCCCCCATCTCGCTGATACCGGTGTTCCGTGCCTGGAGAGTGCGGGCAGGGAATATAGGGGCAATGGCGACGGAGTCCCTCCCCGCCAATACAGTGGTCCACCTGCCCGATTTAAATGTGGGTGGACCATAGGTTTGGCTACAGCAGCAACTACTACACCCCATAGCCAAACCTCTGCAATGCCCTACGGAATAAGGGTCGTCAGGGAATTGGCTATATGTCTGTCGGCCCAATTAGGACGAGGGATGGGCGGACATATTACAGTTTTTTTTTTTTACTGTATGTCACTGCCAGGCAAACCCTGGTGGCAAGAAATAGTTAAACACAAAAATACCCCCTTCGCCATGGGAAATGACTTCCATGGTGAGGGGGGGAATTATCTTTTTTAATTTCAAACTGGGATTTTTTTTTCTGTCATGTTGGCGGAGCCCTGCACCAAACTGAGAAAAACATTGACAGAAACCGCTGTGATGGTGGTTTCTGCCAATGCTTTAGAACTGTTCACCAGTCATTTATCAATCTGGCAGGCGATGGAGTAATTTCTCTGTCGCCATGCCGGAGAAACGGGCCTCCCACCGATATCTAAAATCAGCCCCATAATCTTTATTCCCTTCCGCACTCTCCCGGCCAGGGAACATAATTTTGCTCCTGTCCGGATGAGAGAACATAAACAAGATACTAATAATGGAGCCGGCTCCCACCAGTACCACAATGGGTGCTGGCTGGGGAGCCGGCAGGGGCCACAGGGACATTACAATTTCCCTGCAAACCCTAAAGTAACTATAACAGGCGCCCTCGCCAAGCAGTGCTAATTACCTCACATATTTCATCACTCATGCATGTTCTATGACATCATTGATAACATCACTGCAACACCTGAAATGACATCATTGATGACAACACTGTGCATGGCGGGGGCCCATGCTATTGTTACTTCAGGGCATGAGTTATCTGTCACCAGAGGCAGATTTGTATTGAACATACCCATCCACTCCCAAGGGGGTGGTGGGACAGAAACCTTTCTTGTGCCCTTGAAGGGGGGAGCAAAGGTCCACAGCCCAGGGAGGTGCCACCCCCCCCAAAAAAAAAATACTACATGGTGTCCAGAGGTCCTCTAGGAATTCACTATGGAGAGATACCTTTGGAAATGGGAGACTCTTCCCTTTACGACAATACCTCCCCCATTGAAATCAGTCTTTCTTGAAATCAATGCTTGTGGGGCTGAGTTATACCTCAGAGCACCGATACAAGTGAAGTGCAATGAGCCAAACGGCTCATTTCAGTTTCGCGTTCATTGCAATGACGTCAGCGCGCCAACGCTATGATCATCATTGCAAAGAAAGAACAAGCATTTGCAATGCAATAGGTCTCGCATTTACGCGAGTTTGAGCAATCGACATTGCAAATAACAATGCTTTTTATTTTTGTTTTCGTTTTTAAAACATAAATAAAAGGCATTGTCATTTACAATGCCAATAGCTTAAACTTGCGTAAATGCGAGAACTATTGCATTGCATATTATTGTAAAAACATATGTAAATAATGAAAATGAGGAAGAAAGTAAAGAAGGTAAGTGAAAGAAGGGCAGAAAAAAGACTGGAAGGGAGAAGTGGGGTTATGGAAGAAAAAGAAAGATTAAAAAAAACAAAATGGAAGAAAGAATTAGGGATGAAAGCTATACGAAAGGAGCAACAAAAGAAATAAATAACTCGAACATAGAAAGAAAAAAAAAAAAGGTTAATGTTGTTAAAGCAACGCTTTGTTTTTAAAAGTTTCTAAGTGTAAGTGCGACTTTTGGGGCCAGCACTTATTTTTCTTCATCATGTCTTTGACCCAGAGCAAGAGGGGGAAAAACGCACGGAGAAAGAAGGAGGATGATATTTTATATGTTTCCCTCGTCTTCGTTGCTTGGTTTTGCTCGCCAGAAAGTGTCACTTATAAGCAATCTGATAGTGCGGCATGCGCAGCCGTGGCCTCGAGTGGCGGAGAGGCTTCAGCAGCACTGGGGCCCTGAACCTGAGCACAGTCGGGGCCCAAATCCGCAGTCCAGAAATACTGGCGGGCCCGAGGGATTAAAAATGTCCAGAAATTGTACGCCAGCTGATTTGGTGCCCCGCACGGACTTTTGGCAGCGAGGCACCTGATTGAAAATTGCGGCAGAGACCCGCGCCTTGCACACCACCTCTTCGTGGTCTTCTGGGCCTGACGAGAAGTGCCCCCCACAAGTCTCCCGATGATGAGAGACCCCTGTGAGTGGCCTCAGCCGTCCAAAGGAGCAGACAGAACCTGATGTCATGCGGAGCCCCTGGTGAGTGAAAGGGAGCACCGGGAATAGTGCTGGGCAGATGCACCCTTTAAGGGCCCAGAAGGGGCGCGGACGCCAAAATTAAAGCGTGCCGGGCATGTTAATAAATAAATAAATACATAAAAATAAAAAGGACAAAGTTGCAAAGAAAATAAAGGCGCGCGACGGCAATATGGAGCAAGCTGCCGCGCTGCCTACCAAAAACAAGCTGTCACCAATGCACGAATGCAGCCGCGTGTTTATTTTTGCATCGCGCTTTCACTTTAACAATAGCAGTTAAAGTGAAAGCGCGATACAAAAATAAACCCGTGGCTGCCTTTGCAAAAGCAAAATGAAAAAAAAAAGTGCTTACAGACCTAATTGAAGGAGACCGTGTCACGCCGCAAGCAAAAGATCCAGTCCGGATGTGCCGTCCCAAAACGATGACGCCAGCCAATAGGAATGATGGGCGGGGCTTCAAGTCCCCTTCTGAAATTGTATCGATTACAACAGAGGTCTTCAATCTGTGGGGCGCGACCCCCACGGGGGCCGTGGAGTCAATCAATCAATCAATCACGGCATTTATAGAGCGCGCTACTCACCCGGGAGGGTCTCAAGGCGCTGGGGGAGGGGGTAAGTTACTGCTCGAACAGCCAGGTCTTGAGCTGCTTCCTGAAGGCGAGATGGTCCTGGGTTCGCCGAAGGTGAGTGGGGAGGGAGTTCCAGGTCTTGGCCGCCAGGTAGGAGAAGGATCTTCCTCCGGCGGTGGTTCTGCGGATGCGTGGTACGGTGGCGAGGGCGTGGCTGGTTGATCGTAGCTGGCGTGTGGGCGTGTAGAAGGACATGCGGTCGTTGAGGTACTTTGGGCCCAGGTCGTGGAGGGCCTTGTGTGCGTGGGTGAGGAGTCTGAACGTGATTCTCTTGCTGACGGGGAGCCAGTGCAGGTCTTTCAGGTGTACGGTGATGTGGCTGTGTCGGGGGATGTCCAGGATGAGTCGTGCGGAGGCGTTCTGGATGCGCTGGAGTCTCTTTTGAAGTTTGGCTGTGGTTCCGGCGTAGAGGGTGTTCCCATAGTCCAGTCGGCTGGTGACGAGTGCCTGGGTGACGGTCTTCCTGGTTTCAGTGGGGATCCATCTGAAGATCTTGCGGAGCATGCGCAGGGTGTTGAAGCACGAAGATGAGACGGCGTTGACTTGTCTGGTCATCGATAGGGAGGAGTCCAGGATGAAGCCCAGGTTGCGTGCGTGGTCCGTTGGCTTGGGTGCGGTGCCCAGGGCCGGGGGCCACCAGGAGTCGTCCCAGGCGGAGGGTGATGAGCCCAGGATGAGGACTTCCGTCTTGTCTGAGTTCAGTTTAAGGCGGCTGTTCCTCATCCAGTCGGCGACGTCTCTCATCCCGTCGTGCAGGTTGGCTCTGGCGGTGGTGGGGTCGTTGGTGAGGGAGAGGATCAGCTGGGTGTCGTCGGCGTAGGAGATGATGTTGAGGTTGTGTCGGCGTGCGATGGCTGCGAGGGGCTCATGTAGACGTTGAAGAGGGTCGGGCTGAGTGAGGATCCTTGTGGAACGCCGCAGATGACTTCGGTGGCTTCGGATCTGAACGGGGAGAGGCGGACTCTCTGGGTTCTTCCGGCGAGGAACGAGATGATCCATTCCAGTGCTTTCTCTCGGATTCCGATGTTGCTGAGGCGCTTCACTAGGGTGCGGTGGCAGACGGTGTCGAACGCCGCGGAGAGGTCCAGGAGGATGAGGGCAGCTGTTTCCCCGTTGTCGGTTAGGGTTCTGATGTCGTCGGTGGCTGCGATAAGGGCGGTCTCGGTGCTGTGGTTGGCCCGAAACCCGGACTGCGAGGGGTCGAGGGATCCATTCGTCTCGAGGAAGGCGGCAAGCTGTCTGTTGACGGTCTTCTCGATGACTTTGGCCGGAAACGGAAGGAGCGAGATGGGGCGGTAGTTCTTGAGGTCGGTGGGGTCCGCCGTTGGTTTCTTCAGGAGGGCGGTAAGCTCGGCGTGCTTCCAGCTCTCCGGGAAGGTGGCGGTGTGGAAGGAGGAGTTGATGATGTCCCGGAGATGGGGTGCGATGGTGGCGTCGGCTTTGTTGAAGACGTGGTGTGGGCAGGGGTCGGTTGGTGATCCGGAGTGGATGGAGTTCATTGTGCGGGTGGTGTCTTCGGTGTTGATCGGGGTCCAGTTGCAGAGGGTGGTGGTGGCGGGCATTGGTTCGGGCGGTAGGGTGCGTTGTTTGTGCGTCGAAGCTGTTGTGTATGTCGGTGATCTTGCGGTGGAAGAACGCGGAGAGTGAGTTGCAGAGGTCTTGCGAGGGGGTGATGTCGTTGTTTCCGGCGCTGGGGTTGGAGAACTCTTTGACGATGCTGAAAAGTTCCTTGCTGTCATGGGCGTTGTTGTCCAGTCGTTCTTTGAGTGCCGACTTCTTGGTGGCACGGATCAGCTGGTGGTGTTTGCGGGTGGCGTGCTTGAGGGCGGTCCTGTTGTCTGTGGTCTGGTCGAGTCGCCAGGTTTTCTCGAGAGTGCGGCAGTTCTTCTTGGATTCCTTGAGTTCGTTGGTGAACCAAGGGGTTTTCTTGCTTCCGGGTCTGCTGGGAGGGTTTTTAGTGGTGCGAGGTCGTCGGCGCAGGCGGTCAGCCACTTGGCGAGGTTGCTGGCTGCTTCGTTTGGGTCCGTTGTGTCGGTGGGTGTGTTCTGGCTGAGGGAGGCGGTGAGCTGCTCGGCGGTGATCTTGCTCCAGCTCCGGCGGGGAGCCTGTTGCGGGTGGTGGTGGGTCGCAGTCTTTCTGAAGCTGAAGTGGACGCAGCTGTGGTCGGTCCAGTGGAGTCCGGTGGCGTGGCTGAAGGAGATGTGCTTGCTGGACGAGAAGACGGGGTCAAGCGTGTGGCCGGCGTAGTGGGTGGGCGTGTTCACCAGTTGCTTGAGTCCGAGGTTGGCGAGGTTGTCCAGCAGGGCGGTGGTGTTTCTGTCGTTGTTGTTCTCCAGGTGGAAGTTGAGGTCCCCTAGGAGGATGTAGTCGGCGGAGGGCATGGCGTGCGGGCTGATGAAGTCTGCGATGTCTTCGCTGAATAGTGTGCGTGGTCCCGGGGTCTGTAGATGAGGGTGCCTCGGAGGGTGGTCTTGGGGTCCGTGTGTATCTGGAAGTGTAGGTGTTCGGCGGCGGTGAAGGTCTCGTCGGAGTTAGTCGAGATGCGGATGGTGTTCTTGTGTACGATGGCGATGCCTCCTCCCGTCTGGTTGACGCGGTCCTTCCGGGTGATCTTGTATCCATCCGGGATGGCTATGGCGATGTCAGGCGCTGAGGAGGCGTTCATCCAGGTTTCGGTGAGGAAGGCGATGTCCGGTGCTGTTGCGTCGAGCAGGTCCCAGAGTTCCACGGCGTGCCTGTGGACGGAGCGGGTGTTCAGCAGGATGCATTTCAGGTGGTTGCTGCTGTTGCTCGACTTGGCGGAGGTGGTGCACGTCAGGGGGCAGGTGAATCGGCAGGTTTGGCAAGTGAAGGGTCCGTGGGTGCGTCTCGGTGAGGCTCGGTAGCAGGCAGGGTTCCGGCCGGCATTGAGTGCGGTGAGGGTGGCGGCGTCGTAGGTCCGTCGAGTAGTGTTGCATCGGTGGGATCCAGGGGTTCTGGCGCTGGGCGCGGTCCAGTCGCGGACGAGCGCAGACGGGCTTGCCTTAGGCGCGCCTCGGCGCGCCAGCGGCGCGCCCGCTGCGCACGTCCGCTGCGCGGGCGTGCAGCGGCCGCCATTTATGGGGAGGTGGGAGGGAGGAGCAGCTGGGAGGCGGGAGGCAGGGGCAGCGAATGGGCAGTCAGGGGCGGGGCCGCAGCGGCGGGAATGGCGATAGGCAGCGAGGGGCACAGAAGGAAAAACGGGGGAGAGCAGGCAAAACACGGGCACAACAACAGTGGGGCAGCGAGGGGCACAGAAAGGAAAAACGGAGGGAGAGCAGGCAAAACACGGGCACAACAACAGTGGGGCAGCGAGGGGCACAGAAAGGAAAAACGGGGGGAGAGCAGGCAAAACACGGGCACAACAACAGTGGGGCAGCGAGGGGCACAGAAAGGAAAGGGGGAGACAAGCAGACAAAACTGGCACCGGGGCCACAAGCGGAGGGCGATCTTACCTACAGGAGCAGCGGGCAGACAGCACAGGCGGAGCTGTGTGGTGGGGGAGCGACCTACCTGGCAAGGTCAAGGGTCGCTCTCCTCACCATGCAGCGGCCGCCATTTATGGGGAGGTGGGAGGGAGGAGCAGCTGGGAGGCGGGAGGCAGGGGCAGCGAATGGGCAGTCAGGGGGCGGGGCCGCAGCGGCGGGAATGGCGATAGGCAGCGAGGGGCACAGAAGGAAAAACGGGGGGAGAGCAGGCAAAACACGGGCACAACAACAGTGGGGCAGCGAGGGGCACAGAAAGGAAAAACGGGGGAGAGCAGGCAAAACACGGGCACAACAACAGTGGGGCAGCGAGGGGCACAGAAAGGAAAAAACGGGGGAGAGCAGGCAAAACACGGGCACAACAACAGTGGGGCAGCGAGGGGCACAGAAAGGAAAAAACGGGGGAGAGCAGGCAAAACACGGGCACAACAACAGTGGGGCAGCGAGGGGCACAGAAAGGAAAAAACGGGGAGAGCAGGCAAAACACGGGCACAACAACAGTGGGGCAGCGAGGGGCACAGAAGGAAAAACGGGGAGAGCAGGCAAATCACGGGCACAACAACAGTGGGGCAGCGAGGGGCACAGAAAGGAAAAACGGGGGAGAGCAGGCAAAACACGGGCACAACAACAGTGGGGCAGCGAGGGGCACAGAAAGGAAAGGGGGAGACAAGCAGACAAAACTGGCACCGGGGCCACAAGCGGAGGGCGATCTTACCTACAGGAGCAGCGGGCAGACAGCACAGGCGGAGCTGTGTGGTGGGGGAGCGACCTACCTGGCAAGGTCAAGGGTCGCTCTCCTCACCATGCAGCGGCCGCCATTTATGGGGAGGTGGGAGGGAGGAGCAGCTGGGAGGCGGGAGGCAGGGGCAGCGAATGGGCAGTCAGGGGCGGGGCCGCAGCGGCGGGAATGGCGATAGGCAGCGAGGGGCACAGAAGGAAAAAACGGGGGAGAGCAGGCAAAACACGGGCACAACAACAGTGGGGCAGCGAGGGGCACAGAAAGGAAAAAACGGGGGAGAGCAGGCAAAACACGGGCACAACAACAGTGGGGCAGCGAGGGGCACAGAAAGGAAAAAAACGGGGGAGAGCAGGCAAAACACGGGCACAACAACAGTGGGGCAGCGAGGGGCACAGAAAGGAAAAACGGGGGGAGAGCAGGCAAATCACGGGCACAACAACAGTGGGGCAGCGAGGGGCACAGAAAGGAAAAAACGGGGGAGAGCAGGCAAAACACGGGCACAACAACAGTGGGGCAGCGAGGGGCACAGAAAGGAAAAAAACGGGGGGAGAGCAGGCAAAACACGGGCACAACAACAGTGGGGCAGCGAGGGGCACAGAAGGAAAAACGGGGGGAGAGCAGGCAAATCACGGGCACAACAACAGTGGGGCAGCGAGGGGCACAGAAAGGAAAAACGGGGGAGAGCAGGCAAAACACGGGCACAACAACAGTGGGGCAGCGAGGGGCACAGAAGGAAAAACGGGGGAGAGCAGGCAAATCACGGGCACAACAACAGTGGGGCAGCGAGGGGCACAGAAAGGAAAAACGGGGGAGAGCAGGCAAATCACGGGCACAACAACAGTGGGGCAGCGAGGGGCACAGAAAGGAAAAAACGGGGGAGAGCAGGCAAAACACGGGCACAACAACAGTGGGGCAGCGAGGGGCACAGAAAGGAAAGGGGGAGACAAGCAGACAAAACTGGCACCGGGGCCACAAGCGGAGGGCGATCTTACCTACAGGAGCAGCGGGCAGACAGCACAGGCGGAGCTGTGTGGTGGGGGAGCGACCTACCTGGCAAGGTCAAGGGTGGAGTCATGGGAAGGGGGTCGCGCATTCCCGGGCCTCACTTCTGCCTGGACTCTGGAAAAAGAAAAACGTCCCCAGACAGTTCATTATGAAATTAAAATACTAAAAGCTGCAATGCCATTCAGGGAGTGTCCTCTTGTGATGTGAAACCGGAGCTGATCGGACAGCTAAACAAGGTTTCCTTCCAGGATGCCTGCTCGCTTGAAAGGAATGGAAATATGGCTACGAGTGAATCTGAATATGTAAAGGGCAATTTGCAGCTGTAATGCTTGGGAGCCGGTACTGGCTTTCATTGATGGAATCACTGGAAGCTTTGTGATGAGCTGTGAAGTGCGCGCTCCTAATTGTAAATATATTTACATAGCGATTACTATCCCGGAGGAGGTGTTGAAGGCCAGTAAGGAGCAAGAAAATACGCATTTGCAATGCAATAGGTCTCACAATTACGCTGAGTTTGAGCTATTGGCATTGTAAGTGACAATGCCTTTATTTATGTTTTGGTTTTTAAAACTTAAATAAAAGGCAGTGTCATTTACAATCCAATAGCTTAAGCTAGACCTATTGCATTGCAAATCTATTGTAAATCATTGTGGCCAGTTTATTCTCAAGCACATATCTGTAAAGGAATTTTCCTGGAGTATATTACTTACCAACTGTAGCAGCTCTTCGAGTTTGAAATACCACATAATCAAAATAAATAAAAGTACTCCCAGTATTTCTGAAATCTGGGTGTGCGGCCAGAGCTTTGGGTGTTTTGAAGTCTGCTGTCTAGGCTTAGGAAAAAGATGCGTGGTGTCTTGCATGTCCTCCATTGCGTCACCCATTTGCTCTGCTCAACGTGGAGCATAGCGTCGTGTCAGACGTCACAAATGGGGCGGAGCACTACCATATGTGTCAGTAGCAGGGATGCTTGGCAGTGAAGTTGTGCTCAGAGCTAGTGCAACACTAAGGCCAGGGCCACTGGAATTATGTGATTATGCGGCCACAGCGATTTTCATATAATTATACATTTGCCACTTAATCCATCATCATCTGCATAATATGCAGATTTTAACATAAAATAGTTTCGAGCTCAAACGGTTCAAAAGTTATTAAAAACAAAGCAACAGGTGTTGCTGCGCAGTGGAAGATCCTTTGTAAAGGTTGACTGGTCATAATTCTGGAACTTATGGCTGTCTTTGGGTGTTAAAGTGGTACTAATGAGTTGCAACTAATGCCAGACAGTGTTAACAAGTTTAGAAATGTCAAAATAATGAAGTGATACTTTCCCAAAATGTGCTGCATAATTTGCCTTTGCTTGTCACATAATTTATCCAACCCTGCTGCATAATTTGGGCCTCCCTGCTGCATAATTCCAGTGGCCCTAACTAAGGCCACTGAAAATAGCTGCCTTACCGCCTGCATAAACAAATGACCCCAAAAGCGGGCCATATAACAATAGTGTCCTCAAAAGCCCTTGTTAGGGAAAAATGAGCACTCAAACGGGAAAATGTAATTTTGCGTAGGGCTCCGCAGATCTGTGCAGCGAGGCTGTTTGTGCTGCTCTCGGTAAGGCAGCTTTTATAGTCTGTATATGTCATAAATACGATGCCTGCTGCCTAAAATATGAGGCAGATTAAGGGACCATGCGCTACTGCTACAACACTGAATCAGTGAACACTTTTTTACAAGACAAGCAAACCTTCAAAATACTGTTTTGTAAACACCTGCAACCCCAGTGAGTGACGCACAGTGCACGGGCACAGATGAACATCATATGCACACTATAAACTTAGGTCTCTCCGAGCTACCTACAAATGTACAACCTCCTGCACGTTAAAAAACAAAGCCCAAGTGACTTATACCACAAAACTGTACTGCTGATGGTGTTAATAGGACGTCTGAAACCACAAGGGTACAGCGTGTCCTGCTGGCAACCTGCCGGGGAGGGAAGCAGAGGTTCAAATACCCAAGTCACTATTCTCCACTGCACCAACCAAGATTTAATTTTGTGGCTTTCTAGTTACACACAGACCGTTTATTAAGGTGGATTAACTACTAGAGGTTTAATAATGTACTATATTGCATTGCCCACTGAGTAGCACTTTTTTTATTTTATTTTTATTTAAGCTGACCCTTAATTTATATGTAGCTACCTTTGACACACCCAAGTGCTCACACTCTCAAGGCCCTCCAGCCGCCTCCCAAAGATGACTGAAATCAACAACAGCAGCAAACTAATATAACCAGGAGTCAGTTTTTGCTAAAATAGAAGTGTCTGTTTTCATAATGTCAAAAATAAAACCTTTTTAGAAAAACAGTGTGAAAGAAGCTTAAGGGACCACTTCCTCCCCTGGAATTAAAGAAAGCATCCTACTTGGACCTTACAGTTCATCATTAATGACTGTAAATGGTATGTTTCAATGATGATGAATGATGTTCAGCAACCTCCAGTTCCATGCAGTTGTAAAAGCCAAGCCACCAGCATCCCATGAAATATAGTATGGTTCTCCTCGGATGCCTTGCACTAAAGTTGCAGCCCATGCATTCCAGCCATTGTACCCAGGGGCACTAGGATTATGCGATTGTGCAACCGCAGTGATTTTCACATAATTATAGATTTGCCACATAGTCAATCATCTGCCACATAAGCTGCTGATTTTAACAAAAAAATGTGTTTATAGCTCAACCGGTTCACTAGTTACTAAAAATCAGCGACACGTTTTGCTGCGCACTAAGGGCCCTTTGCAAAGCGGGACTGGTCACCGTTTTGTTGCTTTTTGCTATATTTGGGTGTTAAACTTGTATTTATACGGTGCAATCACAGATTGACCGTCTCTCTGGAGAAAAACAAGCACACTCATCACTTTAGATCAGAAAGGTGTTATCATCCAAATAGGTTTTGCCAAAATATGTTTTATTGGTGAAAAAGTACCATTTTGAATTTTTGGGTAATTCTTTTGAACTGTGTAATAAGCCTCTGATACCAATCCACAGGCACCCACAAACTTTTGTTTGGTTTGCTAAATACTGTTTAATATTGTTTCCCCACCATAAAAATAATTTGCTGTGGGACGTTTATGGTTGTCGAGGTTGAGGAGTACCAGGTTCCAGAAATGTTTTTCAGGAGGGGGTCCTTACGCCTAAAAATTTTTGACAGGGGGTCTCGGCATCAAAAAGTTTGAAGACCTCTGCCCTAGAGGGAACCCATAAAATAGCCGAAAGTGCTGTGCAAGAAAGTGAATGGTTTTTTCTCCTGAAAATGACATCAACTAAAGGTTTGCTGTGATAGGATTACCAGCCCTGCCAAGTTTCCCAGGTCCATGGGTGGTCTGCTGCTCTAGTCCAGAATGTTTATTGGAATTCTGGGACTTGTAGTCTTGTTTTTCCCATTATAAAACAGACCTTCAAGTCCCAGAATTCAAAGAAAAAACCTGGACTTGAGCAGCACATCACGTATGGACCTGGGAAACGATTACCATATTCCCAACTTTCAGGAATAAGCAGAGTTGGATTAGCGAGCTGTTTTTTATATAGCTGTAACCATTGTTTTCAAACGAAATGATCACAGTACCATGCCAATAAATAACTTGCCTCCAGCTATTTTATCAACCTAACTTCTACAAATGTCCATTTTCCGAATTTTTGTGGTTTCAACCTACTTTCAGTTTGATTTTTGGTGGGAAAAGGCATGAATCACAGCCCTGCAAAGTTTCCAGGTCCATGCATGACTAGCTGCTCTAGTACAGGTTTTTTTTCTTTGAATTGTGAGGCTTGTTGCCTTGTTCATTCAATTATAAAAAAATATCACTTTGCATTAGCAATTGCCCCAAAACGCAACACGGACAGATTACAATTTTCCACTCAAAACCAACCACTTTTTTTTGCAATGTGGGTAGCTTTAGATTTTGGGCCTGGGCTTGGCTGCCAGGGAATTTCCTAAACCCAGAAATTTTTGAAAACTGGACTCCCATGCGGGTCTGGCTTGTGTGGATCTCATTATATATTCTTAAACAGAAACCCTTGCAAACTTCAACCATTGGCTAAAAACACACATTTTGCTCACATTTCTCAGAGGGAAAGGTTTTGAATTCAGCGGACATCCACAAATTTCCTGCACAGCACCCACGAAAGAAAAGGTCCCAAAACACTACATGGACAAATCAAAATGTTCCACTCAAAACCTACCCTTTTTTGTAATGTGGAGAGTTGGGCGTGGGCTCGACTGCCACCTATGAAAACCTACCAAACTAAGGCATTTATGAAAAATAGACGCTCAGGGGAGTCTGGGGTATCTGACTTGTCGCTCAGGGGAGTCCGAGGTGTCTGACTTATGTGGATTCACCTACATTTTATTTTTACCCACAATGGCTTTCAGACAGAAAAACTGGGTTGGCCCTTTTGGGGTGGGGTCATGGCCCAATGCCAGGGTGGGACACCTTCATCCCATTTTTTTTCCCAAGGGAAAAATCCCTGGTACCTTGTGGCCTTTCTTTCACCCCCCCACTAGGAAGCAGATTACAGGCAAATCCCCAAATTTGGTCATGCCTCCTGTCTGCCATCCAGTGGGCAGAAATACTCTATTGCCCCTTTTGGGGTAGGGGTATGGTCCAATGCTATGGTGGGCCACACATCCCTTTGTTTGATTTGTGCCAGTTTGAAATCCTAGTGTCTGGTGGGTTTTCTGCCTCCTGGGATCAAATTTGTGGCAAACCCCAAAAGAAAGACTCTATTGCCCTTTCTGGGGTGATATAGGGCCCGGTGCCATGGTGGGTTGCCCCCATCCTTTGTTTGTTTTGTTGCCTTTTTGAAATTCATGCTGTCTAGTAGGCTGTCTGCCCCCTGGGTTGCCAATTGGGGGCAAATCCCAGGAGGGCAGACTCCTTTTGGGCCGGGGGTATGGCCCATGACAGTGTGGGATGACCCCACCCCTTTTTCGTTCCTGCGTTAAATCACTGATGTCTAGTGGGCTTTCCACACCTCCGGGCAGGTTATAGGAATTATAGATTATATCTGCCCCGGTGGGGGGTGGACAACGCTATTGCCCCTTTTGGAGAGGCAGTATGAACCGATACCAGGGTGGTCCACCCATCCCTTTGTTTTTTCGGTACTATTTTGAAATCACTGATGTCTAGTGTGTTTTCTGTCCTCGGGGGGCAAAATGACGACAAGCCCACTATCTGCCCCCAGTCCCCCAACAGGGAGGGGCAGAACAATTCTATTACCCCCTTCTGGACTGGGGGTATGGCCCGATGCCAGATTGAGTAGCCCCATCCTTTTGTTTTGGCACCATTTTGAGATTTCTGGTGTCTAGTGGACTTTCTGTCCTCTGGGGGCAAAATTAGGGCAAACCTCTTATCCCCCCCCCCCCTGCCTGCCTCTCCGGGGGGGGGGGGGCGGGAAGCAGAAAAACCGCATTGCCCCCTATTGGGATGGGCCTGTGAATAGCCCAATGCCAGGGTGGGATGCACCACCCCTTTTTTGCCCAGGATTTTAAAAATCATTATGCCAGGAAGAATGGGGAATCTAGCTCAACAAAGGCTAGAAAACAATACTGCAAAATGTTGCACTACAAATGTCAGTGGGCCAAGTCTTTAACGTCTTGTGAGTTCAGGCGTCTTTCATCGTGAATATTTGAAGCAATTTGTGGCAAATGGTGAATATTTAAGCACTCTGGTCAAGTAACATCAGCATCCTGTTAGGTACCCCACAAGATATGTGTTCTACCTGTACTGGAAGGTTGGGGAGGAGATGACTATTTAATTAATGCTCTATCATTTGAGATTTACAAATTTTGTAAATACAAATGTCAAGTAAGTTATAGAAAGCGTCATACTGACCTGATTCTATGCACTACAAATTAGTCTAGTATCCAGAATGAAGCACAAGAGAGTTGCTTAAGATTGTACGCTGCTATCAACTCTTTCTTTGAAGCTTTCCTCTTCTCTCTTTCTCTCTTTCTTCCTCTTCTCTCTTTCTCTCTCCCTTTCGCTTTCTTGTTTCATCAGTCTCTTTTCCTATTTTCCTTTTGTTGCTTACGTTCTCTTTCTTTATTATTTTCTTTGGTGTGTTCGTCCTTTGCTAGTTAATGTAATACAAATGAATTCACATGAATAGGTTCCTATATTCCTGCTGATTTTAGATTTTGCCCACTATTTATCATATTGCTTATATTTATGTGTTTGTTAAATATTTATTGGTCAAGATGACTTGTATGTATTACATGCTGTAGTACCTTAATTATTTATACTCTCTCTCTTAAATTAATAAAAATTGTTGAACAAAAAAAAAAAACTCTTTCTTTGAAGCTCCTGAAGGCATACAAGAAAATATAGTATAGAACAGAGATGGCTCCCAGTCAGCACCAGACATACCGTCACTCAATCCTTCGTCACCACGTGCTTCGATTACAGCAATGCACTCTACGTAGGAATTACCACACACCTCCTGAAGAGACAGCGGACAATACGGAACTCAGCAGCCAGATTCATTCTTGACCTCCCCAAACGGTCCCACATCACCCCACTCCTCAAGGAACTCCACTGGCTTCCCTCCACAAGCGATGTCAATTTAAGATGCTGACCCTCGCTTACAAAGCCCTGCACAATTAAGGATCAGCATACATCAACCACAGCCTGAGCTTCCACCAACCTTCCGGACACCTAGCCTCCGCCTCCCTCTCTCTCTCTCTCTCGCACACGCACCCCGCATCTGCTGAAGCAGCAGTGGGGATGCTCCTTCTCCTACCTCACCGCCAAGTCCCGGAACAACCTCCCCATCCACCTCAGGACCTCACCCTCTCTTCAGGAATTCAGAAAGGATCTCAAGACCTGGCTGTTCAACTAATTCCACTGGAGCAGCATGACTCTCAGCACCTAGATACCCTTTGCAGGTGAATAGCAGCGCTCTAGAAATTCTATTTATTTGATTGATTGATGGAAATAAAAAGATATCCAGAAACATCAGTAAGTAAAGAGGGAATTAGAAACTAAACAAAGAATCAGGAGATAGACATTCCTAGGTGGAAGGCTTGAAGAGTCCAATGATGATTAAGGATGTGTCTTTCTTTTTAGTTGACATTCTGTTTTGCATGTATTTGTAGGTAAACACAGTTTATTAGAAATCAGCATGTTAGATTGACTAGGGTCCCTATATCTAGTATTTAGTGGTGCAAAACATACTCATCATGAACTCACCAGCCCCCTGCAAAAACCAGCAGTATGGTCTTGAATCCTTACCTTATGCTCCTCAGCAAGATGCCCTTTAAGGCAGCTGCTGGAAACATAGGAGGGAAAGTAGCCAAACCCACTGGAGTTGAGCGGGATTAGCCCCTCCTTGTCCCATACACCATAATATAGCCATAAAGTAGCCAAACGCACAGGAGTTGAGCGGGAGTACCCCCCTCCTTGTCCCATGCACCATAATATAGCCATAAAGCCCGCTACAGTGGGCTATATCAGTCATTAAAGGAACTCTCTGGCATTACTGGCTTGAGATGAAGATGAGGGCATTTCACAGACAGAGGGGCTTTTATTAGAGGCTTGTCTAGCTGATGACACCCTCATCGCACAGGTGCATAATTCAGTGGTACAAGTGAGAGACGCCTGCTGGCTTTCATTTTCTCTAACAAGGCTAAGATTTATTTTTGGGGCCTATGAAATCTCCCGAGGTTGATCCCAATAATTGTGGGTAGAGAACAGTCCGGTGCAGTTGAGTATTTCTTGTTTGGAGGACAGTGCTGTTGGCAGTGCATTGACATGACTTATAGTGAAAGAGGCTGGGAGAAACATAAATGTGTGGGACCAGTGACCCAATCAAAGAGTCAAGATTCATTAAATTATTCCTGGAGGCTTTGGCGGTAGGTTGGGTAGGAAAAGGGTTTGTGACTATGGGTGATCTCCATGACAGAGAAGCCCTGGGAACATTTTCAGTGGCCGTGACACAGTGTCAGATGTAGGAAGGGCACTTTCTTTTATAAACAAGACAGTCCAGAACAACACGCTCACATGGGAGGGATTCCATAGCAGACCACCGTAGTCTACTGTCTGTCAGTCATAAATAGGTTTATTTAGACCACAATCGATAAAACCACAATAAACATTTTCATTTTTCAACCAATATCATAAAATAACAATTAAACATGTTAAAACAGCTCATATGCTCCAAACTAGTTGAAAAGGCCTCCTTATACAGATGGATGTTTGACTGTTTGCATTTCAGCATTTAAAAAACATCCCAATTAACAAGAAGGATCTCATATGAACCAAAAGAGTTCATGTTTTGGAAGACTGTCAAGTCATAGTTTCATATTTTATAAACACAAGTCTTGAAAAAGTATTTCTTCCCAACACTTTTAGTTTTTTTATTTTGAGTAGAGAGTGAAAGTTTATACAAATGTCTCAGTGAGTGCAAAGATGGAGTACCACACCACAAAGTTAAACTCAGTTCTAGCCTGTCAACTTAATCCACGGAGGAACTGGGAAGTGATAAAAGACGTTTCAGATGGAGACTCCCTATTTTGTCCCATGAGATTTTAGAATCTAAGGATAATAGTTGTGCTCCGTATATTGCATGGGGGCATCTTACATTTCAATGCACAAATGTCAGATCATACAGTGTTCACCGAAATCTCTGCAAAGTGTTTGCAAACCTGCTATAGAGCCAAAGGTCAGATTTTCTTATTTCGGAACTATCCAAGCTTCCTCTGGCATTGTGTAGGCTAGTGAGTATTGATGTTTCCCTGAAGGGGCAATAAAGTCTTTCTGTCCTATGGAGGCAGATCAACATTTTGCACCAACTTGGGGTTTGCCTCTAATCTGCACCCGTGCGGGGGGGGGGCCAATAGACAACACTGGGGCAAACAAAGGGTAGGATGTCCCACTCTAGCATTGGGAAATTCCCCTGCGAGCTGTTTTTAGGTCTCGCAGACCTAGCGCTGGAGCGCGCATGCGCTCCTCGCTCTGCGAGGCTTATTGTAATCCAGAGGTCTTCAAACTTTTTGATGCCGAGACCCCCTGTCAAAAATTTTTAGGCGTAAGGACCCCCTCCTGAAAAACATTTCTGGAACCTGGTACTCCTCAACCTCGACAACCATAAACGTCCCACGGCAAATTATTTTTATGGTGGGGAAACAATATTAAACAGTATTTAGCAAACCAAACAAAAGTTTGTGGGTGCCTGTGGATTGGTATCAGAGGCTTATTACACAGTTCAAAAAGAATTACCCAAAAATTCAAAATGGTACTTTTTCACCAATAAAACATATTTTGGCAAAACCTATTTGGATGATAACACCTTTCTGATCTAAAGTGATGAGTGTGCTTGTTTTTCTCCAGAGAGACGGTCAATCTGTGATTGCACCGTATAAATACAAGTTTAACACCCAAATATAGCAAAAAGCAACAAAACGGTGACCAGTCCCGCTTTGCAAAGGGCCCTTAGTGCGCAGCAAAACGTGTCGCTGATTTTTAGTAACTAGTGAACCGGTTGAGCTATAAACACATTTTTTTGTTAAAATCAGCAGCTTATGTGGCAGATGATTGACTATGTGGCAAATCTATAATTATGTGAAAATCACTGCGGTTGCACAATCGCATAATCCTAGTGCCCCTGGGTACAATGGCTGGAATGCATGGGCTGCAACTTTAGTGCAAGGCATCCGAGGAGAACCATACTATATTTCATGGGATGCTGGTGGCTTGGCTTTTACAACTGCATGGAACTGGAGGTTGCTGAACATCATTCATCATCATTGAAACATACCATTTACAGTCATTAATGATGAACTGTAAGGTCCAAGTAGGATGCTTTCTTTAATTCCAGGGGGAGGAAGTGGTCCCTTAAGCTTCTTTCACACTGTTTTTCTAAAAGGTTTTATTTTTGACATTATGAAAACAGACACTTCTATTTTAGCAAAAACTGACTCCTGGTTATATTAGTTTGCTGCTGTTGTTGATTTCAGTCATCTTTGGGAGGCGGCTGGAGGGCCTTGAGAGTGTGAGCACTTGGGTGTGTCAAAGGTAGCTACATATAAATTAAGGGTCAGCTTAAATAAAAATAAAATAAAAAAAGTGCTACTCAGTGGGCAATGCAATATAGTACATTATTAAACCTCTAGTAGTTAATCCACCTTAATAAACGGTCTGTGTGTAACTAGAAAGCCACAAAATTAAATCTTGGTTGGTGCAGTGGAGAATAGTGACTTGGGTATTTGAACCTCTGCTTCCCTCCCCGGCAGGTTGCCAGCAGGACACGCTGTACCCTTGTGGTTTCAGACGTCCTATTAACACCATCAGCAGTACAGTTTTGTGGTATAAGTCACTTGGGCTTTGTTTTTTAACGTGCAGGAGGTTGTACATTTGTAGGTAGCTCGGAGAGACCTAAGTTTATAGTGTGCATATGATGTTCATCTGTGCCCGTGCACTGTGCGTCACTCACTGGGGTTGCAGGTGTTTACAAAACAGTATTTTGAAGGTTTGCTTGTCTTGTAAAAAAGTGTTCACTGATTCAGTGTTGTAGCAGTAGCGCATGGTCCCTTAATCTGCCTCATATTTTAGGCAGCAGGCATCGTATTTATGACATATACAGACTATAAAAGCTGCCTTACCGAGAGCAGCACAAACAGCCTCGCTGCACAGATCTGCGGAGCCCTACGCAAAATTACATTTTCCCGTTTGAGTGCTCATTTTTCCCTAACAAGGGCTTTTGAGGACACTATTGTTATATGGCCCGCTTTTGGGGTCATTTGTTTATGCAGGCGGTAAGGCAGCTATTTTCAGTGGCCTTAGTTAGGGCCACTGGAATTATGCAGCAGGGAGGCCCAAATTATGCAGCAGGGTTGGATAAATTATGTGACAAGCAAAGGCAAATTATGCAGCACATTTTGGGAAAGTATCACTTCATTATTTTGACATTTCTAAACTTGTTAACACTGTCTGGCATTAGTTGCAACTCATTAGTACCACTTTAACACCCAAAGACAGCCATAAGTTCCAGAATTATGACCAGTCAACCTTTACAAAGGATCTTCCACTGCGCAGCAACACCTGTTGCTTTGTTTTTAATAACTTTTGAACCGTTTGAGCTCGAAACTATTTTATGTTAAAATCTGCATATTATGCAGATGATGATGGATTAAGTGGCAAATGTATAATTATATGAAAATCGCTGTGGCCGCATAATCACATAATTCCAGTGGCCCTGGCCTTAGTGTTGCACTAGCTCTGAGCACAACTTCACTGCCAAGCATCCCTGCTACTGACACATATGGTAGTGCTCCGCCCCATTTGTGACGTCTGACACGACGCTATGCTCCACGTTGAGCAGAGCAAATGGGTGACGCAATGGAGGACATGCAAGACACCACGCATCTTTTTCCTAAGCCTAGACAGCAGACTTCAAAACACCCAAAGCTCTGGCCGCACACCCAGATTTCAGAAATACTGGGAGTACTTTTATTTATTTTGATTATGTGGTATTTCAAACTCGAAGAGCTGCTACAGTTGGTAAGTAATATACTCCAGGAAAATTCCTTTACAGATATGTGCTTGAGAATAAACTGGCCACAATGATTTACAATAGATTTGCAATGCAATAGGTCTAGCTTAAGCTATTGGATTGTAAATGACACTGCCTTTTATTTAAGTTTTAAAAACCAAAACATAAATAAAAGGCATTGTCATTTACAATGCCAATAGCTCAAACTCGCGTAATTGTGAGACCTATTGCATTGCAAATGCGTATTTTTCTTGCTCCTTACTGGCCTTCAACACCTCCTCCGGGATAGTAATCGCTATGTAAATATATTTACAATTAGGAGCGCGCACTTCACAGCTCATCACAAAGCTTCCAGTGATTCCATCAATGAAAGCCAGTACCGGCTCCCAAGCATTACAGCTGCAAATTGCCCTTTACATATTCAGATTCACTCGTAGCCATATTTCCATTCCTTTCAAGCGAGCAGGCATCCTGGAAGGAAACCTTGTTTAGCTGTCCGATCAGCTCCGGTTTCACATCACAAGAGGACACTCCCTGAATGGCATTGCAGCTTTTAGTATTTTAATTTCATAATGAACTGTCTGGGGACGTTTTTCTTTTTCCAGAGTCCAGGCAGAAGTGAGGCCCGGGAATGCGCGACCCCCTTCCCATGACTCCACGGCCCCCGTGGGGGTCGCGCCCCACAGATTGAAGACCTCTGAACTAGATGAAAATCCCTAGAGAATCGGCTGTGTTGGACCACAATAATGAAAGGAGAAGCGTTAAAACAATAATAAGAAGAAAACAATTGAACAATATGGAAACCATAAATAAAGGGCATTAATAGTTTGGAAGAAGTAAGTTAGGCAAATTTAATAAATGTGATGTGTAGAAAATTTTGTTAAGCCACCACTTAGAAAAAAGTAATATTTGGCGAAATACATGTGTTATTCATTCGTTGACCTTAACACGGGATTGGTTTGGCAGTTCTCAAAACCAGGCCTACCCAGTCCTTCGCACACCTAAACATCTGAGAATAGGGGTTCAGAAATCGTGTACTAATATTATGTTATGGATTCATTTGTGCATTGATGCAGGAGCCTTATTTGTAAGATCACCCGCCATCCCTACTGGCGCATGGTAGACGAATTGGTGCTACACATGAACAACAGGACACAATCTCAATAAACCAACCTGTTCTCCAATATAAATTGAGGTTAATGGACAATGAAAATCAAACTACAAATCATAAATACTCATTCATGAAATACTAGGGCCAGATGTAGAGTTTGGCAGGCAGTAGTGCAGGCAGTAGTGCTTCATTCAGGGCAGTGGAGGGTTTTACGCCTGCCACCCTGACAGACTACCGCCTGCTCAGTTTTGAGATCACCGCAGGCCCTGTGGTGATCTGTGTCCCTTCAGAGGATCCGCAGTCACAGAGGTTCCTCTAAAAGTACAAAATATGTGTTGGGCCGCCGCTGCCAGTTTTGATGGCCACCCACCAAACCTTTTATTTTTTAAAACCAAACTCCTAAAATGGGAGCTCGTTTTTGAAAAACGAACAAATAAATAATGACCCCGCCCACACCTATGGAGTTTTTTTCCCTGGGTGTGGGGGCCATTTTTTTCTGTCTGTGACAGACAGAGAATAAAGCCTTCACATTATAACCCTTTGGGCAGATGGTCTGATGGCTTCAGTCTGAGAGCCCCTACATCATCGGGCGGATGGAGTAAGTTTTCCAATGACAGAGCCAACAGGGAAACCACACGGTCAGCCTGACTTGGGTGGGTGGACCGAGGGTTGGGTGAACAGGGACTCTGTTAAGTTTGTGACGGAGTACACTTTCTGCCAAACTTTAAATCTGTCCCATAAATCTGTCCCATAGCAGAAAAAACAAGTAATTCATGTAATAATAGTTTCTTGCCCTAAAGCACATTTAAAGTGCTTTAATGAATTTTCACTGCAGAAATATAACCAATACTTCTACATTCAAAATTGTGCAATCTGTGACGTGGCAAGAAAATGTCCATTCTATTCATATAATGTATTACAGTTTCGGCTGTTTAGAATTTGGAACCACTGTAAAACGTCTGGCTACAGCTAGTAATACACTGACATGACTTTGCACTCTGCAGCGGAAAGTTTGTTATCAACCATCATCAAATACTACTTTCTAAAGTCTTGTAGTAAGTACGCAGGCCTAGTCGTGTGACTCTTTTTAACAAAAACAAACTTTGCTTACACATTTCAACAGTCTAAATATGATTCAGCCTTCAAGAGACCCTGTTTGACATATAATATTGAAACCATTTTAAATAAAATATTAAGGAGCAGATTTACAAGAAACTGACGCATCTCTGCATTATAGCAGAGATGCGTCAGTTTACTTGCGTTGCGCAAAAAAACCCTTGCGCCACCATGGTTGCGTCGCATTTACAATGAGGCACACCATGGCGCAAGGATTGACAGATGTGTCACGCATCTGTTGGCGCAAAGGTCACGCATTGCTGGAGTCGTGTCGCAAGCACGACGCAACACCAGCAATGCTCATGAAGGCCTATACCTATTGTGCTGCGTCACTCCTTACGCCTGCTTCAAGCAGGCGTAAGGTTTTGACACAGCGGCGTCGTAGAAGTGGCGCAGTGAAATCTTGTAGATTTCACTGCGTCACTTTTACGATGCTTTCCTGCGTGGGAACGCCCACCCTGCATACATCATACCTGATGCAGGTAAAATGTAGCGCAGGGCTTTACAACGTGACGCATCTCCCTAGATGTATCACATTGTAAATGTGTCGCAACGTGGTGCATTCTTTACGCCGCCGCTGCGTCACTAAAGTGACGCAACGGCTGCGCAAAAGTGTCGCAAGGGGCTTGTAAATCTGCCCCTAAGTGATGATTTGTAACCTTCTGCAGCCTGTGGGAGTGCATTGTTTGGTATGTCAGACGGCGGGCAGACAAATATACAAAGGTCCTGATTTCCTATCACTTTGTGCTTGGTTTGTGTCACAAAAGTGAGGCAGACTGGCTCTGGGGCCCAGATTTAGAAAGGGTTTGCATCAGGTTTGTGTTACTTTTTTAACTCAGACCTGAGGAAGAATCTTTTTGGGGATTTACAAACTAACCCAACTTGGTATTTGCATTTGTTTGTAAAAATAAAAAGCAATGCTAACCACACAAAGGGCTGCTTTGAGTTAGTCTGCATCAGAGGGGTGTTACATGGGTGGTACATTGGCGTTTCCATGCAACCACCAATGGGTTTTTTTTTACGCAAAACCCTGTCTACTAACAATAGTAGACAGGGTTTTGCACCCAAAAAATAACACCACTTTGAAGTGGGCGTTAAAAGGAGAAATGCTTTTATTTTATTTCTCCTTTCTTTTCCGACTTTGCATGTGTGCTGCACTGTACAGTACACATACAAAGTAGGAAAAGTTTTAAAGTTAGTGTAAGCATTCTATTTTGTGCTGGAAGGGTACTCTTCTAGTACAAAACCTATGCTGGAATCACACACATACACCTTGTACTATGGTGGAAAGGTGGCTCAGCAGCCTGATTGTGCGCCGGCTTTAGGAAGAGGAGAGTGCCATATCTTTGTAGATATGGCTCTTTCCTCCTCTCTGACCTGTCATGCAATGCAGCGCAGTGCAGCACAGCAACTTTGGGTGCTGCGCTGCGTTGTGTGATCGTTACCTAAATATGGGCCTAAGTGTTGCACTTTCCAGCGCAAAATCTACAAGAAAGTTAGACGGGGCTTTGTAGCAAAAATGTATGTCTCCTTGAGGCAGGTGTCTTTCTTCTGTTCTCCAAACTTTTCCAGCTTTGCATATATACTGTACTGTCCGGAACGCATTCAAGCCTGGCATTTTGTACTGGAAGTCTACCTTTTGAGTAAACCTGTTCTAGACATCACACACACACCCTTGCACTATGGTGAGCGAGCACAGGGGCAGACAGTACAAGAGGGGTTTGTTAAGCATTCACATATTATTTCATTTTGCCACTAACCAGCTTTATCATGTAAAATGGGCTGTTGAATTTAGGATCCTTGAACCCAGGCCAAATCATCAGCCCAGATCAGGGGAGATCTCAAGAAAGCTCCTCTACCAGGGAATACAAAAGGGGATGATGGACGGAACGTTTGAGCCAATCAAACACTCACCCCCAGTCAACTGATCTGGGTTTAATCCATCATCATTCTTTAGCTCACTCCACCACCCCAGTTCAGACATGGCCATATGCAAATCAGTCTGACCCTGTGCCTCATGGGAACAGTCCAGCCCGAACTGCCAAGCCATGTCTTCCCTGGACCGAAACAAGCATCCTAGGACCGGCTTCTGGCATTCCAGCCGTCATCAGCCAGGCTTGCTTGAATCCAGTGGCAAAGTGAGCAAGGGACCCACATCTGGGCATACCCCCACCAACTTAGGGCTAACAAAGCTGATACAAAAGGGGATGATGGACGGAACGCTTGAGCCAATCAAACACTCACCCCCAGTCAACTGATCTGGGTTTAATCCATCATCATTCTTTAGCTCACTCCACTACCCCAGTTCAGACATGGCCATATGCAAATCAGTCTGACCCTGTGCCTCATGGGAACAGTCCAGCCCGAACTGCCAAGCCATGTCTTCCCTGGACCGGAAACAAGCATCCTAGGACCGGTTTCTGGCATTCCAGCAGTCATCAGCCAGGCTTGCTTGAATTCAGTGGCAAAGTGAGCAAGGGACCCACGCCTGGGCATACCCGCCACTTAGGGCTGAACAAAGCTGATACAAAGGGGATGATGGACGGAACGCTTGAGCCAATCAAACACTCACTCCCAGTCAACTGATCTGGGTTTAATCCATCATCATTCTTTAGCTCACTCCACCACCCCAGTTCAGACATGGCCATATGCAAATCAGTCTGACCCTGTGCCTCATGGGAACAGTCCAGCCCGAACTGCCAAGCCATGTCTTCCCTGGACCGGAAACAAGCATCCTAGGACCGGTTTCTGGCATTCCAGCCGTCATCAGCCAGGCTTGCTTGAATCCAGTGGCAAAGTGAGCAAGGGACCCACGTCTGGTATCGCTTTGTTCGCCCTAAGTTGGCAGGGTATGCCCAGACGTGGGTCCCTTGCTCACTTTGCCACTGGATTCAAGATAGCCTGGCTGATGAGGGTTTTGAACCCGAAACCGGTCCCAGGATGCTTGTTTCCGGTCCAGGGAAGACATGGCTTGGCAGTTCGGGCTGGACTGTTCCCATGAGGCACAGGGTCAGACTGATTTGCATATGGCCATGTCTGAACTGGGGTGGTGGAGTGAGCTAAAGAATGATGATGGATTAAACCCAGATCAGTTGACTGGGGGTGAGTGTTTGATTTGCTCTAACGCTCCGTCCATCATCCCCTTTGGTATCGCTTTGTTCGCCTCTAAGTTGGCAGGGTATGCCCAGACGTGGGTCCCTTGCTCACTTTGCCACTGGATTCAAGATAGCCTGGCTGATGAGGGTTTTGAACCCGAAACCGGTCCCAGGATGCTTGTTTCCGGTCCAGGGAAGACATGGCTTGGCAGTTCGGGCTGGACTGTTCCCATGAGGCACAGGGTCAGACTGATTTGCATATGGCCATGTCTGAACTGGGGTGGTGGAGTGAGCTAAAGAATGATGATGGATTAAACCCAGATCAGTTGACTGGGGGTGAGTGTTTGATTTGCTCTAACGCTCCGTCCATCATCCCCTTTGGTATCGCTTTGTTTGCCCTAAGTTGGCAGGGTATGCCCAGACGTGGGTCCCTTGCTCACTTTGCCACTGGATTCAAGATAGCCTGGCTGATGAGGGTTTTGAACCCGAAATCGGTCCCAGGATGCTTGTTTCCGGTCCAGGGAAGACATGGCTTGGCAGTTCGGGCTGGACTGTTCCCATGAGGCACAGGGTCAGACTGATTTGCATATGGCCATGTCTGAACTGGGGTGGTGGAGTGAGCTAAAGAATGATGATGGATTAAACCCAGATCAGTTGACTGGGGGTGAGTGTTTGATTTGCTCTAACGCTCCGTCCATCATCCCCTTTGGTATCGCTTTGTTCGCCCTAAGTTGGCAGGGTATGCCCAGACGTGGGTCCCTTGCTCACTTTGCCACTGGATTCAAGATAGCCTGGCTGATGAGGGTTTTGAACCCGAAACCGGTCCCAGGATGCTTGTTTCCGGTCCAGGGAAGACATGGCTTGGCAGTTCGGGCTGGACTGTTCCCATGAGGCACAGGGTCAGACTGATTTGCATATGGCCATGTCTGAACTGGGGTGGTGGAGTGAGCTAAAGAATGATGATGGATTAAACCCAGATCAGTTGACTGGGGGTGAGTGTTTGATTTGCTCTAACGCTCCGTCCATCATCCCCTTTGGTATCGCTTTGTTCGCCCTAAGTTGGCAGGGTATGCCCAGACGTGGGTCCCTTGCTCACTTTGCCACTGGATTCAAGATAGCCTGGCTGATGAGGGTTTTGAACCCGAAACCGGTCCCAGGATGCTTGTTTCCGGTCCAGGGAAGACATGGCTTGGCAGTTCGGGCTGGACTGTTCCCATGAGGCACAGGGTCAGACTGATTTGCATATGGCCATGTCTGAACTGGGGTGGTGGAGTGAGCTAAAGAATGATGATGGATTAAACCCAGATCAGTTGACTGGGGGTGAGTGTTTGATTTGCTCTAACGCTCCGTCCATCATCCCCTTTGGTATCGCTTTGTTCGCCCTAAGTTGGCAGGGTATGCCCAGACGTGGGTCCCTTGCTCACTTTGCCACTGGATTCAAGATAGCCTGGCTGATGAGGGTTTTGAACCCGAAACCGGTCCCAGGATGCTTGTTTCCGGTCCAGGGAAGACATGGCTTGGCAGTTCGGGCTGGACTGTTCCCATGAGGCACAGGTTCAGACTGATTTGCATATGGCCATGTCTGAACTGGGGTGGTGGAGTGAGCTAAAGAATGATGATGGATTAAACCCAGATCAGTTGACTGGGGGTGAGTGTTTGATTTGCTCTAACGCTCCGTCCATCATCCCCTTTGGTATCGCTTTGTTCGCCCTAAGTTGGCAGGGTATGCCCAGACGTGGGTCCCTTGCTCACTTTGCCACTGGATTCAAAATAGCCTGGCTGATGAGGGTTTTGAACCCGAAACCGGTCCCAGGATGCTTGTTTCCGGTCCAGGGAAGACATGGCTTGGCAGTTCGGGCTGGACTGTTCCCATGAGGCACAGGGTCAGACTGATTTGCATATGGTCATGTCTGAACTGGGGTGGTGGAGTGAGCTAAAGAATGATGATGGATTAAACCCAGATCAGTTGACTGGGGGTGAGTGTTTGATTTGCTCTAACGCTCCGTCCATCATCCCCTTTGGTATCGCTTTGTTCGCCCTAAGTTGGCAGGGTATGCCCAGACGTGGGTCCCTTGCTCACTTTGCCACTGGATTCAAGATAGCCTGGCTGATGAGGGTTTTGAACCCAAACCGGTCCCAGGATGCTTGTTTCCGGTCCAGGGAAGACATGGCTTGGCAGTTCGGGCTGGACTGCTCCCATGAGGCACAGGGTCAGACTGATTTGCATATGGCCATGTCTGAACTGGGGTGGTGGAGTGAGCTAAAGAATGATGATGGATTAAACCCAGATCAGTTGACTGGGGAGAGTGTTTGATTTGCTCTAACGCTCCGTCCATCATCCCCTTTGGTATCGCTTTGTTCGCCCTAAGTTGGCAGGGTATGCCCAGACGTGGGTTTCTTGCTCACTTTGCCACTGGATTCAAGATAGCCTGGCTGATGAGGGTTTTGAACCCGAAACCGGTCCCAGGATGCTTGTTTCCGGTCCAGGGAAGACATGGCTTGGCAGTTCGGGCTGGACTGTTCCCATGAGGCACAGGGTCAGACTGATTTGCATATGGCCATGTCTGAACTGGGGTGGTGGAGTGAGCTAAAGAATGATGATGGATTAAACCCAGATCAGTTGACTGGGGGTGAGTGTTTGATTTGCTCTAACGCTCCGTCCATCATCCCCTTTGGTATCGCTTTGTTCGCCCTAAGTTGGCAGGGTATGCCCAGACGTGGGTCCCTTGCTCACTTTGCCACTCGATTCAAGATAGCCTGGCTGATGAGGGTTTAGAACCCGAAACCGGTCCCAGGATGCTTGTTTCCGGTCCAGGAAGACATGGCTTGGCAGTTCGGGCTGGACTGTTCCCATGAGGCACAGGGTCAGACTGATTTGCATATGGCCATGTCTGAACTGGGGTGGTGGAGTGAGCTAAAGAATGATGATGGATTAAACCCAGATCAGTTGACTGGGGGTGAGTGTTTGATTTGCTCTAACGCTCCGTCCATCATCCCCTTTGGTATCGCTTTGTTCGCCCTAAGTTGGCAGGGTATGCCCAGACGTGGGTCCCTTGCTCACTTTGCCACTGGATTCAAGATAGCCTGGCTGATGAGGGTTTTGAACCCGAAACCGGTCCCAGGATGCTTGTTTCCGGTCCAGGGAAGACATGGCTTGGCAGTTCGGGCTGGACTGTTCCCATGAGGCACAGGGTCAGACTGATTTGCATATGGCCATGTCTGAACTGGGGTGGTGGAGTGAGCTAAAGAATGATGATGGATTAAACCCAGATCAGTTGACTGGGGGTGAGTGTTTGATTTGCTCTAACGCTCCGTCCATCATCCCCTTTGGTATCGCTTTGTTCGCCCTAAGTTGGCAGGGTATGCCCAGACGTGGGTCCCTTGCTCACTTTGCCACTGGATTCAAGATAGCCTGGCTGATGAGGGTTTTGAACCCGAAACCGGTACCAGGATGCTTGTTTCCGGTCCAGGGAAGACATGGCTTGGCAGTTCGGGCTGGACTGTTCCCATGAGGCACAGGGTCAGGCTGATTTGCATATGGCCATGTCTGAACTGGGGTGGTGGAGTGAGCTAAAGAATGATGATGGATTAAACCCAGATCAGTTGACTGGGGGTGAGTGTTTGATTTGCTCTAACGCTCCGTCCATCATCCCCTTTGGTATCGCTTTGTTCGCCCTAAGTTGGCAGGGTAAGCCCAGACGTGGGTCCCTTGCTCACTTTGCCACTGGATTCAAGATAGCCTGGCTGATGAGGGTTTTGAACCTGAAACCGGTCCCAGGATGCTTGTTTCCGGTCCAGGGAAGACATGGCTTGGCAGTTCGGGCTGGACTGTTCCCATGAGGCACAGGGTCAGACTGATTTGCATATGGCCATGTCTGAACTGGGGTGGTGGAGTGAGCTAAAGAATGATGATGGATTAAACCCAGATCAGTTGACTGGGGGTGAGTGTTTGATTTGCTCTAACGCTCCGTCCATCATCCCCTTTGGTATCGCTTTGTTCGCCCTAAGTTGGCAGGGTATGGCCAGACGTGGGTCCCTTGCTCACTTTGCCACTGGATTCAAGATAGCCTGGCTGATGAGGGTTTTGAACCCGAAACCGGTCCCAGGATGCTTGTTTCCGGTCCAGGGAAGACATGGCTTGGCAGTTCGGGCTGGACTGTTCCCATGAGGCACAGGGTCAGACTGATTTGCATATGGCCATGTCTGAACTGGGGTGGTGGAGTGAGCTAAAGAATGATGATGGATTAAACCCAGATCAGTTGACTGGGGGTGAGTGTTTGATTTGCTCTAACGCTCCGTCCATCATCCCCTTTGGTATCGCCTCTACCAGGGAAATCAGCAATCAGCTATTTTTCTTGACTTCTGACGTGTCTGCTCTCAGTCCTCACTGCAACCAATGGCTCCTCAGCAGCTCCCTGGACAGACCCTGGCTGCTCCCAGCTCCTCGGACTGAAGGCTCCCGAAGGACCCCCACTCCCCTCTGTAATCAGGTGACCACATATACCTATTCCTGCCCACTCGGCAACGCTCAAAGCTAAATTCAACTATTTCCACCAGATGTGGGGATCTTGTAATATGAATCATTTCAAACAAAACCCCTGATGCAGTTCCAAGGTGCAGATCACACATTTTGCAGCATCAGGGGCTGTTAGGGCTCAAGGTTGGTCATTTTCTCACCTTGGGCCCCATGAGAGTGCTCTTATCTTGTCGCAAATAATGCACACAAGTACTACTGCCACCAAGTATTAGAAGTCATTTTATGAATTCAACGCATTTTAAAACAGGGAAGGCCTGCGCCTCACCACTATGGTGGGAGAGGCATCTCCTAGTCCTCTTTCACTGCAGCGGTCACATGATTACCCCTACCTGGCTTGCAAAACTCAGCTAAAATGTTCCATATGAGGAAGTTCCTGAACCCTGCACAGCACTGAGACTGAGTCCAGAGGCCTCATCTCTACTCTGGTTTATTTTAAGCTATAGAAATGTCTCATGAACATGCAATTTTATATGTTATTGCACTCAGTACAGCTATTAGTGTCGTGCGTTGCTGTTAACTTCTGTATCATGTGGAAATCTGCTTCTTGAGTGGGTGCACACTACTTTTCCATAACGTTTTGTTATTGTTTTATTCCAGTACAAATGCGTACGGATACACTGGAGAATTCCATGCTGCCATTTATGACCACAAAGAGAAGCCCAACAATACCTACCTTTGGCTATATTTGACATTATTACACTCTGCTGGTTTTATTGCATGCCAGCTCCCCCCCGGCATCGACTGGACGGGGGTGGGTGGAGGAGCTGTTGTTTTTCTCATGTTATCTCATTGCGGATGTTACGCCATAAATTATGTTTCATGTGCCTGTTGTGTTTGTACTCATTTTCTTCTTGTGTAAGACTGAAGGTAAGGTTCTGTTTGTGACGTAATGGAATGTGATCTTTCAAAAGGGCACTGTTATGTTCATGCTGGTGGGCCATGCCCACTGTAGTAACCCCCGAAGGGGTGTTCAGCTTCACCACCCCCTGTGTAATTCCGGATGGTCACGGCTGTGACGTGGGGGCAGGGGAAGGTATAGATAAATGGACCTGGGGCGTGGCCTCAAGGTCGCAACGTGCCCGGAGTGTGAGTCTGTACTTAATGAATAGTTTGGGGAGCACAAGCCTCGAATCATATCCTGAGTCACCGGCGTCCTACACAATAGGCACTAGAACAGGGTCCGTTGGAACTGGCGGGAGACGGAGGCGAGAGATCTGGGTGCTGGCGGCTGGCCAGGGCTGAAAAAAGTGTGCACTTACTCTAAAAGATCTGGACGCCTGCAAAAACTATTCAATCTCCTCGGCCTTAAATCGAGCTCCATTATTGTTAATTACCTTCCTAGATAGACTCTCTCTCTGGAATAATTCATCGAAAAATGTTAGTACATGCTGCGTACTGTATCCGCCACAAAGCCTCCTCCGGCCATTTCGAGAAATAATCCATGGCAACCAAAACATAGACACATCCTCCATACTCACCCCACCCAGGACCCATAATGTCCTCTACAATCGTTCCCCAAACCATTCCAGGACCCTCCACAGGCACTAAAGGCGACCTCAGAGTTCCGCAACTTCACAGTCAGAACACTCCCTAACTGCCCGTTCAACATCACTATTCTTTCCTGGCCACCTCTATCTCTCTTTGATCTTTTTCTTGCTTCTTACTATCCCCAAATGTAGTTCATGACATAACTCCACTACTTTACTTATCAAGCTTTGCAGTGGAACAATTCTCTCAACTCTCATCAAATTTTTACCCAACACAGATAATTCCTTACTAACCTCCCAGACCTTGCAACTCTCTTCGTTAACAAATTTCTTCTCCATCCAACCTTTCATCACAAACGATTTCACTCTTTCCAATGTAATGTGTTTGCTCTTCACTTCATTCATTTCTCTTTAGTTATCGCAACTTTTTCTTCTCCATCCGTCCAAGCCAAACTCAAATCCTCCCAACTATCCGTTGGAGCCTCACACACCGGCAGGGGCAATCGGCTCAAGCAGTCAGCGACTTTTTTTTATACCAGGTACATACTGCAACTCGTAATTATAATCCATAAATCTTATGGATAATCTGGCAGTTCTCGGCAAAGCTCTCAACAACCTTTCAGTAAATTAGTTTTACAAGCGGTTTATGATTCCATCTGACTAATACATCAAAACCCCATATAAAGTTCCTAAAGTGCTTAAGACCCCCCACCACAGCCAATATCCCCCTTTCCAGTACTCAGTAACATTCCTTAGCTGGAGACAATGCTCAAGATGTAAAAGTCACAGGCCATTAATTGCCACATTTATTCCTCTGTGACAATACTGCTTCAGTTCCTTTACAGCTCGCGTGGGTGGTGATTATGCACTTATTACTAGGGTCAAAGCCACATAGAGTATTCGCCAAAGTTATCTCCTCCTTGACCAACTCAAATTCTTCCTGCATTTTCTCGGACCAGTCAAACTTGCTCTTGATTTTCAGCAATTGTCTCATGCCATACTTTTTCTGATTTTTTTTTTTTTAACTAATTTGGAATCAAATTCCACTAGCCCCAGGAAGGACTGTAAGTCATCCTTGCTGGTTGGTACAGGTGCACTCCATATGGCACTCACCAACTCTGTCTTTGGTTTAATGCCTTCCTTGCGTACCTCATGTCCCAAATAGTTCAATGTTTGCACCCCAACCTTGCATTTAGAAAACTCTGATGACACCCATATTCCTGTAACCTGGTTTACACTTTCCTCAAACGGCGATCGTGTTGATTCCTGCCCTTTCCCATAACCAACAAGTCATCTTGAAAAATACTGTCTCATGAAATCCCTTAAACGGGTTGCGCATACGTTTCTAAAAAACCACAGCCATGGAAGCTAATCCAAATGGCATTCTTACAAACATGTAACAGCCTGTAAGCATCATAAATGCTGTTAGATCCTTGCTGTCAGGAAGCAAACAAACATGGTGATAGGCTGAGGATGAGTCCACAGATGAAAACCATTCCATCCACCTGTCATGACTAACATTTCATTAATCTTTGGCAATGGGCACCTCTTCACAACAATGTTTTCATTAAGGTATCTCAAGACCACACATAAATGAATCTTCCCATTAGGTTTCCTTGCCATAACTAAGGGGGCAATCCACTCTGATGCCTCAACCCTTTCTATGATGCCAGCTTCCAACAACCTGTCAATCTCCACATTCGCTTCCTCTCTCACTGTCCAAGGGCGTTTTTCACATTTTATATACCTTGGGTTGAGCAATCCTCTTAAGGATTATTCTAAGTGAAAATCTCTTCAGCATCCCAACCTTTCTAGAACATACTTCTACAGAAAGTCCTTTAAAAACTTTTCCCCAGTTTCCACACTGCTGCCAAACCCTAAAGATTGCTCTGGGCTGTTAGGATCCAAAATTATTTCTAGAGCTCTTTGACCCATCCATCCCAACACCGAGGGACCTTCCTCTGCAACACACAGTTTTCCCAGAGCACTCCTGTTTTTGAAGTCAAAGCTGACTGGCCTGTATCCAACCATTGGTATGGGTTCCCCAGTGAAACTCTCTGGTGCAATGTTTGATTGTTACATATTAGTACCCAACGCTCCTTCAAATTTTTCCATCCACACATACTTGTCAACAATCGTGTAAGGGAGCCAGAATCTGCAACAATCACATTCTGTATTCTCCCTAATTTAATTTCACACACCAGTTCATTCCTATAAGCCTTACGGAGACTACTAACCACCTCTGAAGATGTTGTATCACCCTCATCAATGCTCAAAACACATCCTCGCCTGTTCACCCTCATGAATATGACTCAGAAGTGATGGTGCTTTAATAGCATGCACCCTTGGTTCCCAATTTTATGTTTTTGCAATCCTTAGCAAAGTGCCTAATGCCACATGGAGAACATTTTTGATTAATAGTAGGGCAATTTTGAATATTCTCCAAGTGTTCCACACTACCACATCTGTAACATCTCTTAGGGATAGTTTTATCTCCATACTGACTTTGACCTCCAACTTTGTTCTTAGTACCCCCATTTTTGACTGTCTTCTTCCTTTCTTTATTCAAAAAGTAGTTGTTTTTTTTGCAGACATACTGTAGCAACCACCTCACTAGCTCCTCCATCCCCTGAACCTTCGAGTGCCGCTTTTGCACATCTGTTAGATATTTCTGCTTTCTTCACCACAGCAAGTACCTCACCCAATGTGGACTCGCCATGTGCCCACAATCTTTCTTGTACATATTCATTGTTAACATGCATAATAATCTGGGCACAAAACCTTCAATTAAACGCCAATTTCTTTAAAGCTGAAACGTATTCTTCTCTTGGCTCTGTTTTTCCCGTTTCCTGTGAAAAAAGTTGAATCTGTCTATAGTGACACAAACGGACGATGAATAATAATTGTCTAGGTGTGCTGAGGCATTCACAAAAACGCCCCACTGCACAGGAAGCCTAGGTTTCTTTTCCATCCCATTATATACCCAGGGGATGTATCTTCTTTTTCTTTTCTTGATGTGGAACATAAATATACGTCTGTTTATCATCCTGAAGGCAATGGTGAAGTCGAAAGGTTCAACTGTGTCATATAGGGGGCTTTGCTGATGGCCATTAGCAAAAGGAAAAAGTGGATCTTGGAAGTAAGGAAGCTGGTTGGATATTTAGGATTACACCAAGGGTTACAGGATACTGTCCCTTTATGGTCATGTGAGGCAGAGTTCCGTTCAGTAAGGATTCTTTGTGGTGGATGGAGAAGTGTAAGCAAGTTCAATGGTCACTGGATGTGGTTAAAAATAATTTAAAAAAATCACAAGAGAAGTATAACTTGTACAGTGACAGCAAATCTGGAGCTGAGATGGTGCAACTGCGAGTGGGAGAAGTGGTACAGGACAAAAAACCTGGGAAGATGAGAAAGGAAGAAAGTAAATATTCCAAACCGCTGAAGGTAGAGGATGTGTATGTGAATGCCGTGAGGTTAAGTGATGGTCGTGTGTGGCATATGAGTGAAATGCTAAGATGCAAAGGTGCTGTGAGGGAAGAAGAAGGTGAGGCGGTGAGGAGGCGTTACAATTGGTTGAAAGAGGATGAGACTGGATACAGTGGAGAGATGGAAGAAGGTGGAGTGGAAGTTACAAACTGCTCTGATGGTAGGAGTGACATTGATGGGGGGCCAAGAGAGACGTGAACTGAGTAAATCAGGTCGCATTGTCAAGAGGCCCATGTACCTTAAGGATTATATTACTTGATTTTGTTCTGCATTAGGTTAATAATTTATAGTTTCAGTAGCTTTATTGTATATTTTTATGTTTTGTTATGGGAAGGGGATGTGTTGTGTTCGTACTCTCATTATCTTCTTGCGGAAGACTGAAGCTGAGGTTCTGTTTGTGAGGTAATGGGATGTGATCTTTCAAAAGGGAACTAGAGAGTGGTCTGTTGGAGCCGGCTAGAGAAGGAGGCGAGAGATTTGGATGCTGGCGGCTGACCAGGGTTAAATAAAGTGTGCACTTACTCTTCAAGTTCTGAACGTAGTTTACGTTTCTACACCACAGTGCTGTGGGGCAGCTAAGGTGGAACTACTGTGAGTCAATACGTGTTCATCAGAGGTGAGGGGGGAGCAATACAAGTTTTGAAGTCTGTCTCTCTAATTATGAGATAACCTAGAAAGACATATCATGGGGGACTGTCAGTTTTTGATGTGAGCCGTCTGTCCAAGCCTCTCACCTTCGTGTACCCTGTCGCCTGCATTTTGTCTATGCAAATAGCCATTTTGGCAGTTCCTACCTCTATGCGTCTGTCTCTGGTGCTGTTGTTGATTGCAAAGCCATGGCTATCTGGCATGCTGCAATAAGGGTCGCAGGATATAAAAAATCTATTATTAGGTCTTTTGATCTTCCCAGTGGCCTAGCAAGCAAGCAAATCTTTGGGCTGCGTGTGTCAAGTCTACTCATGTTTGTCTGTGTGTATTGTGAGTGTTCACGACTGTCTCTCTCTGCAACTGAAAGTTACCCTTTTTGTTCCTTCGTTGGGCCCAGTGGCATAGCAAGGATGCCAAAGGCCCTAATGCAAGCAAGGGAAATGGGCCCTCCTACTCTTTATTTGGTAACGAAAAATATCAACAGTTGGGGTGCAGTTGGTGCGTTGTACACTACTGTTCCTACTGCACCAGCTGCAATATTGGTAGCTGTGTCCCTGGATAGGATCAGCTGGGAGAGAGAGTCAAAGCTCCTAGGGGTAGCTTTTCAAACATTTTGTGCTGGATTAGCATCACAAAAGTGACGCTAACCAGCACAAAATGTTTTTTTACCAATTTACTTTTCAACACAGAACTTGTTTTGCGTTGGAAAGTACCCTACAAGTAACGCAAGGCAGCGAGCGAGAAACATTGCTTTGCATTACTTAGTGCCAAGGGGGTGTTGCATGTGTGGTACATGGGCGTTCCCATGCAACCACCCATCACTTTTGACGCAAAACCCTATCTGCAAACAATTGTCGACATGGTTTAGCGCCAAAAGTTAACACCATCTGAAATGAGGTGTTAAGAGGAGAAATTTTTCATTTCTCCTTTCTTTTCCTCCTTTGCATGCGTGCTGCACTTTGCAGCACACATACAAAGTGGGAAAAGTGTTTGAATTTGTCTATGCACAGTATTTTGTTCTGCAAGGGTGCCCTTCCTGTACAAACTCAGGCACGCACCCTAAAGCTATGGCGCTAATGTTTGTGCGTGGAGCAGGGCAGCTAAAATCAGCACCGGGGCTGGGGAAAGGGAAGCACAGTGGCATATCTCTGTAGATATGGTGCTCTCCTGCTCCTTCCCTGTCACAGAAAGCAGCACAGCCTATTTGAGGGCTGCGCTGCGTTGCATGCATTTTTTGAAAATCTGGCTTTCAATGTTTCTACAAAGCAGTATGTGGAACAAGTGCCAGCGAGGTAGCTGAAAACATGGAGGCAGAAGGGGTTGGAGGACCTCACAAAATGCTGGTAAAGGCCACAAACACTGATCAGGCGAGATGAACAAAAGTAATAGACACGTGTCAAACAAGCAAGACTAGAGTCTGTTTCTTTCCCCCCACCTCAAAGTTGTGAAATCAATCTTCAACCTACCCTACACAAAGAGAATTGGGGAGTTCCATGATGTGCTGTCAGCCTCTCACCATTCTCCCTGGCATCAGCGTTCTTAACAACATCCTGATTTTGCAATTGTTTTGATAATTGGTGCAACTTAAGACTGTAATCATGCACAGAGTAAATATTAGCATTTGTGATAGTAAATACAATTGTGACAGGCATACATCTTGTAAACAAACCCTGGTTCCTTACAAGGCCTTTTGTCCCAGCAGCTGCTGTGGCATGTGTGTCACAAGGAAGCTGTGAGTGCTGACTATCAGGGATTTGGTAGTCTCTTTGTATTGCATTATAGCACTTTTATAGTGCTTACTAACCCTATAATTCTGCTGCAGGATCCAAAACCATTCCTAAATTACCTTGTTGTCTCCAGGCCAGAATGCGTTGCCCATCTTTCTCCACATAGACCTTTCCAAGGATGGTGCGTAACTAACTGACAAGTAATGGCTGCAACAAAATAACCCAAAATATTAATTGCATTTTTTCATAACCAAAAGCTTTGATGCCATTGCTTCCCAGTTGTCTTGCCTTCTATTTCTTGTTAAAGAACTCTTCAGAAATGAGAGTGAAAGGAGTTGCAGACTCTACATAATCTTGCAATTCGGCGGTTTCAAGGGATCGCTGCCAATAGTGGATTTTTCTCCATTTTCAACAGAACATACTTGTTCCTTAGGACCACTTCGATTAACCACTATCATCGCATTGTCTGTAGTAGATCATTATCTCTAGCTTCATTGTCGAATTTCCTAGACAGAATTTACATTCTTTGGAGACCTGCATACACCTGAAAACTGGCCTCACTTGCCACACTTGTAGCCTTCCTTGTGCAATGCAGGACACATTGCTTTTCCAAAATGTTTTTTCCACCTCATCTCATGCACTTCCCTTTAGACCTAATCAGCTCCTTTACTCTGTTGCTTGTTTGAATATCTTTGATTTTAATAAATGCTATATCACTTTGCACTTCCTTGTCCTCATTTAACACCTTAAACAATAGTGTAGGTCTTTCTATACCTTTCTGCCACATCGATAACTTCCTTCAGTGCATGGTTTTATGCCTTAGCAACGGTTCTTGTATTTTTTTGTTAAAACAATGCATAATGTATTTGTTTAAGATGCCAGATTCACCAGCATCTGCCAAAATATGCAGTGATGCAACATATCCTACAGTGGGTGGACCTGCAAGTGGATTTCTAGACTAGAAATGTGGGGGCATATCTACAAGGGCTTTATCTCCGCTTTTTTGGCTTAAAAAGCCAAAAAAGCGGAGATAAAACTAGCGCCCTATTAACAAGAGGGTGCAAACATGCATAATCGCATGTTAGCACCCTTTTTCCCAACGCCCCCCTTTGCATCTCTAATGAGATGCAAAGTAGGCGTCACTGGGCGTACCCCGGATGGACTACCTTGCAAATATCGCTGATGTTCACATCGCAATATTTACAAGGCAGCCCACAGGATTATAGCAGACGTTAGATTTTGGCGAAAACTGCAGTTTTCGCCAAAATCTAACGTCTGCTAAAATCCTGACTTACCTATGTTAGACATAGGGGTGGATTATGCTGATACGACCACAGGGTCGTATCAGCAAAGTTATCGCCGCTTTGCAGGGAACATCGCTGGGAAACCAGCGATGTTCCCTGCAAAACGGCGATAACCTCGCTATCTCTGGAATTTCTATCGCCCTGGAGAAACGCGTTGTTAATAACGCGCTACCAGGGCGATAAATTCCAGAGATAGCCTGCGATAGGAATATCATCGCTAAGCACGGCCAGCGATAATTATCGCTGGCCGTTGATAATATGCCCCGTGATCTCTCCAGAACAATGTGTGGCTCCTCGGTAAAATCTAATTTATGTCTTTCTAAAACTTCTATATACTCATCAAAATCTACAGGCTGCATTCCTTGCGGTGGCATCATTGGGGGTAAATTATCAAAAATCGTTTGCGTTTCATTCAAACCCAACAAATTTAACAACAATCTTTGTTTTCACCAGGTGAAAATGCATTCCCATCAACAGCAACCATGTTCATTGGTAAACAAACCAAACCCCTTACTGCACCTCATTGCTTGCTCCCCTGGGTGTTTTTTTTTAGAGTTTTATATAGCGCCAACTAGACCCGAAGATATCGGGTATCAGAGCGCTTTACATAGCACCAGTTTCGTTACATGAGAGAGAACACATTCATTTTTGTTAGGCACGTTTTGTTCGGGTTTTGTAACTGTGGGTGTGGTGGAGTCCATTATCGCTGCATATTCACTTAAATGTGTGGTAAACAGCGTAATAGGTAAATAATATTACTTTTTGAGAATGAACACTGAATAATATGAAAAATCAGTACCTCGGGTATGTAAAGCTTTGAAGGAGTTTATGCCAAGGAAGTTGCAGAGGAAGGATTAGAAAAACAAGCATTTGCAATGCAATAGGTCTCGCATTTACGAGAGTTTGAGCTATTGGCATTGTAAATGACAATGCATTTTCTGTATGTGTTGATTTTTAAAACATAAATAAAAGGCACTGTCATTTACAATGCCAATAGCTTAAACTCTCGCAAATGTGAGACCTATTGTATTGCAAATGCTTGTTTTAGCTTGTGTACTTGCTGCGGCACTGAAGGAATCCATTAAAAAACACATGACAGCGGGCATTTCGTTAAAAAAAAAACTAAAAAAGACATTATTTGCTTGTGAGGTGACTGCCCTTCTTGGCAAGCAAAATCATATACAGTTTAATTACGAAGCAGCTACACAAAAAGCAGGATAAAGTACTATAACATCTAAAGTGCAACAAGCATGTTGTGAGTAAAAATATGAATTCAAAACTCCTTTTATTATCGATGAAAGCCGACTCTGCATTTCTGCATTTTATAACATTCCTTGTGCGAGGCTGGAAAAGAAGAATGAAGATGACAGGGGCAGAAGTTAGGGCACCTCTTTAGAACACTTTGCGTGAGATTTCAGACGGCACAGTGAGAAATGGGGTAAAGAAAAGTCATGCCCCCAGGCCTCATTCCATACACAATTTCATGTTTAGTGGAACATTTCTGTGCTGTTTTGAACAATTAGTCTACTGGTAGCAAACCTTAGCACGGGGCAATTTCCTCCATATGTGTCAGTGTATTTTAGCTGACCTACCACGAGGCTTGCTTCACAAACATCTTGCATTTCCAATCTGGGGGGAGGTGAGACAGAGCTAGAAAAATGCGCACTCATGGAATCACAAAAGAAAACCGGTGGAGGCTGCAGCAGCCATAGGACGGCAGAAGGGAGGAGGAGGCAGCTGCAGCCAAAACAGACCTCGGTCTTTGAAATCACAGCAAATGTGGCAAGATAAGAGCAACAGTTACAGCCCTGTTTACAACAGAGCTCTGTAAACCCCAAGCACTGGTCTCCAGTGGTCCAGGTTAAAGAAAGAAATAGTGCTCACAAGCTCTGAGTAACAACACATGTAACAGGGGCAGTCCCTGAAAATGGGAGTAGCTTTTAAGCCCATATCCTAAATACAGCATGTCTCACAAAGACAGCGCAAGCGCTGCCTAGGCGATACCTAAATAGACGCTAAAACTAATGCTCTGCAACTAGGAGGTGGTCATAAGTGACAGGTAATGGGGTGGCTCCAGTGGTGGGAGCAGCCGCACCCTGAAGCGTGGCAGTGCTATACGGAGATTCAACAGCTTTACTGCTAAATAAATCAAAAAGGGAACAGTACCTCAAAGGCGGGGAACGGTCATGTCTCTAGGACAGTTGCAAGCCTGAACAGCCTGTTATTGCTCCACCTAGGTGGGAGCTACGTTCCACTGCACTCCAGTTGCAGGGAAGGCCTTTGTAAGCCTGTTGCATTTGCTGCATCAGTTGAGCTGTCACAATGTAACCCTGATGCTGGCTGATTAATCAGGAGGGCAGCCAGCTTAGGCCATTTCTTCATCGCTGGCTGTTCTTTGGTGCAGCCAGCTTAGGTCATTTCTTCATCACTGGTTGTTCTTTGGTGCAGTCAACTTAGGCCAATTCTTCGTCATTGGCTGCCCTTTGAGTCACTTGTAAGTTAACCCATGACCTTGTATACATATTCCTGCCACGTAATTTTCTCAAATGACAAACGTGTGCTGCTGCTTATTTTACTGGGTACGGAGCTGCCATTGTTGTGTTTACTACTGCACTGGGATTCAGGGAACATTGCCTATGGGACATCAGCGATATGCAAAACTCAGCAACCAGTCCATAAAAAAGGTTAGATAGGGAGAAAGAACATTCAGCTACCAAGGCACCCTTCTATGGAACTTTTACTACCCTGCAGTTAGAGAATTAGGATTCCTTCCTGAAAAGTCTGACAAATACACTTTTTAGGACTGGATGTTACTGGTAATTACCGCATCTACTCTGTCTACAGCTATACCCTTCTTTTTCTCTTCTCCGCCTATCCGCCCCCTATCTATCACGTTTTATTGCTTCTCTGTTTTCAGAGCGCGCTGAAGAGGCACTATAAGTGGTATTGAGTAATTCTTAAGTCATTTAATAAAAAAGTTAAATACAAAACCTATTTATTTTCTCTGGATCGATCATGCAATTGCATGATTCCATCTATTCATCATCCTTGAACATATAAAAAAGAAGTGTTGAAAGAAACTAGCTGAGACTTTTCTACAGAATGAACTGCACATGAAATAGTAGCAAGAGTGAAAAATAAATATACAAATTGAGGTGAAAATGTCCTAATAAAGGTAAATTCCATAAAATCAGGATCCAAGATAAAAGTCTTTTCTATCTATGGGGACGTTGCTAATTGAGTGATCGAGTTATAGTTAACATTTTTAGCCATAACCTTCTATACATTGGATTAAAAAAAATAAAAAATTCAATAAAACATGCTCTACCGACAATCAATCATTTACTGCTTTGGTTTACCAAAAAGAGCATATGCTGCACTGTTGAGGCCTATCACTGGTAATGTGCACACTGGCCAGGTCTGACATGGCGGGAGGGTGGAGGGAGGTTGGAGGGAGTAATTCAAAATTCAAAGGGCATCTGCTTCGACTTTGGCCACCACCTCTGTCCTAGTCGGTGGTGAGGCTAGGGAGCTACTTAGCAGGTAAGCAAAATGCAGAACTCCTGTAGCGTGCTGGCTAGCTTCTAGGTGCAGCAGGGTGCAAGCGCTGAAACAACATAGTTTAAAAACATTGACAAAGTCAAATAATACAGCTATTTTGCTTTGTCAATTTAATTTTACACATGTACAACAGTGTGGCTACTGTGCAGAATGGTTGAAAGTACATTTTAAAAAGCGCTATTAAGTGGTCAACGCTGGCGGCATACTGCTTTTTTTCTGAATGTCATCCATGCTGCACAGCAGCTGCACTGCTGTACAACAGGACTAAAAGAACATTGAGAAAGCCCAAAAAGCTCACATAGGCTAATCCTATTGTCTTTGTCAATCCTGGTTCTAATAGTAGTTAAAATCGGCAGTGGCTCTCTCAGATGTGCCTGCGCTTCAAATACAACACAAAAAACGTACAAACAAAATTACAAACAAAATCATGGGAAGACAATAATTAAAGAATTTCCAGTTTTCAAAAAGGATACTGCTAATACTAATGGCAGTCTATTTTACCTCCATTCGATAATAACATTTTCTTTGAACATTTCATCATTGCAAAAGGCATCAACACTGTATCTGTTCAAGATTGGTGCCCAGTTCAATAATTTCACCTCATATTTAATGTTTACTCAGGTGCGAGGGTTTTTGTTTTAGTCCTCCTTCTGGTTTGCTATGCTTGCAAAGTGTGCTGCAGCTTAAAGCTTTAAGTTTCGGTTGGGTGTGCAAACACAAACATTACTTTTGTATTAAGACTCTGCATATTTATAAAATGATGCTCTAAGTTGTAATAGTCAATAAACGCACAAACCCTTCCAGTCGGCTTATTTCCTGTCTGATCCCTGCTCCCAGATAATACATGGTCTCCAGCTTTTTCCTCGCTTTCATTCTTCATTAAATATTTTCTGATGGGGAAAATATAGGGCGATGTACTTTTATAGAGACGTCATGCTCTGTAGACACCGTTTAGAAGAGGACACCAGATGACAACGTCTACGTCACTAGTATTGCCTCGCGTTCATTGGGGTAAAGTTCAGCAGCTGTGTCAAGGCTGCGAATAGGCTGAAAGCATCTACGAAAACATTATCAGCCCATGGTTAGAGCCGTAAATGAGACATTGCATGGCTTGCATAATGTCGGTGTAGATGTGCCGCATACATTTTCGAAATATTTTCATAGTAACACAGACTAGAATTATGTTTTTGTAATGGATAGATAAACATCCGATAATTTTTGAACTGCTCAGAGTGTGCACGTTTCTGAGAGCAGAGCATTACTAAACACCCACTAAATAACAGGAGTGCAGCTCTGGGATGCAAACTCACTGCTCCTTTCCCGAGCTGATAACATTCCTGACAGTGCTGTGGAGTAGAGCTGATGTTTTATTTTTTAAAAGCGTTGTGACGCGGTAAGTACTGGCCGCGCCATAGCACTTTCTTTGTTTATTACGGGGGAGGGCGGGTCGACAGGTAACAAGGAGGAAGGGATGGGGAGTCGGGGGGGGGCAACATAAACAACAGAGGGTGGAAGGGGGTTGGGGCATAACGGAGGGGTTTCTATAGCGGCCACCATTGTCCTGGCTCCTTACTGCAGGCACGAAGTGCTTTGCTTACATTCAAGCACATCCTGTCTGCAGTAAGAGAAACTCAATAAAGAAAATAGTGCTTACTGACTAAATAAAGCATCCAGTGTAACAACCGAAGTGAAAAGGGCTGGTTGCCACGGCAGGTTACAATTGAAGACTTGGCAGTACTAAGGAGGGACCAGCAAGCCTGTTAACGAATCAGAAGCCAGCATTTACGAAGGACAATGACACAAGCCAATGACAAATATTGGCGGAGAGTGGGCGGGGCCTCTAATCCATACTCCACCACAACAAGTCTCGCAGAGCAGCGCATGCGCGCTGACTCTAGGCTCAACCTAAAAATGACTGGTTCAGGAACAGGCTGTTTACAGATTACAATAGAATTCATGTGTGGTGTGACCATGCATGTGTAAAATTTAGATCACTGTCAGTTCCCAAACCTATTTGTTCATTGTATCAAACAGCATAGGTGATATAATTACTGCTTCTAGCATAGTCCTATTTATTAGATGCTGAAAATTAAGGTACCAGATCTGTCCAACAAAGGGTGTAGAAATACCACAGGACATTGGCGGCAGCATCTGCAAACTTTTGGGGGAGGGTAGTGTTGGGGGGGGGCAGAAGTTCCTCTTAAACAGTTCTCGACATGACGCCATGGCCTATCCTCAAACGGTGAATAAACAAGATGGTGTCCTGCTCTTGGGTTTCTGATGTTTTATTTTTTTTTACGGTTATTCAAGTTTGTTTAATAATAACTTAGGGTCAGTCAAAGAATAATTTCCTCTGATGTCATCAGGGTGAAATATCATGATTTGTTACTCCATGTGAAGTCATTGGCTCAAAGGGAGTGTGTTATCAATTCAGCTCTCCCTGGGGCTTTGCTGAGGCCATGTCACTGAACTAAAATGTACAGTTTGGAAGAACTAATACAACGCATTTGCTGCACTCCATTTTGATTCCAAATCATGATGTAAATAAACTAGATGAATAATATGAGTGCCGCAAGTAGGGGTTTGAGACACAAGAATGCTCCGAAAGACAGAGAATGCCAACGGACTCAAATATGGAACGTATCGCAATAAGAAGCGGATTAAGGGAAGGTATTTTGACAATCTATGAATATCAAGTGGAGGAAAGCGACGTCGCACAATCTATCTTCACAGCCACTTCAACTTTGCCCTCTTGTCCTGACTCAATAGGTTCTAATTGTCTGAAAACATGATCACCGCATGTCTTAATGGGACGGCAATAAGAGCTTCGAGTGATCTGCCTGTGTTTGATCTTTCTGGCTTCTCAGAAACATCCGCACACTCTTCTGAACCGGTAATCAATCGAGCACTTCTGTGCTGAGATAGAGATCTCGGGCAAACGGCAGAGCAATAACGCGGCGTGCTTGCTGCAAGATGCTCTCGGCGCCCTGACATTGAGAAATGAAACCGAGAGCTGTAAAGCCGTCTGCGGACGGGAGGACATCACTATTCGGCGAGATTATCTCAAACGAGAAAGTCTTGGGCACAAAGTAAGGCTGTTCATTCGAGAAGCAGTTTCTGTGAAAGCCATCAGCTAATGTAATCTTTACACGGTAAATGAGAAACCGGCAAAACATATTGAAGGATAAGACGGTATTGGGACACAGTACATCAGATAACATCAAACTAAAAAAAAAACAGCCCAGAAATGTTGCAGCCTCTATCCCGAATGAAACTGTCTAAATCAACCAGTGGTGCGCGCGCACCACAGAGGAGCGGGGGCCAGGGAGCGCGGCAGCTGCAGCGAGGCGAACGCGCGCTGCTGCGCGTTCTGGCCACCGTCGGGAATGGGAGGAGCGAAGGCGGGACAAGCGCCTGCCTTTGCCCAATCGCATGCCGTTTTTAAAAAAAAAACGCACGCTACAGCCAATGAGGGCTTCTGAAAACAAAACAACACGCACGAGCGTGTGGGTCGTTTTCAGAAGCCCTTTCTAAAGGTCTTGCGCTGCGCGAGCAGGGCTGCGCACTGTAACGCTAGGCGCGAGACCTAATGAATGCTTATGAAACTTCAACAGTAGGTGGTGCTGTTACACAAGAAAATGGTGTGCCTTCGCCAAACATCATAACTGTAAAGGAAGAAATCTCGTGTGCGGGAAGATAAACTCACAGGGGAAGAGCGTCGTTGTCAGGAACACCGGTCTGAACACAGGGACACAGGTTCACCGGTGTAGGATGAGAACACCACCAGGGTATGCAAAGACACTCGTTGCCAAATTGAAACAAGCATTTGCAATGCAATAGGTCTCGCATTTACGCTAGTTTGAGCTATTGACATTGTAAATGACAATGCCTTTTTTTGTTTGTTTTCGTTTTTTAAAACATAAATAAAAGGCATTGTCATTTATAATGCCAATAGCTCAAACTCACGTAAATGCGAGACCTATTGCATTGCAAATGCTTCTTTAACACTGCAGCGTTCTCCAGGGTGTCACTGGGGCATATTATCAACGGCCAGCGATAATTATCGCTGGCCGAGCTTAGCGATAATAGTCCTATCGCAGGCTATCTCTGGAAATTATTGCCCTGGTAGCGCGTTATTAACAACGCGTTTCTCCAGGGCGATAAAAATTCCAGAGATAGCGAGGTTATCGCCGTTTTGCAGGGAACATCGCTGGTTTTCCAGCGATGTTCCCTGCAAAACGGCGATAACCTTGCTGATACGACCCTGTGGTCGTATCAGCAGAATCCACCCCCTATGTTAGGGATGGCTAAGTCAGGATTTTAGCAGACGTTAGATTTTGGCGAAAACAGCCGTTTTCGCCAAAATCTAACCTCTGCTAAAATCATGTGGGCTGCCTTGTAAATATCGCGATGTGAACATCAGCGATATTTGCAACGTAGTCCATCCGGGGTACGCCCAGTAACACCCACTTTGCATCTCATTAGAGATGCAAAGATGGACGTTGGGGGAAAGGGCGATAATGCAAGGATTCACGCGATAGCGTGACCTTGCTGATTAGGCGATAGAATTATCGCCGCTTTTCGTCCGAAACCGGACGCAAAAGCGGCGATAATTGTTTATCGCCTCGTTGATGATATGCCCCACTGATTTTAATGCCGATAGTAGTGTACTAAGTGTAGCTACGTGTTGTATAGCGTTGCAGTAGCTACCGTTTTGCCAAGTTGTACGCTGTATTATAGACACAAAATAAAAATGATATAAGGGTGAACATAAGACAAAAAACAGAAGACAAACGACATCTTTGTTTAACTGATACCGCACCCTGAGGCATATGAGGCAGCTTGTATGTTCACTCAAGGAGTTTAATGCCCGCTGCAGAGATCCGCGTTTCACACATGTTAAAGGTTTGAATAGTGGCAGGGTCTGATCGGACCTTCATTCTTTCAAGGTCCATAATAAAACTGCAACTGAATTGAGTAATAATGTCAGCTCCTGCTAATTCGGCAAGAGACGGCTCGGTTCAGTGTTTGGTGGTGGTGGTCAAGGGGGGGGTAGGGGGTGTGAACATTTCTTCGAGAGGATTCAAGGTGACAAACGAGTGATGTTCTTACTGTTTGATAGCCTCACAAACATGGCGCCTTACTGACACTTCAGGAGTCTATCTCAAGTGGAAAACTGGTGGATAAATGCATTTGGGGAGAAATGGTAATGGCAGTGAATGACCCACCGAAGCATGGTCAGTCAAAGTCAAGGTCAGGTCCAAACAAAGGTCAGTCTGCAGTAACAGCCAGGCTGGGTCACGGTCAGGCAACAATGATAATCAGTCGAAGTAGTGGCGAGTTGAAGCAACGGTCTGTCAATCACCTGTCAATGGTCAGCTGCAGGTCAAAGTAATGGTCAGTAGCAATAATGCCCAGGTGGAAGTAATGATCAGACAAAGCCGTGGGGTCGAGGTACTGAGATAAGACACACATTTATACTGTGTGGGTAAACATTTCACCTTCTTACTACCAGTAGAACACCTAAATACAAAAACTATCCATTAAAATTGACCAGCTAAAATTTGCAGAGGGTCTGCTATTGTGTTGCATCACGTCTCGCTCTTTCTTTAGTAACTGTTCATCCGTTTCAGCTAGAAACTATTTTTGTTGAAATCTGGGAGGAGATGGTGGTAACTACTGCAAATCTATAATTATGCGGAAAACGCAGCAGCTGCAAAATCGCATAATTCCAGCGACCCTGGTCATAGGGTGTCACTATAACCAAGATGCACAGGACCTCGAGCCTTTCCTCTAGCAAGCTCCTCAAAGCAACCGCGCTCTGTACTGAGCGCTACACAAATCGATAAACGTAAGGATCTTTGCCCAGGTTGGCGTCGCCCTTCCTTCCTGGTAGAAGAAATCCTTCTTTAAGACTATAATTTTCTCCAAAACCTTGAAGGGGGCCTTCTGTCTCCTGGCCCCATTAATCGATAGTTGAGACGAACGGTGGCCCACGGGGGACTTTCCCCGTATAAATAAGTAATATTCTGATTGGAACCGCCTCCGAAGGCCGGGCCCTTCCGAATATCACAATTCTCTTTCTGAACACCGAGGCCTTGGGAAGTCTGGTGAACGTTGGCCTTAGCGTCAGCCTGATCATGGGCTGCTTCTCAGCGCTTAGAAGAGAGCTGTCTTTCACAACAAAGTGGTCATGAACCCAGGCATTCTCTGCCTTACACACACTCATGTTCAACTACGCATTCACATGTGTATGCACTCTTCCACTTACGCACCCAAGCACGCCAACATACTTCATTGATGTACTCACTCGTGCACCCATGCGCTCTCACTCACATCCACAGTCCTTCATTCTCTTACTAACAAGCCACACACTCACACTCATTCATACATCCAGACACCCACTCGTTCACAGCAGGGCACTCACTCAAATGCAGACAGGATCGTACACTGACACATTCTCAGGCAATTACTCGCTGACAGACACACTGGCACAATCAACCTCGCGTGCTTATACTCACACACTTGACACTTTCGACTCACTTTAGCAATGATAGAGCCACAAAATAAAACGCTGAGTTTGTCCAGCCGCAGCTTTCTCTGCAAACCCTTGTGTGCACTGAAAAGGCAGGGCTGCACCTTTGCTGACTATGAATACTAGCCGTAAATAAAATACACCCAAACTGGGAGAGCCCTTCAAAAATAACTCCTGTGAACTCTGTGAGTCTACACCCTTAATGACAATCCGCCTCGAGGCGCTACAGTTCGCAGGTCAACAACAAGCATCGATCTCTTATCTTTATGGGGCCATGTGTTTCTAATTAGCGTGGAGGCGCGCACTGCCCCCGACCTCTCAAAGGAAAAAAATCTTGACGAAACCAAGATTTTTTTCCTTTGAGAGGTCGGGGGCAGTGCGCTCCTCCACGCTAATTAGAAACACATGGCCCCATAAAGATAAGAAAGTGCTTTGCGACAGACGCAAAGCAGACGAGCCAGTCCGGATGGGCCGGACCAAAAAGCAAAAGGGCGGCAACCAAAATACCCCATTTCCAATGGCAGGCCACCGTTTAGCATAAACGGTGACGCAAGCCAATGGAAATGAGGGGCGGGGCTTCGGGTCCCTTTCTAAAAACCCCTCATCCACAAAATCTCTCGCCGAGCGAGCAGCGCTTTGCGCTGCAACGCTAGGCGAGACCTACAAATGTGCCAGAGGCAGGATGACTTGGAGAAGCAGTTTATTCCTGAAAATACAGTCTGTGTACCGCTACACGGGGTCAAGAAACAGCAGCAGCTGACTTGCCTAATCAAACAATCAATCAATCAGACAGTATTTGTAGAGCGCGGTTAATCCCCTCTGGTGTTATCCAAGCGCTGAGGTCTTCAGGTCTTTTAGTCAACGAGGTAGGAGAAGAAACGACCTCCACTGTGGCTTTGGCGGATGCGGGGAATGTGGGTGAGGGCGAGGGAGAGGGAACGCAGTTGTCTGGCGGGTTGGTGATAGGTCAGGCGGTGGTTGATGCAGGCTGGTCCCTGGTCATGGATGGCTTTGTAAGCATGAGTTAGCATCTTAAACTGGCATCTCTTCTGGACGGGGAGCCAGTGGAGGCTTCTGAGGTGGGGGGGGGGGTGATGCTGGTCCTTATGGGGAGGTTGAGGATGAGTCTGGCTGCAGAATTCTGTATGGTCTGAAGTCGCTTGAGGAGTTGAGTAGTGGTGCCGGCATAGAGTGCGTTTTCGTAGTCCAGTCGGCTGGTGACAAGAGCTTTGAGGCATGCAGAGGGTTTGGAAGCAGGAGGAGGATACTGCGTTGACCTGTGCTTTCGTGGTGAGTTTGCTGTCCAGGATAATGCAGAGGTTGCGGGCGTGGTCCCTGGGGGTTGGTGTAGGTCCGAGTTTGGGGTCCACCAGGTGTCGTACCATGGTGAGGTTTTTCTCCCAAGAAAAGCACTTCCGTCTTGTCTGTGTTGAGCTTCAGGCAGTTAGATGCTTGTCATGCATTCCAGAAGTTGGTTCTGGTAGTGGTGGGATTTCTGTGAGAGAGAGGATGAGTTGAGTGTTGTCTGCGTAGGAGAGGATGTTGAGTCCATGGGTGCAGACAATGTCGGCCAGTGGTGGCATGTAGACGTTGAACAATGTAGGGCTCTGAGAGGAGACTTGGGGGATGTCACAGAAGATGCTCTTGGGCTCTGAGGCGAAGGACGGTAGGCAGATTCTCCGGGTGCGTCCTGTGAGGAAGGCGGCGATCCATTTGAGGGCGTCTCCCTGGATGTTGATGTGGTGCAGTCTTCTGATGCGGGTGTGGTGGGATATGATGTTGAATGCTGCTGAGAGGTTGAGTAGGATCAGGGCTGCTGTCTCACCTCGGTCGACGAGGGTTCTGATGTCATCAGTTGCGGCAATCAGGGCGGTCTTGGTGCTGTGGTTGGCGAAGCCAGATTGGGAGGTGTCAAGTAGGTTGTTACCTTCCAGGTGTTTGTTCAGCTAGCTGTTGATGGCTTTCTCAAAGACCTTGGCAGGGAACGGGAGGAGCGAGATGGAGTGGTAATTTTTTAGTTCACTGGGGTCAGCGGATGGTTTCTTCAGGAGGGGTTTGACCACTGCATGTTTCCATGCATTGGGGAAGATGGTTATGGTGATGGATGCATTGAGGATGGCAGTGAGTGCACTGCTGACTTCTTTGTGTCCAAGGTTGAAGACGTGGCTGTGGTATTCGGCATGGTGAGCGGCTTCCATGCAGTGAGCAGGTGGTTGTGGTTTGCATCTATTGGTGTCAGGAGGCGGCTGATGTTGGTGCGTTGAGGGTCAAAGTTGCAGTAGATGTTGGATATCTTGTTGTTGAAGTATTTGGCCATGGTGTCGCTGAGTGCTTGGGACGGGTTGACCGTATTCTCAGTGGCTGAAGAGCAGGAGAACTCTTTGATGAAGCTGAAATTTCCTCAGTGTGGTTGGTGCTCACTTCGATGCGGTCTGTAAGGGCATCCTTCTTAGCTTCTTTGAGACGTTGGCGGCATTTGCTGGGGGCTGAATTAAAGGTGGTGAGGTCTGTGGGATTCTTGTTGGAGCGCTATCGTCTTTCCAGTCATTTGCATTCACGTTTGTTGGACCGGAGTTCAGGAATGAAGCAGTTGGCGTGTTTGATGGATTTGCTGGTGTTGGCCGGCTTCATGGGGGTGACTAGGTTGGTGCAGTTGTAGAACCAGTTGGAGATGATCTGGATGGCCATCTCCAGGTTGCTGGTGGTGTCAGAACTGGTGAGGTTGAGGGAGGGTGTCCACACGGTCTCTGTAACTTTGTTCCATCTGCAGTGGGAGGAGCTGAGGAGTTTGGTGGCGGAGCCCTGGGAACCTGCGATGCTGAAGTGGACGATGCTATGATCGGTCCAGGTTAGCTCAGTGACAAGGCTGAACTTCACTTTGTCACTGGCTGTGAAGATAGGGTCCAGTGTGCAGTTGTGCCAAGTACCACGCATAGGGCGTACAACTAACGCATTTCAGTGTGGTGGTCCGCATCACCGCACTGAAATGCAATGTCATGCATCACAGACATAGCGCCTCCTGTGCTGTGAAGTTCTAGCACTGCTAATCGTGCACCATTAATGCAGATTGAAACTAAAGCTGGATCGGCAGCGCGCCCTGCGCGCTGCACCTGGAAGGCTTGGGGACTGGCTGAGCTACTCTGCAGCTCTTACTGCTACAATGTAACAATAGGATTCATGCAGCATTAATGATTTATTACATCCTGATGACTGACTTCAGGCAAGAGAACGGCTGCGCAAGCTGTTGGCTGCAGTTCATGAATTTAAGTTGTGGGAGCCGGCTGCCGCCAGTGGCAATGCCAGCGCTGCTCGCACCGCAGTAAAATTTGCCTAAAAGAATTAGAATGATCCCCGCAACCGGATCTGGGACTGGCCCCAACTCTAATAAGATTTTGCTTTCTAAATCTTAATAGCACTTTAGCGCGTGGTCAGTGCCAGCTGTCACTGGCAACGGCCCCTGCCGCCAGCCCCACGGGATCTACGTTGAGCGCGCACCCGGCTGCCCCCCATACCGCACTGGTACTCTGCCACAGGCTTGCAGAGGCAGGCAGCTCTGCTCTCTACTTGCAGCCGCTTCCTGATATACCTCCCTCACTGCACCAAGTCTGGTGTAGGTCGGCCCGCTGTTGAGGCTTGCCGGCAAGCTGCTTCCCGGCCTAGGCCTCTCACATCCTGCTTTGGAGACTCGGCCCAGGTCCATGTGGGACAGAGAGGTCCTGGACTCCAGAGTGCACAGCGCAGCAGGATATGTTTGTTCGTGGTGATGACACTTACTTGCAGTCACATGGCTGAGTTTAAAGGAAGGTTGTCAGCTGCCTGGCACCAGATAGGTTCCGGGCACAGCGTCAGGCAGGGCCGGACTGGCCGTAGCGGGCACCGGGCGTTTCCCCGGTGGGCCGCTAGGGTGGGGGCCAGTTTTGGGCCCCTGGGGGCCGGTTTTGTTACCGGGGGTCGGCAATATCGGCCCCCTGTACCAAAATCGGCCGAAACCGGCCCTCGCAAACAGCTCGGCTGCACCCCCCAACCCCCCAGGGGGGGCGGCCGAGCAGTTTGCCAGGGCCGGTTTCAGTTCCCAGTCCGGCCCTGGCGTCAGGTGAATGCACCAATAAAAAAAAAAATGTTTGATTCCTCAAATAGTTATTATTATAATTGTGAAAAGTAATTTGCAATTCGGCAAATATTAAAGTGATTTACTGTTATCAAATTGTATTCTTACTAATTTGCTTCTTAATTGACACCTAGGAGACAGCTTGCATATTGAAGCATTATCTGGACCCAGGTCATAGAGAGGTGAATAGTTGCTATGGAAACCGGCCTGGGCCTGGCAAAGTTGTTTTGTGTGTTTCTGGTTAGAGTAACACAGAGCGTTCTCTGGGTCCAGCCTGACAGCCCTGTGATTTTAGACACACAGGCTAGCTTTCACTATTATCAGCCCAGTGCAGAGGAATCGGGGCAAAATGTTTTCTGGATAACAGGTTTTTCTTTTACAATTTGATATAGCATCACCTCAATCCAAAGCTGTTGAACCTTTTTACATGAGCACCAGTTACATTACACAGGCTCGCATTATTTTTGTTCCAACATTAAATTAAATTGGAAAGGAACCTCGACTGACTGCAAAACCTCCTGATCAGGGAGGAAAGGTTAGAGGCACAATTTAACAAACACTTTAATTCCCCAATCTGCAGGTCAAGCAACCATAACCAATCCCTTAAAGAACCCTTCTGATTCCTCCAAAGCACACAACTCTATAGATGCAATGCTCCTGGGATCTGGTGCCTGCCGTAGCAGTCCTGATGAGTGACCTAATCATCAAAGCAACATGCCAGCATCTAAGGCTCTGGAGGCTTGACTCGAGCTCAGTGACGACAGCTGGTGCAGCAGGCACCATTAGCTTGAGGGACAGTCCGGCCCCCAAAGAGCCACATTCGTGGCTGAGGTATTACCAAAGAACCAGCCATTTGAAACAGTTTAAAACCTCAGCAATATAGTGAGTAATTCTGTATTCACTACAGTGAAAATCGCATTAGAAATGCAAAATCAGTTATTGGCCTTCTAGTACAGGGAATTTACAGCACTTTCTAGGTCTTTTGTATGCCTTCTCACTGCTCAGAAGTGGATAGTTACCGATATTTCTCTCTTTACATGGACTTTATTCTGAAGGTGTCACACATTTTGAACTACAATGCCGCTCAAATGCAATTAATCTTTGGAAATGCTACATATAAACAATCTGAAAACTTGGCAGCTGGGTGTAATTTCTGATATTTATATGCTTCCCTCTTCTTTATTGCTTGATTTTGCTTGCGAGAGAGTGTCACTCATAGTCATTGAATGTCACTCATAATTACACAGAAATCCAGAAAATGTAACACATAACCAATCTGAAAGCTTGGCAGCTATGAGTGTGTGTCCTGCGCTGTGTGTGGGGCAGGTGACCAGCTTTGTGAGGCGGATGTTTCTCATTCTTTTCAGGAGGTTGGTGGAGTTGGCTTCTTTAGAGTCACCAAGGTGGAAATTGAGGTCACCGAGGAAGATGTAGTGCTTGGAGTTGATTGCTAGAGGGGCGATGAATTCAGAGATGGCATTACAGAAGCTGGGGCAGGGACCCGGGAGTCTGTAGGTGAGGGTTCCTCTGATGGTTGTCTTTGCTTCAGTTTGAATTTGGAAGCTGAGGTGGTCCATGATTGATGTGGTGTCAACTTCGGTGGTGGTGCATCGGAGGGTTTCCTTGCGGATGATGGCAATGCCTCCTCCGTGATTGTTGGTGCAGTCTCTGTGTATCATCTTGTAGCCACGGCTCATTGTGGTCGCAATGTCAGGGGTTGAAGAGGGGTTGAGCCAGGTCTCTGTGATAAAGATCACGTCGGAGTGAGGGTGGGGATGGTGTCCCAAATTTCTGTGGCAGATTTGCAGAGGGAACAATTGTTAAGCAGAATGCACTGGAGTTGTTCCGGGGTGTCAGAGGTCTGCTGGACGGGGGTTCCTGTATTGCATGTGAAGCGGCAGGTGAAGGGTTCTTCCATTGCTCGTGGAGATGCAGCAGTTGTTGTTGCGACGTCTGGGGCCAGGAGCTTTGCAGTGGAGTATAGGTAAGTGGCTGGATGGTCAGGATTCCTGGTATGGTCCAGGCGCGGAAGGGCGGGATGGGTTTGCCTTTGGCAAACCTTCGGCCTAAGGGCAGAAGCTATTTATAAACACACAATGGAATGGAATGCGCTACAGCAGAGGGAAGGAAAATTTGGTAACAATGGCATCAAAAACAGAGGAAAATAAAGTCCCATTTAATGGAAACTGGAGGACGAATTGGGAGGCAATTGTGCATAAACAAAAGCTCAATGTATGGAGCTAATGGCTGACGGATGACTTCTAAATGAAACTTACATTTTATACAAACTATAGTTTAAACAAATTCTAACCCGGAGGGGGTCGGCAAGAGCAGTTGCATAGGCTGGGCCCCAAGGAGTGCATTAATTTCAACATTGCATGTAGCCACAAGAGTGAAAGCTGATGGATGGGTGCTGTTCAATAAAGCAATAGTTTAAAGTGTGAAGGCAGGGGCTTTTATTGCCGCATATAGGTCTGCATGTATTTACCCACCCTCATCAGACAAGGGTCTATGGTGCTTGTCACGGCTTCATGCATCAGAAAGCCCGACTCCACACCCAGTGTGGTCATCATAGAAGATTTGGCTCTTGTGGGTCCCAATGCATGAATCAGTAAATGCGGAGTTGGGTGCCCGGTAGCATGTGTGGTAGAGGCCTCACATAGTGCAAGATGGTCGTGGGCCCCACAAACCCTTCACAGGGGGCTCCAACTGAGGCTGCATCCGATAAAGGGCCTTTGTATTCAGGGGAAGTGTTCATACATGCCAACATTTAAGAACATGAATGTAGGAGAGTTTGAAAAAGAAATTGGAGAATGCATTTTCCTCATTGACTTACATTGAAGCAGGGGCAATTTCAGGAGAGAGACAGCTAAAATAAAGTCATATTTGGCTTAAAAAAACCTGAGTCTCCCATCTGTATGAGTGTTGTAAATTCCCCACTGTGCTCTGCATGTTACAGTAAGAATGGCTGCGGCGCCCCACATAGGTGGGAGAGCCACAGGCGAGTCATCGCCTCACAAGTCCTGAATAAGGCAGGAGAGTAGACAGGGGCCTAGGAGGAGCCCCTCACACATCAGTTGTCCCTTCTGCATACCCAGATCACCACCCAGTCAGACAGGCGGCAGGCAACATAAATTTCAACACCCCTTCCCCCCAGGAAAAAGGGCCTGTCAACACAAGAGGCCACCAATGCACTCTCACCTGCCTGGGGGTCTTGAGGCTGAAAAAGTCAATAGGTTGTCTCCAGGGGAGTGGATGATGTCAGTTGTGGCCACCACTCTGGCAAGAGTACAGGCCTAAAACAATAGTGATAGCTGTGTTAAAAATCACGAATCTGGCATTCCTGCTCTTTACACCCCAATAGTCCGGTGGTGCAGAGATAAGTAGCTGGCCTCCCCACCTCAGATGACCCTGGATTACAGAGCTGGATGTAAGAGCCCACTTAAAATGTGTCCTCCACATTGGATGGTAGGGCATGCCCTCCTCCTTGTTTCAAGTCACTGCTAAAAATTAAAGACTTGTTGCCAACCCTGCCTAGCGCCAGACACATCGTCAGTTTGTTGAAAGCACTGAAATATACAGGCTGCTGCCAGGGGGGTAATGCAAAATGATAACACCTTCTAGCATGGTTACCCCCACTATGTGCCTGGTGTCAGTATGTTTTTGACTAGTCTGACTTGGATCCTGCTAATCAGGACCCCAATCACTGTACTTTCTCCCTAAAGTGACTATGGTAAGTACTTCTGTACATCCACAAATGGCTACTGGTGTACCCTTGTAAGTCCCTAGTCTATGGTATTAAGGTACCCAGGGCATAGGTACACCAGGGGTCTCCCATGGGCTGCAGCATGTATTGTGCCACCCATGGGAGTCCACTTAAACTGTGACTACAGGCCTGCCATTGCAGCCTGTGTGAGTTGGGGCTAGCACCACTCACCAGAGATATAAGTCTCCTCATAACTGGGGTCTCTACACTTACAACCTATAAGTCACCCCTATGGCAAGCTCTTCAGTCTTGAGGGCAGGGTGCTTGGTTATAAGTGTGAGGGTGCCCCTGCATGAGCAAGACACCCCTACAACCCCCAGAGTTGTTTCTCCAGGCTTTGTAAGTGCAGTCAGCCATTTTAATAAATATAGTGGACATCTGTCATTACGAGATGTCTAACTTTATAGTGGCTGCACCGAACCCGGTCATGTTTGGTATCAAGCATGTTGGAATCCTACCCCAACACTGATTCCATTGTTGGAAGTATGATCCCATGTACTGTGGGGCTCCCTTGGGGTACCCCCCTGTACTACCGGTAACAGCCTTTCAGGGTCTGACAGCAAGCCATTGCTGCTGGCGACCACAGATTCTGTCCTCCTGATGCTGAGCCAAGCTCGAGCAGGGGATGGTAAAACAATAGGTTTCCTGTCACAGGGAGATGTGACCACCTCCCAGACAGGACTTAGTGTATTGGGCTGGGCTGCGGGTGATTGCCAGCGCCACCAGACTGCTTTGAAGGGCACATTGCTGCCCTCCTTGCATACTCCAGTTTGAGCAAGTTCAGTGAGCCCTTAGCTCCCATTCAGGCGTGAAACTGGACAAAGGACATGGGAGCATCCTTCCCTGTGTTCAGCCCCTCCTTTGGGAGGGACCCCTGAGTCGTTTCAACCCTTTCGCTATGGTACTAAAGGGCTGACCTGTGGGTGGCTCTTCGGATTACTCATGGGACAAGACTGAAGCCTGAAACCACGTCACTCTTCGACCGTCTGGACACTTGGACTTCGCTGGATTTCGCCTGGAACCGAGAGTACATCAAGGAACACTCCTGCCGCTCCTGGTCTTGCTGTTTTGCAAGTGTTCTTCATTGTCTGTGCTTTTTCCAGGATCTTCAACAGACCTGTGGGCATCAAGAACACCTGAAGTAATCTCTCTTAGAGTGAAAGAGTCACTCCCCTGCATCTGCAGGCACTGCAACAAAGCTGACCGGTCTGCTTGACCTGACGTCCCACGGACTTCAAAAGGCTCAGCAACACAGGTGGTAGTTCTGCACCTCCCTCGAGGCCTGACCTGTCCTCTTTGGAATTTTGAGGCCAGTATCCCTTGTCAGAACCACTGAGATTGAAACCCTGTGCACCATTTCGACTTGCTGTTGCCAAGGCTTGTTGGCTCTGCACTCAAGATCATTCACTAGATGTGTCTGGCCCTCTAGCAAAAATCCTGGAGCTAGCAGTTGACCCCAAAGAATCTGGCACACTGGGTCCTCCCTGCAAGGACCTCATGATTAGTGGGAACACCAGATTCTTTGGCGTCAACCGCCAGCTCCAGGATCTTCGCTAGAGGGCCAGGCACATCTAGTAAGTGAAATTGACATGACCACCAAATCCTGTCAATGCCCTTCTTTTGTGTCCTTGGAGAACTTCTTAAGGAAAGTAGTCATGTTTTTGTCGACCTCTGGTGTGTCGGTCACTTTATCATCCAGAGTCGGTCAGGGACATTCAGAGCGAAGCCTAGCCTGAACCTCCCTGTCAAACTCTTTGCAGAGGTGGGCTTGCATATTTGAGGCCACTTCAGGGTGTGACGTCCAGTCACTAGATTTGGGGTGAACAATATCGGCCAGGTTAAAGTCTACAAGATCAGCATGAGAGATGTCTTGGGGAGGGGGGAGGAAGGATCATCATCCCTCTGCTGAACTATAAGGTCAGGGTAGAAAGCAGATTGGACCTAGAGCACGTGCTGTGCATATGTTCCATCATGAATGATTGTGTGAGACGGGCAAAAGTGTTAGAAGGGGGCGTTTTTTCGTCTGGGGAGTTAGGGAGTGTCTTAGAGAGACCAGGAGTAGGCTTGAGAAGATGAGCGGGAATAAGAGGGGGCAGAATCGGGACACGCTCTGCAATAAGGGGAAGCTGCCGGGCAAAAGGTTGCAGGGGCAAGGCCAAGGCCTTGTTCATTGAGTTCTGGACAGAGGCAACAAGGGCTCTTGCTAGTTTTTATTTTTTATTTTTATATAGCGCAAACACGACCCAAAGATATCAGAGTGCTTTACATACGCACCAGTTGCGTTACAGATGGACACATTTGTTTTTTCTCTGCACGCTGAGATTAAATGATTTGCCCAGAATCACAGGATGTACCAGGTACCATCAGGGGGGGTACAATAAAATCCCAATAATGTGGATTTGCCAGAGGTCAGCACCTCGTCTCCAGACTGGTTCCAAAAATTATTTTTTCGCTCTCAGGCAGGCAAACCAGGGATTGTTGGAAGAATTTCTTAGGGCGGGACTGGGCTGTTCACTGCCGGCATGTGGGAGAGGGAAATGGAGAACCACCCCAGTGGGATACCAGGAGATCAAATTGCAGGGTGTCAGTACCAAATTCCCCCAGGAGAGGCCCAAGTTGCCCGGTTTTGCTGACGAAACAGCGGGGAAAATCTTTGAAGTCTCCAGTGGCTCCACACGGCTCTCCCGATTGAAGGGAGGTTGCGTGGGGGCAAAGGCTAGGCTGCCGACAGGCAGCACAGAGTGAGGTCAGAGGCAAGGAAGGAGAACAATCAGCTCATAGAACGCTGTCAGCGCCACACATCTTCCAATGCTGCAATTAGAAAACAGAGCTTTACCAACACACAACAATGTAACAGACACATATAAAAATGGAATGGAAAGAACACTAAGCTTGACTACAGCAACAAAGAAAAATGAGCTTTCTAGTGGGTTGACTATATCATAGGGTCTGATGGGCCCTGATTGGTTTAGGGTTAATGGGAAATGTAGTTTGTTGTTTACTATTATTTTATTGGCTGCTGAAATTTTGCACTAAATTTAGAGAAGCATAATTTGAGCCTCCGGTCCTGCAATAGAATAGCATCCGCAGCTGGCAGCTTGTGCCTGACATGGGACCAACGCCCTTCGTCCTTTATAAGGCAAACATTAAAAACAAGCCCTGGCAATGGCAGTAGGTCTGGCTTTAAAGGAATGTTGATTGGTAATGTGAAGCATTACTGGTAAATAGCATGGGGATAAATATGTATTTGTGTGGAAGCAAAGAACTGTAAAATAATATTGATGGAGGTTAAAAGGCCAGGTGACAGTAGCACTGTCAAGCCAGACCTAAAAATCCATACATGTTAATGACTGCCCTCCGGCTCCTACCTGTGCTGCTGCCAGAAAAAAACAACATAAATTATCTAGTTATCCAAGACACTTCAATAGCATTCCAATGTCACGTGTGCCCCTGAAAGTTGAAGCTGGATAAATAAGCACAATGATCACAGCTTTGTGGAAGGGCAAGCACTTTTTTTGAGGACGCTCACAACTGATGCCAAATCAAAACATGTGCTTCTGCCTCCCAACAGGTGGGCGGAGCCAAACCCCTCTCTAGGGATGCTCACATAAGTGTCTAGCTACAGTTGTGCTGTCAAGCAGACCATAAAAATCACTGTGTAAGGTGGAGTGCATGGTAACGTAGCAGCATTTACACCACTGCCAACAAATCAGGGCAACGTAGAGTCTTCAAGTGACTACTCCCTGGCACTACCGTAGAAAAGTGAGGTGTTAATATCGCTCTATTTCCCCCCGGCAAATGTGGAACCCACCTTCTGAGCCATTGTAGATATAATATCCTCCCTTCCCCAGAGCCTGACTGTGATTGGTGGGGACTTTAATGCAGTCTTAGAACCCGCTAGGAATGCCACGGGGACACCATCTCCCCATAGAAAGAGGGGCGCAAAACAGCTTACGGATTGGGCATCCAAATTGGGCCTCTGATGTCTGGCGCATTTGGAATCCCTGAACACTCCAGCATACCCATACATCTGCTGCACACCACACCCATTCCCGAATTGACCTCTTCTTTATGCCAGCTCCCGACTGCAGGATGGTCACAGATATTCAAATTCTAGCCCGAGGCATATCGGATCATTCCCCACTCCTCCTCCAGCTGGGGGGCCCCACGGGCGTTCCACACCCTATATGGAGGCTGATTGCCTGGTTTCTTCAAGACCAGGAATATAGGAAGATGATTGAGGGTGAACTTAAACAATATTTCCACAATAATGAGGGCACAGTGCAATCTCGAGGTACATTGTAGGAGGCGGGTAAAGCTAGAATCCGAAAATATGCTAAAGGGTTCCTTAAACACAAACGATTAAGGCAGGATCACCATATCTCCCAGCTAGAGACCCGGGCCCTTCGCCTAGAACAGACCGTGGCTGCGGCAGATGGAGAAGCTGAACGCAGGCAGCTCCAGTTACTAAGGAAAGAGATTAAGCACATATCCCTCGAATCTGCCAAAATGTTATGGAGGTCCTCGGCTGCCCGGGTCTCCGGCTGGGGAGACAAAAATAGCAAGTTGCTGCACTGGCTTGTTTCCCACCCCCTGGCCAACCGGATAGTTCCGGTAGCCCGAGATACTCCGGGACGCAATTTTCACACCCCCGCAACAATTGCACAAACATTTGCAGAATACTACACGGAGCTCTACTCAGCAGACCAGTCACAGACGCTGGACTCTAAATCTCTCTTTCTGCAGGAGATCCCCCTTCCGAGGCTCTCAGTGAGGGAGGCTCAGGCCCTGGATGAATCCATCTTGGGCGAAGAAATTTGCGAGGCGATCTCGCTACTTGCTACCTGTAAGACCCCCGGTCTGGTTGGTCTCCCTGCAGAGTACTAAGCGGCATTCCGAGAAATCCTGATCGCACGATTACACGCCCTATTTGAGGAGGTACTGGAGAGAGGCGCCTTTCCCCCCGAAACTGACATGGCCACGGTCGTGGTTATACCTAAAACAGACCTTCCCTCGACCTCATGCTCCCACTAACGCCCGATCTCGCTTATAAACACTGAAATTAAAATATATGCAACCATTATCGCCACCTGTCTCAAGAGGGTACTCCATACTCTCATACACCCTGATTAATGTGGCTTCATGCCACATCGAAGTACAAGGCACTGTCTGAGACGCCTCCATGTGGCCCTTGCTCGTCGCCACCTCCTCTCTCCTTATTTGGCCCTACTGCTACTCAATTTTGAAAAGGCCTTTGACACGGTTGTCTGGCTATACCTAGGTAATGTGCTAGAGAGAGCGGGCTTCGGCCCGCAATTCAAAAAGCTGGTCAGGGTCCTCTACTGAAACCCATCAGCCAGGGTCCTCATCAACGGGGCACTCTCAGAGGTCTTCCCTATCAGGAGAGGAACCCAGCAGGGATGCCCTCTGTCTCCCCTCCTCTTTGTCCTAGCAATTGAGCCCTTAGCTTGTCTCATTCGGGCAGACAGGCAGATACAAGGATGGTGCTGGCAGGGCCCCCCATGAAGACCGCATTGCCTTATATGCAGATGACGTCCTGCTCTTCCTTGCAGACCCAGTGCACTCGGGCCCTAGATGCCTCCAGATCTTCCAATCTTTCGAGGAAGCATCGGGCTTGTGCCTTAACCCGGCCAAGTCAACCTTGGTGCCCCCCATGTTTTGAGAGAGTGTGTAGATTGGCAAACAATCATCACCTTAAGACGACTCTCTTTCAAGTATCTTGGTATCTGGGTCGCGCTTCTGGTCCCTTAATATTAACCCTCTGCTTAAACGTACAAAAGAAGACCTCCGTCTGTGGCAAACTCTTCCCCTCAATTGCCTCGGTAAAATCACCCTATTCATAATGATGGTACTCCCCGCCTTTTATATGTGATCCAGAACCTCCCAATCCATCTTCCCCGTAGCTGGTTCTGCAGATTGGATGGTATGATCTGGGATGGCTCGAGGTCATGACTAGCCCTTGCACATTGCCAGAGGGCTCCATATGAAGGAGGTATGGGGATGACGAACCCTTTCCTGTAGTATTTCGCCACCCGTCTCTTGGTGATCCACGATTGGTTCACAGTGGATGGTCTGATTCGGCCTACTGGCTGGAATTAGAGAGCCTCAGGTTTCCCCGGGTCCAAGGTAGGCTCTATGGGGCCCCGATTCCCCACACTCTGCTGGCGGTAACTCGAACGGCCCTTCAGGCGTGGCGCTCAGCACTGCGGCACATTCACTGGGAGGCCAAAATCACATTACTGACGCCCCTCTGGCATGGTACTTGGTTGAAAGAAGTGGGGACTTTGATGGGTTTCCGGAAATGGGACCTAATAGGAATCACACACTTAGGAGATGTATGGAAGGGAGTAAACCTGTCCTCCTTCCAAGACCTGCAGCATGCGTACTCCCTACACTCCACTCAATTGTATAAGTACCTCCAACTCCGGCACGCTATCACCCTTCACATCCCCGAAAATACTGCAATCCCAGAGTTCTGCCCGTTAGAAGCTATGCTCCTCATGGGTAATCTAGGGAAAGTGGGAGTGTCTCAAATCTATCGGTCTCTGATAAACAACTCCCCGTCCACCCTAGACTCTCTCAAGACCTGCTGGGAACATTGGCTCGGCCCCTTAGAGGAGGAGGACTGGAGGGACGCATTGATGGCCCATAGGATACTTACCATATTGGCCAGGCTTTGTCTAATTCAAATATACTATCTCCATTGCGCATACCTCACCCCTGTTCAATTGCACCATGCGGGCTTCCTCCTGGCCCCGAGATGCCCGTGGTGTGAGGTAGAACCTGCAGCCTTCTTTCATATGGTTTGGTCCTGTGCCTCCCTCTCTAAATACTGGGCTTCGATAGTGGTCGAACTGAGTGAGACACTGGGCTGGACGATCCCTCTTAGTCCTCCCGCCCTTCTCCTGGGGGTGATGGAGGGGATGGACGGCTCCCGAGCCGATAAACTGTACCTAGGGACGGCTGTGATGGTGGCCAAAAGAGACATTGCAGCTGCTTGGAAGGACTCTACATCTCCATCCATTGCGGAATGGCGTAAAGGAGTAGACTGGTGCACCACCTAAGAAAAATCAGTGTACGAGGCAAGGGGCTGCCCAGCCATATTTGAACGCATATGGGGCAAATGGTTGGGCTTGTTGAACTGGATACACTGGCTAAGGTCAGGGGTCCTGGAAGGGCGATACAGGATCATTCCAAATACGAGTTGCAGGCTAAATCTGGGAAAGTGACTGTATTATATCACAGTGATGTACTGTTCTATGTTGTAGCTTAAATAAACAATAGAATTGTTTATCAAATTAAAGAAAAGTAAGGTGTATTAATCATTTATTTCTTCACTGCACCAACTTTTCATCTCCTGTAACGTTTCATCACCGAATGCTTCCGACACTTTTGTCTATGATACTTCATCAAATTTTTTTCACTTTCTTTTAGGACTTCAGCAATCAGCATACACATAAATCCTCCCAAAAATTCCGGGTAGTTACCCTCATCACTGACAGCCGAAGTCCAGTAAAACACAGATAACTATAAACTTATATCTATTGCATAACTAACTTTTAGGAGAAAAGGTTCAAATACATTTTTGGCACCTTGGAAGATAGGGGGGCACACATCTGCAGTACAGGCTATTAAAAATGATATAGGGAGAAAAAGTGGAAAATCTTATCATAGAAGTTTATGCTCTTAAAGAACATCTTCCTTCCCGTGAGAATGAAACAGACGCGTGTAGCTTCGCACAGGATTGTGGGTATGCAGATATTTCACACAGGATTGTGGGACAGTAGACGTCATTTCCTGCAACTCCCCCCTTCCTTTATTATCTCCACAACCGGAGGCTCTTCTGAGAATCTCTCTTTGGAGGAGCCCGAGCGGAGCAGCGCTTTGTTCAATTGTAGCGCCAAAAAAGGGCCAGGTCTGTTCCGGAAGCCTAGTCTCTTCTCCGATGAAAAACGTGTGCCCTTGTTACTAGAGGCTACGCATCGTGCCTACCACGAGCCGCGAAATATAAAGGAATGTTCTTATTTCCAGACACAATTAAAAGGGTAATGAATGAGGAATAATAAAGTTATTCAAAAATTCACTCTCCAGGCACAGCAAGCATGTACTTTTCTGCCTATTTTGTTTAGGGAATGAGCACAAGAGGCAGTGACTGGATTTCCAGTCTAAAGAGTGTGAGGGTGAAGAGTGAGTACCGCAGGTCTTTACTAGATGACCCTGTAGTCAGCTGCACAAGCTGCAGTACCGCAAGTCGTTACTAGATGTCCCTGTAGAGTCAGTTTCACAAGCTGCAGTACCGTAGCCCTAGGAAGTTACTAGATGTTCCCATAGAGTTAGCAGCACAAGGTGCAATACGAAGTAGGGTTAACACAATATAAACAACACTGGCATAAATTAATACAGTATTCGCCAAGTTTAGTTGTTAAATTTTTTTCTTGTGCATCTTTTTGGGATGTCATTTATACACTGAAGAAGTAGCACCACATATTTTGGTCTATTGGTGGTGTGTAGAGGTTACTTTGAGTAATGTTAATTCTTTTCATTTTTCTAGGTTTTTTGGGTGAGAAGTATTCTGCGGCTATTTTTTATTTGATGTTCTTTTCGATATATAGATTCATAACTAATTAAAAGCTGTGATGGGGCAAAGCAGAGCATTAAAACTGGTTATAGGGTGACCCAATGGAGTCAGCAGCAATGGTTCACTCCTATAAACTCAGGGGCAGATTTACAAGCCCCTTGCGTCATTTTTGCACCGCCGTTGTGTCACTTTTTGTGACGCAGCGGCGGCGTAAAAATGCGGCCCATTTACAACGTGACGCATCTAAGGAGATGCGTCACATTGTAAAGCCCTGCGTCACATTATACCTGCATCAGGTATAATGTATGCAGGGTGGGCGTTCCCCCGCAAAAAAGCCTCCTAGAAGTGACGCAGTGAAATCTACAAGATTTCACTGCGCCACTTCTAGGACGCCACTGGGTCAAAACCTTATGCCTGCTTGAAGCAGGTGTAAGGAGTGAGGCAGCATAATGAGGATAGGCCTCCCCATGCATTGCTGGAGTTGCGTTGTGCTTGCAACACGACTCCAGCAATGCGTGACTTTTGGGTTAACAGATGTGTCAGGGGCAGATTTACAAGAAAGGGACGCATCTGTAGAGATGCGTCACTTTCCCTGCGCCACCCTGAGAAACCCTTGCGCCACCATGGATGCGCCGTACAATACGGCGCACCATGGCGCAAGGATTGACAGATACGTCAGAAATTCTGACACATCTGTTAACCCAAAAGGAATCCGGCTTATCAAAATTCTGACACATCTGTTAACCCAAAAGCCGGACACCTTGGTGAAGCACCACTGTCCAGAGGACAGACCAAAGGTAAGGACTCTGAAATGGAACCATTGACCATTCCACTTGAACTGGAGGAATTTGCGGTGAGGGGGAAAAACTGGAATGGAGAAATATGCGTCCTTCAGGTCGAGGCGGACCATCCGGTCCCCGTCCAGAATAGACCATGTGCCTATTTTTCCTCAGCATTGGACCCGGTGGCGAGAGGCCTATCGAACTGCCCTAAAAAAAACATAGCGGCAGTGGCAACTGCGTTAAAACAGGCAGATTCAATTATCCTTGGTCATGAGGTTACTGTTTACGTACCTCATTCTGTAGACATTTTATTGAATAGAACAAAAACTGAACATTTGACTAATGCCAGATTAACGCATTATGAATTGACACTGATGGCTGCAAATGTCGCTGTAGAACAATGTAATATCATTAATCCAGCCACCCAGATGCCTTTCCCTTTGGAGCAGGAAGAGGGACAGCACCATTGTGCGATTGCACTGAAACTGAAACAAAGGGTCGGGTGGATTTGGTTGATATGCCACTACCACTAATAGACGGCACCCTCTTTGTGGACAGCTCTTACCTAAAGGAGCCCGACGGAACTACTTCAGCAGCATATGCGATCACAACAAACAAAACAGTGGTGGAAACATGTAAGATAGAACAAAATTCAGCACAAACTACCAACTGATATCACTAACTCGAGCCTGTGGATTATCTGAAGGGCTGATAGTGAATATTTTTATTGACAGCCAATATGCTTTTGGAGTTGCACACAACTTCGGAAGACTGTGGGCCAAGAGAGGGTTTATCACATCAAGTGGTGCAAAAATACAACATGGTCATTTAATTATCAGATTGTTGAATGTTATTACACTACCAAAGAAAATGGCTATTGTGAAATGTGCAGCCCATAAGAAGATAACAGATGAAGTAGGTCAAGGGAATGCTTTTGCTGACAAAGTTGCAAGAAATACTGCCTTAGGTGAGAATACACGGACGTATGTAGTGAACTAAACGGATGAGGGAGGAAAGGAATATGATCTGTATGCAGGGGTAAAGAAAATTCAAGATTTAGCAGACGAAGAAGAGAGAAAAGAATGGAAAGATAAGGGTTATGTTTTTAGGGACCATTTAGGAGGATGAGTGAATGGAAAGTCAACGACTAAGTGGGTTTTACCAAACAACTTTGTGTTCAAATGTTCATGGGTTTGCATCTCCATCGAAACTGCATGTTTTGCCTCATTCTGCATTGCTAGAATATTATAAGGAACTGACTAATAGGTTGTTTGCTAGTCATCAACAGGTCAGAGACACTTGGCCCCCTTCTTTGGAAGGAGGGATACACACCATCAAGGGAGAGGATTGGCTCCCGACGAAACATTTCGCGAAACAAAAACAAAAAAAACCCAGAAACAGTTTCAGCCCCGCTGGAAAGGATGAGTGCAAGTACTCTTGGTGACACAGACAGCAGTGTGGTGTGACGGCCACGAGAACTGGATCCCCTTGGCAAAAGTGAAAAGAGCACCGCCATTCTGGCCAGAGCAGACTCTGGAAGGTGGCGTTCTGGACTCAAGCGGTAACGGTCCTTCTGTACCATTGACTGCCCCACTTGCTAAGTCACCCTACAACTTGCGCCCCCCACAGCTTGAAGGATTAGATAGGAAAGTGCTTAGGACAGAACAAGCACCAGCTGCCCGGCGCTCAAGAGTGCCATCTTTAATGGACTAACTTGTGCAGTGAAGTTAGTAAAATAAGGAAGCTGTGAACTTGGAATGAGTATGAGAGGAAATTGCATTCATTACACTAAACAGACATTGAAGGAGACAAATAGCATCAAGGAAATAGAGCATCCCACCATTTGGCATTGACATGGTGGTACAGTGTACAAAAGGCCACGTGTAGTGGAGTGACACCGCAGTGCAGAGAATACTTTGGTTTGCAGTGAGGGGCAATTGCTTGATATCTTACAAATATTTGGGTTAAAGTGACAAAAAGTTTAAGCATGATTCCCTTAATACCGTTTGGCAGGAGAGTGCAAGATTAGGAGAATGGTCTAATTGAAGGAAATAATACTGGCAGGTACAAAAGGAAAAGGGTGCAAATAGCATTAATTGCAGATATGTTTGGTCTAACATGGGTTTTAGAACAGCACTATCCTGTGCATTCTTTGGTGCCACACACACCTTCACCTCCAGAGCAATATCATGCAACATTGCCTCCGCATAAAGCTGCAGATCACCAACACTGTGTTAACAATAGAATGGGGAGGTTGGTTGTCAGGAATATTACATGGGGTTGGAAATTGATAATGATAGGTGTGATAATAGGTGGAGCTATATTGGAATGTTGCTTATGTATAAATTGTTTACCAATGTGTTACTCAGCAATGATGACTGCATGTCACCCTACTCCAGTGTCAGTGCATAAAACACATGCAGCTATAGTTAAAAAGGAAGAAATTTAGGGCCAGATGTACGACCATTCCAAATTGTGACTCGCAATTTGCGCTCAATTGCGAGTCGCAAATAGCGAGTCGCAATTTGGAATGTACAACAGTGTCATAGACACTGATTGCGATTCCCAATGGGGTCGCAAAATGCGAGGCTCATAAATATTAATGAGCCACTACCAATTTGCGACCCCATTGGGAATGGCTGGCCCTCCCAGGGATGGTGGCCTGCTGGGCTCAGCAGATCTCTATGTCTGGGACTGATTATCAATAAAGCAGTTTTAAAAAAAAAATGCAGCCCGTTTTCCTTAAAGGAAAACGGGATGCATTAAAAAAAAAAAGAAAAGTTTTTGTTTAATTTTTTAAGGGCAGGTAGTGGTCCCTGGGACCACTGCCTGCCCTTAAAAAATATTTTTAGAGCCAGTCACAAAAGGGAAGGGGGTCCCATGGGGACCCCTTCCCATTTGCGACTCCATTACCACCCTCTTGGAGATGGTGGTAAATTGCGAGAGTACTGCAACGGCAATTGCGGTCGCAAAACATTCATACATGGCTAGAGACTCGCTATTAGGAAGGGAACGCCCCTTCCTCATAGCATCGCAATTTTTTGCGACTCGCAAAATAGTGTTTGTACATGGCCATGTAGGTATTTGCGTGCACAAACGGGTCGCAAACTGGTCGTACATCTGGCCCATAGTAATTGATGAATATTGATGAAAGCATATTTACAGATGACAGTAAACTATTGCCAAATACGACTGATAGAATACTGATTACAATTGGGACTAGGGAGCCTTTTTATGTACTATGTGGAGTATTGACACAGGAATACTGACAACATTTCCTTACTGAGGTTCAAAGGGTCGACTGAAAAAATTTATTTTCTGTGTGAACCTAAGTTTGTCCATTTTGTACGAGGCAGACATATTGTGTTATGAGTTTTGGGGGCATATTATCAAGGGGCCGCGATAAAATTATCGCCGCTTTAGCGTCCGTTTTCGGGCGAAAAGCAGCGATAATTTTATCGCATTATCATCAAGGACACGCTAGCACGTGATTCCATGCCTCAGCGCCCGTTTTCTAAACGCCCAGCATCGCAACGCTAATGATATGCAAAGGAGGCGTGCCTGACAAAACTACACGGGAGAATATCGCTAACCGGGCTTCGCGATATTTACAACAATGCCCCGGCCGCCGTGGCAATACACAAAATCGCGCTCACTGCCCAATAACGCTGGATTTTAACGTCTGCTAAAATCCTGACTTGGGCATACTTTGCATGGGAGGTGGATTCTTGGGTTACGACCACAGGGTCGTATCAGCAAGATTTTCGCCGTTTTTAGGTGAACATCGCTGGATTTCCAGATGTTCGCCCTTTTTCCCGCCATCGCTGGAATTCTTATCGCCAATGCGCTGAGCGTTGTTAATACGTATCCGAAAACAACGGTTCTAGCGGGAATACAATAAATCTATACTGGTAATTAAAAATGCACAATCGCGATCAATTAGGGTTAAGGATGTCAGAAAAAGAGAGCCTCGCAGACTTGGTGTTCATAATAATTCTTTTTTTATCCAAATTTTTATAATTCAAAAACAATAAATACACCGACCGAGAAGAACCACAATAGTGATTATATGTCCCAAGCAAATGAAACCATCTAATACATTGTGAACAGACATGTGATATATACAGAACTTGGTTTCCACAACTATTGAAAAAGACAGCGACCACAACATGAATTGATAATAATTATAGCCTCTGTGTACAATAGTCAGAGCTATTTAAAATGGTTCGCTATCAATCGAGTCGACGACGTTTCGACCCTCTTGCAATGTGGGGTCTCCTCAGGACCAAGGGATAAGGGACAATCTGATGGTAGTATTACAGCCGCGTGAGAGGCACATAAAGTGTGAGACACCCGTTGTTAGACTTGGCATCTTTTGGCGTGTTTCCCCTGACTTTTTGCTTTCTGACCTCCCGGTTTTGACTCTGTTTTTGCTGGTGTAATGATTCTGCGCACTTCCCTCACTGCTGTCCAGTGAGAAAGTGCAAGTGCTCCTGTATAAAATGTGTTATGGATTGGTGTTTCCATGATTGGCCTATTTGGTTTATGTGTCAGTCCCTTGTAAAGTGCACTGCGAGTGCCAGGGCCTATAGACCAAATGCTGTTGGTGGGCTGCAGCACTGGATTGTGCCACCCACGCAAACAGCCCGTAAAGTGTAACTCGGGCCTGCCATTGCAGAGCCTGTGCGCAGCCTGGGGCTGCCATGTCGACTTGGCAAGTGCACACACTTGCAAGTCCCTAAACCTTCCCTTTTCTACATGTTAGTCACCCCTAAGGTAGGCCCAAGGTACCCCTGTGGGCAGGGTGCATTGTATGCGAAAGGTAGGACATGCCCTGGTGTGTGTGGCATGTCCTGATAGTGAATTACGGCCTAGTTCGGTTTTCACTATTGCAAGGCTACCTGTTCCCCCTAGGCCAGAACGGGCAGTTTTGATTATTACAGTTTATAATCCTAACTGACCCCAGGAACATGGCTGCCAAGACGTGGAACTCCCTACCCATCCACCTCCGCCTTACCCAAGACCACCTCTCCTTCAGGAAGCAACTCAAGACCTGGCTGTTCGAACAGTAGCGGACCCCCCTCCCCCAAGCGCCTTGAGACCCTCCGGGTGAGTAGCGCGCTATACAAATGATTGATTGATTGATTGAGAAATTCGAGTTTAGTATGCCTGGACTCAGAATGATAAAATGCATCTTTTAGTGAAGTTGGTTTTAACATTCTGTGTTTGAAAATACCACTTTTAGAAAGTGGGTATTTTCTTGTCTAACCATCCAAGCCTGCCTCTGCGAGGTTGTGTATTCCTTGTCTGGAGTGTGAGTGACAGGGGCTGGGGGATGCCAGGAGACAGGGTGAGTCAGCGCAGGGCTGAATAGCAAGATCTACATGTAGATGGGTGGGAGGGGTCGCACCTGGGCCCTGAATAGGACAGTGCCTTCCCTCCCCAATGCTGGCTCCACCTCCTGTGGTGCGTCTGATGTCCCTGGCCTACTCACTGAAAGAAGGGACAGAGACTTGTCAACAAAGTGCTCCAGAACTGGTTTGGACTAGGCAAAGGCCTCTCTGCCTTCAGAGAACAAAGGAATTTGGGATATAAATATTGGGGCCCTGACCCCATGAATTTAGATCTCACTGGAATCAAGGAACCTGCCAAGACGAAGAGCTGGAAGAGCTGCCAGGAGGAGTACTGCCCCTTTGCTGTGTTGTTGCTTTGTTGGGTTGGCCTGCAGCTGCTGCTTCTGCCTTGGGCAGTGAAAGGAAGGAACTTTCTACAAACTTGTGCTGAGTATCTCCAAGGGCCTGGAACCGAGCTGGCCTCCTGTTAAGAAGTCTCAGGGACTGCAAAGACTTCACAAGCCTCTGGGTACCGCTTCTGGAACGCTGTTTCAGTTGCCACAGAGGAAGGGAACCGCAACCGACTCCGTCAACCGAATCCATCCCTGGCCGGTGACCTGTTTGCACCGCAGACCGCATCGCCCCGCTTCGCATCGCGAACATGGGAGAAATTCGAGTTTAGTATGCCTGGACTCAGAATGATAAAATGCATCTTTTAGTGAAGTTGGTTTTAACATTCTGTGTTTGAAAATACCACTTTTAGAAAGTGGGTATTTTCTTGTCTAACCATCCAAGCCTGCCTCTGCGAGGTTGTGTATTCCTTGTCTGGAGTGTGAGTGACAGGGGCTGGGGGATGCCAGGAGACAGGGTGAGTCAGCGCAGGGCTGAAAAGCAAGATCTACATGTAGATGGGTGGGAGGGGTCGCACCTGGGCCCTGAATAGGACAGTGCCTTCCCTCCCCAATGCTGGCTCCACCTCCTGTGGTGCGTCTGATGTCCCTGGCCTACTCACTGAAAGAAGGGACGGAGACTTGTCAACAAAGTGCTCCAGAACTGGTTTGGACTAGGCAAAGGCCTCTCTGCCTTCAGAGAACAAAGGAATTTGGGATATAAATATTGGGGCCCTGACCCCATGAATTTAGATCTCGCTGGAATCAAGGAACCTGCCAAGACGAAGAGCTGGAAGAGCTGCCAGGAGGAGTACTGCCCCTTTGCTGTGTTGTTGCTTTGTTGGGTTGGCCTGCAGCTGCTGCTTCTGCCTTGGGCAGTGAAAGGAAGGAACTTTCTACAAACTTGTGCTGAGTATCTCCAAGGGCCTGGAACCGAGCTGGCCTCCTGTTAAGAAGTCTCAGGGACTGCAAAGACTTCACAAGCCTCTGGGTACCGCTTCTGGAACGCTGTTTCAGTTGCCACAGAGGAAGGGAACCGCAACCGACTCCGTCAACCGAATCCATCCCTGGCCGGTGACCTGTTTGCACCGCAGACCGCATCGCCCCGCTTCGCATCGCAACCCTGGTCTCACCGTGGGCGACGTCCGACGCCGCCAACACCGAGCCGCTGCTTGCACCGTGACCTGTGGGCACCGCAGTTCGCATCGCATCGCTTCACTGAACCAGCCGGACCCGACCGACGCGGTCGCTGCAACTGGCTCAAGAGTCGTGACCGCATCGCATTTGGGGCACCGCCGCACGTCTGCGACGCACCGCTCCGACTCGCACCGCTGTCCGACGCCAGCTCCCGCACTCCGGCTTTGTCGCCTGCATCGCAACCTGTCAGCACCGCATCGAGCATCGTCTCACCCTGCATCGCACGCCTTGGACTCACCGACTCCGTCTGCACGACGCTCATCGAGCCGCTGCCTGCACCGCATCGAGGGACACCGCACCTTGCATCGCTCCGTCTTGCACCGCAACCGCGACGAACGCCGACCGGCTCGTACACTCCGTACCAGCCACAACGAGAAAGGTACTGTGACCGAGTCTGTTCACGACTCTGCTGGCCCGTATCGACGCGGTCGGCTGGAACTGTTAGACTCTGTGGTTTTCAGCATCGCGGTAGGCTCGGACGGAGCTACCGACTCGCACGAACTTTGTTTTTGAACTATTCTTGCAAAGAAGAAGTTACCTTATCAAGCATTCATTTTGAAAGTATAGTATTGTGGATTTTTGTCGTAATTGGTCTTGTCTTGAGTATATAAATATTGGTTATTTTTCTAAACTGGTGTGGTGTCCGTTTGTAGTGTTTACACTGTATTACTGTTGGTTATGTGCAAATGCTTTACACACTGCCTCTGAATTAAGCCTGACTGCTCGTGCCAAGCTACCACGAGGGTGAGCAGGGGTTACTTCACGAGTGTAACACCCTTACCCTGACTAGGAAGAAGGGTCCCTACTTGGACAAAGGTGCAAGCCCTTGCCAACTAGAGATCCCATTTCTAACACCCGTGAAATGAGAAAGAAGAAATTAATACTCACACAGGGACTCGGTCGAGGACCCCGTGTGAGAGACGAAGGGCTGTGAACTGGTATTAATCAATTGTGGCTCAGTCACAATAGTGGGCAGGATCAACACCACACAATGTAGTGGTACCTGAGCAGAATCCTCCGCTGGATAGATAAAGTCACGGGACCGGTAGTGCCACGGCAGGAGAATAAGGCTTTTGAAATATGCCACATAGGATGAGAACTGCTCTGGTCGTCTGCCATTGTTACCAGGCAGACGACCAGAGCAGTTCTCATCCTATGTGGCATATTTCAAAAGCCTTATTCTCCTGCCGTGGCACTACCGGTCCCGCGACTTTATCTATCCAGCGGAGGATTCTGCTCAGGTACCACTACATTGTGTGGTGTTGATCCTGCCCACTATTGTGACTGAGCCACAATTGATTAATACCAGTTCACAGCCCTTCGTCTCTCACACGGGGTGCTCGACCGAGTCCCCGTGTGAGTATTAATTTCTTCTTTCTCATTTCACGGGTGTCTCACACTTTATGTGCCTCTCACGCGGCTGTAATACTACCATCAGATTGTCCCTTACCCCTTGGTCCTGAGGAGACCCCACATTGCAAGAGGGTCGAAACGTCGTCGACTCGATTGATAGCGAACCATTTTAAATAGCTCTGACTATTGTACACAGAGGCTATAATTATTATCAATTCATGTTGTGGTCGCTGTCTTTTTCAATAGTTGTGGAAACCAAGTTCTGTATATATCACATGTCTGTTCACAATGTATTAGATGGTTTCATTTGCTTGGGACATATAATCACTATTGTGGTTCTTCTCGGTCGGTGTATTTATTGTTTTTGAATTATAAAAATTTGGATAAAAAAAGAATTATTATGAACACCAAGTCTGCGAGGCTCTCTTTTTCTGACATCCTTAACCCTAATTGATCGCGATTGTGCATTTTTAATTACCAGTATAGATTTATTGTATTCCCGCTAGAACCGTTGTTTTCGGATACATATGACTTACCCTGGTTCCTAGTGAGTAGGGTCCCCCTTGTCCTCTTTTTCGAGCGTTGTTAATACAGCGCTAGGTTGGCGATAAAAAAAACCACGCTAAGCGCGGTCAGCGATAATTATCGCTGCCTCTTGGTAATATGCCCCCTGGTGTTTTTTAGTAAGCCACCATACTTGCATAAACAAGATTCGTTTGTGCGCGCCTTCACCAACCTGGTGTTGTCACAAGAACTGCCTCTCTGGTTTCTGCTTGCTTTGGGCTTATCAGTAATTGTCTTCTGTTGCGTGCACTTCTCGCTTGATGGAAATGTTACAAGAATTGCCCGTAAGTTATAACCACAGAATGTTCCGATCTGTGGTCTGTAGACGTGTACTTCCGAGCAATATCTTTTTGTACTTTGGACCTGGCCTAACGTAACGCTTGAGAAGCTTTGCGGTGACAGAGATGAGTTTATGTTTCCTGAGGACCTACCATATAACCACTGGCACCAACGACATTAATGTTTTTTGGATTCCTGCCACATGCATCTATTGTGTAAGAAATGTATAAAAGCTTGTGAGATTTTTGATAGGTGTGCTCTCTTCTCTCATGGCCAACTTAGGATGACCATCCGTCCGTAAATTTCACGGACCGTCCGTTATTTCGTTGTCTAGTCCGTTGTCCGTAATCATTCTTTTTACGGACGCCTTTTGTCCGTAATTCTGGGGTATGCAGGAATCTGCCATGCCCCCAGTGAGAAGCCCCAAGAGTTTTACAGCACTCTGTTGGAGGCCAGCTCGCATTTCTTTGAAGTGAAGAAGGGGCTTTAACAGCTCCTCCCGGGCCTCGCATACTGTCAATTAGCCGCATTGTCATTCTGTCTGTGGCGATTATCTCATACAGAATGACAATGGGCCATGCTGCAGTTACTGCATGTTGTGCATCTGTGCCTGCATGCATGGCCTAGGGCACAGCAGGATTGCATAACCTTTCGGAGACAGCAGACTTGTTATTTAGATTTTTATATATTATAACTGTTCTTGCTAACCTACCTAATAGTAACATTCTGTCCGGTGTTCAGAAGAATTAATGAATAACAAACTAATTTCATCTTATGTGCCACTGAAACAGGAGCCATGCTTTGGGGTTCAAGGTGCGTGCTTTACTTTGAAATACTTGGCTAATTGCAAAGACTTCTGAGTTCTTTGCCTGCCTGCAATTATAAGACCATCATAAAAATGTAAATTTAACTCTGGTGATTAATGTATCTCCTTGAGAGATATCTGAGCTTTGACTAATCCCAGTTTTGACTCATCATAAAGTAGAGCAGAGGGATCATGTTCCTCTCACAAAGCACAAAGGGGCATATTCACAAGGAGCTATCGCCGAATTAACGGCACTTTATCGCAGCCAAAGTCGTGATAAATGTACCCCCCATTCACAAGCTGGTGCAAACAGCCCACAGCACCAGTTTACCCGCGATAGCAGCCGCAAAAAACATCGCCACAGAGGACCCCCGCAAATATCGCTAATGAGATGCAGAGTAGGCGTTCCCGTGACAAAAGTCGAGACAACAGCACACCTCAACATTCACAACGACCAGCCACATCGGCGATAAGAACACAAAACAGGCGATAAGGCGCGTTAGCACCAGGAAATCTACACCTGCTCTGACTTGGTGTAAAGTCGGACGGCAGCCAGCACCACAAAAGGGAGCACAGCCCAGGGCCACATCCGAAGGGCAACACATGCCATGGAGTCACTCATCATGCAGCCCGGACACCCAAGAGGGCCACAACACCCACCGCCACCACCCCCAGGCCCGCAACACCCCCCCCCCCCGGACCACCCCCAACCCCGGACTAAGAAATTGCACACCAACACCACGAATCCCAAAACAAACATTTTGCCTGATGTCGCACAAGCAGGAAAATAAACATACATGCGTGGCCAGAAAATGGAGAAACAGTCATACAGCAATGCAATCACCAACACAAAACACCATACAAACAAAAGCAGAAACAACCCTTAGGATGAGTCCTAGCTGCTCCTCACTGGACAATCCGTAGCACACAGCCTGGAAGACCAAATCCAAGAGAATAAGGTGTGCCATGCGCCCAACAAAGGAAAGAGAGAGAGAGAGCGAGGGAGAGAGACGGAGTGAGATAGCACAAGCAGCGCAAGGCCGCTCGGGCACCTGGCTCCACATGCCAACATGTGTGTGTGCATCGCCATCCATACACCATGAGCCGAAGGCCGTGTCCCGATCTCAGCGCCAGACCCACATCACTTCACATTCCCAAAACGAAAGTAGTAGTCAGACAAACATCAGGGATGAAAGCACCATTGTCCCAATGCAGAATGCGGGAGGACACCTGCACCTCCGACCTTGGTCCAGAACGTGCCTGGAACACCCTGATAGAGATGCAATGGCAGATGGGGATGACTCCCACACCACGCATTCCGCAAATGAACCATCCGACTCATCCACAGCCCACACATAGAAGCCCCTGCCTGTGGTACCCCCGAATGGGATGCCCTTGACACTCACGGAAACAGCAAGCCATAACCCACAACGTTGAACACACATACGAATCATTGCTCAGAGCTGTGGCATATCCTCCACACAACTGCCGCAGTCCAGAAGAGTGCCTGTTCACGAGACGCACCAACGCAATGGCAGGCCATATCGGGCACATGCACAACCCCCGTCATGTGGAACAGTACCGTGCACGTATGCTGCATTTACTGGGCGCACTGCCACTGGCAGTGCTGCGGATCAGTTACAGGCTCAGCTTCCGCATTGCCCACGTCACCTGCGTCCAGCCCTGGTTCCACTGCCGAACATGCACATTCGAGTGTCCCATGGATGTCTGCCTATCCAACACAAATGTTGATGAATTGGACTATGACTTGTGTCTGCGCCCCCTGTTGGATCATGAACAGGAGTGTAACAGAGACAGCCGTGCATGGGATGCCTTGACATACTGCGTATGTATTGGTAGTTGTGCATGGGAGATTGCACAATTTCTCGTGTGTAGTGTGACCACATCGAGGTGCTCCCCTATTGGGCTGTGTTGCGGATCGGTGAGACGGCGTGGGCTGAGCACACCTGCCTGGACCACCTAATGGATTGGCTCACCCTGGTGTTCCTTGAACACGACAACAACGTACTATTGGAACACATTGCACATGAAGCTGCACGGGCATTCATGGACGAGTAACTACGTTCCTGCAGCCACATCTGATTGCCACCCACAGCACATGGCCCAACAACTTGTTGCATCGTGGGGATTGCTCACATATCCCACCAAAACAGAGGACACATCTGCCTTCGGTCGGGCTCCGGATGCATGTGCGTGGAATAACGCGTATGTACACACACCTGTGCAAAGAGACGCAGGTCCATGGTCGGAGCAACACAGCGTCGTCTGGCAACGTTGCCAATTCAGACACACTGCTGGGTGAGAGCACACACATGGCAATGTAGCACGACATGTGAACCTGTCGGACCCTCACACCTGATCACTGTCGGCAGAGCAGACAATCGGCGCACCCCGGAGGCAGAGCACCATGCAGACCCCACGTGCAGTGAGTCGTGCCACCTCACACGGGGCAACGTGCAGACGCCAAACAACACATGACTCATCCAGCAAGGCAAGGTGGGCTGTGAGCGTTGCCATCCGTGATGAATGTTGTCCATTTCAGCCCCACCATCAACTGAACCTCGACATGTACCCATGCTGCGTGTAAGTGTCTTAAGCATGTCCCTGCCTGTTGTGGCTGTTGCCTCGTCCGTACTGACACGCACATGCCAATAAAGCCTATGCCACGCCACTGGTGTCTGACTGTGAGGTGTGTTGTTTAGATTGTCCACTCGTGTGCCACAATGAGCCTTGTCACAACACAGGGACACACCCCCATTGCACATGCGTCAGTCAGTTCGACTGACGCATGTGCAATGGGGGTGTGTCCCTTTGGCAAGCTCCGCCTCTGTGAGCCAGACATTGTTTTCGGATAGGTGCTGGACGACATGTGCACTTACATGACTCCAGCTATGTGTGTATGGTGTCCAACCTCTGACCATGTGGAGCAATGTCATACATCACAACAGATTGTATCCACACATATGTGTGTAAGTCGGTCTGTGACGTGAAGTTCTGCTGTCACATGTGGTGTGGGATACCAGTCCTGGCCTGCCACCGTTTTGGTCACTCCTACACACGGCCCTATTCAACACATGGACGTGTGCCTACTTTGGGGTGTGGTGAGATTGCTGTTGATGTGCAATGGGGACACAGCAAATACTCACCTTCCCAGTCATCCAATTGGCCATGTGTCTCAGGGATAGAAATGTGCATAGATGTCAATTACCAGGGTGTACCTTCATGTGCAATCATCCTCCCCACATCCAGCCATACTTCCATACGTGAGTGAACATAGTGATGACACATCTGTGTGATTAAGAATGTTTTATTCACATTCAGGTGATTGACGGGGCTGGAGCTGTACCTGGCCATCCAAGCCCACATCACATGGAAGCCCAGTGGTGGGCCAACCAGAGTCCTTTTGGGATTGCACAGTGATTGGGAAGAGGGAGAGTGCAGTCCGCAGCAGGATTGCTGTGTGATTGGCCAGCGGTGCAGAAATGGCAGTCCGTGTCGGGGTTCGGGTGAATGTCGCAGGGTGTTCCGGAGGTCAGTAGGAGGTATTTCCCAGGGCATGATGCATAGGTCATGACCAGGCAGGGACAGGCCATAAAGCGGTGATGGATGCTACTGCCTCCTTCCTCACACAGTAGTAACCATCCCCTTCTCACTCCCCTGATACGGGTTCTGTGTCCGGTGTGTCCGGTGTGTCCGGCGGGGTGATGGCTGCATCGCTGTGTGCCCCTGACACATCAGACTGCGTAGGTGATGGGGCAGCATCACAGTGTGCCACGGACACATCAGGGGCCGGAGCTGTGTGTGTCGATGTTCCCGCTGCAGTCATCTGGGAACGGCTCAGTGGCAGCAATGGCAAGTTGGAGTACTGCAGGGCGTTGCTGTTCCCAGCCACTGCTCGCTGGTGTCCAGCCGTGGCAGACATCCCTCCAGCCTGCATCTGCTCCATGGTGTCCATTGCCCTCCGCATCTGTGCCACCTCTGTGCTGTCATGGCTGTTGCCTGTCTGACCAGACAGTGCTTGTATTAGACTCATGGCACCAGCGAGGTTAGCCAAGGTCTGTGGAGGAGCATGTTGCATACAGGGGGTGTCCGATAGGGACTGTACGTGGTCCCTGATGGGACTCAGACACCCACGTATGGCATCGAGTCTGGCTGCCACGAGCTCGAAACCCACCCGCAGCTGATGAGCCAACTCCACCTGGCAACCCAACACACGCTGTTGGAATTCCATGTATTGGTCGGGGGGGTCCTGGGAGACAGCTGTGGTGGTGTGTGTTTCCTGCTGTGTGGTCTGTGCAGGTGGTGGGGTCACCCCTCGAGGCTGCTGGCCTGGCTTGCTCCTGGGGGTGGGGTGCAGAGGCTGTCCAACATGCGTTGGAGGGTGTCTTGACATGTGTGCAGGTTGTCCTCTTCATCATCAATGGTGGGATGTATGGTGTGCTCTGCAGGGGGTGTTGTTTGTCCCTCTGCAATGTAAAGGGGAGATGCAGGTTAACAGAGTTTCACATGTATGGTGATGATTTGCAGATGTATACATTCAGACTGCATGCCAATGTACATTGTGACTGTTTGGGGGTGCTGGCTATTTGATGGCAGTCAGTGTGTTTTTCGACTACATGACGGATGTGTGGTAGTGCCTGTACATTATCATCACACAGTGTCAGGCAATGCCAGATGTGGGTGGACAGTTACTACGCACGAGCGGAACCTGTTGTGAGCTCTGTCATGTGGTGCTGGTGTTGCACTTTGTACCACATTGCCTTCATTGCTGATGTTCTGTGATTGCTATGTGTGTGTGCTGCATTGTGGGTGAGTTGCCCCTGCAGCTCTGATTTCGTGTAGCCTTCTCCCTTTGAGGCGGGGTGCCTTTGAATTGTGTGCTTTTCGGGGCCTGATTTGCTTTTGACTTGGGTCATGTGTGCTCGCGGAGAGGGGCGCTAGAGGGTGCACTGCGGAATGGCTGAATGCTAGTGCTGCTCTGCCGGATGGGGTCATTAATCTGCTAAAAACATCCACTTATGGTGTGTCCCGACAAAAAATGAGCAGTGATTATTAAACCGGAACCACAGCCCGTACTACATCTGGCGCTGGATGCTGGAAATTCCCTACCGGCACGCAGAAAACCAAACCGAGAGGTGAGCCCCCTACCGCAACAGGCCGATCCTAAAATGGCGGCGTGACGCGCTGAGTCGCTCGTCTGAAAAACAACACGCCGCGAAGCTAATGGTGTCGAGCTAACGTGAACATCAGAGATCGGCTAGATATCATCACCAGCCGGTTGAGGTTATAACCGTGAGTACACATATTGGCGGCTAAGCCGTAGCGCCAGATACGAGCGTAGACGAGGGCACATTCCTGCAAGGCCAGAGTGCCTGTCGTCCTGTGAAGCGCTGAGATAATGGCCTGTTAGCTCAAGGGAGATGCAATGTACCTCATAATTGTACCGACACCCGTTAAAAAGATACCAGGGACTCTAAGGTGCGAAGCGACGAGCAATGGTGCAATCCGCTGGAACTCTATGATAAGTGTGGGTGGCTCCACGCAGTGGATCGTTGGAGGGGCGCACTGACTGTGTGAGACTGCAGGGTACCCACAGGCGTGCATCACGACGACACAACTTTGCAAGGTGCGGTACCATGATTTACTGGCACGGCATGTGGGTAAAAATTTGAACATTACTCGGCCCAAGCGTGCATGGTGTACCCAGCTGGCTATCCCTGCTCCTATGCACTGTGCTGTGCCTCCACAATATCCGCAAGACGGGGGCCATGCGTGGGACCCATCACCGTGTACGGACCTACCGTGATCCCAAAAACTCTGAATCAAGGCGCCCATGCACTGAATATGACGGCGCGGTGAGGTGCGTGACCTTTCCAAATCAAGAGCAATTTCTGCTGTGTGCTGTGTGTGCGTGGCTGTGCTGATTTCTGCTGTCAATTGTACTGGTTGGAATGGAAACTGAGTATCTGAAAAGGGTGTGCAGTTCCTATCTGGACGAATGGGAAAGACAGGTCTTTCTTCTTGTTGCCCTCACACACCCCTGGAGGTGTCATGCTTCATCATCGGGCGTTTGCCCCTCGTCAGGCCCAGGCACGAGAGAGGTATATCCAGCGACTAGCGTGCACAGAGGTCGCTCCACTCGAACCCCCACAAAAGTGCGACTAGTGGACGGCGCGCGCGCGCTGCACGCCGCATGCCGGGAATCCAGTGAACGCCGCCCCAAGCTGTCATTGTAAAGGGCTATGATCCTGGGTAAGGGTCGGCACCTCACCTACGCCCCAGGTAATCACTAATCAGACAGTTTCCTCAAGAAGCTCCACTGCTGCCAACATAAGAGCGCGCCATAACATTGTGTATCCTATACGTGTCACACACCCCAATCGCTTCTCAACTGCAGCCCACACCAACAAAGCGCAGGAGACATGGGCAAACCTAATAGGCAGCAATCAAAACTCTCCTTTGACACCCGTCAGACGCCGAAACCAGCAACGGCGCATTCAGACACTGAACTGGACACGGACAAAACTCATCAATCGACTATGGATGCCGTCTTGCAAGCAATACAAGCAAGCCTCCAAGCAATCAACGGCAAGCTTGACACGCTTACACAAAGAGTGGATAATATATCGGCCAAGCTCGACAAGCAGGGAGAGAGACTAACCGAAGCAGAAAAGCGCATATCAGTAGTCGAAGATGAATCCAATACAACGACACGAAAATGTGCGGAGATAGAAAAAATACTGGAGGTGATCAAACAGAAAAATGAAGACTTGGAAGTGAGGTCCCGCCGCAATAATGTGCGCATTATGGGAATTCCGGAGAGCACCAATACAGGACGTCTAGAAGCATACGTAGAGAATATGCTGCAAGATATTTTTGGAGCAGAAAACTTCTCCTCAGTGCTTATAGTTGAACGAGCCCATAGATCGTTGGCGCAGGTGCCAATACCGGATGCCCCGCCGCGACCCATCATATCACGGATTCTAAATTACAGGGACAGAGATGCGATACTATGAATGGCAAGAGAAAAGCAGCAAATATCTTACCAGGGCAACACGATCTCATTTTATCCGGATTTTACAATGTCTGTGCAGGCGGCACGGAAAGAATTTAATCCCGCCAAAAAGAAACTGAGAGAGATGGGAGTTGAATACGCGATGCTATATCCAGCACGGCTACGTATAAACTATGATGGACGAACAAAAATTGTAGCCACACCACGTGCAGCACAGGACTTCATAAAAAAGACTCTGTCGAGAAATACCATACGGAGCAATAAAACCTCGGATCCGGACTCAGACTGATTGGAGTACTACGGGTGGTAATGTATAACAAGCACCCTCCTATTTAAGGAGCGGTAGAGTATATGTGCAACTTTGGCTCTCACTGTCGTAATGTTCTGTCACAACGTATAATTCATACATGATGAATCAGTCCCTTTGTATTGTAACAACACACGGACTCTATTCAACAGGCAACGCAATAGCCCCCTTTGAAATGTAGCAGAACATTGTAATTTGCATTAGATATAAGACTGTGGGGCATATTAGCAAGACCCACGTTAAAATTATCGCCGTTTTAGCGGCAGGAAACTGCCGCTAAAATGGCGATAATGGGCTTGATAATATACGTTATGGAATTCCAATAGAAGCACAGGTTAGATGTCCTGCACATCTAACCTGGGCTTCTATTGGAATTCTATAACGCATATTATCAAGCCCATTATCGCCGTTTTAGCGGCAGTTTCCTGCCGCTAAAACGGCGATAATTTTAACGTGGGTCTTGCTAATATGCCCCTGTATATCTTGGCCTATACCTCCACAGATGTACGTGACCCTCACGATGCTAATCCTTGCCCGAGTTTGTAATGTTAATGTATACATGGAGATGCATCCATGCAATACGATGCTACCTGTGGTAGGGCGTAAGGGGAGAGGTGTCACCAAATTAATCACTTACCCCCCGTCCACACTTGTATGTACAAGTGTAGTTGTGAGCACTCAGCGACCCCCCTGAGGGTGCTCCCCGCAACTGTTAGTGCAATGGTACTGTTGTTAAATAGGGCGTGTCTTCGGCATGATTGGGATGCTGAAGTGAAAGGGGGATTAGGGGTACAGTTTTTGTTTTTCACGGGCTTACACAGAGTGTATACAGCAAGACACGGATTATAAATTGCAGACACTGGATGGTAATGTTATTGCAGTATTATGTTGCAAATGGTGTGTACATGTCAACATGCGCAGTAACCTTAGAGTTAGAGCATCAACACTAGATTGAAATCCTCGCAATTACGTCTATTATCCTGGAATGTTAGAGGCCTAAATAACCCCAAAAAAATCAGACAAATGTTTGCATATCTAGACAGGCAGCATATTGATATAGTGATGCTACAAGAGACGCACCTTGCAAAAGCTAGTAAAAACCAACTGGGTAAGAAATGGGCTGAGACGGTGATAAGGTCATCATATTCCAGCTATGCCAGAGGGGTGATTATACTGGTGAGGAAAGGCGTACAATTTCAAGTAGCCCAAACCATAACAGATGATATGGGTCGATATATTATTGTCACAGGTCACATTCGGGGACATCGTATAGCCCTGATTAACATATGGTCCTAACATAGATGACCCTGAGTTCTTTCAAACCATATGGAGCAAAATTAGAGAATTGCCAGACATGGAATGGGTATGGGGTGGAGATCTCAACTTAGCACTAGCCGAAGACTTAGATAGATCGGGTGGTACCAAAGAGCCTCATAAAAGGGCAGTGCAATGTGTTCTCAATGGTATGTTGGAGTTTAAAATGCTAGATGTATGGTGCCTGAGAAACCCGCGACATATGGCGGCAACACATCACTCCACCATACATAATAGTTGGTCCCGTATTGACTATTGGCTTGCAACTGAGACGGTGACTATGTGGACGAAGGATGTACAACACCTGCCAAAAACATTATCAGACCACAAACCGGTTCTATTGGTCATCCATACGTATGGAGATTTAATGCAAAAGCACTGCTAGATCCCCTATAAAATACCTCCATACGGCACGCTATCGAGGAATATTTTTCACTAAACAAACCCTCAGTAGACGACCCCAGCCTTTTGTGGGAGGCCTTCAAAGCCACCATACGTGGAGTATGTATAAGTACTAACGCTGGCATTCTAAAAAATATTCGGCAACAACTCACCCAACGTGAAGCCAGCCTGAGAGCCCTAGAACAGGAGTATGAATGGACTCACAATGCAGCTATACTAGGGAACATTAGAAAGATAATGTCAGAATATCAGAACCTTACTGACGATGAACTTAAATATATTTCAAAAAGAAGTATAGCTAGAACATATGGCGAGGGAGTAGACCGAGATATACACTAACAAACAAAATATGTACAGACTACATAACACGAACAGTAATTAAAAACTAGCTCAGTGCATAAACTGTGCTAATGTAGCAACAAAACCATCAACACCTACAAGTGCTTTCATAAAACAATTTTACTTACTAAAAAGCATATAACCAATTCACAAAAATGAACTTTGAGAATGAAATTATTAGGCAATGAGAGAGGTGATGATTTTGGGGTCCCCCCTAACCTAGGGGAGGACCAAGCAGATGCCTTGAACACAAAGAGCATATCATGCTGAATGATTCAGTGGTGGTCCCTTCCTCCTAGGACCACCCCAAGCACAGTTATGGGCAAAAATACAATCCCAACCAAAGGCCCTGCAAAGCATTATGGGACGAGATTAGCAGTGGGCAGTGAATATTATAGTGTCCAATATCAAAATAATTCTACAAAGAGCTGCAGTTCAACTAGTCGTTACTAGATGTCCCTCACGAGTCAAATGCAAAAGCATTAAAATTATTAATACATCAAGCTGCAGTTCCACTAGTCGTTACTAGATGTCCCTCACGAGTCAAATGCAAAAGCATTGAAACCCTTTCATGAAGCTTTTGCATTTGACTCGTGAGGGACATCTAGTAACGACTAGTGGAACTGCAGCTTGATGTAATAATTTCAATGCTTTTGCATTTGACTGGTGAGGGACATCTAGTAATGACTAGTTGAACTGCAGCTCTTTGTAGAATTATTTTGATATTGGATACTATAATATTCACTGCCCACTGCTAATCTCGTCCCATAATGCTTTGCAGGGCCTTTAGTTGGGATTGTATTTTTGCCAATAACTGTGCTTGGGGTGGTCCTCAGAGGATGGGACCACCACCGAATCATTCAACAAGATGTGCTTTTTGTTTTCAAGGCATCTGCTTGGTTCTCTCCCTAGGTTAGAGAGGATCCCAAAATCATTGTTTTCACTTTTGTGAAATGACTATATGCATTTTAGCATATAAAACCAGAGATACTTATTTTATTTTAACTTGCACTGTGCAATTGGACTTACGCGTAGTTCAAAGTGTACTACTACGCATAGCTACGTGTAGTGCTGTAGTGCAGTGCTACTATGCAAACTATGCCCAGGGTTAACTATAACACAGATGGGATACTGAAAGCCTTCATGGACACATATGGGGACTTATATACTACACGTAATACAACAGGCGCACACGGACACACGAAATTCTGGAATACTGGTTATCGGATAACCAAAGGGAATATTTATCACAGGCGATAACAGTAGAAGAAGTCACAGAAGTCATTAAATCATTACCCAATGGGAAAGCCCCTGGTCTGGATGGATATACGGGGGAATTTTATAAGGCATATGTAGACCTCTTGGCCCCTCATTTGGTGGAAATGTATGGTGATGCGCACGAGAAACAAATCCTGCCACCCACATTGAGAGAAGCGATGATAATAGCACTACTGAAACCTGAGAAAGACCCGGAGCTATGTGAATCGTACAGACCCCTTTCACTAATAAACACAGACACAAAAATACTCGCCAAACTAATAGCCATACGTCTTCAACCCTTGATGTCTAATATTATACTACCGGATCAATCAGGGTTTATACCACACCGCTCCACAGCGCCTAATATTCGTACCCTATTTGCACTATCGCATCAATTAAACTCAGAACTGCAGGCAGCTGCAGTGTTATTAGACGCAGCCAAAGCATTTGACTCGGTCGAATGGATATATATGTTCACAGTGCTCCAAAAAATGGGGTTACCTCCAATCTTTCTTACATGGATCAAAATCTTATATACAAAACCAGTAGCGAGAATAAAGGTGAACCAATATGTCTCAGACCCGATACCAATAACACGGGGAACAAGACAGGGATGTCCCTTATCGCCCCTACTATTTGCCATCGCCTTAGAACCACTAGCGTGCAAAATTCGACAATGCCATAAACAAACGGCCTTGCAATTTCCCCAACGTCCCTTGAGTATATCACTATATGCTGATGACATGGTACTCTATGTCCGAGACCCTGGTACTAACTTACCACTCCTGTTACGAGAATATATTAAATTTGGTGGACAATCGGGGCTTCAAATAAATTGGAGCAAATCAACCATTATTCCCTTAATTGAAGTAACTAAACCATGCTCTACAGAATTTCTGTTAGAATGGCAGAATGACCCGATTAAATACTTAGGGATCTGGTATCATAGGGACCCCGAAGTAGTCATACGGACAAACTATGGAACAGATATAAGCAAATTGGAAGGAGAAGTGGACAGATGGATCCAGCTGCCATTGTCACTTGCAGATAGAACTGCAATAGTTAAAATGGTCATATTGCCCAAATTTCTTTACCTCTTCAATAATATCCCCATAACACCACCAACAGCGGTATTTAGTAGATTATTATCCGCAGTAAATAGACTTATCTGGGCCGGTAAACAAGCTCGGATTGAGATGCGAGCCCTCACACTACCTTATTCTAGAGGTGGATTTAAAGTACCAGACTTTCTCCTATACTACCTATGTGCACAGGCGCAATATGCCCATCACTGGTATCATACTACTTGGTATATGCCGCATTTGGCAGTTGAGGATGGTGACGCCTACCCAATCCCATTATACAACATACTACCACACCAGCGCGAGCATGTTTCTAAAAAGGAAATAAATACAATACGCACCACAAACATAGCGTGGCAACGTATGGGGAAACTAGCACATAAATTTCCTTTATATGCGCCAGCACTGCCACTACAACACCACCCAGCTTTGTCAGTGACCCAGGACAAAGTTGGAATGAAGCTATTACAACAGGTGGGTATAGACCGCATGGAAGATCTATATAAAGAAGGTAACTCTATAGATACTGAGAAGCTTCAATACGTCCACAATCAAACCCTCCTCTTCAAATTTACATACCACCGACTGCGGAGCGCAATGAAAACCCTATACCCCATGTTCCCCGCTGAACCCCCTGTGCTACAAGCATTGCAAATGGTTATTACAATTCCCCATACTACACATCTTGTCATGAAATTATATGCTCTCCTACAAGATGATATAAACAGCACCATGACTAAAGCATTGGATCGGTGGAACAAAATACTAGAACTACAGCTCTCGGATGTAGAATCGAATACCAGCTGTACACTTACCGATATGCTCACCCCAAACGGAAACCTGCGCATTATACACTATAAATACCTACATCAAACTTATCATACACCAGTAAAATTACATAAATGCGGGCTCCGATCCAATGCAAGATGTCAGAGGTGTAATGCAGATAATGCCGACTTTTTACAACTGGTGTGGGCGTGCCCAAGCATTAGAGCATATTGGGAACAAATAACAAAGATGTTCAGTGATATGCTGGAAACGAGAATAGAATGCACACCTCGTATATGCCTGCTGGGACTAGCAACAGGGTTGCGTTCTCTCAAACGTAAATTTTGTGCAGTAGCCTTGCTAATGGCGAAAAGAAGGGTTTCAATATACTGGGGAAGTAAGCACTGTCCAAGTACTAGACAATGGCTACATGATATGGCATATTGCAGAGACACTCTCCAGACGTATAAGGAGGAACTCCCTACCAGATCTCGGCCAAGAGACTTTTGGATAACTCTAACAGACTATTTAAATGCGCATCCTACTGCAGGAACGTCTATTACTGTGTGTAATGATATGTAATGAGTGCACATAATGCAGGGTCTGTACTATGTAGTATCGGATAGTATCAGCAATGCTATAGACTGTAACACTTCCTGCAACTCGCCTTTACCAATTGTGAACAGCTGTTTGTAAGCCTGTACGGTTATGGTACGCTGTTATTGTTACTTATTCTAATAAAAAAAATTTTTTTTAAATGTGTGCTCGCGGTCGCGGAGTGTTTTTGTGGCCTGGTGCATTGTTCGTCTGCTGCGTGTATTGTGAGGCATGGGTTGTGGGTGCACGTGGACACGTCGGAGTGTGACCTGCTCCTTTACGGATGTGATCCGCACTTGGCTACCTCCATGTCGCTTCGTGGGCCATGTCATTTTTTGGGGCAGCTGCCGTGCTATCGGACATGCAGTGTTACTTGCATAGTCAGTGTGGGTCACGGAGCAGCTGCTTTGCTGGATTCAGCACATGTGCACGGGTCGGTTGTGATATTGGTGATGGGGGGGCCCTCTGTGCACATTGTGGATGGGGGCCTACTTGGCGTTTCTATGTGTGCTGCAGTGTGCCAAGGCATTCAGGGACATGTTCCATGGTCATTGTGGGTGTGCTGTGTGCTGCGCGTAATTGTGCATGTGTACCATTGTGCCCATCTCCCCCGTCCCTAGTGGTTACTCACCCTGTTGCTGTTGGGTCAGGTCGTATCGTGCTGTGTCCAGGCCCCCCAATCCTGCCACCGTCTCCTCACTGCTGACTGTGGCCGCCATTTGCTCCAGCTCCTCCTGTGTCGCAGGACTCCCACCTCCAATCACAGTTGCTGCCTCCCTGTTGGCGGCGGGCTCATGTTTGGTCTGCCTTTTCAGATCATGCCAGCGCCTCTTGACCTCCTCCAGTGACCTCCTGGACACTCCGACTGCATTGACCTTTGTGAGGATGGCCTGCCATATTTCCGTTTGGGTTGTCAGTGCCGCAGTGGAGGTGCCGAACAGTTGTTGATGGTGTTCGGTCACCCCCGTGACGATGATCTGGTCTTCCTGCGGACTGTACCCGGTCTTCCTCTTCCTCTTGTCCTTGCCCTTCCCCGAAGGCGGGGTTCCTGGCTGGTCCTCCGTAGGGCTTGTGGTGTTCGGCTTGTCCTCTGCACTCGGTCCGGGTGCATCCATGTTGCTACGCTGTTTGGATTGTTTTTGGGCTCTTTTTTTCCCTCTCTTTTATGGTGCTTTTTCCCGCCGGCCGCGTGGGATTTACAGGCCTGTGGCTGGTGTTCGCTGATTTCTGTACCACGATTGGCCTCATCGCATGATTTCTCGTGTTCGCGTTTCGCATTTTTTCGGCGTGGCATTGATTTTGGGCCTGACATTTGACGCGTTATCTGGTAGCTATCGCATGGTACCGCCTTGTTGTGAATTCCACGTTGACACATGGATATTTTCCCGCGATGGGCTGCGATGTTGGAAGTTGCGTTACGCTACTCTTGCAGTAGTTATCACACGTTCTTGTGAATATACCCCAAAGTGTAACATGCTGCTCAAATAATTGTTTTTATGTCGACAGTTCAATGGGTTCCTTTGTATAATAATAAAGATGTATTAGTAAGGACAACCCCAAACCACTATGTTATGTTTTGAACCCTGAGTTTGTATTTCTCCAGGCCAAGAACTCTTAACATATAATCAGGGCAACTACAATTAAGCACTTCTGCAGCTGCATTTGTTTTCCTCAAAATTATTGATTTGCCGCATTTGCCACAAAACCCATTATTTGTTGCATACTCTGAAGATGTTAGCAGAAAAAAATTGTTTCTAGCTCAAATGGATCAAAAGTTTCTAAAAAATAGTGGCAAGATGTGTTCACGCGCAGTAGAAGGCCCTTCACAAAGGTTAACTGATCATCTTTCCGTTGCTTATTTATGTATTTAGTTGTTAAGCTCGTACTGATGAGGGGAAATCTTTGCTAAGATAGTATTACCATGTATTAAAATGAAAAAAAGAATGAAGTAATACTACAAAATATGTCCCACATTATGCTGCATAATTTGCCTTTATTTGCTGTATAATTTGCCAACCCTGCCACATAATTCCAGTGGCCCTGCATATAATTCCTACCAGTATGAATGGCATGTAACTCCTTCACCTTGCAGCCTTCATTGTCTTAAGTAACATTGACTTACTCTTGCCCACGTTTTTTGTGTGCCTCCTGTAGGAAGCTGTCTCTGTATATGGTATGCCACTAGGTGGTAATACCATGCACAGAGTTCAGGGGTTCCCCAAAAGTGTACAGGGCTCAATGTAAACCCAATGGTGCTCTATTAGTGGTAGCGTGGGCAAGCAGCCTTAGGCTTAACACAGAGGAGTGTATTACATTTATTGCACAACATTGACCGATAATGGGCACACAACTCAAAAGAGGATCCAAACCAAATTTAGAAAAGTAAGCTTTGTTTGTACTTTATTTTAAGACCAAGATCATCGCAATAAGGTAAGTACGTTTTTAATAAAAAATACTTTTCACTTTCAAAAGTTGGCACAGTGCAATTTCTGAACAGTTCAATGTTATCCCATGGGGAAAAACAATCATGTACGTAACTTACAATTCCAGTCTTCGGGCCCAAAGGTCAGCAAGGAGCAGGGGTCAGGTGAGTAGCAACACTGCACCACCAGCGGCACAGGGGCGGCCGGGTGCAGAGGCCAAAATCGGAGTTCAGCCCAATGCGTTTCAATGGAGAGTGGGGGTGCTCAAAGCCAGACTACTAGCAGGTAAGTAAATTGGCTGCAGGGGCCAAGCTTTGGGGGTTAGGTCAAGCACCAGGGGGGCCACAAAGCAGCACCAAACAAACACCACCAGTGGCACAGGGGCGGCCGGGTGCAGGGTGCAAATTCAGCATCTGGCTCCCAATGCTTTTTAATGAGGTTTCTGCTTTCAACAATCACAGGCTGCAGGCATTGCACCGGGGGTTGCAGGTGGAAGACCAACGACAGCAGAGGTAAGAAGAGATGGGGGTGGTCATAGGGGCACCGTTGATTCAGCTCACTAAGGCTCAGGGGCTTCGGGTGCAGGGGTGCCTTTGGATGTTGGAGTCTTCTTACTGGAGAGTGTTGCAGTAAGGGGGGCCTCTGGATTTAGGCTGCAGACATCATCGTGGAGTCCAGTAGGGGTCAGCCAACGCTGGACTTGAGGTCAGGATCGCTGGGTAGACTTCACTGGACAGGTGAGCCACTCGGACTCAGGCCTTGGGCGTCGGACGCAGAGTGGGCAGGAGTCGTAGTTCCAGCTGGATCCAGAGTCCTTGTAGTTCGATTCTTCTGGACAGGGCCGCTGTCTTCGGGAGATCCGGTCTTTGTTGAAGAACAAGCGGTCTTCCTCGAGTTTCTGGAAGTCGCTGGCCACAGGAAAGGTGTTGTCTTCTTTGCAGAGTCTCAACCTAATATAAACTTATTTTGACTTGTACTTATGTTGGTTGTCTATTTAATTACTTACATACTATTGCGCAACTTCCTCTGATGTGTCTGTAAAACTTACTTTTTGTCCCAAAGTTTTGTCCTGAATTTTGAATTTCTGTCCTGAATTTTGACCCTTTGTCCTGAATTTTTGCACTCACCATCCTGAATTTGCACCCATTCCAGTTGGTCACCCTAGGCCAACTTAGGGGCATATTATCTAGGGTTGGCGATAATTATCGCCGAGCGCGCTTAGCGTGCTTTTCTTTATCGCCGGCTATCGCTGGAATATCTCGCCAAGCTAGCGCTGTATTACCAACGCTCAGCGCTATGGCGATAAATATTCCAGCGATAGCGGGCAAATGGCCAAACATTGCCTAAAAAACAGCGATGTCCCTCCCAAAACGGCGATGATCTTGGTGATAAGGCCCTGTGGCCTTAGCCCCATAATCCACCTCCCATGTTAGGTATGCCTAACACAGGAATTTAGGAGACATTAAATTCCTGCGTTAGGCCAGGGGTAGCGCGATTATTATCATCGCTACCCCTCCTTGCTAATATCGCAAAGCTGCCTTCGCGATATTTTCCCATGTTGTTTCTGTCAGCCACGCCTACTTTGCATCTCATTATCGATGCATAGAGAGTGGTGACAGAAACAGGAGTTAAATCAAGGATACACGCGCTAACGTGTCCTTGTTAATAATGCGTTAGAATTATCGCCGCTTTTCGGCCGAAAACGGCCGCTAAAGCGGCGATAATTCTCTTGATAATATGCCCCTTAGTGCCTTGAGATGGTGTGCCTGCTCGAGTGATAATACATTTTGACACATTTTCATTTACCTCCGGATTCTAGTCTTCTTGTATGTAAGTAGAGAAGAGATTGCACTTCCACAAAAGCATAGGGGCATATTAGCAAGGGCAGTATCGCCGCTTTAGCAGCACTTTTTGCCGCTAAAGTGGCGATATTTTTTATCGCCCTATTAGCAAGCTGTCGCTAACAGCTGTTAGCGACAGCTTAATGGCGATAGCGGCCATTTTGTTGCCGCTTTGCATGTCAGCGATAATTATCGCTAATGACATGCGAAGTAGGCGTTCCCAACTAAAAGCAACTGCAAACAGTCGCAAACACAACTTCCCCCTATTAGCAATGCCCGCGAAGCGATAAAAAAAGTTGCGCTAACCGCGATTATCTCTGGAATTTAACACCTGATAAAAACTTGACTTAACCATCTTGTCAATGGGAGGTGGATTGTAAGGTTAGGTCCTCACCTGCCTATTAGCAAGCTTTTCATTAGCGCAGTGAATTTCTCGCTGAATTTCTCGCGCTATTGCTGGGTTTCGCCGCTATCGCTGGATTTTTTATCGCCTTGGAGATAAGCGTTGATAATAACGCGGTATCTCCGCGATGAAATCCAGCGATAGCCGGCAATAAAAAAAACAGCACTAAGCGCGCTTTGCGATAATTATCGCAAATCCTTGGTAATATGCCCCATAGTTCGAGTCCTCTGGTCCTGACAAAGAATCCAGTGTTCCGTGGCTTTGTCAAGTGTAGGTGGGGGTAAAGCAGCAGTAAATTTTTTCTCTTCACCGTTTGTTCGATGTTTGTGCTTGCTGAAGAGCACACTGCTTGTCTCGTGCGTTGCTCATGCGCAGTTTTCACCGATGTAGTTCATGAAGCGTGTGCCGCTTGTTCACGTGCTTTCTTCACTGCTGTGAGGCGCAACTATAGCCTTGTTCCCTGCCTCCAGGTGCGATTTTGCTCTTCCTCGCCTCGCACAATCTGGAGTCGCATGCCGACAATACACTTTTTTTTCCCAGAAAAACGGAGGGGCATATTACCAAGGATTTGCGATAATTATCGCAAAGCGCGCTTAGCGCTGTTTTTTTTATCGCTGGCTATCGCTGGATTTCATCGCGGAGATAATGCGTTATTATCAACACTTATCTCCAAGGCGATAAAAAATCCAGCGATAGCGGCGAAACCCAGCAATAGCGCGAGAAATCCAGCGATAAATTCACTGCGCTAATGAAAAGCTTGCTAATAGGCAGGTGAGGACTTAACCTTACAATCCACCTCCCATTGACATGATGGTTAAGTCAAGTTTTTATCAGGTGTTAAATTCCAGCGATAATCGCGGTTAGCGTGACTTTTTTTATCGCTTCGCGGGCATTGATAATAGGGGGAAGTTGTGTTTGCGACTGTTTGCAGTTGCTTTTAGTTGGGAACGCCTACTTTTCATGTCATTAGCGATAATTATCGCTGACATGCAAAGCGGGAACAAAACGGCCGCTATCGCCATTAAGCTGTCGCTAACAGCTGTTAGCGACAGCTTGCTTATAGGGCGATAAAAATATCGCCGCTTTATCAGCAAAAAGTGCCGCTAAAGTGGCGATACTGCCCTTGATAATATGCCCCTAAATATATTCACAGTCATTCTCTGCAAATGGCTCACACCTTGGCGGATGTCATACTTACAGCTGTGAAAATGCTCCAGAACAGGCTCTGAAAGTGCTGGTAATATTATATTGCTGTTCACACTTCAGTTCACCTTCAATGTAGCTGGGAAATCGATGGTAGGCGACCGTCACCAAATTGAAGTAATAATGCGTGACACATCGCGGATATTTGCAGCGTTTATTAGAGTCTAGCTTCATCAGTGAGACTTCCCTGCCTGCCCTGTTCCAACGTTCACAGTGCCGATGTCCAGGATTCCAATACCTCATCATATTCCCGGGCACCATGACAACCGTGACAGTACTAGCTGACAACACACCATAACAACTACACCTGTCTTCATCTATTTAATCCTCTTCCTGATCGCCATCCGGTTCCTGGAGTGAAGAGAAAAAGAGACAACATGTTAGTAGTCCCCCCAGGACCACCCCCTCCCCAAACTGGGCCCCTTCGGTGTCGTCGCTGTCATTCCGATACGATCATCTTCTGGCAGGCCAGGATTGATGTCTCCTTCTTCCCAACTACCAGGCGGTTTCTAGAAAACAGTAGAGCAAAGGAGCCTTAAGCAGTCCTGGAGGTCTCCTAGTGCGTGCGTCTCTGGAAACAAACTATACATTACTGAATCTGCAGTGATGCATGTTGTGGGTATCAAGGTCCCAAACTCTGTGCTTATGGCCTTCAGCAGGTCCTGGGCAAAGGGGCATTCCTAGAAGAGATAGTAGGACATCCTGTCTATGGTGCACCCTCACGGGCAGGACTAGGATCGGTTGAGCCTTCTTGCATATATGAAGGCTCCAACTGGCAGACCTCCTTGGATGGCCATTCAGGCCATGTCCTTGTGGTGGTTGGTCAGTCGTTTGGGGGCAATATTCTCCCACACGTGGGCCACTGTAGGAGAGGGCAGGATGCAAATATGTGTGCTGATGCCCCTCGCACGGATATGGGGTTGGACAATCTTCAGAGTCCACTGGTTTGGGGCGGGAGCTGCCAGACCAAACTCCTTGACAAGCATTTCCACTTCCTTGTAGAACCGTGGGGTATTCCAATTGTAAGGGACAGTGTTCACCCACTCTGTCCATCCAAGGTGCCTCCACTTTGGCAACAGGAAGAAGTGTGCCTTCAGAAAGCCGACATGGCCTTCATCTTCGGTTCTTAGGGTGCTCCTCACGGAGTGGCACACAAATATTCCCCTCAGGATGATGGCGATGTCAGGCACTCCTTTGCCTCCCTTGTCATGGGTCTGGAATATTACCTCCCTCTTCACTCTGTCAATCTTGGAGTTCCAAATAAAATAGATCATTCTCATGATGGCCTTGGCCGTTCGAGGCTGCACTGGCCACACTTGAACGATGTACTGGAGCACTGGCAAGGTCTCGTTCTGCAGGACCAAAGACTTCCCTTCGATCCTCAGCTTCCGAATGCTCAGAGTCCAGAGTCCCAGCTTCTGCTTTGTTTTTACCAGTCTCTTATCCCAAGTTTTCTCCGCTGCACCCTCTCCGCCGAACCAGACTCCAAAGATCTTCAGGAAATCCAGCTTGATGTGGAAAGGTAGGTGGTCTCGGGGGGGGGCCCAGTGGCCGAAGAGTGCGGTTTCCGACTTAGCGTTGTTGATCTTTGCTCCTGGCATCTTTCACAATTCAATACAAGTCCTCTCCAGTTCATTCATAGAGAGCCCATCTGCACAGAAGACTGACACATCGTTCATGTAGAAGGAGCATTCACTTCGCCCTTCCTGTTTCTTTCCAATACTGTCATGCCTCTGATGTTCCTGTTCTGTCTGATGCGTTTCGCTAGGAACTCTATAATACAGATGAATAGAAGAAGTGGACAGCCCTACCTAACACCAGAAAGGACAGGGTAGTGGTTGGTTTTCTGTCTGTTAACCAACGCCATGTTATACCATCCCGAGGGGTCATCTAGCACCCTAGGCTGCTGCCTAGAGGAGGTTGGCAAGTGGATGGAACTCTCATGCCTTAAACTGAACGGAGACAAGACGGAGCTTATGCTCCTGGGCAACTCCCCTTCCTTCAACCCGGCATCACTTTGGCCCGACTGCCTGGGCCCCGCCCCAGTCCCTAAAGACCAGATTAAGAGCCTCGGTATCTGGCTTGACCGTTCCCTGACTTTTAATCATCAGGCAGCGAAGCTCTCAGCGACTTGCTTTGGCCTATTAAGGATGCTTCGCAAGGTTCTTCCCCTTCTCCCTTTTCACGCCAGAAAGATTATGGTCCAAGCTCTGATCCTCTCCCGCTTGGATTACGGGAATGCCTTATATCTGGAAGCTCCACAGTATACCATCAACAAGCTCCAGATTATTCAAAACTGTGCCGCCCGCAGACTTCTCCAGATTCCTCGACGGCAATCCGCTAAACAAGCTCTAAGGAGCTTGCACTGGCTGCCGATCAGGGAAAGGATTCAGTTTAAGGCTATGTGCTTGGCCCATAAAGCCTTCTGGAAAAACGGCCCGTCCATTCTTCAATCTCTGATCACTCATTATCAACCGAGGAGAGACCTTCGGTCAACTGCCTCTTTTCTTGCCCTACTACCCAGAATAAGGAGAGCCAGATGTGGTGGGCGCTCCTTTTCATACAATGGGGCCATCGGCTGGAATGCCCTTCCACTTCATTTGCGGAAAAAGCCTAATCTGCTCTCCTTCCGAAAGCTCTTAAAAACCTGGCTCTTTTAGATTTGAACTCATTCTCTGCTTTGCCTTCTGCACCTGTCCGCAGAACTGGGAGGCCTCCAGGTAGCCATTGCGCTTTATAAATGACATTTCATTCATTCATTCATATCTATACAGTGTGGGCACCACGTCACAAAAGAAATCGCCCAGTCCCAGTGCTTCGATTGTCCGGCCCATGAACTCATGGGAGGTGTGGTTGAACGCCTTTTTATGCTCTAGACTCGTGGTCTTCAAACTTTTTAATGCTGCGCCCCCCCCAGTGAAAAAATAAAATTAATCGGGTTCCCCCCCCCAGAATTTTTCACAATTATTCCATTAAATTGGCAATGTTTAAATATGTCTCGGCTTATTTAAACACAAGACATATTTAAACATTGCAGTCAAATTCTACTACAGTTTTTAAAATGCAACCAAATACATGATTGCCAAACATACTATTCTGTTACAAACACAGTAGTCCCTGACAGGGAAGATATATAGACAAAACAATAAATATAGACCTGGAATCAGTGCTATATTAAGGCTGTCCAGCCGGACAGAGTGATTTTAATAATGTTTCAGATCACAAAAGCAAGGCTAAAGTGGGACACAATCCTGCGTCCAACGCAATACATATAAAACAAAACACAATTAACAAAATGCTCAGGCAGGACAAAAGGGCTTGTAAGTTATACTTAAAATGAAACAAGCAAAGATAGGTAACAACACCGTTACACTTAAATAATCATTTGGATTGCGTTTACGGTGTACATGAGGTCAACGACGTTTCGATCCCGTAAAACCTATACTGGGATCATCATCAGGACGTAAAGTTACATGCCTGAGAGAAATTTGCCGTGCGAATATCACAAGGCAAGTATTCTTGTAATGGTGCGGCAATTAATGGCATGCCGGGGCAATGCGAATAGACATTACTCAAGGTAGCCAGTTGGCTGAACCCAGCACAGTTTCACAGGTGAGATGGCGCATGTGGATTAGAGAGAGAGAAGAGAAGTTAAATGGACCGCGTTCGCGTGTCCAATGCAATGCCAACGGCGCTGGGGGAAGGAACAATGACCTTGATGTGGATCAATGCAGACTTGATTCAACGATAGTTAATCAAAAGCTGCACCACGATGGTGCATGCAATGCGGGAGCCGCTGTGCTAGGGGAGGCACAATGACCTCAGAATCCAAGGTGTCCGGGTGAACTGAGTACTGTGTTTGTAACGTACTACTACCCAAAGTCCCTGACCATTACAATTTGGTTCCCTTATTTCTTTAAACACAAACATACTATTCTGGTCAGGCAGGCCTTACTAACATGTAAAAGTATCCACATTGTGATTATTAGAAATGGGGGTGGGGGTTTTGAAGAATATTTGGAATCCCTTCCCTTTTGACACCTTCTCCAAGTCAGGATATAAATGACAAAAGATGTTACTGATGGCCCATTACAGAGCAGCTAACTGCCGCTCACTTTTTCCCCTGCTTAAAACAAAGCACTGCTATCAGCATAATGCTTCCTTTAGCCACAGCCTGGCACCCCGCCTGGATCACTTGAGCCCCCCCTAATGGGGCCCACCCCCAGTTTGAAGAGACCTGGTCTAGACTGACCAAGGCCACCTGAACCTATTGGCACTTGACGTACTTGATCATGTCCTAAACCAGGGCAAGACTGTCATCGATTTGCCGACCTGGTGTCCTGCAGGACTAGTCAGAGACAGTTGACCATTATCTTCGCTAGGAAAATTCTACTCCACATTGAGGAGTGTGATGGGCCTCCGGTTTTTGAGGTCTTCTCTCTCTCCCTTTTACTTATAGAAAAGTGTTATCATGTGTACACGCAGGAATTGCGGCATACTGCCTTTGCCCATCATTTCCTCGTGGAGGTTTAGCAAGTCTGGGCCAATCAGGTCCCACATTTCAGCATAAAGTTCCACTGGGAGACCGTCGCTTCCTGGGGTCTTGCATCTCATGGAGGTCGTAGCGGCCAAGTGCAGCTCTTCTAGGGTAAAAGGCACGTTCAGGCCCTCTCTGTCTTCTGGACCGAGTGCCTTGAGATGTCCATTAGGAACTGTCTGCCTGGGATCTCTCTGATGACTTCAGTGAGTAAAACTTGCCATAAAAGTCAGTCGTGACTCTCATGACGTGCTCTTTCCCACTTTGGAGGTTGCCGTCTGAGTTCCGAAGCTCTACCAGCGGGGTGTGATGTGGTCCCTCATCACATCACATCACATCCCGCAAGTACCTCATTGACCTTCAGGTGTAGCCTCTTTCGGTCCTCTACGACTACCCCCACAGGTGAGCCTTCCAGGGTGCCTCCAATGTCCGCTATGTTGTTTTCTTCATCCTCAGAGTTGATGGTGATGTACCGTCCTCTGTCTGTTCTACCAAGGCCATGTTGATCTTCTTCCTTGTGTAGAAGTCTTCCTTCGTTGGCCTTGTCCTCTTCCTGCTGGTTCGCTGGGGGGCGGGGGGAGTCTGGTCACCCCTCTACTCCTCCTTGCCGTTCTTTAAAGCTGTTGGTGGTGACGAAGTTCCCACTTTTCCTCCAGACCTGGTCGGCCGCCTCCTCTATTCCTTCTCCTCCTTCTCCTTTTTGCACTTGGCATGCAGTGTCTGGGCCCTCATCTGGTTCTACTCCTCTGGTAGTTCTTCAACACCGTTTTCTTCCTTCTTTCCTCCTTTCTTCCCCTTCTATCCTTTTTTCTTCTGTCGTCCCACCTTAGCTGTGGCCCCTGGGGGCTTCTGTCTTTTCTCAGCTTCGGTTAACGGCATCTGATCCTGCACCTTTCGGGCTTCAGTGGGTGGTGGTGGTCCTTGTGGGATTTAAAGGGATGGACCCCATTCGTGTTCAAAAGCAGACAAGTCTCAGTTTGGTTTTTCCTCGTGCCCACGGCAAGCACAGCTGGGTCTCCCTCCGCCTGACACCACAGTAGTGACGAGGTTGGCGTCTGACCTCATAGCCTCCCATCTTCCTGCTCCAGCCTGCTCTCTTCGATGTCACCCGAGGCTCAGGCACATGTTGCCCCCCCTCCTCACATGAAGGGCGCACACGAAAATCTCCTGACTGACCAGGCCTTCACCCTCACAGCCTGTAACCGCCTGTGCCTGCTTTGTCTGGCATAGGAAACCGATCTGCTCTTCTACACCTGGCAGATAAGCAGTGGAGCATTCAGACTGGTGGACACCATTGTGACTACGCCACTGCCACAGCTTCTGACCCCCACTCGTCAGAGCCACTGTCGCTGGGCAGCACCACCACTCAGGTGCTTGCACCTCCACTGTGAGTACCATCTTCTCTGCCCCCGGGGCCAGGGTCATGCTCTTTAGCCTGCATTGCCTCACCTTTTTCTTAACACCCACAGCAGCGGGCACCACCCCTCACCATGAGAGCGGATTGGCAGGAGAATGCGCAGACTGCACCACCTCATCAGGGCCTACCCTTCACTCGAGCACTAGTGCCACCACTGCAGTGCCTTATGCCAACCCATTTCATTGAGGGAGCAATTAACCAGCTGTCCCCCTTCAGTGAGCTCAATGACCCCGCCACCACCGCTTCCTACAGGCACACATGGATAGCTCACCCCAACAACTACTTCAAGGTCACCAAGGAAATGGAAGGCGAGACTAAACGCGGTCACATGCTACACTACGCGGGGAAGGAGATCTTCAAAATGTTCTGCAACGTCTCCGACCCTGATTAGCAAAAACAATGTTCACAAGGAACTCATTTATCTGATAGTTTCTGCAAGACTCGGTATGGCTTGCTTGAATAAATCAAAGGCTGGAATAACATTTAGAATAAGACCTTAATTCAATTCAGTCAAACAATATTACATGTATTAATAGAAATAGAAGCCCACATAACCATTTATCAAAACTGTACACACATCAGCCGAAATGAGTATAATTTATTTTCATCATATTCTTTATATACCCACAAGTGAAATTATCCAAGATATTTGATCAATATTTACACTATGTACATTTGCCTTACAGCGTGATCAGTGAACCCCAGTGAAGTGACCATAACCAACAATTATATAAATACGGTGCTAAGAAAGAAGGGGGGAGGTAGTGGTAATTGGTATTTATACAAAGAGGAGCTCTTAACAGTCATAACACAATAAATTATAGTAGGTGCTCTAAGTTCCTTTGGCTCGCTCTTTTTACTAGCCGACGACGTTTCGACCCTCTCTTGGTACGGGGTCTCTTCAGGACAGGAATTCTGGGGGCTACATAGAGGACAAGTTTTAGATAATGCCAAGGTGAGTATAGGTAGTGGGCTAAGTCAGCAGGCAAGGCTTACCAGTAGGCACACAAGGTGCTGGAAGTGGCATTCTTCCTATTTAAAGACAGGATGTTGTTCAATGATGTCCAGAGGGGGTAGTCCTATTGGGAACATATTAATGGGAAATTACCGCCTATTAATGACACATTGGTAACGCCCAGTGAATGTGATAGTATCAGGATTGGCTTACCGTAACTGGATAGCCAGAGGGGCTGTTGGTATAATTCAATGGCAACCCCGATTATAGTAAAGCCTATTAATAGAAATTGGTATAATGGATGTAGCCATATGCTTTTAATTATTTAAGGACAACACATGGTCAAATATGAGAAGCAACATTGTTAACTCATCAGTCAGTGGATGGTGAGTGAGTAATTTGTAATGTTCAGCAATAATATCTGTAGTTCAATAAAGATATCCAATATCAATAACAATATATCAACAGATTTAGAGAGGAGTGAAACTTTCTACTCACCCGACTCGAGTTTGGTGCTGAGTAAACTAATTACTTCTGTGCCAGCCGCCAGGGAACCTGAGTTAAGGCAATTTACAAAGTTAAAAATCAACTAGCGTTCTAAATCTGGGGCCAATTCATTTACAATCAAAAAGCGGTTCACTCGCGATCAAGTCGGGAGTAAGAGTCGAGTGTGGACAGCAGTTGCTGTGTTTAAACTTACTGATCTTTTCCGATGGTTGGGCGCTTCTGATGGCTGTCCTTGGCGAAGACGCGGTCGGACGCCGGGATATATGGCGCGCATGTACGGACGCCTGCAGCCCATTGGTGCATGGGCTGTGTGCTCACTACAATATGGTATTGTTGTACTAAAGTGTCGGCCATTAGTGAGTGTAGCGGAATTGCTTTACCGATAGTCCAGGCGCATATTTATCCATGAGGTGATGCAATAGAATATTATTGAATTAAGGCAATGACGAAAACATGCTATATTTGATTATTAGAGGAGCAATTAAGGATCCACTGATGTACTCTACTTTACGATGTAGTATAGGGTAACAGGTAATAAAGCCAGTACATACTTCTATTTATTGTGGGTGCTGATGTACATGCTGGTTTTAAGGTATATCGTGAACATCTAATGCGTATTTATTTTTCCTAAAATACCCAGATTGCAACTGAAGTAGCAAAAAATACTGTATATAAGCAGTGATGACCAACATTGACATAATCATGTGCCATATTTTCATACTCCCAGATTCAATATACATACACATCTTGATACGGATAATTGCAGATGGCAACCGGCATTCACAGTTCTGAATTACATTGCTAAGGCACAGTGTTAAGAGTGATCAATTCTTAATAACTTGTATAGTTTGCAGTCTTTAGTGGGTGTGTAGCAAGACAATTATGGGTGCAGCAATAGATCATGGAATTCCACACTCTCTCAATATTTGTCGTGCTGTAGAGTGCTGTGTCTCTTTTAGCGGAGAACTGAACTGTGGATGGATTGTGTCTAGTGTAGGCTGATAAATCTACGCCACTCCTCTAGATTATTTAATCCATTCCTGATGGAATCACATTTCTCGATCCATTTGCATTCCAAGGATTGCAAAATGAATGTGATATTACCACCTCTAGGGGGAATTTTTGCTTTTTCAATGACCTGCCATCTTAGATCATCATCAGTATGTGACTTGTCAATATAGTGCTGTACTAGGGGGGCATTTTCCACCAGCCACTGTATTCTAATGCGGTGTTGACAGATTCGAGCTTTAACTGGTTGGATGGTCTGCCCTATGTGTATAAGGTCACAAGGGCACCAAACGCAGTATATGACATTGGGGGTTGCGCAGTTGGTCAAGTCATGTAGGGTCCACTTAATGCTCCCATGAGTGAACTCTTTGGTCTCGAGTGTAAGGTCACAGACCACGCAGCCTCCACACTTAAAGTGTCCTGTAACAGGTGGTAGTGACCAAAGTTCATTAATCGCATTCTTGGGTTTCAAAAGGCTCGTGTCCGAGTGTACCAAGTGATCTTTAATGTTTATGCCTTTCTTGTAGGAGAACATTGGTACCTCTTGGCAGGTGCTCAACGTGTTGAGTGTAGGCCAATGTTTTTAAATGGTTTTTGTAACTTGTGTGCTTAAAGGACAGAAAGTGGTGACACACACATTTCTGTTGGTTTGTGTTTTGGTTCTATTCATCAGTAGTTCTTCACCTGGGATGAACCAGGCACTCTTCATAGAGGTTTTCACCAATCTTTTTGCATATCCCCGTTCCCGCAGTCTTTTGCTTAGGATATTAGCCTCATTAAAGAAATCTTCTTTCTCTGAACAATTCCGCCTTAGTCTTAGGAACTGTCCATATGGCAATCCATCTTTCAATGACCTTGGATGGAAGCTCCTCTACTGCAGAAGTGTATTTCATTCTGTTGGTTTCCGGTAGAGGTTCACCGTCAGTTTGTTTTCACGAGACCTTATCCATAGGTCAAGAAAAGGGACCCTTTCCTTATTTGCACTGTAGGTAAAGGTGAGCGCTGTTTGACATTCATGAAGGTAAAGAGGAACATTTCCAGAGTTCTTTCAGTTCCAGCCCATATTAAAAAGATGTTGTCTATATAGCGCTTCCAGCACTTGATGTTACTGAAAAATGGATTCACCACAGTGGTAATACATTTGTTCTCAAGGTCGCCTACATACAGGTTCTCTAAATTAGGAGCAAAAATAGCTCCCATTGATGTCCCTGAGCATTGTTGGTAATACTTGTTGTTGAACTTAAAATAGTTAATTGAGAGTGCAATCTCCAAAAGGGCCGTAATGAACTTCGTCGGGACAGATACCGGTGCAGGGCGAGAGTCCAGGGTCGCTTTTATGACATTAATACTTTCAGCCTGCGGGATATTGGTGTACAACAATTCTATGTCCAAGATCACCAATATCTCTTGTAAGGGGTCGTATTCCAATCCTTCTATTAGGTTTATCATATATGTACTGTCTCGTACAAATGTAGGTAATGCAGGGACGTAATCTTTAATGTAGCTGTTTATGTAATGTCCCAAAGGTTCCAATACCGATCCACACCCAGACAGGATAGGTCTTCCAGGTGGATTCACCGCATCTTTATGCACTTTGGGTAAAGTGTAAAGTACCTGAGTTCTTGGACTCTTTTGATTCAGGAAGTCGAATTCAGATTTAGTTATAAATCCTTCTTCTAAGCCATTCTTAGTTATTTCCTGTATCCGCTTCTGGATTCCTGTGAGTGGATTACACTGTAGTTCTTTGTAGTGGTGGGCATTGTTAAGCTGTCTTACTATTTCAGCTTCATATTTCATTCTGCCTTGGATAACAATCCCACCACCTCTGTCCGCCGGTTTGATGATGATAGTGTCTTCTTTTTTCAGGGCCTACAGTGCCTGTCGTTCCTATCTGGAAATGTTATATGGAGTGAAGACTTTCTTCGTTTTCAATTTCAGGATATCTTCTAACACCGCCTTCTCAAATGCTAATAATTTCTGGTGGCATCAGATTATTCGCTGGTATGAAGGTAGATCTTGGTCGCATCACAGGATTGCGGATGGGGGGTGGCGCTTAGTTGTCATTAAAGAAGACCTTCAATCTAAGAGTTCGAAAGAATTTGTGGAGTTCTGTCTGGAGTTTGAAGAAATCGGTTCTTTCAGTTAAAACATATGACAGACCCTTACTCAAGAGTGATAGTTCATTGCTGTTTAATTGATGGAGTGATAGGTTGAAAACAGGGATAGTGTCGATTGAATTCTGTATGTTGGTTTCAGTCATGGTGGCCAATCCAAGGTCTCTCTCATTCGCACGAGTGGTGCTAATGGAAGACCCGTGCTCACTACGCCACTGGAGTCAAGCTATCCTGGCTGATGAGGGCTGAAAGCCCGAAACCGGTCCTAGGATGCTTGATTCCGGTCCAGGGAAGACATGGCTTGGCAGTTCGGTCTGGACTGTTCCCATGAGGCACAGGGTCAAGACTGATTTGCATATGGCTATGTCTCAACTGGGGTGGCGTGGTGAAGCAAAATAACGATGGATTAAACCCAGAACTGTGACTGGGGGTGAATGTTTGCCAATGTGCAACATTCCGTCCATCATCTTGTGTGTTTTGCATTTCGCCCTAAGTGGGAAGGGTATGCCCAGACGTGGGTCCCGTGCTCACTACGCCACTGGAGTCAAGCTATCCTGGCTGATGAGGGCTGAAAGCCCGAAACCGGTCCTAGGATGCTTGATTCCGGTCCAGGGAAGACATGGCTTGGTAGTTCGGTCTGGACTGTTCCCATGAGGCACAGGGTCAAGACTGATTTGCATATGGCTATGTCTCAACTGGGGTGGCGTGGTGAAGCAAAATAACGATGGATTAAAACCAGATCTGTGACTGGGGGTGAATGTTTGCCAATGTGCAACATTCCGTCCATCATCTTGTGTGTTTTGCATTTCGCCCTAAGTGGGAAGGGTATGCCCAGACGTGGGTCCCGTGCTCACTACGCCACTGGAGTCAAGCTATCCTGGCTGATGAGGGCTGAAAGCCCGAAACCGGTCCTAGGATGCTTGATTCCGGTCCAGGGAAGACATGGCTTGGCAGTTCGGTCTGGACTGTTCCCATGAGGCACAGGGTCAAGACTGATTTGCATATGGCTATGTCTCAACTGGGGTGGCGTGGTGAAGCAAAATAACGATGGATTAAACCCAGATCTGTGACTGGGGGTGAATGTTTGCCAATGTGCAACATTCCGTCCATCATCTTGTGTGTTTTGCATTTCGCCCTAAGTGGGAAGGGTATGCCCAGACGTGGGTCCCGTGCTCACTACGCCACTGGAGTCAAGCTATCCTGGCTGATGAGGGCTGAAAGCCCGAAACCGGTCCTAGGATGCTTAATTCCGGTCCAGGGAAGACATGGCTTGGCAGTTCGGTCTGGACTGTTCCCATGAGGCACAGGGTCAAGACTGATTTGCATATGGCTATGTCTCAACTGGGGTGGCGTGGTGAAGCAAAATAACGATGGATTAAACCCAGATCTGTGACTGGGGGTGAATGTTTGCCAATGTGCAACATTCCGTCCATCATCTTGTGTGTTTTGCTAATCGAAGACATAACTTTCTTTCTTACTATTGCCCCTCCGGTCCCCATGTGTAGTATTGGCGGCGGGTTTGCCGTTCTCCTGCAAACTAATGCCAAACCCTCTTCTGGTTCCGGTTGGTTCCTCTGCCCCTCTCGGCCAGGCCTAAAAAATTATTCTGCTGTTGATTTCTTTGTACTCCACTTGGTCCTTCACCACCATCGTCTGAGGTGTCTGAGCCAGCTGTTGAGTCAGAAAAACCAATTAGGTTGTTGTTCTTGAATCTTCCCCAGGTGACATCGTAAAGTAGAGTATGTCAGTGGATCCTTAATTGCTCCTCTAATAATCAAATAGAGCATGTTTTCGTCATTGCCTTAATTCAATATTATTCTATAGCATCACCTCATGGATAAATATGCGGCTGGGCTATCGGTAACGCAATTCCGCTACACTTACTAATGGCCGACACTTTAGTACAATACCATATTGTAGTGAGCGCACAGCGCATGCGCCAATGGGCTGCAGGCATCTGTACATGCGCGCCATATATCCCGGCGTCCGACCACGTCTTCACCAAGGACAGCCATCAGAAGCGCCCAGCCGTCGGAAGAGGTCAGTAATTTTAAACACAGCAACTGCTGTCCACACTCGACTCTTACTCCCGACTTGATCGCGAGTGAACCGCTTTTTGATTGTAAATGAATTGGCCCCAGATTTAGAACGCTAGTTGATTTTTAACTTTGTAAATTGCCTTAACTCAGGTTCCAAGGCGGCTGGCACAGAAGTAATTAGTTTACTCAGCACCGAACTTGAGTCGGGTGAGTAGAAAGTTTCACTCCTCTCTAAATCTGTTGATATATTGTTATTGATATTGGATATCTTTATTGAACCACAGATATTATTGCTGAAAAATACAAATTACTCACTCACCATCCACTGATTGATGAGTTAACAATGTTGCTTCTCATATTTGACAATGTGTTGTCCTTAAATATGGCTACATCCATTATACCAATTTCTATCAATAGGCTCTACTATAATCGGGGTTGCCATTGAATTATACCAACAGCCCCTCTGGCTATCCAAGTTACGGTAAGCCAATCCTGATACTATCACATTCACTGGGCGTTACCAATGTGTCATTAATAGGTGGTAATTTCCCATTAATATGTTCCCAATAGGTCTACCCCCTCTGGACATCATTAAACAACATCCTGTCTTTAAATAGGAAGAATTCCACTTCCAGCACCTTGTGTGCCTACTGGTAAGCCTTGCCTGCTGACTTAGCTCACTACCTATACTCACCTTGGCCTTATCTAAAACTTGTCCTCTATTTAGCCCCCAGAATTCCTGTCCTGAAGAGACCCCGTACCAAGAGAGGGTCGAAACGTCGTCAGCTAGTAAAAAGAGAGAGCCAAAGGAACTTAGAGCACCTACTATAATTTATTGTGTTATGACTGTTAAGAGCTCCTCTTTGTATAAATACCAATTACCACTACCTCCCCCCTTCTTTCTTAGCACCGTATTTATATCATTGTTGGTTATGGTCACTTCACTGGGGTTCACTGATCACGCTGTAAGGCAAATGTACATAGTGTAAATATTGATCAAATATCTTGGATAATTTCACTTGTGTGTATATATAGAATATGATGAAAATAAATTATACTCATTTCGGCTGAAGTGAGTACAGTTTTGATAAATGGTTATGTGGGCTTCTATTTCTATTAATCCCTGTAATATTGTTTGACCGAATTGAATTAAGGTCTTATTCTAAGTGTTATTACAGCCTTTGATTTATTCACGCAAGCCATACCGAGTCTTGCAGAAACTGTATCTATCAGATAAATGAGTTCCTTGTGAACATTGTTTTTGCTAATCAGCAACACCCAGTTCGCAAGGAAGTATGGGTCACTCTTGTTTCATGTGAATACGTCTCCGACCCTGGCACTGATGACCACTATTACAGCCCTCAACGCGTACTTTGACCCCCTGACTTCAAACGGTTCAAATTAAGAGAAGCCCGCCAACGAGAGGGAGGATCTATTGATCTATTTTATTCTCACCTGCAAGACCTGGCCAGCACCTGCACAGAAGATGACCCGCAGAAAGAAGTGCGTGCTCAGATCATATAAGGCTGCCAGTTGGCCACACTCAGATGCCACATCCTTCTCCAGCCCAATATGCTCCTCAATGAAATCCCACTCTCACAAACTATCCAATTACCAAGTGGAGCAGATAGAACTTGCCTTCCAGAAGCTCTCGGCCACGCCAGAGCCCACTTCTTGGACCATCAAGATGGAAACAGCAGGGGCCATCTTGAAAGGGCCTTCTCGCCCACCCATCCACGGTTTCACCCAAGGACGGGAACCCATGAAAGATCGGTGTAGATACCGGGGACTCTCTCTACCCTCTCCTTGAGTCACCGGCCAGGGGCAAAACCTGCTCAGCGTGCCTTCACCCAAACTACTTTGCTACGGTCTGCTGCGGCAGACGCAAATAACCCACACATTGAGACTGTGGCATGCCTCAACACCAAGGAGTGAGAGCAGTCACACAAGTCCAACCACCCACTCTGAAACTTACACTATCTATACCTAGCTCACGATAAGGTGACGTAGAGCAGGAGGATGATGAAATCTTCCTCATATCCTGTGCCCTAACGCCAGGACAACTGACATGACATCTCAGCCTCACTTGTCAAGACACCATTGATTCCAGTCCAACCACATAATTATCGACACAGGTGCCTCAGTAAATGTCACTAGCCTACAACAATTCCATGCAGTGGACCCGCAACCCGACCTATGATGGTGTGAATATTTGCGTATGGGAGCACAACCCCCATCCCTTTGACAGAAGGAAATTCTTTGTGACCTCTGCGGACTGTGAAACGCTCCTCAGCTGCTACTTTGCCAAAAGATTACAGCTCATCCACTTCACCATGTCCCTTGGAGACCCCTTTGGTGATGTTGATCGCCTACTCCCTGACTTCCCTCACCTGTTCAACGCCTACTCCCTGACTTCCCTCACCTGTTCACCGACTTGGACCCCCGATCTGTTTTCACATCGACCCCTCAGTCTGCCCTTTGGCACTCGGACACCGCAGAGTACCATTCTATCTCCATCCAGCGGTGGAGGCAGAGCTACAAAAACTAGAAGACACAGGAGTTATTGAGAAAGTCTACAGCCATACCCCATGGGTGACCACCAACAAACTCAAGCAGCCAGGCTTCACCTGTATCTGCATACACATGCGCCCCCCCAATAAAGCAATTAAAAGAGAATGTCCCATCTCCCCCACAATCGATGACCTCATCGTCTACATCAACAGCTCAATGTTGTTCTCAAAACTAGATCTGAACTCTGGCTTCCACCAACTCGAGCTCCATGAGGCCAGCAGGTACATTATGACCTTCTCCACTCATGTTGGCCTCCGCCGCTACCGACGGCTCAATATCGGCAGCGGGGGTCTTCCAAAATGCCATCCGGGAAGTCCTGATAGGCCTCAAGGGAGTAATCAATGCAAGCGATGGCATCCTTATCCGCCCACCCACCTTTGACAGCCATTGCTGGCACCTTCACGCCTCTCTCACGAGGATCGAGACCGCTGGCATCACCCTCAACCGAGCAAGATGCCAATTCTTCCAGCCTGAGATGAAGTTCTTTGGGTACATGTTTTCCAAGGATGGCGTCAAAGTTGACCCATCCAATGCATTGACAGAAGAAAGGCAGCCACACCCTAATTCGCTGCGAAAGTCAGGAGTTTCCTCTGCCTGGCAACATAATCTGGGAGGTTTATCCTCACTTTGGCAACTCTGGCAAGCCCGCTATGACACCTCACCAAAGCGTCAACATTTTGGGTGTGGGGTCCAGTTGAAGATGACACATTCCAAGCCATCAAAAACGTGCTCCTCTAAGACACAGTCATGTCCTACTTCGACCCCGCAAAAGAATCAGAGTTGGTGGTTGATGCCAGCCCCATTGGTCTTTAAGCTGTCCTGATGCACCATGCAGGAAATGATCACTGAGCTTCTGTCGTGTATGCCAGCAAAGCTCTCACTGATAGGGAAAAGTGCTTTGCGAACATCAAAAAGGAAACTCTCACCATCAAATGGGGCTGTTACCATTTCCACCAATACCTGTATGGCTGCCCTCTCCCGAGATATCACAGACCATAGGCCACTGATACAGATTTTTCTGGCACTGCGCCACACCCTCTGCCCCGAATCGAGAAGTGGACTTTGCAGCTCCAGAAGTACCAACTGATGGTGGGGTACAGACCAGGCCATGACAATCCCCCTGACAACCTCTCCAGACACCCACGACATGTGGCAAGTAACTCATCCAGCCCCTCGTTCTCAGCAGACGAATATGTCCTCTGGTTGACGGCGCTCGCGTGCCCCCAGACTATCACCCGGCAGGATATCGCTAACCCTGCTGCATCAGATTCAGGTATCCAAAGAGCGTGGGGAGCTGCTACCTCCCGAAAGTGGAAGGACTTCCTTCGGGATCTTGGGAAGCATGACAGCATCACTCAGCGTGACCTGTCTGCCCTCTGGAATGTCCGCCATGAACTCAGGACCAAACCCAAAGCACAGCTAAGGCGGAAGGTCTGATTGACCTGGTCGCACAATGCCACTGGTGCTAATCTAGCAGGCTACCAAACCGACCCGTTCAGTTGCAACTCACAGCCCGAGTGATGGACCATGGTGCAACATCATAGTGGATTTTTAGACGTTTACCTGATGGCCGCCAGATACTAGTCAACTTTGACATCTATTCAAAATTCCCAGTCATAAAAGTACTGCAGGCAACCACGTTTGAACATTCCATGAAGTGTCTCGACAAAGTCTTCACAATATCTGGAATCCCAAATACCCTCAAGAGTGAAAACGGGCCCCCGCTGCAGAGTCAAGACTTCAAGCAATACCTACTGTTCCTAGCCATTGACCAAAGGAAGATTATGCCCTGCTGGCCTCAAGCCAGTGGGGAGGTAGAAAGGCTGATTCACACACTCAACAAGTCCAGATGCATCGGGTGCGCACAACAAGTTGATGTTGAAGAAGCAATCATTACAACCCTAGGAGTTCTAGGCGCACTGCCCGCAGCACGAGTCAGAGGGAACCTGCTGACGTCATGTTCAGGCAAGCTGTATGGGACAAAACCCCCAATGCTGCAACATGGACCCCAGAAACCTTTGACAACGTACCTAACCAATAAAGGAGAACGCGGGACAACTTCAACGCCATCCAAGTGCACAGGGCCAAGAATCAGACATTTGTGTAGGGGACTGGGTCTTGGGTGCGAGACCGACAATCCAGTGGGAAGCTTCACCTACCCTCCAAAGCTCACCCACTCCAAGTGGCCACCAGAAAGGGCACAATGGTTCCCACCAAGGATAGCTCAGACTGTGTCACAAGGAACGTGTCTGTCTTCTCCAAGTGGTACCAGCCAGCCACCGACGGCTCGGACCAGCGATCCACACACACCACAGGTGGACAGAGAAGAGAAGCAGTACCTGGAAACCGGGTACCTAGACGACAGCCCCTTGTCAAAGGCCTTGGCTCTGACCAATTGTGAGGAGGCCAGACCATCACCAGAAACAACAGAACCAACCAATGTGCCTCTTCCAGCGAAAGGTCATGCGTAGCACCTGAGGCCCACAGTCATGAGACCAAAACGGCTCCAGGACTAAGTGTGTGTGAGATTAAAGCAAGGATGCATCCTTCACACACATGAGACTGATCTGTAATGCCCCAATGGACACTGTTCATGATAACTGGACTTTGCATTGTGTTTTATGTTAAAAGTTTTGGAGGAATGTATAACGGCATTGGGCCATTCTCTGGCACCATAACGCACACCTGCATGCATGCCCTGACCCCACATTAGAGGTCAGGGTGAGTTAATAAAAAAGGGCAGACCCCGCACGTGCACCAGTTGCTCGTAATGAGCAAAAGCAGACAAGCCTCCGTATTTTTTTTCCCCTCATGCCGGCCCAACACCGCAACACAGAGGAACATGGGTGCGCGGATATAACACAGAGGATCGTGGGTATGTAGATATTGCAGAGAGGGTCCTCGGTATCAGTAGCGGCTCCTCCACTAAGGCGGAGGAGCGTCGCCCCACTTCCAGGAGCAGCAAAGAAAGGAAAAAATAAAATGATAATAACTGACTGTTATTATCATTTTATTTTTTCCTCTTGCTGCGGCAGTGCGTAGGGGGTGGGGCGGAGCTACAGGGGAGGGTGGTAGAACACTCCTGTGTGCAATGACTGTTTTGGTCGGCCCTCTCGGGTCGTCCAAAACAGTCATGCACACTTCCTTGTTCTCCATGTAGGCTGCATTACAGCCTGCAAGGAGAACATGCCCACCCCTCCAGCCCCTGGCTGAGTGCCATGTCACGGTGCTCAGATCAATCATGATTGGCTTATGGGTGGGAGCCTGGCTGCCTGCTTCCTGTTCCGGCCTTGAGTCGGACACAGGCGAGCAGGAGAGAAGAAGCAAGACCCGGCGGCGGCAAGGTACGTTTTTTTGGGTGTTTTTTTTTTTAAGAGCAGCATGTGCCCCCCGCGCCCGCAACAAAAACCCGTGAGCCGTGCTGGCCGCCCCTGCTGGGTATGCAGATATGAGAGAGGGGAACCTAGGTATACAGATATAGCACAGAGTGTCCTGGGTACACAGATAGAGCACAGAGGATCCAGTTATAGCAAAGAGGATCAATGTGGGTGTGCAGATGAAGCACAGAGGGTCCTGGGTATGCACATGTGAGACAGAGGATCCTGGGTACGCAGATATAGCACCGAGGATCCTCTGGGGCGTTTTAAGGATTTTGGGGGCCCTGGGCCAAATGTATTTTGGGGGCCCCGGTTCAGAACAGCTTCGATTTTATGATTCAGTTTCAGCTCTTTCATGCCCTCTTTGGTCAAATTCTAAATGTGTGTACATCTGATATTCAGGGATTGTGACATGTTTTAAATATTGTAACACAGCAGCAGCTCACGAATATTACTGCAAATAATCTTTGTCACACCCTCCCCTCCTCTCATATGTGAGGTCCTGTATTGATCTAAAAGAAACTTTTTATATGGCTGCTGCGTGAAACATAAACACATTTTGTCTGCAAAATGTCTGTAATAGACTCTCACACATTAAAAATAAATGATAGAAAAACGCTATTTACAACAATCTGTTTAAAAATTATTCAAGGCCATCAGGGCAAGGCTCTCTGCAGAACGGAGCTGGCTCTATCAGGGGGCACCCTGAAAGGCTGGGGCCCTGGGCCAGAACCCACTGTGCCCATGCCTTAAAACGTCTCTGCCGGGGCTCATCTCTCTGCTCCTGTTGCTGGTACTTGCCTGTCATTTGCTGGAGGCAAAAGCAGATCATCTAAAAAAGGCCACCACTTGTAATCCGACTCCCTGCACATCCCCTTTCTTCACACCCCCACGTAACATTGGTACTAGCTGTGAGGCCCCTTTCTCCCCGCCCCCACGTAACATTGGTGCTAGCTGTGACCCTCCTTTCTCCCCACCCCAAGTAACATTGGTGCTAGCTGTGACACCCCTTTCTCCCCACCCCCACATAACATTGGTGCTAGCTGTGATGCCCCTTTCTCCCCACCCCAAGTAACATTGGTGCTAGCTGTGACCCCCCTTTCTCCCCACCCCAAGTAACATTGGTGCTAGCTGTGACACCCCTTTCTCCCCACCCCCACATAACATTGGTGCTAGCTGTGATGCCCCTTTCTTCCCACCCCAAGTAACATTCCTGCTAGCTGTGATGCTCTTTAACAGCACACCAGGTCCCTGTGGTCTCACTGTCATGCTCAGATACTAAGGGCCTCATTTACAATATTTTGACGCACTGCAGCACAGCGAGCCTTCCTGCTGTGCTGCCGTGCGTCAGAATAAAAGGGCAGGAATACGTTGTACCTACAAGATATAGTGCATTCCTGTCCTTCTCCCCTGCGCCGGCGCACAAAAGCAGCCGTGCACCAGCGCAGACACCCTTGCGTCATTGTTCAAGGGTGCCTGTGCTGAGGGGATGATTGTTTTGTGCCTTCATGCACAAAAACAATCATTAAAGGCATTTTCCTCTTTATCTGAATGCTGCAGAATGCGAGGAGAAATAAAAGTGTTTCTCCTCATTGCTCCTCCTTATGCCTCTCCTGGGAGGTGTAGGATTCTGACGCATTCCCAGGTTTACAAAATGTTGTAAATCTGGGAATGCGTCAAGTTCCATGGATGTTGCGTTGTAACGCCTAAAGCAAAACCCATGGAACGCCCCTTTCATGCAGAGTTATGCTTGAAAGGGAAACATATTTACAAGGCCATGAAAAGTCCTGCAGGCTGACTCTACATGGCCTTGTAAATATGGGGAAGCCCATTGCGCTGCAGGTGCATCAATATAAGTGACGCATCAGCAGCACAATGGGCTTGTAAATAAGCCCCTAAGGATGGGAGAAGATTCACCACCACCTGCTGAGCCTCCTCAGTTTGGCTAATTGTCCTCTTGCACATGACAATGAGCCAGCCAGGTTCTGTACTTGCTCTTACTGACTCCTGATCTCTGCTCTAAGACTTCAGCATCCTTTCAGGTTGAGCGCAATCAATCAATCAATCAATCACGGCATTTATAGAGCGCGCTACTCACCCGGGAGGGTCTCAAGGCGCTGGGGGAGGGGGTAAGTTACTGCTCGAACAGCCAGGTCTTGAGCTGCTTCCTGAAGGAGAGATGGTCCTGGGTTCGCCGAAGGTGAGTGGGGAGGGAGTTCCAGGTCTTGGCTGCCAGGTAGGAGAAGGATCTTCCTCCGGCGGTGGCTCTGCGGATGCGTGGTACGGTGGCGAGGGCGTGGCTGGTTGATCGTAGCTGGCGGGTGGGCGTGTAGAAGGTCATGCGGTCGTTGAGGTACTTGGGGCCCAGGTCGTGGAGGGCCTTGTGTGCAAGAGGCGAAGCCGGCCCAGGTGAATGTTGTGATGTTATATACAGCTGAAAAAAACGGCCCACCAGCTAGCCTTTGCCACAGCCCCCTCAGGCAATGGCTGATTGCCCACCCTGCCAATCCGACTCTATGCCTCCCTAACCATTGCCAACCCTCAACATTTTGACAGGTGCAGCACAAGACTAGGATTTCATAGCACCTGGTGTGCATGCAATCAAAACCTTTTCGAAGATATTGCCGCCTGCCTGTCTTTTATAGACCATAGTAACTTAGGGCCAGATTATTACTATTCGACGCATTGCATTGCAGCAAGACAACTTGCTGCGCTGCGTCAAGTGCCAATGCAGGCACCCTTGTGCCATGGTGCAAGGGTGCCTGTGTTGCAGGCAGGATTGTTTTTGTGCCGAAAAGAACACCTTTCTGTACAAAACCAATCCATGGAGGCAGGGCCGAACTGGGAACCCAAACCAGCCCTGGCAATTCTGACAAAGCAGCCCCCCTGCTGCTTTTGTTACTGGGGGGCGATATAGCGGCACCTCAGCAAACCCGGCGCACAGTAACAAAAACGGCCCCAACCACTGCAGAATCAGCCCCCACCCTTCCAGCCTCCCGGGGAATCGCCCGATGCCTGCTATGGCCAGTCCGGCTCTGCATGGAGGCTTTTTCCTCTTTCTAAGTGTGCTGCAAAGTGCGGCACACTTAGAAAGAGGAAACAAGGAGGCGTAATAAAGATATTTCTCCTCGTTCTGTTTCTATCTGGAAGGTGTACAATTTTGACACATTCCCAGGTTTACTAGTTTAATAAATCTGGGAATGCACCACAAAGCATGGGTGCTCACCTTGCGTGACGCAAGGGCAACTCAATCCTTTGTAAATCTGTCTCTCAGGCTCTGGCTGGGCTGCTCCAAATAACAATGGGGCATATTCTCAAGGACTCATCGCCGAGTTGGCGGCACTTTATCGCAGCCAAAATGGCGATAAATTCATCGCACCATTCACAAGCAGGTGCTAACAGCCGATATCACCAGTTTACCCGCGATAGCAGCCGCAAAAAACATCGCCATGGATGACACCGGCAACTAACGCTAATGATATGCAGAGTAGGCGTTCCCATGCAAAAACCTGCGAAAACACCACTCTGCAACATTCTCAACGACCAGCCAGATCGGCGATAAGATTCAAAAACATGCAATAAGGCGCGTTAGCAGCATGGATTTAACACCTGCTCCTACCTGGTGCTAAGTCGGACGACAACCTGCACCATAAAAGGGGGCCCAGCCCACAGCCACACCAGAAGAACAACAGATGCCATGGAGCTACTGATCATGCAGCTCAGAGCCCCAAGAGGGCCACAACACCCACCGCCACCACCGCCAGGACCCCCACCCCCTCAGGATCCCCCCCGGACTACCACAGAGGCAGCGCAGACAAAGACACCGGACCTTCCGAAAACGCACCAGCCTCGGAGACTTAACGCCAGAGGAAGTCATTGCCCACTACAGGCTCAAAATGACAACCATCCTCCGCATCCTGACCCTCATTGCCCACAGGCTGACGGTACCAACACAGCGGAGAACCAACATCCCTCCGCAGACAAAGCTGCTGGCTGTGCTGCACCTGTTGTCCTCTGGGACCTTCCAACCAACAACTGCCATAGTCGGAGGAGTCTCACAGCCAGCCTTGACAAATTTCCTCACACCTGTCTTGGATGCCATCATCAGCTTGGTTGGTATCCCAGCAACTTTACTTCCCACACACTGCACAGGAACAACTGGAGATCAAGCAAGGCTTCTACGCCATAGCTGGCTTCCCGCACGTGTTGGGGGCAATCGACTGCACACATGTACTCCTCGTGCCCCCTGCCGCCACTGCACACAATTACCGCAACAGGAAACACACGCATTCCATCAATGTGCAGGCAATAGTGGACCACCGGGGACTCTTCACCAATGTCGTCGCCAACTACCCAGGCAGTGTGCATGATTCCTTCATCTTCAGACAGTCCATCATCAACCAGCGCTTTCAGGATGGCACTTATGGAAATGCACTGCCCGTCGGTAAGTAACAACTGAACACACCACACACCTCAACTCCACCAACATACAACTCACAACTCTGGGAATGCACACGTCACAAAATCACATACAACATGACAACCAACATCCCCACATTCCAGACACGACAACACAACTTACTGTGGCAACCTGGGCTAGCCATGTACATAAGCCATCAATGGCATGGCACCTCAGCCACACAATAGCAGAATGTGGGGAGAGGTGGGAACCAAGCATGTGCGAAGGAGGCAATGTGAATGTACACAATGCCAAGTGTGGCGTGGATGTGCTGGACAGACTTGAGTATGCAGACCACAGACATTTCCATGTCGACATACACTGCTGGTGTCTGCAGTGTACTGGACAGTGGACGCAACCATGTTACCGCAGCCAGTGGGGAAGAATGCGGAAATGTAGCTTGTTACGTCCCCCCCTGTAAGCGTGAGCGGAGTGAGCTGGCCCGGCGTACGCCAGGCCAGCGTAGGGGTGTGAATAAAAAGCCAGTTACTCTGGGCGTGGTTCTCTTCCGGAATGGCCAACGTGTCTGCCAGGGCGGCGCCTCTCACCCCGCCAAGAGGCCGACGCCGTGAGCGGCGGTGCCTGCGATCCTGTGCGCCTGCTGCACCTCAGGCCGATGGTCCCAAGACCCGTCTTGCCCGCCCCAGTGCACCCAGGCCTCACTTCTCACCTGCCGACACCGGCGTGTGTCAAAGAGGGCCCACCACGTGCCGGTGCATACTCCAAGCCTGAGGCCCGCGACCATGGCAGCCTCCTCAGACCATCACGGCCTCCGCGACACAGGCCCCCAGTACTCCTTTCTCATTGACGTACTCCACCGCTGCCTCCGGCCTACACTGCGGTCCAGTAGGTCACACATTTGGAACTGAGTCTTGATTTATTTATGGCAGAGTTTATACCATTGTACAGGCCTCATCGCAGACTGCATCCCCTTTCAGCTCTGGTGCCACTGACTCCGTGCCCCGAAATTCATGGACACTCTCTGGTTGAACTTTGGTGGCATCTGAGTCTATGGCCTGGGGGTTGTCTTCATCATCATGTAGCTGATACTGACTTGGTGTCAGAAATGAGTCTGTAGCATTCATCTCCTCCATATTGCCTGTGTCTGCTTGGTACTGCCCTCTGTATCAAGCCCTGGAAGATCACCTTCCACTGTCCCCCAAAACCCTCCGCGACATTCACCTTAGACAGCGACGAGGACCCGCTCAGCTCTCGTGGCCCTACCTCAGTGCACCGGTAGTCACCGTCCCGTGGCGGTGTTCCATGTGCCGGCCGCTGTGCATCCGGGGCCACTAACTCCGTGCAGCTTAAGTCATGGACCCTTGCTGTTTGAACTGTGAACTTCTGATTGTCTGATCACTGTTGTAGTTGTTGCCAGAACCAACCACTCCTTGAGGGCTGGCTCACACTCACCCCACACCCATCCAGCACATGCGTCACTGGACATGTGACCCTGGCAATAAAAGGGGCCGGGCGCACGTGCCCGTAGCCAGTTCCACAAACTATCTAAGTGTGTCCGTGTGGTCATTGTGTATGCATGAGGGCCCCGGGCCCTACCACATTGCATTGTGATGTGTACAGTGGACGCAACCATGTCACCTCAGGCAGTGGGTGAGACCTGGGACATGTAGCTGAGTCGTACCCCCCTGTAGGCGTTGCCGGAGTGGGCTGGCGTACGACAGTCCAGCGTAGGGGTGTGGATGATCACCCCGGGGCTCTGGGCGTGGTTAAGTGTTGGGCTTGCCAATGAAGTACCTAATGCGTGTGTCTCTGTTGTAGTGTCGGCGCCACCCGCCCCGCAATGGACAAAGTTGCAATGTAACATGCCCCCGGAGTGCGGGCTCGGCCGAAGGGATAAATGAATGAGCGCAAGCCCGCTCGGGGTCTGGGATCATACATGCCAACTGTTGTGTGTGTATCGCTATTGCCGCAGCATAAGCCAAAGGTCTTGCTTCGACCGCATCGCGAATTCAGCCAGCCATGAACTCTACATCTGTGTCCACCCTATCCTTACCATAGGCCTACACACACGTGGCCGCCCACCTTCAACGCACAACATCACAGTGTCGTTGTCAGGCTTGTGGACATGCGCAGACAGGCATGACAATGGTGTGCCATAGGAGTGCAAGTGATGCAACCGCGCAGCGCACACAAGTAATTAGGCTCGGGGGAGGGAGGAGCAGCAGTGAGGCTACGTAATACACATTGATGACAACCCTGACCCTACTTTAGCCAATGAGGACTACAACAGATGGATTTCCAAATCGCTAGACTCCGCACTCCCCATGAAACGCACCGAACCTAAGCGCAGTACAAAGACTGCCCCCTGGTATTCCTCTGGATTATGGGAAATGAAACGTCAATGTAAAAAATTAGAAAGGAAATGGCGACTGGACTATTCCCCTTCCAGTAAAACTGCATATAGAGAAGCGATAAAGACCTACAAAAATGAAATGAAAACCGCACAATCGACCTTCTTCGAAGAAAAAATTAATGCAGCTGCTTCTAGGCCTAAAGAAATATATCGCATTGCGAAAACCCTCCTTAAGCTCCCAGAAAACCCCCCAAATTCCATCAATGCGCAAACCCGCTGCAATAACCTGGCAGAGTTCTTCTTCCAAAAAATACAAACCATTTATACCTCCTTTTCCCCCACTCAGACTGACCTTCCGCTCACCAAATCATTTGAATCAGGGACCCAGCCCCTGGCCACACTCGAATCCCTCCCCCCACTTAATCCCACCATGTTAGAATCCATTATGCATCAGGTGAAATCCGGCTCCCCCAACGACCTGGCACCCCCGCGCACCCTGCTGTCAGCCACTGGCAACGTCCTTCCCACCATACTTGACCTGCTTAATGCCTCCCTGTCCGCAGGCACTGTCCCGCTTCCCTGGAAGCGGGCCATGGTTAAAGCCCTCCTTAAAAAACCCAATCTAGACCAAGATAACCCTAGTAACTATCGACCGATCTCCCTGTTGCCCTGGCTGAGCAAGATCTTGGAGAAACATGCCAACATAGTGTTGGCAGAGTTCCTCGAGACCAACCACCTGCTCGACCCCTCCCAGACGGGATTCCGTCCCATGCATGGGACCGAAACCACTCTGGTTGCAGTGACGGAGGAGGCCAGGAAGATCCTGGATCAGGGAGGATCTGCAGCAATCATCCTCCTTGACCTAAGTGCCGCCTTCGACACTGTAAGCCACAACATCTTACTACATCGACTCACCAGTTTAGGAGTCTCAGGAAAAGCAATTGCTTGGTTTGAATCCTTCCTTTCAGACCGCTCCTTCCAGGTTTTTGAGGGTGACATCACCTCCCCAGCAAGCCTCTTGGCTGCGGTGTGCCACAGGGCTCTTCTTTGAGCCCTACGCTATTTAATATATATATGAGCCCACTAGCTGAGATAGTCCGTCCGTTCGGGATAAAAATCATCACCTATGCTGACGACACTCAGCTAGTGGTGGCTCTCAATCAGCCACACACCGCGCATAACAGCCTGAGGGAGTGCTTAGAAGAAGTGACCAAATGGATGACATTGTCATGTCTTAAACTGAATGGAGACAAAACTGAGCTGATGCTCTTAGGCAACCCCCCACGCTCACGATCAACTCATTGTGGCCCACCTGCCTTGGCCCTGCTCCCACGTCAAAGGACACAATCAAGAGCCTGGGCATCTGGTTGGATAAGTCCCTTAATTTCAATTGTCAAGCAGCCAAACTATCAGCCACTTGCTTTGGTCTACTCAGGCTTCTGCGGAAGATTCTCCCCTTCTGCCTTTCCAAGAGAGACAGATTATGGTCCAGGGTCTCATTCTGTCTCGTCTGGATTTCGGGAACGCCATCTACTTAGGGGCCCCCCAAACACCCTTGCGCAAGCTCCAGATCATACAAAACTGCGCTGCCCGAACACTGCTTCAGATCCCCCGTCGACTTCCAGTCAAACCCGGACTAAAGAGCCTTCACTGGCTCCCAGTCAGGGAAAGAATCAAATTTAAGACCCTGTGCATCGCCCACCGAGCCTTCTGGAAAACAGGTGCTGTCATCAATCATTCACTGATCACCCCCTACCACCCGAACAGACAGCTCAGATCAGCATCCTCTCTCCTCACGACAGTACCCAGGATCAAGAGAGCCAGATGTGGGGGCCGGTCGTTCTCCTATAACTCAGCCAAACTTTGGAACTCCCTCCCCTTCCATCTGCGATCAGAGCCCAACTTACTTCTGTTCCGTAAACACTTAAAAACCCTGCTTTTTAATAAACCTGAATAACCTTCAATTGTTTTTCCTGTACGCGTTGTCTGTAGCGCTAGGACGCCTGAGGGTAGCTATCGCGCTTAATAAATGGTCTTTTCATTTCATTTCATTTCTTTTCATTCATGGCGCTCATTTGCTACAAGCAGTACATGTCAAACAGGAATCACTATGACACACATATCACACGCCAATCAACTAGTGAGCCTGCCAACACATCATGCAGAACCAACTATTGACTCATGTCTCTCTGCACTGTCACAGGTGATCAAGGATATGCACTCTGCCCTTGGATGATGACACCCCTCCGAGCCCCGAAAATTTTTGGGCCCAGAAGCAGTACAATTGGGCCCACAAATGCACCAGGGGCATCGTGGAACGCACATTTGCCGTGTTGAAGTCACGTTTCTGGTGCCTGGACATCACAGGTGGGAGGCTCCTGTACAGCCCAGACATTGTGTGCAAGATGATCGTTGCATGTTGTGTGGTGCACAACATATGTGTACGCACCAATGCCCCATGGTTACAAGTGCCAGATGCACCTGACGATGATGAGGAAGATGAGGCAGGTGGACCACACCCCACTGTAGCTGCAGCAGGAATAGCCCGTAGGAACAACATCATTGACAATTTCTTCACATGAGGACGTCACATTGTGACAGTCCTTAGCAATCATGAGACAGTACAAAATGACCACAGGCACAGCTTGTGCAAATAAATTCATTTCAACACACATTCCCTGAGTTTCTGTATGTGTGCTGCAGTGTGGCACGGGGATCAGGGACATGATCCAGAGTCATTGTGGGTGTGCAGTGTGCTCTACTTAACTGTGCATGTGTGCCATTGTGCGCATCTTCCCCCGTCCCCCCAGTCCCTGGTCGGTACTCACCCTGTTGATGTTGTGTCAGGTCATGTTGAGCAGTGTCCCGATCCCCGACTCCTGGCACCGTATCCCGACAGATGACAGTGGCCACCAGCTCCTGGTGTGCCGCTGGTCCCCCACCTCCAATCTGCGTTGCTGCTTTCATGTTGGCATCGAGTTTCTTCTTGGTTTTGCCCTTCACATCATTCCAGCGCCTCTTGACCTTTTCCATTGTCCTCCTCGACACTCCGACTGCATTCACGTTGTTCACGATGTGCTGCCATATTTCCGTTTGTGTTGCCGATGACACAGTGGAGGTGACGAACAGTTGTTGGTAGTGTTCTGTCACCTCCGTGACGATGATCCGGTTTTCCTGCGGACTGTACCCCGTCTTCCTCTTCCTCTTCTCCTTGCCCTTCCCCTTCCCCGGCCCCGGGGTTCCTGGTTGGTCGTCTGTGGGGATTGTGGGGTTCGCGTTGTCCTCTGCACTCGGTCCGGGTGCGTCCATGGTGCTACGCAGTTACATTTTTTAATCTTTTTTTTTTCTCTGCTTTTATAGTGCATTTTCCCGCATGTCGCTTGGGAATCGCAGGCCTGTCGCTGGTTATCGCTGATTTTTGTTTCGCGATTTGGGACATCGCAACTTTTTTAGCGTTCGTGTTTCGAATTTTTTCGGCGTCGCATTAATTTTAACGCGGGCATTTGTCGCGTTATTGTGAGACTATCGCATGGTGCCGCCGGGTTGAGAATACTGCGTTCACACGGTGTTATTTTCCCGCGATAGACTGCGGTGTGAGAAGTTGCGTTAAGCGAATTTGGCGATAGTTAACACACGTTCTTGAGAATATCCCCCAATGACTTTTGATTTAAGAATTACTTTAAACTATGTAGAAAACTTGTGACTTTCAGGGTTTTGACGTGTACTATCAAATAAGTGAGAAGGGTGTCAAATCTGACGTAGTTACTCACTCATGTACATATATATTCCGCTCAGTGAAGTAAGCACCCGAACCACAGATCTGTATCTAACCTACACATCACTCATGGCTTCACTGTACATGTTCTCAAACCAATGAAATATTGTACTAGTCTGTCCTGTTGGGAATAGGAGATTGAACTTGCTGTCTTCTTTTAATGTGGGAATCCTGGTTTGCTACTACCATCCTGTTCCAATTCTCCAAGGAAGCAAAATTCACCCTGCTCCTGCCTGCCTGTTCTTATCTCGCCTGAGTCTGTCCCGCAAAAAGCGCCCCCTCGAGCCCTGTGCCTGGTGCTGCTGCACTGGTCGCACCGTCCTGAGTCTGGCACTGGGCACTGCTCTTTCTTCCAGGTGTGATGTGCTTCTTGTGTTTTTGTGTATGTTTATGGAGGGCATACAATAGTCCTTGAAGTTGAAACCCCTTCACTCCCTTTTTAGGTCTCGTCTACGCAGCGCGCATGAGCTGCATAGGAGGAGACCTTTAGAAATCGATTCAGTTTTTCAGGCAAAAACGTGCACGCATTGCATTGCTTTGAATGGCAACGCTTGCACGTTTGGCGATTCCCTTGCGGGAGCGAGCTTTGAAACCATCTGTTTGTAATTAACTTGCAAACAGATGGTGCCATTGCTCGCTCTCGCAAGGGAAACAGGCGCAGGCCCCCTTCTCTCTCCCCTCCCACTACTGCCTCCTCCTCTGCTCGTTAAACTTGTTTGTTTTGAGAGGGAGATTACCGGCACTTCTAAAGAAAAACGTGATACTTCTAATTGGACAGTACTGGTACTTCTAAGAAACAAGCAGGTATTTATTTATTTAATGCAGATTTATATTATTCTATTTCAGAGGCGGGTGTATTATATCCTCTCACTCGCTCTTGCCTTTGTTTACCCCCTCCCTTCCCGTCCTCCCTTGGTTGACCTCCGGCTTCAATTGTATTGGTTGTAATTTATTCACGCTAATAAACCTTGGCTAATTACTAAGCCTCGCAGCCTTTATGGTCACACACGTTCTCAGCGTCCACTTATATTGCATTTGACGCTGTGTAGATCCACAGACGAATAATGCTTCTCTTCTAGGCGTATCTGTTTGGCCGAGTGGTCACAGATTGCGAACTCAAAGTGGTCCACTCAGCCATTCATCCATCTAAGGTTGATAAAATGCGCGCCACCGAGTTGGGTAACAATAGACCTCTTATCAGCGCCAAGCTGTTGCACTGGGAGTGAGCGTGTTCTTTGCAGACTTATGTTTATGTAGTAATAATCACAAAATACACACGGCCTCGGAAGGGTCATCGGGCGGGCGCAGTGAACCGCATTATTCCTGCTGGTGGCCGCCACATGACCGGATGTAAATCCGCCTGGGGCCCGCCCACAAGACGAACAGAGGATCATTCTATTCCTCCAATGAGTTATGATGCATCCACAAGTAAACAAACAAAAAACAGCAGCTCTGGGAAGGCAAACAGCGATGGCCTCTCACTGACGTCTCCAAATACACAACACGGGACCGGGAACTCGCACTGGGCACTCGGCGTCACCAGCTCCACTAAAGAGCAGACCCTGCAGTGCGACCTACCGCTACCAGACCCCAGCTGGGACTGAAACACCAATACTATACTTATATCAATGCCAGCAGACTGACACTAAACATCTTTCTCCTGAAATGTCAGTAAAGACGCTTGGAAATCCCCTCAAAATGATCAATTCACTTAAATCCTAGCTGTATTTTCAGCGGACTTCCTACGTTGTATTTTTGTTATGCGATGCAAACTTGGGTACAGCACAGTGGCAGGGAGTTGTCAAACATACATCAACAATGTTAGTCACGACCCATAAAGAGGAGCAATTTTAGCATTCGCCTTCCAGTGTCTAACAAAAAATGAATGTGTCCTTGTGTAACGAAACTGGTGCTCATGTAAAGCGCTCCAATACCTGATATTTCGGGTCTATTTCGCGCTATAAAAAACAAAAAAAAATCATTTCATTTTACCTCAAAGTCTGCGCCCACTGCTTCGCTCTTCGCCAAGCGACCTTTTCATCTTCGTACAACCCTTCAAGCGCCTGAAAGCCCCTTGCCTAAAAGTTTTGGCGCAACTAAACATAACTAAGGCAAACACAAAAGCATCTTTGACTGTAAAGTTTACATACTGACTCCAAGAATCACGATAAATGATTTTTTAGAATCGTGACGTGCACTTAAAGTGGTGCATAATATTCCAGTATGTCGGAATTGCACATTAATATTGCTTGGGTAAAGGGTAGCAAAGGATGAGACTGAAAAGCAAAATGTGTGGAAACGTCACAACCTGTTACTCTGTGTATTCATTATTCACAAGCATTTTGCTAGGCCCCGCCCCATGCAGAAACACCCAAAGGCATTTCAAAACAAGCATTGGCATAGCCAATAGGTCTCGCCTTTGGGACCTTATAAGTGTTTAGCCATGCAACACTTGATGTTGTTGCACCAAGGATATTGTGCTGGATAACTAAACACTTATAAGGTCCCAAAGGCGAGACCTATTGGCTATGCCAATGTTTGTTTAGTGTGTTACTTGCCTGTGTTGTACCCACCCGTCTGTGTGAGAGAATCGTGTGATGTTCCTCTTGCCTCTGCCACTTGCCCCTTACTCTTTGCATTACGGAAAGCTAAGCTGCTTCTGTCCATGTTGTAACTTTGCTGTGCTTTGACTACTAGTATTAAACTTTCCACTATGCAATAGACAAAACAATTCATTTTGCCAATGCTCGCTTTAATGCATGATGTGAATGAAAGAGTGAACCCTCACAAAATATGTGAGTAGAGTTTTCTTTTGGTTTTCTGTCAAATCAGATTTTTAAATGCTCTAGAAGTCTTTGTAGCATTTAAAAACATACCTGAAAAGTTGCTCCATAGCCTGTTCTGGCATCTTAGCTAACATCACTTTGTATTCTGGGGCTTTGACCTCATAAAGAAAATGTTAAGTCAAAAATATAAGCCCCACAATGCAATATGATGGTGGCCGAAAAGTGAGGAATAGCTGAAATGTCATAGTCAGGGTCACTGGAATTATGCCAGTTACAGAAATCCCTGCAAACCGTGTTGCCTCGCACTGCAAAGGCCCTATGATATTACTCTGGTGCTAATGAGATGGAACCTTTGCCTAGACAGTGGTAACGTGAAAAAAAGATAGTTATGAAGTAATACTATCACAAAATGCACAGCATTAATCGGCATAATTTGCCTTTTCTTTCCACATAATTTAGTCCAATCTGACACATAATTTGGTTCTCAGTAGCCACGTAATTGCAATGTCCCTTGTCATAGTGAACTTAACAGACTTGTGATATGCAAAATAAAATTGGGTTACTGACTTTCTGCCTTTTTTTATTGAGGGTTAAACAGCCCCGTGGGTGAGAGGGAAGAGATGGCCTTTCAGATGCAAATAGGAACATCCCAGGGCTAAAAGGCTAACTGTAACCCTTCTTGAGGAGAAAAACGGCATGTTAAAAATACATTGTTTACCACAACAATTGAGCAGCAGAGACACTATGGGCCCCATGCATCATCCGAAAATCGGGTCGCAAACGGGCAGATTCGCAGAATCTGCCCCTTTGCTGACCTGTATTTTGCATTTGGGATGCATCATCCCAAATGCAAAAATCGCAATTTAAGGAATCGCAAACTTGCGATTCCTTAAGTTACGATTGCATTTAAGGAATCGCAAATTGAGATTCCTTAAATGCAATACAACAAAGTAAAATAATTAGCATTTTCGCTACTAGGGGCGCAATTTACCATGAAGGTGAACTTCATGGTAAATTGCAAAAACTTTGAGAAATGCACTAAAGTGCATTTTTCAAAGTTGAAGGTTACACACACACACACGTCCTTGGGACATGTGTGCGTGCAACATATGTGCGCGGATCAATTTCAGGGGTGCAACAGGGTGTCCTTTTGACACCCCTGCACCCTTGAAATTGCATGCGCAATTTGCGAGTACCTATTGGTACTCGCAAATTGCGCATGCAATCTCCCATTCATTCCTATGGGCCTGTAGGCCCAAAGGAATGAATGGAAAGCCCTTCCTTAATTGCGACTCGCAATTTGCGAGTCGCAATTAAGGAATTTGTAGGAATCACTATTTTGTTAGCAATTCCTACATGCATTGGCTTTTGCAATTCCTTATTAGCGAATCCTTATTTTTCGCTAATAAGGAATCGCAAATGGCATTTTTGATGCATGTGCCAGATAGAAAGGAAAAACAATGGCAGACTAGATCCGGAAACGTTTGTGTGAGTGGTACCCCTGCGTGCCGTCAGGTGGCTTCGGTCGGCGCCGGAAGTGACATCGCAGTCACCGATATAGGCTCCACCCAGGCACGCGGACATCAGTTACTTTTTGCAACTGTCCACGTGCAGAGCCATGAAGTGAACTGACTAGTGTGTGTCCAAACTAGGGCCCTGAAAGGGGAACAACCCTTGCCCTAAAAATGTGTCCGCAGAGCGTGGAGGCATGGATGGGTCTGTAAGAATTCTGCAGCTAGATGTTGTCTCTACCAGGTAATGCGTTACCGAAGGTAAGTAACTTGTTCATCTGATAGAGACTTCTAGCTGCAGATTCCTTACCTTTGAATAGATACCCAAGCCATACCATCCTGGCGGTGGGCTATGAACAAATTGATTATAGTAAAAAGTCCTGCAGGAGAGAACAGGCGAAATGCCCATCCCTGCGGACCTGACTGTCCAGGCAGTAGTGTTTAACTGCTCAACCTTTTTTTGCTTCTACATAGCCCACGAAGAGTTGGTCACCCACCTGGAACTCTTTTGTGCGGTCAAGGTAGAACAACAGCACTCTTTTTGGGTCCAGATGGTGGAGTCGCTCCTCCTCTTTAGAGGGATGTAAAGGAGTATAAAAGGTGGGAGGGTGACAGATTGTCCAAATGGAATGGGGTCACCTCTTTAGGTAGGAAAGAGGCCTGGAGTCTGGGGTCTGGTTACCCGGAAGACGTTACGTTGGAGCAGGGAGGCCGACACAGTAACTTACGTGAGAACCACACAAAGTCTATCAAACAAGTGAGCAACCGAAATTGAATAGTATCAACAGTGTTCTCCTGAATGGTAGCAGCATATATTGCGGTATACAGTGACCATAATTGAAATTGGTTTTCACCATAATTAAATTGTAAACGGTGGCTCCAACGAATGTAATTATCTGAATATTTAATTCTACTATGAAGGTGATATCTCATCATGTTCCTTGAATAAGTATGTCCATTCCAACTTTTGAGTGATTTCAAAAGAACCTCTTTATTAGAATAGAAAACTCTGTCCTGAAGAAGGTGAAGAAGTGATTTCGCCGAAACGCCGCGTCGACTCTTTTCATAGTTTTCTTGCTTATGTGTTTTATGAATTTTTAAACATTTTTTACTGTGTATGGTAATCTGTATTTTTTATGACTGTTGATATGTTTTTAATGAAATGATTTTAATAATGTATGAAATATTTTTATTCGAATAAAAATAAAACTCTCTTTATGCCTATAATCTCGCCCTACAATAGTGTTTTTATATGACGTGTCTGCACTGTCTGTTTATGAATATAGTGTAATCCCTTATTTAGTGCCTCTCAACACATGTTTCCTAGATTTGAGTATAAATAAGAGTAGGGATCATTTGTGTTCTTCTACTACCTTCCCATTGACAGAGGGAAGAAATCTTTTCAATACTAGTTGGATCGCCCAGAGCTCCAGCAGGTTGTTATGGAGACCGGATTCCACCAGAGACCAGAGTCCTCTGATCACCATCTTTTCCAGGTGGCAGCCCCATCCCAGAAGTGACACATCTGTCACTGCCGTCAGGTCTGGTTGGGGAAGGGAGAGGAGTCTGTCTTTGACCCAATTGCGGTTCGCAAGCCACCACTACAGGTCTTTTGCAGTTCCCTCTGAGATCTGGATGAAGTCGGAGAGATTCCCCTGATGATGCATCCACTGGAGCTTTAGGTCCCATTGCAGAACCACATATGCCATCTGGCGTGATTTACCAGCAGGATGCATGAGGCCCAGCAGCCTCAAAGTCATTCTCACCGAAATCCAGGATAGAGGCTGAAACATCAGTATCATAACCTGAATATCCTGGACTTGCTGCTCCGAAGGAGGAGCCCGAAACTGCACCATGTCCAGAACAGCTCAGATGAAAGGGGACATCTGAGCAGGAGTTAGGTGTGACTTTGGCACGTTTATGATGAACCCCAGTGAATGTAGGAGGTCTGCTGTAGTCTAAATGTGGGAGACGACAGTCTGGGGTGAGGCCACTCTCAACAGCCAGTCGTCAAGGTAAGGGAAGACTGAAACCCTAACGTGCACAGATGAGCTTCAACCACAATCATCACATTGATTAACACATGAGGGGCGCTGGTAAGGCCAAAGGGTAGTACGGTGAAATGAAAGTGCTCGTGGCCTACCTTGAACCACAGGTAACGCCTGTGGGCAGGCAGTATGGGGATGTGAAAATATGCAACCTGAAAGTCCAACGCTACCAGCCTGTCTCCTTGGATTCAGCAGACAAGACCTGAGCCAAAGTAAGCATCTTGAATTTCTGAGGAAGAGATTGATGGTTCCGAGGTGTAGAATAGGACAAAGACCCTTGTTCTTTTTTGGGTATCAGAAAGTAGCGGGAATAACAACCACTGCTTTCTTCTGATATCGGAACCTTTTCTACAGCTCCCTTGACCAGGAGAGCTGTAACTTCCTCTCGGAGTAAGATCAGATGATCCTCCACCAGCCGTTCTTGAGATGGCGGTAAAAGGGGGAGGGGGTAAGACGTCTGAATGATCTGCAAGGCCTATTTGTCTGATGTTATGGACTACCAGTGGAGGAGATGATGTTGTACTCTCCCTCCAACTGGGCACCGATTGGTCTTGAAGAACCAAACTAGGAGGACTAAGAGACTGCAGTTGCCGGGGTGTTGGTGGCAGACCACTTCTGGATACCATTCCCATGGGGTCGGAATGTACAGCGTCACATCCTGACACAACTTAGAAAGCCTGCGCAGGACTGCGACTGGCATATGGTTGGCATGGTGGTGGGCTGCCTCTTCTGTAGCCATGAAAGGGGCCAAGGACAGACTGGGGGCGAGGTGTCACTGAGAGACCCAAGGACTTGGCCATGCCCATGAGTCCTTGAAGTGCTACAGCGCTGAGTCTGCCTTCTCTCCAAAGAGACAAGTCCCAGCAAAGGGCATGTCCATCAGGTTGGCCTGGACATCCCCCGAAAAGCCAGTTGTTCTCGGCCAGGCGTGGCACCGTAAAGCCATTGTCGACAAAACCGCTCTGCGCAGCGAGTCAGTCGTATCCAGTCGTATTTTCCTCGGATGCTGTTCACGGAGTGGAACTCTGGTCCCGCGGTGGAACTCCTACCCCTCAGCGTTATCCTGAGAGGTTTCCCTGGCCGAATATTACAGCGGGACATATCGCCTTGCCTAGCCTTGGGTCCTACAACCTGCATACCCGCAGATTGAACCACATGCCCCCTCCGTGGACTTTATGCACCTTGATGCTACAGTATTGTTCATTGGGCATCTTCTTCGGTCCTTGATGCTAGGACCATGGCACCGTGCCCTGCACACTCAATCTATTGAGTCCAAGGGAATCGCCTCAGGCATTTATTCTTTTGTCCTGAAGATGATCCCTGCATACATGTAAAGGGATCGAAACGTCGTTGACTTCTCGCACCCTGACAACTGTATAATTTTATTATTATGTGCTAGGGTGCGCCAGTATATTCCATGGTGGCCAGATTGCTGTATATTGTTCGACCACAACCTTTTGTTTGCCTGAATCCTTTTGTACAATTATGTTCCCACTTGTATGTTTTTCTTTTACTGGTGGTTACATTAAATAATCATGTCCAATAGGACATAAAAAGTAGATATAATTGTATTTCTACTTTCATATACTGTGACTAACCAACCTGTTTGTCAGGGACCATTGTTCCTTAAAACAGCAGACAACATTCTGGCAAAATCAGGGAATTCAACATAAAATCCGGCTCACCAGACAATAAAACAGCCCCCAAACTGTCAAAAAGTTCACTGTCAGACCAGCAATTGTCTCACTGCCAGATGGCCCTACAGGCCAGTCCAACCCCGGGCACAGTTGAGGATCTGGTGGGCTCTTCTTGCAAAAGTCTGCATGCTTTTGTGGTAAATCAGATCAAATTATCTATTTCGTCTTTTTTGTCCGAATTACCAAATAGAATTACATAAGTGATGAGAGATGTATTTAAAATAACAGTGGTTATAGGTTATCTAAATTATGCATCAAAAATGCACATGCAGCCCATTCACAGGTACAGATGACTTTTATACGGCAACTGGAGGCCCCCACGTATTTAATGTATTGGAAAATCGTTCCAGACCTATTGCTTTTTCGACATTGGTAGAGGATGGAAAGTTTAAGAAAGTGATTGGTCAAGAGGATGCAAAGATAAAAGGGGGTGGGTCGGACCCAAAACACGCCTCTCCACCAGTGCATTTTCCATCAATGTTTGTATTGGACGTGGCGCAATTTCTTTTATACGTTTCTATACATTTAATTTTTTTTTAGAGAATACTGCTGTACTTCCCAGGAAATACCGCTCTACCTAAAAAAAGAAAAGTTACAATCTTAAAAATACCCGGTACTACATGATGGGCCAGATGTACGACCATGACAATTTGCAACTCGTAAATTGCGCTCGATTGCGAGTCGCAATTTGAGAGTCGCAAAATGCCATGTACAACAGTGTCTGAGACACTGTTTGCATTCCCAATAGGGTAGCAAATTGCATGCCTCATGAATATTCATGAGGCACTCGCAATTTGACCCCATTGGGAATGGCTGGCTCTCCTAGGGATGGTGGTCTGCTGGGCTGGCTCAGCAGACCTCCATGTCTGGGACTGCTTCTAAATAAAGCAGTTTTAAAAAAAAAAATGCAGCCCGTTTTTCTTAAAGGAAAACGGAATGCATTTAAAAAAAGAAAATGAAATATTTTCGTTTAATTTTTTAAGGGCAGGTAGTGGTCTGCCTGCCCCTAAAAAATATTTTCCCCTGCATTTGCAAAGGGGAAGGGGTCCCCTGGGGACCCCATCCCATTTGCGAGTGCATTACCACCCTCTTGAAGAGGGCGGTAAATTGCAAGTGTTTTGCATCTGCAATTGCAGTCGCAAAACATTCATACATGGGGTAGAAAGTCGCTATTAGGAAGGGACGCCCTTGAAATGCCCCTTCCTAATAGCGAGTCGCAATTCCTATTTAGCGAGTCGCAAATAAATTGCGACTCGCTAAATAGGAACTGTACATGGCCCTATTTGTTTTTGCATGCGCAAACGGGTCACTAACCTGCTTGCGCATGCAATTGAGGGTCTACATCTGGCCCTATATTTTACAAATATAGTGTACTCTACTGGGCAGAACTCGCAGAGTTACAAAAAAAGTCCACAAAATTCCGTGGACTTCCGCAAATAGGCAGAATCATTACGTTGTGCTGCTTGTATTGTCAATTAGAGACAGGAGCTCATTCAGTGCCGAAAAATCAGTGCAAACGGCACAATGATCAAGCTAGAGGGCACACTCTTTAGTTTATTTTGCTGCCGCTTGAGTAAATTTTCTACTCAAGCAGCAGCTTTCTGACCGCGGTTGGTTGTGACTCCCGTGTTGGAGACATCTCACCAGGTGCCCTCCTAGCAACCGAAAATCTCGCTAGAGGATGCCAAATGTCACTCACGCTCACCAACTTACCACTTTTGAGCCATGCATGAGGAAAAGCTCCACCATGTGGAGGTTGGCGGAATCTTGCCGGAACTCCATGTTACAAGCGTAATGTGGAGTGGCCAAGCAAAATTCCTCCAAATAGCTGGCAAACAGGAATACAGCGGCGGCTCCTCCATTATGGCAGAGGAGCGTCGCCCCGCCTGCTGCCAGCGCAGCAGGCACACATTAATAAAATGGTAATAAATTCCATTTTATTAATGTGTTTAAGGCTCGCACAGTTACAGTGCAATGGCAGGGGGAGGGGCTGATCAGTGCGATTGCACTAGTAATGCAGCCCCCTGCCAGTGCGCAGGTCAGATTGGCAAGCTGCCTACAGCCGACCAATCTGACTCTGCGCACTTCAGCGCCTGCAATCCCAAGGCTGAGAAACAGCCAAGGGATTGCAGCCACAGGCCCCCAGCCTCAAAATGAGCGCTTGGTTAGCTGCAGCTCCAGGATTGGCTGGTTTTGCGTTGTCCTCGGGCGGAAGTCCTTCCTTTTCCACCCGAGTTAGCCGAGGAGAATCAGGAGGAAGGAGACCGCATCCAGAGCCTGTGGCAGCAAGGACATGGAAATGAGCATAGGCCGGCAGGTAAGTTCTCTGTATTTTTTTTAATGAATATTGTCTGTTTTAACCCCGTCCTCCGCACCTCCCCGTCCTCCCCATGTCCCCCCCACCCTACCACTCGGACCCCACACCAGCCGCTACTGCAGGAATATATTGCCCACCTCTAGTGTACCTCAGTGTATTTTTAATGTTTTAATTATTTAAATTTAGGCAAAAATGTCTATGGAGTACAAGCGTAGTACCTACAAATTACTGCGCTGCTTAAAAACAAAAATGCAGCTCTCCCATAACGGCTGTAAAAATATATAAAAAACTCTAAATACATTTCTCTGAGTATTACAATCATTTGAGAACAACAATAAAAACAAATCCTTACCTATATAGAAGGCCCTAACGCAGAGCGTGCCAAAAGTGTGCTGAAAAATACAAAGCCACCTTTCACGTTTTGTAAAGACAGCCATTAGCCAATCAGATTCTGCCTTCTCATCAGCATGTATTGTAGTATACTGCAAAATTACTATGGTATACTACTGCACAATATGTTTCTAAGTAATTTAATACTTATAACATCAACACTACTTACAATATTTATGCCTACTACAAAAAATCAGAATTTACACCTCATAATCTATATCACTGCAACATTACATTTACATCCATTCACCCACTTTCACTTTCAAGCTACATCTGTTTTAAGTACCACACTTCACTCCATGCCACTCCACTGTGTGCCACTCCAACCTATGCCACTTCACTCTAAGCTACTCCACTCTATGTAACTCCACTATACGGAAATCTACTCTATGCTATCCCATGGTACTTCTCTTTAGTCTATGCTAATCCATTGTACGCCACTCCACTCTATCCCACTCTAGTCTACGCCACTCTGCTGTACACCCCTTCACTGTACGCTACTCCCCTCAACACTACTACGCAACTCCAGTCTACGCTAATCCACTGTAAGCCACTCCACTCTATGCCCTTCCACCTTCCACCACTACTCTGAACGCAATTACACTCTACGCCACTCCAATCTATGACACTCTAGTGTACCCCACTACACTGTATGCCACTCCATTCTACGCTACTCCACTCTACGCTATTACACTCTACATGACTCCACTCTACAACACTCCACTCTACACTAATACACTCTTTGTCACTCCCCTCTGCGCCACTCCAGTGTACACCACTCCACTGTATGCCACTCCACTCTATGCCACTCTACTGTACGGTATTACACGGTACACCACTCAGCTCTATGCCACTTCACTCTACCCCACTTCGATGTACACCACTCCACTGTAGAGTACTACACTCTACACTATTCTACTATATGTCACTCCGCTCTATGCAATGACACTCACCATTATTCCACTCTACACCACTTGACTGTGCTCTACTCCACTGTATGCCATGCCACTCTACGGCCCTCCTCTCTATGCCACTGTCCCCTCGCTATTCTGCTGTACAACACTCCTCTCTACCTCACTCTAATCTACGCAACTCCACTGTATAAGAATATGTGACGTTACAATGCATGCCATTACATCGCATGCCGTTGCAATGCAAAACTTTACCCCGACTTTCTGTCGGGGGAGCGCTGGAAGTTGGAATAGATTAATTTTCTATTCCAACTCCAGTGTGTGCAACAGTAGGGAAGGTGTTGGAGTTAAATCCAACACCTTCTACCCACTGCTGCACACCTTTTGCGTTGCAACGGCATGCGATGTAATTGCATGCGTTGTAACGGTTGCGTTGAAAAGGCTGTTTCCCCTGTATAACCTTCCTCTATGCTCTACTCCACTCTATGCTATTCCACTGTATGCAACTCCACTCTACGCTACTCCCCTCTACGCTATTCCACTGTACACCACTACACTGTACCTCACTATACTCTACACAACGCCGCTGTACGCCAGTCCACTCTATGCCACTCCACTCTACGCCACTCCACTCAACATTATTGAATTGTATGTCACTCTACTCTACGCCGCTCCACTCTACGTCACACCACTCTACCCCTTTCAGTGTATTCCATTGTACTGTAAGCCACTCCAATGTGTGCCACTCCACTCTACGGTATTCCGCTTAACACCACTTAACTCTACGCTACTCCAGTGTACTCCACTCCACTCTGCCTCGCTGCACTCTATGCCACTCCACTCTATGCTACTCGATTCAACGCCCCTCTACTTTATGCTATTCCAAACCACGCCACTCCACTCTACACCCATCACTCTACCCGACTCCACTGTGCTATTCTTCTCTTCGCCACTACACTGTACCACACTCCACTCTACAGCACTCCACAGTAGGATATTCTACTCTACACTAGGGGTGGTGCCTCTTAATGGGTGGAGGAGCATCACCCCACCTGCTTCAAGTGCAGCAGGTAAACACAGATAAATTATTTAAATGGTCATTTACCATTTTATTAATTTACCTGTCTGTGTGCCACCAGCCGCACTAGTGCAAGTGTGCTGGTGGGGGCGGGGCAGATAACAGCAGATTGCAGGATGACATCTGCAGGTGGGTGCTCAGTGCGCATGTCAGATGGCTACTGTTTACACCGTAGACACCTGTTAGCATCAGGAGTCATCATGACCCCCTCAGCCATCACAGATCACCTCCCTCAATGTTAACGGTTTGACCATCTACATTAAACGAAAGAAGATACTCTCCTACTTGTCCTCCAAATGAGCAGACATTGCCCTCATCTCGGAAACACACCTATCACACACTGAATCCTCCAAACTACAAAGGTACTGGAAGGGGCAGACCCTCTTCAGTTGTAAACACCCTCCGCAAATCCGAACAGAGAATACTGATGGTACAGGCTCCAGTAATTGTGGAGTCGCTATATTAGTATAGAAATCTCTACCTTCGACAGAACTGCAATCATGGACCGACGCGAAAGGACGTTACGTATTAGTGAAGCTCAGCATAGTAGGCAAAATATTAAGGGCCTCATTTATGAGAAGTGACGCATCGCTGCGTGAAAACAGCGATGCGTCACTTCTCAGTGCGCCCTCCTTGCGACATGATGGATGCATCATATTTACTGTATGACGCATCATGTCGCAAGGAATGACAGATACGTCAGTATTACTGACGTATCTGTCGGCGCAAAACTGACGCATTGCTGGGGTGTGTCTGAAAACAGACGCAACTCCAGCAATGTGTCCTTTCACGTGGGGCAAGCCATATGCCTGCTGTGAGGCAGGCGTAAGATATTGACGCAGGTGCATCCTAGAAGTGATGCAGTGAAATCTGATAGATTTCAATGCGCCACTTCTATGAGGCTTGAATGCCGGGGAACGCCCACCCTGCATACATTATACCTGACACAGGTATAATGTAGCGTAGGGGTTTACAAAGTACCGCTTCTGCCTAGATGCGTCATTTTGTAAACGGGCACGACATGGCTCATTTTTTACGCCACCGTGCGTCACAAAGTGACGCACCAGCAGCGCAAAAGTGTTGCAAGTGCTCATAAATGAGCCCCTAAGAGTATACTCCAAATGCGCACCAAACAGGAACAAAGAACTATTCCTCCTTCAACTCAATTGATCATGGGGTGCAACTGGAATATGGCACCCTGCGTAGCCCTAGACAGGACAAGCACCACAGACACAGACACAATAAAAACAGAGCAATTCTGACAGACATCTGGAAAGATCATGGCTTAGCCGACATCTGGCATCTTCTGCACCCAGTGGGACCAGAATATATTCATCACTCACAGGCGCATGACTAACAGTCAAGGATACACTACTTCTTGATTTATCCTGCAGTAACATCCACAGTAGTGGACAATGAAACATTAGAGATTTCACCTTCCGATCAGTATACTAATAGACTGGAATCTCAGAAAACCCCAGAGGAAACCATGGTGATTAAACATGTCTCATTATAAAATGCCTCCAGAGAAAGAACACCGGAAGTCCTGTATCACTACCTGCCTGGCTGGCAATAAAAAATCAGTAAGTTCAGCCCAGACTCTACAGGTAGCCACACAAGCCATGACCAGGGGTTGAGAAATGAGAAATGCAGGGATAGGCAATTGGCATAGAGCCAATAAACAGGTGCCTCTAAGAAGGCTCTACTGCCCTCCTCCTGGGCAGCATCACCCCTTGACCTCTTAGAAAAGCGCAACTCTACCACCCAGAACACCAAGAACAATGCGTCATGGGGCACCTTTACCCCATTTAGTGAAAAAGACATCAAAAAGATCCTTCAGAATATAAACCCATCCAACCACTTCAGTGACCCGTTACCCCCGGCCATCTTCAAAGAAATCAAGAATGCACTCATCCCCACCTGGACAAGGATTGTAAACGCTTCTCTATCACAAGGCACGATCCCCGACTGCCTAAAAGCAGCTCAGGTATCACCTATACTAAAAAAAACTAACGCTGACAAAGCTGATCTCAATAACTTCTGACCTATCTCCAACATCCCCACCCTAGGGAAACTCCTCGAAAAATGCGTACAATCCCAACTCTGTGCTCACATAGAGAACTACAAACTCCTAGACCAGCATCAATCCGGCTTTCGGAAGGGGCACAGCACCGAATCGGCTCTCACTCATGTTATGGATGACATTTTAAAAATGATCGATCAAAACGAATCCTGCCTCCTGATCCTCCTTGACCTTTCCTCCGCATTCGACACGGTTAATCATGACAACCTCCTATCCATTCTGCAAAACAGGATGGGTTTTTCTGATCAGGTGCTACAATGGTTCTCGTCCTTCCTCCACCACAGATCTCAAAGAGTCAGGGCAAATCACTCTCTCTCCCAGCCCTCTCCAGTACTCATGGGGGTCCCCCAAGGATCTGCCTTATCTCCTATCCTCTTCAACCTTTTCTTGGAACCATTAGCTAACTCACTAAACTCCACGGGTATTCTTTTCCATATGTATGCTGACGACACGCAACTCTATTTGAAAATCGCGTCCCCGGAAAACATCATCTCACTCAACACTACCCTAACGTCTACTCAAAACTGGTTAACTGAGAACCATCTCCTGCTCAACAAACACCTCTAAAACGGAATTTCTGCTCATCTCCCCTCCGAACCACATCCCCAAGCTAGACCTTTGGATGAGTCACCTCACTGCTTTCAACTGCACTCCTCTCATCATAGACTCAGCCAAATCTCTCGGAGTCACCATGGACAAGCACCTGAATATGAAAAATCATATCAGCAATATATGTAAGGGAGCAAACTACCTGATGAGAACACTCAGAAATATCAAACCTTTCCTTCCACTTAATGATTTCAAGCAGGTGGTCCAAGCGCTTGTCCTGCCGAGGCTAGATTACGGCAGCGCTACCCTCTGTGGCCTTCCCAAATACACCCTGGCTCCACTAAGGGCATCACTGAATGCTGCTGCTAGACTGGTTACAGGCACCAAACGTAATGAGCACATATCCCCAGTCCTAAAATCTCTAAATTGGCTCCCCTACGAAGCACGAATTCAGTTAAAGATTGCCGTTATGACGCACAAAGCCATCCACTTCAATACTCCCAGGTACCTTGCGCAAAAACTTGAACTGTCTTGTGGTGTAAGAGCCTCAAGAAGCGCCACTACTTTCCTCTTGAAACCACTCATCCTTAGCAAAAAGAAAACTTGTCACCGAGCCTTCTCTGGCGCTGCCCCAAAGATATGGAACTCTCTACAACCGGAAGTACGCAGAATCTCCTCAACGACGGTGTTCAAACTGGAAGTCAAAAGATTCCTTATGAATAAATTCCTACCGTAAGTGGGTTAGGCTCTCCTGCTCGATGACATTGTTCCTACTACCATGGTACCATCATTTAATACTGCTCTTCTTTACCACATACTGTGACCCCCTTCGTTGCCCGTTTACACCTGTTTATTATAACCCTCCGTGTTGCAATTGTCTTGTAATCTGCGATCATTCCTGTTTTTACTCCTACCTGATGTTGATTTTGCATTTATGTCCTTCCTTCCTTCCTAATGTAAAGCGCTCTGATATCCTTCGGGATCTTGTTCGCGCTATATAAAACTTTATAAATAAATGAGACATTCAAAACATGTCCAGGGACTATCTGGGTAGACCAGCGTACAGCTCCAGGCACTTACTTGGAAAGGCCAAACTGGAACTTACCACCCTATTCACCGCTAAAACTGAATACGTTAGTTGGGCTCAAGGCCGGACATGATGAACAGGGTGAAAAGCCAATCCGACTCCTGGCCACATGACTACTAGAAAGGAAAGCAGCAATGTCCATTCTAGTCATTAGAGACCATAATGGCAGAACACTCACAGGGTCCTCAGACATCGCTGCAGCATTTGTGGACCATTACACAGTACAGCTCCAAGGTGCAATAATATGAGGTTAGGGAAAACTGATTCTTTGATGGCCTACAGCTTTCCTGCCTTAATGATGAAGGCAGGGCACTATTGAAAGGGGGAGTAACGGAAGAGGAGCTCTCCCAGGCCATTATCTATCTTCAATGCAACAAAGCCCCGGGACAAAGTGGCTTCCCAGAAGAATTTTGTAAATGCACAAGGAACAAAGCAATAGACCCCGCTTTGTGAGGCCTATAACACAGCAGAATAAGTGGGAAGCATATCGTCCCTCTCTAACAGGGCGCTGATTACAGTCCTCCCCAAGGCAGGAAAGAATCAACTACTTTGCAATAGTCACCGTCTAATATCTCTACTCAATATAAATGTAAGGATCCTGGCCGGGATATTGGCCACACGCTCAAAAAAGTAATCCCCACTTTTGTTCATAATACTCAGGTAGGGTTTGTGCCAGGCAGGACCTCCCAAAATCACCTGCGCACCTTACCAGATGTATTATGCTTTTCCAGGGATTCACTAAACAAGATGGTAGCATTTTCCAAATTCCCTCGACGCTGAGAATGCATTTGATAGAATAGAATGGGCATGTAAGTTCTGCACTCTCCACAGATTTGGTTGGCCAAGAACTTCATCACAAAGGTGAAATGGCTGTACGAAGCCCTGGTAGTCAAGGTCAACTGTGGCGAGTTCCTGCAAAACCTTTGTCAGTGATGTGTGGCACATCCTAGGGCTGGCCCCTCTTACCCCTACTATTTCAGTTGGCATTAGAACGGCAAGCTGGAACTATATGACAAAACGCGCAGATAGAGGGAATCCCCATACCAGCAGGACCCCCAAAATTCTCCTTTATGATAATTACATTTTACTCCCTCTGACAGACCTGCCCACCTCCCGTCCCACTCTCATGTCCATTATAGGAACGTTTTCTGACCTATCTGGATACAAGGTCAACTGGGACAAGAGTGAGGCACTACCTCTTTCTTGAGTAATGACGAAGGGAGCTGTCGCGCACTACAAATTCCAATGGCGGGCCAAACGCCTTCAGTATTTTCGGGTCCGCATCAACAGGGGCCTGGACAGAATGGTGTCTGACAACATAGAACCACTTGTGGACAACTAAAGCAGAAGATGCAAAATCATCACCGCTGAACTGGTCACTAAGTGTCAGGGCACAGGCGGCAAAGATGGTAACAGTCCCTAGATTCAGCTACATATTGGGGGTGCTACCACTCACTGTTAAAACTTCCATCTTGAGAGATATAGACAAGGGGATATAGAATTGTGTGTGGGGGCCTATGTAACCCAGACTGAAGGCATCCAAAATGATATCCAATAGACGATATGGTGGGATGAGTCTCTGAGTATGCAACACTACGCCACAGCTCTTCGTTTACCCTAACTGGTTTACTTTTGGCCAAAAAGCACCAATCTCCCTATCCCCCTTTGCGTAGCTATTGAACAGGACGTGATCTGTAGGGATCCATGTTTGCAATTACTATATGGCTGGAATCCAACAACACTACAGGTCAAAAACCGTTCCTGCGGGCGCTGAACCAGAACTGGCTATAGTCTCACAAGCGGCTCAAGAGTGACGCTCATGTACACTCTAGGGCACCAAGTTGGACTAACACAAAGATCCAAATAGGGAAATGGGCCCCATCTTGATAGACATGACAGAAGCAAGGGATACAGAGGACAGATCAGCTCATGTCATGGGAAACCTTAAGCCCTTCATTGCATCACAAGAAGAGTTCCACCTCTCTCAGACCCAAGAATGGAGATATCTACAACTGAAACATGATCTGTGTAGGACATCAGGTCTGTTGCCATGGCATGTAAAAGAATCTCCCACACAGCAATACCTAAAACAATGGTGATAATTCATAGGTGCAGTCTCTGTTTTTTACAATCTGCCCACACACACACACACACACACACACACCCACAGCTGACATCCATACAAATACACAGTCGTTACTCACACAAACAATAACACTCCCCACTCACGCAAACACACACATGTGCGCACACACACACACACTCTCACACACACTTAGTCCCACTCCTATACTCACATAACACCCATACGTAGTAGAGGCTTGGCCACCTAATAGGATTAGTGAATCTAGAGGCACTGAACTGCAATCTAATCATTTTACATAAATACAGATGTGTATGTACCCATCTCGTCCCACCATATCATCTAGAGATATCATTTTGGATTCCTTCAGTCTAGTGCAATTTATGCTTACATGATTCTGTGCAATTTAGTATGTATTTTCATATTCCAAAGACAGTACTGGTTTGTACAGTAAATTGAACAGCGCTGAGTGGGTGTCATGAGTGATGTTGTGAATGACATCAATGAACATGTCATGAGTGATGTTGTGAATGACATCATTGAACATGTCATGAGTGATGTAATATGTGAGAGAGGTCATAGGCAGTGCATGGCAGGGAGCAAGTTAATCTAAATCACTGAATTTTAACTGGTGAATTTCAGGGTTTTTTCAAGTTTAAAATGTCACATTAAACTAATACTGTCTTTTAACTATAACGTCTCTTTAACTTTTTGTCTTTTTAGTAAATTTCTATTATTTTAACGTAAGTTATGGTCCGTGAATTTCTACATTATTTTTTTAATATGCAAGTTAAAGTCTCTTTTATTTCCTAACTATAACGCCACTTTAACCTTTGTTTTTGGGTTCCGTGAATTGCTAAGATTTTTTTAACTTAAAGTAAAATGCAATTATCAAAGTTAACCATAATGCATTGCCTTCTTATGCTTTTTATTTAATTTACAATAGTGCTGTTTAATGTTAAAATGCAATGTGTGTTATCAAGTGTTTTTCTTTCGTTTCCTCTGGTCTTGCGGTAGTCTTGCAGGACTGCCACTGCCAATGGCTAGCCTCCACAGAACTCTGAGTGTGCGTCACTTCCTGTTACCGGTCTTGCAGGAACACTGGGAGACTACTGCAACAAAACAAAAAAATAGTATGAAAGAGTGCTTTTTAATTAAATCTGAGAGTAGAGGGTTTCTAAACAGATCACTTTATGAATGTTCCTTGAGTCTTTTTGGGTACAAATTGATTTGTTTTTACTATTTATGATCCCACAAGTATATAATGTGGGAGTACAGCGAGATCGCCCAAAAATAAAAGTAGTTCTGTTTAATTAAAAAGAGTTATTTTTATTCGAGTTTGAACCTAGAGGTTTCATAAGTAGATCAGTTAATAAGGATCCCATGAGTTGTTTGGTGTAAAAAAATGCCCTGCAATTTATTTTTACGATCCCACTGCAGTTTTGAAGGAGTACCTCAAGACCGATGACACACCCATGAAAGATTAGGTTGAAATCACTGTCTTCTGCTCCTTTTACGAAATTCCACCCATTCATCCTCATTTAGAACAAACACTTGTCTAACAAGACAGTTTGCTTTCAGCCATATCTGCAGGAGGAAGAGGAGGATAGGCCACCATCCATGAACATTTTGTTTTCAAAGTTAACACTAAAATTGTAAAGTGCATAATATGTAAAAAATAATTTTTTCAAGAGGAACCAGGAATTTTTTTTCTCACAGAACTACTGGTCTGTGGAAGCACATAAGCACCTTCCTTCCAAAGTACTTGTCTAGAGGGGAGTGGCAACAAGATGCTGCACAGGCATCGACTATTCCACTGTTTCTCCTGGGGACACTGCCTCATTATTGATCTTGCACCAGGGACTAAAGACCACTTCTGCTTATAAAAATATGGCCACCTACTGCACTATCCGCCATACAGGAGTAGTAGGAAAGCAGTCTACATCTGCCCGTAACAAGTTAGTTATTTATTGAGCACCAGGGTGCCAGTAAGTCATTTTTGTTTTAAGATTCCAAGTTCCAATGCCATTTGTCTGCTTTTTGTCCAATCCCCTGTAAAAAATAACAAAAAATAACACAAAAAAATTTGAAATGTAAAAAAGAAACGCCTATTCTGGCTTAAAAATAAAACTACATTCATGTTGTTTGTCACATACGTCATGATGTATGTGTATCATAATAGTCTACCACAGCAGTCCATTCTTAATAATAAAAGGTAAGTCTATTGATATAAGTACAATTAAAACTCAAACACCTATAGCAATAGATTCATCTTATATCTAGAAGCATCTTTCTTTAGGTTTGTGTTACTTTTTGCACTACCTTGAATTACTTTGCGTAAAGGAAGTGTTGTATGAGGATTCCTATCCTTCCAGCCTGTGACTTTGATGCAAATCTATCTGTACAATCATTTGTAGACATGGATGTGTGCCAAAATCTTGCACCTCCCTGAAGATGGCATACCAAGGAGAAATATGTTCATTTCTCTTTGTTTTTCCTCTTTGCTTATGTTCTATGTTCTGCAGTACATAAACATAGAGGGCATAGCATGTTTGTCTGCTTGCACTGTACATGGTAGAGTTAACAGTGGTTTGTATAAGGGTTTTTCTCTGATTTCCTCAATTTCTCAATAAGTCTACGTAACTGAAATAGAGCATTGACAACTATGGGTCTGATTAGAATGTCGGTCGGAGGCTTTCCTACCGACATCCATGGTTTAAAGTCCGACCGCCTTATTATAAAGAAGGCGGTTGAAGTGTAAACCGGCTGGCCATTCTGGCTGGCTTCCGACGGGCTCAAGGAGCCCATCGGCCAGTTGGAAACCACCACATAATTACTTACGTACGGTGTTTCCACCATCGGGATTATTATGTTGGTATCCGACAGGCTTTCCATGTCGGGCTTTCCGACATGTAAAGCCTGTCAGAAAGTGACTTTGGGGGCCCCTATCAGGGCCCCCTTTCCTCCGCAGCCTCCGGTTGTGGGCCAGGGGCGGCACCTATGGTGCCACCCCCCCTGTAAATTGTGATTAATGAATGGTAACAGCATAGGCAAAACAGAAAGGAAATTGTTCTCTATGTACATAGAGGTTTTCACTAAGAGGGACTTGGCACCTACCTATTTGTTTTGCCTCTCCATATGGTCAAATCTGACCAGAACTGACCCACAATCAGTTTTTATTGGGATATGTGATGAAGTCTACCACATGTCCCATGGCTTTGTTCACTAGGCCCTCCATGACGTTCAAATTATGTTTAAAAAAAATTCTGCAATTTGTACAGAGGATTAGAAGGGTCTCTAAACCAGCTGTATGTGAAACTGAGAACGTTCGACAAGGTATAATCGCTAAACAAACTCCAATTCTTTACAACTGCTTTTTTTTTTTTTTTTAGTTTTGGGGCAAAAACTTTTATTAAGTGCTTAAAAGTTGCGATACATAGTTTATAAGGAAGTGGTACCTCACCCCTTAGGGTGGGCAGTCCACTTTAACTTTTCAATCAATGTAATTTAACTTTTTACATTCCATCAGTTTGGGATTCAGAACTGTTTGAAAATAGCGTTTACGGTTTTAATGGGGTCGCCACTTTAAAGAGTACAGTGGGGAAGGAGGGTTTTATTACAGTTCTTCCTCTTCCTCACTTTCCTTTTGTTCATGGCTGCATAGTCTCTGAGCAGGCTGAGCACCATCCTGCGGCACCCTTCTCTGTTTACCACCTCTCCATTGGTTACCAGGCGGGTCCTGGCGTACAGGAGAATGTCTTTAATGCAGCAGAGGAGTCTCCAGCACCCCTGGATAGCTTCCTCTGTGTGTGTCCCTGGAAACTGCCCATACAGCATGGACTGGTCCGTAATGTTCTTGTAGGGGATGAAGGCTACCAGTTCTTGTTGTAAAGCAGCCCGTAGTCTCTGGGCAAAGGGGCAGGCCCAGAACAGATGGTGTGCAGATTCCTCTGCGGGACATCCCCTGGGCAGTTCCTGTGCGGGCACAGGCCTCTGCTGTGCATGAAGGACCTCACTGGCAGGCCCCCTTCACGGTCATCCATGCTATGTCCTTGTGTCTGTTGGTCAGAATTGGGGAGGATACATTCCCCCACACGTGCGTTGCCGTTGCTGGTGGCAGGTCGCTCACTGGTTCAGTGGTGTCCCTGGCCCTGATCAGTTTGTGGATTGTTTTGGGCTTCCAAAGGCAAGGGGTAACACAGTTCAGCCCAAATTCCTCCACAAATTTTTCCACCTCCCTGTAGTACCATGGGAGGTCCCAGTTGAAAGTCATAGCGTTCTCCCACTTATCCCATCCCAGCCGTCTCCACACCGGGAGGAGGAAGAAACGGAACACCTTGTAGGCGGAGTGGTCCTTGTTCACATTTAACAGGGTTATTCGGACGCAGCCACACACAAAGAAGGCCCTGAGGATCGTTGAGATGTCGGGGACTGCCTTCCCCCTTTGCGGTGCTCCTTGTGCATGACTGACCGTTTCACCCTGTCCATCTTTGAGTGCCAGACAAAGTGGAACACCATGCTGTTGATGGCCCGTGCTACATTGGCCAGGAGTGGCCAGGCCTGTGTCACATACTGCAGCACGGGCAGTGCGTCGTTCCTGAGCACCAGAGCCTTCCCTTCAATGCTCAGGTTTCTCAGGCTCCAGAGGCCCAGTTTTTGCTTTACCTTGGCCAAGCGTTAGTTCCAGCTCTTCGCTGCTGCCCCTGGTCCTCCAAACCAGACGCCGAGGATCTTCATCAGTCCTGCCTCGATGGGGAAGGGGAGAGGCTCGTTGCAGAGGTCCCATCGCCCAAACAGTTTGACTTGTGACTTGTCCACGTTGATTTTCGCACCCGATGCCTTGCCGAAGTCCGTGCATGCCTCCAGCAGGGATTGGACCGATTTCCCGTCCGCGCAGAAGAGGGTGACGTCATCCATGTATAGTGAGCACTTGGATTGTGGGCATGCAGATACTGTACAGCGGGTTTTGAGCCTGTGGACGTCATCTCCGGCACGGCCTCCAAGCCCTCAGAATGGAGGAGCGCCAGGTCCTTCGTTCCTCGGTCATCTGCACGCACTGCGGCTCCGCCAAGGGCCTGGGTGCACACTGCACACGGCTTGAAGCTCGGCGGGGCACCAGGCGGAGCTCTTTATGGATGGGGCTCTTCCTTGTACCGTCAGAAAGCGCCCTGTCTGTTCCGAGAGGCTCATCTCTCACCCACTGAAAAACATGTTAATTTAGTTATTTATTTGAGGCTTCGCACCGAGCCATCCTACCACGAGCCCATAAATATTCAGGAATCTTCTCTTTCATTTATCTTTTTGAGATCTCCTTAATACAGTGGAGAAGCAGCACCGCTTATTTTGGTCTATAGAGGCTGCTTTGAGCAATGTTGTCTTTTTAAAAAAATATATATTTCTAGATTTCTGGATGCTAAATAATCTATCTCCGTTTTCAAACGTCCGTGTTGAGAAACAAATTCATAACCAGCTTCAAGCTGTGCCCGTGGTAGTAGCAGCAAAGCGGAGCATGACAATTGGTTTCGAATTGCACAGTACCACAGTATGTAATGTTTAGTATGACACTATACAATAATAATAGTTACGCACTGTAGAAATAGCATCAAGAACTGTTTTTCAACACCAACATGTGGATTTCTGTGACACAAAAATCCTCCAAAAATTAATTTGACCTGTTTTTTAGTGCCTTCTTCACTGCGACACACGGTGCAAGTGAATTCAGACAGTTCACACAGGAATTTGGGTAACAATGAGAAAATTATTATCAGGAAGCATAGATATACGACTGACGTCCTTGCAGTATTGGACGGAATTTCATTCTCTAAACTCTTCCTTCAAAAGGAAGTATGAGCAGAAAACGATCTACTTCATGTTACTAACGAAGATATTTTCCGTCAGACCGAAGCAAAAGTGATTCAGCAAAGAATCCTGGGAAGGCAGATAAAGCGCAGAGGATTATGGGTATGCAGATATGGGACAAAGGCTCTTGAGTCTGCAGATACGTCACAGAGGATCATTGGTATGCAGATGTCATGGGTATTACGTGCGACCACCCCCGCTCTTTCTCTCTACAGCGTGGCCTAACACTTCCTACTATCGTTATTTTTTATTTATTTTAGTGCATTTTTATGAAGCGCGGACATTACCCGAAGGTGTCAGAGCGCTGTACAATAGAACCAGTTACGTTATAAGAGAAAAGTGTTACACAACCAGTGTGACACCTTTGGGTAATGTTCGCGCTATATAAAATCGCATTAAATAAAAAAAATAAAAAATAAAATAAAAAATAAACAATACTAAGATAAACAGGACACTAGGGAGAAGATGTGGTCTGTCGGCTAGACTGCCGACTTTGGTGCTGGAAACCAGGGTTCGAACCTGGGGGTCTCGTCCAACCATCTCGTCCACATCTTGTGATTGTGGACAAATAGCTTAATCTCCCAGTGCCTGAATGTGTAATGTAAATACGGTGTTCATGTAAAGCGCTCCAATACCTTCTGGTCGAGTACACAAAATCCAACACAGCGGGTGAGGCATGTACAAGAAAAATACAAATTTACAATGATGAGCGAACTTCCTAGAGGGGCCTGAGAATGAAATTATTAGTTCTCAAAAGTGTCTTTGGAAGAGAAGAGATTTGAGGTCAGCTTTGAAGATCCGGGTGGCACAGAGCAATGGGGGAAGTGAGTTCCAGATTCTCACTGCATTGCTTGAGAAGGATTGCGCCATCGATCTTTCCCTTTTGAAGGAGGGGGGCTCAAGCAGAAGCTTTTCCGCATTGCGAGAAGGTCGAGAGCCTCCAGATAATTTCAATTTATTCACCAGGTAACGAGGGGAGGAAGTGTGCAAGGCTTTGTGTGTGATGCAGGCAGTTTTGTAAATCGATCTTGCCTCGATCGGAAGCCATCGAAGAGAAAACAGGATAGGAGTGACGTGGTTGCTTCGTTTAGACCCTGAAATGAAGCGAGCTGCTGAATGGAGGATGGATTTGAGAGGGGAGAGGTGGGATTTGGGTAGGCCCGTCAGAAGAGAATTGCAATAATCCGGTCTAGAGAGAACCAGCTATTGTACCAAGGTTTTTAAGTCTTTCTCCGGGAAGAACCGACGAATCCCCCACAGAAGGCGCAACTGGTAACGTGCGTTCTTAGGAGATTAAGTTGAGTCTTTTGTCAAGTATGACACCTAGGGATTTAGCGCTGTTGACAATGATGGGTTTGTTGTTGAGTAAGTTCAGCTGATCCATCCAAGATTGAACAGGAGGAGGGGAGAGAGAGGTAGAAAGGAGGAGGAATTCAGTTTTGGCGGGATTTAGAATGAGTTGGTGAGCTAACATCCAGTTGTGAATAGAGTTGAGAGTGGAGTTGAGTAGAGAGAGATCGTGTGCGGAAGACACCTTGAGGTAGATTTGAGTGTCATCCGCATAAAGATGGTAATGGGTCCCAGATTTACTTAGGAGGTTCCCTAATGGTTCCAGGTAGAGATTAAACAAAGTGGGTGCAAGGATAGAACCTTGAGGGACGCCTTGACCTACAGCCAATGGAGACGAAAGACTGTTCGCTATCTTGATCATTTGGGATCTGTCCGAGACGAATGTTTCTGACACGATTTATTATTTATGATGCCCTCCAAATTACCTCACTTGCCACCTTTCAAGGTAAGTACGTCATGACAAGATATTGGTGCTCTGGAAGGCAGGAAGCCGGTGGGCAGGCAGCAGTAATTGAAAAATTATTGACGCCCAGGGCTAAGCGTGCTATGGTTTCCAGTATACAGAGAATCGCGACGAGTTGTGAAAGATACACGTCAGGATGTGAACCTCGCCTGACTCGCTCCTGTACCTGGTTCCTGAGTTTCTATAAAGAAAGAGCCGAGCAGTCGTGTACAACCTGCTCAGATCCGATTACAAGAATAATCTGTGAAAACACACCACCACCGGCTCCCTTCACGTCTCCAGGCAGAAGTGCTAAGGGAACGCACAGCCCCTCCTTAGCCCCCCAGGCAGACGAGACTGCAGCACGTCTTAGGTTACGCAACGCTGAACAATGGTACATGTAATGAAATTAAATTGAGATTTCTAAAGCGCACTACTACCCGTAGGTATCTAGGTGCTGAGCTCCCAGTTGGTAAGAATTTTTTTCCTGGCTGCCAGGAGACCTTTTCTTTGCAGCCAAAATAGTAATTATCGCGGCCATCGCGCTAGTCAGCTGATTTCACAATTTTTTCGTGAATCGCGAAATGCTGGAGGGTCTGACTGGTTTAGTCCCAATCCCATTCATACATTGAGCTTTGTAGTTTAATGGAGAATATGTTTTTATTTTATGAGTTTGAAATCCGTATTGAATTAGAAAACACTTTTATCCGTCGCTCCACTGCATGCATTTCTTCATTTGCTCCTTCTCATCAGGGCTTGAGCAGAAATGTAGTCCCTTACTTTCCCCTTCTTCTGAATAAGTCCATGTTTTTCTCCAACAACACATGCCCTTGTAGAAATCATCAAAACTGACTTAATTCACTCACAGACATAGAAACATTCTTTCAAGAAAGGTTGAACGTATTGTCTGCAGTATGTTTCAACATGTACATTTTTCTTTTGGACCATTCAGTTTTATTCCCACATGCTAAATATTTGAGGCGAGGATAATTTACTGTTCTCTCCAATCTTAGGGGAAGGGTTATCAAGGGTTTTGCGTCACCCAAGGTGACGCAAACCATAAGTGAGATTTATCAAGCCAAGGCCACTTTTTGTGGCTGGATAAATCGAGGAGAAATGCAAGGCTACGCAATTCGCTGCCTTGCGTTACTCTGCCCCAGGAGGCGTTCCATGGGTGGAGCGTGGGCGTTCCCACGCATCCACCCATGGATTTTGGCACATTCCCAGATTTACTAATACCGGTAAACTTGGGAATATGTCAAAATACGACGCCTCCCGAGGAGAGGGGCAACGAGGAGAAATACCTTTATTTTGCAGCACACCTAGAAAGAGGAAAATGCCTCTGAAGATTCCTGCAGAAAAACAATCCTGCCTACAATGCAGGCACCCTTGCACCACGGCACAAGGGTGCCTGCATTAGCGCTAAGCAGCCAAAAGGGCGCCAGCGCAAGGAAAGGACAGGTATGTGCATAATTTTAAATACAGCACATTCCTGTCATTTCCCATTCACGCAGCGCAGCACGGTGGCTTGCTGCACTGCGTGAACGTTTGATAAATCTGCCACTCAGTGTATTTTGGTAAAGTTTGTTTTTGGGCTTGTCGTTCTTTTTGCAAACCGGGAGAGTATGGTGACACACTTGTGAGTCTGCATTCACAGAATGCCTTCACAAGTGCAAGAGAGGGTGTCCATGGAAAGAGAGAGTCTGTGGGATAACACAAAATGATGGAGCCCCCTCAGAATTTGTCAAATGGCTCTTGAGTCTCCCATATCTCAAAGATATTCTTTGGCCTTGTCTGAAACAGGTGGTTCCATCAAGGGTTGGGGAACCCCTGAATAATACCATCCCCCTGAACTGCATGGGCCTGTGTTATGCCCCAGCAGATGGGTTGGCACATTCACTAAACGTTCGCACAACGCAGGACAGGAAGCAAAGTTGCTGTACTGCGTTGTTGCATGAAAATGATAAAACAGAAATGCTCCATATTTACAAAGACATGGAGCATATCTGCTCTCTCGTTGCACTGGTGCAGTGTGTGCAGCCTAGCGCCAACTTGCCACAGTGCATGGGGGCCTGTGTTTCAGGCAGGATTGTTTTTGTGCCTAAAGTGGCACCTTCCTCCACAAAAACAATCTTTTTTTAATTTCTTTTTCCAAAAATAGTATTGATTTTAAGAGTTATCCAAAAAACATTCCATCACCAAACGACAATGCAGAATACTATCCGTTGCTCAAAAATGGAATTATACAAAGCAGATACAATGTGAACATTGGCTTGTAAGGATAGGATGCAATATTATGAACACACCATGGATTTCTGTTAGGCTTTGTGTTGAAAGTCCAAGTTCGGGTTGTGTAGTGGGTGTGTAGTGCTAGAGAGTAGAGCCAGACAGTGATTAAGCCACCAAGGATCATCCGGAATAAACAAGAAAAAGACAACAAGGACATGGGGAAGGGAAAGAAAGAGAGAAGAATGGAAAAAGAAAGGAAAGGGTAAAGAAGAGAAGAGGAGAGCAAAGAATAAGCACAAATAAAGCACCAAGGGAGCCATGTGTATGGTGAGTAATATCAGGGTACCAGCTCTGAATCTGTTTTGGAAATCAGGCATTCGGGGCTAGAAGGGATTAAGGAAAGCTTACCGGGTTTTGTGAATAAACGTGTTGAGAGGTAATGGAATTCCCTGCTGATTGAGATTGGGTTATAGGCGTGCTTCTGAGGTATGTGACCCATGCCCACCAGGTGTGATAGAAAACATTATTAGTGTCTGTCCAATCTAAAAGAATAACTTTAAGTCCAACAGTGATGAGTAGGTCAGGAAGAAAAAGGTTCAGGTCTGAAAGTGCCAGTGGCGTCGTAGGCGTATACGGATCAAGTATGATGGATGGGAAGTCCAGTGAGATGGTTGCATTGAAAAGTTTGCTTATTTGAGCTGAGATTACATTACAGTAAAATGTGAGTAGCCTACATTAAAAGAACATAGGGGCAGATTTACAAGCCCCTTGCGCCTTCTTGCGCCGCCATTGCGTCACTTTTTTTGATGCAACGGAGGCGCAAAAAAGGCGGCCTACTTACAAAGTGACGCATCTAGGGAGATGCATCACGTTGTAAAGCCCTGCGTCACATTATACCTGCGTCAGGTATAATGTATGCAGGGTGGGCGTTCCCACGCAGGAAGGCCTCGTAAAAGTGACGCAGTGAAATCTACAAGCTTTCACTGCGCCACTTTTAGGACGCCATTGCGTCAAAACCTTACGCCTGCTTGAAGCAGGCGTAAGTAGTGACGCAGTGTAGTGGGAATAGGCCTGAACACGCATTGCTGGAGTTGCGTCGTGCTTGCGACACAACTCCAGCAATGCGTGATTCTTCGCCAACAGATGCGTCAGAATTTCTGACGCATCTGTCAATCCTTGCGCCATAGTGCGCCGTATTGTAAATACAAAAACACAGTTGAAGGACAGAATGCAGAACAATGTCATACATTCACCCCAGTACAGAGATCTGGGCCTAAATCCATCGTTTTTTTGCTCACCATGCCATTCCAGTTTGAACCCAGCCATATGCAAATCAGTCTTGACCCTGTGCCTCATGGGAACAGTCCAGCCCGAACTGCCTAGCCAGGTCCTCCCTGGACTGGAAACAAGCATCCTAGGACCGGTTTCGGGGTTTCACCCCTCTTCAGCCAGGATAGCTTGATTCCAGTGGCATGGAGAGCACGGGACCCACGTCTGGGCATACCCGTCCCACTCGGGGTGACAAATGCAAAAACACAGTTGATGGACAGAATGCAGAACAATGTCATACATTCACCCCAGTACAGAGATCTGGGCCTAAATCCATCGTTTTTTGCTCACCATGCCATTCCAGTTTGAACCTAGCCATATGCAAATCAGTCTTGACCCTGTGCCTCATGGGAACAGTCCAGCCCGAACTGCCTAGCCAGGTCCTCCCTGGACTGGAAACAAGCATCCTAGGACCGGCTTCGGGGTTTCACCCCTCTTCAGCCAGGATAGCTTGATTCCAGTGGCATGGAGAGCACGGGACCCACGTCTGGGCATACCCGTCCCACTCGGGGTGACAAATGCAAAAAACACAGTTGATGGACAGAATGCAGAACAATGTCATACATTCACCCCAGTACAGAGATCTGGGCCTAAATCCATCGTTTTTTGCTCACCATGCCATTCCAGTTTGAACCCAGCCATATGCAAATCAGTCTTGACCCTGTGCCTCATGGGAACAGTCCAGACCGAACTGCCTAGCCAGGTCCTCCCTGGACTGGAAACAAGCATCCTAGGACCGGTTTCGGGGTTTCACCCTCTTCAGCCAGGATAGCTTGATTCCAGTGGCATGGAGAGCACGGGACCCACGTCTGGGCATACCCGTCCCACTCGGGGTGACAAATGCAAAAAACACAGTTGATGGACAGAATGCAGAACAATGTCATACATTCACCCCAGTACAGAGATCTGGGCCTAAATCCATCGTTTTTTGCTCACCATGCCATTCCAGTTTGAACCCAGCCATATGCAAATCAGTCTTGACCCTGTGCCTCATGGGAACAGTCCAGCCCGAACTGCCTAGCCAGGTCCTCCCTGGACTGGAAACAAGCAACCTAGGACCGGTTTCGGGTTTCACCCCTCTTCAGCCAGGATAGCTTGATTCCAGTGGCATGGAGAGCACGGGACCCACGTCTGGGCATACCCGTCCCACTCGGGGTGACAAATGCAAAAACACAGTTGATGGACAGAATGCAGAACAATGTCATACATTCACCCCAGTACAGAGATCTGGGCCTAAATCCATCGTTTTTTTGCTCACCATGCCATTCCAGTTTGAACCCAGCCATATGCAAATCAGTCTTGACCCTGTGCCTCATGGGAACAGTCCAGCCCGAACTGCCTAGCCAGGTCCTCCCTGGACTAGAAACAAGCATCCTAGGACCCGTTTCGGGGTTTCACCCCTCTTCAGCCAGGATAGCTTGATTCCAGTGGCATGGAGAGCACGGGACCCACGTCTGGGCATACCCGTCCCACTCGGGGTGACAAATGCAAAAACACAGTTGATGGACAGAATGCAGAACAATGTCATACATTCACCCCAGTACAGAGATCTGGGCCTAAATCCATCGTTTTTTGCTCACCATGCCATTCCAGTTTGAACCCAGTCATATGCAAATCAGTCTTGACCCTGTGCCTCATGGGAACAGTCCAGCCCGAACTGCTCTAGCCAGGTCCTCCCTGGACTGGAAACAAGCATCCTAGGACCGGTTTCGGGGTTTCACCCCTCTTCAGCCAGGATAGCTTGATTCCAGTGGCATGGAGAGCACGGGACCCACGTCTGGGCATACCCGTCCCACTCGGGGTGACAAATGCAAAAAACACAGTTGATGGACAGAATGCAGAACAATGTCATACATTCACCCCAGTACAGAGATCTGGGCCTAAATCCATCGTTTTTTTGCTCACCATGCCATTCCAGTTTGAACCCAGCCTTTCTTTTGCAATATGTTGCCCTAAGTGGGAAGGGTATGCCCAGACGTGGGTCCCGTGCTCACCACACCACTGGATTCAAGCTAGCCTGGCTGAAGAAGGGTGATGCCCTGAAACCGGTCCCAGGATGCTTGTTTCCGGTCCAGGGACGACCTGGCTTGGCAGTTCGGGCTGGACTGTTCCCACAAGGAACAGGGTCAAGACTGATTTGCATATGGCTGGGTCCAAACTGGGGTGGTGTGGTGAGCAAAAGAATGATGGATTAAACCCAGATCCTTGTGACTGGGGGTGAATGTTTGCATTGTCCAGCATTCCGTCCATCAATTGTTTCTTTTGCAATATGTTGCCCTAAGTGGGAAGGGTATGCCCAGACGTGGGTCCTGTGCTCACCACACCACTGGATTCAAGCTAGCCTGGCTGAAGAAGGGTGATGCCCTGAAACTGGTCCCAGGATGCTTGTTTCCGGTCCAGGGACGACCTGGCTTGGCAGTTCGGGCTGGACTGTTCCCACAAGGAACAGGGTCAAGACTGATTTGCATATGGCTGGGTCCAAACTGGGGTGGTGTGGTGAGCAAAAGAATGATGGATTAAACCCAGATCCTTGTGACTGGGGGTGAATGTTTGCATTGTCCAGCATTCCGTCCATCAATTGTTTCTTTTGCAATATGTTGCCCTAAGTGTGAAGGGTATGCCCAGACGTGGGTCCCGTGCTCACCACACCACTGGATTCAAGCTAGCCTGGCTGAAGAAGGGTGATGCCCTGAAACCGGTCCCAGGATGCTTGTTTCCGGTCCAAGGACGACCTGGCTTGGCAGTTCGGGCTGGACTGTTCCCACAAGGAACAGGGTCAAGACTGATTTGCATATGGCTGGGTCCAAACTGGGGTGGTGTGGTGAGCAAAAGAATGATGGATTAAACCCAGATCCTTGTGACTGGGGGTGAATGTTTGCATTGTCCAGCATTCCGTCCATCAATTGTTTCTTTTGCAATATGTTGCCCTAAGTGGGAAGGGTATGCCCAGACGTGGGTCCCGTGCTCACCACACCACTGGATTCAAGCTAGCCTGGCTGAAGAAGGGTGATGCCCTGAAACCGGTCCCAGGATGCTTGTTTCCGGTCCAGGGACGACCTGGCTTGGCAGTTCGGGCTGGACTGTTCCCACAAGGAACAGGGTCAAGACTGATTTGCATATGGCTGGGTCCAAACTGGGGTGGTGTGGTGAGCAAAAGAATGATGGATTAAACCCAGATCCTTGTGACTGGGGGTGAATGTTTGCATTGTCCAGCATTCCGTCCATCAATTGTTTCTTTTGCAATATGTTGCCCTAAGTGGGAAGGGTATGCCCAGACGTGGGTCCCGTGCTCACCACACTACTGGATTCAAGCTAGCCTGGCTGAAGAAGGGTGATGCCCTGAAACCGGTCCCAGGATGCTTGTTTCCGGTCCAGGGACGACCTGGCTTGGCAGTTCGGGCTGGACTGTTCCCACAAGGAACAGGGTCAAGACTGATTTGCATATGGCTGGGTCCAAACTGGGGTGGTGTGGTGAGCAAAAGAATGATGGATTAAACCCAGATCCTTGTGACTGGGGGTGAATGTTTGCATTGTCCAGCATTCCGTCCATCAATTGTTTCTTTTGCAATATGTTGCCCTAAGTGGGAAGGGTATGCCCAGACGTGGGTCCCGTGCTCACCACACCACTGGATTCAAGCTAGCCTGGCTGAAGAAGGGTGATGCCCTGAAACCGGTCCCAGGATGCTTGTTTCCGGTCCAGGGACGACCTGGCTTGGCAGTTCGGGCTGGACTGTTCCCACAAGGAACAGGGTCAAGACTGATTTGCATATGGCTGGGTCCAAACTGGGGTGGTGTGGTGAGCAAAAGAATGATGGATTAAACCCAGATCCTTGTGACTGGGGGTGAATGTTTGCATTGTCCAGCATTCCGTCCATCAATTGTTTCTTTTGCAATATGTTGCCCTAAGTGGGAAGGGTATGCCCAGACGTGGGTCCCGGGCTCACCACACCACTGGATTCAAGCTAGCCTGGCTGAAGAAGGGTGATGCCCTGAAACCGGTCCCAGGATGCTTGTTTCCGGTCCAGGGACGACCTGGCTTGGCAGTTCGGGCTGGACTGTTCCCACAAGGAACAGGGTCAAGACTGATTTGCATATGGTTGGGTCCAAACTGGGGTGGTGTGGTGAGCAAAAGAATGATGGATTAAACCCAGATCCTTGTGACTGGGGGTGAATGTTTGCATTGTCCAGCATTCCGTCCATCAATTGTTTCTTTTGCAATGTATTGTAAATACGGCGCATCTATGGTGGTGCAAGGGTTTCTAAGGGTGGCGCAGGGAAAGTGACGCATCTATACAGATGCGTCACTTTCTTGTAAAAATGGTGCAAGGGTGCCGGCATTGCAGCGATGATGATTGTGTTTGTGCAGGAAGGCACACCTTCCTGCACAAAAACAATAATTAATGGCATTTTTCTCTTTCTATGTGTGCTGCCGAATGAAATCGCATAGAAAGAGCAAAAAACGAGGAGAAAAAGCATTTGTCCTCATTGTGCCACATTAACGCCTCCTTTTAAAAGGTGTTAATTTTTGGCGCTGCCTCAGATTTACAGATCCTTGTAAATCTGGAGCAGTGTCAAAAAGCTTTGCACATTGCTGGGAACGCCCACAGCAGCACCCATTGCATGCCCCTTTGCCGCAGAAAACTGCGTTGCAGAGGGCCATATTTACAAGGCTGTGTTAAGCCACGCAAAGTGGCTTAGCAGGGTCTTGTAAATATGGGCTAACGTAGAGCGCCGCCAGAGCATTACAAAAAAGGACATGTTAATATGTCCCTAAGTTTATAATAGTGATGGGACGAATTTACCTTAAAGTAGGTGGGAGCAGATTGCACTCCAAGATTACTCTATGTTTGGAGCTTTACCTTTATCACTGAAGTAGGTGGACCATTTGGTATGCAAAATGGAGTTGGAATGATCAGATACATTGCAGAATACTTTATAGATCTTGGCAGCAACATGAACTCCTGATTGGATGCATTTAAGGGAAGAGAAAATGAAAGGGCCTTATTTATGAGACCTTACGATGCCGTTGCACCACTTGCCGTTGAGGCTGCGTAAACAATGCTTCACACTGCGCCATATTCACAAAGTGGCACATCTAGGCAGGTGCGTCACTTTGTAAACCCCTGCGTCAGGTATAAAGTATGCAGGGTGGGCGTTCCCCCGTAAAAAAGGCTTGTAAAATTGGTGCAGTGAAATCTTTGAGATTTCACTGCCCCACTTCTACGAGTTCACTGCGTCAAATCCTTACGCCTGCTTCACAGCAGGCATAAGGAATGACACAGGCACTTCTACATGAACTCACCCATGTGTAATGACACATTGCTCGAGTTGCGTCTGTTTTCTGACACACTCCAGCAATGCGTCATTACTGCGCCACCAGATACGTCAGGATTCCTGACGTGTCCGGTCAATCCTTGCGACATGGAGGGCCGTACTGTAAATACAGAACATTCAGGGTGTTGCAAGGAGGGCGCAGTGAAAAGTGTTGCATCGCTGTTTTCGACCAGTGATGCAACACTTTTCAAAATGAGGCCCGAAGTATTTACCAGCGGACCCAGTTTAGAGATGTTTGCTTTAATTTTCAGAAACGTATAGAATTCTAAGTAGGGTACATTTCTCTTGGAGTGCAGCAAAAGGTTAGTTATCTCTGTATAAGTCTGATACAAGAGCAATCCCTTTAGTGGCCCAATTAGGTCCTAATACTGAAGGGCTAGATGTTAGAAGCTTCGTCCTGTTTCATAGTGAAATGGAGGAGAATTTCTTAATATTGGAGTCTAGAGTTTTATCCACTATTAATAGGGCTTTAATTGTATCTTTAAAAATGTTGTTGGTGTTGACAAAAGGGTGCTGGGTCATGGTCAAGTTTGTGACTAGTGGGAATGGGTTGCTTATATGTGCTTCGATACTGAGCCAAGCAGGAATGTTGGTGAGGCTTGGATCTATCCAATGGGTGCCTTGAGGCGCTAAAAACACTGTTTGGTCGTTCAATCAGGGGGGTTGCAGGTACCAACTTTGATGGAAGATCTTAGTTTTTTAATACTCATTCTGGGTTTCATCTTACTTCAAAGGAAATCAGAGGAAATTGTATCTACTGTTGAAAAAAAGAATTTAGATAGGCAAATTAGGATCATGCTTGACAGAAAAGTAACAAATGGGGGTCACCATAATTTGTAGAGTTTCGAATCTTCTCCACCATGAAATATATTTGGGAGACCATGCAGTCAATAAATCTTTAATTGTGTTGGTTGTTTTGAATTCATTCTGGGATATAGATTCTGCAAAATTATTACAGAACCAAGGGGCATATCATCAAGGGGCCGCGATAAAATTATCGCCGCTTTAGCGTCTGTTTTCGGGCGAAAAGCGGCGATAATTTTATTGCTTTATCAACAAGGACACGCTGGCGCGTGTTTCCTTGCCTTAGCGCCCGGCTTCTTTCCGCCTCGCCTCCCATCGCTAATGAGATGCAAGGTAGGCGTGCCACGTAAAACTTCATTGTAAAATATCGCTAACGGGCCTTCCCGATATTTACAAGGCTGTCCCGGACACGCGTAGTGATTTAAAAAGGCGCGCTAAGCGCGGTTATCGCCGGTGTCTAACGTCTGCAAAATTTCAGACTTGCCTATCTGTATAATGGGAGGTGGATTATAAGGCTAAGTCCACATCTCCCTATCAACAAGGATTTCCCTATCCCTGTTTTATTGCTGGATTTCCAGCGACATTACTGCATTTCTCCGCTTTTGCCGGATTTTTTATCGCCTCGGTGATACGCGTTGTTAATAACGCGCTAACCGGGCGATAATTCCAGTGATAGACGGCGATAAATATATAAGCGCGCTTTGCGATATTTATCGCCGTCTATTGATAATATGCCCCCAAATTCCTAAGTATTTGATGAATCTAGATTGCTGTTGAAAGTTTTGAGTTCCCCATGCAGGAAGGGTTGCAGTGGACATTGAGAGGTAAGACCTCAGTATTAACCCTATTCGGGGAGTAGCCTGAAAACAAAATAAATGTATTAATGATGTCCAGAATATCAGGTATAGCACGGTCAGGGGTTTCTGAAAGATTAAAGTATCATCTGCATATGCAGCTTTTAAAAAAAACATATAACCAAATTTCAGTCCGGCAATATTTCTAGGCTTGTTTAACATCAATAATAAAGGGTCAATTGCCAGGTCAAATATGGCCAGGACACCTTATCAAAAGCCTTTTCCACATCCAGCCCAATTACTGCTAAAGCGGGGGCCTGAGGGAGAGATGTTTTTCGATTATGTGTCAAAACAGATGAATATTATCGCTTGCTAATCTGCCCTTGATGAATGCCGTCTGTGTGACATGGACTAAGGCTGTAATCAGGCGAGTAGCTAGAATTTTGGCATAGATTTGAGTCTCCATATTTATTAATGGGATTGGTCTGAAATTCTTGGGATCTGAATGATCTTTCCCCTCTTTTGGGAAAACAACAACAGTGGCCATTGCAGCTGTACCGGTGACCGCCCGATGCAGCAGAATGGTTTAGCACGAACTCCAAGGGTTCCATAATCGTGGATTCGAAGGTCTTATAAAAATGAATGGGCATGCAATCCAGACCCCGGCTTTGCCCGACGGAAAGAGCTTAACCGCCTTCCGAATCTCACTACGATCTGTCAGCCTGTCTAGCTTCATATTGTCAAAGCAGAATTGGTGTTTATTGGCAAAGTCTTTGAGAACATTTAGACATATATCTTTTGGTGTGGAAACAGAGGGGTGTATAATTTAGTGTAGAATTTCTGGAAAAGTTTGAGAATATCACGTCTTGGTTTTAATTATACCTGGAGGTCTTTGATGTTCAAAATTTAAGGCCTCATTTATGAGAAGTGTTGCATCGCTGCGACAAAGCAGCGATGCGGCAATTCTCAGTGCGCCCTCCTTGTGACACCAAGAATGCGCCATATTTGCAGTACGGCGCATCATGTCGCAAGGAGTTACAGATACGTCAGTATTACTGACGTATCTGTATGCGCAAAAGTGGCGCATTGCTGCGGTGTGTCTGAAAACAGACGCAACTCCAGCAATGTGTACTTTCACATGGGGCAAGCCACATGTGAAAGGGCCTGCGTCACCCTTACACCTGCCATGAGGCAGGTGTAAGGTTTTGGTGCAATGGCGTCTTAGAAGTGGCGCACTGAAATCTTATAGATTTCAATGCGCCACTTCTATGAGGCTTTGATGCGGGGGAGCGCCCACCCGGCATACATCATACCTGACACAGGCATAATGTAGCGCAGCGGTTTGCGAAGTGACACATCTGCCTAGATGTGTCACTTCGTAAATATGGCGCAACGTGGTGCATTATTTACGCCGCCGCAGCGTCACAAAAAGTGACGCAATGGCAGCTTAAATGTGACACAAGGGCTCATAAATAAGGCCCTTAGGTGTATTTAAAAATTGTTTTTAGGTATGCGGCTAATGATTTCCCCACTTTATTTAGGTAAAAGAACTTTTTCTAATTTGTCTAAGGATATTTTGATTTCTTTATTTTTCTTAGCCATATCATTTATCACTTAGCCTCTAAAGAAGCACTTCAATGTGTCCCATAAAGTGACAGGTAAAGAGACAGATGAGGTTGTCCTGTAAGAACAGACCGAGCTTTTTGCGTAGTTCCTGGATGTCTGTTTCGTTTGCAAGAACTTCAGTGTTTTTGCGCCATGTGGGTAGCTTTCGGTGGAAGAATCTGGGGGCATATCATCAAGCCCCGGAGATAAAATTATCGCCGCTTTAGCGTCCGTTTTCTGACGGAAAGCGGCGATAATTTTATCTCCTAATCAGCAAGGTCACGCTATCCCATGAATCCTTGCATTATCGCCCTTTCCCCCAACGCCCATCTTTGCACTATTAGCACAAAAATATTTTGCCTCTGCTATTGTTCCATCTCTTTAAACTCTGTGCCCATATTTATGAAGCCTTTGCATTGTTCTTGCATCACGGAAGGTGACGTAAGGACAATGCAAAGGGTTCAGTAATATTTACAAAGCCACGCACAGACTGATTTGCGTGGCTTTGTAAAAAACTGTAACGCAATGAAGCTGCTGGTGCTGTGTTACATTACATTTCAACTTGGGAAGCTGGTAATTCCACTGGTAATTACTAGAGTCCCTATAGACTCAGCAGCACAAGGAGCAGTACCGCAGGTCATTAGTAGATGTCCCTATAAAGTCAGCAGCACATGGTGCAGTCCCATTGGTATTACCACATTATAATACAACACAGTTTATTGGTCAAAACTTGGCTTTTCACAAAATGTCTTTAGTAAAATCTTAAGGCATCATTTACACACTACATTGAAGGATGAGGGGTACACGTTTGCAGTACTATAACCATTTGCAAGATCACCCTGTGGAGGCATTAAAAAGTCTGCAGTGCTATAACACTGTTGAGTCAGCAGTAAAGGTAAAGATTCATAACCAGATATAGCCGTGCTAGTGGCAGCGTGCTAGGTAGCAGCAACAGTGTGGTATAATAACTGGTTACAAAGTGATCCTGTGGAGGCAGCAGCATATATGCCAACATTTTAGAGCAGGCACGTGGGAGATTTTCTAAAAAATATTTTAAAATCATTTCTCCACTGACTTTTATTGAAGCAGAGCCAATCTGCCTGAATCGTGTCAATCAGCATTTCATTTTTGGCAGTTGAATAACATAGCACAAACAAAAACAGAGTTCTAAACTCTGTTTTTGCCTGTGCTATCAATCAATCAATCAAACAGGGGTTTATATAGCATGGCTACTCACCCGTAAGTGTCTCAAGGCACTCAGGTGGCTGCTGATCCATCTGGGCGCAGGGGTTCAGTCAGAGCCAGGTCTTGAGATCCTTCCTGAATTGTGTCAGCAACGCCGATTACCTGAGGTGGAGGGGCAGTGTGTTCCAGGTCTTGGCGGCGAGGTGGGAGAAGGATCTTCCTCTGGTTTTGGTCTTGTGGATCTGTGGGACGGTAGCCAGGGGCAGTTGGGCGGAGCGAAGGTGTCTGTTGGGTACGTGGAATGAGAGGGCGGTGGTTCAGATATGCTGGTTCTGCGTCATGGAGAGCTTTGTAGGCATGTGTGAGGAGCTTGAAGGTGATTCTTTTGTTGACTGGGAGTCAGTGGAGTTTTCGCAGGTGTTTAGTGATGAGGCTGCAGAGGGGGATGTTGAGGACCAGTCTGCTGCAGCGTTTTGAACGTTTTGTAGTTTCCTGAGGAGTTTCTGAGTGACGCTGGCGTAGAGTGCGTTGCCGTAGTTGAGTCTTCCGGTGATCAGTTCGTGGGTGACCGTCTTTCTGGTTCTGTGGAGATCCATCTGAATGTCTTTCGAAACAGGCGGAGCGTGTGGAAGCAAGATGAGGATACGTCGTTGATCTGGCGGTTCATTGTGATCGAAGAGTCCAGTATGATGCCGAGGTTACGTGCGTGGTCCGTGGGGTGGGAGGGGTTCCCTGTGCGGCGGGCCACCAGGCTGAGGGGGAAGCTCCCAGGATGAGTACTTCAGTCTTATCCGAGTTGAGCTTGGGGCAGCTATCTTTCATCCAGGTGACAACGACCTTCATCTTGCTCTTGAAGTTGATTCTGGTGACTGTGGGTTCGTTGGTAAGGGAGAGGATCAGCTGGGTGTCGTCAGCATAGGAGACCATGTTGAGTCCGTGGTTCCCGATGATGGCAGTGAGGGGGGGGCATGTAGATGGTGAAGAGGGTGGGGCTCAGGGAGGAGCCCTGGGGCATTCCGCAACTGATCTCTGTAGGTTCTCAGAGGAATGGAGGTAGTCTGATCGCTGTGTTCGGCTGTTAAGGAAGGGGTGGCTACAGTCCAAGGCCTTGTCGCGGATGCCGGCGTTAGGGTGCGGTGGGAGACTGTATCGAAGGCAGCCAAGAGGTCCAGTAGGATGAGGCCTGTGGTTTCACCTTGGTCGAGGAGGGAGCGGATGTCATCAGTGGCGGTCGGAGTGTGGTCCCGGTGCTGTGTAAAACTGTCAAAAATAAAATGTTGAGGCCTGTTACATGCCCTAATTGCCCCCTCCAAGAATTAAGAACAGAGGGACATATTTACAAGGGGATTACACCACAGAAACATCACTTTTTACAATGTTCCGGTGGCGCAATGCCCTGCATCATATTTACAAAGTGGCGGTCCGGTAAGCCACTTTGCGTGGCTTAACACCGCTTTGTAAACATGGTACCCTTTCATGCAATTTGCTGCAAGCAAGGGTTGTGCAATGGGTGTTGCTGTGGGCGTTCCACCACAACACTCATTGCTTTTTGACGCTGCCCCAGATTTACAAGGATCTATAAATCTGAGGCAGCGCCAAAAACTAACGCCATGCAAAAGCAGGTGTTAGATTGGTGCAACAAAGAGAAATACTTTTATTTCTCCTCGTTTTTGCTGTTTCTATGTGTGCTGTATTCCGCAGCACACATAGAAAGAGCAAAACATCTTTAATGAATGTTTATCTGCAGGAAGGTGTCCCTTCCTACACATAAACAGTAATTAAATAATGGTGATTTGCTACTTCTATGTAAATCGCCATTATTGATTGTTTATGTGCAGGAAGGGACACCTTACCGCACATAAACAATCATTCCCTACAATGCAGGCACCCTAGCACAATGGCACAAGGGTGTCTTTGTTGGTGCTAGGCAGCTATTTTTAGCGCCAGAGCAAGGGAAAACACAGGGGTGCACTGTATTGTTATAAATACGGCACATCCCTGCATTTTGTAAATGACGCATTGCAGTGCTGCAAAATTTACCGGCTCACCATTTCCTTGTAGATATGCCCCTAGGTGTTACCCTTTGATGTCAGAGGTAATTCTTGGAGGGGGACCGTGCGTGACAGGTATCAACACTTTCTTTTTGGCAGTTTTGCAAAACTCTGAATCGTGTTTCTACATGCAGGAATTAGGAGGCGGGAGACTAGCCTTGAAATCTGTAGTCTACAGCCTGAATTGGGATGGTTGGCATGTATGCAGCAGCAAGAGAGCTGTACTGTAACCTGTACTGAATTAAGAATTTCTCTATGCACTGTAAAATAAAAAGCTTAAAACAGAGTCATCCTCATTTCTAAAGTAGTGTTCCACTGTGGCAAAGAATGAGATGAAAAGAAATAGGGCCAGATTTACAAACCTTTTGCGCTGGGCTTGTGTCACAAAAGTGACACAAACCTGAGAAAAACATTTTTGTTGGATTCAGACTCAGATTTACTAAATGTTCACCCAACCCAGTCCAGCAGCCAAAAATGCTTTGCTGTCTTGCGAAAGGAGAGAGCAGGAGAGCGCCATAATTACAGAGACATCTCTCATCTCCTCTCCCTAGCACCAGAGCAGACATTTGCTGCCGAGCGCCATGCACACACCTTTGCGCCATAGTGAAAGGGTGTCTGTGTGAGTCTAGCATAGGTTTTGTACTGGAAGGATGCCCTTTCAGTACAAAATACTATGTTTAGACTAACTTAAAACCTTTTCCCACCTTGATTATCTGCTGTGCAGTGCAGCACACATGCAAAGTCAGAAAAGAAAGGAGAAATAAAAGCCTTTCTCCTTCATCCACTTGAAGGTCTTGCGAAGGGTGTTAAAGCAGCTGGAGGTGACGGCGTTGACCTGTCGGTTCATGGTGAGTGATGAGTCGAGTACGATGCCGAGGTTCTTGGCGTGGTCTGAGGGGGTAGGTGGGCTTCCAAGGGCGGTCGGCCACCAGGTGCTGTCCCATGCAGAAGGGGTGGTACCGAGGACGAGGACTTCTGTCTTCTCGGCATTGAGCTTCAGGCAGCTGTTGGTCATCCAGACTGCGACGTCTTGCATTCCTTTCTGGAAGTTGAGTTTGGCAGTGGTGGGGTCTTTGGTGAGGGAGAGGATGAGCTGGGTGTCGTCGGCATAGGATACGATGTTGAGGCCGTGTTGTCGGACAATGGCTGCGAGGGGGGCCATGTAGATGTTGACGAGGGTGGGGCTCAGTGAAGAACCCTGTGGGACTCTGCAGGTGATTTTCGTGGGGTCGGAGAGGAAGGGTGGGAGTCTGATCCTTTGGCTTCTTCCGGTGAGGAATGATCGGATCCAGTCCAGGGCTGTTCCTTGTATGCCAGCGTCGTGTAGTCTGGCGACTAGCATGCGGTGGGAGACGGTGTCGAAGGCCGCTGATAGGTCGAGTAGGATGAGGGCTGCGGAGTGGCCTTGGTCCAGGAGGGTGCAGATGTCGTCTGTGGCGGCGAGTAGGGCAGTCTCTGTGCTGTGGTTGCTTCGGAATCCGGATTGGGACGGGTCGAGGACGACATTCTCTTCAATGAATCGTGTCAGTTTCCTGTTGACTGTTTTCTCTGCAACTTTGGCTGCGAAGGGGAGGAGCGAGATGGGCTGATAGTTCTTGAGGCCGGTGGGGTCAGCTGTGGGCTTCTTGAGCAGGGGTCTGACTTCTGCGCGCTTCCAGTCATCTGGGAAGGTGACTGTTTTGAAGGTAGTGTTGATGGTGCGTTGTAGTTCGGGTGCGATGGCGGCCGCAGCTCTGTGGTAGATGTGAGGGGGGCAGGGGTCGGTGGGGGGCCCCCGAGTGGATGCTTTTCATGGTCGAGGCGGTGTCTTCGGCCATGATCGGTGTCCAGTTGGAGATGGTGGGCTGGCTGGTGTTTCTGGGGGGAGGAGGGCCGTCTGTGGCACCTGGTGGATGGTCGATGAAGTTGTCATAGAGGTTTTTGATCTTGAGGTGGAAATAGGTTCCAAGCTTGTCGCAGAGGTCTTGGGATGGTGTGATGTCTGTGGCTTCGCTGCGTGGGTTGGTGAATTCCTGAATGATACTGAAAAGTTCCTTGGAGTTGGTGGAGTTGGCCAGGATTTTGTTGTGGATGAAGTTCCTCTTGGGTGCTCTGATCTGGTTATGGTAGTCCGTCAAGGCGTCCTTGTAAGTGGTGTGGTTTTCGGTTGTCTTGGTGTTTCTCCAGTTCTTCTCCAGGCGTCTGCAGGTGTGTTTGGCTTCTTGGAGAGCGGTGGTGAACCAGGCGGCTTTCCTGGGGCGTTGTCTGTCGGGGTTGCCTAGCGGGGCGAGCTCGTCTGCACAGTTGAAGATCCAGGTGTGGAGTTCTCTGGCTGCGTTGTTTGCGTCGTTTGCGTCGGGTCTCCAGGTGTGGTTGTCTCGGGTGAGGGTGGAGTTAAGTTGCTCGTCGGTAACCTTGCTCCAGTTCCTTCGAGGTGGGCGTGGGGCTGGTTTGGGTGCCTTGGGTTTGTTGATGGCGAAGTGTACGCAGTGGTGGTCGGTCCATGGCGGCTGCGTTGTGTGGCTGAATTGGACGCTGTTTCCTGCCACGAAGATGGGGTCGAAGGTGTGTCCTGCTCTGTGGGTCGGTGTGTTGACAAGTTGTTTAAGTCCGATGCTGACGAGGTTGTCATGAAGGATAGTGGAGTTGGGGTCGCTGGGGTTGTCGAGGTGGAAGTTCAGGTCTCCAATGAGTATGTAGTTTGCTGAGGCGATGGCATGGGGTGCGATGAAGTCGGTGATGGTGGTGTCGAAGGGTGTTTGGGGGCCAGGGGGTCTGTAGATGAGGGTTCCTCGGAGTGTGGCTTTGGGGGTGGTCTGGATCTGGAAGTGCAGGTGTTCGGCGGAGGGGAAGGTTTCGCTGGAGGTGGTGAGGCGGAGGGTGCTCTTGTGGACGATGGCGAGGCCCCCTCCGGGGTGGTTGGGGCGGTCTTTCCTCTGGATCTTGTATCCGTCTGGGATGGCGGTGCCGATGTCGGGGGCAGAGGATGCGTTGGTCCAGGTCTCTGTGAAGAAGGCGATGTCGGGCGAGAGAGAGTCGAGTAGGTTCCAGATTTCCATGGCGTGTTTGTGTACGGAGCGTACGTTGAGGATGCATTTTAGGCTGTCCCCGGTGCTGGCGTCGGCGGTGTTGGAGGCCGGGGTGGCGGTGAGGGTCTGGCGGCAGTGGAGGCAGGAGAACTGGCCGTGGGTCGTGTTCGGCGAGGCCTGTTGGCATTCTCTAAGTCTTCCAGGGTTGAGTGCGAGGAGGGTGGTGGTGTCGTAGCGATGGGTAGTGGGAGGTCCAGAGTTCCTGGCGCTGGCCGCGGTCGGGTCACGGACGGGCGCAGACGGGCTTGCCTTTGGCGCGCCTTGGGCGCGCCTGCTGCGCGACCTCGCAGCGGCCGCCATTAAGTAGGGGAGGTCGGAGGGAGGAGAGGCTGAGAGGCGGGAGTGGGGGAATTCCGGAGGGGAATTCCGGGGGGGAATTCCAGGGGGGAGGGGCCGCAGGGGCAGCAGCAGCGAAAGGCGAAAGGAACAGGCAGGCACGAGAAAATAAAAACAGTGGTGGAATTAGAGCAAGACACAGATGGACACAATAACAGTGGCACAACAGGGAAAAATTAAGAAAGAAAAAAACGGCTGAGAAAGGTTACGGTGGTTGCAGGCAGTCTGGTCCCAGTTGGAGCGGGCAGTTATTTACATACTGTGTTGCTTTGCTTATTACAACTCTGCTTCATTGGTATTCGTATTGGCCAAGCCCTGCTGCCCACAACATGTTTTATTTGTCTTTATCAAGGTTTTCATAAACTATGAACAAGCTATTTATTATTAAAATATATTTGTGCTGTTGAATTAATGGCGTTCAAAGTTAACATGACCACCTAGTGCTGGTAAATGTGCTCTTATGCTGCTGACTCAACAGGTGCATCAAGCAGTAGATATGGAATTCCACATAAACTGCTGCTGACCCAACAGGGATATGCAGACAGCCTCAATGATATCTATTTATTTTATTTTACAAGTTTAAAGTCAGAGTAGGCCAAGAAAAGGGTGGCAGAGCGTTGTGTATGTTTCAAGACATCTCATACAAGAAATGTGATTAAGCAACAAAGAATACATAAAGCCAAAGTCAGAAAAAGGCATGAAATGATCTGACCATAAAAATTTAAAACCAGTAAAAATAAAAAAGGTACCTATGAATTCTATATTATTTGAAAAGAGTAATCGCCATGTGTTTTGAATTAGGAGCATAAAAAATGAGATCAGGAAGGAGAGATCAAGGATTTTTATACCAAGGTGTTTGGTTTGATAAGGAGGTTCACTTCCAGTAGGCGCTTGAAGAGGGGCAGAGATGGCGCCAGTCTTATTCAAGTGGGAGGCAATGTTACATTTTAAAGCAAAGGTCTGAGAAGGTTTTTTACTTGTGTGGTTTTCTTTATGTCCCTGAGGACTGCTAACCTGAGGTTTGATTTGCTTTAATGACAGGGGTCTCATGGGACCCCTAATTTACCAGCTTGAGGGGGAGGGGGGCATTAGGCAGTTCTAGCTAACATGAAATGTTCCACTTCTTGTTTATAGTTCTTTTTACTTTGATCAGAGGCAGCTAGGCTCTGAATAGAATCTGATACACACAAATACCACTATTATAAGATAGTGTGATGGAGCTGTGGGGTGGAGAAGAAAAGGTACAAGGCAGCATGGAGAGCAGGAAAAGAAAGAGGGTGCGAGAAGTATGGATGGATGAAAGGATGATATGGAAATGGATAAAGAGGTGGATGGATACATGGATGGTTGGAGAGAAGATGATGGAGAGAACGATGGATGATGCATAAAAGAATGAATAGAGAGAAGGTGGGTGAATGTAGTTAAGGGTGGCTGGATAGAGAGAAGGATGAAAGGGGGAAAGATCTTCTTTTGGAAAGATGTAACGGATGGCTGGATGGATGAATGGATGGATAGAAAGAAGGGCAGAAACATGTATGTATGGATAGCCGAGCAAGAAAGAAAAAGACAGATGGATGAAAGCATTATAGCGAGGATAATGGATGGACAGAAATAAACAACAGAACGAAAGATGGTAAAAAGGAAGAAGTAAAAAGAAAGAAGAAAGATATAATGATAGAGAGCAAAAATGCTTTGATTTAAGGAGTGTTTTTAATGAAGCTGATTTTTTGAGAGTTGGAAATGGACCCTGTATTTAGTGAGAAGTTTATTATTTTCAGCCACCTGAGGGTGTAGCGATTTTGATTTTCTTTTCAAGGTGAGAAGAGATTGGGCCATTTGAATAATTGTAATAATCTGAGGAAAGGCTGACTAAGTCGTTACATTAAATTAGAGTCCATTCTAAAGGGTCCCTTGGCGCTGGTCTCACTGCAATCCCAAAAAAAACTTAAGTTAAACTTAAAACTTGGGGGCATATTTACTAAGAAGTGACAGGGCCCCCCCCGCACCGCGGGAGGTTGCGGGGGCCTGTGTTACGCCCTTCAGCGTTAGCCTTCCTGCCTTAACGCCGCACTCTGCCACTTCTGAAACGCAGGGCTGCACCATGTTTACAACAACATGGTGCAGCCCTGCGTTTTCCCCTGTGCTGGCGCTAAATTTATCAGCCTAGCGCCAGCGCAGACACCCTTGCACAATAGTGCAAGGGTGTCTGCGTTGAGGGGAAGATTGTTTATGCGCAGGAAGGTCTCCCTTAAATGGCGTTTTCTAACTTCTATGTGTGTTGCTTAATGCAGCACACAAAGAAATAGCAAAACATAATTTTTTTTAAACGATTGTTTATGTGCAGGAAGGGACATCTTCTAGCACATAAACCATCAATGGCATTTTGCTGTTTCTATGTGTGCTGCACAAAGCAGCACACATGGAAACAAGGAAAAATTAAACATTTCTCCTTGTTTCGCCAGGTAAAGACGAGGTTTTCCCTGGTCTTAATTTTGGCGCTGCCTCCTATTTACGTCATCCTTGTAAATAGGGGGCAGCATCAAAATCAATGGGTGTTGCGGTGGAACGCCCATCACAACACCCATTGCCCTCCCCTTTTATGCTAAGTATAGCATGAAAGGGTGCCTTATTTACAAGGCAGCGTTAAGCCACGCTAGAAAAGGAAAAAATCAGGTTGGTTATAGACTTCTTATGTTTTCTAGATTCTCTAGCACACGACTTGAAAAATAGGCTTTCTAGACCTTAGGACACCAAGGACTTTGCCAAATTGCCAACCTGAAACAGAAAGCCAGTTGGACTGCAACCACCCACAGCCCACTGAGCAATGGTTGAGTGAGTTGCATTTCAGGGAACACTCAATTGTGTGAAAATCAAAGGGATGATTAGTGGAGCCTAAATGGTGTTTCATGATAGAAAGGCACACTCAAGAACACTTGAGTACAATGGATACATTAAAAAGATTTATTAAAATCCTATCCTAGTTCCCACAATAAGGATTATAACTATAATAAAAACAAACAGTATAGTAGCTGCAATGTTAATGAGTAAGGTGAAGTGCAAAAAATATTCCAACATATTGACAATTTAGCTTTATATCAATCCCACCCTCATATCTTTGGCTTACTAACCTAAACTTCGCACCAAAAGAAAAGCCTAATTTGAATTTTAACGGTGCACGAGTGCCTACTTTGCAGAGATGATTGTGTTTGTGCAGGAAGGAACACCTTCCTGCACAAAAACAATCATTAATGGCATTTTACTCCTTCTATGTGTGCCGCAGAATGCTTTTTACTGTAGGAATATGCCACCCTTAAACTCTTACATGTTCCTCTTTCAAATACTAGGCACCCAACCTTGTGGGCTGCAAGACCTACTTAAGGCTGACTTACTTAATATTTAAAAGTAAGTTTCCCTCCTGTCAAAAATGGGTTATTTTGACAGGCCCTCATGCAGGTGCAACAGCTGCAGCAGTCCTGCTACACATGTATGCCTAAAGCCATGTTTTCTTTCTCAGCTTGGTGGCTGTCACAATATATGCTGCAATCCACAGGAAATATTTAACTTCCATGCTAACTCTGTCATGTTTTAGGATTCAGAGCATATACACTTAGGGGCATATTATCAAGGACATGCGATAATTATCGCAAATCGCGCTTAGCGCGATTTTCATTATCGCCGTCTATCGCTGGAGTACATCGCCGTGTTAGCGGCGTATTAGCAACGCTTTGCACAATGGCGATGTACACTCCAGCGATAGACGGCGCTAATCGGCATTTGCATGAGAAAAGCAGCGATAATGTTAGTGCGCTATTGAAAACCTTGCTGATAGGGGAGTGTGGACTTAACATGTCAATCCACCTCCCATTGTGAATATAGCTTAGTCAAGTTTGAAGCAGGTGTTAAATTCCGGCGATAACCGCGGTTAGCGCGGCTTTTTTTATCGCTTGACCCGCATTGATAATAGGGCGATGTTGTGTTGGCGACGGATTCCATGAGGATTAGGTGAGGAACGCCTACTTTGCATGTCATTAGCGATAAATATCGCTGACATGCAAAGTAGAAAGAAAAAGGCAGCTAACTCAAGGAAACTCGCGCCAAAGCTTGTTAGCGAGTCCTTGTAAATAGTGAGTTAAAAAAATCGCAGCTTTTTGGACACTATGTTCCGAAAAAGCGGCGATATGTCTCTTGATAATATGCCCCCAAGTGCTTAATTTGAGCAGTTGTTTGTAGGCAGTTCCCTCCTTTGTTCATTTTTGGGGAGTTGCATTTATTTCTCATTATGAGACTTTGACCCAGAACAAGAGAGAGAAAAGCAGATGAACAGGTAAAACGGAGGAGTTCAAAGATGGAAACACAGTGGCATTTACAAGCCCCTATCACACACACAACGTCACTTTTTCAGACATTGTGGTGGCGATAGGGGCTTTGCCTTATTTACAAGGCAGCATTAAGCCACATAATGTGGCTTAACGCTGCCTTGTAAATAAGGCACCCTTTTATGCTACATTTAGCGTGAAAGGGGGGGGCAATGGGTGTTGCACAGCAACACCCATTGATTTTGACCAGGGAAAACCTGGTCTCACACAAGCAAAACGAGGAGAAATGCTTTATTTCTCCTCGTTTTTGCTGTTTCCATGTGTGCTGTGTTGTGCAGCACACATAGAAACAGCAAAACACCATTGATTATTTATGTGCAGGAAGGTGTCCCTTCCTGCACATAAACAATCATTTTAACAAAATTACATTTTGCAGCTTCTATGTGTGCTGCATTAAGCAGCACACACAGAAGTTACAAAGCACCATTACTGATTGTTTATGTGCAGGAAGAGGCACCTTCCTGTACATAAACAATCATTCCCCTGCAACGCAGACACCCTTGCACTGTGGTGCAAGCGTGCCTGTGTAGGCGCTAGGCAGATAAATTAGCACCAGCGCAGGGGTAAATGCAGGGCTGCACCGTATTCTTGTAAATATGGTGCAGCCCTGCGTTTCAGAAGTGGTGGAGCGTGGCGTTGAGCCAAGGAGGCTAACGCCACGCTTCGCCACTTCTCTCGTAAATATGCCCCACACAGTGACATAGGGAGAAGGCAGGAATGAACACGAACCTGCGAGAGTGAGATAAAGGGATAGGAGGTGTTTGGTGTAGGAATAAAGAGGCATGAAGTGGAATCAAGAAAAGACAGCCATGTTATTCGGCAGCCCTGACATTCTAAAACACATTGGCGGCCTTATGACAAAAACTTTGCCCACAGCAAATATTCTTTTGAAAATTAAGCACTGCATAGAGTGGGGACTGCACAGCAGTACCCCAGTGTGCAGAGTTAAAAAACATGCAGTAATAGTTCACATAAATAGGGTTGAGCAGGAAAAATTGAAATAAACTTGATATAAACATTGAACAAACATGGGTAACAGCATGTAACACTGCAAAACAGTGTAAGAGAATGGGCAGCAGTGGATAATAGTGAACTACACCAACATGACACTTCAGCTGACTCTTACCTATGCCTGAATGCTAAAGTCTTAGGGCCTCATTTATGAAAAGTGACGCATCGCTGCGTGAAAACAGCGATGCGTCACTTTTCATTGCGCCCTCCTTGCGACATGCTGGTTGCGTCATATTTACAGTATGACGCATCATGTCGCAAGGAGTTACAGATACGTCAGTATTTCTGATTTATCTGTAGGCGCAAAAATGACGCATTGCTGGAGTGTGTCACGAAAGTGACGCAACTCCATCAATGAGTCATTTCACATGGGCAAGTCCCATTTCAAATGTGCCTGCGTCAGTCTTACGCCTGCTGTGAGGAATGCGTAAGATATTGACGCATTTGCGTCCTAGAAGTGACGCAGTGAAATCTCTTCTACGAGGCTTACTTGCGTCAAAACGCCCACCCTGCATACATTATACCTGGCGCAGGTATAATGTGGCGCAGGGGTTTACAAAGTGACGCATCTACCTAGATGCGTCACTTTGTAAATATGACGCAACATGGCGCATTTTTTACCCTGCTGGTGCGTCCCAAAAAGTGACGCACCGGCGGTGCAAAAGTGACGCAAGGGCTCATAAATAAGCCCCTCAATATGCTTGTAGGTGCTGCTGGACATCTCGTGTGAAGAACACCAATCCTGAAGGAGGGTTAGCACTCTTGGTTTATGTTGTCTGAAATACACTACTGGGAAGACGTTATCAGTTACGTCCTAATAGTAATGCCACATTGGAGTGCCTTTGACATTTATTGCTAGTGCTATATAATGTTTATGATTCTTTAACAAGTGAAACTGGGTACGTCCTGCTAAAGATTACATCTCATGTTTCAATAGACCATAGGGGCTAAGATATCCCTCACTGGGCTCTGCTCCATTCCACCAAGAAAGCGGAGGGATGTACTTCGCTGACTTTGCTTGACTACAGCCTGTCCTATTTAGAGATATCTGCTTGCCTGGCAGAGATCTCTCTGCCTTCATTACAACTTCTGCCATAGCGGTTCCGCTGAAGGGACTGAAGCGGTGCCCTGCGGGTGTCATACTCAATGAGCCGTCACAGCTATGTTGATTGTCTTATAAAAACAAACTCCCAAAGTGGAAGTGTGCTTTTGTAAAACAAAAAAGTAGCATCCATGTCACGCTTGGAGTTTGTTCCCAGTGTGTGGGAGTCATTTATTTGTTTTCCTGTTCGAGACTGCCAGACTTTACGTGAAGGTCCTAAATAGAAAAAAGTATGTCGTAATATTTTCCCTAAATAGGGTGGAGGGTCTGTGGTACTTAGATCTCAATGTTTGTTGGTCAAAGGTTTCCTCTGGAGGAAATATGCATGTTTCCCTGTCTGCAAAACACTAAGTAAGCCTTTGAACCACTAGAATATATCAGTGTTCACTCCTCTTGTAGTCAGATCTTCCTATGAACATATAAAAAATTCTCCTATTTATCAAAAGAGGGGGACTCTAGGAGCTATTCAAAAGGTCCGGTGACCCGTGCTCCCGAAGTTAAACTTATACCGAAAGGGAGTCACCGTTCCTAAGTAGAGAGAGAAAAGAAGGGAAGTAAGAGGTGCCCTCGTCGTGTGCTACTCTAATTGTGAGGGGCAGTGTGTCCTCATCTTGATGCCCTCACACACCCCGAAGGATGTCATGCTTCATCATTGGGCTTTTGCTCCTCGTCGGGCCGGCGCTGCAATGCCCTACGGGTCCCACGAAGGGTCTCTTTTTCGGAGATCTTTTGATGAAGCCGTATGGGTGCGTGGGTGTAAGTGGCAGTGAAGTCCTAGAAGATGTATTAAAAAATGGCTGGAGGGAGAGTGATTCATTTTTATTAAGGTGATCCCTCTGTCATTATAAAAACAAAGTGTATGGTGCTTCTTTAAGGGGTATTATGTCCCTTGGTAGCTGGGTAACTATATGTCCCTAGTGGGCATATGTCATGGTCAACATGTTTCACGCTTTAATGGTCTCAGGGGGAGATCCAGGGTGCTTCGTCAGGACCGAGTGAGAAAGTTGTATCTACAGTGGCCCGAACATTTCGGTGCACCCGGATAAATGAAGGGAGTAGAACTTCTGAAACGACAAGAGTCAAGAAACAAAGATACAGTTTACCATTAGGGTATCTATACCAATGGAAGTTTTGCTAAGGTCTGGGTTCTCCATTGGAGGGCCAGGTGCTTGTAGTTTGTAGCGTGATCATTACTGCTAACGGTCGCGTTATATATACGTGAGCTAAAGGTGCTGTGGTCATTCTAGAAATTATTAAAAGGGAAGTTATAGCTAAGTGACAGACAGACAGACACATAAGATCAATGATTAGTGCTGAGAGAATGGTGTCAGGGTTGTTCTCTGTATCAGTATTTTTATTTGTAAACATGCCCTGGTTTTATCAAGTAGACGTGAATCGTATAAATAAAATCAAAATTCAAAAGTGAAAAGGTTCTATTATCCAGTAGGCTCGTGAACCTTTTAAATCTAGGTAATTAATATCGTCGGGCCCCACCATTGATGGCAAACCTCCAGACGCTGTGTTTATATGCACAAATACATAGATAATATGTCTCACCCCTTAGTAGGTAGGGTAAGATCCCATGAGATCAGTGAGGGTCACTTGAGAGCTGTAATGAAAAAGAAAACAGAAAACCACATGTGACATTTTGGAGGGCTTCCTAAGGCTCTAAGGTATAACCCACAGCTGGTTTTTCAAATGAAGGGAGGGGATGCAGTCTGTCCTGGACCGATCTTACATCTTAGTTACTCACGGTTCTCTCGGTGCATCTGGGCTGCGTCACCTGTGTGCCTCTCGCTGTCTCCGCCGGTGGAGAAGTGAAAGCCCTGTCTCCTTTTATAGGAGTAGCCTGCTTCCGGGTGGGCCGTTAATTGTTTAATCACTGGATTGATTGGCAAGTTTTTGTTGTTACTATGGGGGCCATCTTAGAGTGGTATACTCTATATTAAGCTCGTATGAGGAATGTTCTCGGGGTGTTGGATATTTGTGTGCTGATAGCTTTTATGTGTCGCTGGCATGGTGATATTTCTCAAAGGGAGGTGATGCTTGTATTGTGCATAAAGTTATATGTATATTTTATTTTATTTTGGTGCGGAGTGCATGGGAAATGTCTCGGTCGCCATCTTGGATTGGGTTCTTTCGATAGATGTTGGTAAGTAAAGTATCCCTGGTGGGCTAATGAATAACAATAAAAAGGTTACCGCATTAATTGGTGTTATTTCTTATTTGCGGCACATCACTGTCCTCTTTGTCAGTTTTTACAGTTGGTGCATCATTTTGCGGTGGGTGGTGCACCTTGGATATTTTCATAGTGTTTTTAAGAGTTGAGAGGTGTGCTAACATAGTCATCACTATAGTGTTGCACTGGTGGGGTCGATGTCAAGAGTTTGGTTTCTATAGTACCTCAATCCAAGGTATTTCATCTTTAAGACCCTGGGCGTTCGTTTGGAGGCGATGGACCCATCTTTGCTCTTTTTGGAAAAGGGTCTTTGTTGTCCAAAGGGGATTGGACTCGTTGACGGTCCAATTGACTTGGTCTGGTGTATGTCCCTTTTCAATGTAGTGCCTGCTCATTTTGGTGGTGTTCCTACCACACCGGATGTTGCTCCTGTGCTCATTCACCCTTGTTCTTACAGCTCTAGAGGTCATCCCTATGTATAGTAGGTTACAAGGACATTTCACCATGTAGACACAATTTTTTGTATTACAATTGGTGTGTCTCTTTTGTGTCCACTCTTGGTTCTGCAATTGGAGTGTTTTTGTATGTGCTGTGAGCGGGCAGACATTACAAGTTCCGCATGGATAGTGTCCCTTGACTGTCGGCAGGTCCCATAATGTCCTCTGACTGTCCCCCTGTTTTTTTTGTGGTCTTGTGTGGACAACGATATCTTTTATGTTCTGTGTACGCCTGAATGCGAATCTTGGGCGTTGCAGTTGCATTTCGCCTGTGTTCAGGATGTTCCAATGTTTCAATAGGACCTTTTTAACCTGATTAGATTGAGGCGTGTAAGTTGTAACACATGTAATTGTTTCATCTTTGCGTTTTTCTTGTGTTTCTAAAAGCGCTCCTCGATGGTTGTTTCGTGCGTGTTTCTTGGCAGACATTATGATTTTTTGTGGGTAGTTTCTTTTTTCCAGGTTTTTGCTAAGTTCTGCTGCCTGTATTTTGTAGTCCTGGGTAGTGCTGCAGTTTCTCCTCACGCGCACAAAACAACCATCGAGGAGCGATGCAACTGCAACGCCCAAGATTCGCATTAATGTCTGCCCGCTCACAGCACATACCAAAACACTTCAATTGCAGAACCAAGAGTGGACACAAAAGAGACACACCAATTGTAATACAAAAAATTGTGTCTACATGGTGAAATGTCCTTGTAACCTACTATACATAGGGATGACCTCTAGAGCTGTAAGAACAAGGGTGAATGAGCACAGGAGCAACATCCGGTGTGGTAGTAACACCACCAAAATGAGCACACCTCTCAACTCTTAAAAACACGATGAAAATATCCAAGGTGCACCACCCACCGCAAAATGATGCACCAACTGTAAAAACTGACAAAGAGGACACTGATGTGCCGTAAATAACACCAATAAATGCGGTAACCTTTTTATTGTTATTCATTAGCCCACCAAGGATACTTTACTTACCAACATCTATCGAAAGAACCCACTCCAAGATAGCGACCGAGACATTTCCCATGTGCGCCGCACCAAAATAAAATAAAATATACATATAACTTTATGCACAATACAAGCATCGCCTCCCTTTGAGAAATATCACCATGTCAGCGACACATAAAAGCTATCAGCACACAAATATCCAACACCCCGAGAATATTCCTCATACGAGCTTAATATAAAGTACACCACTCTAAGATGGCACCCATAGTAACAACAAAAACTTGCCAATCAATCCAGTGATTAAACAATAAACGCCCCACCCGGAAGCAGGCTACTCCTATAAAAGGAGACAGGGCTTTCACTTCTCCACCGGCGGAGACAGCGAGAGGCACACAGGTGACACAGCCCAGATGCACCGAGAGAACCGTGAGTAACTAAGATGTAAGATCGGTCCAGGACAGGCTGCATCCCCTCCCTTCATTTGAAAAACCAGCTGTGGGTTATACCTTAGAGCCTTAGGAAGCCCTCCAAAATGTCACATGTGGTTTTCTGTTTTCTTTTTCATTACAGCTCTCAAGTGACCCTCACTGATCTCATGGGATCTTACCCTACCTACTAAGGGGTGAGATATATTATCTATGTATTAGTGCATATAAACACAGTGTCTGGAGGTTTGCCATCAATGGTGGGGCCCGACGGTATTAATTACCTAGATTTAAAAGGTTCACGAGCCTACTGGATAATAGAACCTTTTCACTTTTGAATTTTGATTTTATTTATACGATTCACGTCTACTTGATAAAACCAGGGCATGTTGACAAATAAAAATACTGATACAGAGAACAACCCTGACACCATTCTCTCAGCACTAATCATTGATCTTATGTGTCTGTCTGTCTGTCACTTAGCTATAACTTCCATTTTAATAATTTCTAGAATGACCACAGCACCTTTAGCTCACGTATATATAACGCGACCGTTAGCAGTAATGATCACGCTACAAACTACAAGCACCTGGCCCTCCACTGGAGTACCCAGACCTTAGCAAAACTTCCATTGGTATAGATACCCTAATGGTAAACTGTATCTTTGTTTCTTGACTCTTGTCGTTTCAGAAGTTCTACTCCCTTCATTTATCCGGGGGCACCGAAATTTTCGGGCCACTGTAGATACAACTTTCTCACTCGGTCCTGACGAAGCGCCCTGGATCTCCCCATGAGACCATTAAAGCGCGAAACATGTTGACCACGACATATGCCCACTAGGGACATATAGTTACCCAGCTACCAAGGGACATAATATACCCCTTAAAGCAGCACCATACGCTTTGTTTAAATAATGACAGAGGGATCACCTTAATAAAAATTAATCACTCTCCCTCCAGTCATTTTTTAATACACCTTCTAGGACTTCACTGCCACTTACACCCACGCACCCATACGGCTTCATCAAAAGATCTCCGAGAAAGAGACCCTTCGGGGGACCCGTAGGGCATTGCAGCGCCGGCCCGACGAGGAGCAAAAGCCCAATGATGAAGCATGACATCCTTCGGGGTGTGTGAGGGCATCAAGATGAGGACACACTGCCCCCCACAATTAGAGTAGCACACGACGAGAGTACCTCTTACTTCCCTTCTTTTTCTCTCTCTACTTAGGAACGGTGACTCCCTTTTGATACATATAAAAAATTCACCAGCAAAGACTCCAAAGGTCAAAAATTTGAAAAAACTTAAAGCAGAACCCCTTATTGCCTCATCATCTAATAAAGACAAGTCATGCACTGCTCACATCATAAAGGCCTTTATAAAAATGCTAACAACCATACATGAGCTGATGCTGGCAACAAAAACAAACACCGATATAATACACAGTCGGGCATATTAACAAAGCCCCTAACACCACTGGAGCGTCACTTTTTCTGATGCTCCGGTGGCGTTGCTCCCTACCCCATATTTACAAGGTGGCGTTAAGCCACTTAATGTGGCAAAGGGGCGGGCAATGGGTGTTGCTGTGGGGGTTTCACCGCAACACCCACTGCATTTTGACACTGCCCCATATTTACAAGGCTGGGGCAGCTCCAAAAACTAAGGCCGGGTAAAACCTGGTCTTAGGATGGCGATTCAAGGAGAAATTATTAATTTCTCTTCATATTTTGCTCTTTCTATGAATAGAAACATCAAAGTGCCTTTAAAGATTGTTTATGTGCAGGAAGGTGTCCTTTCCTGCACATAAACAATCGCCCCTGCAGCGCAGACACCCTTTTAACATGGCGCAAGGGTGCTTGCGGGGGCGCTAGGCAGCTTTTTTAGCACCAGCACTAGGGGAACGCAGGGGTGCCCCGTATTTTTGCAAATACGGTGCATCCCTGCGTTTTGAAAATGTCCGAGCGTGGCGGTGCCAAATTTGACGTTACACCACGCTCCGACATTTTCTTTTACATATCCCCCACTGTGTGTATTTTATATGTTACTATTACAGAAACTAAAGCATGAATAAGCAATATCATAAATGCTAGTGATAAAAGAGACAAGTTGATCGAGAATCTAAGGGCCTGATTTAGAAGTTGACGGAGGGGAACACTCAGTCACAAATGTGACGGATATCCCACCAGCCGTATTACTATTACATTCTATCCTATGAGGATCATAATACGGCTGACTGGATATTCGTCACATTTGTGACGGAGTATTCCCTCTGCTGACTTCTAAATCTAAAACTCAATAATTGTCAAAAGCATTAACAGACTCAGAGAATAGAAATAGTACAGTTAACATAGAATTTGTGTAATTTGTGGCCTTCTGCGAGGGAGTCAGAAAGATGCAAATTGCAGCTTCTGAAATTCTATAAAACGGAATTCAGTCCATCATGAAGATGACCTTACCATGCAAATTTGAGATTGAAAGAGCTGACAGAGTTTCTATTCTTCTTCTACCAAAGAGAGCAAGCATGGCACCATAGAGCTGTGACTGTATGTTTGTTACTAAAGAAACTGTCTGAGAATGGTAAAAAAAAAAAAAGTAAGTCTGTTTTTATATAGCGCAGCTACTCACCCTTACGGGTCTCAAGGCGCTGGGGGCCGGAGTGGAAATTAAGTGAGCTATTGCCCAGAGTCACATGGTGCTGAGCTGAGCTGCTGCCAGAGCCGGGGATCGAACCGTGAACCCTGTGCTCCGAAGTCAGCTGCCCTGGCCGCTGCACCACACCTCTCCACTGTAGGCTGGTAGGCTGTGGTACCCTATCTTTCTCCTCTCCCTCTATCTCTTGAGGTGGTTTCTAGAATGCTGGCGGTAAATGATGATGTAATAGAAAGTTGGTGTGTGTGCATGTGTGTGTGTGGATTGAAGGCCTGGACATAATCACAGTTGGTGCAAGTATAAAGCACTTGTTCGAGCCATGTACCTGGCGCTGTACCTAAGGGGCGAACATGTAAGTATAGAAGATACCTTCCTCTACCTGATTGGTTCCTGCCTCATCCTTGTAGAACTTTCCTCAAGAGATAACAAATTGGAAATAAGTATCAAGAAGAACCTACATGTAGATGGAGGAGACCTATGAAGGTAGGTTGGAGCATGCACTGAGGAAGAGAGCCTGTCTGAACATGGATAAAAGGTGTCCTCAGACCAGGAAGTAGGAGTGTAAGGTTTAAAATCCACCAGGAGGTGGAGTCAGCATAGGCTGCTGGGCAGTTGGAGCCTGGTGAGAAGAATGGGAAGAGGCTTGGAAGGCTCGAAGTGATTTATTAGATTTGCACTCTGTGCAGCACATATTACAGATGTGCATCGGTGCAGCTGCGAGGAGAAGTGCCCATTGGTGGGCAAAGGACAGGCGTTTGATGAACATCTAATGGAGCAGTGTAAACAATTACTACTACTGAGCTGGTTAATGAGAAGAACAGAGACTGAGCAAGAGAACCTGGAAAGGCTGAGCTGTGTACAGGGACTGCAGTGCCTGAGGGAGAGGAGGATCCAGCATAGGGAGGCATGGGAGGTGGAAGGAGATTTTGTTTAGGTGGATTTTAGGGCCCAGACCAGTGTTGATTGGTCAGCAGGTGTTAAAGGCAGAGTCATCTCTTTGGAACATACAAGGGCATAATTACAAAAAAGTGCCGGAGCACGGCGTTATACTTCTTGGCTTAAAGCCGCGCTCCGCTCCTTTTGAAACGCAGGGCTGCACCATATTTACAACAATACGGTGCAGGCCTGCGTTTCCCCCTGCGCTGACGCTAATTTCAGCTGCCAAGCGCCAACGCAGGCACACTTGCAGCATAGTGCAAGGGTGCCTGTGTTGTGGGGAATGATTGTTTATGTGCAGCAAGGTGTCCCTTCCTGCACATAAACACTTTTAAATGGCGATTTGTAACTTCTATGTGTGCCGCTTTGTGCAGGACACATAGAAGTTGCAACTCGTCATTTTTAAAATTATTGTTTATGTGCAGGAAGGGACACCTTCCTGTACATAAAGAATCATGCATGTCGTTTTGCTGTTTTTATGTGTGCTGTACAATGCAGCACACATAAAAACAGCAAAAACGAGGAGAAATAAAGCATTTCTCCTCGTTGGGCCCTGTTAAGACCAGGTTTTCCCTGGTCTTAATTTTGTCGTTGCCCCCAATGTACGCCACTCTTGTAGATATGGGGCAGCATCAAAATCAACGGATGTTGCGGCGGAACGCCCATTGCCCACCCCTTTCACGCTAAGTATAGCGTGAAAGGGTGCCTCATTTGCCAGGCAGCGTTAAGACACATTAAGTGGCTTAACGCTGCCTTGTAAACAAGGTGAAGCCCGTATCGCCATGGAAACCTCACAAAAAGTGATGTTTGGTGGCAATAGGGGCTTGTAAATATGACCCACAATGTTTTATGAGTTACGTAGTTGTCTGCAAGTGCTCAGCAGTGTTGAGTGTGAGGTTTTTCAATAGCTTCCAGTTTTGGACACATTTTAGAGCTTGGTCAGTAGTTACTCGTCGGCTGGACTTTTGAAAAGTTGCAAAACTACAGCGTGAACAGCAACAGTTTGTATGTGACACAACTCCTGGAATTATGTAGTAGGAGAGGACCAAAATATGTGCCAGGGTTGAATAATTTACACTGTGTCAGGCACAGGAAGAATGGGGAACCAACTGACTCCTTTGAAATCAAAAGAGGAGTGAGGCAGGGCTGTGTTTTGGCCCCTACCCTTTTCTCCTTATACATCAATGATCGGGCGAAGGTACTCGACTTCCCAAGTAATGATGCTCCCAATATAGGCTCAGCTAAGATACCCACCCTCCGGTTCGCAGACGAAACGTTACTTATATCCAAAACCCCTGCAGGCCTCGAGGCCATTTTAAATCACTTTCTGACTCTTTGCTTGGACCGTGGCCTGAAACTCAATATAGGAAAACTACAATTATGGCCCTAAATCCATATAAGTCGAGTCAGGTGAAAATTTTTGTGGGCAACACATCTCTCGACCAAGTATACGACTTCACCTACTTGGGGGTAAACTTGTCACATAATTTTAGCTTGAAGCATGAAGTGGGTAAAAATGCACTCAGGTTGACACAAGAGGCAGGAGCAATCCTTAAAATGGCAAGAAAAATGAAATTGAAAAACTGACTTCCAGCTCTTGAGATCTACAGGGTCAAAGCTAAAAACTCAGCACCTTATGGAGTAGAACTTTGGGGTTTTGGGGATACAAAGGAGCTGACATATGCAGAAAATAAATTCCTGAGGAGCCTAACTAATCTCCCCACACCTACGCCCTTGCTGCCTCTAGTGATAGATATGGGATTGTTTCCCATTGTCTTGCAAGCCAAAATGAGACCACTGCTATATTGGCACAGACTTTGGTCTATCCCTGAGCTGGAACAGTATACATACATTTATGAATTGTGAATGTGATATTTTAAATGATATGATTGTTACTATGCAAGTTTTATGGCTGCTGTATCACTTATTTTGCACAGTATAGACGCAGCATTGACTGGTCACATTTTAACGGTTCAAAAATGCCAGAGTCGTGTATTTTGTGATTGCCGTATATGAAGTATATGTCATACTCTACTGTATGTTTTATGGATTTTTAATCTGAGATAAACAGTTTTGATGAATAAACTATGTGGTACAAAAAAGCAAAGTGGGTGGCGTAATGCTGTACATTTTTGGGCTGTTTGTCTTTATTATTTTGACATTTTATCCATGTTAACACTGCCTGGCCAAAGGTTTCAACTTACTAGCATTAGTTTAGCACCTAAATAGAGCAATCAGCAACTAAAAGATGACCAGTTAACCTTTGCAACAGTCCTGCCACTGTACGGCAACCTGTGCGGCAGTGTTTTAACTAACTTTTGATCCCTTTGAGCCAGATACAAAATACTTAATGTTAAAATCTACAAGCTTGTGCAGCAGTTGATGGATTATATCTAAATGCTGCATTTCCATAATTAAGCAGAAAACACTGGGGCCATGAAATTACATAATTTCTGTGTACCCTCTCTTTGCTATTTTTGCATAGACCACGAGGCAGTGCACATAGCCATGTGTGGGAGTATAGGAGCGGTAACTGTTGAGGTGAAACAATCACTTGAACCAACGAGTGTACCTGCTCTGCAGAGGAGAGATACATTAAGAGAATGAACTGCTTAGACAAGATCCAGGACCCTGGCAGTGGAATCAACATTCCCTCTCTGCAAAATGACTGTAAAAGCGGGGCTGTAGTTTCCCCATTGGGTTCCAGATTTCTCCTTGACTGTTTTCGAATCATTGAAGAGTTGCACTTATGAACATGGAGTAGAGAGAACTATGGGGCATATTATCAACAAACTGCGATAAATATCGCAGAGCGCGCTTAGCGCGTTTTATTCTATCGCCGGCTATAGCTGGATTTCCTCGCCGAGTTAGCGCGTTATTATCAACGCTTAACTCAAAGGCGATAGGAAATCCAGCGATAGCAGCAAAAAGGAGGAATAGCGCGGGAAATGCTGCCATATATTTTGGGCGATAATGGAAACCTTGCTAATACGCCCCTGTGGTCTCAGCCTTGCAATCCACCTCCCATTACTAAGATGGTTAAGTCAACTTTAAAGCAGGAGTTAAATTCCTGCGATAAAGGGGGATTAGCGCGATTATTAACATCGCTTCGCGGGTCTGCTGCCGGCTTGATAATATCGCGAAGCCGTGTTAGCGGGTTCTCCCATGCTGTTTTACCCAGGAACGCCTACTTTGCATCTCATTAGCGATGCAAAGGGAGGCGATACCAAAACAGCTGCTAACATGCGCTAATGCATGTTAGCGCCGCCTTGTTAATAGGGCGATGAAATTATCGCCGCTTTAGCGACAAAAAGTGCCGCTAAAGCGTCAATAATGCCCTTGTATATGTTCGATACTATGATCTTATATTATAACAATTTGTTGTGGTTTAGAATAACTTCTTCTTTAATGTATTGAAGGGGACACAATGTTTTGCATCATGTATGAGGATCTTGATATTTTTTCCTTTTAACATTTTTTGTTTACTTTTAATATGAGCCATAAAGTACTGGGTTCTTGTATTTAGTTTTTAGTGCCAAGTGCTGATTTTCATTTTTGAACCTCTGCTCTTGTATTTCTTTTGCTTTGAATGATATTCATCTTTGGCACATTGTTACAAGTAGTGGTCAACTCGGTGCATTTCATTTTGTCTCATATTTGTTGTTGAACATGGTGCTCATTGGCTGAAGATTATATCTTGGTTTCGTTGAACAGTACTTAAATCTGGATTGCAGTTGGTAGGGGAATTATGTACATAAGAGAGAGGCATAAATATGCTACTTTAAAATAGGTCATAAGTAAATAGTGTATGTTCTCTGTGTGCATATGATACAGACTAAGATAGCTATGTATATTTTCTCTTTTTATATTTATTTGTTGATTATAGGTGGTCATAGTCTGCAGAATATGGGGATTTCTCTTATTCTTTCATTTGGATTGCTCTTTTCAGTTCTTTTCCTTTATTGGCACTTGATCTTAATATTGAAGCATATTTGTATATTATCATAGTGATTGGTATTTTTCTCTACCTCTAACTGACGCATTTGATTGCATGTGTTTAATTCATTCAGATTTTCCAACTAACAAGTTAAATGTTTTTCTTGATATCTGTTGACTTTTTTCAAATGTTTTCAGTTACTTAGATTCCTTCACCCCTTCACAATTATAAAAAAACTCTTCTTTTTGACAACAAGTGTTATTATTTGCAGTTTTCCTGGTGAAGGTCCCTAAATCGCTGTGAAATCACCGAAACGTGTGCCAACATGTTTTAATTGGTCCCACTAGTCATGACAATATTGTACTTACATTTTAAAGAACTGATTTTTCACAGTATAGATTCAACGACTGACCAGAGATCACTTTTTAATGTGTGTGGGTTTGTGTGTGTGTTTGTGTGTGTGTGGCTGACAAAGTTCAACAAGACATAATAATACTATTATTCTTGTGATATAATATTGAAAGGCCTTATTTATATGTTTTGATTCAACGTAATTTTTTACAATGATTTGTTTATATAGTGCAAAAGGTGTTTCCGATATTTGTAAATATAACAATAAGAAGATTTTGTCTATTTATATTGTTTTCGGATTGCAAACTTCATAAATGAAACATTTGGGAACATTGCAATGTACTTTGTCATATACCATATTTTACTTTTTTCAGTGTGAAATTTTGTGTGGTATGAGGGGTTTCTTTGTATATTTTCAAGTCTGCAAGCAAGTGCTGGAGAAGCTGAGGTGCCGCTTTGGTTCTGGAGCCTGCAAGGCCTGTTGAGAGATAGAAGCTGAAGATACTCCTGCAGAAGGAGACCGTCCAGAGGAGCTCAGCCACTCTGTCCAAGTAGAAGGGACAGCCCAAAAGTGCAAACTATTGTGGAAGGGACACAGGAGTTGGCCAAAGTGCAGCAGTGGCTCTCCCTGCCTTCCAGTCACTGGCTAAACCATAACTGGTGCACTGCGCCAACAAAGGAGCGGGAGAAGGAGACAGTGAGAGAGTGTGAACACCTCTGTATCCGTAAAGACACCCTATATTCCTTTCTAAGTGTGCTATTGGAAGACCAAAAATCCCTATTACCAGAGTGTAGGTTTTTCACTTGTTTGGAAGGTGGGGTGTTTGTTTGAGCCTGTTCCACTTGCTGGAGCGTTCTACTGTTGACTAGTTGCAGTCTGCGCAGAGCTCCTGGACAAGATTGGAGGAAGACTGGGCTGTCGCATATACACTCCAGAGTGAGGGCATGGTGCTGGGGACCTCACTGCCACTACACTCAGGTAACTGTGGTACCTTTGAACTTGTGCTCACCAAACATAAGGATTCTTGGCTTTAGGAAAACCTATGGTGGGGATTGTCAGTGGCTGAATTTATGATTAACTTGCCTATGGGCCACTCATAGAGAAGACTTCTTACACTAATAACAGTGAGCCAGCACCTGTGAGACTATTCTAGGACCTTCAACAACATCCACGTATCCATCAGGACCACTCCAACGCTGCTCCAATATAGGAAAGAGATGAAGATACACATCTTTACGATCACTACATTATAATGCATTAACAGTCCACAGCCAGCTTGCGCCCCTATGATTCGTTGACCCTATGCTGGACTTTGAGCATGTGAAGCACTCTGCTGCATTTTGGTTAGGTTTGCGCTACAGAAATACCACATACATACATACATACATACATATTCTAATTTCTAAGCCTGGTATGTGTTTGCTTGTTTTCCCTGTAGTATCTGTTATAGAACCCTATGGGACCACTGACATATTCCATTGTGTGCTATTTTGTATAGTTATAATAAATTACTTCTCTTTTATAAAAGATAAAATCACAGGATTGGTCAATCATTATTGCATGCTATGTGGTAACTATTGAGTTCTGAGGCCCAGATTTACAAACACTCTGCTCCAAGTTTGCGACACAAAAGTGACACAAACTCATTGTAAAATGTTGTGGCCGGACCTACTTTCCAATGCAAATCATGATTTGTATTGGAAAGCAGCCTCAAGATAAGCAAAGTAGCGCTGTGTGCTACTTTGCGGTACTGTGCATCACAAGGGCGTACCAAGAGTAGTACATGTACGTTCCCATGCATCCACTCATAGGTTTTGATGAAAATCCCTTTCTACAATCATTTGTAGACAGGGATCAGCCCCACAAAATATGCTTCCTCGAGGCAGGCGTAACATTGGAACAACTTTTAAAAGTCTACACATTTTTCTAAATTTGCATGTGTGCTGCATTGTAAAGCAAACATAAACAGTGGGACAAATATTAAAGAATAGTTTTTGTACTGTAAGTGTCGCCGTCCAGTAAAAAAAAAAACCCATTCTTGAAAGAATTCACACAACCTTACACTCTGGTGCTAGGGTGTTTGCGTTGATGCATGGCAGCCTAAAGTGCACCAGCTCAAGGAGAGAGGAAAGCAGCACTTTATCTTAGTACATATGGCACTGTTTTTCTCTCCCCCTGTGAGTGACGCAATGCCTCATCTTTGGTTGCTGTGCTGTCTTGCTCCAAAATTTATTTAATCTGTCCCTGAGTCTCAACTCCCTCACTAACTCACTGAAAAGTCTTGGCCTGCTCACACCACTACCCTGAGGGTCACCCACGCACCACAAGATGAAAAGATGAGAAATGGATAGAGTAAATATAAAGCCAGGCCCCAAGTAGGCACGCAGAAATGAAAATCTGAGCTGGTAGCCCCTAACTACCTGCAGCTGTTACTGTTCAGGCTGAGCCCCTCCCTTCACTGACCCTCGGTGCAGTTGCACCGGCTCCACAATTGATAGTGATACCGTGTAGTTTTACACATTATAACTTTGACAAATCATTTGTAAATCCATGTGAAGCTACACTTTGTATAGCCCAAGCATTATCCTTAGCCTTTAGTATATTTACATTTAACGAAATGTGCTTTGTTAACGTTGGCCTGGCTGTAAGTAGGCCTCAAGTGTTCAAAAGCCTTTCACTGTTAAACATTATATTGATTTCGAAATGTGCTTTCACATTTTCCTTCTCGTTGCAGGAGCAAGATAACAAGCTTAGTTAGAAGAGGAGCTGATTATTTTCTTTAGAGGAGGTTAGAGTAGATACATTTAATTGACAGTTATTTGTAATTTAGACTATGCGTTGGAATGAGAAGGCGTCTCCCGTAACATGCAGCTCTGACCGATGATCCATTCAAGGTCGTGCAGTGGTGTGCGCTTTAATTCGATGATGGGAAGGAGGAGAGTTTACTTGTTCCAAGAAGACGGCACAATCTGATTGGTCCATTTTCGGAGGAGTTGGTGGGAAGCAGCTCTGGACGAAATTAAATGTATTTAAATGGGTGTCTTAGAATAGTTGTTCGGAGATCGTGCCCTGACTTTGCAGAGGGAAGACCTTTCCCTCTGCTATCTTGGGGCCCGATTCAAAGAACTAACTTACTACAAAATCCTAAACTTACTACCATTTTGGTATTTACAGAAGGCACTTACTCATTTTGGTATTCACAGAATGCACTTACTCATTTTGGTATTGACAGAATGCACTTACTCATTTTAGTATTCACAGAATGCACTTACTCATACGAACTTTACGTCCGCACTCGGGCCGGAAATTCCGGCCCAGTGGGGGAGATTCCGGCCCAGTGGCGGAATCTCCGCCTCCGGGCCGGAATTTCCGCCTCTGGCCCGGAAACTCCGACTCCGGGCCGGAAACTCCGACTCCGGGCCGGAATAACTGCATTTTGGTCATTTGTGCATTTCAAGTGCCTACCATCCCCCACCATTCTCCAGCTGAATTCAATTAAGACTAACTGCAAAACCAGCACCACAAACCACATAAAAGCTGCACACATTCAAGGACCAGGTTTGGCCCAGGGAGTTCCTGTTTGCTTTGCTGTTCATCGCTACTGGAAAATGTACAAACTGAGGAGGAAGAAGAACTTCACAACTGAGGAGACCACCATGATTGTGGAGTTCATTGTGAGGCATCACAAACGCCTACATGGTCTCCCACCTTACTGCACCAGTGGCACACAGAAAGCAGCTCTCTGGTAGCAGTTAGCCACTGCTGTCACAGCATTGGGGGAGGATGTGCGCACAGTCAGTGAAATAAAGAGGAAGTGGCAGGATGAAAAGCAGAGTGCGAAGGAGATGTACTCCAGGATCGAGTTGAACAGGATTCTCCTTGCCCCACACTCTGGAACCCACCTACGTCTCACCCCACTTGAGGAGGATATCCTCACTACAATACACCCCCACCTGATCCATGGGCTGCCTGTGAGTGATGTCCGCAACGTGGTACCAGGTAAATGGGATGACAAGAACAAGTATACAAAATGAATGTCTGTGTCACACTGCCATTGTGAGTAAGGAAGTTGTCCAAAGTTCATATACAAATATAGTCAGTCAGAGGCTCATGTGTTTCCCTCTGTATGTTGCACCACAAGTCCCAGAATCCTTTGAATTAGAAATGGCAAATCCCTTTCACACTATTAAATACAAAGGCCCAGTAATGCTGCTGTATATACCTAATACTGTTAAGTAGCAATTGTCAAAGTGCCCCTTCCACTTATCCAGACGCGGCTGGGTCAGTCAAGAACGTAAAGGGGTGGGGGTGCGGTGCAGAGGCAAATCAACAGACAACGGAATCGGGAAAATAACTACAAAATATCCTAAAATCAACTCACCTTGGGCCTGCCAAAATCACAAAACAGAAGGTGAGAGAATCCTTATTTCAAAATATTTAATTCCCATATCCCATTGTTTAATTCCCACCCTGCCACGCCATCACATCACCAACACCCCACTGCTCCTACCTGCACCGGCCGTGGCAGTACTTCACAATACTGTTAGCATGCAGAAGATATGAGGAAATGTCTGACAAGTTCCACATGTACATTTTCCATGTGTTGATTTTTCTCTCTTCTCACCCATTGACACATTCAGCCAGAGTACAGACAACCACAGTAGCAGAGGTCCCTGCATCTTCTGGGAGGAAACATCATCCAGAGCAACGCAGACCACCCTCACTAACTGGTAAGTCAAACTTGTCAGGAGATGGTCAAAATGCATACATAGGCAGCAGACAATAGAGGGAGATACATAGTGTCTGCATCTCAAAGGCAACTGGAGAGGAAAAACTAGCCTTACAACTCTTGGAATTCTCAAAGGACATTTACCTTTAGCAAATTATATTTGTGAATAGCGAAAGACAAAATATAACATATCTAGGCTCATTATATCATTGTGTATTCCACCAACAGTTCCAGGACTGGGAACTCGATCGTGGAATCGAGTGCCATAGCAAGTCTAAATGTATCCACCTCTAGATTACAATTATTTTTGTAGACTAAATCAAAAAATCCAATGATAACAAATATAACAATGATGAACAAAAAGTGAGATTCAAATATCAGGATTGAGAATGCGTCCACTGTCCAACTTAGAAACTTCTGCAACGGTAGGGCCCACACTGCTTGTGCTCATCCTTTGTGCCTCAAATTGAGTGCATCACATGTGGCAGCAGAAATGTAAAGTTGCAAACACACTTATCATTGTCGGTCCAATGATGTCCTCCCAGATTCCAAGCACACATTGACTTCTGCTACAAGGTTGGCTGTGACATCTGGTCGGGGACCACACACTGGGCAGGTGCGGGGCCATGGTAAGTAAACCCAGGAACAATGAACCCTGAATGCCCATGCCCATGAATGTGCCTTTTATCTCCGCTGTATGTTGTAAGTGTTTCACATAACTGTTGTCTTAGATCACAATATGCCTACATATGGCATTGAACCATATACCAGATCACACCATGGTGGCTAGTGAAAGGATGTCACAAAACATATGACAAGTGAGTGCAGAATGGGCATACAAATAGTATATAGTGTCACATGAAGTGTACTAGACACAACTGGATTGCAATTCAATGATATGAAAACTCCCTAGCAGAATTCCAAAGGACAAAACAATTTGAAATTGGTGTGGATGAGGCTCGCACTGATGCCAGTTCTGTAAGTTTGTGATGGATGTATGGGCTGCCAAGGTGATTCTTCAGGAAGTCACATTTCAAAATCTCTTGGCTGAAAGGCCCAAACCAAATCCAGTGTAGGCGGCAACCATCAAAGATTCACAACTTACCCACAATTTGGGATCCTAGTCAAATGTTGCACTCTGCTTGCCTCCTCTTCTACTGTATCCACCTATATAAGTGAGTGTATGATATATGAGGTAAGGATGTCTGTGGTACAAGACATCATCCGTTGTCAGCTTAGTTCTACCATGATGTAAGAAATGGATAATGGGAACAGAGGACACTCCAAGGATGGACATAACAAATGTGTGATCTCTCAATCCAAAATGAGCTTTGTGACTCCATTGGTAGGGAAGCACAAATGACACACAAAATGTACCAGACTATTGCACATCTCACATATGAACTCTGCAATGCAATGTTTGAACTGATGTGCAAATGTGAAACTGGTCAGCCTGTGGATGTACACTCCTTTCAACTTGTCAACAGACAACATCATACTCATGAGACATATTAGTCTTAACGGTGAAGGTGTAAGTAATGTAATGCGGTGGCGTCCTGATCATTTCTCCCCTTCCTTCCTATATCAGTAACCTTCTCATATACGTTTGTCTGTTGATGTGCCATCTCATTGATGTCAGTGCTGTGTGGAGGTAACAGCTGGCAATTGCTGCATGTGACTGAGCAGGGGCCCACATGTAAAGTCCATGAGGTAACCATGCTACACATTGTCCAGGAATATCCTATCAATGGTCATTGAGAATGACATATACATGTTAGCTCATAGCTACCATCTGGTGTACTGAAATATGGATATGTATGTCTCATCACAGCTGCTGACAGGATGACACCAGTGCAGCGTACAACACCATCCTGTGGAATGCAAGACATCCTGGCTGCAGCAGTGAAAACCTCTCGCACATGTCCATCAGGTAAATGTGGTGTGAAGTGTTTCCCTATCAAAACCATGACAAACATCAAAATTCCCTTCTGCATAGAACCTGCAGTTGTTGTTGACAAAGTTTCATATATATCATAAGTGTCACATGTGCCTGTTTGTAAATTGGTAATGCAGATGATTGAGATTGGTGTCACTTCCCTCTACAGCTGCTGGATCGGGGACCGTTTCGTCAACAAAACCTATGAGGAGCATGGTTCAGCAGTTGACATCAGGGGGATCGCAAAAGGACACAAAGCTGTGGATGGAGCTGGTGAGTTTGCTTGTGCAATGTACATCTCCGTTTCACCCCTCAGTGCTATTGTGTGAGCTGTCACTTGTAGGGGTACCCAAACCAGGTCACATGTGCGTCATCTGTTGATGCAAAGTACAGTAGAACCAACCCTTGTGTTGCACCACATCTCATTCTAGGTCAATTACTTATCCTGTTGCAACTTCTGTGTTCCAGGTGATGATGACGATGAGGAGGATGGACCTTCCACCAGTGTTGGGCGACGGGCAATCAGAGGTGAAAATCCACTGCTCCTCCAGGCAGTAATGTCAGCTGCAAGTACTGCGCAAGAGGAGGAGGAGGAGGAAGTACCTGAGGAGGATGAAGGATTGGACGATAGTGACTGTCTGTTCATCCCCTCAGAGGATGAAGAATCTGATGCCATGGACAGTAATTTTCCCACATCGCCCACATTTAGCAAGGCCTCACACCCTCCGCCCAGCAAAGTGCATCAGCCTCCTCCAATGAAAAAGATTGCCTGTCCACAGCATAGAGATAACCAGCCACAGCTCACCCACACCCCAACACAGACCTCACTCCCTCACAGCCCTCACATCCGGGACAGACATGGTGGTTCCCCTACACACTCCTCCCCATACAGTGTATCCCAGGCATTCTCTTCACCATCTGAGGGACATACCAACCCTGTTGTGGTACAGGTATCCCCTGGGCACCATTCTCCTGTCCACAGGCTTCCACATGGCACCCCCCCTGCTGTTGGACCTGGCGGTCTCATCCATGGCCGACCCCTGCAGGACTTCTTCAAACAGCAGACAGATGTGAGGCAGGACATTCGTGCCATAGGGGCCACCCTGTCAGACATGTCTGAGGCCCTGCGCCAATTCCCTCAGGTGGTGGACAGACAGACCCATGTTTTGGATAGGTTAGATAGAACTTGGCAAGACATGTCCAAGAATATCAGAGACATGATATCTTTCCAAAGGGAAGAGAGTTTAAGACACCATGCCTTGGCCATGAAGATGATGGACGGCATGATGAAAGTGATCCAAAGTCTCCCTTCACGGTCAACGCAGGGAGGGGAGCCATCACATCTGCCTGCAGCACATCACACCCACACACCTGTACCACAAACTGCACAGGACCACAGCAAGGGTACACACCCACCACCGCCCCCCATCCAGGCACTCTCCCCACCTGCACATCCACCACCACCCCCTGAACAGGCACTACCACCACTTGCACAACAACCCCCTGTCCATGCACATACACCAAGTGTACAGACACAATCCGCCCCTGCACATGAACTTCACCCTGTACAGGCACATGCACGACACCAACCTGCACCTCGGCGTCAACCCAGACTTAATCCCTCACAGCGATCATCACCTCCGAAATTGCGAAGTCACAAGCAGGATCCCCATTGATCACATCCCAGGAACTTTTTGACCAGTGTTAATATGTGTAAATAAAAATAAAATCTGTTCCCAAGTCAAAACTCTGTTGCGTATCATGTCCTGAAAGGCTAATGTTCACCAAGTTTGTTGGCGTAGAGATGTGAGGATGTATGTGTGTGTGTGACACATGTACAAGTGTAACCCCGTCATTGCAGCAAGCCCTCATGTGCAGGGCAGATGACTACCAAAATACCTGCGCATATTTTGTACAAGACATTCACAATGAAGTCAAACAAGATAGAGAAAGTATGAATCAAAATAAGTTTTTATGTAAAAAATATGTGGGGTTAGAAAAACAACAACAGTCCGTTTGGAAGGGAGAAAGGAAAACAAATGATGTCCTTACTGCAGAAGGAGAAGGGAACTTGGATTGGGGTGGGGCAACATAAATATAACACGTCAGGGAGCGTCAGGGAAACCAGTCTAATTACATGGGGAAAAGTAAATCATTGTCCACAAAGAAAAATCTGTCCAACTGTTCAAGTGTCCTTCTGGTCATCCTCTAGGACCACAATGTCCAGATCCTCTGAGTCCCATGCGGGCTCCTGGCTGGCCGGTGCATGAACAGGCACCACACGGGGTCGGGACACACGAGGAGTAGGGGGGAAAGAGTGTGGGGCAATGGACAGGGGGAGACATTGACGGTGGTGTGGGAGGGAGGTTGGGACACAACAGACGACATGGCTGCACTCAGGAAATTGAAACTGGCAGTGAGGGTGGCCAGAGCTTGTGCAATTTCCTTTCGCATCATGCGCACCTCTAGACACAATTGCAGCAAGATGGCCACATCAAGTCATCTGGTACAGCCACAGACGGAACAACACAGGGAGGGTTTTGGGTCTCACGTGAGGGGTGTGGTGCCTCAGGTTCGGAGCCAATGTCGGTGTTGACCTGGCAGCTACGATGAGGGGGACAGATTTCAGGGGATGCAGCTGGAGGCCCCGATGGAATGGGGGCCTCTGGAGTTAGGGAGGGGCTGATGGCAGGCCCAGGTTGCATAGTGGCCTGCCCCGGGGACACCTCGGCAAAACTCACAAGTGAATGGTCCGTGGGAGAGTGGCTCTCTACCCCCCCCTGGCCAGAGGTGTCCAGTTCATCACCCCCCCTTCAATGTCCTCAGCCTCCACCCGGTCCGTAGCACCAGAGTTGTCTTCCTGGTCAGTCCGGGTGGGCGCAATCCCCATGCCTCCTGATTTTGAGGGTCCCGCCTTATCATCCTCTTCCTCAGTACTGGAAAGAGGTCGTAGCCGCCGGCGCACCACGGATGTCCTGCTCCGAACCGGGTCCTCTTGGCCAGCTGAGTCCACTGAAATGTGAGACAAATCATTATGTAGTTGTTGTACACGTCAGGACAAGACACATATCAAGATGAGCCAAGGTCAGACTTTGTTCTCCTCTGATCACACTATAGAGTTGTCAGTGTTTATGAGTTTAAATTACGTGCATGTTCACTGTCATCTCCTGATTTGAGTCTGACATGGACATCTCACAAGCTTATTGGTGGCTTGCACGTCTGGACTGCCAACCCTCAACTATGGCATTCTTGTGACCTTTGTGTCCTGTCACTGCTACATGGGCAGGTTCCACAACCCAGTCCACAAAAGGAGATCAGAGAGAGTCCAGATGAAATTGGAAAGGGCCTGTGATATGGAGTGTCTGCACTTTCACGTCTGGACAAATGTTATCTGCTGTGTAGCATTGGATGGGACAACACAAAGGCCGATTGGGGGTAACACATCCATATAGGGTCTGTCCAATTAGGTTTGCTAAGTTGTGAGTCTAAGCTTTTGATATCCTCTCACAAAAGCTGACAATCCAGTGCCACATATTGGCTTTGGAGGCTGATCAGGTAGTGCTGTGCATTGGTGAACAGTAGTGGCTCGTTGTTACATGCACCTGTACATAGAAAATGGCATACAAGCTACTGGGGGTAAGACGTGTGTCTGTGGACACACTTGGCAAAATTTGAAACACTTATGAGTGTGGCAAGGGTCTCAAAGTCTGTCTTGACTCCATGGCACATGATGATCTGTCTCAATCAGAACCCAAACTCACCGAAAGCAATGCAAGTCACAGCATCCAATTCCCATTGGCCTCACATACACACACTGGACAGTGTCTGTACCATTCCTCATCCAATGCACACTTCAGTTATGATTCCCTTGGTTCACTGTTAGTGGTGCTGGCAGTGCAACTTTCATTAGTAATGCAACTGTGTTTCTCAAATCCCCAGTTGTCATGATGACACTACAACTCCCAGAATGCACTCTGCCCTGTACAGTTAATGCGCTACAGTGAGCTTTTTGCTTCATGATGACTGCTGCATAGACACAGAATAGGTGACTGGAGGCATGGGACACAGAATGGTACAGCTCTGTCTGCACTCACATCATACTTCCAGACACATTTTGCATATAATGCACTTACCAGGTCTCTGCTGCTCTTGTTCCTCCAGCTGAGCATGGAGGGTCGAATGAGCTGCACGCAAGACCCTCCTGTACAGTGGCGAGAGGCGAGGACGATGCACATGGTGCTGGGAAGACTGGCCCAGTAGCTCTTCAGCCTTGATCCGGGCCCAGCGTTTCAGGTCCTCCCAGCGCTTGCGGCATGCCCTCGCGTTCCTGGTGTGAACGCCCACTGTACTGCAGCGCTCATCTGACCCGCGCTGCATTGCTCAGCTGTTCCTCTGGCCCCCCCATATACCTGAGGATATTTCAGTATCACCCCCTCAGCTAGGATGTCTAATTCCCTTTCACTGAAAGGGGGTGCTTTCTCTTCATAACCCTCAGCCATTTTGGGGGAAATAAGGTTGATAAGAGCAGCAGGATGGCAGAGGATCTGATCTGTGAGAGAGGATGACTCAGAATGAACACAAAATGGCTGCCAACAACTTCCTGTGATGTATTTCCTGTCTCCCACTTCCTGTATGTCATTTCCTGTATGAAATTATGGGTTCCGGCCATTTTTTGGAGTTTACGGCCCGAAAACGTGATTTCCGCATACGCAGAGTACTCTCCGCATGCGCAGAGTACGCTACTGTGCCGGAAGTTGCGAAATCGACCAGGAACCCATTATTTCATACAAGAAATGACAGACAGGAAGTGGGAGACAGGAAATACATCACAGGAAGTAGTTGTCAGCCATTTTGTGTTCATTCTGATCCATCCACAATCACAGAACAAATCCACTGCCATCCTGTTATTCTGTAGCAGAGAAACCTGAAATGACAGTCTAAGATTAAATCATAGACATGAAACAAAAGGGAGAACAGATCATGTTATGAGATTTGGGCTGGGACAAGAGGGGGGGGGGCTGGCACAACATCACACCCCAGTTTACTTTTCAACTGCATTGCATTATGGTACATGTCCATATTTAGTGCTCAACACAAGAGTTGTCTGTTGTGTTACAGTGTATTAGGGGGTAGCAGTGCTGTGCATCCCAGACACATAGTGGCAGATTCAGCAACAACATCATCACTCACGTTGTGGGCCCAACATTCTTGGTGTATGAAATTCATTTGGGGGCCAAAAATCAATAATGCTATAGTTATGCACTTTTTAGATACAGACACCCATTGTCAAAAGGTACGGGAGGGTCTCTCAGAACATATACATTTCATCCTCAGAGTCAATAGAATCCTTGGGAAATCCACTACACTGATTGCTGACATTGGCACATGACCTGATGCACATGATTGGCACATGACCTGTCAACAGTTGTGGTTGACATACAGTTAGTGTGGTTTGCAAAGTAGTCTCAGGATGGGGTTTTTGGACAGAGTCGTAAATATCCATTTTTCATCATTGACAACAGACAGCAAACCACATTTTGTCCATGACACAACAGGTTGCTCACGTGAAAAACGTGGCAACCAGCTGATCACGGACTTGCATACCCTAACCTCGGTTATGTGCAATGGCCCGGTTGCCTGGATTCAGAGCTAGCCGAGGTTCAAGAGGTATGTGTAAGCCATGCGTTAAAGCGATATTGTGCAAGACACAACAGGCCATAATGATCTTGCACACAACTTCAGGGGAGTATGTCAGCACACCCCCTGTACGGCTGAGACATCTGAAACGCGACTTCAACAGACCAAAAGTGTGCTCTATGATGGCTCGAGTTCGTATGTGTGCCCGATTGTACCTACGCTGAGGTACAGTGGTTGGATGTCTGTAAGGTGTAAGGAGTTGAGGGGAGAGTGCATACCCAGCGTCGCCTGAGGAGGGAAGATAGGGCAATAGGTTACATTTCCATCTTAAATTTGAACAGAACATGATCTATACTTAGTACATGCAGTGTCTGTTGAGACCGTGTATGTGGCTTGGTGATTCTTATTGTAGAATGGTTGTTGATATAAGGTGGCATTCATTCATTACTGGGCTTCTTGACAGGCCCCTTGCGCCACCAGTGCGTCACTTTTCATATGTGAGAAAGTGACGTACCGGCAGCGCAAGGGGCTTGTAAATGAGCCCTTTCATAAGCACACATCACTCATTTTTAGTGCTTGGTACTTACCCACTAACCACATGTTGCCAAATTCTCCCGCAGCCATCCGCCGGGCAAGAGGTGACATGCGGAATACGAAGCTGTCATGGGTACTGTCTAGAAACACTGCATGCACATCTATGAATCTCCCACTGGCATCACAGACAGCCTGCACATTGATGGAATACCATCGGTGTCTGTTGCAGTATATGTGTGCAATGCGGCGGGGTGGCTGAAGGGCCACATGGGTACAGTCAATTGCACCCAGCACACGTGGGAAGCGGGAGATGAGAAAAAAATCCCTAGCTGCCCTTTGTCTGCTGGCCAGTGTATGGGGCATTCCTATGTGAAGGTGGGCTCTAGAATTGATGCAGCTCAGTACCTGATGCAAGCACAGCGACTGGCTAGCCTGGGAGATGCCCACGACATCACTGGTGACCCTTTGGAATGACCCAGTCGCAAAAAAATGGAGAGCAGAAAGGACCGTCAGATAGGCTGGAATGGCATGGGAGCAGCAGGTAACAGTGTCAAGTTCCTCCTCCCAATCACATACCATCTCCAAGATGACTTCTGGAGGGAAGCGGTATATGGCCCTTACATCTTGGGTGGACAACTGGACATCCCAAATATGTTGATCCTCTGTCTGAAGATCCTCTCTCTTCTCCTCCTCCTCCTCAAGTCTTCTTGCCGCATGGCAAGGGGCAGAGCAACAAATACATTCAGCGACATGTTGAAAGAGTTTCTGTGTGTCTGCTCTGCTTTCATATGTGCTGCAGGGCTGGGATTGGCTGCAGTGTGTAAGCTGATGCATCATGGGGGATGGTAGGCACTTGGACAGGTGTTTAGCATTGAGGTAATGCTCAAACGGCCAAAATGCGGGTATTCCGGCCCGGAGGCGGAGTTTCCGGGCCAGAGGCGGAAATTCCGGCCCGGAGGTGGAGATTCCTCCATTGGGCCGGAATCTCCGCCACCGGGCCGGAATCTCCGGCCCGAGTGTGGACGTAAAGTTAGTATGAGTAAGTGCATTCTGTGAATACCAAAATGAGTAAGTGCATTCTGTGAATACCAAAATGAGTAAGTGCCTTCTGTGAATACCAAAATGGTAGTAAGTTTAGGATTTTGTAGTAAGTTAGTTCTGTGAATCGGGCCCTTAGATCCTGTACACCGAGTTCTTGAGTGAGATTCTTGAATGCTTTTGCTTTCCTTTGCCTTGAACCTTTATGTGGTTCACTTCAGACCGACACCATTTGCTTAGGATTTCTCTGTGCCATCCTTAGATGCTTTATTAAGTTTAGGGAAGTTCCTTTATGGAACTGATAGTTTCTCTGTTTTGCATTTTGAACTCTTCAAACAATTTGTGTTACTATTATCTGATATACGCTATTGGATTGATTAATCTGTGGTGAATTTATTGTTTAACTGCAAATTGATTTATTAAATGAATAAAGCCTGTAGCTTTGCCTGATTTGATAATAAACCCTCATGGTTTGGAAACCATCCCCTCTGTTGTTCTTGTGGAGCCAAATGGGGTTCACTGTATTTTGAATTTGTTGTATTGATCTTAATTCCCAGAATACACTTTCAGTTGATATCAAAAGGTCCATACGACCAGGGGTACAATTTGTCTGACGGTATAGAAAATTGAGCTGTATCAGTAGCTACACCCTCAGCGTGGTGGCACACATTCAAAGATACATCACTTTTCCCTTTATAGTACCCCCCACCCAGAGACTAGGAGAAGATGAAACCCTTTCTCATCTTTTCATCCACAGGCCCTATTTGTAATTTAAAGAGCCCACCCTTACTTGTATGTCGCACTCTGCAGGATAATCACTGCCTGTGTGTTTAAACCCCTCTTAGAAGCAATTGTGGTCTGAACAGTCTTGTTGTAGACAGCTTTTGTTGAATCACAGCTCAGGTCATTACAAAATAGACTTTGCCAAAGGCCATAGGTCTGGCTATTTTATAAGTGAAAGCACAATCTCCTTTGCTTGCCATTTTTGTGTTTGTGTGGATTGTATGGGTAAGTGGGCGAATTTGAGAGTGGGTTAGCAGTAGAAAATGGGTTAGCATGCATAAGTACATGGATTAGGGTGACCAGATGTCCCTGATTTGCCCGGACAGTCCCGGTTTTTCAAGGACTGTCCCAGTGTCCCGACAGTTTTTGCTAAAACAAAGGTATGTCCCGGTTTTGAGAGAGGGTCAGGTGAGCTCTCACATTCATCGGCATGGTGCAGGCTCACGTTTCGTTTGACTCTCTCTTAACATCAGGAACAGAAGTTTAGCTGTTTAAAGAGCTCTTAGTTCACAAAACGTAGGAAGTTCAGTTGTTTAAAAAGCTGCCTGCTGTGTTGCTTCGCCTCTTTCATGCAGCACAGCAGGATTTAATGAGAGGGGAATAGGTGTCACATCACCCCAAGCCAGGGACACACACACAGACACACACACACATATATATATAAAATCTGTTGCTGTTTTTTTGTGTAGTCCTTCTCTGACCATAATCCAGCACTGGCCAAAACATAGTCCCATTTCTATTTCTATGGCCATGTCCCGGTTTTTCATTCTGAAAATCTGGTCACCCTACCATGGGTGGATGAACGTATGAGTGGAATGAGTAGTGAGAGTGCATGGATGGATGAAAGAGTGAGTGACTAAGTGCATGGATAATGGTTGAGAGAGTGCATGGATAAATAGATGTAATGGGGCAAATCTCAATCACTCATGACGATTGACACTTAAGCCACTAAATAGCTGGCCTGTGGGCTAGCCCAAAATGTGAAATGGCTCATACCGTACGCAGGAATGACTGAAGTGAGCCTTCCCAAAGGCCCTCCTGCTTATTTTTTTAATTTATTGAATCAGCTCTACCAAACAACTGAAACTGTCTTTATGGTAGTGTTATGATTGTCAGGCCCAGGGTACTGAATAATGTGAAATATCAATTTATAAAACAATAATTTACGCTTGAATGTCAAGGGCACCTTATTGAGAGCTGCTGGGTGTTCAGAAGATAACTTGATATTGATTGCTCCACCTCTTCATAGTGCCATGAAACCATGGTTTATTAATACACAGCGTAATACTATACAAAGGGCACAAGGCTGAGTCATCCCTCCCAAGATATGAACCTGTGACTTGTAGGTTGCAAACAGATTTCTGTAATATATTCATTAACCTACTGACTTATCTTTCAAGAATCCTATAATCTTCACCAGTTATGTCAGTGTATACTATATTTACGTGGGCACAAAGGTGTACAGTATGCGAAAATGATCATTAAAGCTGGTGCGCACTGCGCAGCCCATTTTGAAATGCATCCATTTTTTCCTTATTATTTACTAGACACAGGCCCAGATTCTCGTAGCTGTCGCGGAACGCAGCGCAGGAACCAAAAATGCTGCGCTGTGTTCCGTGACAGGGAGAGAGCACGAGAGCGCCATAGGCACATACATATGGCTCTCTCTTCACCTCTCCCTAGTGCCGGTGCAGATTTCAGCTGCTGAGTGCCACGCACACGCCTTAGCGCCATAGCGCTAGGTTGTGTGCGTGAGTCTAGCATAGGTTTTGTACAGGAAGGCTACCCTTACTGTACAAAATACTATGCTTAGACAAGTAAAAAAGCTTTTCCTACTTTGTAAGTGTGCTGTGAGTATTAATGAAAGTGATTAAGAGTGGGTGCCAGGAAAGGGAGTGAGTGAAAATGAGTGAGTCAGAGGAAGTGAAAATATGTAAGACTGAGTGGGTCTTGGAGACTGAAAGTGAGCGAGGGTAAGAGTCAGGGCAAGTGAATATGTGAGAGTTAGTGAGAATGAATGAGTGAGAAATGAGGGAGTGTGAGTGATACTGAGTGTGAGTGGATGAATGTAAGTGAGCATGAATGAGTATGTGTGTGAGTGAAAGTGATTGAGTGTGAGGTACAGGAAAGTGGTTGAGAATGAGTGAAAGTGAGTGAAACTGTGAGTGAGAATAAGTGAGACCGAGCAAGAGACTGCAAGACTGAGAGGGAGTGAGAGTAATAGTGAGTTCAAGGGAATGAGAGTAAGTGTGAATGAATGAGTGTGAGGGAGTTAGTGTGTGTGAGAGTGAATGTAAGTGAATTTATGTGAGCATGGGTGTATGGGTGTGTATGTATGTGTTATCCTTGTAGATCTGTTACTGGCATACTCAAGGCAATTCCTGGCGTATGGGTCACATATGACAAAAATGAAGATGATGGAGTTGGGATTTTGGAGGTCATTTGTGGCATATGGGGTTCTTTTGGGTCTTGTGTTTACTTCAGTATGCTAAGAAGTCTGTACTTAAAATGTCATGTGCCTGAGATAGGCCCGGTAGGAAATAGTGCCATTTTACATATGCACGGTCTTTTCCTAAGTTGCCTTCTGTTTTCCACAATGTCTTTTGACACACATTTGCATTCGTAACATTTGGGCTAGTTTCTTGGAAACACCGACCTTGCTGACATGGAACACTTTGTGAGAACACTATCACACTTCCTTGGAATTAGGTGCAAGGTCCTAACGTGCGTGGTACAAATGTGTTTATTATTGCATCCATATGGCGACACAGCTATCTTTGGAATACAACCATGGCAACCTGATCATAATCTCGCCCCAAGGCAAGGATGACCTTTTTTATATATAACCTTTTGTTTCCAAATACAATCAGAGGAGACACTTCTACTGACTTCGAGGGGTCCATGCATGCTGAAGCTTTCGCCTAGCAGCTGACCAACATCTCTGTGATGGGTGTCCAGTTCGTGACCAAGACGGGGTCCTACACTCTTACCCACCAGGTAAAGGGGTTAGATCATCCAGAAGGTGGGTTCTTGGCAGCACACACATTTACACCCTAGACACCTAGGTTAGGGTTTTTGCACCATAGGAGTTTGTTAAATTGTTATATCCTTTTTTATATGCCTGCATATATTTACTGTGTCAGCAACATGGTGGAGCTGTTTGTTCTCTTCACCATTTTGATGCTAGCTATAACTTTCATCTGCTTCTGTCTATTACTCATTGCAGCACATATACAAGAATCACTTCGGTTCAATAAATATTGAAAAACATCCCTTCATGTATTCTTTGTATGTTTCTCTGAGCACAATTGAGCACGATTGACCGAACGAAAAGTTCCAGGTCTGTCACAATGATCCCTGAGAGATCTGGGTTGTCATGTTCAGTGGTTGCCAGAACTGTTTGCTCCCTGCCTAGGCTTAGGGGGCTAACTGTGGCACTGTGAGCTAGCTGGTCCAAGGGACAACATATCCTGCAGGGGTGCATAGAATCAGTCTGGCATCTCTACATTTATGTTGTCCACAAATGCGCAGTTCCTACTGATTAGTGGAAGCTACATGACATGGCGCCTCCAATGTTGGTTGGGTTCTTATTTTGTATTGATCAACTGAGTAGCTCAAAAGTGCCCTCTGAGAGACACCTACATAGCCTTTAACCGGAGACGTCCATGGTGGTAGGGAATATCCTCCTCAGCTGAGTAGGAATACCCTATGTATTCGCTGTTAGTTGTTCAAGCTTGATCAAATTCCCACTGTGTCAGCCAAACTCTGTAATTCATTTCATGCTCGACAGGCAACATGGCACAGAACATATCTGAAAACTGCAGATATTCTGTATCTCAGAAACTATTGCAAAATAGTTTCACACTAGATGGTGGGGATGTTAACTTCGTGGTAGAGGCACAGGGAGCATAGAGAACAGAGGTATTCTACTCCTGGGTTACCTTTCCAGCTGCAGATGATGCTACAATGGTATTTCACAAATACACAGAGGATGAAATGCCAGATGAATACACTCAATATGAGGCGACAGAAGTCCCTCTTACTTACCAAGAACATATTAATTGGTTTAAAAGCGCCCTCCCCCATACGATAGAAAATGTAAGACTGGGCCCACTCAGCAATGAAGGGGCGACATTACCAGTCCTAGCTGGAATCACATCGCATCCCTGCATCCCAGTATCAATAATTTAACCTCAGCTCAGCTGCAGGGATTTCACAATAATTTATTCACAATATACATGTGTCTTACACAAATCGTGAAGCGAACATTAACACTTACTCTTGAGCTGGCTGTTCAAGCTGCACCACTACAAGTGGCTACACCGGGCAATAGCCCACAAACACTGAATGCAGTAATAGGAAAAGTTCCCACCAAAAGGGAAGAAATTCCATTTTGGATTGCACAGAAAACAAATCAGCTTGAAGCAGTATTTCCCCATACGGGCCCACAGGAAAAACACAGGATTCTGACAATTTACTTGCCAATGGGGATGGCTCCTCCAATAGAGGACTGTGCTACTTGGGATACAGACTTCGCTGTAGTATATACCAGAACGCATGGGACCCCTTCACTGGTACCTGAAGTACTAAAACAGGTACAGAATGAGCATGTGGAAGCACATTTCCTGGACTTGAGGATGAAACTGATGGGCAATTTTGCCGCAGTATCTGCCATAATGTTGAGCAACATTAAAGGGGAAGCAGCAGCGTTAGCTATAAACAAACGCCTAAGGGATTTTACTCCAACAAGCAGGAGCATGAGTTACCTAAAATTATCAAAGGAACCTATGCCACGCTGGGTAGAGACAATATGGGGGCCAGACCTGGGAAACCACAGTTAAAGAGTAATTCTGAAAAGGAACTCTATAGCTCTAAGAAAGCACTGACTCTTCAATTAAGAAAAAGTGGGACAACAAGAAAAACAAGGATAATACAAAATCACGGGGGTGGGTCTCCTAAACAGGAATCTACCAAAAAACCTTGGGGCATATTAGCAAGAAGAGGCGATAATCATCGCTAACCCTGCTTAGCGTGATTTTTTTTATCGCCGGCTATCGCTGGAATATATCGCCACGCTAACGCTGTATTAGCAACGATTAGCGCTATGGCGATGAATATTCCAGCGATAGCGGGGGAAATGGGCCAACATCGCTGAAAAACCAGCGATGTTGCATGGAGAAGGGAGAACACCTTGCTGATACGACCCTGTGGTCGTATCAGCATAATCCACCCCCCATGTTAGGTATGGCTAACACCTGCTAATTGCAGGTGTTAAATAAATGGCGATGACCCCGGTTAGCGCGACTTTTCACGTCGCTAACTGGGGCCATGGCCACCTTGCTAATAGGCGATAGGCCTGTTAGCGGGTGTTTCCCAGGTTTGTTCGTCGGGAACGCCCACTTTGCATGTCATTAGCGATAAATATCGCTGACATGCAAAGCGGTAAAAAACGGGCGCTAATGCCCGCAAACTGTCGCTAACTGCTGTTAGAGACAGTTTGCTGATAGGGCGATATGAATATCGCCGCTTTAGCGGCAAAAGTGCCGCTAAAGCGGCGATAGTGCCCTTGCTAATATGCCCCTTATAACCTATGTAACCATGATAATGATAGGAGTGTACTCCTCTCTGTTGTGCTGCTGACCTAACCTGACTTGCTGTGCTCCCACGCCGCCACGCCGCTGCTGCCGTCAGTGACGCGGAGGATTTGGACGGCCGCGTGCACATCTGCTATGCCCGCGGCCACGAATCCATCGTTGCTCAGCAGGAGTGCTGCAGCTGAAGCAAAACGGTGGCTCGAATTTGGCACGAACCCGGGTGAAGGAGCAAAGTGTAAACCGGATGAGAAGCGCTAAGCAGAAGGGCACCGCAGGACTCCGTGGATATTAAGGGCCCGCGGGCCCTCCAGCTTTTGTTCTCAACTTTGTCCCTACCTGAGTAAAACCCCGTAGCACGGCTGTAGGACGGCTGGTACGAGGTGGTTTGGCGTGCCGTAGCGCCTGGGCAAAGCTGCATGGGTAGATTTGGGAAATTGTTACTCATCGGATGCCAGAAATAGTAAGGTCCGTACAAAAGCAGTAGAACATCACTGAACACTGGAGCCTACTTAATGGAAAGTGGACAATTTAATCAGGGAAAGGAGCGGCGGTGGCCCCACAACACCCCAACACAGGATCTTGTCAGTCAGCATCAGGCACAATAGAGGTAAATGTTTGGTACCCTTATGTCATGGTACTTATGGAATACAAAGGACTTTTGAATTAATGAATTGGTAATAGCAGGTGAATTGTTAAAGTTGTGCAGTAGCCCGTAAGGGTGGTGGAGGTTAACAGCAAAGTTGCTCGTTGGTGAGAAAGTGCTGGAAAAGTAAGGCAAATTTAAATTCACACTCCACCACAACCCACAATAGTTACGCAATATTAACTGCCAAGAGATGGCTCCAAGGAAGAGTAAAGTACGTAAGGATTTGAATGGGCATTCACAGACGACTAATAGTCCTCAGCTGAAAATGGGACACTAGTAGAAAGTATGGGAAACTCTAGAGAAAGAGAAAAAAGGCCATCAAGGAGAAATATAAAGAAGAAACCTGCAATTGAAAATTCTCAACTGGGAGCGAAAGGGGGAGCGCCAGTGTTGAAGTCAATAAAGGACTTTGTGGGCAAACACTTTAAGAGGAAAAAATCCCCACTGGATATTCTGGACACCGAAGTAGGGTAACAAAAAGAGGACAAGAATGCTGATCATAGTGCACTAAACCTAGACTCATCGATTGTAAACTAGTTCAAAGTGGCCTTTTTGGACTATGTACTAGGAGAAACTATTTCTACGACCGTTTCGGGTAGCCTGACTGATGTTTTTCTTAAATTTAAATGTGGTTTTGAGTTCGGCATGTTTTTAGATATGTGTACTAAACCCTTTGCATGAGCGCGTGTTATCAAGTTTAGAATGGCCACATTATCAATAGCTTTCTTAACCTGCCATTGGAAGAAGAGGTCAGGCATATCCAATATGTGTCCTATGGTATGTGAGGTCCGTGAGTCCATTGAACATGTTTTATTCTTTTGCACAGCATATACAAAGCAACGCACACGCTGGATTAGGCCACTGTGCAAATTGATGGGCTTTAATAATGACTGTATTACAGCACTGAGAGTATGCAGAACGAACATGAGTGGTCGGGTTGTCTTTTCAATTGGTAAATTTTTAACAGCTATATGGTATATGAGGTCCAAGAAAACTCTTGCCTAAGAAAGGACTCCAGGGATATTTTACATTTCATACATCTCTGCCAAGAGTGCTGCAAACTGTTTTTAGCATTTTTATTAACTTCTAGTGTTTTTATATGAACACATATGTATTTGGTTCTACTTGTTTTATTCAGATATGATTGTATATTGTTGCCTTTTATGGTTTTTTACAAACCAAAATAAAGGGAATGAATGAATACAATCTATATTAGTATTTCTAAAGTTTGGCAGAACATACATTCCTGATTACTCATAATGCGTAACCATTCTACGACTTAATACGTCCTGACTTCTCAAGCACACAGTGGACACAGTAACATACAGAAATTCTACCTTCCATACAAGCTGACTTGATAGCTTCAAAACACTTACACACACATGTCAACACTACAAATTTGGTGATCTGTGTAATTGCGGGTACATGAATATATACATGCTTCACATTCAATGAAGGTGACACAGTACCGATTTCAAATAAATCACATCCCTACACCATTGCTGAAATGCATTTTGCAACTACTGAGTGAGAGAGCGAGCCCTGGCTCAATGGAAATGCATTATTGTCATGACCCTGGTACCGACTTTAAAGGCGGCTACCAGAGCTAGCGTACCAAATGCTAAGGCTCTACAGCCTAGATGGATACAATGGGATAACTCACTCACTGCAACATATTATTGTGTGCAGTCATATAATGAGATGCTAGTGCCGAGCTGTACTAACCTCTATGCGCTGCTACATCTCCATCCCCGGAGCGGATGCTAGTGCCTAAAAGTGATAGGCTCTCCATCTCAAGAACAGACACTTGTGCTTACACGTGCCAGCCAGCCTTTACATCCCAGGCACAAGTGCTAGTGCCTAGCAGAGCCAGCATCTCCATTCCAGGTAGAGATGCTGGTACCTAGCAGTGCCTTTTTCTCCATCCCAACTACAGATGCTAGTGCCTAAGAGTGCCAACCTCTCCATCTCAAGAACTGATACTAGTGCTTACAAGTACCAGCCTTTACATACCAGGAACAGATGCTAGTGCCTAGCAGTGCCAGCCGCTCCGTTCCATGTAGAGACGCTAGTACCTAGCAATGCCTTCCTCTCTATCCATAATACAGATGCTAGTGCATAGTGATGGAGTGGGGTTCCTTGAATCTTAAATGTTGGGTATAATCATCATACAATCCCTGCCACTGGCCATATGGACCTTTGTTAGTCGACTTGGAGCGGAATCCAGGAGCAATCATTTACATGCATGTCCATAAACAGTGAAGACCATTGGGGCTCCACAGGAAACAACAAGGAGAATTGTAAGGAGTTTAAAAGGATTTATTAACAAATTTAATTAAAGCAATGTCATTAATCCATTAAGTATTCAAAGAATAAAACATATCCAGAAAGTGTGTTCCATAAAGGAAATCCCTAGTTTAGATTAAGCAGGTATAAGTAGGGAAGGGGCATTTGGTAAGGCAAAAAAGGCATGGTGCCAGCTTCATAAAATCCAATAAAGGTCTCTAATGAGAGAATATGAATGCTTAAGCATAAAGGGGCATAGTTACAAGGAAGTGTCAGAGCGCGGAGCTGCTCCAAATTTGGGAGCAGCGCGCTCCGACATTTCCAAAACAAAGGGGTGAGCCGTATTTATAACAATACGGCGGACCCCTGTGTTTTCCATAGTGCAGGTGCTAAAATTAGCCGCCTAGAACCAACGCAGTCACCCTTGCACCATAGTGAGCAGGGAATTATTGTTTATGTGCAGGAAGATGTCCCTTCCTGCAGAAAAACAATCAATAATGGCAATTTGTAACTTCTATGCGTGCTGCAGAATGCAGCACACATCAAAGTAGCAAATCGTCATTATTTAATAATTGTACATGCACAGGAAGGGACACCTTCCTGCACATAAACAATCGTTTATGGCGTTTTGCTCTTTCTATGTGTGCTGCAGAATGCAAAAACGGGAAGAAATAAAAGTATTTCTCATCGTTTCACCGTCTAACTCCTGCTATTGCATGGCATTAATTTTTGACTGGGGAGCAAAAGAACAATGGGTTAAACCCAGATCTTTGTGACTGCGTGTGAATGTTTGCATTGTTCAGCATTCCGTCCATCATTTGTTCCTTTTGTCTCCCTAAGTGAGAAGGGTATGCCCCAGACGTGGGTCCCGTGCTCACTGCGCCACTGGAGTCAAGCTAGCCTGGCTGATGAGGGTTGATGTTCCGAAACCGGTCCCAGGATGCTTGTTTCCGGTCCAGGGAGATCCTGGCTTGGCACTTCTGGCTGGACTGTTCCCATGAGGCACAGGGTCAAGACTTATTTGCATATGGCTGGGTCCAAACTGGGGTCGCGTGATGAGCAAAAGAAGGATGGATTAAACCCAGATCTTTGTGCCTGGGGGTGAATGTTTGCATCGTTCAGTATTCCGTCCATCGCCCTAAGTGGAAGGGTATGCCCAGACATGGGTCCAGTGCTCACTGCGCCACTGGATTGAAGCTAACCTGGCTGATATGGTGGTGATGCCCCGAAATTGGTCTTAGGATGCTTGTTTCCGGTCCATGGAGGACCTGGCTTGGCAGTTCGGGCTGGACTGTGGTCAAGACTGATTTGAATATGGCTGGGTCTAAACTGGAATGGCATGGAGAGCAAACAAACGATAGTTTTAGGCCCAGATCTCTGTACTGTGGTGAATGCATGACATTGTTCTGCATTCTGTCCATCATTTGTTCTTTTTGCATTTGTCACTCCGAGTGGGATGGGTATACCCGGACGTTGGTCCCATGCTCTCCATCCCACTGGAGTCAAGCTATCCTGGCTGATATGGGGTGATACCCCGAAACCAGTCCTAGGTTGCGGGTTTCCAGTCCAGGGAGGACCTGGTCTGGAAGTTCAGGCTGGACTGTTCCCACGGGGAACAGGGTCAAGACTGATTTGCATATGGCTGGGTCTAAACTGGAGTGGCATGGGGAGCAAAAAAACGATGGATTTAGGCCCAGATCTCTGTACTGGGGTGAATGCATGACATTGTTCAGCATTTTGTCCATCAATTGTTCTTTGTGCATTTATAAACTATCAATGGCGTTTTGCTGTTTCTATGTGTGTTGCACAATGCAGCACACATGGAAACAGCAAAAATAAGGAGAAATTAAACATTTCTCCTCATTGTGCAAGGGTAAGACCAGGTTTTTCCTGGTCTTAATTTTGGCGCTGCCCCATATTTACGCCTCCTTTGTAAATATGGGGCAGCATCAAAATCAATGGGTGTTGCGGTGGAACGCCCACCACAACACCCATTGCCCTCCACTTTCACGCTAAGTATAGCGTGAAAGGGTGCCTTATTTACAAGGCAGCGTTCAGCCACGTTAAGTGGCTTAACGCCATGTTACGTAGCTTAACGCTGCCTTGCAAATAAGGCAAAGCCCCTATTGCCACCACAACGTCGTGAAAAGTGACATTGTGGTGGCGAATGGCGATAGGGGCTTGTAAATATGCCCCTCAACATCTCAACCAGACGCTAAGCCTGTTTGCACTCCTTCTTTTATGATTCTGTCGACACGCTCAACAAAACCATTTGAAGAAGGAGAGTATAAAGCAACTTTGAGTTGCCGTACATCCATTTTGATCAGAAATTCACCCATGTGTTCTGATACAAAATGGGTACCATTGTCGGTAACTACAAACTTGGGGGGCTCCTTCCAATGCAAAATTCAATTTACATTTTTTTATAACTGATTCAGTGTCGGGTGTACCTACAAAAGCATGGTAAATGCACTTCGAGTAATAATCAATGAGTAAAATGGTTTACTTCATATTGCATGGCAAATTAGGTGAAAGGACCAGAAACATCCAATCCTACTTTCTCCCAAGCCTTCCCAGGAAAAGGAGTGGGATGAAGTGGAACATGTCAACTTCTCCAATGCTTATCATACAAGAGACATTCAGGGCATTTATCAATCATGGTCTTAACCTGAGCATCAAGAGAAGGCCACCAGTAGTGCTGCTTGATCTTCATACTGGTCTTGATGCAGCCCAAGTGTCCATTAGGAGCTTGAGAAATAATGAGTTTACGTACGTTTGCAGGTGATAAAAATGTGTTCCCCCTTACCAAATTCCACTCTCAACCGACCACTCATCAGAAATCTGTGCAAAGGTCCTCAAATCCGCCGCCAGATTTCTAACATCAGGCCAACCTTGCCCAATGTACTCGATTACCTTACTTAAAATGTAATCATCCGAAGAGGCTTTGGACCAATCATTCTCACACACAACGAACTGGCAATTGGACAGAGCATCAACGATAGCAACACATTCAACATCATCAATGGGAACATCTTCATCGTGATCGAGTGCCATGCGGGAAAAGCAATCAACGAAAGTTCTTAGAGCCAGAAATGTGATTCAGCACAAAATTGTATTCCTGGAGTTTTGAGACAAGTCTGATAAGCCTGGAGGACATATTGAAGTGCAAACAATTAGAAAAAATCATGCATCAAGTGCTTGTGATCAGTGACTAGCTCAAACCTTGTTTCCCATATATATGTTCTACATTTCTGTACCACCCACACGCAAGCCAAAGCCTCCCTTTCGATGGTGCTATACTGTTGCTCATAAGGTTTCAAGAATGCAAAACCAATCATCTTATCTCTATCAACGCCTTTCTGACTGAGGATTGCGCCCAACCCTCGAGCACTGGCGTTCTCGAGCACTGGCATCCACTGTTATGACAGATGTACAGTTTTCACGAAAAGGACTAAGTTGCGGATCAGTAACAATTAATTCCTTAACCTTCTCAATAGCTTCGTTCTGATCATCTGACCACACAAAGGTGTGCCCCTTTCTAAGTAACAGCCTCAGGGATTCGACAAACTGGGCATAAGCAGAAACAAATCGGGCATAATATACAGCTAGTCCCAAAAATGAACGCAAAGCGTCCACTCCTTATCTGCCGGGGCCTTAGCTTCACTTATAGCTGTAACAGGTGACGCCTTGGCAGTAATCCCTTCACTAGTGACCATGCATGTGACCCAAATATTCAAGTTCATTTGTTGCAAACTTGCATTTGTCCAACCTGACAGTCATGCTTCTCTCCATCAAAACGTTAAAAACATTCCTCAAAATTTTGTTATGCTCACCCAAATCTTTGGTATAAATCAAAATGTCATCCTGATATGCCCCCCCTCCGTTTTAATAAGTCGATCGCGTCTGATAATGGCGTAATAAGGGGGGATTAAGATGTCGAGAACAGGGAAGGAGGTATCATTGAGCCAGGTTTCAGTGAGAATCAGTAAGTCCAAGGGGGATATTCACAAGAACGTGCGCTAAACATCTCCAAAAAATGTTAACGCAACTTTACACATCGCAGTCCATCGCGGGAAAACAACCCCGTGTTAACGTGGAATTCACAACACGGCGGTACCATGCGATAGTCCCCCGAAAACGCGGACAATGTCCGCGATACAACAACCGCGACCGTGATAAAAATCCAAACCCCAACGCCAAAAAACATGCGATGGGCCAATCCGCGATGAGGAAATCAGCGATAAGCAGAGCCAGGCCTGCTATACACACACGGCAGGCGGGAAAATCACTACAAAAGTAGAATAAACACACCAACACAAAATGACCAACACCGAAGCACCATGGAGGCAGCCGGAGCGGGCGCAGAGGACGAGCGGAACTCCACAAGCACCCCGGTCGACCAGCCTGGGACCTCGGGGACGGGGATGGGCAAGGACAAGAAGAAGAGGAAGACGAAGTTCAGTCCGCAGGAGAATAGGATCCTGGTCTCGGAGGTGATAGAACACCATCAACAACTGTTCGTCACCTCCAATGTGTCATTGGGCACCAAAAATGGAATATGGCAGTCCATCGTGGACAAGGTGAATGCCGTCGGAGAGCACAAGAGGTCAATGGACGAGGTCAAGAGGCGATGGATTGACATCAAGCGCAAAACCAAGGAGAAACTCGCAGGCAACCAGAAGGCAGCAATGCAGACTGGAGGTGGGAGCCCAGCGCCACAGCTGGAGCTGGATGACATGGAGGAGCTGGTGTCGACAGTCATCAGTGTGGAGACCGTGGCAGGAGTCGGGGCACCGGACACTGCTTGACATGACACAGCACAACAGCAACAGGGTGAGTAACCACCAGGTACTGGGTGGACGGGGGGAGATGGCCACAATGGCACACATGCACAATCAAGCAGAGCACAGTGCACACCCACAATGACTCTGGATCATGGCCCTGATCTACAGACTGTCACAATGTACATTGCCATGCTGTCTGAATGTGAACATGTACCATGCGGCTACATACATGTGGACACATTGTAACACAGCATCTCCCCTTCACATTGCAGGAGCACCGTCAACACCTCCTGCAGAGCAGTTCCAGCCACTCTTCACTGATGACGAGGAGGACACCACCAGCATCGACACCCAAGCCCTCCAAGACATCATTGAACTCATCCGCCAATCACCTCCAGGACCAGGGCAGCCCAGCTGCATCGAGGAGACTCCACCCACTCCACAAACCACCCAGCAGGAGGCACCCACAGCCCCGGCTGTCTCCCAAGACCCCCCGAACAACACGGACTTCCAACGCCGTGTGTTGGAGGGCCAGAGGGAGATGGCTGAGCAGGTGCGGGTGGGGTTCGACCTCATGGCTACCAAACTTGACGCCATCCATGGGTGTCTGAGTCCCATCAGGGACCACCTCCAGTCCCTAACGGACACCCACAGGCCGCTCCATGGTCTCCAACTAGCCCTGGCTGACATCGCTGGAGTCATGACTCGGAGACAAGAACACCTGTCCGCTCAGAGTGGCTCCAGCGATCCCAGCCGTGAGCTGGCGCACATGCGGAGGCTCATGGAGGACATGGTGCGGATGGAGGCGGAAAGGATGGCAGCCACCGCTGCACATCAGCAAAATGTAGCTGGGATCTACCATGCCCTGCATGTCCTCATCATGGCATTGCTGCCACAAAGCGTGGCGCAGATGAATGCTGCTGCCCCTACACCATCCACATCTCCGCCCCTGGTGTGTCAGTGCCTCACAGTGCGGCAGACATTTCCACTCCGGCACCTGATGTGTCACTGCCACACAGTGCGACCGACAATCCACCTCCGGCCCCTGATGTGTCAGTGGCACACAGTGCCGCAGCCGGAACTGCACCACCCACAGGTGGGGCAGAGCACACATCCGAGGACGAGGACGTGGATGGGCTTGAGATCAGAAGGAGGCACTAGCATTCATGTCCGCCACCTGGCCTGTTGCTGCTTGGTGCCGCACATGGCCCCATGACCTTCCACTGACCCCCGATACACTCTGCTGCACTCACCTTGGACCGCGACATGGACTGCCATATCCTGTTTGGTGGCCAATAACACAGCGATCAGACTGCGGACTGTACCCTTCCTCTTCCGCTGTACTTGTCATTCCCCGATGGACTCTGGCTGGCCCTCCACGGGCCCATATTGTGAAGTGGGGTTGGCATGGCCCTGTACTGCTCCAGCTGCAAAACTCCACTGGATGTGCATTAAACATTCAGAAACGCACTGCTGTGTCATGTCTTTCATCATTCAGGTATGAATGTGTGGATGAATGTAGGGTCAGTGATTCCCCATAACGTCAATGATGCTCATCTAGTGGGATTCCAGTCACAGTGTGCTACATTGCCGATTGCGTTCCGGGTGCCGTAGACACTACAACAGGGACACACGCATTAGTCACTTCCATGTCCGGTCATGGACTGAACCACGCCCAAAGCCCCAGAGTCATTGTTGCAAGCCCTGCGCTGGTCCGGCGTACGCCAGGCCAGACCACTCCGCTTACGCTCCGAGGGGGGCCACATAGCTACAAGTCGCAGGTTTACACGCTAGTGGTCTGCAGGTCGCTGGTCTAGTTGTCAGCATGTCACAGCCACTCCCTGAGGGCAGGTTTGCACCCACACCACACCCATCCGGCACAGGCGTCACAGGCCATGTGACCCCGCCAATATAAGGGGCCGACAACGTCACATTCCCCACTGCCGGTGGTGACTGGATGACGGACGTTCCATGATTCTCAATCATAAAGGGCCCATGAGTTGTTGCGCACAGGGTTAGTGGCACCCGAAGCCTTGCGGCCGTCATGGGCCTACCACCACGTGGCGCTGACTGGGGTTGCACAGGGTTAGTGGCACCCGGAGCCATGCAGCTGTCACGGGCCTACCACCACGTGGCGCTGACTGGGGTTGCACAGGGTTAGTGGCACCCGAAGACTTGCGGCCGTCACGGGCCTACCACCACGTGGCGCTGACTGGGGTTGCACAGGGTTAGTGGCACCGAAATTGCTGAGCGGGTGTGCAGCCTGCGATGATGACGTGTGCACTGATGTGGTCTCTGCCACTGATGCCTCAGGACTCAGTGTCATGTGTGGGACCTGCTGGGCCGCGGTGCGGGTCCGCTTGATGTGGAGCATGCCATGGTGGCGGAACCTGGGCCTGAAGCTTGCACGGCCACGTGGTGTGCCCACTGATGGACACACCATTGGTGGCAGGTGAGCAGTGGGGCCTGGGTGCGCAAGTGCGGACAGCCAGCGCTGGCCGGCGGGAGGGGATAGGGTGCGGCAGCCTGTGTGAGCAGGGACGGACAGGCGTTGTTGCCGTGTGCAGTGAGATAGACTCTGCCATGATTGACTCTGGCCTCGTTTACAGATTGCAGACCTGGTGGCTTGCAGTGTATACCGGCACGTGGTTGGAGACACACCGGTGGCAGCAGGTGAGCAGTGGTGCCTGGGTGCGCGGGGGCGGCAGTGTCCCTCCTTCTCTCTCTCTCTCTCTCTCTCCCTTCCTTTCCTTCTCTCTCTCTCTCCCTTCCTTTCCTTCTCTCTCTCTCTCCCTTCCTTTCCTTCTCTCTCTCTCCCTTCCTTTCCTTCTCTCTCTCTCTCTCCCTTCCTTTCCCTCTCTCTCTCTCTCTCCCTTCCTTTCCTCTCTCTCTCTCTCTCCCTTCTTTCTTTCTCTCTCTCTTTCTCTCTCTGCCTTTCTTTCATTCTCTGTTTCTCTGTGTCTCGCTCCTTTGATGTGCGCATGACACACGTTCTGATTTTGTGCTTTATTTTCCAGGCTGTGACATCAAGATTGTCCCGGACGGACCCGACAGGAGTCTTCCGCATTGGTGTTTTGTGTTGTATTTCAATAAAGTTTTTGGTTGTTACTTCAATGATGAGTGACTGTTTCTCGATCTTCTGGCAACACGTGTGTTTCTTGTTGTCATTGTGCGACATCATGCGCTTTTTGTGGCTCTTGTGTCGTGCACAGTATGTGTTTGTCCGTGGGGGTGGGTCCGGGGGGGGGGCCTGGGAGTGGTGGCGGTGGGTGTTGTGGCCCTCATGGGTCTCCGAGCTGCATGATCATTGTCTCCATGGCATCTGTGGGTCTTCAGATGTGGCTCTGGGCTGGGCTCCCTTTCATACTGCAGGTAGTCGTCCTGCTTAACACCAGCAGAAGGCAGGTGTTAAATCCCTGTAGCTACCGCAGCTTATCCCCTGTTTTTGGTTCGCATCGAAGATCTGGCAGTTCGTTGTGAATGTGGTGTAGTGGTGTTTTTGTGTGTTTTTGCATGGGACCGCCTACTCTGCATCTCATTAGGGTTAGTTGGTGGTGTCACCCGTGGAGGTAAATTTTGCGGCAGTTATCGCGGGAATACTGGCGATGTCTGCAGTTTGCACCCGCTTGTGAATGGGGCGTTAAATCTATCTCAGATTTTGATGCGTTAAGGTGGCGATAACTCGGCGATAAGTCCTTGTGAATATGCCCCCAAGTCTTGCGAAATGATGAGTTCTGAAATATCAGCTGCATGTTTCACAGCCGGTCTACAGTTGAGAAGCATCGATTTGATGTGATGGTTAGTAGTGATCACTTCATGATGAGAGGTAGTTATTTGAAGTAGGTTTTCCTTGTTAACCGATCTGTGGTTGACGCTCTGCTCCCTGTCAGGGTCCGAGGAGATGGTTGGGGTGTTGAGAGTAGAGTAAGAGGAGGAGAAAGTCCTCGAGCCACTGTACGAGAATAACAGAGCGAGAATGTCCTCATCCGATAGCTGAGGCTGGAGTCTAGAATGATGGTTAGGTAGAGGCCTAGAACTCCAGCTGGAGCTAAGAGGGGAGTGGAAAGAGGATTGATCGTTGAACAGCATAGAACATTTTCCTTGGATTGTATTTATCAGTCTTCTGGGAGGGGTGTGTATTCCAGAGCTTCTCCATCTTCATGGAGAACTGTAGTAGGGTCTGCATGATCTCTTTGACAGCAAGGAGATCCTGCTTGAGGTCAGAAATCTTCTCCTCAAGGCAGGGCCGGTTAATGCCTTCCTTCCCTCTGGTGGGTGTGTAATAACCAAAGGTAAATTCTCCCCCAAGGGGAGCGAGCGCCCTGCCGGTATATATATGCCAAAATTCATCCGTGTTGATTTAAGAGGTTTTGCCTCCCCCGCAGTTTGGCCTGGAAATAACAGCAGATATACTCTCCAGGGAGCCCATACAGATTCAAACTAATTAGCCTCTTTCGTCTATATCTGTTAACGTGGGTATCGTGTCACGTTTAGAGCACTGCTGGAGTCATGAAAGTATACTTACTTTCTCGGCACTGTTTACCTTATTTAAACTAGATTTTAGATCTCCGTTCTAGAAGAGATCCTCAAAAATTAATATCATTATGCGGTTGGCTTTCAACACCGCCACACAAAGTGCAAGTGTATCCAGACAATTGATACTTATTCTGGTAATACGCAAGTTTCAGAAATTTTTTCAAGATGAAACTAAGAGCTCCGGAGTGTTAGAGGAGGTAAAATATTTTGAACTATTCCTAAACAACGAAGTAAGAGTTGAAAACGTTCTGCTGTAAATTCTTAAATCTTGTGTTTATCGCCGAGAATAATATAAAAGTTTTTTTATGATTTTTTCAATGGTAGCTGGGTATGCAAATAGAAATAACTGCAAAGGCTCTTGGGTATGGAGAGATGACAGAGGATCGTGCGTGTTTGCCTTCACTGCTTCTGTACGAAATAGCCCGGTACAAAAGTGCTGGAGTGACTGTATGGATGTATGCAGGCAACACTTCCAGTACACAAACTAGGCGTTAATATTTTGTTTCCACTTTGTGTGCTGTACAGTCCACCGTAACGGGAGTGGTTGCTACTAGATGTAGAGGCTGCAAAACAAGATGCAGTACCACAGGTTGTTACTAGATGTCCCTGTGGAGTCAACAAACAATACACTTTATTGGCTTGTCTAAAACCTGAGTATTGAATCTTGGTTTACACTTTTTTTTGTATATTCTTAAAGTATAATTTATAGAGTCTACAGAAGAAGGGGTACATAGTGTGCTTGGTCTGTATGCCGTGTAGAGGATGGCTTTTGGCAATATTAAGTGTTCCTGCACGCCTCTTTGCTTTTGGGTGTCTCATACTGTCACACGCTGCTTAGTATTCTGCAGCTATTTCTAGATGTCCATGTTGAATTTGTTTGCCTGGAATTTGTGTTTGGTTCAGACACAGTAAATTATCATTTACTCATAAATTGAAGGCTACAATCGTCACTTTGACTCTGTGGAGGCAGCATCAGACCACTGTAACCTGGATTAGGTGCCCTGGTGGAGGCAGCAGCATTGCTGAAGCTTTATAACTTGTATCTGGTGACCCTGTGGAGGCAGCATTAAGAATGAAGTACCATAACCAGGTATGAGAGACATGACTTATGACCTTGAGCCCTCCAACCCCCTTCCCATAGCAAAAAAAGACCTCCCCCGATCAGTGCACTTTGTACATTGCAGTGTGCAATAGCTGAAAATAGACTTTCTTTCATTTCTAAATCAGTGCTTCATTGCAGCAAAACATGAGAACACGAAGATGGGATGAAATAAGTACATTTATTGAAAAGAGAATAATATCATGTTTTTCTCTTTTGAGCAGTTTATACTTGACTTGCATAGAAATAGAAGAACTCAAATGAAACCAAACCCCACATGCCAAGCACTCATGAGATAGATAGCAATGCCTAGACTGCAGATAAGCTGTACAGAAGGGTATTTATATACTGTGTTGTATTATTTAATACAGTGCTGCTTCATTGGTATGATAAGAGGTGTAAGTGTTGCCAAAGCTTAACTGCTTGCTTACGAAAACATTTTATTTGAGTTTATCAGTGTTTTACTAAACTATGAGTAAACTATTTAATCAGGGCCGGGCTGGGAACCAAACGCAGCCTTGGCAAATGTCAGATCAGCCCCGTACGGTGCATGGTGAGTGCAGTGAGCGAGTCTGACCACTACAAGGAGCGTTTGTTTTTGGGCAAAAATGGCGCATTCTACAACAGATATTTCGGAGTTCTGACTGGACGAGCACCGTTGACGGTCTCCAAATGCAGGCCTTATTATGCCTGTAAATACTCTGAGGACTTCCAGCGCAATACACTGGAAAAGAACTTCCTGCACGACCATTTCATCAATTGAGAATTATCAGAATAATAACTAAGCCCTGATGAAGTTCCCCTTGAGTGAATGAAACGCGTTGGCTGAGCCTTGCTAATTACTGAATTGATTTATTAAATTAAAATAAAGAACTTTTTTGACACTACTCACAGCCTGCTGGACTTCATTACCTGGCGCACCCCCATTCGTATAAATCGATATATTTCATTATATATTCAATTGCATTAGCTTTTAAAGCATAGTAAATGTTGACCTTACAGTAGACCAGGATACAGCAATCCTTGTTTAGGACCTTCAGTGAATTCCTCAATATCACCCTCCAACAGTGCCTCTCATCTCTCCATAGCCCCTCTCTCACATGTATTTCATATGTTTTATAGCGCCTCTCATACCATTGTAAGGTGGCAGAGCACTTTCATCACACACAAATACAGAGATTATGAATCATACATGTGTAAATCTGTGTATAGAAAAAGTTACATGAGACAAGGGGGACTACAAGTTGAAGGATTCAAATGTCATCCACACAGATAGGCATTTTTTAAGAGTATATGCTCCTAGAGAAGCACAAACTCAGGATTCAGAACGTAACACAGTGGTTAGGGTTGGCTTTACTAATAAGAATTTATTTCTACCCAAACAAACCCTTTTAAGCAACATTAGGATAAACGAGGACTCTGAAAAAAACAACTTTCTAACCTGAACCATGTAGTTTGCATGCAGCTGTTTGATGACACTTCATAGCTGACTGTGCACAGTAACAAAAGGGTCTCTGTGAGAAAAGCAGTCACATACTAAGATAAGCACATAAAATACTGTTCTGTGAAATGCTGCTGACTCAATAGGAATATATAAATATAGCCTCTAAGTTTTAGTTTTTTTTAAAAGTCACAGTTGGCCAGAAAAAGGATGGCAAAGTGTTGTGTAGGTTACAAAACATTTCATAGAAGGAGTTTGATTAGGTAAAAAAAGTACACAAAAGCAAATTACATCTTGTCTGAAAAAGCCATACATTGATGTGTATAATGTATATAAATATACATATCCAGCAAAAGTAAAAGAAGTAATAATGAGGGTCCATACTGTTCTATAAGAGTTATCACCGTGTATTTAAAGTTAATATAAGAAAAGGTGCTCAGAAGGGAGAAGGTTTTTCATACCAAGGTGTTTGACAAGGAGGTTCACTTCCAGTAAGTCCTTGAAGGGTGGCAGAGATGGTGCCAGTCTTCTTTGGGTGGGAGGGCATCTTACATTCTAAAGGAGTTGCCTAAGAAGGTTCTGGCTTGCATGGTTTTCTTTGTGTACCTGGAAACTGCTACCTTGAAGTTTGCTTTGCTTCCAAGATTGTGTGAGCCACATGAAGTCAGTAGCTTTTGGTGAAGTATCTGAGTTAAAGAAGATGGTCTTATATGTCAGTTATGCTGTTTTAAAGGCGTTTCTTGCTTCTTGTGTTATCTATCTGAGTGAAGTGAGAAGCAAGGTAATACAATGGATTTATGTGCGTTAGTGGCTAGTCAAGCAGCTACATGTAGGACTGGTCTGAGAGAGGCTGTCATATCTTGAAGGAGGTTGCTTAGGAGTCAGTTGCTATAGTTCATGGGTACTCGCAAACTTGTCCCAGGGGCCACAAAGTTTGGTTTGTGATGTGACCGAGTGCCACATTGATGCTAGCACGGTGCAGGTCATGAAGGGGAGGTTTTTGGCGGGGTTGTAGCATATGGCCTCTGTAAGTGAAGCAAAACATGTACATCTAGTGGCTGAATTGCACAATGTGAAACCAGAAAACCTATGATTAATCCCGCCTTCCCCACTTTACCAATTTGTGTGATCCTAGGCAATTGTTTTAGTTCACTTTCCCTCCTTTTTCTTCAATATCGCATATAAAAGAAGCTCAAAATGCATGACTTCAGGAATCAGATCTGCACTGTACAAAGCGTTCTCCTGTGTTTGATTTAATAAATTGTAATGTTGTTCACCTACGATAGGCAACCAGACCTCCCAAAGACTGCCCTAAAGAGTTGACTTGCCTCTTATTTCACTATTAGCATTATTTTCAGGGTGGGGAGGAAGAATAAATGTTTCTGAATTTATGTTTGAAAACTATCACTTAAAAAGAAAATACTTCTCAATGCACTATTATTCTGAAGCAGTCGCGGCCGGCATAACTCGCGGGTGGGGGGGCGGGAGGACGTGCAGGGAGGGGGTCGGGTGGGGGGAGGTTTAATTTAAATAAAACATTTCTTTACTTACCTTCGCCGGACCGGTCCGGTCCCGCGTCGTCACTGCTTCTCTGCTCCTGACAGGAAGCAGGCAGCCTCCCTCCGCTCCCCTCAGCCAATCACAATGCTGCAATGCCAGCGTTGTGATTGGCTGGGATGCCGACCACACAGGCGTCTATGGGGAGGCCATTTTCTCCGTGGAGAAAATGCAGAGTGCGTATGACTGGTTTAGTCGGCCCTGGGGTGTTTTTTGCTGGTGAAAACCTTGAGTGTTTCATTGTTTCATTGTTGATTTAAGGCTCTATGGGGCATATTCACAAGGACTTATCGCCGAGTTATCGGCACTTTAGCGCATCAAAAGTGGAGATAGATTTATCGCCCCATTCACAAGCGGGTGCAAACTGCAGACATTGCCAGTATTCCCGCGATAACTGCCGCAAAATTTATCTCCACGGGTGACACCACCAACTAACCCTAATGAGATGCAGAGTAGGCGTTCCCGTGCAAAAACACACGAAAACACCACTACACCACTTTCACAACGAACTGCCAGATCCGCGATGCGAACCAAAAACAGGCGATAAGCCGCGGTAGCAGCAGGCATTTAACACCTGCCTTTTGCTGGTGTTAAGCAGGACGACTACCTGCAGTATGAAAGGGAACCCAGAGCCACATCTGAACACCCACAGATGCCATGGAGCCAATGATCATGCAGCTCGGAGACCCATAAGGGCCACAACACCCACCGCCACCACCCCCAGGACCCGCCCCGCCCCCCAGACCACCACAGAGGCAGTGTAGACAAAGACAGCGGACCCACCGTAAACACACCAGCCGCACAGAGCTAACGCCAGAGGAGGTCATTGCCTACTACAGGCTCAAAAGGACAACCATCCTCCGCATCATGACCCACATCGCCCACAGGCTGACGGTACCAATACAGCGGACAACCAACATCCCTCCGCAGACAAAGCTGCTGGCTGTGCTGCACATGTTGGCCTCTGGTACCTTCCAACCCACAACTGCCAGAGTCAGAGGAGTCTCACAGCCTGCCCTATCCAAGTTCATCACACCTGTCCTGGATGCCATCATCAGCCTGGTACCCCAGCACTTCCACTTCACCCACACTGCACAGGAGCAGCTGGAGACCAAGCAAGGCTTCTACACCATAGCTGGATTCCCTCACATGTTGGGGGCAATCGACTGTACACATGTACTCCTCGTGCCCCCTGCTAACACTGCACACAACTACCTCAACAGAAAGCACACGCATTCCATCAATGTGCAGGCAATAGTGGACCACCGTGGACTCCTCAACAATGTTGTGGCCAACTACCCAGGCAGTGTGCATGATTCATACATCTTCCGACAGTCCATCATCAACCAGCACTCCCAGGATGGCACCCATGGTGTTGTATTCCTCTTAGGGTGTCCATAAACGGGCTTTCCAGTATCATGTCCTTATATAGGCACAATTCGCCCTGCCCTTATATAGGCATAAAATCCCAGCCCTTATTTAGGCATTAAACCGTGCACTCCAAATACAGGCATGGTCTCTGACATCCGTCCACCCTAACGTCTGCTAGAGTTCTTGAAGAACAGACCCTTAGGCTGCGGGAGTTTCCCTAGTCCAGGACTATTGATTTCTTCAAGGACTCATATATTATGCATGAACCATTATTCCTTAGGGGTTCATTCATGACGTCTTTCGCTGTCCGACTCACGTCAATACTAACATTCTTAGGTGCTTCTCAGGTATAAATATACCTTCCCTAGCCCCTGTAAATCAGAGGAGACCTCGACTTCAGAGGAGCCCGTTTCCCGGCCTGACGCACTGAGAAGACGCTGTCATCCCTGCACGCAGAGAGTCCAGCTTCCAGTGATCTGACTTCCTTGCGGGGTGTTGGAGTTCTCGTCTGGCAAAGAGATTCCTACCTCTCTCATTCTTCAGGTATGGAGCAGACTAGAACCTAGAGGGACTCTTGGCATACTAGGCTTAACATACTCTTAGTATACCATAGTAAGGAATACTTCACCTACTTCATACCTCGTCCTATACCTAGGTTAGGTTAGGTACATTGGGGTAGAACTAGATTAGAAACGCATCATATGAGTACTCGCATTTTTAGTCTGTGTTATTTATGTAACAGCATATGTACTAAAAGATAATGCTCTCGCAGTATTATTTATTTCTACTGCTCACACTGTACATTATTTATCTCGCATACTGTCTTGTGATCGTAACAGCACATTTTACTTACACCAGAAACAAGACTGTTCAATAAATCTTTTATTGAAACGCCCAGTCTATTTCTTTCTGTGTAACTTGGAGAAAACTAAGCATGCACGACTGAGCTGAGTGAAATAGTTATCTATTGTTTCCACGACTCTGGGACACGTTCTGATTCTAAAGGGAAACACAGTGGTCATGTTTGCGGCTGCCAGAAACTACTCCCTTCTGGTTGTTAAGGAGTTTCTAGTGGCCTCTGAGCTAGCTGGCACAAGTAATTAAGTTTAATATACTCGATAGGGACATACTGACCTTAGTCCTATGTCAAACCTATAGGATATATTATTCCAATGCGCAGAGCCTATTAGGGAAATAGGAGCTACACTACATGGCGCCCAACGGTTTGGTAAGGCAGTAATTCAACGTTAGATACTGAGTAACTCAGCCGTGCCTTTTCTCTCAAGACCCCTACCCATATACTCCAAAAGACGTCTGGAGTGGGCAGGGTTTAGTATCCACCACGGCTACATAGGGCAGTACCCTATATATTAGCTGTTTGGTTTGCTCAACGTTGAAGGATACAGTGTTCCAAAATATTGTGCACCTAATCTTTGTTTCCTTGAAACTTGTTCTACATTTTTCAAACAACAAAATGCCTGGCTCAGACACTGAGACCAGAATCGATGGAGCTGCGGCTGATCCAGCCCAAGCAGCAGCCTTTAACATTACAGGTTTAAATGAAACCGAGGAGGGTGTTATAGACATCGCTCCAAACTTAAGAAGAGCCATCACTCTAAAACCTATAAAACATGGCCTACCACCAAGAGGCGGTAGAGAAGTTTTCGTGATAGAGGCACATGAATCCTTTCAGACAGAGGTATTCTATTCATGGGTAATATTTCCTGAATCCAATTCAGTAGCACACACGTTTCACTTCTACAAAGAAGATGAACCACCAGAGGAATACATTCCTTTCGAGGATATAGAAATTCCATTAACATACCAGGAGCATCAGCTCTGGTTTAAAGGCGCCCTAAAACATCACAGAAACATTACCAGGCTCGGTCCACTAGGTAGACCAGGAGCAACATGGCCGATTCTAGCCGGCTACACACCTCATCCTGAACTGGATATAATGTCAGATGAGGACTTACTTGTTCAAATACAAGAATTAATAAAAATCTACAGACAATTGGTCCAATATGTCATGTGGACTTTTACAGTCTAGCAACCATTAACACTTCCAAATCCAACTCCCCAACAGGAAATACACTAAAAATTACACCACAGACTCTATACGCAGTCATGGGTAAAATGCCCACAAAACGTGAGCAAATTCCATTCTGGATAGCTCAAAAAATTACTCAAATCGAAGCAGTATTTCCAAATACTAGCCCGTATGAGAAACACAGAATACTGACAATCAGTTTACCAATGGGGATCACACCACAACTGGAAGACTGCACCACTTGGGGCTCAGTCTTTGCTGCCATCTATACTAAAACACATGGCATTCCGTCAATTGCGGTAATACCTGATGTCCTGAAACAAATTCAAAACGAATACGGGGCAGAGCCTGCTCTAAATTTAGGTATGAAATTACTGAAAAATTTCGACCAGGTCTCAACAATAATATTATCTAATATTAAAGGGGAGGCAGCAGCAGTGGCAATCCGCCAAAAGTTAAGGGAATTTGATGTTACAGAACATCAAACAGAGCTACCCAGAATAATAGAACAATCTTATGCAGAATTAGGCAGAGATAGTTTGGGTGGAAGACCAGTGAAGCCGAAGCTATCTGAAAGTCCTGAGAAGGACTCTATTAAACAAACTCCTACACCTTCTAAAAAGAAGTGGGAGTCTACTAAACAAAATTCATATGAGAAACTTTCTCAATCCCGAGGTAGGTCTCCTCAAAAGGAGCCCTCTGAAAGGAGGTATAACCTCAGGAATAGGGATAATTTGAGAAAACCTGACAGGTATCAAGATACTGATACACGTTCCTCTCGTCCCTTTCAGATCTCATCACAGACTTCGGAAAGAAGAGGACGAACAGAACATAGAGAAGAACGCGTGAAATCGAAAGACGACAAACACGCTCCAAAAACTAAAGCAAAACCTCAATTCTCCAAAAGAAAGTAGCAGGTCTAAAGATCAGACATGCCAAGAATACTGAGAACACAACTCAAGAACGGAGAATGGGCTCAGACAATGCTGGACAGTGCAGCAGAAGTCACAATAGTTCGCCAGAACCTGAAGGAACTTCTGGAGATAGTGGACTTGAATGAGTACATCACAGTTGAGACTGTAGACACCAGGGTTAGTACTCCACAAAAAGTTATATGACATAACACTCCGGATGGAGGAGACAAACCTAGACAGGTGAAAGCACTTTTTTGGGAAAGACTATCAAAGGGCTATAACATACTTCTAGCAGAAAAGGACTGGCCACCACAATTTGTCAGGGAGTACCCACATGGCGAGGACATAATTATGCCTGCCTTCTCCAACCATATACCAATGCATCTGAGATATACATATGCCAGGAAATGGGCAGTGGCCCAGGCCCCAGCATTATATAAAAATCATGGAGGATGGGATGAGGACTCACCTCACCATAAAATACATCTGAAACATGAACCAACTGCACAACGGCAGTACCAAATAAAGCAAGAAGCTAAAAAACAGGTCAGGGAGATCTTAGACCAACTTGAATATCAAGGGGTGATTGAAACATGCACCTCCTCAATGAACAATCCTTTGTTTCCTGTCTACAAACCAGACAATACATATCGTCTAGTTTTGGATTACAGACACTTAAACACTTGTTCTAAAACTTTTGCAGTGCAAAATGCACATAGCACAGCATTAATGAATAACATTGTGCGTAAAAAATATAAAACAACATTAGACATCTCAAATGGTTTCTTTTGTCAAAACATAGCACCTGAAAGCAGGTACTTAACAGCATTCTCCATAATGGGGACCCAGCGTCACTTTTGTCGACTCCCACAAGGGTTCAAGAACAGCCCAGGTTTATTCTCAGCGAGGAGTATCGGAGTTACTACAAATTTATGACAATGAGGCATTGTCCTATGTCGATGACATCTATCTGATAGACGATGACCTGGAAAAACACTTGAACAGGGTGAGCACCATTATACTGGGTTTCGCCTCTGAGGGCTACAAGTTCAACTTTAAAAAGTCCAGAATTGCCCATCTCAATGTCCTATTTCTAGGATATGAGCCTTCAAGTGAAGGCAAGAGCTTGGCAGCTAACTTTCTAGAGAAATGTGCGCTGCTCCAACCTCCAAAAACGCTAAAAAACTTACAATCCATCCTGGGTTTCCTAAATTTTGGAAGAACATACATTCTAAATTACGCAGAAAGGGTTAAACCTCTCTACGCATTAATGAAACCTGATTTCTCAATCAAAAATTGGACAAACGAACACACAGAAATCTTGCGTTCACTCCAGGCTAACATGTTAGCAACAAATCACTTACAAACACGCGTAAGTCAACGCAATTTGGTGATCCGAATAATTTCGGGTCAATGTGGATTCACATACTTAACCTTCAATGAGGGTGAGAAAATACCAATCGCATTCAAATCCCATTTGTACACACAAGCGGAAATGCGCTTCAGTTCAACTGAAATTTTTTTAACAGCAGTTCAAACCGCTGTAGCAAAAGAAAGAGCCTTAGCCCAAGGGAAACGCATTATTGTCGTAACCCTGGTACCAGCTTTAGAAGCGGTCACAAAAGCAAGCATTCCAAATGCTAAAGCATTACATCCAAGATGGATACAATGGGTTAATTCTCTTGCTGCAACAGATGTTGAATATGTTTTTGATCCAGATTTAAAAACACAAGCATTCCTGCAATACGAACATGAATGTCCTCTGCCTACTGAAATTCTGCCTCTCGATCAGTACGAATTCATAATTTACACTGATGGATCCGCACAACCCACAACAGGGAGTAAGCAAGCTTACAGTGCAGCGTGTGCAATCGTTAAAGGTCGCATGCGAAATGGCATCTTCAGACCTATGGTCAAAAAAACTCAGCATCTAGGAGATTGTACAGCTCAGCGAGCTGAACTACAAGCATTCAAACTGGCACTTGAAAGTACAGATCGAGAATTCCCCACACTGATAGTGTGCGATTCCTTTTACTGTGTTCAGTCGTATAATGACTATATACAAAACTGGCTTGAAAATTGTTTCAAAGATGCGAAAGGTGGCACAATAAAGCATAAAATGCTTTGGGAACAAGTAGTTCAGTTGAAAAACGAACTACCAAAGGCTCACGTGATCCACACACTGAGTCATCAACGTGATGGCGTTCACGTTGCAGGAATTCATTGGCTGACGAAGCCGCAAAGGGGGCTGTTCAGACGGCTTCCGTAGCTGCGATCACTCGTTCAAAAACAAAAATAGACGGTGAGATAATGTTGGCTGTCAATGCTTCAAGCAAAGGCAGCGGTGCAGAGTTACCAAAAAAGTTTCCACTCAAGTACTCTTATGTAATTGATGCGAACAAAGTTCCTTTTGCTCGAATCCCTGGAGTGGGGGATAGGGTAATTCCAAACAAGGAACGTAGATTAGGACTAATCCTAGCAGCACATGAAGGGATAGCTTCTGCCCATGCAGGTGTTTCAGCGACAGTATCTTTACTCAAGCAAAGATATTGGTGGCCTGGCATTCGGAAACAAACTAAAAACTATGTTTTAGAATGTGATATTTGCCAACAGACGAAAGTCTCAACAGTGAAACGTCCTGCGCAGACACCCTTGTTAATTTCAGACAAACCATTAGCTTGTGTTTACCTGGACCACTGCGGTCCCTTGCAAAGGGACGGTAACTATAAATATATCATGGTTGCAGTGGATTCATGCTCTAGGTTCCTATGGTTATGGCCTCAGCGCTCGGCTGACGCTCGAACTGTTATAAAAGATTTGCGAGTCTTTATCGGCATATACGCAATAGGCACGCTACATTCTGACCAGGGTCTTGCGTTTAGCTCTAGGAGCTACAAAGAAGCCATGGCCAGCCTGGGCGTTGCATTGCGGTACTCCTCTCCATTCCATCCTGAGGGAAATTCTGTTGTGGAAAGGAAAAACCGGGACATAAAGCAGTCTATAACAGCTAGGGTATTAGGTTCGGGTGATGGGTGGGTCAAACACCTTAGTGGGGTTCAACGCTCATTGAATAATCTGCCAAGAAGTTCTCTAGGGGGGGGTCACTCCATATGAGGTCCTATTTGGGACAAGAATGTGGGTACCAGACCTTGAACACGTAGGCACAGTGGTGGAAAATAAACCCTTTGATATCAAAGATCGTTTGGCTGTTTTACAGGAACTAAACAAGTTAAGAACTAAACAAAGCAACGTATTCCTACAGCCAACCACCACTGGGGATCAACCGGCTGTCCCAGCAAGGCCTGTCTGGATTCCAAAAGTTGGGGATCTAGTCAGAGAAAAGATTGCGGACAAGAAGGAATTTGGACCTTCTTACAGACAACCAGTACCTGTCCTAGCAGTTCAAGGAACAAGAACAGTACTTCTGCCGCCCCTTGCTGGAAGAAAGGAGAAAAGATTTGTGTCCATCGACCTCATCAAACCACAGTATGTGGCCAATACTAAATAGTTGGCCTCGTGGACTCCGACCTAGTAGCAGACGCACTCCTCTCGCTACTATCCAAGAGGTTCAGACTGAAAGACTGATAACAATCGAGAATTCAGCTGTAACAGATGGAGGACTAAGCAACAACGCTATGGAACTCATCCCTCTTGATAACCAAGTAACAGTTCGTCCAAATACACCTGTCTACACCAACGTGGCAAGTGATGAACTGGTTCCAGTGATTTCTACAAATCCTGATGCAATTCCAACAATTGACAGAACTGCTTCTGGCTATTTCATTAACTTTGATACGTTCTCAGAAGATCCGAGTGAACCTGAAACAACGCCAGCATCATTCAAATTCAAGCAGCAAGTACAAAACTTTCTTCACTTTCTGAAAAAGACTTATTTGGTTTCTCCATGGATTGAACTCTGGATTATATCTGGACTTGTTTTCCTGCTCTGGCTAGCTTTGGTTACAACTGTGAGCGTGCTTATAAGTGGCAGATACATCCATGTGACTACTGAAAGGAAAGGCGTGAACGTACTTTTGAAACCTCATAAATCTTCCAATCGTGAAGCAAGAGACTTGTCATCAGTGAACATCACAGCTGTTCCTATACAGGATGGTATAGTGTGGGACAAAACAGATTTTGAAATCTTCGGTCCGACGGAACAATTGAACATTCCACATTTGTTTAAAATTTCACTAAGTGATCTAATTACGTCCAGTACCTATTCGGATGATTGGGACTTTGAGACTGTCAATGATATAATGTTTGACCTAGAAAAATCTGCTGCATTTTCTAAACATGAATATTTAGAGGGTTCATCAGACTATGAACAAATGTATTGTTTTAACCACTATGGTCATCATTATTTGCATAAATCTGCATATCCAAGAAATGTGTTTATGTTTAACCAATGGGAACATTGTCCTACACCACCTAAAGGTAGTTCAAAAACATTTGCAAGTAAATTTCCATATTTTTCAGGATACAATACATCTGAACCAGAAATGTTTTACTATAAAAATGTTAACAAGACAGGGCTGAAAATTATGTTTACAAATACAAAACAGATTTACTCTGCGTTATTTAATGCCCAACTGTCTAGACAGGGTTTCGACTTTTGGAAAGACACAATAGACACCAAAACGGTCTGGGGTACTAAAGAATGGCAAGTGCAGGGGATAGAAGCTTTATTTAGAGCCTGCATCATCCCTGAACAAATAATGTTTTTGAATGAAACCATCCAACAAACGTCTTGTCTTGGATTAGCCAAGATCAAAGAGATGAACACACCTTCTGTACCAACACCTGCCAGTGATAATAATACAAAGGCAGTGGTGACATTTGACAATATACTACAACTCAACAGATCTAATCCTGATTGGAAAAAATGGTTGATCTGGCCCACAGACACGAATAACTGTCAGGAAAGATTCCTGAATAAAACTCAGGGCTTTACTGTTAATAGGCCAGACCCAAGATACGTCCAAAGACAACATCCGGGGGTAGTAACAAAATACAGTGTAGGAAAGCTATGCCTCGATTGGCTGCATAAGTCTACACTACAGGATGTGAAACAACACTTAACCTTACTTAAAAAGGACGCAGACCTTAGGGAATTCTTGCTTGGACCAAGAAAACCACGTCAAAAACGTTTCATATATGCCGGCATTTATGCTGCTTATAATGAAGCATGGAAAGTATCACAGATGGAGGCTGCAGAACGAATACGTGAACTTGATCGTATTAATTTAGAGAAAACACTCTCTGTGGTCGACAATGGGTTAACAACTTTGTCCTCCAGGATATATTCATTGGATGGCATTGTATCCTCTGCTATCGACATACTAGAACAAGATTTGGCGATGTTACAGCAAGGCCAGTCTCAATTACGTTCTATTATGTTATTAAGCTGGACGCTGCAATCTTTGCGAGCGGGCTATGTGCCTTGGCGTTTCATCAACACATCGGCTCTGTTTGCAGAATACAATCTAACTGATAAACAGATCGAACTGGCACAAAGAGGAGCAAAGTATACAGTGCTGAGCATTGAAAAACTGGAAAAGTTACCATTCACAGTGGCAGAAAAACCAGCTACAGAATGGCTTATTCATGGCAAAATAACATTACCTGTGACTACTTTTCAGTTTCAGTATTGCCTCAGACAAATGCAAGCAGGCAAATATGAAAGGTTGGGTAAGGAGTACATTAAGACATCTTGGGATTTACCGTATACATATAGATGTTGGAGTGGGGATCGTGAAGTGTTTTTGAGCGGTACAAACTGTAAACTTGCACTAAGCGGTTCGCTTATATGTCAGGACATTTCTTTACACGGGGCTTGTAATGGTTCTGTGGCAAATTTGTCTTGCCATCAGCAGGGTACACCAGCTGCTGTGATTAATCCAACGTTTGGACAACTTTCTAATGGGAGTTACCTCATGTTGAATGATCAGAGTTGCTGTGGCATGCTGCCAGGCATCCCATATCTAGTAACGGTCAACTCCAGGGTCACTTGCTGTATGCAAGTATTGTTTGCCCCAATAGACACAGTCAGGGAGTCGCCTCTATGGCCTTCGCTGAACGTCTCTTTTATAAGATTTGATACTTTGAGCAGAATGAAAGCCATGCTTTTACAGCAAAAAGTGCCTTTGACCTCGGCCAAAGAAACCTATGATCTACAAGTAGCAAGGACTTCGGCTGAGATACAGACTTTAATACGTACAAACTGCCCTATACATTTCGTAGAAATGATAACACGTATCTTCAACATGTCTGATACAAGTGGAATTATACATGTATTTAAGAGCATCTGTACCGGTCTGTTAGCACCTTTCCAGGCAATACTCGAATCATCCCGAACTTTGCACATTCGGTGTTTGGTGGCATACCATTAATTCTAGCACTTGTTGCCGGAATTCTATTTCTCTTCCTGCTATTGCGCTATGGCCAGCCTATTCGCAGACATCACTCCGAGCGAAATGGAGAAAGCTCTCCTTGAACGAAAGTGCCGTGAGCGAATAGTACAGCTATTGGGCATGACTCGTCTACGGGACCTTAATACAACTTGGTTCCTGTCATTCAGACCAATCTGGCAAGATTGCATCTTACCTGTTCTACGATGCCTGCTATGCGGTGAAGAATGCATGTTGGACACCTGTCTAACATTTCCATCAGCTACGCCAACGGATGTCGATACTCTGCTGGTCCCGATAACGGCCCATGCTCTGTGTTGTCCCCAGAGGCTACCAATCCTGATGTCAGCATTCATTGAGATCTCACAGACGCTTCCGGCTGCTGCTGAGGTACGAGAAAGATCTACAGGCACACAGGTAACAACGGACGCGAACTTTGCTGCGGCACCCTATGCTGGAAGCGAAGCTTCACATCTCTGTGCAATTAGTCTACTACACGAGGTGTTCCAACTGACACCAACTACAGTGGACGATATTTTGTCTATAGAAGTAGATGATCTCATGTTTACACCAGACCCGTAAACTGACTCTGATTCAGCATGCAGTGTTCCAGAGATGCAGTAACAATTTGGCCTTCATTTTTCAAAACAACTTGGAACTCTACCAAAATTGAACTTTTTCCCATTTTTCGAACAAAAATGGCACTACAATCTGCTTAAAGTAGAACTAGCCTTATAATAATACAGACTTCAAGGTACTTCCACGGACACTTAGTCATCTTGTGTGTCTAAAACAGTTAATTAATTTTCATGACATGAAATGATTTTGATTTTTAAGAAACTTATCGATCCTTTTTTTGTCACATGTAAATATTACTGCTTCTTTCATTCATATAGCTTTTTATTTTAAATATATGCCTGAAATGAAAAGCAATGCTTCAAATGTACAGTACCTTTTGCATTTTTTATTATGTTTTTTAAATGCTTTTAAGAAATATTTTTTTAAAATATGCAGTACTCCATTTAATGTTTAGCATTTTAAATGTTTAGCATTTTAGTATTATTATCGTACACACGAAAGTGGAGTGGGTGTTGTATTCCTCTTAGGGTGTCCATAAACGGGCTTTCCAGTATCATGTCCTTATATAGGCACAATTCGCCCTGCCCTTATATAGGCATAAAATCCCAGCCCTTATTTAGGCATTAAACCGTGCACTCCAAATACAGGCATGGTCTCTGACATCCGTCCACCCTAACGTCTCAACGAGTTCTTGAAGAACAGACCCTTAGGCTGCGGGAGTTTCCCTAGTCCAGGACTATTGATTTCTTCAAGGACTCATATATTATGCATGAACCATTATTCCTTAGGGGTTCATTCATGACGTCTTTCGCTGTCTGACCCACGTCAATACTAACATTCTTAGGTGCTTCTCAGGTATAAATATACCTTCCCTAGCCCCTGTAAATCAGAGGAGACCTCGACTTCAGAGGAGCCCGTTTCCCGGCCTGACGCACTGAGAAGACGCTGTCATCCCTGCACGCAGAGAGTCCAGCTTCCAGTGATCTGACTTCCCTTGCGGGGTGTTGGAGTTCGAATCTGGCAAAGAGATTCCTACCTCTCTCATTCTTCAGGTATGGAGCAGACTAGACCCTAGAGGGACTCTTGGCATACTAGGCATACTGGGGTTAGCATACTCTTAGTATACTATAGTAAGGAATACTTCACCTACTTCATACCTCGTCCTATACCTAGGTTAGGTTTGGTACATTGGGGTAGAACTAGATTAGAAACGCATCGTATGAGTACTCGCATTTTTAGTCTGTGTTATTTATGTAACAGCATATGTACTAAAAGATAATGCTCTCGCAGTATTATTTATTTCTACTGCTCACACTGTACATTATTTATCTCGCATACTGTCTTGTGATCGTAACAGCACATTTTACTTACACCAAAAACAAGACTGTTCAATAAATCTTTTATTGAAACGCCCGTCTATTTCTTTCTGTGTAACTTGGAGAAATCTTGGTTGGTGTTGTTACTCTTGGGCATGGTTTGTCTGCAGTTGTGCTGTGCTTAATTGTGCATGTGTGCCATTGTGCCCATCTCCCCCCGTCCCCCCAGTCCCTGGTCGTTCCTCTCCCTGTTGCTGTTGTGTCTGTTGATTTTGAGCAGTTTCCAGGCCCCGACTCCTGCCACCATCTCCAGACTGATGTGGTGGACACGATTTCGTCCATGTCATCCAGCTCCTGCTGTGGCGCTGGACTCCCACCTCTGGTGTGCATTGCAGCCTTCTGGTTGTTGGAGTGTTTCTGCTTGCTTTAGCGTTTCGCATCATTCCAGCTGTTCTGGTTGTCTAATTCCCTGTTCCTCCGGCTTTGACTATCACCTTTTTCTGATTTGTTTCCATAAGGGGGGGGCTCTCTATCTCTATCTTCCTACTGGCATGCACGACTGAGCTGAGTGAAATAGTTATCTATTGTTTCCACGACTCTGGGACACGTTCTGATTCTAAAGGGAAACACAGTGGTCATGTTTTGCGGCTGCCAGAAACTTCTCCCTTCTTGTTGTCAAGGAGTTTCTAGTGGCCTCTGAGCTAGCTGGCACAAGTAATTAAGTTTAATATACTCGATAGGGACATACTGACCTTAGTCCTATGTCAAACCTATAGGATATATTATTCCAATGCGCAGAGCCTATTAGGGAAATAGGAGCTACACTACAATGGAAATGCATTGCTCGTTGGTAAGTACCAAATGAACACATCACACACCTCCACTCCACAGTCATGCAACTCACGACACTTGCAATGGGCATGCAGCAAAACTACATGCAACATGCCACACAACATGCCAACCGACCAGACACGACAACACGACTCCATTGGGAACCTGGGTTGCCATGCACACAACCCAGCCACGGCATGGCACCACAGCCACACAATAGCAGAATGTGAGGAGAGGCTTGGAGCAGGCATGTGCGAGAGCGGCAAGTGACTAATGAATGAGAACCTACCCAATGCCAAGTGTGGCGTGGATGTGCCAGACAGACTTCAGTGTGCAAACCACAGAAATGGCCATGTGGACATTAACTGTTGGCGCATGGAGTGTAGTGGCCAGTGGACGCTACCATGTCACCACAGGCTGTGGGGCAGAACGTGGAAATGTCGCTTGTTACGTCCCCCCCTGTAGGCGCGGGCGGAGTGGGTTGGCCCTGCGTACGCCAGGCCTGCGTAGGGGTGTGAATAAAAACCCCATCGCACTGGGCGTGGTTCTCTTTCGGAATGGCCAACGTGTCTGCCAGGGCGGCGCGTCTCAGCCCGCCACGAGGCCGACGCCGTGAGCGGCGGGGCCTGCGACCCCTGTGCGCCTGCTGCACCCCAGGCCGCTGGTCCCCAGACCCGTCTTGCCTGCCCCAGCGCACCAAAGAGGCACCGCTCACCTGCCGACACTGGCGTGTGTCAAAGAGGGCCCACCACGTGCCGGTGCAAGCTCAAAGCCCCAGTCCCTCGACCTTTGCAGCCTCCGCAGACCATCGCTGGCCTCCACGACGCTGGCCCACAGTACTCCTTTTTCGTTGACATACCCCACCTGCGTACTCTTCGGCCCAGTTGTTGGCACATGTTGTACTGAGTCTTGAGTTTTGAATGGCAGTGACCAAAAGTCTGTGGCAGCGTCCACATCACTATACTCCCTCCGATCAGTGAAGCCAAAGTCTGCATCGCAAGCACACGACACGTGGTGCCACTAACCCTGCTCAACGCATGCCGGCGACACGTGGTGCCACTAACCCTGTTCAAAGCAAGCCGGCGACACGTGGTGCCACTAACCCTGTTCAATGGCACGCAAGCCGGTGACACGTGGTGCCACTGAACCTGAACTACGCAGGCCGGTGGGACCATTCAACGTAAGCTGTCAACACTTGGATGAGGGCCCCTGCTGACCGCTGCCTCAGGCCTACACTGCGGTCCAGTAGGTCCCACATGTGGAACTGTGTCTTGAGTAATTTATGGAGGAGTTCACACCATTGGACACGCCTCATCGCAGGCGGCATCCCCTATCAGCACCGGTGCCACTAACTGTGCGCAATGAGTCATGGGCACTCTCTGGTTGAACTTTGGTGGCGTCTGAGTCCATGGCCTGGGGGTTGTCTGCATCATCATCTGGCTGGGACGGACTTGGTGTTCGACATGTGTATGTTCCATTCATCTCCACCTTAGTGACTGTTTCAGCGTGGTTCTGCCCTCTGCATCATGCCCTAGGGGTACACCTTCCACTGTCCACCGAGACACTCCGCGACAACCCCCTTTGACATCTACGAGAACCTGCTCTGCTCTCGTGACCCTGCCCCAGTGCACCGCAAGTCAGCGGCCCGTGGCGGTGGGCCCGTGCAGGACGCTGTGCATCTGGGGCCACTTACTCTGTGCAGCTCAAGTCATGGAGCCTTTATGGTTGAATGGTTATGTCTTTTACGATGTACACTGTTGTCGTTTCTTGACTGCACCAGGCACTCCATGACGGCTGGTGTACACACACCCCACACACATCCAACACAGGTGTCACTCAACATGTGAGCCTGCTAATAAAAGTGGCCGGGCGCACGTGCCCATAGCCATTCACACCATCTAAGCAAGTGTGTCCGTGTGGTCATTATGTCAGCATGATGGGCCCGAGCCCTGCAACATCACAGTGTGCTGTGTTCAGCAGACGATACCATGTCACCTCAGCAGTGGCTAAGACCTTGGACATGTAGCTTCATCCACCCCCCCCTGCATGCACAAGCGGCGTGTGCTGGCCCTGCGTACGTCAGGTCAGCGCCGGGGTGTGCTGATTTGGCAGGGGGCTCAGGGCGTGGCTCTGGTCTGGCCTTGAGCAGGAAGTGTGGTAAGCGTGTCTCTGTGTTGAAGTGTTGTCACCACCAGGGCCACAGTCATCGATGTTGCAATGTAGCATGCACCCGGAGGGCGGGCCCGCACGTACGGGGAAATGTAGGAGCGCAAGACCGCTCGGGGTCTTGGCTCATACATGCCAAGTGTTGTGTGTATAAGTCCTGCGGCTGCATGAGTCAGATGCCTAGCCTCAATCGCAGCACGATCACAGCCAGCCATGGACTGTACATCTGTGTCCGCCCTGTCCAGACCATTGGCCTACACTCACGTGGCCGCACACCCTCAACGGCCAGCATCACGGTGTTGTTGGCATGCTGCTGGACATGCGCAGACAGGCATGACAATGATGTGCCGTAGGAGTGCACGTGATGCAACCATGCAGCGCACACAAGTGTGAAGGCTCGGTGGAGGGAGGAGCAGCTGTGAGGCAACGTAACACACAGTGAGGCCGCTCATGTGCCAGGTGCTCGGCATATCATCCATGATTCCCTGGGTCGCAGACATCTCACCCCACCCACGACAGGCCTCTGCAGATCTCCTGTATGCAAGCAGATGGTAAACTGACTGTGGGGATGAAAGGTCCTTTGTCTGGACTATCAGGCGGAAGCACATCTGCAGCTCCGAGCTGGGACTTGCATGTGCCCAGCACCCTCTGACAGATACGATATCATTTGCGGACGACTCCCACAATATGCACTGCCCAACGTGAGACCAACTTGTACACATCCCCACACAGAAGTCCTTGGTCGTAGTTAGCGTGCGTGAAATGGCCTTCACATGTACTCCCACCCCATCCCAGGCCTGCACCCATTGCACACAGACACTGCTCATTGATCCGAGCTGTGGCATTTCATTCACAGGACTGGCGCAGGTCAGCACAGTGCCGCTTCAAGCAGAGCCACTGACGCAATGGCAGACTATCCCGGACACATGCACAACCCCAGTCACATGGACCGGTACCGTGCACGTCTGCTGCATGTACTGGCCTGGGGGCACTGCCATTGGCAGTGCTGCGGATCAGTTACTGGCTAAGCTTCCGCCTTGCCAACATCACCTGCATTCAGCCTGTGTTGCATTGTCGCTCGTGCATATTCGAGTGGACCATGGATATCTGCCTCTCCAACGTAACGGTAGCTGAACTGCATTTCGACGTGTGTGTGCGCCCCCTGTTGGCCCACGACCAGGAATGTCACCATGATGCCCATTTATGGCATGCCTTGATGATTGGCATGCATGCTGGCAACTGGACCTGGGAGATTGCACGACTCGTCGTGTGCAGTGACCACATTGAGCCACTCCCCTATTGGGCTTTAGTGCCAATTGGGGCCAGGGGTTGGAGTCAGCACATCTGTCCGGGACAGCTGATGGGTTACGTCGCCGACATGTTAGATGTAGTCGACAACGAGCTCATATTGGAAATGTTGGCCTACGCTGCTGCACTCGCGTTCATGGACGAGTGACAGCAGCCACAACTGAATGTGACCCATTGCACGTGTCCCGACGCCTGGTTGCATGTTGGGGATCTGGTCACATGTCCCAAGACGATAGTGGACATTGCTGCATTGGTCTTACTCCGGATACATGCGCGGACAACCAACGCGGGTTGGCACTCACTTGTGTGGGTGATGGACTCCCCCGGGGTGGACATGGGCGCTTTCCAACGTTCCTCATTCAGACATGCTGCTGCATTGGTCTGCATGTTGTGGCACTTCTCTAGGCCGTACTGACACGCAATTGTTGATGAAGTTTCCGCACCTTCACTTGTCTCCAACTGTGACGAGTGTTGATTTGTATGCCAATGTGTGTGTCACGGACTATCTGGGTCCCTGCCATACATGCATTGCTACACCATCAGGGCTGTGAGTTTGTACTTGTGCATTATCATGTCCCTGTTTCGTGCTTTGCCAGATGCGTATGGCCATTTACCGACCACAAGCGGGTGCACTTGTGTCCTGTGTTCGGTTGTGCAAATGTTGCTGTTTGTACCACATTGTGTTCGATGTTGCGGTGCTCTGCTTCCTATGTGTGTGTGCTGCATTGTGTGTGAGATGGCCCTTCAGCTCTGATTTGGCTCACCCTTCTCCCTTTCAGGCAGTATGGTTTTCACTTCTGTGCTTGTTCAGTGGTGTGATATTGCTGACTCGTGTGACTTGTGCTCTTGGTTGGTGTTGTTACTCTTGGGCATGGTTTGTCTGCAGTTGTGCTGTGCTTAATTGTGCATGTGTGCCATTGTGCCCATCTCCCCCCGTCCCCCCAGTCCCTGGTCGTTCCTCTCCCTGTTGCTGTTGTGTCTGTTGATTTTGAGCAGTTTCCAGGCCCCGACTCCTGCCACCATCTCCAGACTGATGTGGTGGACACGATTTCGTCCATGTCATCCAGCTCCTGCTGTGGCGCTGGACTCCCACCTCTGGTGTGCATTGCAGCCTTCTGGTTGTTGGAGTGTTTCTGCTTGCTTTAGCGTTTCGCATCATTCCAGCTGTTCTGGTTGTCTAATTCCCTGTTCCTCCGGCTTTGACTATCACCTTTTTCTGATTTGTTTCCATAAGGGGGGGGCTCTCTATCTCTATCTTCCTACTGGCATGTTCGTTAATTAAGCCTGGAGCAGAGGCTTCTTGCCTCCGTCTCCCGACATCTTAAACTGAACGGTATTTCAATTGGAGCGGGGACTTCCCGTCTCCACCTCCACATCGGCTTAGAAAATCTGCGACATATCTGAAAAGCAGAGTCGGAGCGGAGGCTACCCGCCTCCATCCCAAGACTCATCACGGTGTTTCTCTCAGCTTTTTAAGGCTCAGGAAAACACCTGCTACACGGGATCGGCATCTTTTAAAAGACCGATCCTGTGCCGAAGAAGCAACGCCCAACGTAGCGGCTGTCCCTGCTACCATGGCAACCCCGCGACAAGTGCAGAAGCTCTAATCAGGCTGCGCAGCGTTGCCATGGCAGCGGGAAAGTGAATGAGACACATCCGTGAGCCGGATTAGAAAAAGACCAGTTTACGGAGAAATCCCAAATTTAAAGGAGAAATTTCTATTTTAAAGGCGACTCACCCTTCATTGACTATGCAGTGAGTCACCCAACTCACACTCTGCCTATTAAGCGTCGGTAAACCCTCTAGGGCAGTGGTTGCCGGATCAGCTAATAAAGTTTTTAAAAAAAAGAGAGTAAGTTAAGTATCAAAGGTCACAGGGACCATTAAAATAAAAATGGGACACTGACACAAGAGGCCCAAGGAAAAGCCCTTGGCAGCCGCCGTCGGCCATTTTATTAAATTGGGCTAAAACACTATAATAAATAGAGTGGCCATTTTATTAAATAGGGCAGTTTAATTGATTTTTGACAGTTGCAATCTGACTAACTGTTAGGACAGCTGCTTCTCATCATCAGAGCCTTACTTTCTCTATACACTCAATACTATGTCTATTGAACCTTCAACAAGCTCTATGGAGGACAAACTGGAAGGACCCATTAACAAGGCCCTAGATAAGGTAATAGGGTCACTAGATGATACTATTAACAGGAAACTATCCAAGAAAGGTTGGCCAGTTCCTGGACACCCCGAAGGGACCACGGAGGTGGATAAAACTCAAAGGTTTGCACTATGGTGCAAGGGTGCCTGTGTTGACGTTAGGCAGCTAAAAAAAATATGCCCCTTAGTCAGGACTCAGGAGATGCCTAATTGTAGTTATGTCATGAAGTGCCAGTTTGCTTGTGTGAGGTACTAGAGTTAAAGTGTTGCTAGTTGTGAACACAAGAGGTTTCACAGAAGGGGATTGGTTTGGCAGAAAATGGTCAAATGAGAGTTCATTCATTAGCGTCATGTTAAGTTTGCTTTTGTTCCTTGCTTTTGTTGGCTGTTTGATGCTTTTCACTAGTTGATACATATGCCTCTGCAATTGTGCAGTTGTTTAGTCTATGCTTTTCCAGAATAAATATTGATTTACCTCATTTGCCATATAATGTGCTCCATGATTTTCAGATTTTAACATAAATAATATCATATCTCAAAAGGATCCACATTTATTTAAAAGGGTGCAGACAGGTTGTAACTCAATAATACACTTCTGAACACTTTGTCAAAGTTACCCCGTTGACCGTTTATTTGTGAATTGTAATCTTCAAGTATAAAAGAGGTGACAATTTCGACCCAATAGAGTTAAATGTCTCACCAAAGATTTGAGAAAGGGCTTTCATCTTCAGTAGGCAACAGGGTAGAAATAATTGTTATTTCTTTGTCATTCTGTGTTGCTGTGCATTCATATAAATTCATGTTTTCATCACAGATATGGTTCTCAAGCCAGCATTTATTTCAGGAAGGCCCACAATGCTTTGAATAATCTCAAACCTCCCAATAAGCACATGCACATTCAGATGGAACAGTCAACTTGAGCATAGGGCTGCTGAGAGGAGAGAGATAATATCTGTGGATATTTGTTTACCACACTACCTTAGGGAAATCATGGAATAGTTTTTGTCCTGCTGTTCTCATCACACTGTTCTTTTCATTGCTGGGGATCAGACGCTGAATTCTTGGAAGCAAGAAGCTTCCATGCTGATTTGCTTCACGATTAAGAGAAAAATGAATCTCTGCTCCCCATCCTGGAAAGCATTCTGCTAAATAATTGTGGGCCCGATTCCCAAAAGTAATCTGAGACAAAATCCTAACTTTACGACTTTCGGTATTCACAGAATGCATCTAGGAGTAGTAAGTTAGGAATTCTAACTTTACTACTTCTAAATGCCCTTTGTGAATACCGAAAGTCGTAAAGTTAGAATTTTGTCTCAGTTAAACTTAAGTTTTGGTCTTAAGTTTACCAAAACGTAAGTTTAACTGAGACAAAATCCTAACTTTGCGATTTTGGTATTCACAAAGGGCATTCAGGAGTAGTAAAGTTAGGATTCCTAACTTTACTACTCCTAGATGCACTCTGTGAATACTGAAAGTCGTAGTTAGGATTTTGTCTCAGATTACTTTTGTGAATCGGGCCCTGTATTATTTGGCTTCTCATTGGTTGTAGAGCTAATAGGGCTGCTTTGTTGTATTAATTGGTTTTCTGGAGTGTGAAGAGTGGTGATTAAGGAGTGAGTTCTCAAGGTGGAGCACAGTGGTCCCTGGCCAAGACATCCCCATGTGTGTCAAGGGGGCTGAGGGCATTGCCCTGTGGTGCTTCTTCTCGGATCGACCACCTAAACCAGGGCAGAAATCTGAACAATATAATTGAAGGTGAGAAAGAGAGGTGGTGAGAGACTCCGCCACAGTTCTCTTCATGTCAAAACAATTCACTGTAAATTCCAGAAAATGCTGAATTTGTATTTTGGGTACACTGGCTGCCATTTTGAAAGCCATGAGCCTGTTTAGTAGTATACTTCAGCATATATTTTAAGCCTATCTTCCAGTGGTGTGGCGATGTTAAAGTCAATGAAAACAAATCAAAACATTGAACAACAAGAAAACAAAATATATAAACTGCAGATAGTGACATTCAATATTAAACAGTATAGGAAAGTGGTGCACTAGTTGGGGTGGATGCACCAGAAGTAACAAGACCACAAACCTGATAGCCTAAACAAAAAACGAAATAAACCTGGGCTCGACCTCCTGGTAAGTATGGCAGCCAGGTTAAACTTAAAGAAAAGTGTGCAAAAGTATTTAGCAGAAGTGAATCCATTAAAAACCCAATACAAAAAAAATCCAACAGCCATTTTTCCACCAATTAAATAAACTTTAATGAGAAGAATGAAGCCAACATTTTTAAAAGTTTACTCAAGGGAACCAGAGATAGTAATTATTCAACTTTTTAACTACATAAGTGCCAAGAAACAGCATCTATGGGTGTGGATGTACTGGACCCAGGCACAAGTTGAAGCTGACCGTGATGCACAGAGGTCAGTTACACTTAGGGCATTTACAAGCCTCTTGCACCGCCGGTGCATCACTTTTAATATGGGAAAAAGTGACATACCGGTGGTGCAAAGGACTTGGAAATAAGCCCCTTAGTGAGTTGGCCCGGTCAATGAGTTTAGCTTAGGGCTTAGTCTTTGTTATGGAAGTCGAAATCCACAAGCGAGGTAAAGTTGAAGGTTGCATCCAACCAAGTCCTCATAAAGTCAGATACTTGTTGAACGCAGTCTCCCTGAAGCCGTTAGTTTTGGTGAGAAAAGTTCTAAGTGGGAAAATTAAAAATTCATGCCCACCGCAGTCCTCTCAATGGCTGGATACTTTTTGCACCTTCGCCTGTTGAAGATTTATACATTGATTGTTTTTTCATTTGGTTCTTGAAAACCTCAAGCGGGACAAACTTGGAAGCCGTATCGAGGCAGGTCACACCAAAGCTGGATACTGTTGCCGCAGGGGTCCATTGAAGTTTTCTTGTGTACCGCAAAGAGCTCCTAGAGCTTTTCCTGGCCAATCCATGAAACGCCCTCTTGCAGCTTGTGCTATCCCTGTAGCCAGCCACACAGGAGGTCAGACAATTGGCATTTGGAGTCCAATTCTTAGTCCTGGATACAAGTGGGAACAGGTCCAGCCCTTCTGGTCTCCACGTAGGTCACAAACAGCAGGCTTCTTCCTCTTTTGATCTTACATGGGGCCAGATGCGATTTGACTAGTTTAGGGTGAGGTAGCACTTTTGTAGAATTCAGTAGCCAGTGGTTAGGTGTAGACATTCCCTAACCAGCAGGTACAAGTTTCTCTAGGGTAACCCTTCCCTCTTTTTTTCAACATATGTTGTCTACCTGACTGCAGGCTATCCCACAGTGCGCTATTCAAAATGAAACCCAACATGGCAGAAACCTGCCACTGGAGGAGGCCGGTAGGCCACCCTGGGGTTTGACTAGAAACATAAGCAGTCCCCTCCTACTCACCCACTCCAAACTCCAAACCTCCCACTGGGAGTGAAACCAGGATGGCTAGAGTGTACCCAGGGATCAAAAAGCTCCTCTTCCCCAGATCTCACTTTACACTTAGAAACAAATAGCCAAACCGTGCCCTGGTCTCTAAGGTTAATTCATTTCATGAACTCTTCCTGCTGCACTTCTTGAGATAAACTGAGTCACATATTTCACACCCAAAAGGCCCAAGCCATTATTCTCCTACGGGAACAGTTTTCAAGCCTCATCAGACATGAAAAACATATAGGGAGGGCAGACCAGGCAGGTTAACGATAATTAGTCCACTGCAGCTTAAGGCTGGAAAAGTATAACTTTCTAAAAGTAATTTTCCTGTAAATGTTTCAAAAGTCACCATTGAATTGGACTCTTAGTAAATATTAAAATCAGTGGTTGAATGAGCTCGGTGGCATGATTTAAGCCAAAATTACAGAAAGAGCATTTTATCAGTACTTTAAGTTTTCTCCTAGGAAAGTCCCAGCACCTAGTCACTGAAAATAGTTTTTGGAGGCTAGTCATTGTAGGAACATGCCAACCTTACATTTTTACATGTTCCACTTTTAAATACTAGGGGGCAGATTTACAAGCCCCTTGCGCCAACTTTACGCCGCAGTTGCGTCACTTCTGTGACGCAGCGGCGTCGTAAACAATGCGCCACGATGTGACATATTTACAACGTGACGCATCTAGGGAGATGCGTCACGTTTTAAAGCCCTGCGCTACATTATACCTGCGTCAGGTATAATGTATGCAGGGTGGGTGTTCCGTCGCAAGGAAGCCTCATAAAAGTGAGTCAGTGAAATCTACAAGATTTCACTGAGTGACTTTTACGACGCCACTGCGTCAAAATCTTGTGCCTGCTTGAAGCAGGCGTAAGGAGTGATGCAGCATGGTCAGAATAGGCATTCCTGACCATTGCTGGAGTTGCGTCGTGCTTATGACACGACTCCAGTAATGCATTGCCTTACCGACAGAAGATGCGTCACGCATCTGTCTGTCCTTGTGCCACTGTGCGCCGTACTGTAAATGCGGCGCATCCATGGTGGTGCAAGGTTAGTTTTCCGTCACGCAAATGAACTGGCGCATCTCTGAAAATATGCAGAGATGCGCCAGTTCTTGTAAATCTGCCCCTAGGTACCCAACCTTATGGGTGGCAAGGCCTACTGCAGGTGACTTACTTAATATTAAAAGGTATGTTTCACTCCTGTCAAATGACAGGCCTACCCTCTGGTTTAAAAGCTGCAGACAGGCCATATACGTAGGCCTGGAGCCACGTTTTCTTTGTCACCCTAGTAGCTGGCAAAATATATGCGCAATCCATAGGACCCATTTAACTTCCATATACTATAGCCTTAAATATGCTAAATAGATGTTAGACAATTCTGTCATGTTTTAGAATTCAGACCACATACACCCAAAGCTTAATTTGAACAGGTAGTTGCAGGTGGGGCCCTCGAGCTCCCAGTTTTTGGGACCTGCACTTATTTTTCATCATCAGACTTTGACCCAGAATAAGAGAAAGAAAAACAGAAAAGGGTTTAAAAAAGAAGGAGCTCAAAGATGGAAAACCAATGACACAGGGAGAAAGCAGGGAAGAGGAAGAATCTGCAAGAATGAGATAAAAGTTATAGGCTCAGATGTACAAACCTTCCTTTTTGCCTCTTTTAAATAGCGAGTCCATAGGAATCACTATTTAAGAAATGCAAAGAATAAATTCTCTAATAGCGATTCCTACAAAGTAAGAATCGCTATTAGGGAATCGTAAATAGGAAATGCCATTGCATTCCGGTCTATGGGCAAAATAGTAAATGGTTTGCATATCCTAAATTGCGATTTCCTAATAGGAAAGAGGAAATTTAAGAAATGGAAAGTCAAGGGTGCCTCTGGGCTTAAGGCCACCCAGGAGGTACCCCGAATTTCCCAATGCACGTGTAAGTGCACATATGCACTAGGGGCAAATGTGCGCTTCATGTCACATTAAAAAATGCATTTTTAAATGTTTTTTTTAATTTTTCACGTGGATACCATTGACTTCAAGTTGATGGTAATAGAAGTGCCTAAATGCCCGATTCGCATTTAGGAAATGCTACGTACATGTGCTTTAGGAATCGCCAATAGGTAATCCCTATTTGAATTCCTAAATCGCGGTCACAATTTGCGTTTTCTACCGGGTAGAAATCGCAAATTGCAACCGGTTTTGGCCCTTTGTACATCTCAAAAGGTCATTTAGCATTTCTTAACGGGCCGAAATAGCGATTCGGCCCTTTCAGAAATTTTAAATGGCTTCGTACATCTGCCACAGAGTTTTTGGTGAAGGAGAAAGAGACATGTGGTGGAATCAGGACAAGGCAACCTTTGCATTCAGCAAAGCTGACATTCTGCAGCAGCAGTGGCAGGCTTGTGACGAAAAGTTTGGCTCCAGGACTTACTTTTGTACAAATTACGCACTGCATACATTGGAGGGTGGACAGTGATTTCCCAGTGTGCAGAGTTCAAAAACTTGCAGTAATAGTCCACATGACCTGGGGTTTGCGGCAACCTGTTTGCCAGTGTTTTTACTAACTTTTGCTCCCACTGAGCCAGAAACAATGAGGGCCTCATTTATGAAAAGTGTCTCATTGCTGGGGGAAACCAGTGATGCTACACTTTTCAGTTCTCCCTCCTTGCGACACCATAGATGCGCCATATTTACTGTGCTGTGCTCCATGTCGCAAGGATTTACATATACGTCAGTGTTCCTGGCATGTCTGTAGGTGCAAAAGGGGCGCATTGCTGGGGTGTGTCTGAAAACAAACACAACTCCAGCAATGTGTCCTTTTACATGGAGCAAGCCCCATGTTAAAAGGCCAGCGTCAGTCTTGCGCCTTCTATGAGGCAGGCATAAGGATTTGACTTAGTGGCATCCTAGAAGTGGCATAATTAAATCTCATAGATTTCACTGCGTCACTTCTACGAGTCTTTTTTGCGAGGGAACGCCCACCCTGCATACATTATACCTGACGCAGGTATAATGTAGCGTAGGGGTTTACAAAGTGACGCATCTGCCTAGATGCATCACTTTGTAAATAGGGCGCAGTGTGGCGCATATTTTACTCAGCCTCAGCGTCACAAAAAGTGATGCAACAGGGGCGTTAAGGGCTCATAAATAAGGCCCTATATGTTTTTAAAAATAGTATGTATTAAGCAGCAGGTAATAGATTATATGGCAAGTGAAGCAATTCCATAATTATGGGAATCAACTGTGCCTCAGATTACATAATTCCAGTGTCCCTTGTATTTGCCTAGTTTTGCGTAGAGAACAAGGCAGTACACTTAACCATGTGCGCGAGGATTGGAGCGGTAACTGTTAAGCTCTGTGGAGTAGAGAAAACTGTATGGCTTTTTTTTCAAAACATATTTTTATTAGGTCAGCAGGCAGAGTTACCACATTTCTTACAGGATAATTGCAATATATACTGACCAGTATTGTAGCATCAAGTCTGATGACTTCCATTACAGTAGAGCAACATTTACAATGAAATAATACAAACATAGCGAGCTTGTAAACGCCAGCTCGCAACATTGCAACTTTTAGTGCTATGTACATACTAATGATCCATATATCATTCCCATTGAGCCAGTTCGCATATAACTTAGTCCATTGTGCCATCGTCTTCCCCCAGATTCTATTATCACAAATCCTCCACATCTGTAGTTCGTGGTGGGGTGGTTTCCAAAACAAGGCCTCTATAGTCTGCCCATCGTTTCCAAATTTTTGGGTGCCTCTGTGGGCAACCCCGTGCCTTAAATATAGGTTGTTCCTGGCCCATACACCAGTCAAGACCCACCTTGTAGGCTCCCAACCTGGGTGGAGCCTGGGCCTTCAATGCTTTGGCGATATCCCTTTTAACCAAGGTGAGGCCCAAGAACAATAAATGTCTTTTATATCGATTGCCGCCTATTCCCTCAGTGATATAAAGTAGGGTGAGCTTTGGCGATAGGGGTATATCTCACCCCAATACTTCAGACAGGCAAGTCGTGACTCCCCTCCAAAATATATTGAGTGCAGTGCAGTGCATTGCCAAATTGTGTGTGAATGTGCCCTCCACAGCGCAGACAGGTAGGGGAAGGTATCAGTCCCGCCCTCCACAGCCTGTGTCTGGTAAAATAAGCACGGTGCAAATACTTGAACTGGATAAGCCTTAAGCAAGAGGCTTTCGCAGCACCCCATTGGGATGCTAGCGCCTCCGTCCAGTCGTCGTTATAAAGGGGGCCAAGCTCTGTCTGCCATTTATCCTGGAGTGAGTCTAATGTGGTGGAGAGATACGTCACCAGGGATTGGTATATTTTTGTAATCTTGTGGTCTCACAAATCGCCCATAAATACCTTGGCTTCTATTGGATTAAACTCCGGCAGAGACTCCAAGTGCATAATATATGGAGACAGAGCGTGACAAAATTGCAAGTACTTATAGAATTGTGAGTGTGGCATATCAAATTCTTCCCTGACCTCCTGGAAGGATTTCAGGGTGGTGCCCCGCATAACAATTCCTAAAGTAGAGATGCCTATGGCATCCCAATCTCGAAACCCCGACAAGGTGAACATCTGAGGCAGAAGGCCACTCCGCAACAGGGGCGTCTCTCCCGTCAGCCGTCCCCACCATCCCATTCTGTGCAATGAGTCTTTCCATACCCCAATAACTACTCGTGTGGTAGGCGGGAGGCGTCGAAGTTCCCATGGTTTATGTAAGAGTACGTGAGGTAGTGTATCGCCCATCAGCCACTGTTCCACGTGGTATGCCACTTTTGATCGTCACTTCCCGACACTATTCTCCTCATTAACTCAACAGAGCCATCAAACCCAACCTCCCCTATCACCCCCATCCTGACAAATGTCGCAGAACCGAGCCAATTGCCCTGTCCTGCTGATCCACTCTACAACTCATGGACCTCCACCCTGACAAATGTCCCAGAACAGAGCCAATCGCCCTGCCCTGCCGACCCACTATACAACTCATGGACATCCACCATCACCCATTACAATCTCACTACCCCCATTATCACACTCGCCGACAAACACCCACTATCATGACATTCACTAATCCCACCAGGACCAGCAAACGCACAGCTAACAAACACCGCAAGGCTGATCTCGAGCCAGACAAATCGGACACAAACTGCAGTCTCTCCGCTACTGAACTCGCTATAGCCACTCCCCTCTTGACCTCAGTAGAACCGACTCTACCCTCGCAAACTACCCCCAACTCGAACACTGACCCTACTCCATCTGCCCAAACCATCCCCAGGTCCAAAGTCACTGACAATCCCTCGGACACTGACCTCCCTCATATCACTGCTCACTCTCCTTCCTCTGACTCAAGACCACATGCCCAAACCGTCTCCACCACCAATCTCACTGCCAATCCCCGGGACACTGACCCCCTCCTTAACATTGCTCACTCTCCTCCCTTTGACCCAAGACCCACAACACCTCCTCCTTACCTCAAGACTGGAAGCATCAATGACCCAACTCCTCACCCTCAATCTATCCCCACGCCTAACCCCAATGATACCGTTCAATCCCAGAACCCAGTACTCTCTCCTTCTACAGACACTAGTCATAAACTGCTCCCTCCGAAGGCTAGAAACTCTTTTAACTCACTTACCCAACAACTGACCAGAATGGAGCAGAAAATCGACACCCTAGTTGCCGACATCCTACACCTGCAACTAGACCGTCCCAACCTGTTTAAGCCACCTTGCTCATACGCTCCGGGTAGTTACACACCTTCTCCCCACACAGCCTCTTCCATGACCCCACCCGACCCCCCATTCCTTTGGGGAGGCAGGCTCATCGACCTAACCGAGCTCTCCGCCCCATTTCAGTAATGGAAGTAGAGGAGATCAGCAACTCTCACCTCGCAACGAGCCAGAATAAAGCTCTCATCGCAATCCCAGTCATAGTTGGCACAAATAGAATCCCTAGAACAGTCCACTCACCCAGACCCCCGGCACAATACACTTCTATCCATACAGCACACCCCGACATTAAAACTTCCTGCCCTCTATCATGCATGCTCCTCAACTGTAGATCAGCAGTACAACACGCCACAGACATTGCTGAAGTTATACTCGGGGAAGAAATAGACATAGCATTCCTCACAGAATCCTGGCTAAACGACCACTCTACCCCCATTCTAGACCTACTCTCCCCGCCAGGTTACAACATCATTAGACAGGACAGACCGTTCAAAACATGTGGCGGGCTAGCGATCGTCTACAAAGAAGGTATACAGATTACCACATTAAAATCTGTGGAATACCTGACTATGGGGTACCTTGGTGTCGAACTTGCAGTCAAAGGCACCACGCCCATCAAATTTCACACCATCTACCATCCCACTGGGGAGCGTGCCCTCTTCGCCGAAGAACTAACCGACCTAATAACACGTTTCTCCCTAACAGACACGAAAGACGTGTTCCTGGGTGACTTCAATATCCACTGGAACAACACAGAAGACACCACTTCCCAGAACCTCTCTAACCTGCTTGAAATAACCAACCTCAAGCAACTCTGCAATGAACCAACACACATCAAAGGAGCAACTCTGGATGCGATCATCACTAAAAATGAACTGGTCTCTCTGAGATCGATCTCTCCCATTGACTGGTCTGACCACCACCTCATATTGTTTAATATCGACTCACCTGTCAGATCCCAACCAATACGATCTGACAAACCCAAGCACTGGATAAGGAACATCAATGAAGTCCCTATCTCCGAACTTGAATCCAAGATTCATGCCCAGCTACAGTTCCAGCCTACCACTGTCGGCTGATGACCTCACAGCTCCTTTAACTCAACAATGACAGAGGTGTTAGATCAAGTAGCGCCACTCAAACTTAAACAATTGAGATCTATCAAATCTAAATCATGGTTCAATGTGGATCTCAATACCGAAAGACGACAACTCAGACTTGCGGGAAGGACTTGGAGACAAAACCCATCGACAAGGCACCTTGCGCTACTTAGGTCTGCACAGTCGGAATATAAAAAGCACATCTTTAGAGAAAAAGCCTCATTCTTCCGCAAGAATAGACCGAGAGAACTCTTCAACATTGTCAAAAGGTAAACAAACGGCGCATCCCCTCACAAAATAAAAGCAACCAAGGATCGATGTGAAGAAATTGCTAACTTCTTCACAGACAAAGTCACAAAAATTGAACAATCCTTCATCCAAACCACCAATACACCTTCAATCTTAACCTACCCCCCCTATACTAACCCTCAACCAAGCAGATCTTATTCATACCAAGAACAACCAGGACCACTGCCAACTGAAAAATGAGGCAAATTGGTCGGACTTCGAAAGGTGATGATTTTGGGGTCCCTCCTAACCTAGGGGGAGGACCAAGCAGGTGCCTTGAACACAAAGAGCATATCATGCTCAATGATTGTGGTGGTCCCATCCTCCTAGGACCACCCCAAGCAAAGTTATGGGCAAAAATACATTGCCAACTCAAAGGCCCAGCAAAGCATTATGGGGCGAGATTCTAGAGTTTAGTGAATATTATAGAATTAGCTCTCAGCTGAGCCCGAGAGCCTGCCCCTTGAGGAATGTTTTGATATTGGATACTATAATATTCACTGCACCCTAGAATATTGTCCCATAATGCTTTGCAGGGCCTTTGGTTGGGATTGTATTTTTTGCCCATAACTGTGCTTGGGGTGGTCCTAGAGGATGGGACCACCACCAATCGTTCAGCATGATGTGCTCTTTGTGTTCAAGGCATCTGCTTGGTTCTCTCCCTAGGTTAGTGAGGACATCAAAATCATCACCTCTCTCACTGCTTGCTGTAATTTCATTTTCACTTTTGTGAGATGATTATATGCATATTAGCATGTAATAATAGAGTTATTTGTTGTTTTACCAAGGGTATGGGAGGTTTCTGTTTTATTAAATGTGGTGTGACGGAATGGGTCATGGAGTTGTTGATCAATTATACAGAATTCTGTGTAGGTGATCTCCTCAGATTCCCATTTCAGACTCTCCCCGCAGAGGGAGCAGCCGATGCTCTGTCCAATGCGGCTCCAAAAGAAAAAAGAGAATGTCATCCGCATATAGGGAGATCCGGTCTGATATTCCTCTTGGCCACTCAAACCCCCTGACCAGTGCATTGATTCTGACCCAGGAGGCCAGAGGATCCATGGCTAATGCAAATAGGTATGGGGACAGGGGGCATCCCTGATGGGTACCAAGCCCTATAGAGAAGGGGTCGGAGACCGCACCCACCACCCTAACCGAGGCAGTGAGGTCGGTATATAACAAGCAAATGTATGAAATATATCGGGGCCCAAAATTCAGTCTTTGCAGGAGGGCAAATAAATATGTCCAGCCCAGTGAATCAAATGCCCTGTCTATGTCAGCCAGTAACAGCTCTGCCTGGCCTTCTAAATGTTCAATCGCTGCCACTGCCTTGTGAGTTGCCCGATGAGGCATAAACCCTGCTTGGTCCAGATGCACCAGATCTACCATATGTGGTAGGTTACGATTTGCCAGGGCTTTGGCCAATAATTTGGCCTCAACATTCAGCAGCGATATAGGACGATATGATGCGTGTTGATTAGGGGGTCTGCCGGGCTTAAGAAACACTGTAATTCCGGCGTGTCGGCAATCTGGTGGGAGTCTTCCCTCTTTGAGGGCCGCATTTACTACCGCAAGATAGTGGGTAGTGAGCTGGGACTGAAAAATCTTGTAAAACTCGCATGGGAAGCCGTTAGGGCCCATTGCTTTACCCGTGCGCAAATCCACAAGGGCCCCTCCCAGTTCCTCAACTGTCAGGGGGGCGTCTAGTTCTGCGCATGCCAAATCAGTTAGGGTCTTTGGGGGTAAGTCGTCTAGAAAATGGTGTATCGTGGATTCTGGCAGGGCGTCTCTGGGAGCGTATACATCAGTGTAGTAGTCTGCAAAGCTGGATGCAATTTGGACAGGGTCGGGGAGTATTTGGCCATCTGTGCCTATAACACCAGGGGGCATATTCACAAGAACGTGCGCTAAACATCTCCAGAAAATGTTAACGCAACTTTACACATCGCAGTCCATCGCGGGAAAATAACCCCGTGTTAACCCGGAATTCACAACACGGCGGTACCATGCGATAGTCTCCCGAAAACGCGGATAATGTCTGCGATACAACCACCGCGACGGTGATAAAAACACAAACCCCAACGCGAAAAAACATGCGATGGCCCAAACCGCGATGAGGAAATCAGCGATAAGCAGCGCCAGGCCTGCAATACACGCACGGCAGGCGGGAAAATCACTACAAAAGGAGAAAAAACACACAAGCACAAAATGACCAACACCAAAGCACCATGGAGGCAGCCGGAGCAGGCGCAGAGGATGAGCGGACCCCCACAAGTACCCCGGACGACCAGCCTGGGACCTCGGGGACAGGGAAGGGCAAGGACAAGAAGAAGAGGAAGACGAAGTTCAGTCCGCAGGAGAATAGGATCCTGGTCACGGAGGTGATAGAACACCATCAACAACTGTTCGTCGCCTCCAATGTGTCATTGGGCACCAAAAATGGACTATGGCGGTCCATTGTGGACAAGGTGAATGCCGTCGGAGAGCACAAGAGGTCAAATCGACGAGGTCAAGAGGCGATGTATTGACATCAAGCGCAAGACCAAGGAGAAACTCGCAGGCAACCAGAAGGCAGCAATGCAGACTGGAGGTGGGAGCCCAGCGCCACAGCTGGAGCTGGATGACATGGAGGAGCTGGTGTCGACAGTCATCAGTGTGGAGACCGTGGCAGGAGTCGGGGCACCGGACACTGCTCGACATGACACAACACAACAGCAACAGGGTGAGTAACCACCAGGTAGTGGGGGGACGGGGGGAGATAGCCACAATGGCACACATGCACAACCAAGCAGAGCACAGTGCACACCCACAATGTCTCTAGATCATTGCCCTGATCTACACACTGTCACAATGTACATTGCCATGATGTCTGATTGTCAACATGTACCATGCGGCCACATACAGGTGGACACATTGTAACACAGCATCTCCCCTTAACATTGCAGGGGCACCGTCAACGCCACCTGCAGAGCAGTCCCAGCCACTCTTCACTGATGACGAGGAGGACACCACCAGCATCGACACCCAAGCCCTCCAATACATCATTGAACTCATCCGCCAATCACCTCCAGGACCAGGGCAGCCCAGCTGCATCGAGGAGACCCCACCCACTCCACAAACCACCCAGCAGGAGGCACCCACAACCCCGGCTGTCTCCCAAGACCCCCCCGAACAACACATGGCCTTCCAACGCCGTGTGTTGGAGGGCCAGAGGGAGATGGCTGAGCAGGTGCGGGTGGGGTTCGACCTCATGGCTACCAAACTGGATGCCATCCATGGGTGTCTGAGTCCCATCAGGGACCACCTCCAGTCCCTAATGGACACCCACATGCCGCTCCATGGTCTCCAACGAGCCCTGGCTGACATCGCTGGAGTCATGACTCGGAGACAAGAACACCTGTCCTCTCAGAGTGGCTCCAGCGATCTCAGCCGTGAGATGGCACACATGCGGAGGCTCATGGAGGACATGGTGCGGATGGAGGCGGAAAGAATGGCAGCCACCGCTGCACATCAACGAAATGTAGCTGGGATCTACCATGCCCTGCATGTCCTCATCATGGCATTGCTGCCACAAGGCGTGGCGCAGATGAATGCTGCTGCCCCTACACCATCCACATCTCCGCCCCCTGGTGTGTCAGTGCCTCACAGTGCGGCAGACATTTCCACTCCGGCACCTGATGTGTCACTGCCACACAGTGCGGCCGACAATCCACCTCCGGCCCCTGATGTGTCAGTGGCACACAGTGCTGCAGCCGGAACTGCACCACCCACAGGTGAGGCAGAGCACACATCCGAGGACGTGGACGGGATTGAGTTCAGAAGGAGGCACTAGCATTCATTTCCGCCACCTGGCTTGTTGCTCCTTGGTGCCGCACATGGCCCCATGACCTTCCACTGACCCCCGATGCACTCTGCGGCACTCACCTTGGACCGCGACATGGACTGCCATATCCTGTTTGGTGACCAATGACATGGGGACCAGACTGCGGATTGTACTCTTCCTCATCCTCTGTACTTGACATTCCCCGATGGACTCTGGCTGGCCCTCCACGGGCCCATATTGTGAAGTGGGGTTGGCATGGCCCTGTACTGCTCCAGCTGCTAGGGGATGCGCAATAAACATTCAGAAACGCACTGCTGTGTCATGTCTGTAATCATTCATGTATGAATGTGTGGATGTATGTAGGGTCAGTGATTCCCCCTAACGTCAATGATGCTCATCTAGTGGGATTCCAGTCACAGTGTGCTACGTTGCCGAATGCGTTCCGGGTGCCGTAGACACTACAACAGGGACATACGCATTAGTCACTTCCTTGTCCGGACATGGACTGCACCACGCCCAGAGCCCCCGAGTCATTGTTGCAAGCCCTGCGCTGGTCCGGCGTACGCCAGGCCAGACCACTCCGCTTACGCTCCGAGGGGGGGCCACATAACCACATGTTGCAGGTTTACACGCTGGAGTGGTCTGCAGGTCACTGGTCTAGTTGTCAGCATGTCACGGCCACTCCCTGAGGGCAGGTTTGCACACACACCACACCCATCCGGCCCAGGCATCACAGGCCATGTGACCCCGAGAATATAAGGGGCCGGCAACGTCACATTCCCTACTGCCGGAGGTGACTGGATGACGGATGTTCCACGGGGTCAATCATAAAGGGCCCATGAGTTGCTGCGCACAGGGTTAGTGGCACCCGAAGACCTGCGGTCGTCACGGGCCTACCACCACGTGGCGCTGACTGGGGTTGCACAGGGTTAGTGGCACCCGAAGACCTGCGGTCGTCACGGGCCTACCACTACGTGGCGCTGACTGGGGTTGCACAGGGTTAGTGGCACCCGAAGACCTGCGGTCATCACGGGCCTACCACCACGTGGCGCTGACTGGGGTTGCACAGGGTTAGTGGCCCCGAAATTGCTGAGCGGGTGTGCAGCCTGCGATGATGACGTGTGCAGTGATGTGGTCTCTGCCATTGATGCCTCAGGACTCAGCGTCATGTGTGGGACCTGCTGGGCCGCGGTGCGGGTCCGCATGAAGTGGAGCATGCCATGGTGGCGGGACCGGGGCGTGGAGCTTGCACGGGCACGTGGTGTGCCCACTGGTGGACACACCGTTGGCGGCAGGTAAGCAGTGGTGCCTGGGTGCGCGAGGCGGCAGTGTCCCTCCTTCTCTCTCTCTTTCTGCCTTCCTTTCCTTCTCTCTCTCTCTCCTCTCTCTCTCTCTCTCTCTCTCCTTCTCCCTCTCCCTTTCTTTCTTTCTCTCTCTGCCTTTCTTTCCTTCTCTGTTTCTCTGTGTCCCGCTCATTTGATGTGCGCATGACACACGTTCTGATTTTGTGCTTTATTTTCCAGGCTGTGACATCCGGATTGTCTCGGACGGACCCGACAGGAGTCTTCCGCATTGGTGTTTTGTGTTGTATTTCAATAAAGTTTTTGGTTGTTACTTCAATGATGAGTGACTGTTTCTCGTTCTTCTGACCACACGTGTGTTTCTTCTTGTCATTGTGCGACATCATGCGCTTTTTGTGGCTCTTGTGTCGTGCACGGTATGTGTTTGTCAGCGGGGGATCCAGGGGGGGGGGGGGAGCCTGGGAGTGGGGGCGGTGGGTGTTGTGGCCCTCTTGGGTCTCCGAGCTGCATGATCATTGTATCCATGGCATCTGTGGGTCTTCCGATGTGGCTCTGTGCTGGGCTCCCTTTCGTACTGCAGGTCGTCGCCCTGCTTTACACCAGCAGAAGGCAGGTGTTGAATCCCGGCTGCTACCGCGGCTTATCGCCTGTTTTTGGTTCGCATCGCAGATCTGGCAGTTGGTTGTGAAAGTGGTGTTGTGGTGTTTTCGTGTGTTTTTGCACGGGAACGCCTACTCTGCATCTCATTAGGGTTAGTTGGTGGTGTCACCCGTGGAGATAAGTTTTGCGGGAGTTATCGCGGGAATACTTGCGTTGTCTGCAGTTTGCACCCGCTTGTGAATGGGGCGTTAAATCTATCTCTACTTTTGTTGCGTTAGGGTGGCGATAACTCGGTGATAAGTCCTTGTGAATATGCCCCCAGGCGTGGTTGGCGGGTGAAGAGAAAACTATATGTTTGATGCTATAATTCTATGTTACACAATTAATTGTGGTTTAGAATGTCTTCCTCTTTGATGTATTGAGGGGGATAAAGTGCTCTGCATCATATAAGCGGATCTTGATATTTTCATATTGGTCCCTTCATCATTTTTTGTTTAATTTTAATGGGAGTCACAAAATTATGGGTTCTTCGATTTCATTTTAGGTAGCAGATGTTGGCACATTGGTGTTGATATTCACTTTTTAACCTGCTCCTCTTGATTTTTGTTTTTGTTTTGAATAACAAGAGAAATCCAACATAGTATGATAATAAGGCATTGCCTATTTATATTGTCATCTGATTGCTGGCTTCAGAATTGAAAGATTTGGGAGCAATGCAATGTATATTTTTACATATCACATTGGAGTTTTTTCAATGTGCTAATTTTGTGTGGTATGAAGGCCATTCATGACATGTGGGGTTGTTTTGCATCTTGTATTTACTTTAGCAAGTTAAGATGTCTTCACTTAAAATGCAGACTGTGAATAGGTCAGTGAGATGCAATGTAATAGAGAATGTGCAATGTATGGTGGGGAGTAATAGGGTATCTTGATTTGAACTGAAAGCCCGGCAGAAGCTTCCTCCTGAACTTGTCCTGTTTGTCTTCAAGTCTTGAATAAATGAAGTTAACTCACTGGAGCCAGAGTCTTCCTTGCAGGTACCCACTGCGAAAAGTGTGCTGTGGTACACTAGAGGTTGGTCTTGGTACAGGGGCACTAGTGGCAAGATGCTGGTTCTTGCATAATACCTCATATACCCATTTTGTAAGTAAAAAAGAAAGTGCTGGCATCTTGAGGATATTTTTTGACATAATGGAGAACATCCGTGTCATATGGGGGTGCAGTGCAAGCAACCAGGGCAAAATGCTGCCCCTGAAACTCTAGTGGTAATTCTTGACATACTGGTCACTCTTGGTATATAGATGACTTTAATGGCAAACTTCTGGCACTAGCATGGGGTCAACTCCTGGGGACCATCAGGCTACATTGCTTAACACACCAATGGCCTTTGAGCCAATTTGTGTTGAAAATTGTGCTTTACAATTCACTATTTGAGCCTATTTTAACAAAAAGTCCCCCTCCCCCAAACACCTCTAGAAGACGACAGGCTCACTTGCTTCACTCGTTGGAATTCGGAACTAGTATTTTGTGACATCACTCACAAAGATGAGATCACTAGGTGCACTTCTGCTGAGATCTGTGGGTTCAGCTCCTCTGCTGGGGGCTTCTCTTACACAGACTCTGGCAGCAGCAAAAGCACAGTTCTGGCTGCAGCTGGCAGCTTGTGCCTGGCATGGGGACATGCCCCTTTTGTACTAAAATATAGCAAACATTATAAAGAATCACTTTGTGGAGCACAGTGCAAGGAAACAAGCTATGCTTAGTCAGTTTGTGATGTAATAAATGCGTTTTAATGCTCTTCCAGGACCAGATCCTAGTGTCTAGCAGGGGCAGACTCCACAGGATAGGAACAGATGCGAGTGCTAGCCCTCCTCAGTCCAAGAACAGGCACCAGTGCCGAGCTGTACTAACCTCCAGGTGCTGCTACATCTCCATCCAAGGGGCAGATGCGAGTGCCTGAAAGTGCCAGGCTCTCCATCTCAAGAACAGGCTCTAGTGCTTTCGCGTGCCAGCCAGACTTTACATCCTAGGAACAGATGCTAGTGCCTAGCGGTCCCAGCTACTCCATTCCATTTAGAGACGCTAGTATCTAGCAGTGCCTGCCTCTCTATCCCAAGTACAGATTCCAGTGCCTAGCAGCGCCTGCTACTCCATTCCATGTAGAGACGCTAGTATCTAGCAGTACCTGCCTCTCTATCCCAAGTACAGATGCTAGTGCCTAGCAGCGCCTGCTACTCCATTCCATGTAGAGACGCTAGTATCTAGCAGTACCTGCCTCTCTTTCCCAAGTACAGATGCTGGTGCCTAGCAGCGCCTGCTACTCCATTCCATGTAGAGACGCTTAGTATCTAGCAGTACCTGCCTCTCTATCCCAAGTACAGATTCCAGTGCCTAGCAGCGCCTGCTACTCCATTCCATGTAGAGACGCTAGTATCTAGCAGTATCTGTCCCTCTATCCCAAGTACAGATGCTAGTGCCTAGCAGTGCCAGCCACTCCATTCCATGTAGAGACGCTAGTATCTAGCAGTATCTGTCCCTCTATCCCAAGTACAGATGCTAGTGCCTAGCAGTGCCAGCCACTCCATTCCATGTAGAGACGCTAGTATCTAGCAGTACCTGCCTCTCTATCCCAAGTACAGATTCCAGTGCCTAGCAGCGCCTGCTACTCCATTCCATGTAGAGACGCTAGTATCTAGCAGTACCTGCCTCGCGATCCCAAGTACAGATGCTAGTGCCTAGCAGTGCCAGCCACTCCATTCCATGTAGAGACGCTAGTATCTAGCAGTACCTGCCTCTCTATCCCAAGTACAGATTCCAGTGCCTAGCAGCGCCTGCTACTCCATTCCATGTAGAGACGCTAGTATCTAGCAGTACCTGCCTCTCTATCCCAAGTACAGATTCCAGTGCCTAGCAGCGCCTGCTACTCCATTCCATGTAGAGACGCTAGTATCTAGCAGTATCTGTCCCTCTATCCCAAGTACAGATGCTAGTGCCTAGCAGTGCCAGCCACTCCATTCCATGTAGAGACGCTAGTATCTAGCAGTACCTGCCTCTCTATCCCAAGTACAGATTCCAGTGCCTAGCAGCGCCTGCTACTCCATTCCATGTAGAGACGCTAGTATCTAGCAGTACCTGCCTCGCGATCCCAAGTACAGATTCCAGTGCCTAGCAGCGCCTGCTACTCCATTCCATGTAGAGACGCTAGTATCTAGCAGTACCTGCCTCGCGATCCCAAGTACAGATTCCAGTGCCTAGCAGCGCCTGCTACTCCATTCCATGTAGAGACGCTAGTATCTAGCAGTATCTGCCTCTCTATCCCAAGTACAGATGCTGGTGCCTAGCAGCGCCTGCCACTCCATTCCATGTAGAGACGCTAGTATCTAGCAGCACCTGCCTCTCTATCCCAAGTACAGATTCCAGTGCCTAGCAGCGCCTGCTACTCCATTCCATGTAGAGACGCTAGTATCTAGCAGTATCTGCCTCTCTATCCCAAGTACAGATGCTAGTGCCTAGCAGCGCCTGCCACTCCATTCCATGTAGAGACGCTAGTATCTAGCAGTACCTGCCTCTCTATCCCAAGTACAGATTCCAGTGCCTAGCAGCGCCTGCTACTCCATTCCATGTAGAGACGCTAGTATCTAGCAGTATCTGCCTCTCTATCCCAAGGCACAGATGCTAGTGCCTAGCAGCGCCTGCCACTCCATTCCATGTAGAGACGCTAGTATCTCAGCAGTATCTGCCTCTCTATCCCAAGTACAGATTCCAGTGCCTAGCAGCGCCTGCTACTCCATTCCATGTAGAGACGCTAGTATCTAGCAGTACCTGCCTCTCTATCCCAAGTACAGATTCCAGTGCCTAGCAGCGCCTGATACTCCATTCCATGTAGAGACGCTAGTATCTAGCAGTACCTGCCTCTCTATCCCAAGTACAGATTCCAGTGCCTAGCAGCGCCTGCTACACCATTCCATGTAGAGACGCTAGTATCTAGCAGTACCTGCCTCTCTATCCCAAGTACAGATTCCAGTGCCTAGCAGCGCCTGCTACTCCATTCCACGTAGAGACGCTAGTATCTAGCAGTACCTGCCTCGCGATCCCAAGTACAGATGCTAGTGCCTAGCACTTCCAGCCTCTAGCTGCTGCTGCATCTCTTCGCCTCGGTTCCATCTGCACTGGAACACAGTGTTGTAGTAGCGTTGGATCTGTCTGAGAGCTTCTGTGGTGGGACTCCTTCTGCCACCTGGTTATACCCTAAGGAACACTCCACCCTTCTTTAATCATGCCACATCAGACCTCTGCAAAACCTTACAAACACCTGTGGTAGAGCTTTCAGGGGAGGCCTCTTTGGAGCCTGAGTTAGGGCACCTGGTGACCTTATTACACCACTGCCACCACCGTGGGAACGGTATTTAGGGTAGGTAGAAAAACAAGTTTATTGAGATAATTGTCCATAAAACATTCTAAAAACACATGTAACAATTAAAATCAATAAATGAGCCCTATTTTGACTACCCAGCACCCCCTTCCCACTACAATTCGTCATTAAAACTCTGTTTAACAGAACGTAAAAACCGAGTAATTCCAACTGGCACATCTAAGTAACGCATTTCTGATAACAGCTCCACAGCTTTCCTCCTATGGACAGTATCATATTTAAAAAACAAGGGTCTTAAAAACTTAATCCGATTTGCGAGATAGACACAGTCCATGAGTATATGCAGTAAGGAGCATTTTGCATTCAGGGGTCAGGGGCAGAGACCACTGTTATTCTGAATCCTGGCCCAATATGAGAGGGATTAGTGGATTGGATTCCATCCCACCCTGGGGCAGATTTACAAGCCCCTCGGCCGCCATTGAGTCATTTTTTTGGCCGCAACGGCGGTACAAACAATGCAGCCAATTTACAACGTGACGCATCTAGGGAGATGCGTCACGTTGTAAAGCCCTGCGTCACATTATACCTGCGCCAGGTATAATGTATGCAGGGTGGGCGTTCCCACGCAAAAAGCCATGTAGAACTGACACAGTGAAATTTACAAAATTTCACTGCGTCACTCTACGCCTTCACTGCGTCAAAATCCCTACGCCTCCTCAGACCAGGTGTAAGGAATGACGAAGGGCTTTTTGTATGGGACTCACCTATCTGTTGTGGCACATTGCTGGAGTTGCGTCACTTTCATGAACAACTCCAGCAATGGGTCACTTTTGTGCCAACAGATGCATCAGTATTTCTGACGCATCTGTTAATCCTTGCGCCATGGAGCACTGTATTGTAAATACAGCGCATCCATGGTGGCGCAAGGACATTTGGCACTGCTGCAAAGAAACTGACGCATCTGTGCAGATGCGTCAGTTCCTTGTAAATCTGCCCCTCTGAGCATTAATATTTCATTTTGCAGCCCTGGATCTGGTAACTGTAACAGGTAGGGAAAAACAGGGTCCTGGCCTAGAGTAGTGATTGAGAAACTAATAGATGGTTTCTTACTCAGTTAGTACGGGCTCTCTAATCTTTTCTGTAATAAGATCTACTTTTGGTCAATGAAAATCATCACGAGCTACTAATAGTAGTGATGTAATGGTGACCACCACTTCCAAGATTGTCAGCAGTGATAATGTCAGTGCATTAAGCAGGGTTGCAGTCAGTAGAATAAAAAAACACATTGTCAATTTGGAATTCTTCTATATGGGTAATGCATAAAAGCCATAGCTGCAACCCCCCTGGCACCAAGGTAAATCAATTTTTCTCAAAACATCAGCTTATGAGTTATGAAAATACACACATTTTCGTCGCAAATACATGCTTTTGAGCTTTTGGTATACATATTATAATTAACCAAGCAAAAGGTTCTAGAATAATAGGCTGGGCTGCACCCAGGAGAGCTACTCACAGGTACCTGGATAGCTGGTGGTAGCTCACTAGCTACTCATTGGAGACGCCTGAAATAGGTCATTAGTTTCGGACACCAAAACTGCAGACTCTTTCAATGCATGCTTGCCTGGGAAGGGGGACCAGGATGTGATTGTACCACTGTCTGAATGGAGGTTCTTAAAAACAGTTAACCTCGTTCGAATCGAAGGCTGTCCTGAAGTCAACAAAACAGCAGCACAGCCCTTGATTTACTTCCAGGGCCTTCCAGATAATGGCCCATAACGCAAAGCAGTGATCTGTGGTGGAATGGCTCTCCCGAAAACCCCCCTGTTCTATTAGAATTCTTTTGGTTTCAAAAGCCCAGTCTTCAAATTTGGATAAAATAATCTTAGAAAAGATCTTTAGTGAGACATCAAGAAGGCTAATAAGCCTATAATGTATGGAGTCTGTCCCACTCCCTTTTTTAAAAATAACCTTTACTATACACCCTTTCCATGATGAAGGGTAAAGGCCGGATGTGGCTGCAATCCAACTAAACAAGGATGAATAAACCATGGCCCACCAAACACTGTTTGACTTGATTATTACTGCTGGAATTGTTTTGGGCCGGCAGCTCGGGAGAGCTTTACTCTCTCAATGACTGCTCTTACTTCCTTTATTGAAAACCAAGTAAGGGAAGTTTCTGTCTGAGAATTCTCCTGGGTCTATCTGGGACAGAAGGACCCCTATATAGATCTGTCAAATAAGTAGCCCACTAATCTTCCGGGATCAAACAAGCAAGAGTACCCCTATTTAGAGCACTAGACTAGTTGAACTTTGCCCAAAACTTTTGCTGATCCTTGGAGAGGATAATTTCCTGCATCCCATCCCACTTACTATGGTAGAAGGTGGCTTTTTTCGTCTGCACAAGAGATTTATTTTGTAATTTAAGCTTAGCCAGCTCCTGGGAGGCTAAAGTACCTGGAATGCGCCTCGCACACCTGGCTCTCCGTCTCACCAATCGCTTCAGCTCTTGGCAGGTACTTCAGCTCTTGGCAGGCATATTTACTAATCTTTCAAACAACGCAGGGCAGCAAGCAAAGTTGCTGAGTTACGTTGTGTGAAAGGCAGAGTGCAGAAATGCTCCACATTTACAAGGATATGGAGCATTTCTGCTCTCTCCTTGCACTGGCGCACTCTGTGCTATCAGCGCCAAAGTAGGCACCCTTTCATCATAGTGCAAGGGTGCCTGTGTTACAGGCAGGATTGTTTTTGTGCCGGAAGGCCGGCCTTCCGGCACAAAAACAATCCTTGGAGGCATTTTTCCTCTTTCATTGGGGAAGGCATAACATTTTGACACATTCACAGATTTACTAGCTTTAGTAAATCTGGCAGTGCTCCATAATCCATGGGTAGATGCATAGAAGCGCCCAAGTTCCACCCAGGGAACACCTCCCAAGTTGTAATGTAGTGTAAGCAGCTGCGTTACATGTCTTTACAAAGCCATGAAATTTATGTGTGGGTTTGTAAATATTACTGAAGCCTATGCGTTGTCCTTGCGTTGTCCTTGCGTTGCCTTGGTCCTTAGTATTCAGTCACTGCTGCCGAGCAGTGCTTCCGACTTATTTATAGTTCACTAACTGATGTCTGTCAGTGCTGCAGTGTGAAACTTATTACCCACTGACTACCATATATTTCAATGACTATTGCTAAAGCTCGAGTGTTAAAAGTTATTTATTATTTATTCACCATTGCCTAACGGTGCTTTTCAGAAATCTGACTCATTCTTTGACTCTTGCTGAACACGAAACACGCTTTTTATATAACCTTAACATTTCAAAGTTATTGCTTTTTTATCCCCTTTGTCAGGACCTCGTGTCTGGTTCAGATACATCAATGGTCACCTTCCACAAAGCTCTATTATTCATAAGTCTTTGGTAACAAATTTGACAACAAGTGCACAAACTAACCCAGTGACCTTTTACCTGTTAAGGAAAAAGGTCACTTTTGTAAAGCAGTAAGGCCCTTCTAGGTAATCAGTCCAGTAGCCAGTAGTGTAGATTATACATGTTGGTTTATTCAGTTACAAGTAAGATGGTAAGTTTTGTGCCCCACCGGGAGCAGCATCCTGCTGCTCAGCCCCACTCATCCAAATCATGCACTCATGAACATTCTATTATATCACATTCGCACAGGCTGAGCAGCAAGGAACTAGGAGACACAGGATATAACATATCTCCTTTCTTCAGGAAACAAAAGAAACGACAGGAAGCTAAGTGTAAGAAAATACACATTCCACACCTCCTGTAAATATAAGTGACCAATCCTAAATCACAAAGAAAGATCACATTACATTAATTATTCCATTCCTTAGGTTGTAAAATAAAATCACGCCACATAAGATCATATTACATTAATCATGCATTCTTTGAATTGTAAGGAAGATGACATAAGATTACATCACATTAAGATCACATACTATGTATCTTCTGCTCCCGCAAGAGAACACCAGATATATATATATTTATGCGTCACTCTATGCCTGAAAGGGTATTGTTTTGACATATACTGGGTGCTCCCTTGTGTCTGGACAAAGCTACACCTCTCTGAAGAGCTCTAAGTTGTGTCTGGACAAAGCTACACCTCTCTGAAGAGCTCTAAGTTGTGTCTGGACAAAGCTATACCTCTCTGAAGAGCACTAAGTAGAGAAAAACACTGAGTCAGGGGTTGCTTTTACTCATTTCAGATTGGCTTGGTTGATATTTTACCAATTCAAAGCTGTAATATTATGTCTGGAGTGGTAAATGGCTTTGTCATTTTTACAGCTCGGCATGGACAGCACTGTGCTAGTCCTATGCTTAAAGACTTTGCTGTAGAAATGGCAAAAGGCTTTGTCCCTTTCTATCTCGGCGAGGATGGCACTGTGCTAATCCTGTGCTTAAAGACTTTGATAGAAAAGCAGACATTTGAGGTGAGCAGATCTAGAGTGTCGCTGGTGTTGAGGAGTGCTCATACAGAGCTGCTTTCCACCTAAACTTGAGAACCACCCAGAGTTCTCTGCTTCTTTTTTGCATATATATATATATATATATATCACTTCACACCTTGCAGGACAGAGGAACCCATGCACCCCTGCTACTGCACACACTGCAGGACAAAGGAACCCTCGTGTTCCCCCTACTGCACCACTGCAGTACAAAGGAGCAACGCTCTCCTACTACTTCACACCTCGCTGGACAAAGGAAGCCACATGTTCCTACTACAGCACACTCACTTGCAGGACAAAGGAACAACGCTCTCCTACTACTGCACACCTCGCTGGACAAAGGAACCCACATGTTCCCACTGCAGCAGCACAGTCACTTGCATGACAAAGCAGCCCGCCCTCACATTCCCACTACTGCATACTATGGTGTCTTCCAACTATAGACATTCCTACTAAAGGAAAACGTCGATCAGGGTATTATCCCACCCAAACCAACCCCACACACAGGGAATCATGCAATGGGTGTTTTCCAACCCACTAGTCACACACAGTCACCACATAAGGTTTAACACAACATACTACCACACACGGTTACAAAATAAGACCTAACTCAAAGACACTCCTACACCTAAAGAAAATTCACTGTGCAATACGCACTCATACTGCAAAAAATCAGATACACTCATCCAAATGTGCAACTACCTCCACATACTGCCCACCTTAATCACTCACCACAGCAGACAACAGCTCTAGAGCATGGTAAACCATCAATATGAATAAATCTTAATGACCATATGTACTGGCATATTTTTAGAAAAATAGAATGTGTCACTAAACAGTAGCTACCAAAACATCCAAATAACCGGTGAGCGACTTCTCACCCGAGGCCACCCTCAAAGCAGCATCAGTAAGAGTCCGCTTATGACCACAGATCAGCTCTTGTGCAACAACTCCTCCTGCAGACAGACCCAGAGCACCTCCGTGCAGCTGTATGATAGACACCATACACAAACGTCTAGCACCACCTAAAACCAATGCGCTGTAAATTGCAGAACGCCCTGACGTGTAGCAACCGGTAAGTCAGTACAGGGATAATATGACATAACTTCTCGTAAAATATAGAGCTATGCGCACCAACGCTTGTGACGATGCCCCTCCAATTGACAAATGACGATACTCCTTTAATTGACAAACCCTCAAAACATCCGGGGCGTATCCTGTAGCCGATAAGCTCTTCCTTATGTTTACATCTCAGCACTCCACGTCGACAAAGTCAGCGTTGCCACGATATGGCAGTGGGCTGACTACACAGGGAACGTCAGCGCAGCCTCAACACCAATGAATTGCTGAATAAAAGACTCCCCTGATGTCACAGCCGGATCACGCCCACAGAGCTCCATCAAGATGGCCAAAAACACGTCACAGCCGGGTCTTGCGCCCGCGACATTGCAGTTAAAAGACCCAACAGGTGCGTCATTCAAATTTCCAAATGCACACACCCTGTTATCAAATGTGCTTGCAGACACCGGAGCACACAATCGCTTGCAGAATGCCTCCGGAGGAAATCCACACCGAGGCTTGGTAGTGCCCCCGAGTTACATCCAAAATCAATTGTTCCTAATGCGTAGCCGAGCAGGCAACTCGCTGTCCCAAACTGCTGCGTGACAATGTTTCATGACATGCTTGCTCGCCCCCAACAGCTTCACAATACAGGCTGCCAGTTCACTGAATATGCACAGTCCAAACGCTGATAACGGTGCGGTGCCAAGTTACACGCTGCCCAAGTTACTGGCTCCCTTCATCAGATCTTCACAGCTAGAGTTCCTTCACAACTGTCCATCCTCGTTGCCACTTTTGTAAACGAAGTAAAGCCCTTGTAGGTAATCAGTCCAGTAGCCAGTAGTGTATATTATATAAGTTGGTTTATTCAGTTACAAGTAAGATGGTAAGTATTGTGCCCCACCAGGAGCAGCATCCTGCTGCTCAGCCCCACTCATTCCAACTGAACAATAATCCAAACCATGCACTTTACTACACTTGTCATCATCCGCATCCTCCTCTCCCCTGTCACCATCTGGTTCCTGGGTTAAAGAGAAAAAGGACAAAGAGGTTATCGGCCCCTCCAGGGCCCCCGCAGGTAAGGGTCAGGGGGACCTCTTTGGGTCCCCAGGTGTTGTTGTCTTCTTCATTGCCTGAGCCTTCCAGGCCCCCCCCCATGTGAGGGTACAAGGGGACGCCTTTGGGTCCTCAGGTTTCATTTTCGTTGTCCACGTCTGATCCATCCAGTGCAGCGTAGTCATGCAGGAGACTGTGGATCATCTTCTGGCAGGCCAGGGTTGATGTCTCCTTCTTCCCTACTATCAGGCGGTTTCTGAAAAACAGAAGAACATCTTTAAAGCAGCACAGGAGCCTCCAGAAGTCCTGGAGGTCCCTGAGTGCGTGTGTCCCTGGGAACAGACCGTACATAACTGAGTCTGCGGTGATGCATGAAGTAGGTATCCAGGACCTAAGCTCCGTGCCTAGGGCCTTCAGCAGGTCCAGCACCTACACGCACTCCCAGAAGAGATGGTAGGTCGTCTCAGGCAGGACTTGTATCGGTTGAGCCCTCTTGCATGCATGAAGGCTCCCACGGGCAGATCTCCTTGGATGGCCATCCAGGCAATGTCCTTGTGGTGGTTGGTCGGTCAGCGGCTTGGAGGAGACGTTCTTCCACATGTGGTCCGCTAAGGCAGAGGGGAGGGTGCAGTTCGGTTTGCTGACATCCCTCGCACATATCTGGCGTTGGACGATCCTCAGAGTCCATTTGTCCGGGGTGGTATCCTCCACGCCAATGTCCTTGCCGAACTCATTTGAAGTGCACTTGGCCGGGGCGGCTGCCTCCAAACCAAACTCCTTGATGAACTTTTCCACTTCCCTGTAAAACCATCGGGTGTCCCAGTTGTAGGGGACGGCGCTCTCCCATCTGAGGAGACTTCACATTGGCAATAGGAAGTAGCGTGCCATTAGAAAGTTGCCATGGCTCTCATCTTCGGTCCTCAGGGTGCTCCTTACGCAGTGACACACGAAGATCCCCTTCAGGATGGTGGCGATGTCTGGCACTCCTTTGTCCCCCTTGTCGTGAGTCTTGAACATCACCTCCCTCTTCACTCTCTCAATCTTGGAGCTCCAGATGAAGTAGAAGATCATTCTTGTGATGGCCTTGGCCATTGTAGGCTGCACTGGCCATACTTGAGCGACATACGGGAGCACTGGCAGGGTATCGTTCCACAGGACAAAAGACTTCCCCTCGATCGTCAGCTTCCGGAGGATCCATAGTCCCAGCTTCTGCTTCATTTTTGCCAGTCTCTTTTCCCATGTCTTCTCCGCTGCACCTTCTCCACTAAACCAGACTCCAAAGATCTTCAGGAAATCCTGCTTGATGGGAATGACAGTGGGTCTCGGGTGGGGGTCCAGTGGCCGAAGAGTAGGGTTTCCACCTTGGTGCTGTTAATCTTTGCTCCTGACACCTTTCCAAAATTGATACAAGTCCTTTCCAGCTCTTTCACAGACTACCCATCCGCGCAGAAGACAGAGATATCGTCCATGTAGAGGGAGTACTTCACTTTGCCCTGCCTGTTGCTTCCGGGTCCTGTCGCTCCTCTGATATTGCTATTCTGTATGATGTGTTCAGCAAGGAGCTCTATCACGCAGATAAACAGAAGAGGGGACTGTGGACAGCCCTGCCTAACACCAGACAGGACGGGGAAGGGGTTGGTTTTCCATTCATTAACCAATGCTGTGCTAAAGATGTCTCAATACATTGTGGTCACCACGTCACAGAAGAAGTCTCCCAGTCCCAGTGCTCTAAGTGCCCGGCCCATGACCTCATGGGCAATGCAGTCGATCCAGGCTGCCCAAAAGCTGTCGGAACCTTGCTGCTCTTGATGTACTCAATCGTGTCCCGGGCCAGGGCCAGACTGTCCGCAATTTGCCAACCCAGTATTCCATAGGACTGGTCAGGGTGAACTATCTTTGCTATCACTTTCTTTAGGCAGTTGCCATTACCTTTGCTAGGATTTTGTAGTCCGCATTGAGGAGCGAGATGGGCCTCCAGTTCTTCAGGTCTTCTCTCTCTTCTTTCTGTTTGTACAAGAGCATTATCATGCCCTCACCCAGGGATTGCGGCATACTGCCTTTTGCCCACCATTTCTTTGTAGAGGTCCAGCAAGTCCGGCCCAATCAGGTCCCACAGTTCAAAATAAAGTTCCACTGGGAGACCATCATTTCCAGGCGTCTTGCCTCTCTTGGAGGTTGTAGCGGCCAAGTGCAGCTCCTCCAGCATGAAGGGCGTGTTCAGCCCCTATCTCTTTTCTGGACCCAGTGTCTTCGAGATACCCTCCAGGAAACTGTCACCTGGGATCTTTCTGACAACTTTGGTAAGTAAAGCTTGCTGTAAAAGTCAGTTACAACTCTCATGACATGCTCGTTCTCACTTTGGAGGTTGCCTCCGGGTCTCAAAGCTCTACCAGCGGTGTGTGGGCAAGGTTCTCGGTTGTGGTCCTGAAAGATGATTTTATTGGATTCTTCCCTGAAGTGCTCTTTGAGACCTTTTCGGGTTTCCTCCAGTTCATCATCCACGTCCCATCCCCTGAGCTCGAGTTCGTACAGTTGCTGTGGCTTGCTTAGAAGCCTCCTGAATGCACTCTTCTTTCCCATGCAGCAGCACTGCTGGCATCCTGGAAGAAGCTCCTAAACCTCTCCTTCATTCATTCCCACTAAACACTGGCGGAGTGAAAGACGTCCCTCATGTCCCTTCACCCTACATACGCGACTCTGAGGTTCACACTAACTCCTCGTTTTCCAGCAACAAGCAGTTCAGCTTCCACAATCCTGGGCCAGCAGGGAACATCCCTGTAAGTTCGCCCTCAAAACTGACTGCTCTGTGGTCAGAGAAGTGGATGGCGGCCATGAAACTTTGCTCAGGCTTTACCACTGGGGAGCTGACTGGGTGGTCGATCCATGAACGCACAGATCCGTCCGGCCTACTCCAGGAAAAATTCCTGCCGTTGAGCCCCATGCTTCTATTGACATCCCACAGGGACGCCTCACCTATCATCTCCACCAACAGCCTGGATGTCACATCCATACCTGCAGAGTCTGACCCAATGCGCCCATCAATCTCTATTGTGCAATTGAAATCACCACCCATCAGGATGGTCCTGGGGGTCACAAGTTGCATCCTGAGGACCCTGAACATCCGAGCCGCTCATTCTTCTCTGGGGGTTGCATAGATGTTGATGAGCCTAACAGGCTCACTGGCCCATGAGCTGTCTGTAACCTTGTCGGTGGTGAAATGCCTTCCCTTGATTTGAATGGCGACCCCAGATGATTTGCAATTATTTCCTCTGGACCAAAACGATGGCCCGTGCATCCAGTGCCGTTCGAGCTGGCTGTATGACTGGACGTACAGAATCCTGCATTCCTGCAGAAAGCAGATATCTCGGTTCTGGGCAGCCAGGAAGTGCAATGTACCAACCCACCCATCCTGATCCCTCACACTCCTGTCGTTTAGGGTGAACAATGATACAGCCATTGATACAGCCATTGTCAGTGTCTGTTTTAAAACCACTACTGGGAGTGAGGGCCCTGAGCTACTCTACTGGAGCTGTCTGCTGGACCTGGTTTCCCTCTTCTGTGACTTCTTCAGTACCCCCGATGAGGACCTTGGATACTGCGTCTGGGACGCTCAGCCACTGGGCCTGTGCTCCTGGGGCTCCTGGCTCCATCATGGGCAGTTGTTCATGTAGCTCCTGGAGTGCTGATTGGAGGTCCGTGTTCTGCCCACACGGGTCTTTGTCTTCCATGTCGGGTCTGTGTTTATGGTGATGCAGGCTCCGTCCTGTTGCTCGGCTTGGGAGGAGATGAGCTTCTTTCTGGTGTTGGTGTAGAAGTCCTCCTTCCTCAGCCTTTGCCTTTTCCTGACCTTTGGCTATGGCTTTTCCCCTTTCCTCCATCTCTTCTTTCTCCTTTCTGCACTTCTCTCGCAGCCTCTGGGACTTCAATTGACCCCACGTTTTCTGTATCTTCTCTTTCTTGTCCCTGCTGCTGTCCTCCTTTTTGGGTTGCTTACCCTTCTTCTTCTTCCCCTTTGCTTTGGCTGGAGCCTCTCTCCCTCCTTGGCTCCAGCTTCTGGCATTGTTTCTGTCTCACTTTGAGTTCCTGTTGGCTGGGCTACTTGTGGTCTCTGTTCCTCTGGGTCTCTCACAAGGGTGGGGTTTCCGCTGCTTGTGCCGTCTTAGGAGCTTATTTACAAGCCCCTTGCGCTGCCGGTGCGTCACTTTTATTATGGGAAAAAGTAACGTACCGGCGGCACCAGTGGCTTGTAAATAAGCCCCTTAGTCGGGGGGGGGTTGTTCCTCCACTGTGGCCAGTTCCGCTTTGGAGTTTGGTGTTGCTGGCTTTTTTTCTGCGTCTTCCCTATAAGCCTTCAGGAGGTCATTCACATTGGTGCTGGCAGCTGGGCTCAGCGTTGGTCCGGTGGTCTTCTGGGTTGGGGGCCCAGCTGCTGCTGCTGCCATGTAGGTCCTTGGTCTGTCTGACTTGGGGCATCGATATTAGGTGTGTCCTTTTCCTCCACAGAAGTTGCACATCTTCTTGCTGGTGCATCCACTCACCTCGTGTTCTGTCTCCTTGCAGATCCTGTAGAACTTCTCCGGACAGTCTTTTCCCATGTGTCCCATGGCCTGGCACTTCCTGCAGGTGAGGGTTGTCCTGAGTACCGGATCTTACCCTCATCGGCTCCTAGGTAGAAGCTCACAGGTGGGTGCCTCAGTCTGTCCCATCCTGCTGGGTCTAAGTGGAGATTGACGGTTGCTTGCCAGGCCGTGTTCAGATTCCTCTACTGTTCCGGACTTTGATGGGTCCGTGTGTGATGGTGCCGTATCTCTGGAGGAGCAATGCGATGTCTTTGTCCGGGATGTGCAGATTCGTCATCTTCACTGTGACCCTCTTCTCTGTCGATGTTGGTTCCCATCCTGTCGTCATGTGGAGGGTCTTGTAAGGTGGTTCCTCCTTCTTCCTTAGGAAGACTACCCAGTACTTCCTAAAAAGTGCCTGGGTGATTAAGCTGAGGAGGAATATCATCCCTGATGCTGACGCTCGGCAGCTGACCACCTCCGCCTCTAGGATCCCTGCTGATTTGGGGAGCTTGTTCAGGAACAGGTTCCTATCTAGCCTAGGCCGTTCTTTGTTCTTTACCTCCCACCGCATGACATGGGTGTGCCTACGGGAGAGGTTTTACCCATTGAAGGGTTTGGGGGCTGTCTCTTGTTTGGTCCCTGCTTGTCTCTACCCCTTCCCCTCAGGTTTGACTGCGCCAGTGCTTTCTGGTCCCCCTTTCTTAGGCCCTGGTGCCTTCATGTCACCAGTCTTCCTAGCACTGGTGCTCTCTTTTTGGGGGTTGCCTTTACTTGTGCCTTTGCTGCCCTCCCCTTTGGGCTTGGGGTTGGGCTTCTGGGCGGGGGTCACTAGGGCTCCAATGTCCATTATGTCTTCCATTGTTGTACCTTTGGCTTACCAGTGGATACCTTGGGTGTCTCCCAGCAGACAACAGTTGTCTGCAGTGCAAAAAACACTGTCCAATCATTCCCAAGAGATAAGGTAAGGGTTATAGGAGTTTCCATCTAAGCATAAATAGCCCCCACCCCCAGAACTCTAAGAAGGCTTGTTAGGCATCCAGCATTAACTAGGCAAGAACAACAGTGGACAAATTACTGCACTTATTTTACTGCAAATTACGAATTGCTATTATGTCAAAGAACCTTCAAACATTTGAACATTTTCAACACAAGTGATTCTAGATTGTTGTCCACAACTTCAGGCACAGCAAAACAAACTAGGAGGATAAAATTGTGACCACCGATGTGTTAGGGTAAATTGTTATTGACTGTTGTATTTATTAAACAAGGAAGCAAGAGCTAAGCTAAAAATGTTAAATAATGTGTTTTCTCACCATAATAACGCAAAAGTGTTTGTAATTTTGCAATGGTGCAAAGGTAGTTAGGTATGCAAATAATGGCAAAGAATCTTGGGTATATAGAGATGACAGAGGATCATGAGTATGGAAGCACCCTTGCCTGCACTGTCTCGCTACGAAATAGCCTTGGTATGCAAGTGCTGCTAGAGTGACTGTAGGGATGTATGCAGGCAACACTTCCAGTACAGAAGCTATGCATTAATATGTTTTCCACTTTGTGTGCTATATAGTCCACCATAATGGGAGTGGTTACTAGATATCCCTGTAGTCAGCAAACCAAAATGCAGTACCATACTAGATACTAGGGGGCAGATTTACAAGCCCCTTGCGCCACCGGTGCGTCACTTTTTGTGACGCACCAGCCGTGCATTTTGCTGCCCCATATTTACAAATGCAGGAAAAGCCACCCTGCGTGACTTTTTCTGTCGTTGTAAATACGGCCCCTTTACACGCAGCACTTTGCATGAAAGGAGTGTTCCATGGGTGTTGCTGTGGGTGTTCCCACGCAACACCCATGGAATCTCCGGACTTCCATTTCAGATTTACAAGAAATTGTAAATCTGGAAATGCGTCTGAATGCTACGCCTCCCAGGGGAGGCATCGGGAGGCTGAACGAGGAGAAATGTATTCATTTCTCCCTCGTTTTTTCCCTCTTTCTATGCTTGCTGCATTCTGGGGCACACATAGAAAGAGGAAATAACCTCTGGTGATTGTTTATGTACAGAATGGTGTCCCTTCCTGCACATAAACAATCTTTAAAACAATGACGTTTTGCAAGTTCTATGTGTGCTAATGCAGCACACATAGAAGTTGTAAAACGCCATTTCTGATTGTTTATGTGCAGGAAGGGGACCCTTCCTGCACATAGCACCAGCGCAGGGGGAAGCACAGAGATGCGACATATTGTTGTAAATATGTTGCATTCCTGTGCTTCCAAACTAACGCAGCATGGTGCAGCAAGATGACTTGCAACGCCGAACTGCGTTCGTTTATTGTAAATATGCCCATAGGTGTCCCTAAGAAGTCAGCAACAAAGCACCCTTCTTTGGTTTGTCGAAAATATAAGTATTGCTGAATCTTCATTTACAATATTTTTTCGTATATTCCTGAGGTATAATATATACAGTCTATGATAAAGAAGAAGGGTGGCATAGTTTGCATGATCTATATGCTGTGTAGAGGTCGGTTTTGGCAATATTAAGTCATCTTGGAGGGCCCTTTGCTTATAGGTGTCATATACTGTTGCACAATGCCGAGTATTCTGCAGCTAATCCTAGATGTCTATGATGATTTCACTTTGCTCTGGAATTTGTGTTCGCTTCAGATACAGTAAATTGTCACCTTTTACAAAAAACATGCACTCATAAGACGTAGGTAACAAACTTCACAACAAGAGCACAAGCTACCCCTGTGGATGGAAAAGGCTACACTAATCAAAATATATTTACTTCATCAATGTGCTCCTCTTCCCGATCGCCTTTTGGTTCCTGGAGTAACAGAGAAGAACTATTGTTAGGTGTCCTTCTGGGGCAAACCAGCAGAGCTTGGGAACCCCTTCAGATAGCTACATGTCCTGGTCACTGTGTTCGTCCACTCCATCGATAACCGTGTGGTCATGCAGGAGGCCGTGGATGATTTTGCGGCAGGCCAGGGTCAATGTCTCCTTTTCCCTAATCCCTAATAGCAGGAGATATCTATAAAACAGAAGAACATCTTGAACACAGCACAGGCGCTTCCAGCAGCCCTGGAGTCTCAGGGGGATATTCTCAAGAACGTGCGATAATCATCTCCAAAATAGGTTAACGCAATTTTTCACATCGCCGTCTATCGCGAGAAAATAACTCTGTATCAACCTCTTATTCATGCGAAAGTTTCCCGATAACGCCTCAAATGTCCGCGATACAACCACTGCGACGGCGATAAAAAAGGAAACCCGAACACGAAAAAAGTTGCGATGGGCCCAACAGCGATAAGAAAATCTGCAACAAGCAGCACCAGGCTTGCAATTCCCAAGTCAGGCGGGAAAAATCACCATAAAAGCAGCAAAAAAAATAAAAATAAAATGATACATAACAACTGCGAAGCACAATGGAGGCAGCAGGAGCAAGTACAGAGGACAACCCGGACCCCACAAGCCCCACGGAGGACCAGCCTGGGACCTCGGGGTCAGGGAAGGGCAAGGAGAAGAAGAGGAAGACGCAGTTCAGTCCGCAGGAAAACAGGATCCTGATTACGGAGGTGATAGAACACCATCAACATCTGTTTGTCACCTCCACTGTGTCATTGGCAACAAAAAATGGAATATGGCAGTCCATCGTGGACAAGGTGAATGCAGTCGGAGTGCTGAGGAGGATAATGGACGAGGTCAAGAGGCGTTGGAATGATGTGAAGCACAAAACCAAGCAGAAACTCGGCAACAACCAGAAGGCAGCAATGCAGACTGGAGGTGGGAGTCCTGCGCCACAGGAGGAGCTGGATGAGATGGAGGAATTGGTGTCCACAGTCAGTAGTGTGGAGACGGTGGCAGGAGTCGGGGGACCGGACACTGCTCAACATGACCTGACACAACAGCAACAGGGTGAGTAACCACCAGGGACTGGAGGCACGGGGGGAGATGGGCACAATAGCACACATGCACAATGGAGTATAGCACACTGCACAACCACAATGAATCTGGATCATGTTCCTGATCTCTTTGCCATACTGCAGCATACATAGTAATAGCAAGTAGTCCCCTCCCCACAATGTACCCAGAGGGGGCCCTCCCCACACATCACCAATCTCACAACAAACCCATGCACATGTGCTGAACCCAGCAAAGCTGCGGATCCGTGAGCCCCACTGACAATGCAAGTGACACTGCATGACGATGAGCATGTCTGCAGGCCACTCATCATGACATGTTGCACGCCACGACACCGAGGTGGCTGAGTGTGGTTCACATCCGGATAGGAACAGGTCACACACTGACACATCCACGTCCACAAACAATCCCTGACGGCAACAAGACATCTGCGGACAAACCATGCCCAAGAGTCCCAACTCCCACCAAGAGCCCAATTTACCCAAGTATGCAACATCTCAGCACTGCATAAGCACAGAAGTCAAAGGCACACCGCCTGAAAGGGAGAAGGCCAAGCAAAGCCGGAGCTGCAGGGGCGACTCTCCCACTATGCAGCACACACACAAGAATCAGAGCACATCAACATTGACAACAATGTGGTACAAACTGCAACACTTTCACAACAGAACAGAGGACACAACTGCTGCCGCTTGTGTGTAGAAACTGGCCAATCACATTTGGCATAGCAGGAAACTGTGACATGATAATGGACAAGTACAACCCCACATCCCTGATGGTGCACATATGTCCACTGTCCTGCTTCAAATAGGCAGCTCATCCTAAACAGTCACAATGTACATTGTCATGCAGTCTGTTTGGAAACTTGGCCAATGCGTGAACATACATGGAACACACTGTTAAACTGCATCTCCCCTTTACAATGCAGAGGGAGAATCATCTCCTCCTGCAGAGCAGACCGAACACCTCCTCACTGATGATGAGGAGGACCTCCCCACCTTCGACACCGACGCCCTCCAAGAGCTCATGGACAGCTTCGGCACCCCACCCCCAGGAGCAGGGAAGCCCAGCTGCATCGAGGAAACCCCACCCTCTGCACAGACCACACAGCAGGAGGCACCCACCACCCCAGCTGGTGGGTGCCTCCTGCTGCGTGTTAGAGGGCCAGAAGGAGATGGCTGATCAGGTGCGGGTGGGGTTCGACCTCATGGCAGCCAAACTAGTTGCCATCCATGGGTGTCTACGTCCCATCAGGGACCACTTACAGAACCTAACGGACACCCACAGTCCACTCCATGGTCTCCAACAAGCCCTGGCTGACATTGCTGGAGTCTTGACTCGGAGACAAGAACACCTGTCTGGTCAGAGTGGCTCCAGCGATCTCAGCTGGGAGATGGGACACATGCGGAGGCTCATGGAGGACATGGTGCGGATGGAGGCGGAAAGGATGGCTGCCACGGCTGCACATCAGCGAGATGTAGCTGGGATCTACCATGCCCTACAGATCCTGATCATGGCATTGCTGCCACAAGGCCTGGCGCAGATGAATGCTGCTGCTCCTACACCATCCACATCTCCGCCCCCTGATGTGTCAGTGCCCCTCAGTGCGGTCGACAATCCACCTCCGGCCCCTGATGTGTCAGTGCCACACAGTGCTGCAGCCGAAACACCACCACCGCCAGGTGAGGCACATCACACCTCGGAGGACGATGATGTGGATGAGACTGGCGTTGTGGTAATGAGGAATCGGTAGCATTCATCTCCGCCATATGGCCTGTTTCTGCTTGGTTCGGCCCTTTGCATCATCACCTTCCACTGTCCCCAGAAACACTCTGCGGCACTCACCTTGGACCTCGACATGGACTGCCATATTCTGTTTGGTTACCAATGACACAGCAATCAGACTGCGGCTGAACTCTTCCTCTTCTGATGAACTTGTCCTTCCCTAATGGACTCTGGCTGGCCCTCCACGGGGCAACAATGTCAAGTGGGGTGTGCATGGCTCTGTACTGATCCAGCTGCTACACTCCAATGAATGTGAATAAAACATTCAGAGTCACACAGATGTGTCATGTCTATGAACCTTCAAGTATGACAGTATGGATGAATGTCTGGTCACTGATTCACCCTCACGTCCATTTTGCTCATGTTGTGGGGCTTGTGTCACATGGTGCAACATTGCCGATTGCGGTCCGGGTGGCGCAGACACTACAACGGGGACACACGCAATGGTTACCTCCTTGTCCAGGCCAGAACTGAACCATGCCCAGAGCCCTGGGCTCATCGTTCACACCCCTACGCTGGACTGGCATACGCCAGCCCAGCCCACTCCGCTTACGCTCACAGGGGGTGACGACACAGCTACATGTCCCAGGTCTTCCCCGTAGTGATCTGCTGGTCACTGGTCTAGTTGTCAGCATGCCACAGCCACTCCCTGAGGGCTGGTTTACACCCACACCACACCCATCCAGCACAGGCGTCACGGGACATGTGACCCTGCCAATAAAAGGGGCCCACCACAGCACATCCCCCACTGCCGGAGGTGACATGATGGCATCCGCACCACAAGACTCAATCATGAGGGGGCCGTGACTTGCATTGCACTGAGTTAGTGGCACCCGAGGGCCTGCGTCCGGCACGGGCCGTGACGATGACTTGCGTTGCACAGAGTTAGTGGCACCCGAGGGCCTGCGTCCGGCACGGGCCTACCGCCACGTGGCGATGACTTGCGTTGCACTGAGTTAGGCCCACCTGAAGAGCTGAGCGGGTGTGCAGCCTGCGATGATGCGTTAGCCTCGATACGGCGTCCAGCGAATCAAGACTCGAATTGAACTGTGAGCCCTACTGGACCGCAGTGTAAGCGCAGGCAGCAGTCAGCACACACATGATTCCGCGGTGCGGTGTCGCAGGGTGCGCTGGGGGCCTGTGGCACGGAATCCAGCGATCGGCTGAGGAGGTTGCACCGGCACGTGGAGGGCCCTCTTGGAGACACGCCAGTGGCTGCAGGTGAGCATTGAGGCCTGGGTGCGTAGGGGCGGGCAGTTATCGCTCGGCGGTGGACAGGTCTGGGGACCAGGGCTGGGGTGCAGCAGGAGCACAGGATCGCGCAGGTACCACCGGTCACGTGGCTGGGTGGGGGGTGCCGCCCTGGCAGACACGAGCCTGCATGCGCTGACGAGATGTACGCGGGTTGGCTTGGGATGTAGTCACCTCGTCTCCAGTGTGTATACGCCCGTTGAATGTGGTCGAGCACGTGTGTGCAGGCCTATGGTCACGATATGGCGGACACAGAGGCACATGCAGTAGTTACTGTGGTGGCCATCCCGAAAGTGGACCACGCCCAGGGCCCCGGGCTATTCATTCGCGACATACGCCGGCCAAGGCCGCTCCGCTCAGGCTTACATTGGGGGACCACATGGCTACATGTCCAAGGTCTTCCACACTGCCTGGGGTAACCTGTTTGCGTCCACTGTCCACTACACTACAAACACCGGCAGTAGATGTCCACATGGACCTGTCTGTGCTCTGCATACTGCAGTCTGTCCAGCACATCTCCGCCACACTTGGCATTGTGTCCTTTCTTATTGCTGGGTCACTTACCTCCTTCGCACATTCTTGGTTCCCACCTCTCCCCACATTCAGCAATTGTGTGGCAGAGGGGCTCTGCCTTTGTGGATGGTTTGTCTACATGTCTGTCCCCTGTTACCACGGTTACTTGTGTTGTCGTGTCCGGTAGTTGGGCATGATGTATGTGATTTTGTTACGTGTTGCATGTCAGCAGCTCCCTTGCTCAAAAGCAATGCTGGGAGGCGGGGAGCTGGCTGGGACCGTGGGGGCATTGGGGCTCCCCCCCACGGTCCCCATCAAGGAGGCCAACCCCGGGGGATGGGGTCTCCGGGGCCAGAAGTGGCCTAGGATAGGGGGGCCATGCGGCCCCCCTTCCCTAGAAATACATTTTAAAAAAAGGAGGCCATGCCCCAGGGGATGGGGTCCCCGGGGCCAAAAGTGGCCCAGGGAAGGGGGGCCTCTTGGCGCACTGCTGGTGGGGCGATGAGGTCCTCTTGTGTCCTTCTCTTCATACACCGAGCAGCAGTGCGCCAAGAGGCGTGTTTGCAGAGTGGTGTAAAAAGGGGACGTGGCTAGTTGGCCCCCAGGGACCCTCAGTATTCAAGGGGACTTAATCCCCCAACTTAGAACGCGCCAGGGGGCACGTTTGCAGAGTGGTGGAGAAAGGGGTCGTGGCCTGTGTCCACCTCTCAGCAATCCCACTGTGTGGGGCTTACTGGAGGTAAGAGGTAGGCTAGTTGGCCCCTACAGGACCCCCAGCAGCGAAGGAGACTTCAATCCCCATCCAGGAGCGCGTCAGGGAGCGCGATTGCAGAGTGGTGGGCAAAGGAAAGGGGGCATGGCCTGCTATGAGAATTTAGCAATCCTGCTGTGTGGGACTTACTGGAGGTAATAGGAGGTGTAGTTCGCCCCCAAGGATGTCCTTGCGGGCCTACTACCCCTCTTGTTACCTCCAGTAAGTCCCACACAGTGGGATTGCTAAAACGTCTTCGGAGGCCATGCCCCCCTTTCTCCACCACTCTGCAAACGCGCCTCCTGGCAGACTACGGGATGGGGGATGAAGTCCAATTTACTGCTGTGGGACTTTGGGGGCCAAGAAGCCCTCTTGGTACCTCCTGTAAATCCTGCGCAGCGCAATTCATGAGCGCTGGTCAGAGGCCCAGCACCCTTTCTCCACCACTCTGCAAACGCGACTACTAGTTAAAGAAGTGTTTGCAATGTAATAGGTTTCGCAGTTGCGAGAGTTAGAGCTGTTGGCGTTGTAAATGTAAAAGTTTTTTACTAATGTTTTTTGGAGTGGAGTGGATGTACGTTGTGTGTAGTGGAATTATGTGGTATGTTGTGCAGTGAAATTATGTGGATAGAAAGTATGTGGTATTTAGTGTATAGGAATTATGTAGAGTGGGATTATGTGTTATGGAGAGTAGTTATGTGGTATGGTAGTCTGTGTTGCGGAGTGGTAACCTCAGGTTTAGTCTTCCTTGTTTCCATAGAAGCTCAACTATGAACTCAGTGAGACAAAAAAATAAGGAATCACTGAGGAGCACTTGTGGACCTAGTCAGAGGTATGAGCAGGGCCACTGGAATTATGCGACTGTTTGGCTGCACCGACTTTTGCACAATTATAAATTTTCTGCATTAGCCACATAATTCACCATCTGCTCCCTAATCTGCAGATTTGAACAAAAAAAGCCTTGTTTCTAGCTGAAACTGGTCAAACGTTACCAAAAATGCAGTGACAAGTGTTACAGCGTGGTGGAAGGCCCTTTGCAAACCTAGAATGGTCACCTGTTATTGCTAAATGTGGGTGTTAAATTGGCACTAATGGTTTGCAAGCCACTCTTGCTTCCTTCTCCGCCTCCCTTGCCTCTTTCTGCATTTCTGTTGCTTCTTTCTGCACATTTCTTTCTTTTTCTGCACTTCTCTTGCCTCTTTCTGCAAATGTCTTCTACTTTCTGCACTCTCTTCCCTCTTTCTGCACGTCTGTTGCCTCTTTCTGCACCTCATTTGCTTCTTTCTGTACCCCTCTTGCCTCTTTCTGCATCCTTCTTCCCTCTTTCTGCACCTCTCTTGCCTTTTTCTGTACCCCTCTTATGTCTTTCTGCGCCCTTTATGCCTCTTTCTGCACCTCTGTTACTTCTTTCTGCACTTCCCTTCCTTTTTTCTGCACCTCTCTTGCTTCTTTCTGCACCTCACTTGCCTCTTTCAGCACCTCTCTTGCTTTTTTCTGCAGATCTCTTGCCTCTTTCTGCACCTCACTTGCCTCTTTCAGCACCTCTGTTGGTTCTTTCTGCACTGCTCTTGCTTCTTTCTGCCCCTCACTTGCCTCTTTCTGCACTTTTCTTCCTTCTTTCTGCACCCCCCTGCGTCTTTGTGCACCTCTCCTACCTCTTTCTGCACCCCTCTTGCCTCTTTTTGCACCTCTGTTGGTTCTTTCTGCACTGCTCTTGCTTCTTTCTGCACCTCACTTGCCTCTTTATGCACTTCTCTTGCTTCTTTCTAAACCTCTGTTGCTTCTTTCAGCAATTCTCTTGCCTCTTTCTGCAATTCTCTTGCTTGTTTCTGCACATCTCTTGCGTCTTTCTGCACCTCTGTTGCCTCTTTCTGCACCTCTCTTGCCTCTTTCAGCACCTCTGTTGGTTCTTTCTGCACTGCTCTTGCTTCTTTCTGCACCTCACATGCCTCTTTGTGCACTTCTCTTGCTTCTTTCTAAACCTCTGTTGCTTCTTTCAAAACTTTACTTGCTTCTTTCTGCACCTCTCTTGCCTCTTGCGGCACCTCTGTTGCTTCTTCCTGCACCTCACTTGTCTCATTCTGCACTTCTCTTGCTTCTTTCTATACCTCTGTTGCTTCTTTCAGCAATTCTCTTGCCTCTTTCTGCACTTCTCTTCCTTCTTTTTGCACCCCTCCTACCTCTTTCTGTACCTCTCTTGCCTCTTTGTGCACCTCTCCTACCTCTTTCTGCACCCCTCTGGCCTCTTTTTGCACCACTATTGGTTCTTTCTGCACTGCTCTTGCTTCTTTCTGCACCTCACGTGCCTCTTTCTGCACTTCTCTTGCTTCTTTCTTAACCTCTGTTGCTTCGTTCAGCAATTCTCTTAGCTCTTTCTGCATTTCTCTTGCTTGTTTCTGCACCTCTCTTGTGTCTTTCTACACCTCTGTTGCCTCTTTCTGCACGTCATTTGCTTCTTTCTGCACGTCATCTTGCTTCTTTCTGCACCTCACTTGCCTCTTTCAGCACCTCTGTTGGTTATTTCTGCACTGCTCTTGCTTCTTTCTGCACCTCACTTGCCTCTTTCTGCACTTCTGTTGCTTCTTTCAGCAATTCTCTTGCCTCTTTCTGCACTTCTCTTGCTTCTTTCTACACCTCTGTTGCTTCTTTCAGCAATTCTCTTGCCTCTTTCTGCACTTCTCATGCTTCTTTCTGTACCTCTGTTGCCTCTTTCTGCACGTCATTTGCTTCTTTCTGCACCTCTCTTGCCTCTTTTAGCACTTCTGTTAATTCTTTCTGTAAACCTCCTGCCTGTTTCTGCACCCCTCTTCCCTATTTGTACAACTCTCTTGCCTCTTCCTACACCTCTCCTCCCTCTTTCTGCACCACTCTTGCCTATTTCTGTACCTCTGTTGCTTCTTTCTGCACTTCTCTTGCCTCTTTCTGCACCCTCTCGTGCCTCTTTCAGCACCTCCGTTGCTTCTTTCTGCACTTCTCTTCCTTCTTTCTGCACCCCTCGTGCCTCTTTCAGCACCTCTGTTGCTTCTTTCTACACTCCTCTTCCTTCTTTCTGCACCCCTCGTGCCTCCTTCTGCACCTCTGTTGCCTCTTTCAGCACCTCTGTTGGTTATTTCTGCACTGCTCTTGCTTCTTTCTGCACCTCTTTTGCCTCTTTCTGCACTTCTCTTGCTTCATTCTAAACCTCTGTTGCTTCTTTCAGCAATTCTCTTGCCTCTTTCTGCACTTCTCTTGCTTCTTTCTACACCTCTGTTGCTTCTTTCAGCAATTCTCTTGCCTCTTTCTGCACTTCTCATGCTTCTTTCTGCACCTCTGTTGCCTCTTTCTGCACGTCATTTTCTTCTTTCTGCACCTCTCATGCCTCTTTTGGCACTTCTGTTAATTCTTTCTGCACCCCTCCTGCCTCTTTCTGCACCCCTCTTCCCTATTTGTGCAACTCTCTTGCCTCTTCCTACACCTCTCTTCCCTCTTTCTGCACCACTCTTGCCTATTTCTGTACCTCTGTTGCTTCTTTCTGCACTCCTCTTCCTTCTTTCTGCACCCCTCGTGCCTCTTGCAGCACCTGTTGCTTCTTTCTGCACTACTCTTCCTCCTTTCTGCACCTCTCGTGCCTCCTTCTGCACCTCTGTTGCCTCTTTCAGCACCTCTGTTGGTTATTTCTGCACTGCTCTTGCTTCTTTCTGCACCTCAATTGCCTCTTTCTGCACTTCTCTTGCTTCATTCTTGCCTCTTTCTGCACTTCTCTTGCTTCATTCTAAACCTCTGTTGCTTCTTTCAGCAATTCTCTTGCCTCTTTCTGCACTTCTCTTGCTTCTTTCTACACCTCTGTTGCTTCTTTCAGCAATTCTCTTGCCTCTTTCTGCACTTCTCATGCTTCTTTCTGCACCTCTGTTGCCTCTTTCTGCACGTCATTTGCTTCTTTCTGCACCTCTCTTGCCTCTTTTAGCACTTCTGTTAATTCTTTCTGTAACCCTCCTGCCTGTTTCTGCACCCCTCTTCCCTATTTGTACAACTCTCTTGCCTCTTCCTACACCTCTCTTCCCTCTTTCTGCACCACTCTTGCCTATTTCTGTACCTCTGTTGCTTCTTTCTGCACTTCTCTTGCCTCTTTCTGCACTCCTTCGTGCCTCTTTCAGCACCTCTGTTGCTTCTTTCTGCACTTCTCTTCCTTCTTTCTGCACCCCTCGTGCCTCTTTCAGCACCTCTGTTGCTTCTTTCTACACTCCTCTTCCTTCTTTCTGCACCCCTCGTGCCTCCTTCTGCACCTCTGTTGCCTCTTTCAGCACCTCTGTTGGTTATTTCTGCACTGCTCTTGCTTCTTTCTGCACCTCTTTGCCTCTTTTCTGCACTTCTCTTGCTTCATTCTAAACCTCTGTTGCTTCTTTCAGCAATTCTCTTGCCTCTTTCTGCACTTCTCTTGCTTCTTTCTACACCTCTGTTGCTTCTTTCAGCAATTCTCTTGCCTCTTTCTGCACTTCTCATGCTTCTTTCTGCACCTCTGTTGCCTCTTTCTGCACGTCATTTTCTTCTTTCTGCACCTCTCTTGCCTCTTTTGGCACTTCTGTTAATTCTTTCTGCACCTCTCCTGCCTCTTTCTGCACCCCTCTTCCCTATTTGTGCAACTCTCTTGCCTCTTCCTACACCTCTCTTCCCTCTTTCTGCACCACTCTTGCCTATTTCTGTACCTCTGTTGCTTCTTTCTGCACTCCTCTTCCTTCCTTCTGCACCCCTCGTGCCTCTTTGCAGCACCTGTTGCTTCTTTCTGCACTACTCTTCCTCCTTTCTGCACCCCTCGTGCTCTCCTTCTGCACCTCTGTTGCCTCTTTCAGCACCTCTGTTGGTTATTTCTGCACTGCTCTTGCTTCTTTCTGCACCTCAATTGCCTCTTTCTGCACTTCTCTTGCTTCATTCTTGCCTCTTTCTGCACTTCTCTTGCTTCATTCTAAACCTCTGTTGCTTCTTTCAGCAATTCTCTTGCCTCTTTCTGCACTTCTCTTGCTTCTTTCTACACCTCTGTTGCTTCTTTCAGCAATTCTCTTGCCTCTTTCTGCACTTCTCATGCTTCTTTCTGCACCTCTGTTGCCTCTTTCTGCACGTCATTTGCTTCTTTCTGCACCTCTCTTGCCTCTTTTAGCACTTCTGTTAATTCTTTCTGTAACCCTCCTGCCTGTTTCTGCACCCCTCTTCCCTATTTGTAAACTCTCTTGCCTCTTCCTACACCTCTCTTCCCTCTTTCTGCACCACTCTTGCCTATTTCTGTACCTCTGTTGCTTCTTTCTGCACTTCTCTTGCCTCTTTCTGCACCCTTTCGTGCCTCTTTCAGCACCTCTGTTGCTTCTTTCTGCACTTCTCTTCTTTCTTTCTGCACCCTCGTGCCTCTTTCAGCACCTCTGTTGCTTCTTTCTACACTCCCTCTTCCTTCTTTCTGCACCCCTCGTGCCTCCTTCTGCACCTCTGTTGCCTCTTTCAGCACCTCTGTTGGTTATTTCTGCACTGCTCTTGCTTCTTTCTGCACCTCTTTTGCCTCTTTCTGCACTTCTCTTGCTTCATTCTAAACCTCTGTTGCTTGTTTCAGCAATTCTCTTGCCTCTTTCTGCACTTCTCTTGCTTCTTTCTACACCTCTGTTGCTTCTTTCAGCAATTCTCTTGCCTCTTTCTGCACTTCTCATGCTTCTTTCTGCACCTCTGTTGCCTCTTTCTGCACGTCATTTTCTTCTTTCTGCACCTCTCTTGCCTCTTTTGGCACTTCTGTTAATTCTTTCTGCACCCCTCCTGCCTCTTTCTGCACCCTCTTCCCTATTTGTGCAACCTCTTGCCTCTTCCTACACCTCTCTTCCCTCTTTCTGCACCACTCTTGCCTATTTCTGTACCTCTGTTGCTTCTTTCTGCACTCCTCTTCCTTCTTTCTGCACCCTCGTGCCTCTTGCAGCACCTGTTGCTTCTTTCTGCACTACTCTTCCTCCTTTCTGCACCCCTCGTGCCTCCTTCTGCACCTCTGTTGCCTCTTTCAGCACCTCTGTTGGTTATTTCTGCACTGCTCTTGCTTCTTTCTGCACCTCAATTGCCTCTTTCTGCACTTCTCTTGCTTCATTCTTGCCTCTTTCTGCACTTCTCTTGCTTCATTCTAAACCTCTGTTGCTTCTTTCAGCAATTCTCTTGCCTCTTTCTGCACTTCTCTTGCTTCTTTCTACACCTCTGTTGCTTCTTTCAGCAATTCTCTTGCCTCTTTCTGCACTTCTCATGCTTCTTTCTGCACCTCTGTTGCCTCTTTATGCACGTCATTTGCTTCTTTCTGCACCTCTCTTGCCTCTTTTAGCACTTCTGTTAATTCTTTCTGTAACCCTCCTGCCTGTTTCTGCACCCCTCTTCCCTATTTGTACAACTCTCTTGCCTCTTCCTACACCTCTCTTCCCTCTTTCTGCACCACTCTTGCCTATTTCTGTACCTCTGTTGCTTCTTTCTGCACTTCTCTTGCCTCTTTCTGCACTCTTCGTGCCTCTTTCAGCACCTCTGTTGCTTCTTTCTGCACTTCTCTTCCTTCTTTCTGCACCCCTCGTGCCTCTTTCAGCACCTCTGTTGCTTCTTTCTACACTCCTCTTCCTTCTTTCTGCACCCCTCGTGCCTCCTTCTGCACCCTCTGTTGCCTCTTTCAGCACCTCTGTTGGTTATTTCTGCACTGCTCTTGCTTCTTTCTGCACCTCTTTTGCCTCTTTCTGCACTTCTCTTGCTTCATTCTAAACCTCTGTTGCTTCTTTCAGCAATTCTCTTGCCTCTTTCTGCACTTCTCTTGCTTCTTTCTACACCTCTGTTGCTTCTTTCAGCAATTCTCTTGCCTCTTTCTGCACTTCTCATGCTTCTTTCTGCACCTCTGTTGCCTCTTTCTGCACGCCATTTTCTTCTTTCTGCACCTCTCTTGCCTCTTTTGGCACTTCTGTTAATTCTTTCTGCACCCCTCCTGCCTCTTTCTGCACCCTCTTCCCTATTTGTGCAACTCTCTTGCCTCTTCCTACACCTCTCTTCCCTCTTTCTGCACCACTCTTGCCTATTTCTGTACCTCTGTTGCTTCTTTCTGCACTCCTCTTCCTTCTTTCTGCACCCCTCGTGCCTCTTGCAGCACCTGTTGCTTCTTTCTGCACTACTCTTCCTCCTTTCTGCACCCCTCGTGCCTCCTTCTGCACCTCTGTTGCCTCTTTCAGCACCTCTGTTGGTTATTTCTGCACTGCTCTTGCTTCTTTCTGCACCTCAATTGCCTCTTTCTGCACTTCTCTTGCTTCATTCTTGCCTCTTTCTGCACTTCTCTTGCTTCATTCTAAACCTCGGTTGCTTCTTTCAGCAATTCTCTTGCCTCTTTCTGCAATTCTCTTGCTTGTTTCTGCACATCTCTTGCGTCTTTCTGCACCTCTGTTGCCTCTTTCTGCACCTCTCTTGCCTCTTTCAGCACCTCTGTTGGTTCTTTCTGCACTGCTCTTGCTTCTTTCTGCACCTCACATGCCTCTTTGTGCACTTCTCTTGCTTCTTTCTAAACCTCTGTTGCTTCTTTCAAAACTTTACTTGCTTCTTTCTGCACCTCTCTTGCCTCTTGCGGCACCTCTGTTGGTTATTTCTGCACTGCTCTTGCTTCTTTCTGCACCTCTTTTGCCTCTTTCTGCACTTCTCTTGCTTCATTCTAAACCTCTGTTGCTTCTTTCAGCAATTCTCTTGCCTCTTTCTGCACTTCTCTTGCTTCTTTCTACACCTCTGTTGCTTCTTTCAGCAATTCTCTTGCCTCTTTCTGCACTTCTCATGCTTCTTTCTGCACCTCTGTTGCCTCTTTCTGCACGTCATTTTCTTCTTTCTGCACCTCTCTTGCCTCTTTTGGCACTTCTGTTAATTCTTTCTGCACCCCTCCTGCCTCTTTCTGCACCCCTCTTCCCTATTTGTGCAACTCTCTTGCCTCTTCCTACACCTCTCTTCCCTCTTTCTGCACCACTCTTGCCTATTTCTGTACCTCTGTTGCTTCTTTCTGCACTCCTCTTCCTTCCTTCTGCACCCCTCGTGCCTCTTGCAGCACCTTGTTGCTTCTTTCTGCACTACTCTTCCTCCTTTCTGCACCCCTCGTGCCTCCTTCTGCACCTCTGTTGCCTCTTTCAGCACCTCTGTTGGTTATTTCTGCACTGCTCTTGCTTCTTTCTGCACCTCAATTGCCTCTTTCTGCACTTCTCTTGCTTCATTCTTGCCTCTTTCTGCACTTCTCTTGCTTCATTCTAAACCTCTGTTGCTTCTTTCAGCAATTCTCTTGCCTCTTTCTGCACTTCTCTTGCTTCTTTCTACACCTCTGTTGCTTCTTTCAGCAATTCTCTTGCCTCTTTCTGCACTTCTCTTGCTTCTTTCTGCACCTCTGTTGCCTCTTTCTGCACGTCATTTGCTTCTTTCTGCACCTCTCTTGCCTCTTTTAGCACTTCTGTTAATTCTTTCTGTAACCCTCCTGCCTGTTTCTGCACCCCTCTTCCCTATTTGTAAACTCTCTTGCCTCTTCCTACACCTCTCTTCCCTCTTTCTGCACCACTCTTGCCTATTTCTGTACCTCTGTTGCTTCTTTCTGCACTTCTCTTGCCTCTTTCTGCACCCTTCGTGCCTCTTTCAGCACCTCTGTTGCTTCTTTCTGCACTTCTCTTCCATCTTTCTGCACCCTCGTGCCTCTTTCAGCACCTCTGTTGCTTCTTTCTGCACTCCTCTTCCTTCTTTCTGCACCCCTCGTGCCTCCTTCTGCACCTCTGTTGCCTCTTTCAGCACCTCTGTTGGTTATTTCTGCACTGCTCTTGCTTCTTTCTGCACCTCTTTTGCCTCTTTCTGCACTTCTCTTGCTTCATTCTAAACCTCTGTTGCTTCTTTCAGCAATTCTCTTGCCTCTTTCTGCACTTCTCTTGCTTCTTTCTACACCTCTGTTGCTTCTTTCAGCAATTCTCTTGCCTCTTTCTGCACTTCTCATTGCTTCTTTCTGAACCTCTGTTGCCTCTTTCTGCACTTCGTCATTTTCTTCTTTCTGCACCTCTCTTGCCTCTTTTGGCACTTCTGTTAATTCTTTCTGCACCCCTCCTGCCTCTTTCTGCACCCCTCTTCCCTATTTGTGCAACTCTCTTGCCTCTTCCTACACCTCTCTTCCCTCTTTCTGCACCACTCTTGCCTATTTCTGTACCTCTGTTGCTTCTTTCTGCACTCCTCTTCCTTCTTTCTGCACCCTCGTGCCTCTTGCAGCACCTGTTGCTTCTTTCTGCACTACTCTTCCTCCTTTCTGCACCCCTCGTGCCTCCTTCTGCACCTCTGTTGCCTCTTTCAGCACCTCTGTTGGTTATTTCTGCACTGCTCTTGCTTCTTTCTGCACCTCAATTGCCTCTTTCTGCACTTCTCTTGCTTCATTCTTGCCTCTTTCTGCACTTCTCTTGCTTCATTCTAAACCTCTGTTGCTTCTTTCAGCAATTCTCTTGCCTCTTTCTGCACTTCTCTTGCTTCTTTCTACACCTCTGTTGCTTCTTTCAGCAATTCTCTTGCCTCTTTCTGCACTTCTCATGCTTCTTTCTGCACCTCTGTTGCCTCTTTCTGCACGCTCATTTGCTTCTTTCTGCACCTCTCTTGCCTCTTTTAGCACTTCTGTTAATTCTTTCTGTAACCCTCCTGCCTCGTTTCTGCACCCTCTTCCCTATTTGTACAACTCTCTTGCCTCTTCCTACACCTCTCTTCCCTCTTTCTGCACCACTCTTGCCTATTTCTGTACCTCTGTTGCTTCTTTCTGCACTTCTCTTGCCTCTTTCTGCACCCTTCGTGCCTCTTTCAGCACCTCTGTTGCTTCTTTCTGCACTTCTCTTCCTTCTTTCTGCACCCCTCGTGCCTCTTTCCAGCACCTCTGTTGCTTCTTTCTACACTCCTCTTCCTTCTTTCTGCACCCCTCGTGCCTCCTTCTGCACCTCTGTTGCCTCTTTCTAGCACCTCTGTTGGTTATTTCTGCACTGCTCTTGCTTCTTTCTGCACCTCTTTTGCCTCTTTCTGCACTTCTCTTGCTTCATTCTAAACCTCTGTTGCTTCTTTCAGCAATTCTCTTGCCTCTTTCTGCACTTCTCTTGCTTCTTTCTACACCTCTGTTGCTTCTTTCAGCAATTCTCTTGCCTCTTTCTGCACTTCTCATGCTTCTTTCTGCACCTCTGTTGCCTCTTTCTGCACGTCATTTTCTTCTTTCTGCACCTCTCTTGCCTCTTTTGGCACTTCTGTTAATTCTTTCTGCACCCCTCCTGCCTCTTTCTGCACCCCTCTTCCCTATTTGTGCAACTCTCTTGCCTCTTCCTACACCTCTCTTCCCTCTTTCTGCACCACTCTTGCCTATTTCTGTACCTCTGTTGCTTCTTTCTGCACTCCTCTTCCTTCTTTCTGCACCCTCGTGCCTCTTGCAGCACCTGTTGCTTCTTTCTGCACTACTCTTCCTCCTTTCTGCACTCCTCGTGCCTCCTTCTGCACCTCTGTTGCCTCTTTCAGCACCTCTGTTGGTTATTTCTGCACTGCTCTTGCTTCTTTCTGCACCTCACTTGCCTCTTTCTGCACTTCTCTTGCTTCTTTCTTGCCTCTTTCTGCACTTCTCTTGCTTCATTCTAAACCTCTGTTGCTTCTTTCAGCAATTCTCTTGCCTCTTTCTGCAATTCTCTTGCTTGTTTCTGCACATCTCTTGCGTCTTTCTGCACTCTCTGTTGCCTCTTTCTGCACCTCTCTTGCCTCTTTCAGCACCTCTGTTGGTTCTTTCTGCACTGCTCTTGCTTCTTTCTGCACCTCACATGCCTCTTTGTGCACTTCTCTTGCTTCTTTCTAAACCTCTGTTGCTTCTTTCAAAACTTTACTTGCTTCTTTCTGCACCTCTCTTGCCTCTTTGCGGCACCTCTGTTGCTTCTTCCTGCACCTCACTTGTCTCATTCTGCACTTCTCTTGCTTCTTTCTATACCTCTGTTGCTTCTTTCAGCAATTCTCTTGCCTCTTTCTGCACTTCTCTTCCTTCTTTTTGCACCCCTCCTACCTCTTTCTGTACCTCTCTTGCCTCTTTGTGCACCTCTCCTACCTCTTTCTGCACCCCTCTGGCCTCTTTTTGCACCACTATTGGTTCTTTCTGCACTGCTCTTGCTTCTTTCTGCACCTCACGTGCCTCTTTCTGCACTTCTCTTGCTTCTTTCTTAACCTCTGTTGCTTCGTTCAGCAATTCTCTTAGCTCTTTCTGCATTTCTCTTGCTTGTTTCTGCACCTCTCTTGTGTCTTTCTACACCTCTGTTGCCTCTTTCTGCACGTCATTTGCTTCTTTCTGCACGTCATTTGCTTCTTTCTGCACCTCACTTGCCTCTTTCAGCACCTCTGTTGGTTATTTCTGCACTGCTCTTGCTTCTTTCTGCACCTCACTTGCCTCTTTCTGCACTTCTGTTGCTTCTTTCAGCAATTCTCTTGCCTCTTTCTGCACTTCTCTTGCTTCTTTCTACACCTCTGTTGCTTCTTTCAGCAATTCTCTTGCCTCTTTCTGCACTTCTCATGCTTCTTTCTGCACCTCTGTTGCCTCTTTCTGCACGTCATTTGCTTCTTTCTGCACCTCTCTTGCCTCTTTTAGCACTTCTGTTAATTCTTTCTGTAACCCTCCTGCCTGTTTCTGCACCCCTCTTCCCTATTTGTACAACTCTCTTGCCTCTTCCTACACCTCTCTTCCCTCTTTCTGCACCACTCTTGCCTATTTCTGTACCTCTGTTGCTTCTTTCTGCACTTCTCTTGCCTCTTTCTGCACCCTTCGTGCCTCTTTCAGCACCTCTGTTGCTTCTTTCTGCACTTCTCTTCCTTCTTTCTGCACCCCTCGTGCCTCTTTCAGCACCTCTGTTGCTTCTTTCTACACTCCTCTTCCTTCTTTCTGCACCCCTCGTGCCTCCTTCTGCACCCTCTGTTGCCTCTTTCAGCACCTCTGTTGGTTATTTCTGCACTGCTCTTGCTTCTTTCTGCACCTCTTTTGCCTCTTTCTGCACTTCTCTTGCTTCATTCTAAACCTCTGTTGCTTCTTTCAGCAATTCTCTTGCCTCTTTCTGCACTTCTCTTGCTTCTTTCTACACCTCTGTTGCTTCTTTCAGCAATTCTCTTGCCTCTTTCTGCACTTCTCATGCTTCTTTCTGCACCTCTGTTGCCTCTTTCTGCACGTCATTTTCTTCTTTCTGCACCTCTCATGCCTCTTTTGGCACTTCTGTTAATTCTTTCTGCACCCCTCCTGCCTCTTTCTGCACCCCTCTTCCCTATTTGTGCAACTCTCTTGCCTCTTCCTACACCTCTCTTCCCTCTTTCTGCACCACTCTTGCCTATTTCTGTACCTCTGTTGCTTCTTTCTGCACTCCTCTTCCTTCTTTCTGCACCCCTCGTGCCTCTTGCAGCACTCTGTTGCTTCTTTCTGCACTACTCTTCCTCCTTTCTGCACCCCTCGTGCCTCCTTCTGCACCTCTGTTGCCTCTTTCCTCACCTCTGTTGGTTATTTCTGCACTGCTCTTGCTTCTTTCTGCACCTCAATTGCCTCTTTCTGCACTTCTCTTGCTTCATTCTTGCCTCTTTCTGCACTTCTCTTGCTTCATTCTAAACCTCTGTTGCTTCTTTCAGCAATTCTCTTGCCTCTTTCTGCACTTCTCTTGCTTCTTTCTACACCTCTGTTGCTTCTTTCAGCAATTCTCTTGCCTCTTTCTGCACTTCTCATGCTTCTTTCTGCACCTCTGTTGCCTCTTTCTGCACGTCATTTGCTTCTTTCTGCACCTCTCTTGCCTCTTTCTAGCACTTCTGTTAATTCTTTCTGTAACCCTCCTGCCTGTTTCTGCACCCCTCTTCCCTATTTGTACAACTCTCTTGCCTCTTCCTACACCTCTCTTCCCTCTTTCTGCACCACTCTTGCCTATTTCTGTACCTCTGTTGCTTCTTTCTGCACTTCTCTTGCCTCTTTCTGCACCCTTCGTGCCTCTTTCAGCACCTCTGTTGCTTCTTTCTGCACTTCTCTTCCTTCTTTCTGCACCCCTCGTGCCTCTTTCAGCACCTCTGTTGCTTCTTTCTACACTCCTCTTCCTTCTTTCTGCACCCCTCGTGCCTCCTTCTGCACCTCTGTTGCCTCTTTCAGCACCTCTGTTGGTTATTTCTGCACTGCTCTTGCTTCTTTCTGCACCTCTTTTGCCTCTTTCTGCACTTCTCTTGCTTCATTCTAAACCTCTGTTGCTTCTTTCAGCAATTCTCTTGCCTCTTTCTGCACTTCTCTTGCTTCTTTCTACACCTCTGTTGCTTCTTTCAGCAATTCTCTTGCCTCTTTCTGCACTTCTCATGCTTCTTTCTGCACCTCTGTTGCCTCTTTCTGCACGTCATTTTCTTCTTTCTGCACCTCTCTTGCCTCTTTCGGCACTTCTGTTAATTCTTTCTGCACCCCTCCTGCCTCTTTCTGCACCCCTCTTCCCTATTTGTGCAACTCTCTTGCCTCTTCCTACACCTCTCTTCCCTCTTTCTGCACCACTCTTGCCTATTTCTGTACCTCTGTTGCTTCTTTCTGCACTCCTCTTCCTTCCTTCTGCACCCCTCGTGCCTCTTGCAGCACCTGTTGCTTCTTTCTGCACTACTCTTCCTCCTTTCTGCACCCCTCGTGCCTCCTTCTGCACCTCTGTTGCCTCTTTCAGCACCTCTGTTGGTTATTTCTGCACTGCTCTTGCTTCTTTCTGCACCTCAATTGCCTCTTTCTGCACTTCTCTTGCTTCATTCTTGCCTCTTTCTGCACTTCTCTTGCTTCATTCTAAACCTCTGTTGCTTCTTTCAGCAATTCTCTTGCCTCTTTCTGCACTTCTCTTGCTTCTTTCTACACCTCTGTTGCTTCTTTCAGCAATTCTCTTGCCTCTTTCTGCACTTCTCATGCTTCTTTCTGCACCTCTGTTGCCTCTTTCTGCACGTCATTTGCTTCTTTCTGCACCTCTCTTGCCTCTTTTAGCACTTCTGTTAATTCTTTCTGTAACCCTCCTGCCTGTTTCTGCACCCCTCTTCCCTATTTGTAAACTCTCTTGCCTCTTCCTACACCTCTCTTCCCTCTTTCTGCACCACTCTTGCCTATTTCTGTACCTCTGTTGCTTCTTTATGCACTTCTCTTGCCTCTTTCTGCACCCTTCGTGCCTCTTTCAGCACCTCTGTTGCTTCTTTCTGCACTTCTCTTCCTTCTTTCTGCACCCCTCGTGCCTCTTTCAGCACCTCTGTTGCTTCTTTCTACACTCCTCTTCCTTCTTTCTGCACCCCTCGTGCCTCCTTCTGCACCTCTGTTGCCTCTTTCAGCACCTCTGTTGGTTATTTCTGCACTGCTCTTGCTTCTTTCTGCACCTCATTTGCCTCTTTCTGCACTTCTCTTGCTTCATTCTAAACCTCTGTTGCTTCTTTCAGCAATTCTCTTGCCTCTTTCTGCACTTCTCTTGCTTCTTTCTACACCTCTGTTGCTTCTTTCAGCAATTCTCTTGCCTCTTTCTGCACTTCTCATGCTTCTTTCTGCACCTCTGTTGCCTCTTTCTGCACGTCATTTTCTTCTTTCTGCACCTCTCTTGCCTCTTTTGGCACTTCTGTTAATTCTTTCTGCACCCCTCCTGCCTCTTTCTGCACCCCTCTTCCCTATTTGTGCAACTCTCTTGCCTCTTCCTACACCTCTCTTCCCTCTTTCTGCACCACTCTTGCCTATTTCTGTACCTCTGTTGCTTCTTTCTGCACTCCTCTTCCTTCTTTCTGCACCCCTCGTGCCTCTTGCAGCACCTGTTGCTTCTTTCTGCACTACTCTTCCTCCTTTCTGCACCCTCGTGCCTCCTTCTGCACCTCTGTTGCCTCTTTCAGCACCTCTGTTGGTTATTTCTGCACTGCTCTTGCTTCTTTCTGCACCTCAATTGCCTCTTTCTGCACTTCTCTTGCTTCATTCTTGCCTCTTTCTGCACTTCTCTTGCTTCATTCTAAACCTCTGTGCTTCTTTCAGCAATTCTCTTGCCTCTTTCTGCACTTCTCTTGCTTCTTTCTACACCTCTGTTGCTTCTTTCAGCAATTCTCTTGCCTCTTTCTGCACTTCTCATGCTTCTTTCTGCACCTCTGTTGCCTCTTTCTGCACGTCATTTGCTTCTTTTGCACCTCTCTTGCCTCTTTTAGCACTTCTGTTAATTCTTTCTGTAACCCTCCTGCCTGTTTCTGCACCCTCTTCCCTATTTGTACAACTCTCTTGCCTCTTCCTACACCTCTCTTCCCTCTTTCTGCACCACTCTTGCCTATTTCTGTACCTCTGTTGCTTCTTTCTGCACTTATCTTGCCTCTTTCTGCACCCTTCGTGCCTCTTTCAGCACCTCTGTTGCTTCTTTCTGCACTTCTCTTCCTTCTTTCTGCACCCCGCGTGCCTCTTTCAGCACCTCTGTTGCTTCTTTCTACACTCCTCTTCCTTCTTTCTGCACCCCTCGTGCCTCCTTCTGCACCTCTGTTGCCTCTTTCAGCACCTCTGTTGGTTATTTCTGCACTGCTCTTGCTTCTTTCTGCACCTCTTTTGCCTCTTTCTGCACTTCTCTTGCTTCATTCTAAACCTCTGTTGCTTCTTTCAGCAATTCTCTTGCCTGTTTCTGCACTTCTCTTGCTTCTTTCTACACCTCTGTTGCTTCTTTCAGCAATTCTCTTGCCTCTTTCTGCACTTCTCATGCTTCTTTCTGCACCTCTGTTGCCTCTTTCTGCACGTCATTTTCTTCTTTCTGCACCTCTCTTGCCTCTTTTGGCACTTCTGTTAATTCTTTCTGCACCCTCCTGCCTCTTTCTGCACCCCTCTTCCCTATTTGTGCAACTCTCTTGCCTCTTCCTACACCTCTCTTCCCTCTTTCTGCACCACTCTTGCCTATTTCTGTACCTCTGTTGCTTCTTTCTGCACTCCTCTTCCTTCTTTCTGCACCCCTCGTGCCTCTTGCAGCACCTGTTGCTTCTTTCTGCACTACTCTTCCTCCTTTCTGCACCCCTCGTGCCTCCTTCTGCACCTCTGTTGCCTCTTTCAGCACCTCTGTTGGTTATTTCTGCACTGCTCTTGCTTCTTTCTGCACCTCAATTGCCTCTTTCTGCACTTCTCTTGCTTCATTCTTGCCTCTTTCTGCACTTCTCTTGCTTCATTCTAAACCTCTGTTGCTTCTTTCAGCAATTCTCTTGCCTCTTTCTGCACTTCTCTTGCTTCTTTCTACACCTCTGTTGCTTCTTTCAGCAATTCTCTTGCCTCTTTCTGCACTTCTCATGCTTCTTTCTGCACCTCTGTTGCCTCTTTCTGCACATCATTTGCTTCTTTCTGCACCTCTCTTGCCTCTTTTAGCACTTCTGTTAATTCTTTCTGCACCCCTCTGCCTCTTTCTGCACCCCTCTTCCCTATTTGTACAACTCTCTTGCCTCTTCCTACACCTCTCTTCCCTCTTTCTGCACCACTCTTGCCTATTTCTGTACCTCTGTTGCTTCTTTCTGCACTTCTCTTGCCTCTTTCTGCACCCTTCGTGCCTCTTTCAGCACCTCTGTTGCTTCTTTCTGCACTTCTCTTCCTTCTTTCTGTACCCCTCGTGCCTCTTTCAGCACCTCTGTTGCTTCTTTCTACACTCCTCTTCCTTCTTTCTGCACCCCTCGTGCCTCCTTCTGCACCTCTGTTGCCCCTTTCAGCACCTCTGTTGGTTCTTTCTGCACTGCTCTTGCTTCTTTCTGCACCTTACTTGCCTCTTTCTGCACTTCTCTTGCTTCATTCTAAACCTCTGTTGCTTCTTTCAGCAATTCTCTTGCCTCTTTCTGCACTTCTCTTGCTTCTTTCTACACCTCTGTTGCTTCTTTCAGCAATTCTCGTGCCTTCTTCTGCACTTCTCTTGCTTGTTTCTGCACCTGTCTTGCGTCTTTCTGCACCTCTGTTGCCTCTTTCTGCACTTCACTTGCTTCTTTCTGCACCTCTCTTGCCTCTTTCGGCACCTCTGTTAATTCTTTCTGCACCTCTCCTGCCTCTTTCTGCACCCCTCTTCCCTATTTGTGCAACTCTCTTGCCTCTTTCTACATCTCTCTTCCCTCTTCCTCCACCACTCTTGCCTCTTTCTGTACCTCTGTTGCTTCTTTCTATACCTCTGTTGCTTCTTTCAGCAATGCTCTTGCCTCTTTCTGCACTTTTCTTCCTTCTTTCTGCACACCTCCTGCCTCTTTCTGTACCTCTCTTGCCTCTTTGTGCACCTCTCCTACCTCTTTTTGAACCCCTCTTGCCTCTTTTTGCACCTCTGTTGATTCTTTCTGCACTGCTCTTGCTTCTTTCTGCACCTCACTTGCCTCTTTCTGCACTTCTCTTGCTTGTTTCTAAACCTCTGTTGCTTCTTTCAGCAATACTCTTGCCTCTTTCTGCACTTCTCTTTCTTGTTTGTGCACCTCTCTTGCATCTTTCTGCACCTCTGTTGCCTCTTTCTGCACTTTACTTGCTTCTTTCTGCACCTCTCTTGCCTCTTTCGACACCTCTGTTGGTTCTTTCTGCACTGCTCTTGCTTCTTTCTGCACCTCACTTGCCTCTTTTTGCACTTTTCTGGCTTCTTTCCAAACCTCTGTTGCTTCTTTCAGCAATTCTCTTGCCTCTTTCTGCACTTCTCTTGCTTGTTTCTGCACCTCTCTTGCGTCTTTCTGCAGATCTCTTGCCTCTTTCTGCACCTCACTTGCCTCTTTCAGCACCTCTGTTGGTTCTTTCTGCACTGCTCTTGCTTCTTTCTGCACCTCACTTGCCTCTTTCTGCACTTCTCTTGCTTCTTTCTACACCTCTGCTGCTTCTTTCAGCAATTCTCTTTCCTCTTTCTGTACTTTTCTTCCTTCTTTCTGCACCCCTCCTGCGTCTTTGTGCGCCTCTCCTACCTCTTTCTGCACCCCTCTTGCCTCTTTTTGCACCTCTGTTGGTTCTTTCTGCACTGCTCTTGCTTCTTTCTGCACCTCACTTGCCTCTTTATGCACTTCTCTTGCTTCTTTCTAAACCTCTGTTGCTTCTTTCAGCAATTCTCTTGCCTCTTTCTGCAATTCTCTTGCTTGTTTCTGCACATCTCTTGTGTCTTTCTGCACCTCTGTTGCCTCTTTCTGCACCTCTCTTGCCTCTTTCAGCACCTCTGTTGGTTCTTTCTGCACTGCTCTTGCTTCTTTCTGCACCTCACTTGCCTCTTTGTGCACTTCTCTTCCTTCTTTCTAAACCTCTGTTGCTTCTTTCAAAACTTCACTTGCTTCTTTCTGCACCTCTCTTGCCTCTTGCGGCACCTCTGTTGCTTCTTCCTGCACCTCACTTGTCTCATTCTGCACTTCTCTTGCTTCTTTCTACACCTCTGTTGCTTCTTTCAGCAATGCTCTTGCCTCTTTCTGCACTTTTCTTCCTTTTTTCTGCATCCCTCCTGCCTCTTTCTGTACCTCTCTTGCCTCTTTGTGCACCTCTCCTACCTCTTTCTGCACCCCTCTTGCCTCTTTTTGCACCTCTGTTGGTTCTTTCTGCACTGCTCTTGCTTCTTTCTGCACCTCACTTGCCTCTTTCTGCACTTCTCTTGCTTGTTTCTAAACCTCTGTTGCTTGTTTCAGCAATACTCTTGCCCCTTTCTGCACTTCTCTTTCTTGTTTCTGCACCTCTCTTGCATCTTTCTGCACCTCTGTTGCCTCTTTCTGCACTTCACTTGCTTCTTTCTGCACCTCTCTTGCCTCTTTCGACACTTCTGTTGGTTCTTTCTGCACTGCTCTTGCTTCTTTCTGCACCTCACTTGCCTCTTTTTGCACTTTTCTTGCTTCTTTCCAAACCTCTGTTGCTTCTTTCAGCAATTCTCTTGCCTCTTTCTGCACTTCTCTTGCTTGTTTCTGCACCTCTCTTGCGTCTTTCTGCACCTTTGTTGCCTCTTTCTGCACTTCACTTGCTTCTTTCTGCTCCTCTCTTGCCTCTTTCGGCACCTCTGTTGCTTCTTTCTGCACCTCACTTGTCTCTTTCTGCACTTCTCTTGCTTCTTTCTGCACCCCTCTTGCCTCTTTCCGCACCTCTGTTGCTTCTTTCTGCACTTCAATTGCCTCTTTCTGCACTTCTCTTGCCTCCTTCTGCACCTGACTTGCCTCTTTCAGCATCTCTGTTGCTTTTTTCTGCAGATCCCTTGCCTCTTTCTGCACCCCTCTTGCCTCTTTATGTACCCCTGTTCCCTGTTTCTGCACCTTTCCTGCCTGTTTCTGTACCTCTCCTGCCTGTTTCTGTACCTCTGTTGTCTCTTTCTGCACTTCTCTTGCTCTTTCTGCAGCCTTCACACCTCTTTCAGCACCTCTGTTGGTTCTTTGTGCACTGCTCTTGCTTTTTTCTGCACCTCGCCTCTTTCTGCACTTCTCTTGCTTCTTTCTACACCTCTGTTGCTTCTTTTAGCAATTCTCCTGCCTCTTTCTGCACTTCTCTTCTTTCTTTCTGCACCCCTCCTGCCTCTTTCTGTACCTCTCTTGCCTCTTTGTGCACCCCACCTACCTTTTTCTGCACCCCTCGTGTCTCTTTTTGCACCTCTGTTGGTTCTTTCTGCACCTCACTTGCCTCTTTCTGCACCCCTGTTCCCTGTTTCTGCATCTTTCCTGCCTGTTTATGCACCTCTCTTGCCTCTTTCTGCACCTCTGAGTTAGAGGTAGTTTTAATCCCCCTGCCCTATTATGTACTAGGGCCTTACAGGGGAGGTCATGCTAATCACAGGGGTACCCCAACCCATAGTGTACCCTAGTGTATGTAGGTGTTTTCACTGTATTCTAAGTGTCTTTCAGCATAGCACTGGCTCTGGGCCTGGTTAGTCAGAGTCAGTTACCACCAGTGCCAGTCAGTAAAAAGTTGGGGGCACAAGATGACTTTGCAACAAGGCCTTTTTCTGCACCTCTGTTGGTTCTTTCTGCATATCTCTTGCTTCTTTCTGCACTTTTCTTCGTCGTTCTGGACTTCTGTTGCCTCTTTCTGCATTTCTCTTGCTTCTTTCTGCGCCTTTCTTCCTCTTTCTTCACATGTCCTACCTCTGTAGGCATAGTTAGAAATTATCATTTAAAAAACCTTAGAAATTCACTGAAAAAACCATAGGTTTCAGGGACGTTCTAGTTAGAAATTATCATTTAAAAAAACCTTTGAAATTCACTGAAAAAACAATAGGTTTCAGGGACGTTATAGTTAGAAATGATCATTTAAAAAACCTTTGAAATTCACTGAAAAAACCATGGGTTTCAGGGACGTTATAGTTAGAAATTAGCATTTAAAAAACCATAGAAATTCACTGAAAAAACCACAGGTTTCAGGGACGTTATAGTTAGTTGGACATTTCACTCGTACAAAACCAGAGAAATTCGGCTGTTATAGTTAGTTGAGCTAACTATAACTCGCGCCCCCGCAATGCACTGCTGATGACGTCACATATTACATCATTCATGACAAAGTCAGTGGCATCACTGATGACATCACTGATGACATCTCAAATGACATCACTGATGACATCATCTACGTGATAATCTGATGCACATCCTCACACCCTAATATAACCTTTGATACACCCACTCTAAAATACAGACTACCATTTTCGAAACCATAGACACACCAATACCGGTTACTACATACCCACTCACTGATTCCTGAGTCCACTCATTCACCCATACAGTCACTCATACATGCAGTCACTTATCAATACAGCACTATCATTTGTACTCATACACCTATACAGACACTCACACATCGCCACTCATCCATAGAGTTACTCACACACCTAGTTAATCATGCAAAGAATCATTCACACTCCCATTTACTCACCTATACAGTTATACACACACCACCTCACTAATTCATACAGATACTAACACATACTTACTCTATTATACAATCACTGATACAAGCACACACTCATCCATACAGCCACTCTCACAATCACTCACTCTCACATATAGTCATATATATACTCCAACACTCACATATAGTGCCTTTCACATATGTAGTTACTCACACATGTACCACTGAGACATCAATGCACTCACCAACACACCCATACACACACTCACCCACCCATACAGCCCTTCACAGATGCACTCTTGAACCCATACACCCAGTGAATCACCCACTCACATATATATGCACAGAGTCACACACCCCCCACCCACCCACACAGACACTCAGGCACCCATACAGATACTCAGACAACCAATCAATAACCCATATAGACACTCATGTAGCTACTCATCAACCCATGCAGCCACTTACATACCAACTGACAGACTGATACAGACATTGACACAGTTTAGTCACTAACCCATGCATTCAGTAAGACACATTTAATCACTCATTTATACAGTCAGTCACGCACCTACTAAATCATCCATTCAGACACTTATGCACCCACTCTTTCTTCAATACACCTTGGCATATATACATATATAAAACATATTTAAACTTTACAGAAACACAGTCACTGGATGATGTCATCAGTGATGTCATCAGTGATGTCATTTGAGATGTCACTGACCATGTCATGAATGATGTAATATGTGACGTCATCAGCAGTGCATTGCGGGGGTGCGAGTTATAGTTAGCTCAACTAACTATAACGGACGCATTTCTCTGGTTTTGTACTAGTGAAATATCCAACTAACTATAACGTCCCTGAAACCTGTGGTTTTTTCAGTGAATTTCTATGGTTTTTTTAAATGCTAATTTCTAACTATAACGTCCCTGAAACCTATGGTTTTTTCAGTGAATATATATATATATATATATTTCTCGGCCCCCGCTTGATGAATCACCCCGAAACTTTCAAGACAGGAGCTGACCGGAGCGCCCCATTAGTTTTGAAAATTTCGTGAAGTTTCGTCAACCGGCGCCAAAGTTATTGGCAAAACAAAAAATGATTTTTGAATAGAAACGAGGTCCTAACTATAACTACCTACTGGCGACCGCCAGTAGGTAATATATATATATTATAACTCTTCAATGAGTCGTCCTGGAGCTTTAATCACACGTACTGATCAAGTCTTTGGAAACTTGAAAAAGACAAGAGGATTGTCCATGATCTGCACGGATGATTTTGGGACAGCAGCAGTCAGGGAGTTCTCGACAGGCTTCTCAGAACTAGTCTCTGTAAAAAGACATCAGGGATCGATGAGTGAAAAACCAGATGTCTGAAGTGTGAGGAATCTTGCGTGTTACCATGTGTCCTTTACTAGTCACAACTTGAAAAGGTTCAGAATCAAAAGGAGCATTCGATTTACGTTTCCTTTGTAGACGAACAAGTACTCAATGTCCTCTGGTGAAAGTAAGATTTTTAGCACCTCTGCGCTTGTTTGCATATGCTTTCATCTTCTGTTTCTGGCCCAAGTCCTTGTTACAAACTTCTTCTTCAGTATTAGATCTATTGTTGATCCATTGAGGTAAATTAGTCATCATGGCTCTGCTGAACATTAATGTAGCAGGGCTTTCACCTGTTGTTGAATGAGGAGACTCATGGTAAGCTTGAAGGGTAAAATGTAGGACTGACTTGAGGTCGAGCTTTGTTTTCAACCATGGCACGCTGTACATATTTCTTGAGTGTACTCATAAAACGTTCAACTAGGCCATTTTTCTGTAGCCAGAAAGGTGTGCTTTTGTGATGCTTCACACTAAGATGACTTAGAAAGTCTCTGAATTCTCGACTGTTGAAAAGATGGGCCATTGTCAGACTTAAAGATTGAAGGAACACCCCCTGTTGCTAAAATGCCATCTAATCTCTCGATGACTCTTTCCTGAGGGACAGAGGAGCGATCTTGAACTAATGGAAAATGGGAGTTTTCATAAATAACCACCATCAGGTGATGTCCATTGTCAAGAGGACCAAAGAAGTCAACAGCAGTTCTTTACCAGACATGTTTTGGCAACTCAGACATGTTTAGGGTGTGTTGAGTGACTTTCGAGGATAGGCATTTGCATAAGTGACAGGCCTTTAATTCTCTTTCAACTCATTCATCGACATGATGAAACCAAACTCGGTCTCGGAGAGCTCATTTATTGGCAACAATTCCACTATGTTCTTCATGGGCCACTTTAATTATCTGTTGTCGTATACTCTCCGGAATAACACTTCTTGAACCTTGTAGAATAATACCTTCTCGAGTAATGGACACTTCATCTTGGACATTCTTGAACTTCTGATATTTACTGTCATTGGTAAGAGGTTGAGTGTGCTGTTTCTAAGACTGATGTGTAATAATGTCCTTTAGTTTCAACATGCCACTATCTTTACTGGTGGCAGTGACAATTAGTTCTAACCAAATAGCTGCAGGTGTATTGGATCTCATAATGAAATTTATGGACGCTTGAGCTGTCTTGGAAGGGTTGCCATGACACTGTACTGGCACTGGTGAAAATTAGTCAGCAGGGTTTTGATCTTTCCCTGGACAATGGATGATCATGTAGTTATATTCTTATAATCGTAGATCCCAAAATTCAATGCGTGGAGCATCTTGGCTGCTGGATTGCCAAAGATGGTCAACAATGCTTAATGATCTGTCACAAGCGTTAAAGGCTTTCCATATAAAAACACATGGAAATATTCACAAGCCCATGTTACTGATAAACTTTCTTTCTAAGGTTGTGAATAGGCACGTTCAAGTTTAGGACAAACCTTTGCTTGCATATGCCACAATATGCTTTGGAGCATTAGCATGTCCATTGTGCTGGGCAAGGATCATGTCAAACCCGACCGGGTTAGTGTCAACAACAACCTCGGGGTGAAGCTTTGGATCAAAGTATGCCATCTAAGTGAGATTCTCGATAGCTTGTTTGATTTTCTTAAAGCTTTGCTCGCATTCATGTGACTAATTAAATGAAACATTCTTTTTCGTCAAGTCGCTCAAAGGAGCATTCACTGTGGCAAAGTCTGGTATGTATCTGGAACAGTTACTGGCCATGGCAAGAAATAAAAGTAACATGGAAACATCTTGTGGGAGAATAGCAGTTGACAAGGCTTGCAGCTGGATCAGGTGTCACACCCCCATTGGAAAAGATATGGTCAAAGAATTTCAGTTTTGTCTCATTGAACTCACATTATGCAGCATTCAAAGTTAAACCTGCATCCGCAAGTAAACAACAGACTTGTGTGAGAGCTTTATCATGCTCTTCCTGAGTAGCTCCAAAAGCTAATGTCATCACTATAAAAAAGCTCTGCAGCGTATGACACACTAAAAACTCAGGGGCATATTCTCAAAAACGGGTGATAACAACCGCAAAATTAGTCTAACGCAACTCTTCACATCGCAGTCCATTGCGGGAAAACAACTCTGTGTTAACGTGGAATTCACAACACGGCGGCCCCATGCGATAGTCCAACGATAACGCGTCAAATGAACGTGTTAAAACCAACGCGAGGCAGAAAAACGCGAAACACGAACACGAAAATAGTAGCGATGAGGCCAATCGCGATACAAAAATCAGCTATAACCAGTGAGAGCCCTGCAATTCCCACGCATCATGCAGGAAAATGCACAATAAAAGCAGAGTAAAAAAATGGTGAGATGACAATGTACGAGCACAACCCCACATCCGTGACGTAGAACAAATGAGCATCGTCCCGCATCAAATAGGCATCTCCCCGCAGTCACAATGTACATTGACATGCAGTATGCATGTAAACTGCGCAAATGCTGAAACATGCATGTAACACACAGTGAAACCGCATCTCCCCCTCACATTGCAGAGGGACAAGCAACCCCTCCTGCATACAGACGTGTCATCATGACCATGATCAATCAATTATGAAAGCGTGAACGAATGTAGGGGCAGTGACTCCCGCTTACGCACATGTCGCCCATGTTGTGGGACCTGAGTCACAGGGGGCATCCCTGCATCATGGTGGTACATATCTGACCCCAAAAGGAGCCCTGTTGTCACCTGCAGGACACAAATGGCAGCCAAAATGGAATGAATCTGGACGCATGTGAAACGCCGAAGAGTGGGATTCCCTACTAACTGCGACACACAGAACTGGCAGTTCGAATACGTGACACCCTAAACAGAGGGGACACACCCACCATACATGAACAAATCACAAAATTGTCAGCAATACATGTCACACTCACACTTGTCTGAGTGATGTGCCTGTACAGATGAGAGACATGCACTCAGGGATAGTGTTCTTCAAATGCATTTATTTGCACATGCTGTGCCTGTGGTCATTTTGTACTGTCCCATGACTGCCAAGGACTGCCACAATGTGACGTGCTCATGTGAAGAAATTGTCAATGATGGTGTTCCTACGGGCTATTCCTGCTGCGGCTGCAGTGGGGTGTGGTCCACCTGCCTCATCTCCATTATCAGTGTCCGGTGCATCTGGCACTTGTATCCATGGTGCCTTGCTGCGTACACATATGTTGTGCAACACACAACATGCAACGATCATCTTGCACACGATGCCTGGGCTGTACAGGAGCCTTCCACCTGTGACGTCCAGGCACCTGAAACGTGACTTCAACATGCCAAATGTGTGTTCCACGATGTCCCTGGTGCGTTTGTGGGCTGCATTGTACTGCCTCTGGGCCTGTGTGTTCGGGGCTTGGAGGGGTGTCATCATCCAAGCGCAGAGTGCATATCCTTGGTCATCTGTGACAGTCAAGAGAGACATGAGTCAATAGTTTGTTCGGCATGATGTGTTGGCATGCTCACTGGTTCAATGGAGTGTGATATGTGTGACTTTGTGATTCCTGCATGACATGTACTGCTTGTTGCAAATGAGTGACATCAATGTGTATTACGTAGCCTCAATGCCGCTCCTCCCTCCCCCCGAGCATGTTCACTACAGTGCGCAGCGCGGTTGCATCACTTGCAACCCTACGGCACACTAGTGTCATGCCTGTCTGCGCATGTCCAAAAGCCTGACAACGACACAGCGATGTTGTGCGCTGAAGGTGGACAGACACGTGTGTGTAGGCCAATGGTAAGGACAGGGCTGACACAGATGTAGAGTTCATGCCTGGCTGAACTCGCCATGCGGTCGAGGGTAGACCTTTGGCTTATGCTGCGGAAATAGCGACACACACAACAGTTGGCATGTCTGATCCCTGACCCTGAGCGGGCCTGCGCACCCTCATTTACCCCTCAGCCGAGCCCGTACTCCGGGTGCATGCTACATGGCAACATTGAATATTGCGTGACGTGTGGCGCCGACACTACACCTGAGACACACGCATTAGTTACTTCCCTGGCAAGGCCTACACTTAACCATGCCCAGAGCCACGTGTTGAATGATCACACCCCTACACCGTACGCAGGTCCACTCCCTCATGCTCACAGGGGAGTCCGACACAGCCACATGTCCCAGGTCTACCCCACTGCCTGAGGTGACAAGGTTGAGCCCGCTGTACACAGCACAACGTAATGTGGTATGGCCTGGGGCTCTCATGCATACATAATGACCACATGGACACACTGAGATTATCCGTGGAACTGGCTACGGGCACGTGTGCCCGGCATCTTTTATTGCCAGGGTCACACGTCCAGTGACGCCTGTGCTGGATGGGTGTTGGGTAGTGTAAGCTACCCCTCAGGGGTTGGTTGGTGCTGGCAACAACTACAACAGTGATCAGACAATCAGAAGTGCAAAGTACAAACAGCAAGGTTCCATGACTTGAGCTACACAGAGTTGGTGGCCCCGGATGCACAGCGGCCGGCACAGGCACACCGCCACGGGACGGTGACTTGCGATGCACTGAGGTAGGGCCACAAGAGCTGAGCGGGCCCACGTTGATGTCCAAGGAGAGTGTCACAGAGTGTTATGGGGGACAGTGGAAGGTGTCCATCCAGGGCATGACGCAGAGGGCAGAACCAAGCAGAAACAGGCAATATGGAGTATTTGAATGCTACAGTCTCCTTTTTCCCACGATGTCAGTATCAGCTACATGATGAGGAAGACAACCCCCAGGCTGTAGACTCAGACGCCGCCAGAGTTCAACCAGAGAGTGTCCATGACTCCGGTGGCACAGAGTTAGTGGCATCAGAGCCAGAAGGGGATGCAGTCTGCGATGAGGCCTGTACAATGATATGAAGTCTGCAATGAACAAATCAAGACTCAGTTCCAATTGTGTGTCCTACTCAACCGCAGTGGGTGCCAGAGGAAGCGGTCAGCGCGGGGCAACCGCTGTGCAGCCAGCTCCTCCAGGATCTCTAACACACGGCGTTGAAATGGCATGTGGAGAAGATTCCTGGTTGACGGAGGTGGAGGCACCAGAGCTGAGCGGGTGTTTAGCCAGCGACGATGCCGTGTCCTGCGTGTTACGGACTGTATTGGATTGGTGTGAGACCTGCTGGACCGCAGTGTAGGCCGGAGGCAGCGGTCAGCAAGGGCCCACAGACACGTGTGGTCGGAATGCTATGCACAGAGTTGGTGGCACCACATCGAAGGGAGTATACTGATTTAAACTCTGCATTAACATGTGTATTCTGCCATTGTGTAATCAAGACTCAGTTCCAAATGCGTGACCTACTTGTCCGCTGTGTATGCCGGTGGAGTACGTCAACGACAAAGGAGTACTGCGAGCCTTGCCCGCAGAGGCCGTGATGGTCTGAGGAGGCTGCCAAGGTCGAGGGCCTCTAGCTTGGTGCGGGCACCGGCATGTGGTGGGCCCTCTTGGAGACACGCAGGTGTCGGCAGGTGAGCAGTGAGGCCTGGATGCGCAGGGGCGGATGAGACTGGTTCGGGGACCAGCGGCCCGGGATGCGGCAGGTGCACAGGATCGCAGGCCACACCGCTCACGGCATCGGCCTCGTGGCGGGGTGAGAGGTGCCGCCCTGGCAGACACGTTGGGCATTCCGGAAGAGAACCACGCCCAGAGCTACGTGCTTTTTATTCACACCCCTACGCTGGCCTGGCGTACGCTGGCCCAGCCCACTACGCACACGCTTACAGCGGGGGACGTCACAAGCTACATTTCCGAGACCTTCCCCACTGGCTGGGGTGACATGGTTGCGTCCACTGTCCACAACACTACCACCACCAGCAGTATATGTCGACATGGATATGTCTGTGGTCTGCATACTGCAGTCTGTCCAGCACTTCCACGCCACACTTGGCATTGTGTGCATTCTCATTCATGGGTCACTTGCCTCCTTCGCACATGCCTGGTTCCCACCTCTCCCCACATACTGCTATTGTGTGGCTGAGGTGCCATGCAGTTGATGGCTCATGTACATGGCTAGCCCATGTTTCTGCAGTATGTTGTGCTGTCGTGTATGGTGGGTGGGCATGTTGTATGTGTGTTTGTAATGTGTGCATTCCCAGGGTTGTGAGTTGCATGATTGTGGAGTTGAGGTGTGTGGTGTGTTCATTTGGTACTTACCAACGAGCACTGCATTTCCCTAGGTGCCATCCTGGAAGCGCTGGTTGATGATGGACTGTCGGAAGATGTATGAATCATGCACACTGCCTGGGAAGTTGGCGAGGACATTGGTGAAGAGTCCCCTGTGGTCCACTCTTGCCTGCACATTGATGGAATGCGTGTGCTTTCTGTTGCAGTAATTGTGTGCTGTGTCGGCAGGGGGCACAAGTAGGACATGTGTGCAGTCAATTGCCCCCAACACGTGCGGGAAGCCTGCTATGGCGTAGAAGTCTTGCTTGGTCTCCAGCTGTTCCTGCGCAGTGGGGGGGAAGTATAGGTACTGGGGTATCAAGCTGATGATGGCATCCAGGACAGGTTTGAGGAACTTGGATAGGGCTGGCTGTGAGACTCCTCCGACTCTGGCGGTTGTTGTTTGGAATGTCCGAGAGGCCAACAGGTGCAGCATGGCCAGCAGCTTTGTCTGAGGTGGGATGTTGGTTCTCCGCTGTGTTGGTACCGTCAGCCTGTGGGCAATGATGGTCAGGAGGTGGAGGATGGTTGACTTTTTGAGTCTGTAGTGGGCAATGACATTCTGTGGTGTCAAGTCTGTGAGGCTGTTGCGTTTCCTGAAGGTCCGCTGTATTTGTCTGCGCTGCCTCCGTGGTGGTCCGGGGGGGAGGGAGAGGGGGTGGCAGGCCTGGGGGTGGTGGCGGTGGGTGTTGTGGCCCTGTTGGGGCTCCGAGCTGCATGATGAGTAGCTCCATGGCATCTGTTGTTCTTCATGTGTGGCTGTGGGCTGGGCTCCCTTTTCTGGTGCAGGTTGTCGTCCAACTTTGCACCAGGTCAGAGCAGGTGTTAATTTCCTGCGGCTAACGCGCCGTATCGCCTGTTTTGTGTTCTCATCGCAGATCTGGCTGGTCGTTGGGAATGTTGTGTTGTGGTGTTGTTGCGGATTTTTGCTCGGGAACGCCTACTCTGCATCTCATTAGCGATAGTTGCCGGGCTCATCTGTGGCGATGTTTTTTGCGGATGCTTTCGCAAGTAAACTGGTGGTATCGGCTGTTAGCACCAGCTTGTGAATGGGGCAATAATTTTATCGCAACTTTGGCTGCGATAAAGTGCCGTTAACTCGGCGATAGTTCCTTGAGAATATGCCCCCCAGTCTTTTATATTGGAACAGTCCACTCTGTGTAGAAAAGGTGGTACTGTACCTCCAGTTCTCCTTGAGTTCCAACTGATGATATCCTTTGTTCAGATCAAGGCTAGAGAAGACTTTCGCACCATTCAATTATGTAAGCATGTCAGTAATGTACGGACCTGGATGTTGCTCTCTTTTAATTTCCTTGTTAGCTTGACGCATATCAACACAGATGCATACAGCTACTTCACTGTCATTTTTGGGCACTACCACAATGGGAGAAACCCATGGCATTGGACTAGTACAGTGCTCAATACTATCATGTTTGAGTAACATTTCAAGTTCCTTTTCAACAGCTTCTTGTCAATGAAATGCAATTCATCTGTGTTTTCGAGCAACAGGATGTACGTCCTCATTAATATGCAATTGTACTTTCATAGTCTTAAGTTTTCCTAACCCATGAAATAACTAAGGGAACTGACTTACTATTTCATGATGAGCATTCATGTTGTAATTTTACCAATATCAGTCCCATATTAGCAGCTGTACTGAAGCTGAGCAAACAGGCACTTGATGCAGTACCTTGAAGTACGTGAATGGGTGCCTAAACTTTTGTTGTCTTGTGTTTCATTGTTGCTACGAATTAACCTTGACTCTTTAATGGCATTGATGCGGCCCATTTATACACTCTAGTCTAGGGCAATGGAGACAGTTCATTGTTTTTCTCCTCAGGCATAATATTTATCGATGTGCCACTGTCGATAATAAAAGGTATGGAGCAGCCATTTACTTTCAGTAAAATCTTAGGACAATGCTTGAATGACTTTTGTGGTTTATCATGTCGACTTTTCTTCGACTTGCATTTTTCTTCATATGTGGCCAGTCCTACATGCGCATGGTTTTCTGAAGTGAACATCGACATTGCTCCTCCATCTTTGTCACTTTCACTCGACACCGATACTGAGGAACCTTTTGACGAAGATTTAGACGATGATCGACTTGTTGGTGTCAATTTGCCTCAGAGGGTGTTGTTGCTTGGCCTTGTGGGCATGCGTAGAACCTAGCTTCTGGAACGCTCGATCCGCAATTTTATTTTTTCTTTGCGACTCACTCTTTTCCTTCACCTTGCAAACCATTACAAAATGGTTCTCCTTCCCACAGCCTTTGCATACTTGTCCAATGGCGGGACATTTACCTTCATGTGGAAACAAAAATCCACACCTGAAGCTCAACTTCTTTTTCTGTGGAGCCATCACTTTGTGTGCTTCTGCTTACTTTTCATGTTCATGACTGCCTTACCCATGCCAGCAGCTTGTCGATTTGCATGCTTCTCAGCTCTGGCAGCCATGAGAAATCTCTCCAGACTCAAAGTTTCTCTCACCATTTGTCATCTGAATGAATCTGAGAAGCATCCATCAATCGCTCTGAGACGTATAGGTTCTTCATCATTAAATTCATTTAATTCAGTGTTTGATGAGCGAAACCAGTTTCTCAACAAATTCTGCAATTGTTTTTCCGACTTTCTGTCATTCCTGACTGAAAATGTACCTTTCATAATCCACATTTGGCATTGGTTTAAACTTGAGATTCAAAGTTTCTTTGATTTGCTGGTAGGTAACTTCATCAATTTGGCTGCCAGGCTACTGTACCAGCTTCCTCAACGCTCCTCTGTGTCCGGCCTTCTTTACAAGCTCCACTGGCTCACCATGGGGAAGCGTATCACTTTCAAGGCACTCTGCTATATGCACAAAATTCACTCCCACCCCAGACCTCAGTATTTGCAAAACCTTGTCTCTCCCTACCACGCCCCACTCTCTACGTTCCAGTATCAATCACTGTTCATCGTTCCTAGAGTCAGGTGCACCCAGATGGGTGGTCGCTCCTTTGCTCTTTTAGGGCCAAAGCTATGGAATCTCTGCGATGTTGCACCTCTCCATTCACCTTTCGGAAGAAGTTGAAAACCTGGTTATTCTGAGCTCCCTCCTTAAAGCTGTCTTGCCTGATGCTTAGCGCTGGGATAACCTCTAAGGAGCCATGCGCTCTACAAGATCTAAATAATAATAATAATAACTTGCTGCACTTTCTTTATAACTTCACCCTCGAGATTCTTGAGATATTTGATAAACTTCTTGTTATGTGTTTCTTCTAAGGCATCGATGAAATCATCAAACGTTTCCTTCCAGGCAGTCCATCTGTCACCAATATTTAGATTTTTGGTTGTATCGAATGGTGGTATTTTCAGTAAGGCGGTGGCATTATAATAGTTTGTGGAATTTGCTGACCATGAAAGTGGAGCTCTTCCCGACATGATCTGTTGTCCACTGTGATATTGTTCATGCAAACTATCTCTGAGGCCTTGTGACGTGCTGGTATCTGGATCATCTAAGACAGTTTGTGGAACTGTGTCCTATTTCTGTGTGGCCATTGTAAATGCAGCTTTTCACTATTCCAAAGATATCTTCGGTCGTTCTAACTGTCAACCACTGCTAGGTTCACTATTCCGACCTATGCTCACTACCTTTCAGTCGGGCGACAGGACTTACCTGCCTCGTAAGCACAACATTTCTGCTTTTCTTGGATTGTGGCGCATGGTGCTGATGTTGGATGAATCACTTTACTCAGGTTCTGGTAAGCAAATAACTGGTTCACTTTTTGGCACCTCTTTGCACTTTCTTTCGCTTTATCAACTTCTGATTGCAACGTTGTTTTGCAAACAACTCTCGCCACTTGTTGCGTGTTCTGTGCCTGATTATTACTGCCTTTAGCACTTTTCTGAATCAGGCTACTTTCGCTGCTAGCGCTTCCTTGGTCTATGACTGTTAGCGCTTCTCTGTACCTGATTATTGTACAGCATGAATGACAGCTCTTTGTGACTTTTGGTGTCATACATCTTCTCTCGGTCGTAGTAGCAATTTTCTGACCGCCGATAAATAAATCTTATTGTAGGGCCTTCGCTTTCTTTGAAGGACTTGCACTGGCTGGAGTTGCACTTTGACTCTACATACGCCGACTGTCGATTCTCCAATTTGACTGAGGCACACGTGGCATGCACAAGCAGTTTGCTGGATCATGACAAACTCACTGTCGAAGAGCACTGTCAATCTTCGGGTTACTTATCCCCTATCTCATTGCCAGTTGTAGTGTCCTTACCAGCCTGGGTAATCTTAAATGAATACGCTACACACAGAGTTGGTATTTCATGACTTTATTCGTGTACCTGTAAACGCGAACGCAGCATTCTAAACCTACATTCACTTCACTACATTCACGCACTGACGTCACAGTTCTACGGAGTCCACCAGGAAGGAACCAGGATGTCATCACTGAAGTTTCGTTTGCTGGAGATGCCTGATAGTACTTGTCAAATAATGTTTTGGAAAACTTTGGTGGTGCTGGAGATGCCGAAATTTAGTCTCTTATACTGGCATAGCCCCACATGTTGAGAAGGTGGTTATTTGGCATGAGTCAAGCTGAAGTGGAATCTGGCAGTATTCGGATCGTAATTCTATCTTGGAGAACCACTTGGACCCTGCGAGTTACCTGATGATGTAACCTATAATCTATTGTCAAATGTCTCTCCCTCTTAATAGCCTGCTCCTTCTTGGGAGACGTACACCTTTGCTTTCATGGCAGTGTCCTCGTGACAGATGTCTGTGTGGAACACACCAGCAAGTCGTCGTGAGGTGGTGTTGCCAAAGGTATAGACCTTGACCAGTGTTGGTCGAAGCACGGGGGTGTGGTAAAGTCTTATATATTTCGGTGGCCATGAGACTGACAGATACACCAGTGTTGATGAGGGCCGTGATGGGCATGCCTTGGGGTCAGAGATGGCAACTTGATGGTGGTGGGGGCGTGCCTGCTTTTTGGTTCCACTGCTTGTACAACTGTTGTGTGTTTCTTATATAGCCCATTGTCGTTTTCCCTATGTTAGCCTAATTATGCACATTGTTGGCCACTTTTGCTTTGTACACATTACCAAATATCACACTTGGGGCCATATTATCAAGAACGGGCGATAACATTACGCCGCTTTAGCGGCAGGAAATTGCCGCTAATGCGGCGATAAGGGGCTTGATAATATGCCCTATAGAATTCCAATAGAAGCCCAGGTTTGATGTCCTTCACACCAGAACCTGGGCTTCTATTGGAATTCTATAGGGCATATTATCAAGCCCCTTATCGCCGCTTTAGCGGCAGTTTCCTGCCGCTAAAGGGCGATAATGTTATCGCCCGTTCTTGATAATATGGCCCCTGGTTTTCTGCCACATTGCATTTTCATACATAGTCAGCACATGTTTTTGTATTTTTCTCTTTTCCTGGGATTTAGGATTTAGGGGGAGATTTACAAAAAATTCACGCAGCACAGCGCAGCCCGCGCTGCATTTGCGCGACAGGGAGGGAGCAGGAGAGCGCCATATCTTCAAAGATATGGCTCTCTCCTCCCCTTTCCCTTGCGCCGGCGCTGATTTCAGCTGCCGTGTGCCATGCACACACCTTAGCGCCGTAGCGCTAGGGTGTGTGTGTGAGTCCAGCATAGGTTTTTTACAGGAAGCATACCCTTCCTGTACAAAATTCTATGCGTAAACACAGGGGAAAACCTTTCCCACTTTGTATGCGTGCTGCACAGTGCAGCACACATGCAAAGTTGGAAAAGGAAGGAGAAATTAAAGCATTTCTCCTTCCTTGGGCCTAGTTGAAAAGGGCACAGTTTTCTCATGCTAAACACAACCTACTGTGTTTAGCTTGGATTTAGCGTGAGAAACCTTGGGTGGTTGTATGGGAACGCCCATGCACCGCCCTTGGCACGCCCCCATGGCCAAAAGTAAACTTGGTCTTGCTATCGACCTAAAATGAGAAGGTGAACTTTGTGAAAGAATTGGTTGATTTTATATGCATTTTCCTACTTTTCCATTGACTTCAATGGTGTGCAATTGCGCACAAACGTGATATATTTTGCGAACTGTGAAAAATCGTAACTCTAAAAATTGAAGTTCTTGGTCCTAAAAGATTTATTCTTGATTGTGCATCTCCTTTATTGCCTCTGTGAGTACAACAAATGCTGAGCACTACCCTCTGATAAGCCTAACAGCTCGTCCACACTACCACAAATAGAGCGTTAGTATTATCTACTTTTGCCTCTGTAAATTGAACAGTGTATTTCATTTTAGTACACTATATACAGAGCCAGCTTCCTACACAATGTGATAATTTTGTGTGGTATGAAGGCCTTCTTTGTATATTTTGAAGTCTGTAAGCAGCTACTGGAGAAGCTGTGTGGCTGCTTTAGTACTGGAGACAGCTTGGCCTGCTGAAGCTGAAGATACTCCTGCAGAAGGACACTGCCCTGAGGAGCTCAGCCACTCTGTCCAAGTAGAAGGGACAGCTCAGAACTGCGAACTAGCTTGGTAGGGAAATATGTGACAGTTAGTGTGCATGAATGAGTGAGGGGTGAGGGAGTGTGAGCGACAATGAGTGTGAGGGAGTAAATATAAGTGAGCAGAAATGAGTATGTGTGTGAGTGAAAGTGAGTGATAGTGAGGGACAGGAAAGTGGTTGAGAATGAGTGAAAGCGAGTGAAACTGTGAGTGAAAGTAAGTGAGACTGAGTGAGAGCCTATGAGACTGAGGGGGAATGAGATTAATAGTGATAGCAAGTGAGTGAGAGTGAGTGTGAATGAATGTGAGAGAATGCTTGTGAGAGTGAATGTAAGTTAATATAAATGACCACGTGTGTGGGTGTGTGTGTGTGTGTGTGTGTGTGTGCGTGCGTGTGCGTGTGTTCTGTCACTGACATACTCAAGATAATTCCTGGCCAATGGGTCACTCACGCCAAAAATAATGGAGGGATTTTGGAGGTCATTCGTGGCATGTGGGGTTGTTTTGGGTCTTGTATTTACTTTAGTAAGTTAAGAGGTTTGTACTTAAAATGTAGAATGTAATTAGGTCATTTAGAGGCGATATAATAGAGAATGTGTGAAATGTCTGGTGGGGAGCATCAGGCTACATTGCTTAACACACCAATGGCTTGTGGCCTATTTGTGTGAAAATTGTGGGGCATATTAGCAAGACCCACGTTAAAATTATCGCCGTTAAAACGGCGATAATGGGCTTGCTAATATGCGTTAGAGAATTCCAATAGAAGCCCAGGTTAGATGTGCAGGACATCTAACCTGGGCTTCTATTGGAATTCTCATAACGCATATTAGCAAGCCCATTATCGCCGTTTTAGCGGCAGTTTCCTGCCGCTAAAACGGCGATAATTTTAACGTGGGTCTTGCTAATATGCCCCTGTGTTTTACAATTCACTATTTGAGCCTATTTTAACAAAAAGTCCCCCTCCCCCAAACACCTCTAGAAGACGACAGGCTCACTTGCTTCACTCGTTGGAATTCGGAACTAGTATTTTGTGACATCACTCACAAAGATGAGATCACTAGGTGCACTTCTGCTGAGATCTGTGGGTTCAGCTCCTCTGCTGGGGGCTTCTCTTACACAGACTCTGGCAGCAGCAAAAGCACCGTTCTGGCTGCAGCTGGCAGCTTGTGCCTGGCATGGGGACATGCCCCTTTTGTACTAAAATATAGCAAACATTATAAAGAATCACTTTGTGGAGCACAGTGCAAGGAAACAAGCTATGCTTAGTCAGTTTGTGATGTAATAAATGCTTTTTAATGCTCTTCCAGAACCAGATCCTAGTGTTTAGCAGGGCCAGACTCCACAGGATAGGAACAGATGCGAGTGCTAGCCCTCCTCAGTCCAAGAACAGGCACCAGTGCCGAGCTGTACTAACCTCCAGGTGCTGCTACATCTCCATCCAAGGGGCAGATGCGAGTGTCTGAAAGTGCTAGTCTCTCCATCTCAAGAACAGGCTCTAGTGCTTACGCGTGCCAGCCAGACTTTACATCCTAGGAACAGATGCTAGTGCCTAGCGGTGCCAGCTACTCCATTCCATGTAGAGACGCTAGTACCTAGCAGTGCCTGCCTCTTCATCCCAATGACAGATGCAGGTGCCTGAAAGTGCCAGGCTTTCCATCTCAAGAACAGGCACTAGTGCCTACACGTACCAGCCAGCCTTTACATCCCAGGAACAGACGCTAATGCCTTGCAGTGCCAGCGACTCCATTCCATTTAGAGACATTAGGGCCTTATTTATGAGCCCTTCCGTCTCATTTACGACGCCGTTGCGTCAATTTTTGTGACGCTGCGGCGACGTAAATATTGTGCCACGTTGCGCAATATTTACGAAGTGACGCTTCTAGGCAGATGCGTTACTTCGTAAACCCCTGAGCTACATTATACCTGTGTCAGGTATAATGTATGTCAGGTGGGCGTAAGGGTGACGCAGGCCCTTTCACATGGGCTTGCCCCATGTAAAAGACACATTGCTGGAGTTGCGTTTGTTTTCAGACACACACCAGCAATCCGCCACTTTTGCGCATACAGATACGTCAGTAAAACTGACGTATCTGTAACTCCTTGTGACATAATGCGCCGTACTGTAAATACGGCGCATCCTTGGTGTCACAAGGAGGGCGCACTGAGAAGTGTTGCAACGCTGCTTTGTTACAGCAATGCGACACTTCTCATGAATGAGTCCCACTAGTATCTAGCAGTATCTGCCTCACTATCCCAAGTACAGATGCTAATGCCGAGCATTTCCAGCCTCTAGGTGCTGCTGCATCTCTTCGACTCGGTTCCATCTACACTGGGATACCGAGTTGTGGTAGTTTTGGATCTGTCTGAGAGATTCTGTGGTGAAATTCCATCTGCCTCCTGGCTATACCCTAAAGAACACCACACCCTTCTTTACTTTTGCCACACAGTGGCGGCTGCCACAATACTAAAGTGGGGGGGAGGGGGATTTGGGACGGGGGATTAGGGGAATAATATTTTTTTTTAAACGTACCTGATGCGGCCGCCTCGGTCCTCCCAGCATGCACTGGAGCACAGGCTCCCCACCCAATCCCGCCGCTGCTCTCAATAGCATGAGAGCAGCTCCAGGATTGGTTTGACCTGCATGGTTTGCAGCTCAGACAGTGCCTAGGAACCTGTGACATTTCTCCAACCTGGCTGTGCAACACAGTTGGGTTGGAGAAACCTAAGTGTGCATGTCTGTTTGGCTGGCCTAAGACAACCTGCCAAATAGGCATGCGCACTTACAGTGCGCCTACCACTCCTCCCTGCTATGCCCGGCCCCACCCCTGCCTACACTACTGGCATCGGCTCAGTCAGTCAGCGGTCATTTTATTTGTCGCTTAACCACTGATTGTTTTGCGCAATCCTTAGAGGCATTTTCCCGTTTCTATGTGTGCTGCAGCACATGTGGAAAGAGGAAATAATGAAGAGAAATATAGATATTTGTCCTCATGACGGATTCCCAGGTTTACTACCTTTAGTAAACCTGGGAAAGGGAAACAGCCATTACAACGCAGCTGTTTCCCCGCATACCATTACATCGCAAGCGTTACCACGCATGCGATGTAACAACGCGTAGTCATTACTACGCATTTTTATTACATCGTATGTGCTTTTACCACGCATGTGATGTAAAAAAATATAGGCGATCCACCTCGTTGTGAGGAAACCGAGGCTCTTCCGTTTCCTCACAACGACGTGCACTGTCCCTCAGACCCGACGTGCAGCAGGAACCAGGAGGAGAGAGGAACCACGAGGAGAGAGAGGTAAGGGGGATTGGGCCTGGGGTGGGGGTTACTTTTTTAGGGTAAAAGGGGGTTGGGGTAGGGTGTGTATCTAGTGCAGGGTACTGTTTTAGGGTAGGGACGGGGGGTCGTGCAGTGTAGTGTTTTAGGGTAGGGAGAGGACTGGGGGTCGGGGAGGGTCATGCAGGGGGTAGTGTTTTAGGGTTTAGAGTAGCGTGGGGGTGGTGCAGGGTAAGGTTTTAGTGTAGGGAGATGACTGGGGGTCGGGGGAGGGTCGTGCAGGGGTAGTGTTTTAGGGTTTAGGGGAGGGTTGGGGTGTCGTGCAGGGTAGTGTTTTAGGGTAGGGAGAGGACTGGGGTCAGTGAGGGTCGTGCAGGGGGTAGTGTTTTAGGGTAGTGTCGGGGGGATCATGCAGGGTAGTGTTTTAGGGTAGGGAGAGGACTGGGGATCGGGGAGGGTCGTGCAGGGGGTAGTGTTTTAGGGTTTAGGGTAGGGTCGGGGGGTCGTGCAGGGTAGTGTTTTAGGGTAGGGAGAGGACTGGGGGTCAGGTGAGGGTCGTGCAGGGGGTAGTGTTTTAGGGTTTAGGGTAGTGTCGGGGGGTCATGCAGGGTAGTGTTTTAGTGTAGGAAGAGGACTGGAGGTCGGGGAGGGTCGTGCAGGGGGTAGTGTTTTAGTCTAGGGAGAGGACTGGGGGTCTGGGGAGGGTCATGCAGGGGTACTAAATTAGGGTTTAGGGTAGGGCAGGGTAGTGTAATTTACCTTAGATCCTTTTACCAAGAGTATACCTTTACCACGCATGCCTTTGCGTTGTAATGGCATGCATGGTAAAGGAATATTCGTGGTAAAAGTATGCGATGTAATGTAATACCCGCGCGTGTCATATTATTAAGCTTCAAAATGTATGGGTGGATACATGGAAACTCCCAAACTCCACCCAGAGAACGCCTCCCAAGCTGTAACACAAGCCAGAAGTTGCAAGTTTCTGGCGATTAACTTCCTACTCAATCGGCACGGTATCATTATTGACTCCATACTGAGTAAGCTACATAATCCTAGCTTTTTCCATTCTAAATTAACACTGGGAATACTGAATCCCTAATTTATAGAGATTCTTCAAAAATTTGTACATTATGGATTTGGCTTTCATCACTGTCACACAAAGTACAAGTGAATCCGGTCAATCGTACACAACTTCGGTGATGGAAAGTCGCGCAGAAAACCCGGAAGATAAAATTATGAACACCGATGTCTTAGGGTAAGTGATGTATTGTTGTATTCCTTGAACAATGAAGCAAGAGCTTAAAATGTTAAATAATGTGTTCTTTCTACAATAATAAAATACAAAAGTGTGAGTGATTTTGCAATAGTACAAAGATAGTTAAGTATGCAAATAACTGCAAAGGATCCTGGGTATATAAAGATGATAGAGGATCATGAATATGGAAACGCCCTTGCCTGCACTATCTCTTTACGAAATAACCTGGTACACAAGTGCAGGAGTGACTGTAGGGATGTATGCAGGCAACACTTCCAGTATAAAAGCTATGCTTTAATAATTTTTCCACTCTGTGTGCTGTACAGTCCACCGTAATGGGACTGGTTACTAGATGTCCATGTGGAGTCAGCAAAACAAGATGCAGTACCATAGATTGTTCCTAGATGTCCCTGTGGAGTCAGTAACACAGCACGCTTTATAGGCTTGTCCAAAATGATTGCTGAATCTCGATTTACAATTATTTTTGCATGTTCTTGAGGTATAATTTATACAGTCTATGATAAAGAAGGGTGACATAGTTGCAGGGTCTGTATGCTGTGCAGAGGTTGGTTTCGGCAATATTTGGGAGTGTTATACTGTCACACACTGCTAAGGTATCTGCAGCTATTTCTAGATGTCTATGCTGCTTTTACTTTGGTCTGGAATTTGTGTTCGCTTCAGATACGGTAAATTGTCACCTCTTACAAAAAACACGGACTCATAAAACAGACGTAGGTAACAAACTTCACAACAAGAGCACAAGCTACCCCTGTGAAGGGAAAATGCCAGGTTAGTCAAAATATATTTACTCATATCTCTGTCTTCAGAGGCATGGTTTGTTCTCAGGGATGCACACACCGCTGGAGAGGCGGGTCTGGTGCGCCATGACAGGAAGTAGGCAGGGTTGCGTGTGCTGGATTGGTACTGGATGGGGAAGTTGAATTCCTGGAACTGTAGAATTCATTTTTTTTTTATTGTTGGAGGCGGTTTGGAAGTGGACCCTTTGAATAATGGACTTATAGGCTTGTGGTCTGTGTGGAAGATGAAGAGCTGTCCATACAGGTAGATCTAAAAATGGTGGCACTCCCAGCGCGCAGTGATGGCTCTTTTTTAGGTCGAGCCTGAGCCAGCGCACAAGCGTTGCTCTGGCGATGTTCTGTTGTAGTTCAGTACGGAAGAGAAGCCCCACCCACTCCCCCTCCCATATTTTTCATTGGCATGTGCCTTTGTCCTTCGTAAATGCAGGCTTCTGATTCCTTAATTGGCTTGTTAGTCCCTCCTTAGTAGGGCCATGTCCTCATTTGTATCCTCCCATGGTTACTGGCCCCTTTACTTCGGTTCTTACACGGTACTGTTAATTTGTCTTGTAAGCACTATTTTCTTTATTGAGTTTGTCCTACTTCAGGCACCACGACGTGCCTTGTTTACATGACGTGCTTTGTTTACATTCAGCGAGATGTGCGCTCTTTCACTTTCAAAGCTGTCGGGACATTCGTGACCGCTTGTTTGAAAGGTGATCTGCCTCAGATCTTTCGTGTGTGAGACAGGGTCCCGGTGCTAAGTGCCCTAGTCTTCCTCCTCACAGAAGAATGATGACAAAGTAAAAATGTGCGACTCTCCAACACATCTCCTCATGGCTCTGTCGCACTTAATTAAGGCAGTAGTTTTCCAGAGGAGATTTTCATCTTGACTTACAAAGTACTGCAATTTCCCCGTATTTATCTTGCAGAACTCAATGGAGGGGAATGTGCCCTTTCTTCAAACTTTACAAACAGTTTTACCAATATTGTGAGTAATTAACAGCGGGTGGTAATTATTCCGATTAATAGTAACAAATCTGGAGGCACCTACCCTTGTCCACGACGTACAATGACGTGTTTGTTTGTATTGTACTGTATTGCGATTAAAACTGTGTGTGCCGTGTGGTAACGCACCCTTTAGAATACATTCTTGGCATCATTCGCCTATGTGCAGGTTTGTTTTAAATGAAAGAAACACACAGATCCTTTCTGTTTCTGTCCCTTGACCTGGGTAACTCGAGGTCCAGGAGAGCCTGCTGAGGGGCCAGTTTGATTTAATTTCACAACTAGAGGGGTTATTAATGGGCCCTGCATAATGCCGGTTATTTGTTTGGCAACTGCGTGACCTCTTTAATAAGCCCTTGAACCGCACAGTGCTGTTTTTATTGCACTCTGCAGTGCACCGTTTTGAAGTGAGATACATAATAACATAAAAGCGATATTGCGGACATTTCAGAGGGACACATCACAGCAGGAATCAGGCAGCATATTTCATCTGGTTTGTCGGAAGGACACTTTAAGAAGTTATGGCCAAAATAACAGGCCGCAGCACGTACAGTGCTGGATGGCAAATCATTCAAAGCACCAACGTTTACCTTCCGTGGGCCCCAGTGACATCATAGACCGCGGAGTTGGAGCGAGGTGCATCTCGCGCACTCTAGAGCTCACGTGGCCTACTTGGTGGCAACACAGCCCCAAGTTATGAAAGGATAGCCATGTGTGCTGGTGTTTTCCACAAGCACTTCTTCCTAGGTGTGGCATCTTCTCTCTTACATACGGGTTCGTTTTAATTTAATATTTTTATTTGTTGTTTCAATTTTTTTTGACGTTGCCCAATGGCTATTTGTGAGTGTCGATAGGAAGAGTCACAGAAAGGCTGGGATAAATCCCGAAAGCCTGTCCGAGCAGATGTTTTCCATTGCTTTCCTGAGTCAAATAGAATTTGGATGGTTGAAGGAGATGAGGAAAGGAGTTTCTGAGGGAGGTCATCTACTGTTCTTGCTCTATGTAGGAACAGCCCAGCAGCAACAAGACAACATGCTAATGTGAGCTGTGCTTGACACAAAAATTACCTTACCTCTTAAATCCCTTATCCTCCATTCCCACTCTTCCTCAGTGGCCAAATATGATCAAACAGCTGTTCTTCAGATTGCTCACACTGACTGTAGTCCTGTCCTACTTACATCTGTCATGACACCTCCTACAGATAATGTTGGGCTGGGGGAACCAGGAGTATGACCCTGTCACTACCTAGCCATAAAGATGCTTCCCCAGGTTCTCTTCCAGGATTGGAAGACACTGCGGCCATATGTTTTTTCCTTGATGTAGCATTGGCAAACGACATATCTGATGGCAGTTTAGGGGGAACGACTAAAAGACCCATTGCCAGTTCTGCTAGACTGGAGGAGCAAAGTGTAGTAATTGTCTCGCATCCGTTGTTTGCTTTTTTTAATTTGCCGTTTTTTAATCACAACCTTTGTGGTTTGATTTTTTTCCTCAACCCACAGCAGACTTTTTTTTTCTTTCATTGGAAATGCTATGCAAATCCCACAAATACAGTTCCCTTAAACCTCCCTAAACTAATTTATTCCTGGTTCTGAAAAAATATTTAGACTCCAACAATGAATACAACCAGAGTGCAAATAATCTGATGTGCTGTTTCATTTAGATAAGATTTGGAATACAAAAATATTAAAGGAGGTCAATAATTGCGCCCTTCAATGAGATGATTCTCGCAGGGCTGTGAAAGGCATCCTATGGCATGCTTCATGTTTTAATTCAAATATTGTAAATAGTAATTGATGCAACTAACTTGAACTAATGATAATGCCTGCTAAGTAATTCTGGCATCTCAGTTTTTTGTTTTAGCACAGAATAGATTACCTGTGTCAATTAGCGCTTGTGACAGCGATATCGTTTGTAAAGCTTCCTTAGACATCCATCAACCCTTAAGCTAGGCCTAAAACCTCACCTACTCTTTGTGTGTGTCAGTAAATATACACAATTAAAATGTAATCTTTTGTTCTTGAAACCTGCTCTTTTGATTAACTGCTTAAGTAGAGCACAGTAACTGATTGAACCTTCCGGAAGTGCCTAGTAGTACATGGGACAGAAAAGAGGATGGCCAAATTTGTGTTTTTTAAGGGCTGAGACCTGCTGTCAGTCCTCCAGAATAGTTCCCAAGGTCTAGTGAGTTTCTATGAGATTTGGATTCCTGCATCAGTATTCATGACAATCCTGCATGTGCTCTGTGGGCTTCTTGTGACACAGCAGGTGACCCAGAGCTGGCCTCTGTGGTCTGGAGGGGCACACCATGTGTACCTTCTTTCTCAGAGCATGATTACTGCCAACTCACCCAATTGTAGAAAACTGACATTGGCGGCAGCTATTGATTCTAGTGGCAGGACAGATCTTATTACTAACCAGAGAAAGTTACCTCCTGGCCTCTCCTGTATTTTAAATTGATCTATTAGTCCCCTTCAATGGGGTCCTTCACTCCATCCATGAAGGATATGGATAGCACACATGCGTAGTTTATACATGTGCAGTAGGGGGTTTGTGTAGCAAATGTGCTGTATGAGAACGTGGCAACCCAGGAATCAATTTTGAGTTCCTGAATCAGAGTGATACATAATATGGAGGATGGTGAGAGTCCCAGAGAGCTGCTCACCAGGGGAAACGACCATTTCAACGCAGTCATTACAACGCACTACCTTTACAACGCAGTCATTACAACGCAACTGCCTTTACATCGCATGCCATTACAACGCATGCCATTACAACGCATGCCATTACAACGCATGTCACTACAACGCATGCCATTATAACGCATACCATTACAACGCATGCCTTTACAACGCATTATAAGGTATGTAATGGGTATTGTTTTAATTTTTAGGGTGGGTATGGGTTTTAGGGTACATGGGGATAGTATTTTTACCCCTACACTATCCAACACTTACCCTACTTTTGCACTCACTGGAGTGGGAATAGGAATTTTTACCCCTACACTATCCAACACTTACCCCACTGTTACCCCAAAAGTATTATGTGTTGTAATGGTATGCGTTGTAGTGGTATGCGTTGTAATGGTATGCGTTGTAATGGTAGTTTCTAAAAATGCATTGTAATGGCATGCGTTGTAAAATCATGTGTTGTAATGGTAGTTGCGATGTAAAAACCGCGTTGTAAAGGCATGCGTTGTAATTGTTTGCGTTGTAATGTCATATATTCCTCACCAGCATTCCTGTGGGTCTTTATAGCGGAGCAAACACAGGGGTGTGGAGAATAAAAGACAGAGGATCCTTTTGTAGGGTAGGGGAAACCCTTGTCTTGTTCCTGCTCCATTCTGCCCCAGAAGTGTTACTCACCACAAGTTAAGAGGTGGTTAAGTGAGGAAGCCTCTTTCTCTTTGTGCCTTTGTTTTGGTTCTCCCCTAAAAGAAGAGTCCCAACTCCATTCCCACCTTCTTCCTGACACTCTGAGGAAGGGGACAGCGGAACCAGTCTGAGGAATGCACATAAGTTGGAAACTGTCTATAACTGATCCCAGAGTTGGACATGTAGAGTACACAAACTCTGTCTGCAAACTTGATATGTGTGGGGTAGAAACAACCAGCCGGGGCTCCTAGATTTATCTACCAGAATGCCACAGAAGAGGAGACCTAGAAACTCTTCTGTGTGCCAGTGTTATGGGTTACTGACTGCAAGCACACCTTTGCAAATAAGAAGAGCAAGTTCTGCTCCTTACCCAGAGAAGATTTGTCTTGGTCTGCCTTGATGGAAGAAGCTGACTGACTGCTGAGGAGGTCTGCTGGACGTGCCCTTGCATGAAGAAGATGCTGCCTAGAAGATGAAGACTGTGAGGAACAGAGACAGTAAACTGTTCACTGCAACTCAGGGAGGCATTTGCACATCCAGGCAGTGCTGCGAGGTGTTGAGACTCTGATGCCTTTGTGTCATGCCTTGAAACAGAGGTGCCGATGACGGAGGGGTGCTCGTGGAAATCACAAAAGGATCTTGTAGGTTTCCCACCCAGAAGTCATGACTCATGTGAGTACTCAGTGCTGAGAAAATCGCAAGAACATTCCACTGCCTTATCTGAAGAACTAAGGCTTGGTGGTAGGGTGGATCTCTCTCTGCCATCGGTCGTTGCTTCTACCTCCATCTTCTGTTCACTACAGCAACCCAGTGTGGGTTCTTCACTTTTTTGAGTGGTGGGTTTGTCTTTGCACCCAGGAATAGTCGCCCAGTGAAGATCTACTGGATCACAATCTGAGCTAGGCCTCTTCATCACTGGTGCTTGTGCTGCCAGTGTCCTTGAGGGCAGGCTATGTGTGTACACCTGATGCAAAAGACAGTTACCACAGCAGCGGTGGCATGGCCAGGGCAGAGTTATTGGGATCCTGCTAGCTGGGTTGTGGATATAAAACACTACCAAAGCGACCCAGCCCCCCACTTTCTAACGGCATTTGCAGGCTCACCCTGTGAAACAACAAAGACAGAAAGTAACTGCGCAAGGGTGATTCACCTAGAGAGAACTGTCGCTTGGGACTATCCACACTCTGCCTAACCTTTATCTCTTGCGAAGGGGAAGATTGGGCCTAGAGGAGTAATATGGGAACTTGTCCACCAGTTGCCCAAAGACTGCCAGTGTCCTAACTTACATTGAATAACCATATAATACTTTTCCCTGAGGAATGGCCTAGATTAGTTTTGGTTGTCTCCCCACTCACAGTGATTATCACATTGATTAATGTGTATTAAGTGATTACCCCCTGATATTTATGTATTGTACTGTTTTGTGTAGTAGAAGTTAAGTACTTTTTCATTTTGTGTAAAAGCACTGGCTGGATCTTGATTTATTGACCTGTGTTAGATGCCTGATGGACTGCTGAGTTTCTACTCCAGACCACCTGTCAGTAAGTATTGAAATGCTCCACTTAGTTATCCGTGGGTCTAGTGCTTAAGGGGGGTATTTAGTACTCAGTTTTGCCCCCAGTAACCAAGTAAAGAAGCCCCAGCACACCTCTGTTAGAAGGCAGCAATTGTTGCAATCAGAGCCCAGCACCCCCTGTCTGCCCTGGGACTTCTGATAAATTTCCCATACAGTAGAACGGCAACCAAAATCACGAATTATGAGAGAATGTGCTATTGAGGTCACAGCCGGATGGCATACCTACATCGCCAAATTTACTAGAAAATAAGGACGTTTTGTAAATGGGTCTTTGTGTGCCCATTGTGGGGCAGTAAAATAGTGGGTGTAATGCACAGGGTTGCTATGGCAAGTTGGCGTCTCCGGTTGGCTCCTTGCGGTACAGAGATTGGAATGGTATCAGCAACCATGGCTTGTTGAGTACGCGTACACAACAGCATGGAGGATTCTAAGGATTTTCTTGCAGAAGAAGGAAACGTGCAGGCATTTCTGTCTGATGTGAAAAGTATGCAGAGGAGTTGAGGCACAGCCAAAGCAGGCAGCATCTCTGTTTGCAACCCCTGTGGCACTTCACTGGAACTTGTCACAGATATGCAGCATCGAGTGCTGCTCATTGCTTGACACATTGGATCTGATCTCTTTCCTCTTTTGTGGATTGTGCCCTGATTATGGTCAGCCGATGCAGGATCTAGTTATGTCTTAGTTTGGTGCATTCTTAACTCAGCAGTATGATTGCTTTTTGTTAGGTCGAGCCTGGGCAGCGCATGCGCTGCTCTGCGGCATGCTGTATAGGAGTATGGAATAGAAGTCCTGCCCACTCTCTGCCCATATTTATCATCGGCTTGTGTCATTGTCCTTCCTAAATGCTGGCTTCTGATTCGTTAACAGGCTTGTTAGTCCCTCCTTAGTACCGCCCTGTCTTCATTTGTAGCCTCCCATGAGGACTGGCCCTTTTACTTCGGTTGTTACACGGTACGTCTTTTTTAGTCTGTAAGCACTATTTTCTTTAATGAGTTTCTCCTGCTGCAGGCACAACATGCTGTCCTGCAACATCCTGCGCACCATGCGCGCTTTCATTTCCCGAGCAGCCGGGACAATGGCGGCCGCTTCTTTGAATAGGTCTCCAGTTTACAAGAGTTTGAGCTATTGGCATTGTAAATGACAATGCCTTTTATTTATGTGTTAATTAGCAAAACAGATAAATAAAAGGCATTGTCATTTACAATGCCAATAGCTTAAACTCTCGCAAATGCGAGACCTATTGCATTGCAAATGCTTGTTTTATCTGTGAGTACCTTTGTACAGTGGGTGGTAGTCGTAGACCCTGATTGTGTAGGGAATGAGGGCCCATTACTCGCAGTCTTGGTGCTGTGACAGTGCCGCACCCAGCCCAGTGGGGCTGGCCTCTACTGCAAGCTCTGGTTCCTTCTGGGAGTCAATGTTGTTTCCACTGATAGTGCTTCTTTTGTCTTGCGAAACACTTGGACGTGCTCATCCTCCCACATCCAAGGAGTCAAGGTTTTTGTAAGTTCTCATATGGGTGTGGAGCGTCCTTCCCTGCCTGGGGCTCGTAAATGAAAACGCCACACACGGAGCTTGGTATTACATGTCATTATTCGTCTGCCTGTAACCATGAACTCAACATTCTAAACCTGCATTCACTTCACTACATTCACACACTGATGTAACAGCTCTACGGAGTCTATCAGGAACCAAACGAGTTCTGTTATCAGCAACTCACACTATACTACATCTCCCCCTCTGTTAAATAACATTTTAAAATTTTGTAAGAATATATATATATATATATATATATATATATATATATATATATATATATATATATATCTACTGGCGGTCGCCAGTAGATAGTTATAGTTACAACCTATTATCCATAGGAAATCCGCGACATTCTATTTGAAATAACTCTCTTGCCGGTTGACGTATCTTCGCAAAATTTTCAAACTTTATGGCCCGCTCCGGTCCGCTCCTACCCTGAAAGTCTCGGGGGATTCGTCAAGCGGGGGCCGAGAAAAAGGGGGTCCCAAAACGCGTTTTCCCCATGCAATTTTCCATAGGAAACTTTAGACACGGCTACAGCCCGAACTGCTGAACGGAATTACACCAAATTTGGCAAAGAGGTAGTTCTTGGTTCAGAAAGAACCCTTTTGTTAAATGGTGTAAATCCGTTCAGTAGTTGCTGAGAAAATCAAAAGTAAAAAGATAGATATATCTATGGCCGAGTAGGGTCCGCGTACCCTCAGCGCACCCTGCGCGCACCGTCCCGATCACGAGCTGCATGTTAATTGGCTGTCAGCTGGCTGTCAACATTCCGATTCAGGAAATGTTGGCAGCCATTTTGTCCCTCGGTAGAACCGAGGGACAGAAACAAGTGCGCAAAGCGCACAAAGGGGGCAGGGTAGAAACACCCTGACCCCCTAGGTTTGCTCAGGGGGTCCCACAAGGACCCCCTGGGCAAAAAAAAAATAAAAAAAATTTTTTAAAAATCGGCAGGATGCGCTCAGGGTGCGCGAATCCTGCCGAAAAAAAAAAAATCGAAGCGCGGTCTCCCGCGCTTCGATTGTATTTTGCCCCCGGGTGGCCCAAGTCCCGGGGGCATGGTGGGGGGGATAATTTAATGTGTGGGGGGCCTCAAAGGGCCCCCCAAGCCCCGGGGACCGCCACCCCCCGGGGCTTTTTTTTAAAAATGGTGCGGGAGGGCTCTGGCGCAGCCCCGGGGACCACCACCTCCCCGGGGCTTTTTTTTTATAAATTAAAAAACCTGTGTGGGGGGGCTCCAGCCCCCCCACACGCCCCGGGGACCGCCACCTCCCCGGGGCACTAAACATTTAAATATGGGGGTCCGTTACGGACCCCAGAGCCCCGGGGACCACCACCTCCCCGGGGCTGTGAACTGAATGGGAGTGGGGCCGCGCGCCCCCCTCCTGGAGCCCTTGATGGCCCTGGGGACCACCACCCCCCAGGGCCGGCTCCTGCAGTGTCCCGGGGTGCCTACCCCCAGGACACTGTAGTTTGCTATGGCAGGACGGAGCCTCGCGGCTCCCGTCCTGCCATAGCAAACTGCTTTGGATATTGGAAGAGAGAGCAGGGAACCCTGCTCTCTCTTCCAATATCCAAAGCACATTGCTTTTCCACATGGGGAGCTGCATCTTAGCAGCTCCCCATGTGGAAAGCAATGCCGGCTCCCAAGGGACGCGGGGAGCCGGCGGGACTGTGGGGAGATTGGGGACCCCCCACAGTCCCCAACGAGAGGGCCAGCCCCGGGGGATGGGGTCCCCGGGGCAAGTAGTGGCTCGGGAGGGGGCCACGCGGCCCCCTCCCCAAAGTTTACAAAAATGTTTAAAAAAAAAAAAAAGGGTATGGCCGGCCCCGGGGGATGGGGTCCCCGGGGCCTTAAAATGGCCAGAGGAGGGGGGCCACGCAGCCCCCCTCAAAAGAATAAAAGTAAAAATAGAGGCCATGCCCCGGGGGATGGGGTCCCCGGGGCCAATACAGGCCCAGGGAAGGGGGGCCACGCGGCCCCCTTCCCGTTTTTTTTTAAAATTTGTAATTAAAAAAAGGGGTAAGGCCCTGGGGGATGGGGTCCCCAGGGCCCAAAAACAGAAAAAAGGAAGGGGGGCCACACAGCCCCCCTTCAGGGGACAAATTTGTTTTTTTTTTTTTAAACGATCGGGCCCGCAGGCCCCGCCCCTTCCTTCACCACTCTGCAAACGCGCCCCTGGCGCATTTGCAGAGGGGGAACGAATTCCCCTTGAATACTGGGGGTCCCTGGGGCCAACTAGCCCACCAGGAACCTCCAGTATGCGCCAGGGGCTGCCTTGCAGAGAGGTGTACAGAGGCCACGCCCCTTTTACACCTCTCTGCAACGCAGCTCTGTGGCGCTTTTTGGAGGTATATGGTGGGCTAGTTGGACTCCGGGGACCCTCAGGATTCAAGGGGACTTAATTCCCCAACTTAAAACGCGCCACGGGGTGCGTTTGCACAGTGGTGAAGGGAGGGGCGGGGCTTCAGGTGACATGTGTGCAAACAGGCCCTGTGGCGCGTTTTAAGATGGGGAATTAAATCCCCTTCAATCCTGAGGGTCCCTGGGGGCCAACTAGCCCAACAGGTACATCCAGAAAGCGCCACAGAGCTGGTTGCAGAGAGGTGTAAAAGGGGTGTGGCCTCTCTACACGTCTCTGCAACGCAGCCCCTGGCGCATATTGGAGGTTCCTGGTGGGCTAGTTGGCCCCTAGGGACCCTCAGGATTCAAGGGGACTTAATCCCCCAACTTAAAACGCGCCACGGGGCGCGTTTGCACAGATGTCACCTCAGGCCCCGCCCCTCCCTTCACCATTGTGCAAATATTCTTCTAAAATCATCCGAAATACGAATTCCTATTTACTCACCTGTTATAAGGAGAGACCTCAGTGCTGCATCTTTCAGCCCAGTACTGGTCCTGAAAAGTAATTTTAACCGTACTTACCAGTAACTTGAATTTCCTTCCATAGGATATCATTGCCTGCTTTTTGTTGATAAAGTTTCTAAGTGTTGATTTTTGAAACATACAAATATTCCTCTAAAATCAGCCGAAATACGAATTCCGATTTACTCACCTGTTATAAGGAGAGACCTCAGTGCTGTATCTTTCAGCCCAGTACTGGTCCTGAAAAGTAATTTTAACCGTACTTACCAGTAACTTGAATTTCCTTCCATAGGCTAACATTGACTGGTTTCACTTGGAAATTCTTCTAAGTGTGGAGTTTTGGAACTTTAAAATATTCCTCTAAAATCAGCCGAAATACGAATTCCGATTTACTCACCTGTTATCAGGAGAGACCTCAGTGCTGCATCTTTCAGCCCAGTACTAATCCTGAAAAGTAATTTTAACCGTACTTACCAGTAACTTGAATTTCCTTCATAGGCTAACATTGACTGGTTTCACTTGGAAATTCTTCTAAGTGTGGAGTTTTGGAACTTTATAATATTCCTCTAAAATCAACCAAAGTACGAATTCCAATTTACTCACCTGTTATCAGGAGAGAACCCAGTGCTGCATCTTTTAGCCCAGCACTGACCCTGAAAAGTAATTTTAACCGTACTTACCAGTAACTTATATTTTCTTCCATAGGAATCCATTGTGTGGTTTTCAGCAGAAAAGTTTCAAAGTGTCGATTTTCACAAACTACAAATATTCCTAAAAAATCGCCTGTATGACTTAAACGCATTCTTTCGACTGTTTACAGGAGATGCACCAGTGCTGGATCCAGGATGCAACACTGAGTAAGAAAATGTAACGATAACAGTTTTTACCTTCTAAGTGAATTTCCTTCCATAGGATAACATTGGTGATTCTATGAGAAAAAGTTTCTAAGTGTCAACTTTTAAAGTACAATAATATTCCTTAAAAATCACGACTGTAACCAAAACGCTTTTACTCAACTGTTTACAGGAGATGTTCCAGGACTGAATCTAGGATCCAGTCCTGTGGTTAGAAAAGTAATCCATAAAGTAACTAATTGCATTTAACTAGAAATTCACATTGAGCTGAATGTTGCATTGTGTTTGAAAATGTGTTGCCCATTGCAACAACTGTAACTACTGTACTTAAAAGTCTATTGCCTATGTGCAAAGTATTTAAACTAAAGTAATTCATTCTGAGAAAGTATTTTTTGTAATGTAATGTATAATGTAATTACAATGTAATTTAAAAAATAAAATATGTAAAAAAAAATTGTTTCTGAAAATGTAGTAAATCAGTATGAAAAAAATTTATATAACAATTAATACATTTAAAAATTGTCATTTACAAAACCTTTGAAATTCACTGAAAAAACCGTAGGTTTCAGACATGTTATAGTTACAAATTAGCATTTAAAAAACCTTTGAAATTCACTGAAAAAACCATAGGTTTCAGGGACGTTATAGTTACAAATTTGCATTTAAAAAACCTTTGAAATTCACTGAAAAAACCATAGGTTTTAGGGACAGTTATAGTTAGTTGGACATTGCACTCGTACAAAACCCGTGAAATTCCCCGTTATAGTTAGTCCAGCTAACTATAACTCGCGCCCCGCAATGCACTGCTGATGACGTCACATATTACATCACTCATGACATGGTCAGTGACATCACTGATGACATCACTGATGACATCTCAAATGACATCACTGATGACATCATCCACGTGATAATTTCATGCATCTTCTCACACCCTAATATAACCTTTGATACACCCACTCTAAATTACAGACTGCCATTCGCAAAACCATAGACACTCCAACACCAATAACTACATACCCACTCACTGATTCTGAGGGCTACGCACACATCCACTCACTCACCCGTACAGTCACTCATACTTACGGTCACTCAGTACAGGACTATCATATGCACTCATACTCCTATATAGACACTCAAACACCGCCACTCATCCATAGAGGTACTCACACACCTAGTCAGTCATGCAAATAATTTAACACACTACCATTTACTCACCTATACAGTTATACACACACCAGCTCACTTACTCATACAAATACTAGCACATTCTTACGCTCTTATACAATCACTGATACAAGCACACACTCATCCATACAGCCACTATCACAATCACTCACTCTCGCTTATAGCTATTTATATACTCCAACACACATATATACTGCCTTTCACATATGTAGTTACTCACACTGTACCACTGGGACATACATTCACTCACTAACACACTCTTACACACACTTACCCACCCATACAGTCTATCACAGATGCACTCTTGAAAGCATCCACCCAGTGAATCACCCACTCACACATCTATGCACAGAGTCGCACACACCCCTCCCACACAAACACTCAGGCACCCATACAGATACTCACACAAGCATTAAATAACTCATATAGACACTCATGTAGCTATTCACAAACACATGCAGCCACTTACACAGCAACAGACAGACGGATACAGACATTCACCCAGTTTAGTCACTAACCCATGCATTCAGTAAGATACCTTAAATCACTCACTTATACAGTCAGTCACGCACCTACTAAATCATCCATACAGACACTTACACACCCATTCATTCTTCAATACGTCTTTTCCTATATATATTAAAAATATTTAAACTTTACAGAAACACACAGTCACTGGATGATGTCATCAGTGATGTCATCAGTGATGTCATTTGAGATGTCATCAGTGATGTCATCAGTGATGTCACTGACCATGTCATGAGTGATGTAATATGTGACGTCATCAGCAGTGCATTGCGGGCGCGAGTTATAGTTAGCTGGACTAACTATAACGGGGGAATTTCACGGGTTTTGTACGAGTGCAATGTCCAACTAACTATAACTGTCCCTAAAACCTATGGTTTTTTCAGTGAATTTCAAAGGTTTTTTAAATGCTAATTTGTAACTATAACGTCCCTGAAACCTATGGTTTTTTCAGTGAATATATATATATATATATATATATATATCCAAACAACGAGTGCCTGCTGAGAGAGGACCACACACAGGTAAGTATTCTTTGGCCACCCTTTATTAAGCGAAGGCAATCACAGCCACGAACATCGTTACTCATCACATAGTCCTCCTGACGCGTTTCATGCTAGGGAAGCACTTCTTCATAAGGTTCTGGACTAACAAGGAATGAAACCGGCAGTTTCAAGCACGACATATAAATGATAATTACCCCGCCCTGGTGGGCGTGGCCACCCCTGCGGCCTGATGGTCAATGTAGTGCTCATCTTACTCCAGTGAGTTTGCACGGTTCCACCCTTGTGCATTCTACATTGACCATCAGGCCGCAGGGGTGGCCACGCCCACCAGGGCGGGGTAATTATCATTTATATGTCGTGCTTGAAACTGCCGGTTTCATTCCTTGTTAGTCCAGAACCTTATGAAGAAGTGCTTCCCAAGCAGTGTGGTCCTCTCTCAGCAGGCACTCGTTGTTTGGATGTTTAGCAGCCCTGCCTGAGCCGCGAGAGTGACCCCGCTGCACCTTGCGCAATCCCGCTGAAGTGTCAACCGGCATTTCGGCATAGGAACAGGAAGGGCAATTGAGCGAAGTGAAGCGGCAATCCTGAAACCTGCATGCTGTTTTGCACACCCCACTTGGGATTTTGTTTGAATGCATTTACATACTCCAC